>JAPQWN010000001.1:18129000-19368000 GCA_028538565.1 Umbellularia californica | reverse complement strand
ATTAAGGAGGTGATGATTCCTGACTAGACAACTATTTTGGAACTTGGATTAACATTTGCAACCTGGTTGATATGCTGGATTTAGGTTGGATTTGTAAATACTAGGTAAACCGCGAAGCCAATCTGGGTTGAGAATTTCAACCTGTTTATCTGAATATTTTTGCAGTCAATCCGATTGATTATTAGGGCAGGTTTGGATTATGCATTTTCACATAGAGAGGTAGCATTTCAGTAGGGCTGATATTCAGAGTTGGCAATGTAAATACAATTTGATCGTCTGTTAAGGCTGATTCAACTTGAGTGGAGAATATGGTATATAATCTTGATCTAGAAGACTCACTAATGAACAAATCAATGAGCACATCAAATCAAATTTAAGAGAATGCTGTTGTTCTGACTTATTATGGTCTGATTTCATCCATTTGTGTTGATCTTGTGGCCATTTGATGTAAAATCAGAGTACAGTGTGCATTAATTTTTGTACCATATGAACTATTTCTCCATCTTAGGTGCTAATTTTGGTTCCTGCTACTCATCTCATTGGCTTTAATGAAGCAAACGCTTGCAGAAGGGGAAAAAAAACTTAAATCCATACTGTTGGCCAATGTTGATTATATCTAATCCCGTTCGACCCACTGAATGATTGGCCCATTGCACCAGATGATGTTTTAAACTAAGAACTAATCCTATATGGGCTACTTGATCTGAGATTTGCAGTAATGATTGCAAGAACAGTCTTGCTTGGTGTAAAATCCTTCCATTGGATGATCAGATTAACACAGTGGGCATTTAATCATTGTGGATCATCTATTAACTTCAAATTTTTGGTATGATCATGGCCTTGATGCCTGAGGAATAATGACACATAGTTCATTTGTTAGAATATCAATTGCTGGTTATTTGAATTCACGCATCCTCGCTCATTCCATGACGTGCCTAACTACCTGAACTACAGCTGGGGGCAGATTTGACTGACCCCCTTTTAATTCAGAGTTGATTGGGGTTGACATTTTCCAATTCTTGGTAGTTTTCACCAGTGGGACTCTACCACAGCTGCCATCACAGTCTCAATCTACGCCTTAAATTCAGAGGGTTTGTCCATGGCTTGGACATAAAAAATCCCACACCATCCATGCGCAGGAGTGAGTATGAAGCGTTGTAATTCTAACCCAGTTTATATAGCAGATTTGTAGGTCTGTACTTGCTCCTTGAACTGCCAGAACTGGCTCAAACCTAATTAAAGAGCCCCTTCATTGTAACCCTGCGGTCGAGCTCAAACCAGACTTGGTCTTGGGTTGCCTCTTTTGACTTGTAGATTGGGTTTTGGTTGATATATAGGTCATATCGGGCTGGGCCAACACATTTTACAAACAATGGTCAACCCAGCCTGCCCCTGGCTCATTACTACCCTAAACATCCCCTATCAAAATCCCATCAAGTGTGGTTAGATATAGGTCTATGGTGATGTGCATGTGGGTGAGCTCTCTCAATGTTCACTCAATATAATTGGTGCATGTGTTCACCTTTCCGTATCACTCACTAGCTGTAATACCTGGTTTTAGAGAGAGGCATATCATCAATTCCACAACTTTTTCTTTCTCTCTCTTTCCTCTTGTAAGGACTCCATCAAACACTCACAAAAGGAGGGATATTTGGTTAGCCACTGTCGGGTAACATCAATTAAACTATTTTGATCTATACACAAGTGCATTGATTTTTTTTATACCCCGGCCAAGGGGGGTTAAGACCCATGAGAGCACCTGCACGGCTGCACCCATGGAGAGAGCACTCACATAAGCGAGGTAAAAACAACTGTACACACGGGGAGGGAGCACTTGCAAGGAGAAGACACCAGCATATATTGATTGAGATGGAGAATGAGGTTATTATTTTATTTTCTATTTTCTTCTTCTTCTCTTATTTTTTTTTTTTTTGTTTTTTTTGTTTTTTTTTTTTGTGTGTGTGTTAATGGGGTCTACCTTTTATCAATGCAACCCCTTTGATTCTGCTATCATACCCCGTGAAATAATATCAATTGAACTTTTACACCCATTAAGCCTCACTCACCGTGGATTGAATCTAAAAAAAAATCAATGGTTAAGACATGATACTTTAAGGCTAATCAAGGGCTAGGATAATACAGTGGGACTGATTTCTCGTCCATACGAATACCTTTTCATTTATCTTCTTCCATGAAGAGACATGCATCTAAGCAAGCCCCACAGGATATTAGGTATATAAAGTGTGCTCGTAGGAAAACATTGGACTGATATAGATAAGTCATTATATCTAATCAGACACATAAAACAAGTAGACAAGTGATGAAGTGAAGGATGCTTCCTTATCTCAAGGTGATTCTTGGATGCTCCAATGCCAGCTGACAGGTGGATCTATCTAAAGCTTGTGGGGTAGTCCCATAATTAAAATGATTACTTTTATATTGAATTATATGATTAAGTTTTCTGCTATCGTGGAAAGATGTTGATCACTTGAAGGCTGTGATCCACTAGAGACTAGAGAGTGCATGAAAATTAAGGATAAAGAGATGAACATATTTTTTTAACATGTAGATTATGAGTGGGCCAATATCCCCTTTGATCAAATGATCAAATTCTACACTTTCAATCTCAAAGTTTAACCCATGATTTTATATTGTGATATGCTTCATATTTGAAAAACAGAAAAACAAGCAAACAAGACTTTTTTTTTAAGATCAACTCAAATTGTGTGTGGACTGTGGAGAATCTTCACTGTTTAAGTGGTGTATACTTTACTCAGCTTCTTTCAATCATCTCACTGTTGGATTTGACAATGCTGAACTACAAAGAAAGTGGTCCATGTTATATGTCATGTCATCCATCCAACCATATTAATTTCTGCTATGACCATCCCCATCTATCCCCCAATTACCCCACAATGTTTCAAATCATTCTGACGTCATGATCAAACCCCAACAGTAGTGGTTAAAGGAGTCCACATTGAGATTGTTATAAAAATCAACGAGTGAGCCCCACATTTCTTTTTTTCAATCCAAGCTATTATAAAATCAAGAGGATTTTATCCAAAAAAATCCCTTAAGACTTGTCAATAGCCAAAAGCACCATCAACATCTTATAAAGACCGCAGTAGTCTCAAAGGCCTTGTTTGGTATTTTTTTTTGCTTTTAGGGCTGAGCGGGGATATCGCATTTCATTCTATCTAAATGAGCAAGGATATCCCCGTTCGTCGTTCATTACAACTTAAAGCCTATCGAACTCCCTTTTTCCCTTTACATTTTCTGGTATCCGGACGAATCTCTCTGCAACCCTTCTTCCACATTCCTTACTTTATGGGAGAATCCTATTCTTAAATCTTTTAAATATAAAGGTTTGGGCTCCATTAAAGAGGTTAGTAGTCTAGATTTACCTTTTTTACATTTGATTAAACCTAGAAGTACAATATCCCTGTCCCAACTAAAACCACTCTGAGGAAGTACTGTAGTGGGCAGGGATATCCCTATTCACAGCACTAATTTGGGCGGGGATATCCCCGTCCCAACTGAAACCAATCTGAAACAGTACTGCAGTGCGCAGGGATATCCTTGTTTACAGCACTAACTTGGGCGGGGATATCCCCGCTTACAGCATTAACACAGGCATGGATATCCCCTTCCAAAACACCGTCATTGGCGGGGATATCCCCGCCCACAAGACAATGCATGCGTGGATATCCCTGTCTAGTCCATGAGAGAAATGTATCTCTATAGCCCATGAAGACATAAAGAAAACCTGTATCAAAGGTAGACATGCACCTTGACAATCATCAAGTTCCTTGACAATCACACATTTGTCCATCAAAGGTAGACATGCACATTCACATTAACATTTAACTGCAAGTATCCTTCCATTTACACGCATATTCTAACAAAATATAAGGTAAATCAAATTAACAACTGTCTACACAAATACATCGTTTCTGACTAGAAACAATATGCACATCTAATTCTCCAAAAGCATGTCATACTGTGTCAACTGAATATACATGCAAACTGACCATACAAAAATACTGGTCAATTACACAAAAATATCAAGGTCAGTTTCTTAGTCTAAAGCACTTAAATCCAATCTATAGGAGTTTAGCACCCAGGTCCTTTTGAATATCTCCAGAACTATTTTGCTCCGATAAAATGGAATGTCAGCTTGTGTGAACTTGAGTGGTTTTCGGAGAATGCAGTGTTCGGCAAAAGCACATGCAAAGACGCCACAGTCGTTCCCATTGTCTTGGTGGGGGATATCCATCTTTTCTTTGAAGGACCAGACGAAAGGGTTATTCCAACCATAAACCGCAAATTTTGAAGTTAGCCAACCAACCTGGGGAGTATCAAAGTATAATGTTAGTTTGCAAGTAGTTAGAGAATAATTTATATAAAAATAGTACAATGCATACTTACAAATTCCTTGCAAGTAGTTAGAGAATAATGATCACTTGTTGAGCTATTGTAAAATTCCCACACTGCCTCATCTGGGTAACTGACCAGCAAACTGAAGTGATCAATGTGATGCAGCAAAAAGACTAATGTTTTACTTTCCTTCATGTCCATCACATTTGTACCATTTAGACCAAAGGCAAGGGGTTCTGTTTGACGGTGTCCTTCTTTCCACCGTTTTGTAGGCATTTTGTAGGCATTTCAATTTTTATAATCTCAGAGAAGTTGGAACTTGAGAAATCCTGAACTAAAGAAAACCACTAATTTTTCAGATCATCTATGCGAATGAAGAAAATAACAGAAGGCTTTTCATAAAGAGTGAGCACACCATCCCAGTATTGTAGCAAAACTTGAAACTCAATATACTTCTCTTATTTTTCCTTCTACTGACACAAAGCAATGGATACTATGTCTCTTCTCCATCAGCAGCACTCTATCTACTTGTTTGATTCAATGTCTCTTCTCCAGAAAGTCAATATTATATCTTTAAATGGGTCTTTTGGTTAGACCCAGTATGCAATATCATGATCAATTATATCAAAATGATGTGCCTTTTGTATTTTTGTTTGTAGAGATGTAATGCTAGTTAATCAGGTAAGAGATCGGTATATGATAAGATGGAAGTTAGGAGTATAACTTCTTTGCTGCTGATATCATGGTGATTATTATCAACCTTGACCAGGTTTAGGGCGTCTTCGCATTTTCTTTTGGAAGCGTGGAAAGTTCCTATTTAACACATTGAATTTCTAGGGATGTAGTAGCTTTTGTCAAGGGAGTGCTAGGTGTGGAATCTACAAGAGATTATCAAATTCCTTGGATGAATTTCAATGGCATGAAAATCTATAAGAGACAATATATGATATTACTCATATTGATTTCAATAGCATGAAGAGTGGACAAGTTTTCTATTGCAGGGAATATTTTTTGATTGGTGGCTTGTTTTACACTCCTCTCTGACATTTGAATTCCTGGGATTCCTAGAATTTGTAGGAATCTTCAGAACTTTGTCCTTAGAAAACAGAAACGGTTTCCGTGAATAGAAACTCCGTTCAGGTTTAGAACTCAGACAATACTGAAAATAGGGTTTCTCAAACATGGTCCAAAACTTGTACAAGTAGTAGTTTAAAACTTAGTGAAAGAGAGATACCTGAAAAGGAGACAGTTGATGAAGAGGATCATTCAAGAGTGAAAAATGTGTCACGTGGAGAGGAGAGGAAGAACTTCAGAACCCTGATGCCGGTGCCGACCAATTGGAAGGGAAAGGGAGAAAGATGGAGGGAGAGTGAATATGTCGAATAGGGGAAAAGGGGAAAAGGGTTTTGGGGTTTATTTAGGGTAAAGGAGCAGGGATATCCCTGCTAAGAGAAAAAATTAAAAAAAAATACCAAACAGGGCCTTTGAGACTTCTGTGGTCATTTTAAGATGTTGATGGTGCTTTTAGCAATTAACAAGTCTTAAGGGATTTTTGGGTAAAATCCTCTAAAATCAATGTCTCACCTTTTATCTGTTATTGTAAAGATTAATCACTAGAAAATTAAATATTTTTAAGTTTTTTTTTTTTAGTAAAAAAATATTTTTGAGTTGAGGTTTTTTCCTATGACTTACCTCTAAAGATAACTTTTCCCCCTTCCTTCCTAAAGTTTAAATATTTCTCATAGCTACAATTATACTATTTTGGGACTAAAATACCCATAATGTGGGCTATGTCATAAGAAAAATACATTCTTATAATTGGGTTTGGGATTTTGGTAATGAGAACATTCAAACCTGTATTGGGCTGAAAATGCATTGATGTAAATGGGTTTGATGAAAATATATAGCATTATTATGCAATTGAGAAGTGGTGATCTAATATTCATTTTCTTATTTTCTTTTAGATCTTAGGAAATGTTTGGATATGTACAGAATAAAATATTCCTATATTTAAATACTAGTCAGAAGAAAATATTATATAATAAGATATTTTAATCCTACAATATTGCAATATTGTTGTTGTTTGGTAGTTTTCAAAATATTTAACGGATTTTGAACTAAGTTGTTTGGCAATTATCCCATATTATAATATATGTTAAATCTAAGATTGGCCTTAATTTTAAAATCAAAGAAATGGTTAATGACTTTATAATCTTGTTTCAATATTTTTTTTAAATGATAAGATGACGACGAAATTTTTAAGAAATTCAATTCCATAAAAATAAGAAAAAATCTCCAATTATATTTTGAAGAGAAGGAATTCGGGAAGACGGGCGCACAAGTAGGAACAAGGCCCACACAAATGGGAAAGGAGTCCGCATGGCGCATAAGCAGGAAGAAAAGCCCACACAAATAAAAAGGGGTGGCGTACTTAGGATTCAAACCCTGAAAAGCCAGGTGAGAACTACCCAACTTAGGTGGAGCATAGTTTAAGCTATTGATTATGCGAGAGTGAGATGCAAAGCAACATGGGTTCATGTGGCACATGTGCTATATCTCTACTAAAGCAGTTCAAATGGGCTTGCTGTGCCAGGGTTTTGATATGATTAGGCTCTTATAGGATCCATCCATTTATACGAGACCATAACCCCACTAATTTTTCCCTTTCCCTTTCCCAGTGATTTGCATTCTTCGAACTGGGCTCTGCATGACAATTCACCAGCCAATATATGTAATTTGGATAATGAGCTGAATTTGGGCCCTTAAAAGGAGTAGCTTGAGCTCAAAATGCCCAACCCGAATTGGGTATTATGTGGATCAGACTTTGATCGGCTTAAGCTTGGGTTAGCCCAATTTGCACATCACTTAGGAAGGACGGACCACATAAGAGTTCGGGTCCTCTGAGGCTTTGACTTCGGTAAATCCACTGTTGAAGGAGCTTTGGTACCCTACCATGGGGCTTATTTACTGAAACTTCAGTCCGCTCAAAATAAACACCCTTTCAAGTTATAATGCATCTCCAAATCTTACGCCCATCTAGAGTGTCCCACCATGAGATTGATCGTTCGATGAAAATGAAGTATTCAATGAGTTTGCATGAGATAGTTTTAATCAAGTTTTTTTTTTTAAATCAAATGGTTAATCTCACAGTAGAGAACCAATTCCTCTTAAGAGTGAATTTTGGAGTATCCCATATATTGGGAGGGGTTCTTTTTAGATGCTTTGTTTTTTGGTGGGTGAGCCCCACTATGGAGTTCCAATTCTTTTACTTCGGATTTCTCTAACCAGTTTGGCAACTCCATTTATAGAGTCAAGTGAAGTAAAGCTAATTTTGAAGAAAGAATAAAATATAAGTGGATTATAATGATATTTTATTTTTAATTGTTTGTTATGGAATCTTTTTGACTTTTTGAATAAGAAAGTGGAGTTTTTTTGTATCTTAGTAGATAAAGGTAGTTGCTTTTTTAATTTTTTTGAAAAAGATGGATGGAGTTTTGAATAAAAATACTTTTGATGTGACATCTTATCTAAAAAATAGATGCTTTACTTGACTTTTACTATATTAGTAAAGTGCAAAACTAACTGTGGTGATAGATAAGTAATCCACATCATCTTTACAAATTTGAAGGTTCCTCCATAAGGATTTTTATACGGAGGAATTCACATTGATATTGATTGCCTATCAATGCATGTAGCCAAGAAGAATTAATGTTGATGCTTGAATTCACAAAATTAAGGACTCTCAAATGCTACGAGGGACGGGACTTGGGGTTATCTTTCCATGGCTTGAATTGAAACATGCAAAGAGGTTGGAAATTAAGAGGAATGGATGGATTGGCGTTGGATTCTCCTTCCACTCCTGACTTTGAGACGTGAAAGACACGTGCACCGTGACCCCAGTGTGAAAGCGATGTGACACGTGTGACATCACGGCGCCTACGTGGACAGTCGCAGGAGGAGGATACTGTCAAGGCCAGCCAGGCACGGAGGCATGTGGGCCCTACCCCCCATATGGGCTCCGGGCCCACCAGCCTCTCATCTTAGGGGTTCCCTTCGCAACATGACAAAAAGGGAGAAAAAGATGCTCCATGCGGGACCCACCCACGCCTCGTAGTTTGGGCCTCCAAATGGCTCGGCCTCAGCATCTGAGACGAGCCGAAAGGCCTAGAAAAACTAGATAAAGACGCGCCAAATCGCACCATACGTGTCCTGCCACGTCGCACACGGGCCTTCGCTCAGCTGTGGGGCCCAGTCCACGCGGCTTCAGCATGGTCGGCCTCAGGAGTGGGGCCCACTCCTGTAGCTTGAGCATAGACGGCATCGGTGGAGCCCGGATCCTCGGTGGCAGCTTTTACACGGAAACCCCCGGCAACTCCATTGTGGGACCCATAGAAAGATGCCACTAGCAATTCAAAAATGAAATTCATCCCCTAACATTGGCTTATATTTCAGTTCAAAAGTAATGGATTCCACCATCTGATTGATTGATCGATCCGTTATATTACTGGAATTTGATCGATGTGGTGTTGAAAATTTATATTTTTATATTCAATTTTATGGTGGGACCTAATTCTTTTAAACTAAAAGTTGACACGATTCGAACCATGCCTATGTGGGTCCCACGTTAGAGTTTCAGGATTTCATGACATTGTTGCGTGCAGCAGTCGACTCGCATTGATGACATGCACGCGGAGTTGGGGTGGCTTTTAAAATGACAGGTGGCATCGTTTGAGTGGCACCTCTGGCAAATATCACAAAGCACGAATCGGATCCCTTGAGTGTCTCCACAGTCCACACGCGTCCCTACGAGTGCAACTCCACCTTGGGCCCACCTATTGATAATCGAACCAAAAATAATTGGCATCTTAGTTGTTTATCTTTAGATTTTACTTCTTTAAGAGTTACTTCCGTCGCAATATTATTTGTATATTTAAAAATATAATTAATAAGAATGTGTTAATTATATTATTTGTCATGAGTTAGTTCAATCATACGGTGGAACTAGGGATGTAAATGGGTCCCTGGTTCTCTGATTACCCAGAGATTCTGATCCGTTAAAAATCGGGTCTGAATTTTTATTTAGACATCAATAAGTAAATAAGTTCGGGTCCAGTTCTACCTTGCTTAGGAACTGTGAACTTAAGACCCAACATATTACCTAAAAATTTGAAAATACCTCCAAAAAAAAAAAAATTAATATCATTCTCTACCTAGATTCGGACCCGTCCCATATATGGTTCTGGTTCCGGTTCTGGAGCCAAGAAACTAGTTCCGAAACGGTTCTAGTTCCGGGTCCGGTTCCACATTTTTCTTAATGATTTTGGGTCTACCATAGACCCGGACTAGAACCAACCCATTTACAACCCTAGGTGGAACCAAAAAAATAATAAAACACCTCATATTAGGGTGAGATTTGAGGATAAATGGGCCCTCGGAAGTGGTCAACACTCGAAGAGTCCGATCAATCAGTGCCATAAAATTCACAATCTTTCTACTGTGCTATGACATTGGTGTTCATGCATGTGGAAGCCGAAGCCAGTAGGTTCAATCCTTTTTAGGCTTTGAATTGGAGTAATCATGAGTGAGAGCTTAATCCACTCTAAGCTAAAATTTGACCACAAAAAGAGTTGGTTCTACAGTAATATCAAGCGATGATGAAGATTACGGCAGAACAACTCCTATCCAATTAGAGGGCATTTATTTTGATTGAGTAGATCAAATTTTTAATAGGAGGGCCCATGCCCCTAGTATGTTTTATCCTCATTCACATTAAGGATTTCTCAACGGTCTTCGCAAGGGATTCCTCGCCAAATCCGCAATTGCGCGGATTTTTCTTATTTGGATCAGCATGGATCTGAAGATGATGGACCAAAGACTTCTTCCCTTCTGATTATTGTTAGAATCCCCGAATCAAATCTGCGGATTTGCGGAGCTACAACGTTTTTGGCGTTAATATAGGGGAGACCTATTTTTGCATCTTTTTTTGTTTCTATGGGCACAACAATCAAGATTACAACGTTTTTGGCGTTAATATAGGGGAGACCTATTTTTGCATCTTTTTTTGTTTCTATGGGCCCAACGATCAAGATATGAACTGATAATAGTATTAAGAAGGTCCAAAATGGTCATCTCACAAAATTTCATCTGTTGATTCATCTTAGATCTTGAGATATTTGCAAAATCATCCAAACCGTTAGATAGTAATTTCTGAGATTTTGTGGGCCAAAAAGGGGATTAAAATCAGTCCATTGGTTTCAATTTCTTGGTTTCTATGAGTCCCAAGATCATGATTTGAATCGGTAGTTATTTCTGAAAGGTCAAACACGGTGAGATAATTGCAAAAAAGTCCAGGTACTATAATATTAATTTCTTATTATTGTGGGCCCCCTTTGCATGATCTTAACCATAAAATTAAAAAATTAAATAAAATGCACCAGCCGGGAATCGAACCCGGGTCTGTACCGTGGCAGGGTACTATTCTACCACTAGACCACTGGTGCTTACAATTGTGAGGACTTTATTATATGACTTAAAACTATGTTTTCAAAAAACATCTAGAGTAAAAATAAGAGATGAAATGCAGACACACAGGGAGGTGATGAAATAAAAACACAAACACAATCCCAATGTCCAAACAATTATAAGCCAAGTGGATTGATCACAGTACTCATTTTCATGATTGATCCAAGAGTAGTGTCTCAAAGAAGAGATCCCTGGAGAAGAAATGCTTATTCGTAATGAGCACACCACCCTATTATTCTACTCTAATTCAATGAAGTGCGAAAAAAGGAATGATCTAATACAGCAGTCTATATCCCTTTCGCAGATGGGACCCATGAGAGAGAGATAGAGAGAGTAATCACATTGCAATGGCATTGACATAAGGAGAATGAAAGCATAGAAAATGCATTTATTCTTTTTATCAGACAAAGGGCAAGTAATATTACAAGGCAGAAAAACCACAAACAAATCTGGTTTGAGGGGCCATTAAGGGCTCTTAATTCTTATTAATTACCATGCTAATAAGAAAAGAGCTATGGCAGAGAGAGACAAGAATACATTACATACAGAATCATTTAAGGCCAGTACCAACAAGGCTCATCCTCAACTGGGATGGTGTAGTTACATGAATTCACAGGTGGCTCCAGATACATGGAATCTTCCAGCTTAGGGAAGTGGTAGGTGGGAGGCAGCAGGTTTCTGTGGAGGTTGTCTTCTTCCTCCTCCTCATGTGAGAGATCCGACTGGTCTGGCTCGAAGATGTTAGAAGAATCAACAGGCTCCAACAGAGAGGAATATCCCCCATCGGTGTAATGTGGGCTATCAGAATCAAAGACGGCACTGTTGGCTGAACTAAGATCTTCCTGTTTAGGGACAATCATTGGCACATCTTTCACCTCTGCAACAACTGAGGTAGTAACTACTTCTTTCTGCGACTGTAAATTGGGTTCATTGAGTTCAGAGGTCTCAGAGTTTTCTTGATCTTTCTCCTTTAGAAGCAGCTTGTCTGTGAGAAAAAGAACCTGTTGGGAGTGTAGACTTAAAAGTGATGAGAACAAATGAAATGAAAGTAAAGGTAAGAACTTTAGTCCACAGAAAAAAAATAAAAAAATGAAGGGGTCACTGATACCACAAAAAAAGGAAGAGAATATTGAAAGGAAATCTGCAGGAACAACTACATCACAGACAGAACATGGGAGATGGTAACGTTGATTGGTTGCTAAAAAATTTCAGTTATCTTCCACCTCCCAAGGTGGTTCTGATTTCCAGAAGAATTCTGGGTCACTGACGAAAGATATTTCTGGAAACACGTCTTTTACCTATCAACAAAGACACAGAATATGCTGGATTTTCCAGTACAGAAAAATAAAAAAGCTATGACTCAGATGTCCAGAAAATATTGACTTTGATTCTGATTGTCGAGAAGTTGATGGAATGAACACCCATAGGTCAGAGAGCTTGCTTATCCAAGTAGTCTTAGTTCTTGTTCCCATAATCAAGTGTCAAGTTCACTTAACTAACAGTTGTCAGGTGTCACAAACTCGTAATAAACAAAGACATCTTTTGATGCCACTGATATTCATATTAGCTTATCGTTGATGCCATTGATGTTCAAAATAAGAGTTCCAGTTTGAAAAAGATAAAAATTACTGATCTAGAGAAAACATAAAATTTGCAGAAACATAGCACCAATAGTAAGAAACATACTTCTGAGTTTGAAAAACCAATCCACTTTAATGTTCTCTTAGACCATCTCAAGATGAAGACATGCCAAGGTTGACTTAGAGACCCAACTGGGTATCTTAAATCATTCATAACATACAAACTCCATATATAATTAAAAGATTAATATGAGGACATGGAAAACTGGAAAGAAAAACAGTTCATGCATGAATACATACTTCAAAACTAGTAAATACTGAAAAAAAATCTAATTTCTAACGCATCTCATAAAGCATATCCACATTTATTCTTTTTCACTTAAATCTGTTAAACTGGGAATTACCTCTGTCTTTAGTTTCTCCTTCTCTTTAAGAAGGTTCTCGTAGTCACCCTTGAGAGTGTTGTAGCTAGCTTTCAGGACCTCATAATCCTTCTCCAGCTGCTTTGTTTTCCACCGGGCTCGCCGGTTCTGAAACCATATAGCAACCTGCCGAGGCTGCAGGCCAAGATCCCTAGCTAGCTGGATTTTTCTCTCAGGCTCAAGCTTATTTTCAACCTCGAAGCTCCTCTCGAGGAACTGAACTTGATCAGCTGAGAGGCGCCTCTTCTTCTCAGGTTGATGGAAGCTTTCATCCAAGTCCTCTTCACCGGTTTCCTCATGATCAAGTGACCGGAAAAATGACCTATCAGTTGTGTTTCCTCGAACATCTTTAAAACTAACCATGGATCTTGTACCTGGACCAGTCACCGGATTTTAGAGGACAATATATAATTATAATCACAGAAGCATATTAAAATGTCCCAACCATCACTTCGGTGTGTGATTCTTAAGACTAATAGTTCTCTTCAACAGCCTAAAAAATGGGTCCAGCAGACTCCTGAAGGTTCATTGACAGTCCTTGTACTGAACTGTCGTAGGAGATTTGACAAAATGGAGGCGCCTAGAATGAGCTGAGATGAGAGACTGTGGGCCTGTGCACAACCACCTCTCTCTCTCCCACAGGAATCCCCTGCTTTTGCACTGGCGCAACATATATCCTGATTGGTGTTGCACTCACTGGTGGATTGAAGCACATGACTCCTTCTTCTCCATTTGAACTTTTCATAACATTCAATTGATCATTTAACCGGCATGATTTTAGGGCCACACATCAGCAGTGGCAGACCCAAGATTTTTCACTTGAGGGGGGAGGACCCAAACATGTAGTTGGGTTGTGGGGGCATACCCCGGGTTTTCATGTGAGCTTTGGGGACTAACCAAGAATTTTCAGGTGGATTTTGGAAGCAGTCCCAAAATTCTCAAATGGGTTTTGGAAGTAGACCCAGGCCCAACAAAGGCAACTGCCCCCAAAAGCATGTATGTAGGTCTGCCGGTGCCCGTCAGGCCCTAAACCATGCATAGAACTTACAATCCAAACAACCCCTCCATTCTTCCTCTTGAATTTGGTGGCCCCAAAGATTGTCCCACATATTGCACAAAACTCAAAAGCCTTCCGGGGGATGATGCTCCCTGTCAGGGGTGATCAGATCATGTTGGCTAATCACAAAGGTAGGGACGGAAAGAAAGTTCATGGTTTGAAGGTAAATGAAGATAAATCAGCTTGAGAAACTATTATCAAATAGTCGAAACCACAAATGAAACTAAAAACATCTAGATCTTAGCAATATCCCACAAAGCTGAATTTAGTTATGGAAGAGGGGAATTCATTTCGGCACGTTTAACTGCAAAATAGAATGAGAGTAAATGGAAAGGCTAACACACACCATCACATAAAAGACTTGTGAACAACTCCTTGGCATTTTAGAGCCAAAAAAGACCTGTGATCAACTCCTAAGGATTTTAGAGCAAGGGGAAATCTTTTAGATTTCTCTCAACCGGCTTGTTTTAGTTAATATAATACCACAAATCTCAAAGGTCAGGAAAGAAATTGCTCCTACTCAAACAGTAAGGTACAAAATGCAGCCTAAACATCCAACTTTCTAACCATATACCTCACACTTTACAATACCACACCTAAGCAATAGACAACACTGTTATATCGTCTTAATCAACCCAACAGAACAAAACAGGAATGGAAAATAACAGACTGCGTATAGTCACTGTGAATTTAGACCAGGAACACCATCCTAAATGCTTTCTTACGATATAAATAAATAAACTTCAACTGTAAGAAAAACCTTGATCAGCCAAGGAATGCCGCCACCACTTTTACCAAAATATCTGTTAAAGTACCAAATTCAACAATACAAGCAAAACAGGATAGACGCTACTGGGCGGCGAAATCAGTGGGAAAAGGAACTCAAGCTCATATCTCTGGTAAAAGATCTGTTCAAAGCATCTATGCCTGTAACCTGATCTCATCCATAACTAAATAAACACGGCAAGCTATGGGTATCCATAAAATTCAAGTAAGAGAAGTTCAACATGGAATAATCTAAACCCAGAGAAGGGAGCGCTTCGAATTAAGAGATTCTTCTTATTTTGCATAGCAGTAAAAGAGCAATTCAATCGTTCAAAGCAAGACATGGAAATTTCAGAAGAAGAAGTATTCCATGACATCAATAACACCCAAATCCCAGATCATAAAAGAACACTAGTTATAATTATAAGCAAAAGGAATCCAAAAATCATTCCTTTTATCAAAGGTTGATCCACAGATCACATAGAAGAAAAGCAGGTAAACTCAAATTTCAATCTGCTGCTATACAGACTCATATCCAATGAAAATAACTCTCAAGAACAACCAAACCTTCAAACGAATCGAAAAAAAAAAACTGACACCCAAACCACATGAATTTTCGAACCCAGTTCATGAAATCCAACCAACAACCCCAAAACACCAGTATTTCCTACAGAAAGAAAAACCCACTAGAACTATCAAAACTTCCAACAAATCGAAAAAGGAAAAAAAATCATACTAAGATCACTTGAAATTCGAAAAACCCAGATCGCAGAATCCAGCCTAGTAGAAACCAAAAGGAGGAAAGAAGGAAGGAATGAGACTAATACCGTGAAATATAGAAGAAGAGGAGTTGAGAAGAGCTTCAAGAGCGTCACCAGAGCAAGGAATCCTCTCGTTTTGGAGCATAACGGCTATATTGGAACCACCATAGACCCTCTCACCCGCCATCCTTTTTCAAATTTCTATCAGCAGACACTTCAAACGGTCATATCTCCCCGCGAAAACGATCAGACGTTCATGATTTCACTGGGTCTTGTGGCGGAAGAAGCTTGTGATGAGGATAATGGACATGTGGGAGGTCTGTGAACACGGGTTACACACACCCATCACTCAGAAGAAGTAGAAGATGTCAAAATGACAAGAAGAGGGGGCTGATTTTTCACAATTCTCAGTCAGTTATGACGGAAAACTTCACGTACAGAGAGAGAGAGAGAGAGAGAGAGAGAGATTTCTTTCTCTCTGGTTGTGAGAGCTGAGGAGGTTATAAGGAGAGTGGTGGCCCTGGTGGGGTTTTGTTCTGCTCTCTGAGTTGGGAAGATGTACTCATGGAAATTGACGAAAATGCCCATGGTCGACTGAAAGGTGGGAGGATAATATCAAAGCCCTTTTTTTTTTTTTCCTTCTCTCCTTTCCTTTTTCTTTTAGATTCTAAAAGAAAAATGAAATGTGTTGCCCCTATGTGGTGACCCACTTGGTCCTGCTCCAAGGTTTGGTCATGGTTTATCTAGGTTGTGGGGGCAAGTATGGGCAAAATTTGAGATGAATTCAAATTTTGGCCATCTCACTCTTTGCCCTAGCTCATTTATAACTATTATTACAATATAGGGGAATCCTCACCTGTGAATTTGGTCGCGTGAGACTTTGTGCGAGTGCTAAGGGTGGGCCATTGGATCATCTCGTTACAATCGTTGATGTCGAGGTTGATGTTGTTTTAATTGATGTCCAAGGTCTTCGAGCTCATCGACAAATAGATGTGGTTGCTAAGAAAAGCTTCCGTCTTAAGATGTTTGTAAGAGGTGAAAAGAATCAACTCTTGTTGAAGGGTTTTTGTCTATAAATCTTTTTCTTTTTCTTTTTCTGCCCATTTATGCTTGTTGCGAGATTCATTGTCGCCTCTTCCGAACAAAGACCTTTCTTGTTATACATAAACGACAAAAGAAACCCTAGCTTGAGCTCAAGTCTTGATTCAGATGTTTCTCACACAGTTACAAAAAAAACCTTATTTTAGAAAAGGATTAGGAAACCCCGATATGGGAGTGGAGTTCGGATTTGTAGGGTTTTGGGTGAGGATTCTTGAAATTGAAATTATTGTTTGAAAGAGCATAGAGAAATCAAAGTTTATGATCGGGATGGGGGGGGGGGGGGGGGGGGCGGGTCGGGATTTTTAAGGATAGAGACGAGGGAGGATATTCATATTAAGCAATTAAGATTTATAGTTGTTGCTATTTGGAGCTATGATTTTCTGATGTTTATGGAGAAGTGTGGAAGAAAAATGATTGGCGTGTAATCACAATTCAGGACGTCGTGCAAGCTCATTATACAAGAACTTGTAAACCTAGTCGCACAAGACTTCGTGCAAACTCATTATACAAGAGCTCAGTATACATTTTGAGATATATAAAGACCTTATATATGTGATTAAAATAGCTCAACATTTACTCAAGTGGGAATAGTGCTTCTAAACAAATATAGTATTGTGTTTCACATGTGTTAAATTCATGCAAATAAAATTCACATATGAGTATGTTTTACATATGTAAATCCCATGACATAGCTCATGCATAAAAGACAAATGACTGGGGATAATTTGTTTATCTAGAGTAGAGTATAAGGAGAGTTTAAAATTGATTAAGTGATATGTAATTTTATTTTATTTGTGTTGTGAAAAAAGTTTTAATTTATTAGTGTTTGAATGAAAAAAAAAAGGAGATAATAAAGCAAGCTCCCGATGTAGCATAAAATAGAGATTTTATCCCATTAAGCTCCCGATGTAACATAAAATAGAGGTTTTACCCCATTTCCCCCCTCTTTGTTTTACTCTCAAACTCGTATAAATTAGAAAGAAGTGAGATTTTGTCTTGTAATGATTTTTATCTTGACACCTCTTTCATTTTATTCATGATTTTGAGCCCAACTCCTCCTTAAATGCTCCTATCATAAAAACAATAATACGTACGTGAGAATAAAAAAATATATTAATGGAGCACTTTCTATTTGCTAATGTGTATGATCTCCAATTTCTTCTCCAATCTTTCCCCCGCTCAGGCAATTAGGCAATCTTTCATAAAAGTTAATCCTTCATATTTTATTAAATTACCTTTGAAAACATGAGGCCCTAATTTCACTGTGAATGATGTTATGGTTGGATTGAATTAAATAACATGTTCTTGGTCTCCGATTGACATACAATTTATAGAGAATAATATCTAAAATGCAAATCTAAACTCCTTTTCATTATCCATGAGTGTTTAAATATTTATGATTTTTTAATCAAATCTTAAAATCATATCATCATGGAGTTGATAACTATCACGTCATGCATAAATCCCATATGTATTGGTGGGTCCAAGCTGAAGCTTAAGACCCCAAGTAGAGAGAGAGAGAGAGAGAGAGAGAGAGAGAGAGAGAGAGAGATTGGATTGGCTCTAATGAATATAAAAAGAACAAAACTTCAATAGTTGAGTGCCTTTCAAAATTATGCTCTCCTGCATGTGATGACCAAACAACTCTGGAGATCTAACTGATTTGAGTTAAATCAAGAACCCTTTATCATTTTAATTTGCTGCCACATGGCAAGTGTGATGGCATTTTAACCTCCCAATTCATCATAGTTGGGACCCATTTTAACCTCCCACAAATTCATCTTGGTTGGTGCCCAATCCAACTCCAGTCCCCAATGACAAAAGAGCTCATAAGACCCCAAGTTTTATGGGTCCACACATGACACATATCATTTGACATCCACAGGAGAAAAAAATCAAGTACAAGAAAAGAAAGAAGATGATAACAAAAAGAAGAGAAGAAGCTGAGAAAGGCAAAGAGAGATAGGGGCAGGGGTATTTTGGTAAAACGGCGAAGAAGGGAATCGGGTCCAATCGGAGTCGTTTTCTGAGGGAACTGGGAATTTGGAGAGGAGAGTGCTCCTGACTCACCACCTCCTCTTTTGGAAGAGAGCGCTGCCCGCGGGCCCACTCAGCTCCGCTCGGCTCGGCGGTTTCTGGCTGCTGTCATCACATGACGTGGGCCCTGCCCTGTCTGACATGTCAATGTGATGTTGGGCCTCACCCTGTCGCCTAAAAAAATCAGCCACCCTCCTCCCTCGGCTCGGCTCGGCTCGGCTCAACAAAGGTATACTATAGTAGAAAACATCTCCTTTCTTTCTTTCTTTCTTTTGTTTTTGGGGTTTTTATACACCACAAAAGTCACAGAGATCCTGGGCCCTCAATTGAGCCCATCAGGGTAAGTCCACAGAGGGGCGGACCGAGGAATTGTTTTTTTGGGTTGGGTCTATACTTTTGACCAACTTTGTTAACTTCTCTCACATGAACAATACAAAAAGAAAATTTTAATTGCATTTAAATAGACACAAAAAAAAATTTTCATGCTAAGATTCATTGCCCAATTGAAGGGTCTTCCCACTACCTCTCCCAAATTTAGGTGATCATCAATTAATCGTAATCAAAATAGCCTAAAATAACATTTCCTTTAATCATACTTGTTAGGATGCCTGGAACAATGATTTGAGTAAATACCTAATTGCCCAATTTGGGTTCCCAAAGGGGTTTTATTTGAATCTAAGGAATTTGGTTGCTTGCACTTGCCTTAGCTGTAAAAATAATTTCCTATTATTGGTCATGAGCTCAAGGCAAAGAAAAGAAATTGCTACTTAAATGTAACTCAGATTATCCGAACATATAAACTCTAAGACTCAATTTCGGTATGAATTGATTATTAAAGTGTGCCTAATGGTGATTTGGTCATCTTCGGCTTGTAGATATACTCAGATTTGGTGGTTTAGGGCTTAGGATTTGGATTATGATTTGGAGATTAAGGATTCAAATTTTTGGTATTCTACATTTGAGGATGGAGGAAAATTGCTTTATTTAGGGTTATTTGGAGAGAGAGAGAGAGAGAGAGAGAGAGAGAGAGATTAACCACGAGACGACCTGCGATGAAAAGCTCGATTTCCGCGAAGAAGATCTGGCACTCTCAATAAAAAGAAAATACCAAAAGAAAACGAGGCGAAGAGGATCTAGTACCGTTGGTGGGAAGATGTCTAAAGAGAACAGGAGTCTCTCACTAGGGTTTGGTGACATGGGGCGATCACAAAAATTTCACCTTGGACAATTGTTTATTAGATATCTATGGAATAGGTCTAGGCCCATTCAAATATCAAGCGACTTCAAAAACGATATGGGGCGACCGCCCCATGTCATCTTCAAGTAGTTTTGCCACTGAGTCCACAAGCTTTTTCTTTCTTTTCTTTTCTGTCTCTTTTTTTTTTTTTAGGTTGGCTGTAGCCGAGTCTCCGATTTTGAATAAAGCACGCTGGAAACTATTTTTTGATTTTAAAGACAATCGGAACTAGATACATATATATAGAATCTAGAACATTCGGTTTGGAAATAGAATCCTAGTGTATTTTGATTTGAGATTCTGGATATATAATGATTATATTCAAATATAAAATTTTATATAGATCTTCATATATGAGAGTATACTTAACTATAATTATATATCATTTATTTATTAATTCTACATGTATATCTAAAAAAGTTAATTTTTAAGCTCTCTTAACCGATTATGCTAATGCAATATTCATCTTTTTCTAAATCTAGATTCAGAACTAAACCTATCCTTTTCAAGTTGAAATTAGGACTGGATGAAAACAAAGGTTCCGTGTGGGAACTGAATCTAAATATATACCATGGTTCCATTCCGAACTCAAACCATTTGTATTCCTACTATAGTGGCTGGTGGGTATTTGTTCGCGACCTCTCTTTGATTCATTTTCCATTGGAGGGAAGATACTTTGATGTTCACTTTTGAAAATTCATATTTGTTTCTTCAATTTTAACCATCTTCGGAAATAAAAGACTCACACCTATTATTCTATATTAAGCTTAAAGTGTTTTTGGATTGGATTTTGATTTCACTTTTTCCCCCCATAACTACCTACTCTTATTTCATCAAACCACCTACTACTCTCCACTTTAATTCTACTTTTTCCTCTTTTTTTAAGTTTCTTGCTCCACCCATCTCTTTTACTCCCTTTCTCCCCACAATTTTTTTTTTTCGTTTATTCAACTTAATGGATGGAAAGAGGTAATCCACGTAACCGTTTTAAAGTACGAATATTTAATTATAATACATGGATGTACCGTGTTGAGCACGGGTGGTTGTGTTAGTATAGTGATTTATACGAAACATAATGGCGAATGATTTGAATTTTGAGCATGATGCCTTGCCAACAATGAGGGTAAAGGGTCTGACTTTACCTGGACTGAACTAACCCTTTAAGTCCTTAACCAAAACCCAAACTTGAGTTGGCCAACTTTGAGTTCAAGATGAGCTCAAACCATCACACCCCAACTTCATTAGGGTTGGATTTGCATTAGCTAGCCCTCATACAATCTCAATCCTCTCAGTCAACTTAAAATTTGCTTAAAACATGTGTAGAACACATGCTGGGATCCAAAAAGAAGAAGAATGCCAGAATCAAAATTTCCATCATATTCGTTTTTAATGTTTACAAATTTCTTCTTATTTCAATAACATATTTGAAACATTGCCACTTGCTACATGATCTAGGACAATGAAAAAAAAACTACTAAAAAAAGACTTCAATAAAAATCTCAGATGCAAAATCACAAATGGGACAACTGGCAATGTACCCAAAAGCATCTTCCATGCCAATCTTATAAATTTATCAGCATTAGGCCTAATTAGTGTATACACTTTGCAGGAGAATACCAAATGCAATGTTTGGATTTGGGATCTTAGATTTTGACTTCTTCGTGAATAAGTTAGTAATAAACAAACTCATATGAGTGAACCTCACATCTGTGATCCATAAACAATTTAAAGGTATCCTAAACTCAAGGGTGGCACAAACAACAACTTATTTATAGTGAGATGGTCAACTAACTCACCATGCCTATGAACAAAGGATTTGAGGCAGGCATAGGATGGTTTCTCACCAAGGAGACACTCCTTTCGATTATCAAATGTGCCACATTTGTGTTAAATGGCGAAATTATGAAATTTTTGTTTAGGGGCCTCCATAAAATAAAAAGTAAAAAATTATTGGGGGCGTATATTAAAAAAATATTGGATTTATGTCTTGTATTTAGGGTTAGCTAGATTAGTCGATTTGGGGTAATTTGGGTGTAACATGGTTTGAGTTTATTCCGGTGAATGTATTGGATTTTTTTTGGGGCTAAAAAAGACTTTGTTGGGGCCCAAGAAAATAGAGATTATATACATGATGTAATTTGTAATCCTAACCTGAAGCACAATAGAGATAAAGAGAAATTGATGAGACCTTTTTCTGTGAACGTAGGCAGTTTTGCCGAACTACGTAAATCGTTGTGTCTTTATTTTCGTAAATTGATTGCTTGATTATTTGTGTAGATTCGTATGTGCGTATTTGTCGATCGCAGATTACTCTTCGTTCCAACATATAACTTTCCAATAAAAAAACGTACTAAAGTTTTACAAAACCTTAGAGGATTATAAAAAATTTCCTTATGATGGGCAGAGATCAATTATTTGGCATCAATACATGAAGATCTATTGGAGCCCATCTTGATGTTTTCTTTTATTAGATTGGATTGCTCGTCTAGGAGTATTTTTCCCAACATGAAGAACAAGGATTGACCGAGCCCATTTTGACATTTTGAGAATTAGACATTGATAAGTTTTGATAGTCGATCCCAACATGGTTGGAACAAGGCTTTAATGATGATAACGACCACGATGTTGATGAGTTTTGTGTCATTGTTTAGACAAGTAGTTTCTTGTTCTCTATTTTTGTAATGAAATAGTATTCTTTGTTTTGTCATTTTCATATGATCTAATACAGATAAGGACCCTCCTACATTTTTATAGGTATCAACTTAACAATCCCGTAGTCTTCTCCCTTCTTTGGTTCCTTAGTTGACCCGACCCACCTTGGGTTCTGATAAATCCCAGGGTAAACTTCGGAGAGGATCCAGCCAGCCCAACCCAAATTGGGCTGTATTGGTATTGGCTCATCCAAGTCCAACCCAAATTGTATGTAGATAAACTCAAACCCACCCAATTTGTAAATTTCCTGTTTGACTGTAACCAGACTGGGCTAGATACCCCAATCTTTTTTTTTTTTTTTTCTGTTTTTTGGTTCCTTTCCAACAAAATCTAGGATTACAATTTCCATACGAGATCTGCAGTTTTTTCGTGAAAGGGTACACACATGCCCAGACCCAAACCTGGTACAACTTCCATGTAGGTTTCATGGCCAGAGCCTGACCCAAACCAGAACAAGCCCAATGGCCAGGTCTGGCCATCTAGGATCATGCTTGGCCCAACCCTAGTTGCACCCATAAGGAAGACACATAACCTGCGTTTTCCTTAGTTACACAGTCTTCTTCATGTGAGTAAAATCTCCCATAAGTAGTCGGACATTTTAGGGCATGTTTGTGCAGCCACATTTCTAATAAATAAAGATGGAAAAGGAGCTAATTCTTCCAACTTTTTCCTCCTGACGTTTGGTGGAGTGACACTTTATTGATGAAAATAACATTTTAACACGCAATATGTGCATTTTATGTAACAAGAGGATTCCATGTTTCATGGGAGAGAGGAATCATAATCCTTATTATATAGGAAATTAGTTTATTTTTTCATTTTTTGAAATAAAACTATTTCGCATGAAACAATGGAACAGTGACAACCATCCTATCAATAATCAATCAAAAATCCACAACACCAGGAATTCCTATAATAAATTATCCTTAAAGAAACATGCAATTCTCTTATAAAGTGAATTAAAGTGAAGTTTCACTCGAGATAAGAAGAAAAAATGAGGGTTCATATAAAAAAGGCATCATATTTCAAATATCACCTCTTCTTTCTTTTTCTTTTTTTTTTTTCAAAAGTAAATAAAAAAGCTATTATGTCATTCCACTAAATGCTAAAAGCCCTTACCTTTTTTTTTATATAAAAAATACACATGCTCATGCCACAAAATGATAAAAAGTTAAAAAGAAAGTAAGTTTTGAAATTTAGTACCTTTTGATTTGATCCCTCTCCATTTTATGTCTTTTAATTTGAACCTTCACTTCAATTTACTTTACTAGTAAATCACCCAAACAGAAATTACGCTCAAATGTTCTGGATATTTCATATCATGAGTATTTGTTAAAATACGGATACTCAAAAGCCCAGACCCAAACCTGATCAAAATATCCCAATCCATGCAAGTTTCAAGGCCCATACCTGACCTAACCTTGTTCAGGTTGCACCATGCAGTTTTGTATTTGGCCCAGCCCAAAGTGCACCCATCCAGAAGAATCAGAAAGACACCTTGCCATTTTCAGTAGGGTTGTAAATGAGTCGGTTCCGCCATGGACTTGGAACCAGAACCGTTAAGGAGAAGGTAGAAGCGGATCCAGCCCCGGAACCGTTTCGGAACTGATTTCTTGGAGACGGGTTTGGATCCTGATCCGGGTCTCGGTAGAAAATGATATTAAAAAAATATGATTTTTAGGAGAGATTTAAGAAAATTGAGGTAATATGTTGGGTCTCGGGTCCACGGGTTCGAACCAAGATGGAATCGAATCTGGACCCGTTTACTTATCAGGGCCTAAATAAAGATCCAGTCCCAGTTTTTAATGAGTCGAGACCTTCGGGTAATTGAAGAATCGGGACCATTTACATCCCTAATTTTCGGTAGGCATGATAATTTTGGTTCCTTCATCTTTTTCTTCCCTGGCATGATGATCCCATCCGCAGTGGTCCATATCCTCCTAAAAAAAAAAAAGAAAAAGAAATCTCAGCTTCGAACGAACGGTCGAGATTTCCAACAAGTGCAGTCATCATGGTGGGGCCCACTTAGTGGATTGCCACGATAAGGACAGAACGCTTATGAGGAACGCCGCATAAGCCCACTTCTGAGGTCCTGGCGACTTCATCTCTTCTTCTCAACCGTATAAAATATACGGGACAAGGCCAGATTGGAAGAATTCAGGTACTAATTTCTTCCCATCTTTTGGTTTTGCGCGTTCTTGCAATTCAATTCAATTCAATTCGGTTCAAATCCGAAGATTCTGATAGAGGCTTGATTAAACGACACCATAAGTTGTTTTCACTTGGGTTTCTCTTCTTTTGTTTAATTCACGATGCTGACATGTTTGTTGAAATGCCTCTGTACGTTTATATATATATATTCTTGGTGGAGAGATGGTTTGGCCGTGGATTGATGGGGGTTGGTTTGTTTCAATGTGGTTGTTGGTTCTTGGAATTATGTATGCACTGAGATTTCCTTTTCATGTAGTGCTGGTGTTAAACACCCCTTACCATTACTATGTTAGTGAGAATTTTCAGATAGAAGCTAGGCAATTGAGAAGATGAAATTGAGGGTATGGTACTGGAATTAGTTGTTAGGACCCATTGAGATGTGCTTTTAACTTGGCAATTGCTCCCCCTAGTTTTATATCTACTGGATTTTTGCCAAGTTCTGGGTTTTTTTTTTTTTTTTGGGTGATGTCAGTCCATTCCCTTTATTTGTTTATTGATTTTTGTGGGGCCTGAACAACCAAATCCGACCTGTTTTGGTAGGTATTAAAAAAAAAAAAAATCCAACTCTGGGTTTCAGATGACAATAGGCACTTATTATGACATACCCAAATGGTTATTGAAAAGAATTCAACTAACTTAGGATGTGTCATCTAATTATGACTTGTGAGCTACTAGATGTCTACATTGAATGAGCCCATGAGAGCACATTTGCGTCCCATTTGCATTTTGCATAAAATTGTTCTCCTACCCTTAGCATTTTGCATAAAATTGTTCTCCTACCCTTATTTCAAAAGTTTTTCCTGAAATCACTGAAAATTGCACTGCTTTTGATGCCTTTTTATTTACACCAAACTTTGGAAAATTTCCTCCATAGAAAAAGCGGTTACACATGGGTGGCCTGGGGTTTTTGATTTTGGGATGGACCACAAATGCCAACCATACACTCATAAGAATGTTAGCTGTGTTGATTTTTGTCCCAGATCAGAAGAGAGAAAATTGTGCCCGCGCCGATATTATATGTGGTGACAGGTGAGGATACATGGTCTAAGTTGTTGCTTCCACGTCTATGATTGGATGGTTGACTAAGATGATATTATAGATCCTACTTGGTGGAAGTCTTTCTCTGTGGTCCTTTTGGATATTTTGTGGGTTTCAAACCCATTTGTATGTGAGTCTGGTTTGGGTGTCATCATTTCCTTATTTCGGTCAGCTGGCTTGAGTCTAACACCTGAGGTTTCTGCAACTGTTGTTGGTGTAAGGTCTGTTAGATCTCTATCTTTTTCTTGATCTGAGTTTCTTTTCTGTAGGATGGTTTGTAGCAATTGATCTCTCTTTAACACACACACCCACACCCTCCTTCTTGGTAGGTGGTTTTGTCTGTAAATTTTGTTTTGATATCTTCATTGAAGAAAGCAAAATGAGAAGTTTCGTAACAGTATCATATACAGCCTACCATGACTTAAATCTTTGCAAAAATTAAAAAAAGAAAAGAAAAGTTTTGTTAATAATCTCATATAGGACCTAACAGAACTTTTTTTCCCCACAAAGTAAAGTAAAGTAAATAAATAAATAAAAAGAAATTTCCTTGGTTAAGAATTTTGTTCTCCTCTTTTATTTATAGATAAGGGTTTGGAAATATTTTTTGGGCTATGGTACTTGGATTCTTGTCTATGCTAAGATGTCAAAATGATAAAATAACAAAAACTGGTATTGATGTTGCATGGATGTTTGTAGGACTAAGGTATGCTTTATCTTGTCTTCATTAGTGAAGTGTGGAAGAATTTTGGAAGAGGATACTTATGCCATGGGGCACAGTTTTTTGTTTTTCCCTTCTTTGCTGTGGCATGAATATGATTGGTACCCGCCATTAACATAAATAATTTGTCTATATGGACAAACTTATGGACAGAATTTGTGACAAATTGTCCACGTGGCGCAACGTGATTGGGACAATGCATTTCAACTTTTGAGAGAGCCCAATCACATTGCGCCATGTGGACAGTTTGTCCCAAATTCTGTCCATAGAGTTTGTCCAAATAGGCTTTTTGATACATAAAGCATCACACTCACGATTTCATTGGGTACCCATTAGCCTGATCGCCAGAAGTGGCCTAATTCAGTCCATAGTTCTAGACCTGTTGGGTATCTGGTCTGGGTTCAGGTCTAATTGGATCCATACCCAATCACCCAAGTACCCGAACATAAACTTTATACGTGATTGGGCTTGAGCGCAGATAGATCAGAATGTTGAGTGGATGATGATAATTCGACCATTTACCTCATTATGCAAACTGCAAAGCACCTCACCCAAAAATAAAAAAAACATGGGTATCTTCTCTGTTTTTGTATCTGTTGTGAGAATCTGCTCAAAATCTGGTTTCACAGGTATGGGAGTGATTGGATAGGGGGTCCAGGTTTGAGTTCTCCATGGCCCCAACCTGTACACATCCGTATATGAAACTGATAAAAATGAACATGGAGCTTATTTTGAAGTATCTAGGTTTCATAGGTATGCCAGTTTAAGTTAGTTGGGCATATCTTTTCAACTTATTGGTCTTCTACAAAGCTGTTAGCATCTAAGTTGATTTAGGTCTTTTGTTCTAGGTACTGGGGCTGTGCTTTTTCCCACAGCCAGGGCCTGGTTCTTCGATGTGATCAATCATCATGGTTTATAAGCTCCTCCCAGTCGCCTTGATTCGGCTCAATCAACTATGCTTGTTAGGTCACAGAGAACAAGTATTACCTAGTACTCAGCCTGTCAGCCACACTCACCTCATTTACTTAGGTGGCCTTTTGAATTGAGGTTCAGAGTTTTTAAAACATGGGTGGGATAGTTAAATGGGCCGGGTAGGTTGCTTCGGTCTACTGGGCACATTATACATGCATGCATACAATGCAAATGAGCTGGGTCCTAGCCTAATTGTGAGGCCTGTGGGCAGGATCTAGGCCTTAATATTGGCTCAATAACTAAACAATTAGAATTGGAAAAACTTTGCACCAGTTTGGCCAATTGTAGCCTCTTTTTTCTTGTGGAGAAAAATATACTATGTTCCAACATATTGTTTTGAAACCTGCACATGCTTACCTTACCTTATGTGATTCATTACTCATATGATGGCATATATTTTTAAAGGAAACCACTTGGTCTTGTCTTGCCCATACTAAGGGCGCACTTGGAAACAAGAAAAATAAGCTCTTATTTTATGATTTAGAGCTTACTTACATATTAGAGTGTTTCTAAACCTCTAATTGTATTTCCTATTTTTAGAGCTTATTTACAAATTAGAGCTTCTGCCTCTAAAAGAAATAAGCTATGGGGAGATGCCTTTTTTTTTTTTTCTTTTCGAATAGCTTTTTTAGCTAAAGCGGATGGACGTGGACCGTGCAAAATTAAAATTGTTTGGAACAAAAAATGACCTCATAAATCAAACAAAAAAGACCTCATAAAATTTTCAAAATGACCCAAAAATTGGGTTCTACATTGTAATTTTTAAAAGGTGGGCCCCAGTTACCATGATTCCTAAGAGCTTTCATTTCTTATAATTTTACCAAACGGACTCATTGTAAATTAGAGCTTTTATTTTAGACCTTAATCTAATTAGCTATTATTAATTAGGCTAGAGTTTCCAAACGGCCCCTAAAATGTGGATTCACTGGCTGCAGTTATCCATTTGCAAGACATCAATGGGCAGCCAAGGATCATCAGACAGGAAACTGGAGCCTATTAATTGAACATCTTTGTAGTTCCTCTGGTAGATTACTCAAAACACCCACACGCACACCTTCCCAAGTCCCCAACAACAGAGCCAGGGATCAACCCTTGGTTGCTTATGTGGATAGGAAGATGCCTCATACTGAGCTGCCAGTGGATTGGCAATATTCTGGAATACGCGTGTCTTGTTTTTCTTGAAAATGCCTTCCTAGAAATAAGTATCCAGCTATTCATCCTTTATATGGGCTCTAGAATCTAGTAGCAGAACCCAGAACTGTCCTTTTGATTTAAGAATAGGCTATCACCTGAAATTTATGTTGTGATTTGTTTTTGTAATTGATGTTACCACTGTAATCTGTAAAATGTGCAAACCAGTAAAGATGCTCACTTCACTGCATTTGGTTTTGCTTCTCATTCCTGCTTTCACTTGCTAAATATTTCCATTTGGCACCATGGTTATAGATTTTAGGTTTATAGTTATACTGTGCACTGATTTTTCTAATAAAGTTTTTGTATGTAGAAGTCAAAAAATGGGGCAAGCACTTGGTTGTGTACAAGTGGACCAGTCAACTGTTGCTATCAGAGAAACTTTTGGGAAGTTCGACCATGTTCTTCAGCCTGGATGTCACTGCTTGCCTTGGTGTTTTGGCAGCCAGATAGCTGGGCAGCTTTCATTGCGTGTCCAACAACTTGATGTTCGATGTGAAACAAAAACGAAGGTTCATAGGTTCTTTAGCTTTGGTCTGTTATGCGCCAACCCAACCCAACCCACACCCCCCCCCCCCCCCCCCCCCCCTATCTTCCTCTTCTTTCTCTTCTTCTCTCTTCCCTTTTAGAAGCGCTCATCTTATTTTATGATAATCAACTTGGATAGTGAAGTTCCAAAGGACTTGATTAAAAAAGAATTGCATCATGAATCATTAGATCTTTAGAACAATAAAAAGTTGATACAAATATCGAGAAAAGTAAGATACCTTATTTCCTAATTTATGACCATTTTATTGTCTTTTTTTAAATATGATTAGTCAAATTTTAATCAAATTGAATTTTAACCATCTACAGGATTATTGTCTGAGGATGTGAGACAAAAGCAATTACAATGATATCCACCTAATATTCACAAATTTCTCAAGAAAAAAAAATAAAGAAAAAATTTAGATCTGTTGTGCAGCTTACAGATCTATCAACAGATTTCATATCTGGCTCTCTGGTGACATTTGGGTATGATTTTTCTGGAATTTTGGGTACTGGCTGCAGCTGTTACTTGGGGATTTATGCATCGACAGGAACAGCTGTTGCAAGTGACACAGTTGGGCCTAGAATTCAGTAGGATCGGCCCCTCATGCAAGCAAATCAATGACTAAATAGAAAGAAGATTGACAAAATGGAGAGTAATTTCACAAAGTAATGACTCATGTCTCTGTTCATTAATACAGTTGAATGAATCCCTTGACTTGATTTCACTCATCCATATATGGAGGTGTTAGACATCTCTGCTAAACACTTCCATTCTGGTTTCTAAAAGAACTCTTAAAATATTTCTTTCCTATTTATTGCAAAAATGACACTTGAGTTAAGAGACTCTAACAAGTACTACTAGGATTAAATAAACACTTCCATTCTGGTTTCTAAAAGAACTCTTAAAATATTTCTTTCCTATTTATTGCAAAAATGACACTTGAGTTAAGAGACTCTAACAAGTACTACTAGGATTAATATTTTATAGACGAGGGACCATTGCTAAAGCCGGGACTTATAATCATAATAGAACGTGACTCCCTGAAGCAAGGAGGAAAGAGTGTCTGTTAAATCTTACATTTTGGGCTGGTACTTTTGCTAAAAAAGGAGTAAGAAAGTTACAATTAGTGGCTGAAAAAATGCAATCGAGCTTTATTGAAGGTTCTTTGGCCCAAAGACCATGGGCTGCGCAAAGTGCTAGGCAATATTCTCTCTTATATAGCTCTCTTTTGATAAAAGTTCTATTGTTATCTCTCCGAAAAAGTCAAATTAATCAGTGATGCTCCAGTTGTCATGTATTTGCTTTCGCTCAGACCAACCAAAACATTATTTAGTTTTTACTAATTAATTAATTATTTCCATAGTTCACCATAAAAGCAATTTTTTTCCGTTAGATTCAATGCCTGGTGAAGTTCTATATTGTTGTTAATGGGTGATTGTTTTATTTCATTCAGGATAATGTCTTTGTCACTGTTGTTGCATCCATTCAGTATCGTGCCCTAGCAGAAAAGGCAGAAGATGCTTTTTATAAGCTCAGCAACACGAGATCACAAATTCAAGCCTATGTCTTTGATGGTATGTTTTAAATTCTAGTTCTGAGCTAGAACTTTTGAACTTGAATATTTGTTTGTCATTTTCATTTGTCAATATTATTGTAATTTATCCTTAGCATTTTACTTGTACTGGTTCTGCATTATGCACGAACACCTTGATATTGTGATGAATCCCTTGGCCCATGGCCCATGGTGCATCTGACACCATCCACAATGGAGGTTCATCGACTGAGCTCAAGTTGGCCGTGATGGAGATAAATCATTTTCATTAATCAGCAAGTTGTTATTTTTTCCTCTTCTTACATAATAAGTGGCTTACTGAAAGTAACCACTAGGATAGGAAAGATAAGATCATTTATTGGCTTATGATGCTATTTTGAGTTTAGATTAGATGTAGGGTCCAAAACTCCAGGTTACTTCTAATTAGGGTCTCTCTTTGCAAACATTATATTAAATAGGGATTGAATGTAAATGTCAATATGGTTTTTGGATTAAAATTATTTGAGAGTACCCTCACACTTGTGTGTGCACGTGCCTTGCAAAGGTTGAGAGGGGACTTCAGGCTTGTAGATTTTGCGAGAACCTTAATCCCACATGGGCTTGATTCAGTTGTTACTTTAGGGCCAGTTTTTAGTTTAGGACTGTCACTAGGTTTTAATTTAAATGGGCTTAGATTTTATTTATACCGTGACCGCACTAGATTGATAGCCTGAGGTTTAGATGACATGTAAAGGGAGCTTTTTAGAGTCATAGGTTTCATTTATGAACGTGAAGAACATTCCATAAAGGAGAAAAGCAAACCTTCGAAAGTGGATGTTTGTAGTCTGCAGATCCAAACAAGCTCGAATATTTACCATTTTCTTACAAAAAGAATTCTCTAATATTTTCACTTTCAGAATATCATTAGTTGAAAGGTTTGTAATTTACAGTGCCGAGCTTTACATATGAAGCATGTATGGATACTTCGAATAGATAGGCTCTGTAGCAACTACCAATGGCATCTCCAGTAATGTTGGACATGAGCATGTACTTTTTTTTAATTGGTTGAACATGTACTGGTTCCTATCCAATGTTTTGTATATAAATTGCTAAGTTAAATTTTGAACCTCATACTACTGGGGACTTAAAACCTTAACCTTCAAATATCTGTGTTTCAGGGGGAAAAAGCAAAAAAAAAAAAATTATTAATCATTAGGACCTTTTACCATTATCAGTATTGAGCACATGCAAATTCTATGCATATACAATTATGTGGATGTCATAGTCTGTAGCAATTACTACATTTAGTTTCTAGTATATGGAGCATAACATGAGAATGATAACTCTTCCAAGTTATCGTATTTATTTTTTTTAAGACTTATCTTACTGCTGTTTTCAGTCATAAGGGCAAGCGTCCCCAAATTGAGCTTGGATGATACCTTTGAGCAGAAGAATGATATAGCCAAAGCTGTGGAAAATGAACTTGAGAAGGTAGTTTGTAATTGCACTGTGATATATTTACATACCATTGAACCAAGTTTCTTAATCAATCTGGTTGTTCCTTGTGTCCAGGCCATGTCACATTACGGATTCGAGATAGTTCAGACACTTATTGTGGATATTGAACCAGATGAGCATGTAAAAAGAGCAATGAATGAGATAAATGCAGGTAAGTATCATTGCTGGTTTATTTATTGCGATTGAGATAGGCAGGTTGTGTTCTTTGGATTAGTCCTTGACGATATTCTTTTGAAGATAGTGTAGACAACCTTTTGCTTCTCCCATTTGATAGCGAAAATATTTCTATTTACTCCCAATACAACGTATTTTAATAAGCACAAGGAGTCAGCATATCCTAAAGTACCGATTTTGGTTTGAACAAGTGGAAGTGCTTCCTATGCGCCTGTACCACTTAAAATGATTTTGATGCGTCAGCAAACATCCTTGAAATATCTAGTGTCTACTATTCTGACATCAAACTGTCATGGCTAAACTTCCTCTCGACAGGAGGATGGGTGGTTAAAAAGATCACATCTTCTATTTTTTCTTAGTATTACAACATCAAGCTATAAGTTAAAAAAATGGATTGATACTGAAAATAGACTCATGATGTAATCACAGCTGCTAGGATGAGGGTGGCAGCAAATGAGAAAGCTGAAGCTGAGAAGATTCTACAGATTAAGCGAGCTGAAGGAGATGCAGAGTCCAAGTATCTGGCAGGCCTAGGCATAGCTCGCCAGCGCAATGCCATCGTGGACGGCTTGAGGGACAGTGTGCTCGCCTTCTCTACCAATGTGCCTGGGACGACGGCCAAGGATGTCATGGACATGGTGTTAGTCACCCAGTACTTCGACACCATGAAAGAAATCGGTGCATCCTCTAAATCCTCATCTGTGTTTATCCCGCATGGGCCTGGTGCTGTCAAGGACATCGCAGCCCAAATAAGAGACGGGCTTCTTCAGGCCAACAGTCAGAAGTGAGGTCAGCTTTTGGTCATATGCAAGTTCCACAGAATACATTACTACATGCTTTCATGTCTTTAGAGGTGGGTTTCTTTTCTCTTTGATGGGTTGTTCATATGTGCTGACTACAGTGTCCTATTATACATACTTTTGTATCTTCCTTTTTGTCTGTTGCGTTGATGGGCGATGGAGAGATGTTTAAAATGTAGGGTTGGTTGTGTATATAATACAGTATTATCTTGTCAAGGGTAAATGGCATGCTTTGTGGGTTATATTGTTATATCATACTGTGAGGAGTTATATTTTGAAGTACAATTTTTGCTTCTAGTAGTTGTTTTTCCAACTTTCACCAACATGGGTGAACTAGGTTAAAAATTTCAACGGAAGCAATTGGATGAGATAAGATGACCAGAATTTGAAATCCGTACAAATTATGCAATTACCAACTTGAGATTGATGAGCCTTTTTTAATGACTCTTGTTAGCTGTTAAAAACTGTACTTGTGTTTATGTTTGGCTGGCTGTTAAATTCAAGAGGTAGATTTTCAATTTGAAATTTTAAGTTTTTGGGAAACGCGTGTAATGGAATTATAGAATTTACTCTACTTTTCCAGTAATCAAGGCCCCTGTACATCGATCGAGCACAGTTTAATTCACAACATGCCTCTTGAATGACCATGTCCAACAATCACATAGGAATGGTTCGTAGGAGTGAATACATTTGCCAACCAATTTCATTGAAAGAACTCTTAACATAGTCTACATGGCAGGCATTGAATTCCTAGGAAATAATTTGTAGTAAAGTGGGTTTACAGGTGTAAATGATATAGTGTTAGAAATAGAGCATCTTCACTTAATATCTGATTTATTAGGGTGATGATAGAGTAAAGTGTGGAATATTTGTTGTCCAATTTAGGAACCTTACATTCTTCTTTCATCTCTCATGAGAAGCATTGCTTAGAATTCCTAGAATTCAATACCTCACAAACAAACGGCACATGAGAACAAGTCTTAGGTATCCTAGGACCACAGGGAGATCATAGAGCTCCTTCACACTTAATGATGCATAGGTGGACTAGTTTGTGGCAAGAGAGGATTCTGCGAAGTTTTTCTTTCCACCCAAGAGAGGAACTTGCACTTCTAACCCTTCCATAGGAAATTAAAATCTTCTCAATTGAGAAAAATGTGCTCTAGGGCTGAAAATCAAGATTTTACAGCCTCTACTGTAAAAGCCTCTCATCGTATAAATGCGTCTTAAGGACTTGTTCATACAAAGATAGGAATTCATGCTCCGCTGGTTTCTATTTTTACAATAGAGAGGAGTTGTGCATTCGTACCCCTTTTATAGGAAATTAAAATCCTCTCAACTGAGAAAAATCAACTCATTTTTTTCCTTCAAGAAGAAAGCGTCACATCAAATAATAGAACAGTGGGTTGCATGGAGAATTAGAAAATATCCCTCTATCGTGGAATCCTTTCATTGCAAAAAGGCACCCTAAATGTAGGCATTAGACTAAGGTTGTCAAAAGGGCCTGGCGCAGGCAACTGGAGTTTGCCCATGGCCTAAGCTCACATATGGGGGCTAGGTCAAGGGCTTGGGGCTTGCACTACCTAGGCTCTTACTTTACCCTCAAAGACCAAGGTTAGGCCAAGCCCGGAAGCAAAAAATCTTTTCATGACATTATTCACTGTCAACTTGATGTTAACTAATGAAATTTGTTGAAGGTTTGGGACATATAGAACAGGGAGGTCATGCAAAAAATGATTAAACGGTTTCCAATATGTAAATGAGTAAAGATATTTTTGAAAAAATTTATATGAACAAGTTGGAGTCTATAAAAGAAAATATTCTAAAAATTTTATAGTAACGATAGCAAATTCAAAGCTATGGTTCTTTGGGTTGTTTGTTTGCACCTATTTACATATGGTCATGCATCATCTAGCGCGATGAGCCTATTACGTGATATGAGCCTATTACGTGCCAAAAAAAAAAAAACCAACACACACCCAAAATAAAACCCCACAAACCCATGAAACCTGATGATCTTAAATGGAGTTAGGATCATATAATGGGGTTGCTATTTTGCATAACAATAGGTCTCTTTGAAACCTTCTCATACCCTAACTTCACTGTGATTCTCATGTACTCAGGCGGGCCCATGTGAGTTCATTGCACTCATCACACCCATTGCACCATCAAGTTCGTTGCATCAAAGCTCCATGTGAACACTTATGCATGTGCTTTTTTGTTTGGATTTATTTGCGTACATAAATGATTTATATGCATAAGTTTTGGTGCGTAAATGACTCTTTTATATTGAAATCTTCACACCTCAAACCCTAGTAAAATAATTTACTTATCATCCAAGGTATATATATTTATTACACCTCTTTGGGCACCAAAACTCTACAAGTCTTTCTCACACATAGGCAGACATCTTTGCAACAGTAATTCTTTTCATTTTGTTTGCATAGAATCGGAGTATATTCAAATGGGCTTATTTGTTTACATGAAATTAGAATATATAGAAAGAAATCGGTATAAATGGGCCTATTTATTTGTATGGAATTGAATATATATGTAGAAGAAAAATATTTGCATCCATTTAATATAATTACAAAAACTAATTTCATACATTTATATACATACATGATACACATTTCATATAAATGGTGGACAAAAGCAATATACTCACACATTTTGTATTTTTATTATATTAATGGACAAAAAGGGCCAGCCCAAGTTGGTTTTTTGCTCAAGATCGGGCCCCTCACACACAGTCTTGTTTGGCAACTCACTAATAGAGTGAAGTAAAGTATAGCCCCCATTTCAAAAAAAAAAAAAGTCACATCAAAAGCATTTTAATTTAAATTTTCCGCCATATTTTTCAAAAAAACAGAAGTAAAAAAGCAATCTCCTCTCTCCACTATAAAAAATAAAAAATAAAAACTCCACTTTCCCATACAAAAAGTCAAAAAGATCAAATAACAAACAACTAAAAACAAAATATCATCATTATCCACTTATATTTTATTTACTTCACTTGATTCTATTAGTGAAGTTGCCAAACTAGCCCTCGTTTAGAGGTTTTAACGTCGTGTGTCCAACTTCATCATCCTAAGTAGCAATTTCATACTAACCCCAAGGGGTTGGCCGAGTGGTCAGGACCACGGTTCATCCCTCTTTAGGAGCTAGAGGTCTTGGTATTGACCCCCGGTTCCCCCCTCTTCAGGAACCGAAGGTTGAGTCCACTTGTGTTACCTCCTAGGGGTCATAGGGGTTTTACCCGGTTTCTCTTTGGGCCTGGAGAGAATAGTCCAGCCCAAAGGATTGGGAAACCTCCGTTAGCAAACAAAAAAAAAAAAAAGTAGCAATTTCATACTCACTGCACGGAAATTTCCTGATTTCTCTCTCCCAAATGAGACAACCTTCACCGGCCTTGAAGAGGCAATTGTCTATTCCCTTTCTACTTCTGTTAAATTCACGCGCTTTGGACCCGGGGCTCTTTCTCTGCTTCTTCATTTCTTCATTTTTATTCTTCTCTTCCTTCACCCTTTTAGGCTCAGCTATCCCATTTAAATAATGACACCCAGGACTCGTTTCTAAATTCTCAGAGTCCATTCTATAAATCCATAATGTCAGTGGGGCCTACATCTAAAATCCAAACCAGTCTAAATCACCATCCTATTTAAGTCCCAATTTTTGCTCCTGCCATCTGATTAGTCATCCTACATGAGAGGATATTTGACATTGACATGGTAGAATTCTCTATGCACCAGGCCATCAGTTTCATGACCATGGTCCATATCCATTGACCCAGTTCTTAGGTCTGCATAGAAATCCTTACCATATACAAGTTGGCAATGTTTTCTAATCAACCTCGTCGTTCCCCGAAATTGCACATACATGTAAACAAATGTGGTGCGTTGAATTTGGCGGGAAATTAAGACTATACACTTGGGAGTATGAGTAACGCTCAAGGGACTATATTTCATAAAGTCACGACATCTGCATTCAAGAAAAGATAATGAAACTTCATAAATTTATTTTAAATTCAAACTATCATAGTATCTCTAATCCCTCTCACAATTGTTGAGCAGTGGGTTCCACCCGAGGGGGAAGTATTGGTAGCATTGGTTAGCTAAAGAAACCTAATATAGTATCAGAATCAATCGGTTGGGAGTTTGAATTTCAGGAGGAATGACTAAGTGCCAATAGAAAAAATGATTGTCGCCAAAAGTATGGAACTATTGAGGAGTGGGTTCCACCCAAGGAGAAGTATTGCAAAAGTGACCATAGCAGGCCCGTTGAAATCGTTACCGGGCCATGGCTCTGGCACTATGATAATATTTTTGGTCCTACATTTTAAAGAAAGAGGAAAAACAAAGCGCACTTAGGTTTCTTTGTTTTCATTAATCAGAGTAAGGTCTTCATTTTTTAACCACTAAAACAAGATTCATATATATTGAGTTTCTACGTATTTTAATGCAAACAAATGGATTGAGGTCCATCAGAAGCAAAACCGTGAGGCCTGTGGGCCAAAGCGGACAATATCATGCATGGATATGGGGTGGGGCATTACAAATGGTATCAGAGCCAACTCTCGACTAGTTCGAGTGTGAGTCTCCTGCCGTGGTCTGGTGTAAGTGGGCGGGTCTCCATGTGGGCAGGCCAAAAGGGCTGGCAGGCTACAGAGACCGGCAGGGATGTGTAGCCCTAAAGGGGGTGAAATGTGACGCCCTGGAATTCCACATCGACTATAAAGAAAAAAGTAAATACGGTTATATATAAAGCTTACACCCTTATCTTGCATGAGACCTTTTGACCGGTTGAGCCCCGTAAGAAGCACAACTGTAGGACATGGGTACGGGGTGGGGGCTTTACACAAATTCATCTCATAATATCTCTGACAGAGCCTATATATAGAACACTTTGTTACAGGCAATATATAGAACACTTTGTTACAGGTTTCTTCTTGCGCTTGCTCAAAGGAGAGCTTCATCTATTGTAAGTTGTTATTCCTCATGGGTATTTGATTATCTCAACTCGTTGGTCTGTGCATGAGTTCCAAATCTCATTGGGTTTGGGAGAATTTGTGAGTTACGTTGTTGGAAATTAGTGAATTCGTTGCTTACATTGATAAGCTTCTGTATTTCTTGATTCTTGAATTTGCATTTTTTTGCTTTTTGTGAACAAACCCATTTCGTGTTCTGACTTGTTTTTCTTCAGTGGGGGGGATATTGTAACAGCTGATTTCTATTTCTTTTTCGTTCATGTAGTGCTATTGCAACTGGGAATAGCCTTTTTTTCCTGCTTGGTTGATTGGTTTCAGATGTTCTTATGGTTTTTTTGTATAGGAATCTTGTAATATTGAACTACTGGGCAAATAGCACCAATCTTTTTCAAATAGTTCTGATGACTAATAGAAGATTGGTATATTATGGTGTTCTGATGCCCCAGATGTTTATATTGTTTTCTTTGTTCAAAGATTTGGACATAATGCCATTTGATCTGGTTGTATTCTTGGTCTTCTTATTATTTGGCTTGGAAATGTTTTGGTAAATTTTTGTGAATTGACTTCTTCCAAACGTTCTTGTGGTTTTGACAAATGTTCCAAGTTCCTGCTATGGATTTCCACAGGCCAATATCCTTATCAGATGGGTCCCTGTATGTGAGGAATGATTAGTAACCAGTGCATCATATGTGATTTGCAAACTCGTCCCAAATGAGAATGGACCATATTCTTTGTAGGTATTGCTTTTCTGCGTCATATTTAGGGTAATGTCCTCTGTAACCCCATAGTTTAATATCCCATTCTCACTTCACCCTACTTTGCTCCATGTCCTTAATAGTTCCCCTCTCTCCATGTTCCTTGTAACGTTTCAATTCTTCATACAGAGGCCTATTCTGGCTGTGTCCTTGGAAACAAGATTTTATATTTACAAGCTTTCAGAATTAAGACTTTTTTTTTCTCGAGTACACTAATGCATGGACTTCCATATGCCTTGTGCTGTTTCATGTCTCTGCTAAACAGATATTAGTTTCAATGCGTTCACGTTTGTTCGAACTATTATCCGAAAATAAGTGTCTCTGTTTTATATTCTTTGTTCATGAACTTAACATTTAATCATATGCCAACTTACAGTGGATAAAATAGACCATGGGTCAACTCCTCTGTTGCATCCAAGTGAAACAATCTACTGTTGCAATTAAGGAAAGATTTGGAAAGTTTGAAGAAGTTCTTGAGCCAGGATGTCATTGCCTACCTTGGTTTCTTGGTAGTCGAGTAGCCGGCAATCTATCGCTGAGGTTGCAGAAATTGGAAGTAAAGTGTGAGACAAAGACAAAGGTTTATCACATTCTTTTCTGTAATCATGTTTCTGTAATTACTGTACCAATATATGAATATCACAGTGTTCCAACAAAATGTCACCTGCATCATTTTTTTTTTCTAAGCAATTCATTTCATGTAACTCTATTGAACAGTAAATCTGATGTCCTCAAATTTTTAAAAATACTTCATTGGCTCAATTTTTTTTCTGCCAAAATGTTTCTTTTGCGCTAACAGTTTTTGGCTCTGAACGGAAATGATTGAACATGCTTATTTTTCGTTTATTTTGCAGGATAATGTATTTGTCAATGTTGTGGCATCGGTGCAATATCATGTCCTGGCTGAAAAGGCTAATGATGCATTTTACAAACTCAGCAACACACGGAATCAAATCAAAGCATATGTATTTGATGGTACAAACTGAAAACTCCAAATTTTGATGTACTCACTTTGGATTGGAATGATCCGTCATATTCAATTTTCTCTGATTATACCAAAATCAAGTTATCAGAACATCCTTATGATGTTTCAACAAACCATCCTCTTCTCAAGGATGTCAGTGGGTACTCGTTTATTGGACACCCAAAGGACCCAACATGAAGGTTTTTGGTATGTCCTAATTTTTAGGCCTAATTAACAATAGGGTCTGGGTTTTGTTCCATAGTTACTGTCCCATTGGTTTTTTGGTCCAGGTTGGAGACCTGTTGATTCTATGTCTGAATAGCTAAATGGAGTTAGAAGTTTCATATGTAATAAGGCTCGGACCTAATGTTTTAGATCAAAATAATGAGCCAAAGATAAAAATGGACCTATTTATCCAACAACATGAAGCACTCGACCCGTACTCTGTTATGTACCCTATTTTGGGGTATGTGGATCCACAGTTGAAACCAGTTGGGTATCAGGTTGCGGTCCAACAAACTTAATTAGGCCCGGTCCTAACCCGATTATATTCGTATTTGTATTTTTCTGACATGCTTTACTGCTAACTCTATAAATACAATATTAGGTAATGGTTACTAGCTTTGTATGCTTGAAACTAAAAAATTTCTTCCCATTTTTCAGTAATCAGAGCAAGCGTCCCAAAGCTTAACTTGGATGATGTATTTGAGCAGAAAAATGATATTGCAAAAGCTGTTGAAGAAGAACTTCAAAAGGTCTTAAATTTAACAATAACTAGTTACATCTTTCTTTCTACTACCAAAAAATAAAAAAGTTACATTTTTCTTTTAACCAGTTACATGTTCTGTCACTGTTTATTAACTTCCATTTTCCTTTATATGTTCAATTACAGGCAATATCTGCATATGGATTTGAGATTGTCCAGACACTCATTATCGATATAGAGCCAGATGCGCGTGTGAAGGCTGCAATGAATGAAATAAATGCAGGTAATACATCAATTTTCACATCATCTGAATTAAAAAAAAAAAAAAAAAAAAAAAAAAAAAAAAAAAAAAAAAAAACAAAAAAAAAAAAAAAAGAGAATATATTCTTAATCTTCCCCCTATCATGGAGATTTTCTACACCATCTCCTGAGAAAAAATCTTTGTTGCCCATGCATTTGACTATCGACTTCTAATAAATGTGATTGACCCAATTCTGCATCATCTTCCCAAATTGAATTACTGTCAAAAGTGAGTGAGTGATGAGGAAAAGGTGCCAGTTCAGTTTCACAGCAAAATTCAGTGTGGTCAATCTAATGGATGGTTACATTTTATCTAGTCTTGTACTATCTAGTTGTGAAAATTGTGTCTTTGGTATGTTAGAGATGTTAGGATTTAGTTTGAGTTTTGAAAAGGTTCCATATTCTCTTGTATAATTAGTATGATTTTCCCTAACAAAAAATACAGTGAAATTTGTGAAAATGCAGGGGTTTGGGTGTTTGTCTATATGTTATACAATGAGTCTTCTGAATTTCATTTTCTGAATCTGGTTTTCATTCAGCTGCAAGGCTAAGGCTGGCCACATCTGAGAAGGCTGAAGCTGATAAAATTCTGCAAATCAAGCGCGCTGAGGGTGAGGCAGAATCCAAGTATCTGTCAGGTTTGGGTATCGCCCGCCAGCGCCAAGCCATTGTGGATGGATTGAGAGACAGCGTGCTTGGCTTTTCTGTTAATGTGCCAGGAACAACTGCAAAGGATGTAATGGACATGGTTCTGGTTACTCAATACTTTGACACCATGAAAGAGATTGGCGCCGCCTCCAAATCCTCTGCCGTTTTCATCCCCCACGGCCCAGGTGCTGTTCGCGACGTTGCCACTCAGATCCGGGATGGATTGCTTCAAGCCTCTTCAACTCACCCATAAACTTGCAAGGTAGTATGTGGATAGTTATCTGACTTCAGAGTGTTATCAGTCATCTTAGATGGTGATTATAGTCTTATTTGGTTTTGCAAGGATTGATAAGAGTACTTAGATGTTGAAGAACTTCCATGGTTGCTTTGTTACATGTTTAGCCGCTTCGGAAGTAAATGTCCTATGAGAACTTTGGCATGTACATATGAATGCTGGTCTTTCCATTTGGTTTCCTGTCTCTTTGTTTGGATTGCTATTGAAAGTCCTATTATCCAGATGTCCTATGAAAACTTTGGCATGTACATATCAATGCTGGTCTTTCCAATTGGTTTCCTGTCTCTGTGTTTGTATTGCAATTGAAAGTCCAATTATCCGGATTTTGTGGGCTATCCTTATTGCTCCTACTTATTTTGTGGGTGAGGAGTGAGGACCATCAAACTCCCAGAGCTGATCAGTTTATGCATTGAGGGTACAGCCTGTTTATGGCTATCATGAACAGGGGCCTCACCTAGTAGCCTCAGTTTTCAAGAGTGGTACCACTATTTCTGATAGCTTTATCAGAAGCTTCATTCCAATGTTTACTCTCTCCGCTCCTTACAATGCATTCAAAGCACATTGGTTTGCATCCTTACTGAATCCCCTGCAACAAACCCCTTTTAAGGGTCATTAGATTTCCCTACTCTGCATTGAATTCCTAGTAAAGTGGGCGAGGATTGGGGATATGAATTGGAGATGTGGATCTGACCCTCGCTTTCCTAACCTGAATTCCAAGATTCCTGTTTGGGAGAACATACAGAATCTCCAAACAGCAGGATTCCCCAATGCTTATGTAGAACCCAATGCTAGGAAGTGGGAATTTGGAGGATTCTAAAAGCTAAAGTGACCGTTCCAAAAGGCTGGATTTCTAGAGAATTTCAAATGCTCCAGTGTCAGAAATTACCAACACGTGGAATTCCCATTGTAAATGCCTCCAATCAACAGGCCCTAATAATTGATTTACCTCAATGATGACTGGGGAATGATTTCCTTCGGCAAAGGCTGCTATTTAATGGCCCTTTGTAGATCTTTGCTTCTAATCCTGTAATCATGGTTGTAAAACTTGGTTTTGTTGATTGACTTAGAAGACATCAGTTGATTTCTACTGAGTTTTTGGTGCTCAGTTTATTGGATGGAAATGGAAAGCCCCAACATATTGCAGACTCAGTAGGGCAAAGTGCCATTCCATCCAAATAGCATTGATGTTCTAAATACACTACAGTTTTAACCCTTTACACAAATAATTTTAAAAAACTTTTTTATTACATTTATACCTCTAATTTCTTTTTGCACACAATCTCATTTCATTTTCATCATTCCCTTCGCATTACTCTCGTTCCTCCCATTTCACCACCTCATCCATCCCTTCACTCTCATTCCCTTTTTCCTCCAATCTCATTCTTTCCTTCACATCACTATCCATGGTTCAAAATCGCGGTTCGCGGTCATCGCGGAGCGAATTTTTATTTGACCCCAAAAAAATCCGAAAAAATATCCAAAAAATCCAGAATATTATAAAATGATAAAAAAATAATATTTTTTTTTCCATTAGTGCACACTTTAAAGCAAAATAACAGTCATCTCAAGTTATAACATCCTGAATCATTGCTGTATCGATATATATAGTAAAATATCATAAATTTGACATAATGCAATCATAATTTTGGGCAAACTAATTGTGTTAAACATTTAAAGTCTACAAGCAAGCAATTTAATACTAATAGAGTTAGTGCATGTGCCTAATGCCAGAGCGAGTGGCGTCCTGGGTCGATATCATCATCATCATTATTAGTGAGGAAAATCATATCTAACTCAATATAAAGCCTTTGGTTCATGTATTACACATTTACACAATCTTAAAAAAAATAATAATTCGGATTTAAATAATGAAAAAATAAAAAAATATTACAGCGAGTGTTAAAACTTGAATTTTTTTACTCCAAAAGTATAGATCTAACACATCTCAACCATCTCTAAGTTATTTTGATGTTGAATCTTGAAAAGAACTCCAAAAAAAAAAAAGAAAAAAAAAGCCTACCAAAGAGGTCCCTTGAGTTTGATTAGCTTTCCCCATATACAAATCCATCTAAAAGTAGCTTAGATCTAAGCTTTTCCATGCCTTAGAAGTTATAGCAGGCCTTAGGAAGCCTTAAGAAGCTCTCTGGGAAGAAACAGAATGAAAAAAATGAAAGAAAACTCAATTTTAAAAAAACACTCCCGTCAGACATTATAACGGCCGTTATTTTGAATATAACGGCCGTACCGTTATAACGGCCGTTATATTCAAAATAACGGCCGTTATGATCTATTATTTTGGCGATATTTGGCCCCGTTACACATCGCGGCCGTTATATGTAAAATAACGTAACGGTATCGGCCATTACCGTTACATAACGGCCGTTATGTAACGGTAACTGCCGCGATTTTAAACCCTGTCACTATCTCTCCATTTATTACATTCCGTTATATAACGGTAACTGCCGTGATTTTAAACCCTGTCACTATCTCTCCATTTATTACATTCTACTCTCCCTTCATATCCTACCATTGTCAAACATAAGTGAAACCTCACTCTCAATATCATATTTTCATCTAATGGATGAATAAACTCACAAACAAAATGTAGTTTTCGAACATAATAGCAGTGAGAAGGTGAGTTGTTGTGTTATTTATTTTGATTTCCGCCATTTTTGGAATCTTGCAAAGCCTTTTTTTTATTTCTATTGCCCCAAAACGTTTGGACTTTCAGTGCAAAACAAATTGCTAGTGTTCGACCTCTTATAGTTGAACATATCAATTTTGTTCAACTATATCTGGCCAAACAAAAAGTTTATGTTACGCCACATAAGGCCAAATAGAGAAAGGCCAAACAAAACAATAGAGCAGAAGGAGACAAAGAAGGTGATGATCATTGGGTACACTCACCCCATGATAGACAGAGAGGAAGAGGAAGAAAAGGAGGAGGGGGGTTTTTACCGTATCGAAGGAGGGCTCCAAACGTTGATTTGAGTCACAGGAGAGGCTCCAATCGATGGCGGTGAGTTTCGTGTAGAGAGAAAGGGGATAGGGCTACTTAGATTTGAGTGTGTAGAAAAAAAAACCAAAATTTTAAAATTTTTATGCCGTGTGGAGAGAAATTGTATGTAAAGGGTTAAAAACGTAGTGTATTTAGAAGCCCTCTTAGAAAAGTGGGGTGGAAAGGAAAGAGGAAAAAACGTAGAGTTAGCATGTATATGAGATTTTGGACGTAAATTAAGTTTTTGAAAAGAGTGGAAAGTGGGAAGTTGAGTAGTGGCATGTGGAAGTGGGGGTAGAACATAGGTAAGTTATAGAGAATAGATATAACTCCTAGTCAAAATAAGTAGTTACGGTCAAAATTAGCTTTAAAACAATATAATATTTAGAGAGTAAGAAAGGAGGAAATATATATATATATATATTTATATATATGATTTGACCCGATCAATCCACTTGAGCTTCTTTTTTTTTTTATCTCAACTGAGGGGTTGGGACCCCGTGAGACACGCACATGCAAGGTGATGGGAACTTAGACATGCGAAGAGGCACACAACTCCCACATATAAGGAGGGGGGAGGCTAAGTTCAAAGCCTGGACCTCCCAATGAAAATTGTCGCACATTAAAAATAAATTGCTAAATCAATTTCTTATTAATGTTTGTTAATTATTCAAGTTCTTTTTAAGTTTTTGGTAAATTTTCCTAAAAAAAACATTGTGATGAATCAATTGTTAACTTTATGTTTATAACTTAAGTGATGAATTGTTAATACTCTATAAAATATGTAAATATTTAGGATAAGTAGTTTTTCTTATTAAAGAAACGTACACAGTAGTATTATGTTCTTGCAATTGAGTTTTTTGGAATTCTAAGAAATAGTTTTTTTTTTTTAATTCAATAACAAAGTTGAATACCCAAAAATGACATCAAATAGTCTCTCATTTAATATGAATCAAATACCCAACCATCACCCTAGTACTATAAATCCTTCATCTACCTATCCTTTCCACCCCATTACCTCTTTGATGATTAATTATGAATTTTGATTTACAAAAGAATTTGATTTCTTGGGCTTGTAATTGATTTACTAGCATAATAACTCCTGCCCAGCACAGATATGGCCAACATTGTGATTTGAATATTCATGCATTCAAAAAAACCATAGCTCTTATAAAGAAAATAAAAGTAAAAACAGTGATGAGTATCTGTTTATGTAATCCATGAGCTAGTGGTGTATCAAGAAAAGATGAGTGGTTTTGATAAAGAGATAAAAGTAGGTAATTACATGAGATAAAGACCGGGAGGATCACATACAAGATTTGAGGGAAAAAAACAATGTAACTTCCAGTCAAGATGATAATCGACAATCATAATTGAATCCAAAACCCTCCTCTTTAATATAATATAATTGCATATTTAATTGAGGACTACTTATTTTGAGGACATGGAAGGTAACCACGTGGAGTCTATATTTATATACAAAATAATAAATATATAGTTAAAAGACCATTAGCTAGGATAATCTAATGGGGCTGGAAGGTATTTTGAGGACATGGAAGGTATTCACTAAATACTGAAACCACGTCTTGTAAGTTACCTGTAAATCTGTAATTGTGGCCCCATTTAGAATCCATGACAGAAGTCATTTTGGAGTCACCGTTAAAGACAACTATTGCCTTTCAAGCATTCTGGGGTTCATCATCATGTATACCTTATAGAAGATTCCTGCACAAGCAACTTGGGTTCCATAAGTTGGGTTGCTATGTCTCATCTCTTCCCAACTTTTTTCTAGCACAAGGCAAGCAAGAAAAAGAGCACTACTGCTGGCATCTTCATCATTTCCTCTCTCTCTTCTGTGTATTCCACTTTAATATTCCAATGTCCCATTTCAACCCCAGATTACCACATAGGGTCTGTAAGTGCCTAAATTATTACGGACTTAGTTTAAGTGATGAAGGGGGTTAGGAAAATCCTGTTCAGCTGGTCGGAGAAGTCACCGACGGCCTGAATCCTGAAAAAAGGGAAGAAAGAACAGTCAGGGCCCGAGGCTGCTGTCAGCCAAAGGCACTCCGACGCCTGAGTTAGTGCAGTCACTGAACTAGGGTGAAGTGGAGAAGATGTGGGTGAAATAAACAGGATGTAGACTGTATATTGCTTACCTCTTATGGGGCTCCCATGCAGGTATATGTAGGAGAGAATAGAAGGTTCTATAGTGGAGGTAGGTGAGGATACTTGTCCCATCAGCCTACTCCTAGGATGGTAGGTGAGGATACTTGTCCTATCGGACGTCCCCTCAACCCCCTCACATAAATGTGGAAGTGATAAGGAAGGTCCCTTATCAGTACTTGGCCACCTTCTGTCAGGGGGGCTCTACTACCATGTAGCTGTCCCATCTCATAAATGGAGATTAAGACGGACATCCATCTCGGTCAAGCGGACCGAGATGGGAATTACCGAGATCAGGGGATGCAGGAGGTCGGTCATTGGTACCGAGGCGCTCAGGGCAGAGCCCGTTATGAACGAGGTCGGTAAGCAGACCGAATCCAACTCCAACTTGGTGACAGCTGGCACTCTTGCCGAACTGGAATAAATCAGGCCGGAGTGACCCCTAATTGGTATTTTGGTGCCGCGGTCGGAGATCACCTCAGTATTTCGTAAGCACTCCACACAATTGCCCCTCAGCTGTCGAGCTCGTCAGCTCGGGACTGGAACGAGGTCGGGAGCTGGAGACGTGGAAGCTTATATGAATACCGAGCTAGTACACTTTTTATAACCGGCTGCGGATGTCACGGTCTTCATTATGACTTCATTTAAGAGTTCCATCAATCAGTCGCCAGCCTGTCCGCTGGGAAGCGCCAAAGCCGCTGCGCCTGCCGAGAGAATTAATTACTCTGACGGCGTTTACTGCGGAAACCGCCCTGATCTTGACACGTGGCGCCATCCGGTTTATAGTGCGGTAAACTGAAGCAACGTGTGCGCCTTTTGAGGCCGTGTAATGAGGGCGTGCTTTTGGTTTTCGAGCAGGCGTCTCGCTGCCCTATAAAAGCAATACTTCCTTCTTCCTTCGTCCACCTTTCTGCTCTGAACCTGGGGGAGACTCTGCCTGCGTGATTCTCAGACCATCTCTGTATCTTCCCAACCTTTTTGTCCTTCTGCGTCTAGTTTACTGTAAGTCTTCTTCTCCCTGATCTTTCCTTTGAGCACCTCTTCTTCCAGTTTCTTTTCTTCAGTTAGGGTTTTTCGTTCACCCATCTTAGTCTTCAGAACCGAAACATGGGAAAAGGGGTTTACCGTTGTCTAGCTGATACCCCTGAGGCTTTATTTAGATTTAGGGCGACCTACGATATTCCGGACGACGTCCGGATTAGGCTGGACGATCCAGCGAATCCCTGGGACGGTGATGTCTACCGAGATGGGGCGATGCCCTTCCCATTGGTCTCGATAGTGGAAGGGGGAGTGAGGTTCCCTGTCCACCCGTTGCTCAGGCGATGTCTGGCAGCGTGGCATCTTGCCCCTTGCCAATTGATGCCGAACAGCTACAAGATCATAATGGGGACGGTAGCACTGAATAGGATTTTAAGCATCCAGCTCGGTGTCCACGACATTGAGGAGGCATATGACATTAGCAAGTCCACCGGGGTGATCGACGACCGTTATTACCTCCGGAGTAAGCCGACGATGGTCTCGTTCGTAAATGCTTTGGAGGACTCAATGCGCCACGCCGAGACCGACAGGTTGTTCGTTACCGGCAACTGGGAGATCGGTGCGAACGAAACCGAGGTAGAGAAGAGGTACCGGATACCTCGTCACTTTGGGCGCCTCCCAAGTAAAGCACCGAGCTCAAATAGCTTAACTTTTTATTCTGCTATCTCCCTGCCGAACAGACACACGCTGATCTGTTTTTCGTGCAGGTATTGCTGAGAGGAGACAAGCGGCCATTCATGACGGCTGGAAGAAGAACGGAGGTTGGTTCGAAAAAGTCCAGCACTACCAGGGGCATAAAGGCCGGGCTGCCTCGTGTCTCATAGGTTATCTGCTGAGATACAGGCATTATAACAAAAGGCAGGGGTCAGAAATCCTTGAGGTCGGGCCTAGCTACGCACCAGAGGCGGTTGGGCAAGAGCGGCCGATCTCACCCCTTACCGACCCGGAAGAAGCCTCTGAGGAGAATCGGCCCGGTACCGAGATGGGTCAAGATCCTCCTCTCACCAACCTCCGGGAGAAGCTCCTAGGAAAGCGGCCATCTTCGTCGTCGAGGTCGGCTCATTCTTCTTCTTCTAGGGACGCCCATCCGGCTCCCCCATCTGGCTCCTCCCGGGATGATTCAACTACAGCTAGGGAGGAGAGGCAGACGACGAGGGCGAAGGGCGAGGAGCCGCGCCAAACCAAGCCCCGGAAGGAGAGGGCTAGTCGGAAAAGCCCGACGGAAGAGGTGGAGGAAGAGCCGCGGGCGGAGGAACAACCTCTGGTTCGCAGAGGGAGGCAGGAGGAGAGGATGCCGGTGACGCCCGAAAGAGAGGGCCCATCCCGGCAAGATCCTGTCCAGCCCTCGGCGCCTCGCGCCCCTTTGGATGAGCCCTGGAGGCCATCCTTCCTGCTGGCGCCAGGGACGCCGCTGACCTCGAGACACCATTTACAAGGCTGTCCAGCAGTGGCGGCCGTGCTGGCTGGGGCGTGCTCACTTCCCCTGGATGTTGAGCGCTTCAGGAGAATGGAGGAGGCCACGCTGCATCAGGCCAACCTGTCATCAGCCCTGATGGTGAGCACTACTCTTTATATATATAGATTTGGAGATATGTTGTGTGCTATTTCTAACTTGTTCCTGTTTGTCCAGGTTGTGCAGAGGTCTGTAGTGGCTCTGGAAAAATGCCAACAGAGCCGTGCAGAGATCCAGTCCTTGCAGGCTGATAGACAGAAACTCGCTGCAGTCCTGGAAGGGAGCTCGGAGCAGCTTAGGAGGTCCGAGGAGGCATGCGCCAAGCTGAACGCGGAGAACGAGGCTGCCATGGAGGCGATCACCAAGAAAAGCGCCGAAAACTATGGGCTCCAGGCAGCCGCGTATGAGATGGAGAAGAGGGCCAAAGAGAGGGAGGCCGAAATGGAGATCCTGAAGAAGGAGAAAGCCAAGGCCGAAGCTCTGCTGAGAGCCGAGCAGGAAGCCTCAGCCAAACTGAAGGCTGACTTCGAGGCTTCTCGGGAAGCAGAGCTCGAGGCCTCCCTCCAGAAGGGGGTGGCACAGGCGACAAGGCTTTATGAAGAGCAACTCGTTCCGCTGGGAGAGGAGCTCTTCGAAATGGGATGTCTGGCCGTGCTGAAGGAAATGGGGGTTCTCGAGGATGACCCCATTCGCCAAAATCTGCCCAAGCTCCCCCGTGCCGAACCCGAGTCGCCAGCCCCTCCGTTCTCCGAGGCCACTCTGGACCGTGTAGATGATGAGCCTCAGGCCTCAGAAAGTCTCCAAGTTCAGGCTACCGAGACCACCACTGCTGATCTCGGGCCTGTCGTCACCGAGGCCCCTCTCGCTCCGGCTGGTGATGGCGAAGACGTGTCCATCGACATAGATCGGCTGCCGTGATGTTTTTGTCTTCTTTTCTTGTGCCCATTTGGGGAGATATATGTAATTTTTTGATGATTTATGAAACCTTCGTTTTGTACATGACAATGAAGTGGATGGAATTTTTCTGTATTGGGGGAAGATTCACATTTTTTGTTTCCGGAAGAGATCTGTAATCAGTCTTCATTTCTGGAATTTGGTTTTGCTTCCAATTTTGAACATCCGTGGTGAATGTTTCTTGTCTTGTTTTTTCTCTCTTTATGCGTTTGATTGAACAACCAGAATAAAGTAGGAAATAAAACAAGTAAATGAGCTCGGTCCATAGCCGTGCTTAATGTATTTTTTGTAACCCGAGATGCCGTATTGATCCTGCAATCATAACAGGCAATAACTTCGGTAACAAGTGCTCGGTCCTATGACCAAGGCTGAGTCCGGTTTTACAATCAAAACTTGACTGGCCCAAAGGCTGTGCCGAAGTAATTGACCCTAGTAACCGGGCTGTGTGTATATGCCGAGCTAAAAAACTCGGCCATCTTCTTTGAGAATAGGAGATAATTTGGAGAATACAAACTTATTCTATAAAAAGAACCAGTTTATTACCTTCCGAAATCAGATTACATCTCAAAAATAGAATTTCTTGAGGTGGGTGGCATTCCACGGGCGTGGTAGCTCTGTGCCTTCCATGTCCTCAAGCCTGTAAACAGAATGCCCAGCTACCGAAGTCACATTGAATGGCCCGTGCCATTTCGGTGCAAACTTTCCTTCGCTAAGGCTTCTGTCTGCTGGAAGGGTCTTTTTCAAGACCAATTCTCCAGGGGAGAACTTCCGCTCTTTGACCCTTTGATTGTACCCTCTAGCCAACTGTCGTTGGTAGGAAGCGAGGTGGATGGCTGCAGCATCCCTTCGTTCCTCAGCCAAGTCGAGCTCTGTGGCGAGGTTTGTATCATTTTGGCCTTGGTCGAACAGTTCCGACCTGAGAGTCGGGAGACCGACCTCAAGTGGAATTACAGCTTCCATTCCGTAGGCTAGGGAGAAGGGAGTTGCCGAGGTCGAGCGCCTTGGGGTAGTCCTGTACGCCCAGAGGACACTTGGAAGTTCCTCTACTCATCTGCCTTTGGCTCGATCTAGTCTCTTTTTGAGTCCGTCAAGCACCACTTTGTTCGAAATTTCAGCCTGTCCATTACTCTGGGGGTATGCCGGGGTAGAATAGTAGTTCCTGATGCCAAGGTCTTGACAGAAGCTTCTGAAGAAGTTGGAGTCGAACTGGGTCCCGTTATCCGTGACCAAGGCTCGAGGCACTCCGAATCTGGTTACGATGTTTCTCCACACGAAGTTTTTGGTATCCTTCTCAGTGATGGAGGACAACGCTTCAGCTTCTATCCATTTGGTAAAATAGTCAGTAGCTACCAACAGCCATCTTTTGTTTCCTGGAGCTCGGTGGAGTGGTCCCACGAGGTCCAGCCCCCATTGGGCAAAGGGCCAGGGGCTGGAAAGAGGACTTAGGTCATGTGCTGGCTGATGGAGAGAGTGGGAAAACTTCTGGCACTTCTCACATTTCCTGGCGTAGACCTGTGCGACCTTCTACATATAGGGCCACCAGTATCCCTGACTGATAGCTCGGTAAGCCAGTGACCGACCTCCAATGTGGCTGCCGCAGATCCCTTCGTGAATTTCATAAAGGAAGTCCTCGACTCTGCTCGGGTGTACGCACTGGAGGTAAGGGCCATTGTAGGACTTTTTGTAGAGTTTGCCATCCGGAGAGAGCCAGAATCGGGCTGCCTTTAGCCTGATTTTGTGAGCCTGGTTCTTGTCTTCAGGCAGCTGGTCATTCTTGAGATAGGAGATGAGTTCATCCATCCAGCTCGGGCCGAGATCAATACACATGAGCTGCCGAGGTGGTTGAAGTTGTATACTCGGTCTGTCTAGTGCTTCTACTTCGACAGTTCTTCTTTTTCCTGCCTCGACAGCAGAGGCCAAGTTTGCAAGGGCGTCGGCATGAGAGTTGGAGTCCCTGCCTATCTGCCTGACTTCAGCCTTTTGGAACTGAGATAGGAGTTGCTTAGTGTGGGCCAGGTAGGCTGCCATCCTGTCATCACGGGCCTGGTATTTCCCATTGAGTTGGTTTGTCACCAGCTGTGAGTCGCTGAAGATCACCAGTTGTTGTGCCCCCAGGATTTTTGCGCTGCCCAGCCCTGCAATTAGTGCTTCATACTCAGCTTCATTGTTAGATGCTTTGAAGTCAAGAGTCAGGGCTTGCTCAATGACGAGGCCCTCTGGAGATTGAAGGACTACGCCAGCGCCAGCCCTTTTGGAGGTGGAGGAACCATCGACGAAGACTTTCCAACATGAGGCGAGGAACTGTTTCCAGGACCGATCCTGTTCGGACTCGGCCGAAATGCTCCCCTCCTTGCCCCCCAGTTCGGTGTCGAGATGGCTCGGTGCCGAACTAGGAGAGGTGAATTCCACAATAAAGTCTGCCAGTACTTGGGCTTTAATGGCCGTCCTGGGCTGATAATTGATATTATATTGCCCGAGTTCGACAGCCCATTTAGATACTCTGCCTGAGAAGTCTGCTCTCCGAAAGAGGGACTTGAGCGGGTGTTCTGTCACAACCGCTATGGAATATGTCAAGAAGTAGTGGGAGAGCTTGCGGGATGCGCTGACGAGTGCAAATGCGAGCTTCTCCAATGGCAGGTATCTTGTTTCGGCGTCCAGCAGGATTTTGCTTGTGTAATAGATGGGCTTTTGCTGCCTGTCATCTTCTCGCACGAGTACAGAGCTTACTGCATGGTCCGAAACTGCCAGATACAGGTATAAGACCTCACCCCGAACCGGGGTGGAAAGCAGAGGAGGGGAAGAAAGGTATGCTTTGAGTTCCTGGAGAGCACTTTCGCATTCCGGGGTCCATTGGAACCCGGAGCTCTTTTTCAAGAGCTGGAAGAAGGGATGGCATTTATCTGAGGCTCGACTGACGAATCGGTTCAGTGCTGCCGCCATCCCGGTAAGTCTCTGAACCTGTTTGGTCGAGGTCGGACTCTGTAGGGCTTTGATGGCCGAAATCTGATCGGGATTGGCCTCGATTCCGTGCCTAGTAACCAGGCTGCCCAGGAACTTGCCCGAGCCGACGCCAAATGCACACTTGGAGGCGTTTAGCTTGAGCTTGTATTGTTTGAGGATGGAGAAGGTTTGATGTAGGTCAATCAAGTGGTCCTGTGACCGTTTTGACTTAACGACCATGTCATCGATATATACCTCGACCGTGCTGCCGAGCTGGTCCTGAAACATCTTGGTCACCAGCCTCTGGTAAGTGGCACCAGCGTTTTTTAACCCGAAGGGCATTACCTTGTAATAGTAGGTGCCCCTGGGTGTTATGAACGCGGTTTTTTCTTGGTCAGATTCATGCATTGGAATTTGATGGTAACCTCGGTAAACATCGAGGAAACTCATCCTTTCATGCCCGGCAGTGGCGTCGATCAGCTGGTCTATCTTCGGTAGAGGAAAGCTGTCTTTGGGGCAGGCTTTATTCAGGTCGGTGAAGTCTACGCAGACCCTCCAGCTCCCATCCTTCTTTTTCACCACAACTGTGTTGGCTAACCACACAGGGTAGTGGACTTCTCTAATGGCTTCAGCTTCCAGTAACTTGCTGACCTCCTTGGTCACAGCCTCGGTCTGTTGGGTACCCGACCTTCGAATCTTTTGGGCAACAGGTTTATGCTGAGGGTCTACATTTAGCTTGTGGCTTATGACCTCCGAGCTGATGACAGACATTTCGTATGGGGTCCAGGCGAAGACCTCTCTATTTTGCAACAGGAAGTCGAGCATCCTGGCCCTTTCCTCGTCAGCAAGTTGACTACCGAGCAGGAAGAATTTCTCTGGATTGCTGGGGTCGATCCCGACCTGGGTGAGGTCCTCAATGCTCTTCTGCTCGGGAGTCCTGCCCACAGCATCGAGCTCAGCTTCGAGCTCGGTCACATGGACTCGCTGAGGCTCTGTCTCTCCGGGGACCACGGCCAAGAGACATTCTTTGGCCATGTCTTGGTCGCCGCGGACTATGATGACTTCGAAGCTCCCGTCCTTGTTCTGTAACGGGAACTTGAGCTTCTGGTGATGGGTCGAGGGTACAGCCTCCATGTTATGAAGCCAGGTTCTCCCCATGATGGCATTGTATGGAGATTGTGCATCCACCACCAGGAAGTCTGCCGTCGTGGGGGCTCCTCCGACCTCGACCTTGAGGGAAATCTTCCCTTTGGGATATACCGTCTTGGAACTGAATCCCACTAAAGGGGTGCGAGCTTCGAGCAGATCCTCTTCCTTCAGACCCATTCTTTTGAAGCAGTCGAAATAAAGGATTTCTGAGGAGCTCCCGAGGTCCACTAGGATCCTCTTGACGTTGAAGTTTTGCAACCTCATAGTCAAAAGAAGAGGATCATTGTGGGGTAGCTGAACCCCGGCCAAGTCTTTGTCTGAGAACCAAATCTTTGGTCTCTCTATGCGGGCCTTCTTTATAGAGGGACCAAGCTCGGCTGCCATCACATGTTTGCCGTGCTGGGCCCTCCTGGCCTCGGCGCGCGCTTGATTATTGCCTCTGGGAGCGGGGGCCAGGTGAATGACATCGATAGTCCCTATAGGCCCATCGTTATCCCTGTCGTCGAGGTGGTGCTGCTAGGCTTGGTTTACCCGTCCCTCCTCTTTAATATGATCTCTGAGGTGCCCATCTTTTACAAGCCTTTCAAGATGATTCTTGAAGGAGTAGCAATCCTCGGTTCTGTGTCCTCTATCTTTGTGGTAGGCACAGAACTTGCTCTGATCTCGTAAGGCAGCGTCACCTTTCATGGGCTGGGGCCATTTGAAGAAAGGCTGGGCTTGGATTTTGCCCAGGAGTTTGTAAATGGGCTCTTTGAATATGGTGTTTACGGCTTTGTGAGGGGCGCCACTTGGCTTCGGCTTTGCGCTGCCTCCCGAAGTGGGAGCAGAACGCGCTACCGAGCTGGATGGCTCTCGACTTCGGTCCGCCTCCCTCTTAGCAAGCCTCTTTTCCCTCTTTGTAGATCGGCCTTCCGAAGGTCGGCCCTCGGAAGGCTGGCCCTCTTGGAGTGGGGGCCAAAGATTATGGCTCTCCCGAGCCCGGAGCTCGTCCTCTTCTTGCTCAACATACTGGTTCACCCGGGCCATGAGTGTCTTCACTGAGTCCGCTGGGCGACGCGCCAACTTCTTCCGAAGCTCATTTCCTGGTAGCAAACCTTGTTGAAAAGCCGTGACGGCTACCTCGTCATTGGAATTCTCGATTACGCTGTAGATGGTCCAGAACCTTTTGGCGAATCGAGTGATATTCTCTGTCGGCCTCATCTTGATAGAGATTAGGTCGGCATCGGTCTTTGGGATGACCCGATGTGCTTGAAACTTCTCGACGAAGGAGTTTCGGAGCTGTCGCCAGCTCGAAATCGATCCCTCGGAGAGTGCACAGAACCACCGAAGCGGGAGGTCACCTAAGCTGGAGGAGAAAACCTTGCAATCGAGGTTGCCATCGCCGCTGAATACCGACATCTTCTGGGTGAAGTGTCGGAGGTGAGCTTCGGGGTCTGACGTCCCGTCATAAAGATTGAAGCGCGGGACGCTGAATTTGTCAGGGAGAGGATGATCTGTGATTTCCCGAGTAAACGGGGAGGTGCCGTGGATGTCGCCATATCTGGTAGCCAACCGACCTCGAGCGAGGCCGCATGCTCCAGGTTCTGCTGCACGGCCAGCTTAATCTGCTGATCAATATAAGCGGCCACGTCGGGGTCGGTACCGACCTCCCGCTTTTGCCTCTGGCGCTGACGCTGGTCGGCGCTGGCGTGAGTGTTACTCGAGCCCTCTTCCCGAGCTCGGGCACGTCTCTCGTTTAGCTGCTCCCTTAGGTCTGGCTGACCCTCAGGGACCCGCCGAGCTTTTCGCTGAGGTGGGGGCGTGTGAGAGGCTTCGGGCTGGGGTCCATCCTTTACCTCCAGCTGTCGCTGGAGCTGGAGGATCTGAGCCTTTTGTTCCTCAATGACGAGGTTCTGAGCCTTGATTGCTTCAGCCTAGGCTTCAACATCGTCCTCCAGGGCCGTGTCATCGTCACCTTCGTCACCGAGGTGGATGTGGTCCTCCTCCATGTGGTCTTCGCGATGAGACCGAAGAGGCTGAGATTGTTCAGGAGCTCTACCTCGCTGGGGCTGTTCCTGAGGAGGAACGTCCTTGTGGGATGCTTGGGTGAAAACGACCTCCAGGCGTGGACGCTCCGCCTGGGAGGACGTTGTCCGGGCCCATACTGCTACGGGACCGCTCCGAGGAGACGCTGGTACACCTCTCGACGATGAGTGTGTCACCGTGACGGGTGACCCTACGCTTCGAACACCAGGATCCCCTTCCGCTCTTTTCAACTGAGGGTCGGGTGGTGTTTGCCTGACATTTCTTTGCTGTCTTGTCACTAATACCCCTGCCTGGTTCGTCACCAGTGGAGGCGGCATGAGAGGCAAGAATATCTCTGGCTGGCTGGACATGGATGGTCTAACAACGCTCTTTCCCTTCTTAGCCTTAGGAGGCATGGCTATTAGGATGAAAGTATGGATTTTGCAGGTCGCCCGTCCCCACAGACGGCGCCAATTGTAAGTGCCTAAATTATTACGAACTTAGTTTAAGTGATGAAGGGGGTTAGGAAAATCCTGTTCAGCTGGTCGGAGAAGTCACCGACGGCCTGAATCCTGAAAAAAGGGAAGAAAGAACAGTCAGGGCCCGAGGCTGCTGTCAGCCAAAGGCACTCCGACGCCTGAGTTATTGCAGTCACTGAACTAGGGTGAAGTGGAGAAGATGTGGGTGAAATAAACAGGATGTAGACTGTATATTGCTTACCTCTTATGGGGCTCCCATGCAGGTATATGTAGGAGAGAATAGAAGGTTCTATAGTGGAGGTAGGTGAGAATACTTGTCCCATCAGCCTACTCCTAGGATGGTAGGTGAGGATACTTGTCCTATCGGACGTCCCCTCAACCCCCTCACATAAATGTGGAAGTGATAGGGAAGGTCCCTTATCAGTACTTGGCCACCTTCTGTCAGGGGGACTCTACTACCATGTAGCCGTCCCATCTCATAAATGGAGATTAAGACGGACATCCATCTCGGTCAAGCGGACCGAGATGGGAATTACCGAGATCAGGGGATGCAGGAGGTCGGTCATTGGTACCGAGGCGCTCAGGGCAGAGCCCGTTATGAACGAGGTCGGTAAGCAGACCGAATCCAACTCCAACTTGGTGACAGCTGGCACTCTTGCCGAACTGGAATAAATCAGGCCGGAGTGACCCCTAATTGGTATTTTGGTGCCGCGGTCGGAGATCACCTCGGTATTTCGTAAGCACTCCACACAATTGTTTAATGCAGGGGGGTCGCTCCCACAGCCAATTGTATACACTTCAGGCGCATGGCCCCTAGCCCTAATCATGCGTTTGTAGCCCAAGTGGTACCGGGTTCCTCACCCAACCGAGAGGTTCCGGGTTCGAGTCCCGGGAAGGCCCCCTCTCCCGCCATGCGGGATCGAGGGACAAACGCATGATTAGTGCTAGCGGCCATGCGCCTTCGATCGCCTGAAGTGTATACAATTGGCTGTGGGGGCGACCCCCCTGCATTAAAGGCCGGCCTTTTTGTAGGGGGGTCGCCCCCACAGCCAATTGTATACACTTCAGGCCATCGAAGGCGCATGGCCCCTAGCCCTAATCATGCGTTTGTCCCTCGATCCCGCATGGCGGGAGAGGGGGCCTTCCCGGGACTCGAACCCGAAACCTCTCGGTTGAGTGAGGAACCCGGTACCACTTGGGCTAGCTCAAGTGGTACCGGGTTCCTCACTCAACCGAGAGGTTTCGGGTTCGAGTCCCGGGAAGGCCCCCTCTCCCGCCATGGGGGATCGAGGGACAAACGCATGATTAGGGCTAGGAGCCATGCGCCTTCGATCGCCTGAAGTGTATACAATTGGCTGTGGGGGCGACCCCCTACAGGGTCCCTACAGAATTAGCACTTCTAAAAAGTTTGAGCCCATACTTCCTTTTTTTTTTTTTTTAATCTTTTGTTAAAAACAGCTTTTTATAAATATGGTCATTTGGACTCTTACCAGAAGGAGAAGACCAGGTCCCATGCCTAATAAAAACATCCCATTCATTTTTCACACTATTTAAAGAAAAGAAAAGGGAAAGGGGGAAAAAATTTGCTTGTTGAACTTTGTTCTCCTCTTTTATCCATGGGTAAGAGTTTGGAAATATTTTTTAGGCTATGATACTTGGTTTCCCCACTTTGTCAAAAATTGGTACCGAAAATGGGGGACTCCAGATTTTCGTTTGGGTTGAGCGGGCAATGATTGAGTGAATAAGTTAACTAATAAAATCGAATATTTTAAAGTCTAATATAAGGGCCTTTTCAAATTTAGGGGTGTGACCGCACCCACATGCTAATACTTGGTTCCGCCCCTAGGCACCGATGTTTCATAGATGTTTGTCATCTTCATTGGTGGCGGTGTGGAAGAATCTTGGAAGAGCAATGCTCATCAAATGTTTACTTATAATTGGATTGAGTTTCGAAAAAAATCTATGGTTAAAGGATTATTAAAGTCAGTTGAATCAAGGGCTAGGGTTAATTTGGTGGGCTAAATTTTTAAATGATCCTTACCTGTACAGAGACTTTGCCTCTGCTGAGTTATTAAGTGGCTCAGCAATTGTAGCCCTACTTAGAACCCTGACCCAGTTATTTTTGGAGTCATCATTAAAGACGCCTACATGGAAATTGACGTTGGGGTCATCATCATGGACACCTTCATGGAAATTTCCTGCACGTCAACATACGTTTGGGTGGGCTATTTCTCTCCTCTTCTCATCTTTTTCCAGGAAAAGAAAAGGAATAAAGAGAGAAATTATCTTTTCCCTCTTTCTCTTTTGTTTACTCCATTTTAATATTTCAAACTCCCATTTCAAAACCTCAAAGACCCCCCAACAATTAGCCCTTCAAAGATTTTAAGTTCATAATTTTTTAAAACAAACTTTCCTATAAATATGGCTATTTGAGTCCTTCCTAGAAGGGGAGTGCCTAATAAATAGTTAGGTATATATATGCAAAATATAACCATGATAGCAATTATAACCAAATAAACAACAATTAGCCCTTCAAAGATTTTAAGTTCATAATTTTTTAAAACAAACTTTCCTATAAATATGGCTATTTGAATCCTTCCTAGAAGGGGAGTGCCTAATAAATGGTTAGATAAATGCAAAATATAACCATGATAGCAATTATAACCAAATAAAAAACAACTCATTCATTATCAAGTATCAACAGGTGAAATGCCGGCACGGATTTATCCATGTCATGTCGCCCACGGGCCGGACCACATGCCACTTTTATTTTTTTATTTTTTTTATATAAATTAAAAGAGATTTTATGGACTTTTAGGAGTTCTTAAATTGAAATAAGGTTGAAACTATTAAAAAAATGCATAAACATTGATGCTAATTTACAAATGAAAAATATATTTTTTAATTATTTTAAGTTTTATATTATATATATTTAATTAAAAAAACAAAAAAACAAAGTGGGCTATGCGATTCCATGTCGTGGCCCAAGGACCCCTGGCCCAACATGTCCCAAGTGGGAAAACCGGGCCTAAGCGGCCCGCCGAGATTTTCATGCCCATGTGCATGTACATGTATGTATGTATGTATATATCATAAAAAAAAGTACAAGTAAGTTAAAATAACATAAATATAAAAAAAATCATTGGAGAAAGATTTCAAAAGAGAAAGCATCATTAAACGGCCTCTGAACATTTCCAAGTAGGTACCAACCATATAGAATGCATGGTTTTGTGGTGGAATTATAATAAAATAACCCCAACATTATCTCGAAATCATAAGCCTTCATTTTCAATCAACTGTCCATGGGCATAAATAATATATATAGTCAATATTCAATGACGTGACTTTTAGGGTTTTAAACAAGGCAAATCCTTAATCCTCCATTGCGTTGACATTATCTATTTGTAATTTACATTCCGGTTCTCAAATTCTCCGCTTCCAGCTAGGACGTGCGTATCTCTTGTGGGGTGGGGATTTTTTTTTATAAAAGAAAAAATTATGATGTATTGGCTTGATATGGCTGGATCCCTTCCTGGATATTTACAATAGGAAAGCCACCCCATGCTTGGAATGGGTTTTGTATTTGCATTGTAGTTTCATCCCACTTGGGATCTGTAAATTCAAAAGATTGTTAGCATTCAGGAGAAATGAGATTGGTTTGTTGTATTTGTTGAAGAGAGATTATTTCTGTTGTAAGTTGTTAATTAGCTTTCAGTGTTTTGATATCTATGGGGTTGGTTTTGTTTTTCAATTGTTTTCCTCTGTTTATGGAAAAATAGATTATAGAACTGAATTGGGTTTTGGGATTTTGCTTCTTTTTGTGGTGAGAACATTCTTTTTTTAAAACAAATTTTCCTATAAATATGGCCATTTGAATCCTTAATTCCTAGAAGGGGAGTGCCTAATTAATAAATGGTTAGATATATGCAAATATAACCATGATAGCAATTCTAACCAAATAAAAAAAAACCTCATTCATTATCAAGTATCAACCGGTGAAATGCTGGCACGGATTTATCCATGTCGTGTCGCCCATGGGCCGGCCCACATGCCACTTCTATTTTTTTTAATTTTTTTATATAAATTTAAAAAAGAGACTTTATGGACTTTTAGGGGTTCTTAAATTGAAATAAGGTTGAAACTACTAAAAAAATGCACAAACATTGACGCTAATTTACAAATGAAAAATAATTTTTTAATTATTTGAAGTTTTATATTATATATTTAATTTAAAGAAAAAAAAAAGTGGGCTGTGCCATTCCATGTCGTGGCCCAAGGACCCCTAGCCCAATACGTCCCAAGTGGGAAAACCGGCCCGAGCAGCCCGCCCAGATTTTCATTCCTACGTGCATATATATATATATATATATATATATATATATATATATAGCATAAAAAGAAGAACAAGTAAGTTAAAATAACATAAAGATAAAAAAAAATTTCGTTGAAGAAAGATCCCATAAGAGAAAGCCTCGTTATACGGCCTCTGAACATTTCCAAGTAAGTACCAACCCTAACCCTATAGAATACATGGTTTTGTGGTGGAATTCTAATAAAACAACCCCAACATTATCTCCAAATCAGAAGCCTTCATTTTCTATCAACCTGTCTATGGGCATAAATTATATATAGTCAATATTCATTGACGTAACTTTTAAGGTCTCAAACAAATCCTTAATACTCCAGTGACTTGACATTATCTATCTGTAATTTACATTCCGGTTCTCAAATTCTCCGCTTTCACCTAGGACAGGCATTTCTCTTGTGGGGTGGGGATTTTTTTTCTATAAGATAAAATTATGATGTATTGACTTTATATGGCTGGATCCACTCCTGGATATTTATAGGAAAGCCACCTCATGCTTGGAATGGGTTTTGTATTTGCATTGTAGTTTCATCCCACTTGAGATCTATAAATTCAAAAGATTGTTAGCATTCAGGAGAGAGGAGATTGGTTTGTTGTGTTTGTTGAAGAGAGAGTATTTCTGTTGTAAGTTGTTAATCAGCTTTCAGTCTTTTGATATCTATGGGGATGGTTTTGCTTTTCAATTGTTTTCCTCTGTTTATGAAAAATAGGTTATAGAAATGAATTGGGTTTTGGGATTTTGCTTCTTTTTGTGGTGAGAGCATTCTGTTTTTGATTTTTTTGATCAGACAGTCTTTTGTAATGGTGGGGTTTGATTTAAGGGTTGTTACTTGTTGCTTTCAATTTGCATGTATGAAAAAAAACCCACTTATTGTTTTGTGTTGTTAGTTCAGGTGTGTGACTATTACAGCATTCTATTGTGTCTCTTCTTTGTACCATTAGTTCTAGGGTCTGCTATTTCTTCAAATTTTAAGGGGGTGGTTTGTTTAGGTATGAAGATGGGTGGTGCTGAATACTGAAATAATTAAGCTGGCTGCTTATGATTTCTCAGGATGGTGTTGATCGAACATGGTATATGATGTTTTTGGAAAGAGGAACCTTGTAATATTGAACAGATGGGGGAATTGCAGTTTGCAATTGAAAAAAACCCACTTGTTGTTTTGTGTTGTTAGTTCAGGTGTGTGACTATTACAGCATTCTATTGTGTCTCTTCTTTGTACCATTAGTTCTAGGGTATGCTATTTCTTCAGATTTTAAGGGAGTGGTTTGTTTAGGTATGAAGATGGGTGGTGCTGAATACTGAAATAATTAAGCTGGGTGCTTATGATTTCTCAGGATGGTATTGATCGAACATGGTATATGATGTTTTTGGAAAGAGGAACCTTGTAATATTGAACAGATGGGGGAATTGCAGTTTGCAATTGAAAAAAACCCACTTGTTGTTTTGTGTTGTTAGTTCAGGTGTGTGACTATTACAGCATTCTATTGTGTCTCTTCTTTGTACCATTAGTTCTAGGGTATGCTATTTCTTCAAATTTTAAGGGGGTGGTTTGTTTAGGTATGAAGATGGGTGGTGCTGAATACTGAAATAATTAAGCTGGGTGCTTATGATTTCTCAGGATGGTGTTGATCGAACATGGTATATGATGTTTTTGGAAAGAGGAATCTTGTAATATTGAACAGATAGGGGAATTGCAGTTTGCAATTGAAAAAAACCCACTTGTTGTTTTGTGTTGTTAGTTCAGGTGTGTGACTATTACAGCATTCTATTGTGTCTCTTCTTTGTACCATTAGTTCTAGGGTATGCTATTTCTTCAAATTTTAATGGGGTGGTTTGTTTAGGTATGAAGATGGGTGGTGCTGAATACTGTAATACTTAAGCTGGGTGCTTATGATTTCTCGAAATGGTGTTGATCGAACATGGTATATGATGTTTGGAAAGAGGAATCTTGTAATATTGAACAGATGGGGGAATTGCAGTTTGCAATTGAAATTTTATAGTAATTATATGCTCGCATCTTGTTTGAGCTCTGGGTGGGTGGTGAAAATCAGAGAGCTTCTTATATGCTCAAAATAGAAAGAGTATGAAACTAAAGTTTGTTGACACAATAAATTCCTGCTTTTGATATTACCAACTCCATATCACGACCTCTGGAGGACTAATAAGGAGAGAAGGTTGTTCCCAATGTTTTAGTTCTGAGAAGAAATGGTTTAAAAAACTTCGTATTTTTTCTACTTATTCTCCTCCTTGAATTTCTTATTTTTCTATAGAATGTTCTGAGTCACAATAGTTACATGGTATATTGTTTTATAATTCGGCTAACTATGCTGCTTACAGTAATAGCAACTGGTGTTTATATTCATAGACTATCTAAATATATTCGGATTTATTAATCTCACCAATAGACTATATGTGGGTGGGTTCTCTTGTTCAAAGTTGAGATATTATTGAGTATTTAGTATTTACCATATGGGTTCCTTCTCAATCTTCTTCTTCTAGATGAAGCAGAGTAGAAAGTGATTCATTTTCCTTCCATGATCATTTTCTAGTACAAGGTTCAAACATCATCATCGTCAAAACCTTTTTCCAACTATGTTGGGGTCAACTCATGTCTGTAGGGAGTGACGTTCAGATAGCTATTCAAGTTCATCTCTAAAGAACAAAATTCTGATGAACTATTTGAATTTAGCAAAATTTTGACAATTGTTGTGATGTAACATTTGTTGTAGAGCCCTGTTAAGGACATTCACACAAAGATGATTGTGGCTCGTGCAAGCATGGTGCATATATGTGAGTTCAAAATGGTGCACACCATTTTGAGCATTTTGTCACTTATGATTGAGCAGTGCCCAATATTTGATGGTTACAGAGAAGGTTGATATTCGACACTCAGTCTCTACTCTCTAACAAAGCTTTATAGCCTATTGACTTTGCACAGCAACTTGCTTTGCCATCATCTTACTGTAAAAAACAGCATCACTGGAAGTAGCAGTTTCCTCAACTTAATCTTTCTCCAGTTTGGAGCCTGAAAATCAAACCTATATTTCACAGCTTAGAAAGCAAACCTCAGTCCTACATCTACAAAACTTGGATGTCCTAGCATCACATTTTAGTAGGTGTCTCCACTCCTCCAAAAGTAGGCCTTTGTCTTTAACACAACTACTTCTTTTAAACAAATAAGGACTTTGATTTCATCATTCTAATGCTGCCTTCATGTGAGTATAGGTTATTCTTTGTTTTAATTAGAACTTCATCATAATTGAAGACTTATCTCTTATATTGGTAGGCGCTCTCATGGAGATTCTTTTATCATACCTTCATTTTTCTTTAATAAAAATTACTGTTACCGATCAAAAAAAAAAAAAAAAAATTAGGACATGTGGTGGTCTAATTGCATTTATATTTGTTCTCGAACTGCCATCCAAAACTGAACTACATTCTTTTTTTCTCCATGGGTGCAATGGATACTAGAAAGTAGATCATGGGTCAGCTACTCTGCTGTGTTCAAGTGGATCAATCTACTGTGGCAATAAAGGAAAAATTTGGAAAGTTTGATGCAGTACTTGAGCCTGGATGTCATTGCTTACCGTGGTGTCTTGGTAGTCAACTAGCTGGTCATCTAACCCTGAGGTTGCAACAACTGGATGTGAAGTGTGAGACGAAGACAAAGGTACGTCATGCTCATCTACAATAATGATTAAATGCAAACTGCTTTCTGCTTTTGAGAATTCAATGAATATTAGTAATAAAGAATTATTAGTTCTTGCTGCAAAATGTTCTTAACCAGTAGTCTTGCGGCTTTTGCCTGAGTCAAACTACCATATTTTAACACAATACTCCTATAGTTGTAACAAAGAGTTAGAATTTAAAACTATCCAGTATCAATGAATTTTAGTAATAAAGAATTATTAGCTCTTGCTGCTAAATGTTCTTAACCAGTAGTCTTGCCTGAATCAAACTACCATATTTTAAGACAATACTCCTATAGTTGTAACAAAGAGTTAGAACTTCAAACTATCCAGTATTGAATCCCTTTTGTTGCAAACGGATGTGTTCTGATGTTTTTATTTCATAATACATAGGGAGCATCCTCCTTCTTGGTCACTGTCTCTGTGCTCTTACTATGATTTCTTGATTTTCTTCATCTTATGGCATTTTCAAACTGTTGTTTTGCTACCTGTTTATGATCCATTTTGTTGACATTTATATATTCCAAAGTTTCTGTCGGGAGAACTGCTAGTTATCTATGGCAATTTCACACATGAGGGTGCAATGACATTCTGGTTTGAATGGTTTCATTGGGATTCACTAACAAGTTTCAAAGATAATTGATATTTGGACTGCTTTACAGTAGGTGATCATGATTACTTTGCATGAAAAACATACATTTAAAAGATATTAGTTGGCAGTGGCACTTTTAACAGAATTACCATTTACATTTCCATGGCCAGGATTTACTTTGCGTAATTCTGTATGTTTATTGTCAATGGTGAAATGGTGTAAATATAAAGAGAGAGGACAGCAGAAGTTGCATCTGACTTGCATAAATATATCAGGGGTCCCAACGTTGCGCCGCCTGAAACATCTTCTTCTGTTTTTTTTTTTTGGAATGGTTGCCTGAAACATCATTTAACAGTTGCTTGACCAAAAAGTTGTCATTTTCATCTAATGGATAATGTTGATGGAAGCCTGATATTATAATGCTGACTGCACCGTGTGCACTTTGTCAGGCCTGTTTGGGATCACCACCGGAGTCATTTTTGGGTGGGATGGGAAGCCCTTGCGTGGATGAGGTTTTCCTGTGAAATCATTCGCATGGGATAATTATAGATATTGATTAGATGTCCCCAAATATCTAGACACAGGATCAAGTTTGACAGTGTATACACCAGACCAATGAGTGTGACGGGGGTGGATTTAGCATAGGTGGTCCCATAAAAAAGATGTACCGTTCCACAATCTTGATGACCAAGAATCTAAATTCATATACTGTTGATTCAGGATTAACAATGTCAGAGTACTTGAAATGCTTCACAGGTATGATTGTTTACAATATTTGGTATTGCACAGAAATGATTGAATTTGTATTCGTTTATGTTTCAGGATAATGTATTTGTCAATGTCGTGGCATCGATTCAATATCGTGCCCTGGCTAACAAGGCCAGCGATGCGTTTTATAAACTCAGCAATACCCGGAGTCAAATCCAAGCATATGTTTTTGACGGTATGAACTGAGTACTCCACATCTGGATGCACACATTTAGAAAAGGATCTGATAGAGATCACACATTGTTCATATGGATGGTTGTTATTCCAGTTGACTCTTAATGGGTCCCAGTGAAAAATCATGTGGATAAGTAATCAAATCATCCTCTCTTCAAAAATAGAGGGAGTCATCAGACCATTCTAACCATCCTTGAACAAACCAATCTTTGGATATATGAAGATGAGATAATGATAAAATCATTCTTACCATTTTTCAGTAATCAGAGCAAGCGTCCCCAAGCTTATCCTGGATGATGTTTTTGAGCAAAAGAATGAGATTGCAAAGGCTGTTGAAGAAGAACTTGAGAAGGTACTCATCTCATGTTAAGTAGTTACATGTTATGGAACTCAATGACATGTAACTCAATGACTAATTCCACTTTTGCTCATCTGTTCTGCAGGCTATGTCTGCTTATGGATATGAGATTGTTCAGACACTCATCGTCGATATAGAGCCAGATGAGCATGTGAAGCGAGCCATGAATGAAATAAATGCAGGTAATATATTAATTTCTAGTTTATCTGAATTGTTTGAAATAAATGCAGATGATTTAGGGAATGAAAAACAAAAGATCGTTGCATCTAATTCTATAAATCCTCATCTCTCAGCACTAATTACTAATCATGCGTAAGAAGTTGTCCAGGCACACTTGCTTGATGAGTTGGCAATGTTATTTCAGACAAAAAGTTGTGCGATCAACTGAATGGATGTTTACACTGCATTGAATCTGGTGTATTATAATATATCATAAAATAACCGTATAAAATGAATGATCTTTGTCTCTGAAGGTTGCATCCTTTTATATTATTATGGATCTCCTGAATTGCAATCTTCTTAATTGGGTCATTTCATTCAGCTGCAAGGCTAAGGGTGGCAGCAACTGAGAAGGCTGAAGCAGAGAAGATTCTGCAAATCAAGCGAGCTGAGGGTGAGGCCGAGTCCAAGTATCTGTCGGGTTTGGGTATTGCCCGTCAGCGCCAAGCCATCGTGGATGGACTTAGAGACAGCGTGCTGGGCTTCTCGGTCAACGTGCCAGGGACAACAGCAAAGGATGTTATGGACATGGTTTTGGTTACTCAGTACTTCGACACTATGAAGGAAATAGGCGCTGCCTCCAAATCTTCTGCTGTTTTCATTCCCCACGGCCCAGGAGCCGTTCGTGACGTTGCCGCTCAGATCAGAGATGGATTGCTCCAGGCGTCGACATCTCACCCATAAAGTTGGAAGTGCAAGTCTTTGTGGTGACTCAGGCGTGGACATGATTTTCATTTTACTTTTGCAAGGATTGGTATAGTACATACATTAACTCAGTTTGCCTGGTTGCTTTTCTGTTGCTTGCTTGTAAGTAGCCTTGGAACTTAAGATTGTGTGTAATTGAGTGTTGGGTCTCTTCTTTGTGTTTATGGATTGATGATTAAAGTTCAAATATATCCAACCAAGATATATATCAGTTATATCTAGAATTGTGACTATATTGTTGTTCTTTTCCTCTTTTGGTAATTTGTGGGTAAGAATTAGGCTGTTGATGGCCTGTCTTGGACCATGGATCTCCCAGATATGGGGAGTTTTGTATTGGGTGCCCAGCCTATATATCCCTAGGAACAGTGACCAGGCCTAATTGGTTTAAAGTTCAGGACCCTGAATGGTACGGATCGGATCCATGTTTGTAGCCAGTAGAAGCTACTTGCCAATCCATACGGTTTTGGGGTCCTCTGATTACTGAAAGCATGTGTGTTCTGTATGCTTACCCGTTTGAGATTTCTAGAGTGTAAGGCCATAACCCTTCTTTTTGCTGGAAAAAGACGATAATTCAAGGCTAAGGATCTAGCTCGCAAGGTACTTGCCTTGCTTTGATTGGGCCCTGTTCAAGCTCGACTCAGTTGTTTCATGAGCCAAGCACAATACGGTGGTCCTGTTAGCCCGAAGGGCTCTATTTGAGCTGGAGCTTTCTATCTACTTATTTTATTAGAGAGGTACCTCTGCTGGATTGTGTAGAGATGTAAAATTCTAAAACTCCGTGGATATGAATATGGAAAAGAAGAAAGAGCATCTCCATAAGATTAGGGAACTTGAAGTTTCCAATTAACTTGAAGCTAGGCCCCCACCTTATTCTCTCATAGTAAGGTGAGAGATGCTCTCACAAATGCCCTAAAGCTTACCCACCATGAAAGGCTACCACTGTATGTGCCTCTTTCTCCTGGGCGTAGCTGCTGCTGTGCAGGTCTTTTATTCCCTACTGCCAACAAGCAGAATTCCCTCATGCATGAAGGCATAGGCCAATAATCCAACACAGCAGCGACTCCCACACCCAAAGAAAAAAGAAAACCACCGCTGCAACATATTACCTATCCAAATATTTGTGTATGCAAAAATTGGAGTTGGATCAAATATAGATATGGTCCACCGAAATACTGGGCTGTGGATTAGATGGACCAACTCAATGATTCTGGAGCAACACAACACTATGGACTGATGATACCCACATTAAGGTGATAGATGAAGATTCAAATTCCAAATCGAAAAGCCCATGGCCTTGGTTGCTGATCCAAAACTAGTCTGAAAGGTCCCCCCAAAATCAGCACCAGAAAACATCTGAATTAATAAAAGAAAACATCAAAAGTTCTTGGCATCAATTGCCTCAATTCATTGGATGCCCACCAAGAAATGGTTCTAGAGGGCAACGCAAAAATGTAAACCACTAGGTCCGCGGTATTATTTGGTTAATGGAAACTCAATTACACTCTTTAAGGAGTATAACCAATGATTTTGTTAAGGGTAAAAAGATGGGAAAAATGAGCATGCCAGTAAAACATCCATGATATAAAATTCAAGATTCTGAACTCTCCAAACCATAATTGATCCTCAGGGAAAAGAAGATGAAAATTTTTTGAATAATACTTCTCTGGTCCCAGCCAGAGGCCAGAATTATTTTTACAGACCGCCATCAACCAAAACAAGGAAAATCCTAATGATTACTCAAAAATAAAAAATAGACAAGAAGCTACTGGTTTCCAGTCAAGTCTTACCTTATTGCATTCCACACCATTGTAGAATGGATGGAAGCAGTTCTGTGTCTCCACTATCCATTCACCTCATAAAATCTAAGGCTTCAGAGCCAAGGCCAGGCCAACCTTAGCGCTCTTCTCAATGGCCCTGGTGTCTACTTCTCCCGAGATGGTAATAAGGGACTTGGGCCTCCATGCATGCTGGATGAGGGCACTAACCTTGCCATAGTTGTTGAGGCGGGCTTTCACTGTTGTCAATGGATCCAATGCATGCTGGGTCCCGATGGTGAGGGTATTGTCATTACTTGAGAAGCCGTGACACAGCTCAGCACCCACTGCAGTGTTCGTAAGGGGGCTAACTGTATGGTAGTAGGAAGCACGTAAGGTGTCCCCCTTGTCATTCCTGCCAAAGCACCCAAGTTAATGATTTTAGTGTTTTTTTTTTTTTTTTTTGATAGATAACACCAAAAAAAAAAAAAAAACCTACAGACTAAGGTTGGAAGTGTCTCAAATACCATCACATCACAAATAAACAAGCACAGTTCACTTTGAGAATCACTCACAGAGTCAAGGAAGTAATGAGGTCGGCATTGGTGAAGTTCAACCCCGCATTATACTTGGTGAAATTTCCAGTTGCAGTATCAAAAGCGACATCAGCTCCTAGGGCGACAGCACCACTACCAATTACACCAGAGAAATTAACGACAGGGTTTGCAGTCAAACCAATGCTTGTATTGATCCCTGCATAGTCATGCAAGTACTGGAGTTCAACCTGTGACCACAACCAAGAAATCTTATTGAGTAAGTCACCAGACAGGTAAACTTAGGCATAGTTATGAGCGCCAAAGCTACACTTAATGGATAAAAGCAAAGTTAAGAACTGAAGAACACAATAAAAAGACAACAGCCAAAACTATAGCCAAAAATTTTCTTGATTAGGCAAACACAAAAATGCAAATTATTTTTGTAATATTTTTCCTAAATTCTCCTACAAGTGTAATCCAGCTCTAACAGGCCCACTTGTACCCACCCTATGGTCAGCATGCCCTGTCATTAGCCACAACGCCCATTATCTAGCACAACCCCAATTTGACACTCATCTGTACATTATTGACAATTGGATTTACTATAAAAATAAATAAATTAACTAATCTATAATTGCAAGACCCATAAACTTTAAAGCTATTAAATAAAGGTTAGAATAATCTGATGGACCTGATTTTTTCATGATGAGGCATATGGAACATCCCCCTACCCCCACTAATTGACATGCATCTAGGTGGGCCTCACGAGCTAGACCAATTATAGCATGTAAAAGTTCCCCATTCAACCCACCTTCAAGACAACAGCGGTCAAAGTAAAGTACTCGCAAAATCACAATTAGGATGTATCCATGTTTGATGACAGTAGATTTAGAACCACCCCAATTTGACACTCATCTAAACTTTACTAACAATTGGATTCAATAAAAAATAAATAAATAAACTAATCAATAATTACAAGACCAATAAACTTTAAACTATTAAATCAAGGTTAGAGTACTATGACAAAGCTGATTTTTTCATGAAGGGGCATATGGAACATCCCCCCACCCCCTCACTGATTGGTATGCATCTAGGTGGGCTCCACAAGCTAGACCAATGATGCAGTCCACTCGTATGTGAATATTTCCCATTCAGCCCACCTTAAAGACTACAACTGTAAAATCCAACAAAAGTACTGGCAAAATCACAATTAGAATGTATCCATGTCTGATAAGAGTAGATTTAGAACTATCAAAAGCAGTACGCAAACATGGTTTAGCAAAACTGATGAGCCACACATTAGTACTCCCCCCTGTAACATATTAGGGGCGGTTCAAGGACTCATGGCATGTAAAGCAATTGGCCAGGGCCCATGCTTACGACAATGGCCCATGCTGAAGGAACTCACCCATCCCATTGACAGCCCTAGAGGTGTATGTTCAAAATCAATAATGGTGTATGTTCAAAATCAATAATCATGGGCAAAAAAGTTCAATTGGGCATAATACTGCAAAAGTTATGCAGCACCTGATTGTGCTTTGTGCATAAGCCACACAACACTTTTCTAAAGCATATATAGTATAGACTAATAGCATTACAACCTCTTTTTGGCAAGACAAGTTAGCCTCCTGAAATATTTCATGACGATGCCATGATGGGAAATCTAAGATGCAAAAGTATTCTGAAAAAATAGAACGAATATGTGATGCAACCAAACCCAAACCGACAGCACTACTTAAAAAGTGGTCACAAATTTACTATGAAATAGCCTGTGCTGCACTGTGTTATTTAATAAGCGATTCAAGTGACTTATGGCAGATTCAACATCAGGAATTGAGAGCACAAAAGGCATCATTTTAGCAAGCATAACACATCAAAAAAATGGATGGCACATGCTTGTGCTTTGAGTGCAAACCACAAATTGCTTACAGCATGCAGCTTCCAACCACACAGCCCTCTTTTTTATGAGACAAGATATTCATTTCCAAAACTTTGGATCAATCGCCAATCTTAGTTGCATCAATATTCTACACAGTTAAAAGGCACAGTCATAGTCTCACTGTCACGATCACCAACAGGGTTGTTCTGTCATCATGTTGTCCTCGTAATTGTTGTCATCATTATTATTTTATTTGGTAAATGTCATTACATAATAGGTTTAGGAAAGACAAAAACTAACATACATCCGCACAGCTCACTTGACCAGCAGAAAGTACACGTTTCTGTGCCAAGAAATTTCCTCCAAATTTCTGCGCAGCCCACTTTTCCGTCATTTGGCACGGTCTCCACACGGAAAAGGAGAAAAAACTTAACCTGATTTTCCGATTTCAAATTCCAATGGGAGAGGTAGGAAAGTGATTCCTCTAGAGCATAAATGAAAATCTGCATGGCAAGGGATCCCTCTCATTACCCAAACATGCCCTAATCGCATTGTTGGCAAAATTTTCCCTTTACATTAAAAAATTACTGCAACATGGACTGCATGCCCCCCTCTACCCATCATACATTTTTCCTTATAAGCTAATATCACCATTGACTCCTTGTCCTGTCTAACGGTATAGGCAGCTTGAAGTTTGTACATGCAAGCATGATAATATTTTCAGCACTTAATGGCTGCATCTCCATCCTATTCTGGTGGGCCCTGAAAATGACAACACAATGTTGACAATTCCAATTTTTATTAGAACCCTGAACCCCCATATCAGATGGTCCTAGATCAACTTTGGAGATCCTGACAAACGCAACTTCCATATAGATTATAAGTTATAGCACCCTTTGTGGAGCTTCCATCGATTTAATTTGTAACAGTTTTAAAAGCAGGACCAGACAGGCCCATCAAACTGGGTTCAACTGGAACCAGTCCCATCATTGGTCTAGTCAGATCACAAACTAGAAAATTCATCAAAACCAGTATGAACCAGTCACATCCGGTCAAAACCACAAAGAACAAGTGGATGAACCATAGAACCCACCATTTTTTTTTTTTAAGTCTATATTTTTGTTATCATTTTTTATGTGACGGTTGAGCCAAAAGTTTAAAAGGCTGGCCCAACGGCCCAGTTTCTACAAAAACTAATTTATAACATCCTGTGTAGGGCCCCATACTGCAATATCCTTTACAAATGACTCACCTATCAATCAAAGACTGGGTGCACGTGTCTGGCACCAGCATACAAACAAAATGAGTGCAAGAGGCATAATTCCCATAAATAAAATTCATGATCGTAAGTACATTTTAAGGACTTAGTTTTAATTTTTAGTTGATGGTTTGAACCTGCAACATCATGGTTGCTATAATTAGCACCTTCCAACTGTGCCGCAGGCTCTTGTTTTAAGGATTGCAACCTTCCTTTATTATTTATTTATTTATTTTGGGTAAAGCTCACTAGCAGATATGTTTGCATAGCAGTGGACTTAGCAGGGTGCAAGCCCTCATCCACTGATTGGTTATTTGGTAACATCAAATAAACAAATCATGATATGTTTGCTTTTGCCAAGATAAACAAATATGTGCACAGACAAAAAATAAGAAAAGATTATCCATGTGTACAGAAATTATACATCGGTAACATCACTATATGATTCAACTCCAAACAAAACAAAAAAATAAAAAATAATAATAATAATAATAATATGAATATTCTCTAATGATCCAATATATTGAAAAGATGCCATCAATGTGAAAAAGGAACCTCACAAAATCAGCATATTAATCATGGACAATTTTCTCCTGCAAGAATCCCGCATGGCTGCCGTGTGGAGGGTGCCTTTAATTCAGGGGGAGGGGAGTCCCGCTTTTGTGGATGGCCAGGATTGAAAATCCTGCACCGTCCACTTGCAGGATGTCCCGCAGGTGAATATTGTGATATTAAGTATTGATCATATCAATTTGCCATTTATTAAATAATGGAATGTTCATTTCATATGAACTGATAACTGAACCAAGCTAATAACTTACGGATGATGAATACAAACTTCCCTATGAAGTCATTTTAGTGAGTGTAACCTTGACACTTGATCAAGAAAGCAATAGAAAGCAGCTAACATCCATACATTAATAGAATTCAAAAGACGACAAAAATAAAAATAAAACGCGGCAAAAAGAGTATTATCTCTTACAAATGAAAGGAAAGATGAAAAGAAAAGGAAAGGAAAAAAAGTCTTACCTTACCAGACTTTTGGTCTGGAACAATGAAGCTAAAAATCGTCTTGAGCCCAGGCGCAGGTTCATCAACCGTGATGGTTGTAAAAAGCTGAGAAAACAATACATAACCATCAACCAAATGAATCAGCTATCACAGATGACGCAGTCAACTTCCAAAATAAGTAAGAGGGGGGAACTTAGGTCCATATCATGTACCAATCTCTATATCTGTACAAGAATTATTAGGCTTACAAGATATGGCAGACATACACTCTGTAAGGTTGCCAATGAAAACTAATACCATACCCACGTAATCTATAACTAATGACGCGAAACCAAAAAAAAAAGAGCTTGGGAAATTCCTTTATTCCAGTACAAAGTACGAACACAAACCAGACAGTGTATTCTCATTATTTAACAGTAAAAAGCAATATATTAAAGGCAATTGAAATTTGACTGTGATAAGCATACAGTATAATTAATGTATTAAAGGTGGTTGAAGTTTGACTATATAATAAGATTCACATATGCAGCAATAAAAGACCATATACACCATGGCATATACTGACACAGTACTATGTTATGTACCATACACTTGCAGGTGCTTGCATATAACACCATCTCAAAATGGTGAAATTACAGGAAACTACAAGGTACAAACAATATATTTAGTTTCCATAAATGGCATGACTTGTAATGAATGTTAATTTCCTTAATTATAGATGGTTATATACTGCTCATGACATGAAATCTACAACATAGGAACACTCGACATCCACATCAGAAAAGCAGCCTTCTCCATCTTCGTGAAATATTTCACTGGGAAAACTCTTTAATCAAGTACAGAAATAAATAATCATTAACTGGCCTAAAAGGATGAATGAAATATGGAAATGGATGCCTTACATTGGAATTAGTATCTACTTTGATGTCGGTCGTGATGTTCTTGTTCTTCAGCTGAGTATTGATGTCAGCCAAAAACAATTCACCTTTCTTAATGCCCGTTGAAGTAATTGCCTGCAAAAGACAAGAAATTTGTTAAAATACTATGATATCAAGAATCCCCCATAGTAAATGACAGTGAAATGGAAAAAATAAAACATATGGAAAATTAATCCAAGAGTCTCATCAAGACAGCCAGTCAATCTAACACTATCCAATCAGCTATTATCAACACTATCCAGTCAGCTAATCTCTCTCTCTCTCTCTCTCTCTCTCTCTCTCTCTCTCTCTCTCTCTCTCTTATAGAATTTGTTGAGCTCAATACCACCGTTGATCATGTCTCAATACGTTAGATAAAAAATTTTAAAAAAATCGAAATGGTCAAATACACTTTTTAGAAAAAATTAAAAACCGTTCTCTCACCTTGTTTTCAAATAGACCTTCAGTTAAAAAAAGTATAAAAATATATATATAAAAAAAAAACCACCTCCTAGAGCATGGACTCAGATCTCCACAATAAGAGATTGTCAGTTGACTGAAACCCAAATGCCTAGAGTCGGGATCTTTTAATAGTAAATCTTATAGAGTAATTCCCGATTTTTCAGTGGAGTCTACCTTCAAAATCTAAGCTGTTAAACGATCATCATTCTTCATTAAGGCAAAACAACTTTCAATATGTTACCATTAAAAAAAAAAAAAAAAAACAAACAAAACAACTACCTAACTATTTTTCTAGACATAGGACCACCAACCAGATACTCACAAATCAATTCATAAATCAAGATATTAAACTAAGATATATCAATATTTAATCACATACCAGAAGATGGACAATAACCATGACCTACTAGCTAAGATTGCTCAATCACAGCAATTTTCAGAACATAAGGCTCGCCAACCAGATACCCAGAAATCAAAAGACCAAATCTCATTCGGGTTGAGTTTGAGTTTTGATACAAAAAAAATTATGTAGTTCAGTGGAGTCAAGTTCACGGTTGGATTGAGTAGCCCTGCCCTGCCTCATTTATAACTACTTTGGGTAATTTTAATGGGTTTTAATGTGAAGTTTTTATGTGCTTAAATGGCCTAAAGTAGATTTTCAACAAATTCAAGAAAAGAGAGGATGTGAGTTCCAATCTTTATACACATTAGAATGTATATAATATGCTTTTTTATTATATCAAAATATTTTAAAACAAAATATGAGCTCCGCCTCTGCAGGCTCCATTGAAAGTCAAAATTGAGGAATCAGTCAAAAACAAGATTGAGAGGGTCAACATTGAAACTGAATGTGTCAGAATTAGCAGCTTTTATAACTAAAATAGAAAAAAATAATAATGTTGACAGGGTTAATGACTTTAGCATTCCCTTCCTAATAATATACTGTTGGTGAACTAGAAGAAAGCAACATTCAGACATGCATACATTGCAAAAATTAAAGTACATCAACAAATCATTGGACCACATCAAGTAAAAAAGATAAGAATAAAAAAAAAAGGATTGATATACATCAAGGCAATAATAAGACTGATAGTCCCAAGTACAGCATTTCATGAAAGTCCCAAGTACAGCATTTCATGAAAATCTCTCTCTCTCTCTCTCTCTCTCTCTCTCTCTCTCTCTCTCTCTCTCTCAACCATCACAAATCCATTTCTTACATTTCTAGCCATGCATAACTTGCATAGGAAGTTGAAACTTGGAACATATCTAAAGCTAAGAAGAAATACAACATGCATCCAGCCAATAACAGAATACAAAAAGGAAATCTAAAACCAAATCAGACATAAACCCTTCCAAACAGTGGAAAACAAACTCCTAATAATATTTGAATACAATATCAGACTCACAGTCATCAAGCATTACTAGAAAACCCTAGTAAAAACAGAGGAGAAGAAGAAGAACAACAACAACAACAACTCTTACCACGCCAGTAGATGTGTAGGTGGTGAGGGTGAACTTGTGATCGCTCTGGTAGTCCTTGTAAAGAAGATCTGATCATGAAGAATCTAAAATGACTTAGTCAAATCAAATCAAATGAGGGAAGTAAGAGAAAGGAAATGCAGAGAGCGAGAGAGAGGAAACCACCTCTCGCCTTTTTTCCGATGTCGGAGTAGAGGCCCGGACCCTTCGCCATCTTTGTTTCTGCCGGGGAAATGGAATACGCAGAGGAAAACAGCAGACGAACGTCGAACGGAAGTTTCAGAAAGAGAAGAGGGGAAATGAAGGTGATGCGAAAACCCTACTTGTGGGGAAGGCATTTTATAGGGCTTCTTATTTTCTTGGGAAAGGGGCCAGTGGTAGGTTTTGTGATGGGTTGTGGACCGTCCGATTGGGGAGGGGATGGAATGCGATGTATTTGACCGTCGATTTTGTGGTTTTAGATTACGGACTGGTGATTTTAATTTCCTGCTAAGGTCTACTCGCGTCGCACGTAGATGTTGAGCCCTGGTTTATGGGCTCTGATTTTTATTTTTTTTCATTAAATGCTCACAATTCTTGGAGTATCCCATAAAAATTTGAAGGGTTTGGATTAAAAATATAGGACCCATTAGAATTAAAAAAATAAGAGTGGTTGATGGTGTGTTTGGCAATTAATTAGTTAAAATAAAGTAAAGTAAATACAGACAAGAAATGACAAATGGTCGTATCAAAAGTTCACAAATTCAAAATTTTCTCCGAATTTTTCAAAAAATGTAAAAATAAAACAACATTCTTTTCAAAAAAAAAAAAAAAACACCTCAACTTTTATATACAAAAAGTCAAAAAGATTCCATACCAAACAACTAAAAATAAAATATCATCATAACACCTTATATTTTATTTTCTCTTGATTTGATGCTTCACCTCACCATATTTCAATTCAACGTACATCCAAACATGCCGTAAAAGATATCCCAATGTGTCACTCACTAATGGTTACACATCATCATATTTTTTTCACACCAAAGATGTGGTGGGTTGATAAAGCATGAAAGTGGTATGTAAATCAGGTTATTTACACGTCACAATTTTCACACATGAAAGAGTGCGGAAAATCACTTTTACAGCGCTTTTAAAACCGCGTTGGTAGAGTTTTCTTATACAATGATTTCATTCTTATGAGGCTCAATAAGCTAGCTTTATTTTTATTTTTTTACATGTGTGCTTATTATTTGTAATTCAAGATGTTCATTTTGTTTATTGAACAGATAAATCTCAAGATTTTAAAAGTAATTATATGGAATCTTCATTTTGTGTATCCCAGTTCCTTCTTTTCATTTTGTATTTCTTTAGAATTAGGTTTTCTTTGGACCATTTGTAAAGCACATCTCTATACTTGGCTAGCTTCTCTTTCCATGGCTAATAGTAGTGGCAGACTCATGATTTTCGTTTGAGGGGTGCAGATCAAACAAGCAATTAGATTTTAGTACAAATCCAGAAATTTCATATTGATTTTGAGGCGGGCATAGGATTTTTATGTGAATTTATAAAGAAGAGCCAGAATTTTCATTATGATTTTCAAAGTGGACCGAAGTCCAGCCGGTTCGATTGCCCCCACATGAATGTACTTGGGTCCGCCCCTGAATACTAGTATTCTCCCATTTTCCTTTCCTAGTGCACTTTTGATTATACTTTCGTAGCTCTCTCTGCTTGAGCTCATCCCTTTCTCTAAATTTTATTGAGGAATGACCATAGCCCACTGATTCACTCTGTGGAGACCATTGAATGATTCAATGGTGGGAAATCCATGGCATGGGACTCACCTTGTGTATGTACATTTAACAAAACTGAGTTTGGTCTTTAGTTTATTGTCGAGTCAAATTTTTTCTCTTTTCTTTCTAGTTCAAACTGACATGATGGATGATCATAGGTACTGAATCGAGGGTGTGCAAAATAATTGGCTACGACAACAAATTGTTCTGCATTATTAACCGTTCATACAATGCTGTCCGCAACCAACCATCAACTATGTGCAATGTAAAGTCCAAATAGGTGCCAGAATGACATCAGAAAATGTCCCTTTCATTCAAAATATCAGTAGAGAATAGTATTCTTATCAAATTTTCATGAGTCAAAGATGCGGAAAGTAGTTGAAAAGTTGGAAAGTGTTTTGTCTGCTGTTTGATTTAATTCAAAGTCCACAGATATGTGACACAAAGAGAACCCGACCGCGAGCCCACACACAGAGATGTTGGAAATATAACAGAATATGAAACAATAGTACCCGACTCTGCAACTTTGATTTGTTGGCGGAAGTCGCCGAGCAGCAACGGCAATAGATCTGTGACCGAGACACGTCTGACGACGTTTTCTTTAGGACGAGTTCCGCCCTTTAGGATTAAATCCAGGTGCGAAAGTGCTCAGCAGAATCGCCCCCAGGATACAACGGCCTTCCCTAATTCAGGTCTGGTCGCAACGCAGCCCGAAAACGAAGACTCCTTTTGTAATGCTCAGTGCTCAGAGGGAAAAGATTGTGGAAAAAGAAGGAAAACTTGTGTGTTTATTTTTCACTAAGATGATCCTCTTTTATAATCAGATTAGTGTCCGTTGGGCCATTAATCTCCATTAAGGCACAACGTTAAAACACATTAAAATAGTGATCAATATCGGTTTTAAACCTCACGTTTTAAAAACATTTTACAAAACAACTAATTTTTATTTAAATAAAATATAAAAAGGGCAAAAGGTTGCTGTGTCTATACGGGTCCCTCTAGGCCAAGTGGCCTGGATTTGCACCCCCCCTACGCGCGATATACACGCAGGATGCACGCCCGGTTAAACGTTTTCGGACTCAGGACCTCGGGTCAAGCCTGGCTCGCGTGCGCGCATAGGACCCATGGCAAAAGCCTACAAGAGTCTTTAAAGAGTAAAGGAATTAAAACACATATAAACCATCTTCAAAAGTTGAACTTTAGCAATGTGGGATGGGTTGTTTTTCAATAGCCTACACTACCCATAAAGTAAAAGGTAATAAAGGACAAAACACCTTTTACAAAGAAAACCTTGAAAATATTTTGAAACACCAAAAAACCCAACAATCTCCCCTCTGTTTCAAAATATTCAAAGAGCACCTCACTGGTAAGGTGGCAAAGCTTGAACCTCACCGTCATGACATAATTTCAAACCTTTAGGAGTTGGAGTGAGCAAAGTCTTGAACTTCAACTTTTTATATCAGTTCATAATTATGTCAAGTTTGATCTTGGAGTCAAAAAATTAGCACTTTATGGCCTTGTGCTTAATCCCGGATTTCATGAATGCTCTAGAGAATCTGCCCATATTCTCATAGGAAGCGGCCCCACTTCCACACTCATATAGGTGAGTTCATCAAGAGTGCTCCTGCAGCTATGCACCCCACCATATAGGCTATAGATCTCATTAAGGATTAAATCCAACCTCATTCGCTACAGGATATGTACCAACCATCAAATTAATCTCACATAACAGGGATGAGTACAGAGTATACTTACTCTTTACGTTAGTACTTCACATCATCGAGATAGCTTGTTTTTCCCATTGAACCTATTTCTCGGGATCTCCGGTCATTAGGTTGGGTTCCCGCTATTGATGATTTATGGGCTTAAGACCCATCCCTTTAGTTGTTTCTTTTATTTTTTCCCTTGCAAGGCCTTTTGTCAAAGGATCTGCTAGATTATCCTTTGATCTAACATAATCAATTGAAATTGCTCCTCCACCGAGTAATTGTTTCACATAGCTATGTTGTAATCTTACTTGTCTAGACTTTCCATTGTACGTGGCATTGTTAGCAGTAATAATTGCTGCAGTGTTATCACAATGAATAATAATAGGAGGAATTGGTTTAGTCCACAAAGGAATATCAAATAATAAACCCACCAAAATAGTAATCCACTCGTGCAAGACAATTTGATTAATTAGTCAATAATTGCAATTTATACCTACTTTTTTTTTTATTTAAAATGACATGGAAGTTATTGATTATAAAATATATGTTGAATCTAATGGCTCATATTATTCTCGAGGGATCCGGATTCAACTAAGTTACAGCCTCCATGGTGGGACCTCCTTTTGGGTACTTGTAACTCTTTTTTTTTTTTTTTTTTTTCCTTTTGATAACGGCTGTGACACCTTTTGGGCCAGAGTATTCAGCAGCTTGATTAGACCAAAGCCTCTATAATTTCATAATCTCCTTGTCGATTGGCCTGTTCTCCTCGGTCGAAATAGGTGGGTCAATTCCTTTCCTTATAACCGTAGACATTCTTTTGGTGTTCCATCATAACCTACCATATCAATAAGATTTCCCATAAATCTATTCTTTCTTTTTTTCGGGTTAACAAGAATACCTACGGGTCGAGGGGTATTCAGCGGGCCACATTGTGATATTGTAGTTTCAAACCTCTAATATCCTGGCGCGAACCCTCAACCGCTAAGTTGAAAACCGTGTCCTACGCAACTTAGCTATCTCTAAGCCCTACATGGTGGACCTCGTTTTGGTACTTCACCTCGTGGACGGTAAGTATCATTTGCGTGTTACACTATGTTTAGAAAGGAGGTAAAATGAGGGGAAGGAAAAAAAACAAAAAGAGGAAAATAGAGGAAAAGTTAAAATAGAGAGTGTTTGGGAAGGGGAAGGAAAATTTGGGGGTAAATTCCTTTAGGGCACGTTTGTGTACACACCATTTCCGCGGAAAGAAGAAATTGCCACGTCAGCAAATTCCATAAAAATAAAAATCTCGGAAAAGGATTTCCATAGAATTTAGATTTTCATGTTTGGTGCAAAAAGAGTTTCCTCATTGAATTGGTGCTAATGTTGTTTGGTGCGGCTATGTATTCCTTATAGAAAATCAAAATTTCTTATTTGGTGATATAATTTTTTGAAGAAAAATAACATAACATGTATATTATTTATTCAACATTAAATAATAATTTATATAAAGAAATAAAAAATGAAAGAGTTGTAGGGTTTTTGGGTTGAAATGGACAAGAGTGAAGAAAAGATGGAGAAGTTTTCCGAGGAAATCGATTTCCCATACCCCCCATAGGAAACTAATTTCCACCATTATCAAGGAAAATGCTGACGAGGCAGGAAAGCATTTCCGCAGAATTATTCCGCACCAAACACCGGAAAAATAGATTTCCACCGAAAACCATCCATTTTTCCGTAAAAAAGTGTTACACAAACGTGCCCTCGAAGATGAGAAAAAGGGATACAATGGGGGGATTTTCCTTCTCCCGAACTTTTCTACGTAAGCAGACAAAATGAGCGAAAATTAATTTCCCTCGCCTCCCCGTTTCCTTACCGTCAAATTTTATCTTCCCTCGACTCCTTCCTTCCCAAACGCAGGGTTAAAGTTCAGGGTTGTAGTGTTGGCATAGAAAGGAAGAGAAGGGTAGCTACTCGTGCTAGAGAGAGAAATGGAAACGGAATCTCTCCCTCCCGCACTTCGGCCTCCAACGGATCTCATCGCTCGAATATTTTCGCAGCTCGACTGCGTCGATCTTCTCCACTGCTCTCTTGTCTGCAAGTGAGTTTTCGAAATCTCTCACTCTCTTTCATTCTTCTCCATCGCTTGAAAAGAGAAAATGGAAAACCTTTTTTTTTTGTCCATTTCCCTCTGATTCATTTGAAGAGATATGTCAGAGATGAGTAAACCCACTGTTTCTGCTCATTCTATCTGGGTGTTGAAAGAAACCCCTTTTTATGTGCTTATGTATGCTTTTCTTGGTCACAATCACAGACAGGCCTGGCCTTAAGAGCCAGAGCTGTTGAATTTTGAAAGTTTAGATAGAAACAAACAACACCCATGATTCAAATATATATATATATATTGTAGAAATCAGATAGACCCATTGTTTATTTTTGTAGAAATTAGATAATTATGTGTCTGATTTCTTGTCCTGTCTAATTCTCCTCAGTTTATTCCAATTCCCTTGTAGGCTGCATTTGGTGTTGAAATTGATTTAGATTTTGGTTATCTAATTAGGAAACTGTGAAATTTTTTATGTTGGGTAATTCGCGCCATTGGTTAGCGAATTACCAGTCCAAAACTTGGGATGCTTGCATTTTAAGTGAAAACAATTGTGATACACATTTAAGATTCCTCATTGATAATAAAATTGTGATCTTTCATTTTGATTTAAGAGTAATTCATTGATTCGTTCAATTCTGCCTTGGGAAATCGATTATTGCACTCTGTCAATTCTATAAACTCATAGTGTCTGACTTCAACTTTTGGGGTGTCCATTGAATGAAATTCACTCTCTCAGTTTTAATTGTTGATTCACTTTGCTGTTAACAGATTTATTTTTTTGGGATTCACAAATCGGTGACCATGGTTCACTGTTTAATAGATGATCTCTTTAGCGTGGACTGTTTAGATGGGCCAGTTTAGTTTCCGATGGATTCTCGTTGAGATATGATTCTTTCACTTATTAAATAAAACATGCTGTTAAAAGATACTACTGTTGGATGTTGGTACTGGTTTGCTACCTCTGTCATATTTAAATTAGATATTGCCCCATGCTAATATTCTGCTTTTCGCTATATCTGTTCGTTTTAAATACAATGTTTACTTATGCTAATATTATGCACAAATGTAACCGAATCATCCTGCATCTAGACAACTGTGAGTGCCTAAATAATACGGACTTGATTAGGCGAGTGTTAGACTCGTAATTCTGCTGCTATATTGCTTTGGATGGATTAGACCCTAAACCTGAAAGGGAGAGAAAGAACAAAGGTCAGAGCCCCTGGGTACACTCAGCCGAAGGCACTCTGATGCCTAAGTTAGTGCGGTCACTGAACAGAGGGAGAGTGAGTGGGGGAGAAAAGAGAGTTCAAGCAGTATGCTCAGGGAGTGTGTATTGCGTAAAGCGTATGCTGTATATAGACGTACCTCCCCATGGATCTTACCCATGCATATATATAGACGAATGTCCCATCAGAAGCTCCCTTAGTGGAGGTAGGTGGAGGTACTGTTCCATTAGCCCATACCTCGGATCCTCAGTGGAGGTAGGTGAGAGTACTGTCCCATCGGATCGTTCCCCAATCTTGAACATAAATGCAGACACGACCGTCGGATAGGGATAACCCCTTATCGATATCCGGCGGCCACCCTATCTGACAGTACATTCTGCAACGTAGCTGTGCCATCACATAATTGGGACTTGACATTCAGTGTTCACCTCGGTCAATAGGACCGAATTGGAGAAGTCACCGAGGTCGGAGGCGCACAAGGTCAGGCACTGCTGCCGAGATGCGCAAGGCCGAGCTCAGAGAAGCATGGTCGGTACCCTTACCGAGGTCAGCTCGGGCTCGGTGCCAGCTGGCACAGTTGCCGAGCTGAACGAAGCCGAGATCAAGGTAAACCCAGTCGGTACTTTTACCTAAACTAGGAGTAATCTCGGTATCATGGAAACACCCCACACAACAACCATCTACAATGAATGGTTGCAATTGAACTATCCAAAATAAACTTGACAACTCAAGCCCATGCCAACTTAGTGTTTTGAGCTGAAATGGGAACTGAAGGGTTGGTTGCTAGAATTATGGTAACTTTTTATGATTTTGTTTTGTTTTGGAATTGTCTACATTAAAGCTTACCTCTAGGATGTGTGTGTGTGTGTGTTATTTTTATGTTTTTTTTTTTTGAGGTTGGATTGGGTTTTTTGGGGGGGGGGTGGGTTTGGTTAGTGTTGGTCCTGTTATTACATATTTTAAAACACTGATTTTGACCACACCGACTTCAATTTTAATTGCTCAATTTCAATTCCTATTTTGACTACTTTGATTGATTTTGACTTTTGACTTCGCTTGAAGCCTGCACAATCTTGACTAATATTGGAGCCCACTATCAACGGGCTTAACCCAAATCCACACTAATAAAATGCTAAAATATATTCATGGTTAAGATTTGAACTTGCAACCTTTCACATTTCAAAGCTTTTGAAAAGCTACTCTACCGATGCACCACATCAGATTTTTACATACAAATTCATTAAAAGAATGCCAAAGTAGTTCCAAATAGGGTGAGGGCCAAAGACTCATGGGAGATGAGAAATCCAATTCATGTCATGGCTTTATGCACTTTATCATTCTCATATTAGTCCGGCGGATAGGATTGCGATGAACAACATTTGGAAGATCAAGGCCTCACCAGGGTGGTCATCTTTGGTTGGATGGCTATCCGGAAAGAATTCTTACCTTGGATAACTTAAGAAGGAGGGGGAGGATAGTGGTTAATGGCTGCCCAATGTGTTTAAGAGAGGAGTCAGTGGACCATCTCATGGTGAATTGCAAATCCACCCAATACATTTGGCGTTCGGTGGTGAAGTGGTTTGATTGCTGTTGGGTCTTTCCTAGGACCCTTCCAGAGCTTTTTCAGGCGTGGGGAGCTCCAACCTGGGTTCTTAGGGGTATGGAATTATGGAGGTTGACTTTCCTTGCAGTTATTTGGACAATTTGGAAGGATAGGAATTCCAGATGCTTTGAGGGGGTTGGGAATAGTGATAGCTCTTTGGTAGAGAAAACCAAGTTCTTGGTCGTGTAGTGGGTGTCAATCAATCCGTCTTTCAAGGGCTACTCTATTGAGCAGCTAATGATGCATTGGAAGGAGTTGGCATTCTCCCTTTCGTGGCCAACTTAGTTTGGATTAGTGGCTTTTTCTTGTTTCTTTTATGGTTTCCCTATTTTCCTGCTTTTGCTTGTCAGTATATTTCTCTTGTACTGCTTGCAAAATTAATGAAAGTAGCCTTTAAAAAAAAAAAACTTATACAAGACCCTATTAATAAATATTTACTAGCATTTTCTATATAAGTATGTATGCCTATAAGATATGAGATTTTCAATGGTTAAGAATACTACTATACAAACTGATCAAGGTCTATGACTTGATTTTGTTTGAAATTTTTTTTTTTTTTGATAACTTGTATTCGAAAAGGTTTTATAGTATAAAAGATTTATACTGAGAAGTGGTAGTGGCAATAACCCCAAAAAAGACAGCCACCACCCAAAAGAAGCAAGAGAAAAAATTAAAAAAAAATAAAAAAACCAAAGAGAGTGGGTGGCTTTGCCCTTAACTCCAAAAAGGGAGAGAAGGAACCTTATCATAGAGCAGCTACTTCCCTCCATTTGAACATAATGTAGTCTATATAGATAAGCCTCAAAACTGAGGAAGGATGAGGCCCACGACGCAACGCAGAACTTTATCCAGGGGAGAGGCTACTCCTTCGAAGCATATTCGGGTTCTCTCTCTCCAAATAGACCAAGAACTGGCCAAAAAAGATAAGCACCACAAAATCTTCCTTTTCGGAAAGCTTGTGGGGCAGACTCAGCATCAAATAGATCAGCATAGAATTTGGGGAGTGCCCAGCTGCACTCGAAATATCTAAGAAGTGAAGACCATAAAGTGTTTTCCATCTTGCGATTAAGGAAAAGGTGGTCTACCGTTTCCTCGGCTGAAAGGCAAAGGGGGCAAGCATTGACGACGATTATGTTGTGCCGGCGAAGAATGTCCATGGTTATAATTCTTCCATGAAGAGCTAACCAGGCAAAAGCTAAAAATCTCAGCGGGGCCTTGATCTTCCAAAGAGAGATCCACTGTTTTGATGGGGTGGGAGAAAGAGATGACGAAGTGAAGGATGAGGACATAGAAGTTACTGTCAAAAGGTATCTAAATCCTGCTATCTCGACCTTCGTCAAGAATATACAGAGCATGTTAAAGCCTCTAAGAGATCGAAGAGGTGGGTTTCTTCCGACTCTCTAAGGTTCCTTCTAAAAAATCGGCCTCCAAAAAAGGCAGTTGGAGCTCCTACCAAGTACTCACTGACCTTGGCATTGCAATTTCTGGTCCAACTGTAGAGGTCTAGGAACTGAAATGCGAAGGAAGTCTTGCCAATCCAGATGTCATGCCAAAAAGAATTACTGTCTCCATTACTAACTTAAAACTCGATGGAATTTGCAAAGATATCCTCAATGGAGCAAACTCCTTTTCAGAAGCTAGAGCACCCCTATGAAGGGGAAGAGATAACGCAACCATTCCTCGTGATATTGTATTTGGTTATAATAATATTTTTCCATAGGCTTTTGTGTCTTCTCCAATTCTCCAAAGCCATTTGCCCAAAAGAGCTTGGTTCATGGTGCATAAGGGTCTTAACCCAAGCCCGCCTGAATGTTTGGGAGAGCAAACTGTGTTCCAATCAACTAGGTGGAATTTTTTACTACCACCCTAACCCTGTCAGAGGAAATCTCGTTGCAACTTCTCAATGCATTTGGTGATGGAGATCAAGCAATTAAGAATGGACTCGAAGTAAATGGGAAGGTTGGCAAGAGAAGACTGGATCAAAGTAATCCTACCCCCTAAGGATAAATACTTGGCTTTCCAAGGAGATAATTTTTTCTCCATTTTTTCCAAAATTCGGCTCCAAACAAATTTGGGTTCCCTGCTGAGGTACAAAGGCAAGCTGAAGTAAGAAGAGGGGAAGGTGTCCAATTTACAACCCATGATAGCGGCAAAGAGGTCTAAAGAGGAGTCATCCCCTGAGATCCCTAGCAAAGTATTCTTGGAGAGGTTACCTTGAGGCCGGAAACTGCTTCAAAACATCTAAGGATGGCGACCACTTTCTTATGGAATTGACCTTAGAATTTATCTTTTCTACTCAAATTTCTTCATTTTCATTATATTGATATTTTAACATTTATTATTTTTGCTCCATTTTGTGTATTTTAATCGTGTTTTTACAAGAAATCAATCAATGGTGGGCGGTGGGCCCAACACTAACTGAAAATAAATTTTGACCATGTCCAATACACCAAGCACTTATTTTGAATGGTTTGAATTTATTATTTTCTTTTTCTTTTTTAAAAAATATCCATGTAATTTGATAGTAGAGATTTGAAGGTATAAGATCATTTTGACAACTACTGCTTAAATTTGTAGTAGTTTCTTATTTCACATAAAACTTTACATTGTTTTGTCACTTTTTATTTTCTATTTTTTTGGAAATTGACACCAATACAACTTTAATTGTGATTAATTTATAAAAATAATTAATTTTATAAAAATCTTGACCTATCAATATTACTAAGACTAATATTATTTCTTTTATGCCTATACATGCCCATGCTTAATAAAATTTATTAATTTATAGAATTGTTGCGATATTAAAATTGACTCTTTACGACCTCCTTCAGTGGGTGTTATACCTTAATCTGAAGAAGGGAATTACTATTGTTATATTATTATTATTATCATCATTGATCTTTCTTCTTCTAAGTTCTATTCGTATTCAAATCTTAGTAAAGAGTTGGTTTATATTGGAGGCCTGGGGGTTGGGGCTTAGACTAAATTAAAAGTTACTGTATCTGAATTCTTTACATACAACACACCTGCATGTGTTGTATCCTGGAGGACTGGTTAGTTCTAATTTATATTCAAGTCTTTGTAATGACTGGTTAGTTATATTGGAGGACTGAGGGTTGCGGCTTAGACTAAGTTATAATCTTTGTAAAATCAGTGTTCATGCTGTATCCATGACATGCACCTGCCTTATCCATGCAGTATCTAGGCATCGTAGGTTGATGTAACTCAAGGGTTGAGAATGAGTCATCCTGTATATGTTTTGTTTTTGTGATTTGCTGTTACTTGAGTATATTATAATTTATGCCTTCTCATACTCTTTCGCTTTTCCCTCATCATTTTTGTAGCAAAAATCATGTTGTGATTTTGTTTAAGATGAGAATGAATTTTCTGTTATTGATTATCATACATTAGTATGGAAATCATATGGCATCATTTTTTTTAATAATAAAGCTAACCCGGAGGAGGTTTTTTTTTTTTTTTTTTTTTTTTTTTTTTTTTTTTTTTTTAAATTATTACAAGCTGCCAATATGGTTCCGTCTGCTCTAGTTCTCAACAATTTCAAAAGAGGCATAATTTGAACTGGACGGGGCAGGATAATCCATACACATTCAAACTAAACTGTAGACATGGTCGAGTTCATGGCCGTACCTCATTATAAACTGTTCAATTCATGGTCTTGAACATGGATGTGGCATAACCCAAAACGCAAAACCTTATGTTTTTGCCCATTGTGATGGCCATATAGTGGAGTATTAAAATGAAAATGTAAATTTTCCAGCAGCCAAAATAAAAGATATAATGTCATTAATTAGAGGTCAGAAATCAGATTCTTAGGCAATACCCATCCATGGAGGGTGGTTTCACCATTTTGATGCTTGGATTAATATATATGTATCCAACATGCACTTTCGAGTGCATGTAGAATCGTACTACTCCTGTCCAATTATTTCTGTTTCATACTAAAGTAAATTGGTTATCATCTTCAAACATGCCAGATAAGAAATCTCTGGTTCAAGCAATCTTCTTTCAAATTTCTATTTCCCATTTGTTCAAGCTTTCATGCATTGATTTTGTCCTGACATTTTTCAGGCAGTGGTACAGAGACTCTGCTGAGCTGCGGGAGGGTTGGAAGAATGAATATTTAGAAGCAAGAAACCTATTTGGGCTGTGCATAAAGAGAGAAACACATCCACCGTCTGCCACATGTTCTATAAGAGGTTTGCACAGTTGGTGCCCATGATCTTTCTGGTGTTGTTTTACTGCCATTTTTGTCATGGACAATGGAAAAATTATAGCATTTGAATGTAAAAGTGTAAGATTGATGTAAATACTGCAGAAGATTTGGAAACTGGGATTTGATGTCATATGTAAACCTTATACTGAGTTACAGTATTCTATTTTGTTTCAATCCTTGTAGAAATCTTCTTGTTATTTACTTTACATTGGGAAAGAATAACAAGCTTAGTGAGTGGAATCATAATGTGAAATGTTACCTAGAATATTTGAATTCTATGCTTGGTGTGGTTGTTTGGTTTAAATACATTTTAATAATTGGTCATTTGCGTACTCTCTCTACTCTTGCCAATCAATTGCCTTCTAACTGTTTCTCATGTCCATATCAAGAACTTGTAACCTGTTCCCTTGACCTGGATTCTTTGTTTTGGTTGTGTAAAAGTCATAGCAGTTACAGCCCTAGGAGGATGTAGTATGCTAACGCTATCGGCAATGCAATGATCATGCCAAAGAGAACCCTGAAAACAGTATCAAGCAAATGAATACCTCCTTTTGTCTGATTCTATGGATTGAAAATAGAAACACATAAGTGGGTGTATACATGCATATGATTAGAAAATTGATTACCCTGTGCTTAAAATGTCAGGATGAACGTTGTACTCTCTAGCAAATACAAATGGTACAATTCCTTGAGGAAGTGCTGCCTGCAATGCATTACATTCGGGATTATAAATATATAGAACTATGTAAACGTTTTTGCATTCTTTTGCCATTCAATAAATAAATAAATAAATAAACGACTCGCCTGCATGATTGCAATTCGCAACAATTTTCCTCTCATTAAAGTAGCAAAGGAGGAGACTACCATTAGAGCTGGTCCTACAATAAACCTTAATCCGATGGCCAAGGCTGCCATCCAGGCTCCACATGCTACAATTCTAGATTGGGATGCCATGAAAAGACCTGTCATGAGAACAAATGAAAGATTAGAAACAAAGTGATGGCCCATGGTTCCTTCACATTGTAGCAACTATTGAATGAATCTCACCTAAGCTGAACATGGCCATGCCAAGCCCACCATCTGACAAGATCGATATAGATTTATCAATTATCATCGGCAGTTTTAAGTTCCACCTGCAATGGATTCAACTCTATTACTTGGTTTTTGACTGGGTTTAACTCAACTACACATGAGAAATTAAAAAAACTAAATTAAATAAAAACTCCAGGTTATGAAGTTTTACCAAACAAAGACACATGTTGATGTCAGGCATGGAAGGAGATATTTTGGCAGGTTCAGTTACATTTATTTGTGTCAAGTAGTTATATCTAACATTATTTTTATTTATATACAACAATAGAAGTTACCCAGAAGTAGAAATAAACTGAACATTACTGTAATACATTTTTACTAATTTTCACTGTACAAAGCATAAAATATGTATGGAACTGTCTTTGAGTGTTCAACAGGTGACAGTTATGTACACGCCAACATCTCAACTTGTGTTGAAACAGCCAAAAGTCTCAATGCCATGTTCTACATTACCTTAACGTCAACATGTCAACAACTCAACATGCCACTAGTTGCTCTTAATGTCTTACCTAAAGCAGATGGCTGACCAAATCAGACCTAATGCACATGCATAGGTATTGGGGTTTCTCCTGAGCTTCTTCCACACCATCAACAGAATGAGCTTGGTTTTGACTTTGGATGTAGCTTTTACTTCCTCATCTATTGATTGTGTTCCTCCATGGGCCTCCATTTCCTCTTTGACAAAGAAAGAGAAAGTACTAGAATCAAACTATGGTTGCTTTCCTGAAAGCTAAACAAGGTAATTGATCCTCTGCATTCTCAAACTCGAAAAAAGCTATGGTGTAACTTCAAGAACAGTTAGTTCCAGACAACAAATAGAGACATTTAGGCATTGGGAGTTTGTTTTTGATATAATATCTATAATGTATAAATGTCACACCACTCATAATCTGAAGTTGTGTGGTCAGAATCTACATGTTAGATGTGGGTTTTTTCCCTCTTCCGAGAAAGATGATATAATGTTGGTTATTAAGTCACTGCATCAAGGCTCATTTTGAGAAACAGTGCTTGCATATAATTGTGAACACTGCTAAATATTAAGCTACTATAGATGGACTGATGGTCTGATATATCTATTACATATAGTATTGTGTGCATCATGATGTTTTCTCAACTAGAACTATTGCTGGCTGGGGCCTACATGCCTCAACAATTGGGTGATATGAACTGTTCATTTTCTGGCACTGTTGTGGGCAGGCTATGGTTTAAAAATCCTATTGAATGGATAATTCTATCTCCTACTCATGGGCCTTTTTTCCATATCAATGCTTGTTGACTGTTTACTACCACCCAATGGCCAGGATCATCCATGCAGTGTTGTTCTTTTTTCTTTTTCTTTTTTTTTCCTGTTATAGTAATGCCCCACAGATGGATGGTTCCTATTGTGCCGTTTGCTCTGTTTGGCCTCAACTGGTGATGTCTTGTGGTGGATCATGCATTGTGAGACATGCAAAGGTATTCACTAGAATATGCCTTGATTGTGCTTACGCTCATGATGTCTGTGGAATTACTGAACTTTGTCAAACTTTAGAATCAACCATACTGGTTAATCATCAATGCTAAAGTTTGAGTGGTATGATTGACCTGAAGACCTAGAAATCAACAGTTCCACACTTAGACTTTACATTGAAAATCTTACAAACCCAATCCATTTCGGAAAATAAAAATACACATCTCAAGTCCTTTGTTACTTGTATTATTCAAGCATTTCATTGGTACATTGGACTTTTATCAGACAGGCATGGGTACAATGGAAAAAGGTCTCTAACAGTGCTGCATTTTTTTTTTTTTTTTTTATTGTATAGAGAAGAGAAGAAATAAGTCCACGTAGATTGTGACGTAGTGCTTGGATTGCCATGCAAATTACACCTAAATCTGTGTAGGAGCACACCTCTCTCTCTCTCTCTCTCTCTCTCTCTCTCTATGTGTGTGTGTGTGTGTGCGTACGCGTGCTCATGCAACCAATGCACACAGAAAATACATTCACATGCCTTAGAAATAAGTTTTCTGTCCTTGTAAACTTGTATGAGTATTGGGCTCAAACCATATCCTTTCTAATTCTTCCATCATTGGTTTTTTGTCTTTAGGGCCCTAGTCTTCACTTTCCATATTAAATTGAGAAATTAGACTGATATTATACCTACAAGAGGTATAACCATGTAAGGGGGTCAATTTCAATTCACAAAGGCAAGCAGACAGCGTTTAGTACTTGCAGAAATTGGTGGTGAGGCTGCATATGCATTTCTTTTACTGGTCAAGATTTTTCTCAGAAGGCACTTCTCATGCCTGTTTAACAATGCTGCAGAGTGCTCTCTTGTATTCTTTTTTTACCTTTAGTCTTTCTTGAATCGAAGTTCTGGCATGGTATTTGAGCCAGTGGTTAACCAACACCTTTACTGAAAGTGCAAACATGGATACATACCTGTAGCCTCGGATGGTTGAGTTGCCATGTCTGTTGCTGCAGCCCTGAGCTCGAACAGAAACAGCAAAAGACTGTACCAAACTGCACTCTGTAAGACAACTACTTGAGACAGAAGTTTGGTTCCTTCATCTCCATACATAGCTTTTAGCAGTGGAATTCCTAAGATTAACGTGTTGGGTAGTGTTGCAAGAGAAAACCCGGTTATTAGCCAATCTAAACTTCCTCTAGAGCTAACTTTGATAATGACTCCAGATACAAGAAGGGCTACAAGTTTTTGGATAAAGTCTGCAAGTATGAGTTTAAGGTTCATATGGTACAGATTGTTGTTGGAGATTATATGGAAGGACAATAATGGTACTGAGAAATTTGTTACGAACTTGTTAATTCCTGTGCACTGATCAGGAGTGAAGAGCTTCCACCATTTCACAGAGATGTAAGCTAAGATCATAGTTGTGTAAAGTGGCACTGTTGCCACCAAGACTTGGTAGATGTCTGCCAGAGAAATCATATCTTCTGGTCAGAAAACTGAAAAAGCCCACGATTCTACTGGTGATGTTTTTCTGATATTTATATGCTTAAACTCTTTTCATATGCTCCTACTCATCTTTGTTGGTCGCTAAAGAAAGTGAGAGTTGTGCATACAGTTTTGTGGGGAATTACTAGAATGACCTTTGTTTGGGCTTTCGAATGGACCATTATGTCCTCTAAGAAATCTGGAATTTGCATCTAGATTATATTGAAAACTATCTGTATGTATGTATGCATAATGCATGCCCATCCAGATGCTCATACACATAATGGTGATGACAAAATTTGAATATTTTTTTTTTCTGTATGTATGCATGCAGGTACACTCTAACATACGCTCATCTTGACTGGTATTATGGAGAATTTCTTCACTGAGAACTTTCTTTGCTGTGTTTGTTTGTTTCTCCCATTGCCTATGGTGGTTATGCAGCATGCAAGTTCTGCAATGAGCTGGATTGCAAATTTATAGTTGTCACTAAAGGTTATGCCATTCCTGCTTTACCTGGTCAGCCCATGTTATTTTTTTATACATGTCTGCTTGTATATTTTTGTTTGTTCTGTTTCTGTCAAGCCTTTTTTTTTTAAACGGTAAATTTTATTGCTCCAAAATGAAAAAGAACATAAGACTACAAGAAGAAACCCCCAATCCAAAAGAAAAAAACCAACTAAACATAAAGAAAAGAAAAGAAGTATAGAAAACTCCCTCTTTTGCAAGAGCATCCGCCAAGACATTAGCCTTCCGAAAGATATGGTGAAAAGAAGCGCCCAATAGACTAAAGATATCATGCACCTCCTCCACCAAATCCAGCAATCTCCATGGAATAGAATAATTTCGGTCAACCATTATTAGTGGCACATATCATGTAGGATAATATAACCCCTATAGGGGGAGAGGAAATGAGAACCTAGTAATCTAGGTGGGTCCTATCCTATCTAAGGTCCTCCTCATTAAAGGTGGGGCCCTGTGGTAAAGCATCACCTCAAATCATCTCTCTTTCTGGATGTCTAGTGTAAGAAACAATAGTTAATGTATTTCAAACACATGGGTTCCTGGGATTTTGGAAAATTTTTGGGGTTGTTTTTGTCACTGAGAGGATCCACCTTTTTTTATTCTTTTTTTTCCTTTCGGCCTTCTTTGAGCTTGGACAGACAAGTAGCAGGAAGGGGGTCCGCAAAGAAAAGTTTGCTACAGTGACTGTTGAAGACAAAACTCACTCAGAGTGAACGAGTTGGTGAGTCATAGAGGGACTCATTAGCTAGTTACTATTTGAAACAATTCAAATCATTTTTGTTGTGGGTAAGTTTCTTCTTTTCTTTCTGAGCCTTTCCTTTGTCCCCCAAAAAATCAGTAATGGGATGATTTCATTCATTTAATAATAAGAGCCCTTTCTATGATCTGGTCTGAAGTTCCTTACCTTTCTTTGTGGTAAAATATTGTTATTAATTTGTAATTTGAGGAATGATATGGTGAGATCTCAGATAAGATCAGATTCTTCTGACTAGACCAAACAGGAGGTTTTTTTTTATTGCACAACATGTTTGGGTCACACTGAATGAGTCATTCCTCCCAAAATCTAGTTTTTCCACTTATATTTTCTGCTGTCTATTTTTTTCTACTCATAAATAATAATAATAATAATAATAATAATAATAATAATAATGGGATTTTACAGAAAAAATCTCGTTAGAGTCATTGTGGATAAAAAAGGACCCAAAACATATGTATCCACCGTAGTGGTCCTAGGGGCCTTTTTTTTATTTGGTTTTGGCTGAGCGGCGATATCCCCGCTCACGTGCTTATCCCGCTCGTTTTTCTTTGATCTTCGTTTTCAAGAGAAAATAATAATAAGGTCATAAATCTTTCAGCACCTAATAATTTTCCCTCAGTCTTCTTTTTCAATGGTATTTTGAGTTCTGTGTACTTATTTTCTGTAAAAATGTGGCATTGCCATATATGCAGTAGTTACCTGGCTGCTATTAAATCACCAATTGGGACCCACATTGTGATATGCTGACGCCAAAAGGAGAAAGTTTTATTATGTCATTTCTTATCTGCCAAACCGATTAACAAATTCATGAATAATCTAACCTTGTAATATTTGTCATTACTTTTAATTATCTCATGAACTCCATTCAGGAAATGGAAATGGGAAAGAAGATAGAGGCAATAGTATTTTGTCACTTTTTCAGAAGATGAGATTTCAGAACAGGGGTTTCAAAATAGGCTGTTTTGTTTTATCTGTTAGAAGGGAAAAGTGTAAATGAAGGGATGGCAGGAATAAAGAAGTGAATTGTGAGGGAAGTAAGGAGGTTAAAGAGTTTATAACAGTATACAAGGAAGAATTTTGCTCATTGGGTCAAAAGCATGGGAATAAGTGCAGTCCTAAGCTTGCTTTAAAAATGATAGTTTTTTACCAAAAAAGAGCAATCACTCTCTTTAACAAGCTTGCTTTATCACATTCTCTTTCTCAGTGCACGCCTGGAGCTCAGAAGATCTCAGCCTTTGGATTAGATGTTCAACTGATCTGGCCATGACTCAACCGAGTTTTCCAGGCTGACCAGTTGGGTTGCCAAACTCAGCTTTTGCCTGATACTACCCTTTTGTTCAGTTGATGCCGTCAGTTTTATTTTATTCAAGACCATAACATGTTCTGAGAACCTGGGTCTCATTTACCTTGTCATTAACAGCCTTCATCAGCTTACATTAATTACCTCTTAAATTAAGAAAATGAAAAGGTGGAGAAAACTGCCTACAATATATATACATATACATACATACATATATATATATATATATATAGTCCTTACTGTTTGCGGTGCGGACTGCTTATTGGGACTCATTGTGAGACTCCACTAGTCATGGGACAAAGGAGGATTGAAAGATCCAAGTGGGGTCAACTTATATATCAAATTTAAAGTCAATCTAATATCTCTAACCCCTTCATCCATGGCTCACAAGTTTAACATCTTTATATCAAAGAAGAAAAACTGACCCTCAATCCAACGGTCAAGTTCATCCGAATCCATGTAAATTCATGGCAGTCAGTGCTTATAAGGGGGTTATGAATGAGTGCTCACTTTGGATGGTTCATAAGATGGGCCCTACTGGGTGTTCCGAACGGTGCGGATAGTAGAACGGTCCTTACACTGTCCTGTAAGGACCGACTTTACGGTTTACGGTGCGGACCTCCTAAGTAAGGCTCTCCTAAGCTCAAGCTTAGGATAAAATTTTGTAAGGTCATGCTTGTGGGGCTCACCTTTGGTTCATCCAAATGGACCAAACACATGACTCCCCGAAGTTACACATGTCCACCAACTTTCGGTCAGATCCAAATTTACTGGACCGTTGGATTGACTATGTATAGATCTGAATGGCCTATTGCCCATTGAACTTTTGGGCCCACATGACCAAATCACGGTTGGGGCTAATTTTTTACAAAGAGGAGGATCCTAGTAAATCCTTGAAATTCCCCCCATCCCCATCCCTATGAGGGTCCCCAAGTGGGCTCCACCACATATTTGAGCTTACCTTATCCTATGCTTGAGCTTAGGAGAGTTAGCCCATATATATATATATATATATATATATATAGGGTAATATTCATATGCATCTATCCCTCACCATTTTTGGTGAGGGACACCCCTTTTGGGGGTGTTTCAAGTACAAAAGGAAGGTACAAAGGAGTGTCCCTCACCAAAAATGGTGAGGGATAGATGCATATGAATATTTCTCATATATATATATATATATATATATATATATATCACATATCTTGTGGTTTTCTGCACTTGTTAATTCTCTACCTATCTTGTCACCTATTTCTTATTTAATCGGAGACAATTTGGCGAAAATGGAGGTGGAGTAAGCTATATGGGCAGTTTCCTCCACCTTTTTTTCTGCATCGGAGCAAGCATGTGCATATCATATTCTGGACATGCTGCATGAGAAATGTTCTACAAGCAAAAACATGCGCAGCCTAGCTACACGAGGCCCACTTAGGCATACCTTCGATCATTGCAAACCTTTTTAAAATCTCATCCCCCATCATCCAATACCAGGCCAGCCAGTTTGGCAACTCTACTAATAGAGTCAAGTGAAGTAAAGTCGATTTTGAAGAAAGAATAAAATATAAGTGGGTTATGTTAGTATTTTGTCTATAGTTGTTTGTTATGGAATTTTTTTGACTTTTGTATGGGAAAGTGGAGATATGTTGTATTTTAGTGGATAAAGGTGGTTGCTTTTTTACTTTTTTTGAAAAACATTGAGGGATTTTTGAATTAAAATGCTTTTAATATGACATTTTATTTGAAAAATAATGGCTTTACTTGACTTTTACTATGTTAGTAAATTACCAAACTATACCCACAATTGGATTGAATCTCAAATAAATTAGTTAAAAGACCACCAAATTTTAAGACTGTAAAATTAAGGACTACGATGATTTAGTAAGGCTGACTTTTTTTTTCCTTTCTCGACCCTTGTCAATAAGGAGATCATTCCATATATCCCACCCCCATTGATAAGGCGGCATCTAAGTGGGCCTGCAGGACTGAACCACATATGAGGAGTATGTATTCTGCTTATAGGAGAACATTTCCCCCTGTCAATCTAGCTCAACCTAGCTCATGTCTCCATGAAAGGATGTAGCTGAGAATGATGATGATGATATATGCAGGCATTTGATTTGATAGTCTAAAGTGGCGGGAAGATCCTACCTTTCTGGGATGGTTAAAACAATAAAGCCCAGCGGGTTGGACTATGGTTCAGTCCAACCATTTTGTGGCCCACTGCGTTCAACATGCAGCGTGATTGGTCAGGTGATGAGAATGAATAAATATGGCTTAAGTTTCTTGATTCAATGATTATTTTCTTTGAATATGAACAGTCATATCATCTAATTGTTTTGGCCATTTTTTTTTAGGTCCCCTGTGAGATGATTATGATCATCAGACTATGAGAGTATTTTTGGCCCATAAGCAATCTTTACAAGCCCTTGTTACCCAACATCTCTCTGGTTTACCAACAATGATTGTTGGATTTTCAACAAGATGGGTAATAATGATCACTGATCTTCTTTTCCTATAACTTTTATGCAATCTCCTGTTTGTAGTAGTTATTTTTCAGTGTCTAAGTAGTAGAAAGTGCAGAGGCCCATGATGTCTTCTAATCTAATTAAGTAGACATGGGACATCCCTCACACACAATGGGCAGTCATACTAACCGATTGATTACAATTACAATCAAAATGGGACGCACACGGATGATGGTGTAAATAAATGTGAGGACCTTTGTTGTGTAGTCAATCAAGACAATTCATTTGCTCGATATTGGTGCGTTCACTACTGATCTAACTTCAATCTTATCGAACACATACACACGTAAAATAGAAAAAGAAGGTCGTATAACTGAAAATATTTGATGCATAGGAGAAATTGTGTGACCCGCATGCCATAGGTCGTGCATTAGGCCATATTGGCTCCTGAGCAAAGGCTAATCCTGAAAAAGTTATAATTTGCATGATTAGGGGAATTCAGATTGAGATCAAACTCTTGATAAGGAGTTTTGGATTGACATCAAACTTGATGTGACATAATTTTCCACTAGTAAAGAGAAGGATTCTTGACCGGGTAGACTAAAAAAAACAGCGTAGCCCCGCAGGATTGCTTATTTAAAGGAGCTGCAAATTCATTGTTTGATCATCCATAGATCCAAGCATTCACAATGACCTCGAATGCATCTACCAACGTGAGTCTCATTTCGATCTACACATCCAATCTAATAAGATTAGGAAATTGTATTTGTATCATATCAACATTTTATTAAGTTTCGATAGATGTTACAAACATCAAAGTTTCTTCTCCATTAAAAAAAGGACACCTGTGCAAAAAAAGAAAGTGTAAATACTAATAAGCAACAGTCAAAAGGAAACATTTGTGTAAGTTTCTTGGCACTCCTCTCATCCCATTTTCGTTCCTTTGTTCTCTCTCAAACATCTACATACCTCTCTCTCTCTCTCTCTCCCCCCCTGAGTGTCTCTGTATGCCTTTTGTCAAGCTGAGCTTCTCCTCTTCATTGTGTTCAATTCAAATTTTGCTTTAGCAAGGACGGTTGACCTTGCAGGGGAGTGCACCAGCACTGCGGGTGAGGCGGCCCACGGCGGTGGCGCTAAAGGCCTTGATCAGAGACTTCTTGTCGGCAATTTTGGCTTTGGGGTCTGGCGGTCCAGATTCTACAAAGAAGGCCCCGTTCATTAGCAGATCTCCTTCTGATTTCCAAGTCCAATGCTTCCATATTTTCTCATCGAATTCTTCCCTCTTGGTCGTCTGCCACAACAGCTCTAATTGTTTTCAGATGTATGATATATGGACCATGCAATAATGTAATCATGAAATAGAGCATGTAATGATCCGGATCCGCTGTGCGTGTGATATTGTTTGTTTTGGCTCATGGAACCATGAGCCAAAGCGGACAAAATCATGTGGACAATGGGCCCAGGTCATTACAGAAAGTGAGATCGTTACGCCACTGAATCCGACGGTCCCAAGGATCTCGAAATTCAAGGCGTTACATAGCCAAAGCGTAACAATATCATGTGGACGGCGGGCCCGGATCGTAACAAAGCATTATCAAGTTTTCACGTGGACGGTGGGCCTGGATCGTAACAAAGCATTATCAAGTTTATTTAACTTCTCCCATGTTGGTTGAATGCCTTGTATTCTAGGTTCACCATTAGTAAGGTTACTCATGGGCTGGGCTGGGCCAAGCAGAGGCATAGCCAGGCCTTGCTTTAGAAGCATAGGCCTGAGCCTCGTCCAAGAGTGCATGGCTTAAGCCCATGCAAGTAGACTTAAGTGAATGTCGCCCCACCCTACACCCATGAGGCCCACAAGCCTCATGGTTTTGTTTCTGATAGGCGTCATCCTATCAAAAGGCTTCATACAAAGTAAGGGTGTAAGATCTACATATAATCCCATTTACTTTCTTCTTTATAGTCGATGTGGGACTCCGGAGCGTCACATTATAAATCAGTATTAGTCTGAATATTAATTTTAATATATTATTTAATATGCATGAGACTTAATTACCTGTGCTCTATTTATGCTAATCTACATCATGAACTGAGTACACAAGCCTGTATAGTGTATACTATACAGAGAGATATGATTAATGTTGTTTCATTTGTGTTGGTGACCTACCTCTTTGGCACCAGGAATATTGGGAGCAATGTAGCGATTGCCTTGGCTTATGATGGTTGGATTTTGGCTACCCCCAACTGCATACATGGTCCAGTGAGTATAGTCATTGTTCACCACATGGAAGTATCCAAATCGGCACCTATAAAAAAAAAAAAAAAAAAAATTACAAGGACATTTGGTCCACTAATAAGGGTGAGATGGGCCCCACACGCCAGAAAAAGAAGAGAGAGAGAGAGAGAGAGAGGAAAAAAAAAAACAGTGGCCATTTCCTCTCACCTGGGCATTCTCTGCACAAGGCGTTTTCCAAAGTGATTGAATGCAACTGTGACTTGCATGATTGTATCATAGTAAGCCTTATCATTTGCGCTCATCAGCATCACCTGCATGCACCACCACCACCACCACCACCAAAGCCAATCACTTAAAAGGCGGCCCATTTTGGGCCGGGCCGAGCCGAGCCTGGCCCGGTCCAGTTGCATGCTTTAAGAAGCATGATTATGAGCAAATTAATTAATTAATTAATTACCTCGTCGTGATCGGTCATATGGCAGTTGGAGATGGTGACTGCCGTCGTTTTTTCGATCAGGTCGATCATTCCATCTGTGCATTGCCTCATCGAGATATGGTCGATCCATATATTCGTCGATCCAAAGACGGAGATGCCATCGCCGTCGCTTCTGCCTCTTTGGCCAAAATGGTCGACAGAGTCCCTGATAGTGCCGCCATGGCCGGAGTGAATGTTATGTATGTAGATGCCGTGGATGATGACATTATCAACGAACTGAAGGGTGAGGCCGGCCCCACCGGCAATGTGGACCTTGTGGCCGCGCCCATCAATGGTCTTGTTGCTATACACTAGCAGCTCCTCACTGAGCCTGATATTCATGTCTCGGGCAAATATGATCCACAATGGCTCAGTTTGGATCACTGCATGGCGTAGGGTGCCATTTCTTGGGTTCACAAGGTTGTCGTCGCGATCATCGGTGACAACATAGAACTTTCCTTGCTTGCCGCCGGTGGTGTTTCGGCCGAAGCCAATGGCGCAATCAGCCAGACGCTTGCGGTTGTTGGCCCAATTGGCCTTGCACCTCCAGCACTGGTCGATCGGGTTGCTTGCAATGCATGGCCCTTTCTGCTTGCTTTTTTTCAACAGCTGCCTCCTTGTGGTATTCGAGCTCCTACCAAAACTACAGTGTGTGAGATGGGCAGTCCAATTGAGGGTTACAGGGTGTTTGTGAATGGATTAGATTGATAATAGATGAGCTACTTAAAAGACAGACCATAAAAGGAGCATTTGTGAAAATGGTATTTTGTTAAAATCACCATTTGACAATTGAGTTTTCTCAAGAGGTAAAAAAATAGGTTTTTTTTTCTTTTTTCTTTTTTCTTTTTTTAAAGAAGAGAGGAGAGTACATTAACTTTTTATATGGCTAGACTTTTAGTCAAGGGAATTTTTAATAGAAACACAAAATATATGTGCCTTTTTGAGGTTTTGTAAAAATGTAGTGGCCTTTTTGTTAAACGAGAAAACAATGCACATGTAGCTTAACTATTACAATAGGTATTAGCATGGTTTTAAAAAGACATCCATTACTGGGGGTACCCAAAAAATCCGTCGATCTATAAAACTAATTCGATCCGCCGATTTTTAACTGAATCGAAGGTTCACGGATTGGCCACGGATTGAAAATCTTGTAATCAGTTAGCAGCGGATCGGTGGTGGATTTCACCCTCAATTTGCGTATTCAATCCGATCCAATCCGTTGACATTAAATATAAGTAAAAAAAAAAAAAACTTAAGGAGTCTAAATATAAGTTAAGAGGTTTAAATATAAAAGAAGAAAAAACTTCGGGGGTCAAAATGCAATTCACTTATATATATAAGTATAACAAATGAAACCTTAAACCAAATTTCAACATAGTCTTGAGAGCATGTTCCTCAAATTTTTTTTAACATTAGATTCAATGGATTGAATGGATTAAACCGATCCGGTCCAATCCTCCACGGATCGGTTTTTAACGGCCACGGATTGGTGACGGATTCCAAATCCATCAATCCGTAAGTAACAGATTTGTGATGGATTTAGCCTAATCCGCACCATTCCAATCCGTGTACACTCCTAATTTCATCACAATTTAGAAGTGGGCACTATTTGAATAGGCCTGGACCAATTGACTCTGCAGCTAATGATCGGTCCACAAATTACTAGTGTGGCCTTAGAGTTTTGGTACTTTTGATATCCATATAAATTGCAAAGATAGATGTGATTGCAACCAAAGAACATACATCCTTATATCTTGGGCCAGGCTGTGCTTCCATGATTTGGTCCTTGCCAAACTCCTGCACAAACAAACCAATGCACATACAAGACTACTTAGTCATTAGTCATTAATCATTATCATCATGGGTTGTCATTCCACCTACCATATGATCAGAATTCGGTCATGGACCTAAACCTCATTATCAATTGGGTCTAAAAAGAAGGCACGACCCCAATACCTGCATACTCGATTGATATGTACTAATAATAACAATATTATATCTCATACTACATGGATTTTGAGTCTAATTTCTAACCATCCGTATACAATAACAACGGACAGTCAAAACCATTAATTATTGGTTAGTGGCAGCAATTAGTGACCCAATGAACTTGAACCTTCCAGGTAATTCATGGCTTGGGTTCAAACCAAAATGCCCAGTGCATGGAGTAGGAGCGCTGAAACGCTAAATTTCAAAATAATTATGTGTCCAGAGCGCTTCCGAAACGCCAATACAACATAGTTCTTATGAGTTTATTAACAATTAACTAATGGACACAAATATATCTTATGCATGTATTCAAGTATAAAAAATGGAGAAAAAAATTAACTTTGCAATTTGATCACATAAAATAGATAATAATTAATAAGTCATAAGAAGTTTCTTCATTTAAAAGATAAATGCCAAGCTTAAAGAAAAGGAAAATGCACATAAAATAAAGATTGTGCACGATTCGCTTCATATTCAGTTGATCCGCGCTCTGAGTATCTTTGAACTGCCCTACGAAGATGGTCAAACTGCGCTCCAAGGATGGATCCGCTGATTCGCGTTTTCGGAGCGGGATTAAAGGGGGGATGGGAGGTTTTGATTACTAAGGTTCAAAACGGAAGCATTTTCTCCTACGAGCAGTCGGGTGTGGGAGTTCCCACCCTGACCCTCCATCCCTCACCATAGGGTGAGGGCTACTTTCATGGTTTTCTTCTTTTTGCACACGAATATTGTCATATATATATATACAGAGAGAGAGAGAGATAGAGATAGAGAGAGAGAGAGAAATGCTCCTGTACAAGCTTCCCTTTATGGTTTTACGGTACAAGCTATCTAGTGGGACATACTACTAGTTCATCCGAGCAGACTTTTCAAACCTACTCCTCCTATTTACACAGGTGCCACTGAGTTTTGATAGATCCGATTAGAGTAAACCGTTTGATGAATGGTCGATTTAATTATTTTATATAAAGCCGTTAAACTTGTGAACAACAGATGAATGGGTTAGAGGTGTTAGATTGACTTCAAATTTGATATCTAGGTTGGCCCCACTTGGATCTTTCGATGCCCCCTTATTTCATGATTTGTCGCGTCTCTAGTGGGCCCACTAGGTAGCTTGTACCGTAAGACCGTAAGGGAAGTTTGTATAGGAACATTTCCTTCACCATAGGATGATGGACACTTATATGGCTTTCAATTCCCTCTTTGCACATGAACATTCTTTATTTTTATTTTTTTTGCATATGACCATATATGGTTTTTTCTCTTTTACAAATGAATATTTCTAATTACGTAAGTGTCTCTCACCCTTTGTAAGGGATGGATGAACATGAATATGGAAAATATTCAAATTAGAACTAGTTCTCATTTATTATATGAGAGTTCTTTTGCAGAGCCTAACTAGCAACTTATTCAAACCTAGCAACCAATAGTAACTCCTAATAGTCACTAATCCCAAGGATTGACATGCATCCGAATAGACTGAATATATATATATATATATATATATATATATATATATATATATTTATAGAGAGAGAGACGCACGTATGAACCTCCGAATTGAGATGCTGAGTAACTAAATCAGGGTTGGGGTCATAAGCTGCAAGAGCTGATTCATGTGCGTCCTTAGCTCGCTGCTTCCACACTTCATCCCATTCGACGATGTGAGCTTGCAGTGTCTGCGCCAAAAACAAGAAGAAGAAGCAGAAGTAGAAACCGGCTTTTGCCTGCGTTGCTTCCATGACTCTCTCTTCTTGTTTTCCTTCTTGGGGTTTCTTGCGTGGTGAGAGTTGGGGTGGAATGTTACACGGCTGTTAGTAGCTCCCAACAAGAGGAACCCCCCAAGTGAAGGAAATAACAAAGAAAAATCACGAAAGGCTAGAAGGCTTTCATCTTGGATTGATTAAAACGCATGGAGAGAGAGAGGTCTTTTTAAAAGAAGGTGGTCTTGAATAAATATGAGGGAGCCAACGAGACAAAGATGGCGAGAAGAGGGGATCGGTTAGAAAGGAATTGCAAAATTGTGTGGTTTTGAGACATCGGTTGATGCTTTCAAACGGTTTCTGTTTTTGGAGGCGAGGTGTCAAATGTTTTTGTTTAGGGAGATTAAACTAGCTGGTCAGACACAATCCAGGATGTCTTAATATGGATCCTGTGCCTTGAAAGTAAATTGGGGCACCTCCAGCCCACGAAGGGAGGGCATGGAGGAAGATGGGATGTGCAGGGAATTTGGTGGTTAGGGCTTATATGAGGTTTAAGTCGGGCTTGACTGACCAAGGGCGGACCTAGAAAATTCAACTTGGGGGACTTTATGTTAAAGAATTATTGTGGGGAGGGGTCAATCTAAAGAAAAGCATCTTAAATATCAGGATTTGTAGGGGGGTAGTTAGAAAATTTTAAGTTTTTACAGGTATGGGTTGGGGCTTCAGCCCCTAGACCCTACTACCTGGGTCGCCACTGGGCTTGATCTCATTCTGAACGACTAGTTGTGATCCGCATTGAGACCAAGTTTAGAAGGCATTTTCATGGGCTTCGCTAAGGCTAATATATAATTTTTTTTTTCATAAATAATATAATTTTTTATTTTTTTATAATAAGGAATTTTTTACAGGATTTTCTAGAGTCTTTTGTATATACCTCCCTAAGGTTTCTAAGACTTGTAAATGGGCCCATGTGGTTTTAGTATTTGCAAATAGGCCTTTTTTTTATTATTTTTAATACGTTCTTTATCCCCAAAATCAGTAGCCTTTGAACCACCATTAGTTTTTAGAGTGAAATGACACTTTTGCTTTATCTCTATATGCATAATTTTAAATGCTTCGACTTATTTTCTTCTAAGCTTGTAGCATTAACAATTACTATATAACATTTAATGCAGAATAACCCTATATAAATCCATTTTTATGAATACTTGGCTCATTTCATTAAATCCAAATTGATTATGATGTCGCTCAAAGCCTATACATAAATGGGTTGGTCGTCATTGATCTAATCCATGCATAACCCACCATTAAATTGATGAAAGTTTTAAAATACATTATTAGACTTCATATGCATGAGAGAGCTATTGAGAAAGAGAAGACGCACATTGTATTTGTGACAAGAAATAAAAATAGCAATATTTTTATAAATAATGACACTTATTTTTTTTTAATAGATATAATGGCAAATCTGTCATTTTCATTAAAAAATCAACACAAGCCTCATGGTGGTTGCTCATTCTCATAATTCTGGGGATATTAAATATATTAAAATGAAAAAGAAGAGGCATACTTACAAATACTAAAATCATAAGGCCCTATTTACAAATCCTAAAGACCCTAGGAGGTATATACAAAATCTCTCTTTTTTAAATCATTCTTAGATACCAAAATTTGTGTTAGAAGTTTCTACATAGGAACATGCCTTGGGTGCTAGTAATTGGTTAAGGCACGTTTGTACAAGGGAATTCATGGCAAATCAACCCTTGCTGAGTTGAACTTGCGTGTCGAACATTTCAGCCTTGTTTGATCTAGCGTATAACTCTATTGAAAAACCGTAAATTGTGTGCGTTTTCTTTGTAGCATAAAAAGTAAAAAGCCCAACAAACCACCTCCCGGATTTCATTTTTGCTAGAAGAGAAAACCTGTTTTTTTCCTTTTCTGAGGTGTTACAAAAACGTGCCCTAAAAGACTTATTGTTGGCAACTTGGATGCATGTGGGCCCGTCCGTTCATAATAATAATAATGATAATAATAATAAGAATAAGAATAAGAATAAGAAAGCTTGGAAGGATTTATGTATGAGTTAATTTATGCTTGAGAACATCTCATAGGAAAATCTATAGTCACCTTAGTGGTTATTTGTTTGTGCTCCTCTGTGTACATAAATGATTTACATGCATGACCATTACTCATGTGCTGCATAAAGATTTGTCTGTGTAGATTTACACCTGTGGTATATAAATGAGGTGAGGCCATTTACACACCATCGTTTTCAAATCTAAGAACTTGTGAAAAATGAATCATACCCCCTCGCTACAGAAGGGACTAAAATAGGTGAAAACAAACACAATGACTTTTTTTTCTTATGCGGGGTCCATCAAAGGCCTTTATTTTTCTTATTCGCATGGGCCCCATATTTGTAATTAAAACCATTTAATTTCTTTATTAGATTAAAAATCCCAAGACCTTGAAGCGGATCATCTTAGATCTTCAAATATATATTGAGCAGTTTATAAAATCGTGCTGACCTATAGATCTAGTTTTTGGACTACTATGGGCCCGCAGTTCATGATTTGAACCCTTTAATATTATTCTTTTATTACTAATAAACATCAAGAGGTGAAGTTTCATATTTTAATTTTTCATAGATTTTAAAAAATTGTGAAAAACATGATAATATATTTCACATGTATATATATCATTTGCATATGCATATATAGTGTTTTACACACACACACATATCTATATCTATATATATATATATATAGCGAGAGAGAGGGGAATATTCATATGCATCTATCCCTCACCATTTTTTGTGAGGGACACCCCTTTTGGGGGTGTTTCATGTACAAAAGGAGTACAAGAGGGGTACTTTGTATCTCCCTTTTGTACTTGAAACACCCCCAAAAGGAGTGTCCCTCACAAAAAATGGTGAGGGATAGATGCATATGAAGACCCCCCATAGATATATATAAAATTTGCACGTGCAGAGACCTTATGTTTTTCTATTTTGACAGCAACAAACACTCCTCTGCTAAAATTATAAACTAGTACTTGTACTTGATATTCACTGATGCACCTACTTGCTGCAGGAAAACGCATAGATTCCAGCCTTGTCTAAATGTATCGTGCTTTTAAAAAGGTAAGGACTACGTTGCCCTTATCTAACCATGTTTCATTGCGGTTTCAAGTCTGAACAATGGTTTCCACAATGGTTGAATCGTGGTTAGAATGGATCAACCTTCCCTTGAATCCTATTCCCCTGCATGCTGCATTAGCTATATGGGGCCTAGATGAGACCAACTTCGAACTCATGAACGGGGATACATGAAACCCATTAGATGAAAGATCCAGCGCTACGCAGATCATTTCCATCCGCATAAGATCCACTTGATGACCGTTTCTTTCCCTTATTGCCCGTCCTCCAAGCCAACCATTCACCTCTACCCCACGAGATAATGTCATAAAATGTGGATGCCTTCCCTTATAATCCTTTTGTCGAATCTTATTATGGAAAGTGATTCCTCGAATGCGATCACATATATGTTTAAGTGGAAGACTAATACTTAGAAGTTCCATTTTCATTTGAATGGAGTTAGAGATCAGTCATATATAGGAATAGTGTTTCCTTCCGTCATGAAGTTAGATCAGCTAACTCCATGGCAGATGTGTTAACTAAGCTAAGGGTTGATAGGTTGCTTGTTTTGGTGGGTGTAATTATGTAAGCAGAATGAGAGGTGGTGCATGCTTTGTAACTTTTTTTTTTTTTTTGTCTTTGAATGAAAACTTTCGTTTCCATTCAAAAAACTAAAAATGAAAAAAAAAAGGGTTTGGATCCTAACATTATTAGTGGTGTGGTTATGTGTACCACTTAATTATGTATAAAACTTTTTAAAATTCTATATTCACTTACCTATTTTGCTGAGCACACCTAAATTCCTTCCTTAACAGCGAAGTTTTTTTATTTTTTAATTCAAAGGTGGGCGTGCTCAGCAAAAGAAGAGGGGCATTTAGAATTTCCATGGAACCTTTGTATGTAGACTGTTTCTGAAAGTGGGTACGTTACTGAAAGTGGGATCCACCAAACGAACAGTCAGATCATCATCTGAGAGGGTTTCCTTGTCACAGACAAGACATGTCCACTCACTTCCAGATGGGCGATCCTTTTCAATGAGATTTTCGGTGCATAGTACTTGCACATGGCCCTCCTTATGTGAAAAAAAGAACGCCCTTGATAATTGGGTGTCGTGGATCTGCATAGAGATACGGTTCCACTGCTAATGTTGATTGTACTGTAGATCGGTCTACAAAGTCCGTCCCCCACAAATCAAGAAATTCTTGCAACTGATCGTAAACAACGAGCTGATTCGGATAGAGATACCATGGTGCCGGGACAGAGAGACATGATTTTATTCAAGTAGGGGTGAAATTGATCGACCAATAATGTAATTAGTTGGCTCACTTATGAAAACCTATAACATTAAAAAAAGCCCTTCCCTTGTTATCTACGTAAGATCCTTTTAAAGGTGAATTTTTTCGTACAAGTAGATTACGTGTAAAGTCCAACTCTACAAAGTTTACTTGGGCCAACCTTTCATTAATTTAGCTCATTTTATACTTATATCCCCACCTTAATTTGACACAATGATAAGTTTTGATGCTCATTGATCCTTTACCTATCATTGGATTGAATCTCATAAGAAATAAATAAATTATTATTAGAATAGTATTAGACTTTAAGGTTGTTAAATCAAGAGTTATGATGATTTCAATGTCTACGGATGCCATCTATGCAACGAAGATGGTAAAAACAAAAAGGAAAAACATGATATAAGAATTCCATGACAACAGACTCACCTATAAATATCTAAATCGTTGAAAAACGACATCAATGTATACTGTATAGACCTTATTCGATTCCACTCAAATGACCCGGTTTACGATTGTTAACTTTTAAAAATGAATTCTATAAAATCTTTATAAGCAATTACTCAATTTTTTTTTCATATAGATCAATTGACTTGGGCCAATATTATATTGAGTTATATTTTTTCATAGAGAACTATAGAATTTATTTTATAGGATTTATATTTTTCCAAAGCATGTCCCACTCAAGAACATCGGCCTTAAAGGACCCACATTCCGTGCTTATTTAGTTTTATTAAATTGACTCCACTCAATAGCTTCATTAAATGCTCTCTAAACATGATTTGATGTGGGATGGAACATTGGAGATGGATGAGAATGAATTTGCATAGAGAGGGAGAGTGGTACTGTTCTATCTTTTAGGAAGAAACAAGATAAATAATGCCCTTATTAAGACAAAAGTACCATTGTTAAGACAAAAACACCCTTGTTGCTATCTAAAGTTCTCAAAGAGCAGGAAAAGTTCTGGACTGGCAAAATGGCATAAAATAAAAATACCTGAACTCACTCCTATCTTTTCTCTTTTTTATCAAACGTGAAAAGAAAATTGAGTGGGGGCAATTGCCCCCACTCGACCCTCCCTTCCTCGATAGTGGTGGACCCAGAAATTTCGTTTGAGTGGTGGACTAGCGTGGTTGTGTCTAGGTCCGCCCATGTCCTTCTGTCCTTGGCCACGGGACAAGGGTTCAGATCAGGCCGAGCTCTTGAAGTAAAGAGAAAGGGCCCGACCCTAATCCAACCAGGTTATCACTCAAGTTTGAAAGGTCGGTATGAACATATATTAAATGGGTAAATAAGGGAACTGTGTACAAACGTACCATGTGTGAATGAGTTAAGTTTATGTAAGATGCCATTTACCAATAAAAAAGCTTAAATTGATACGTATACAGGTATATTAAGACATATCAAGCCTCTTACTTAAGCGACGTGGAATGTGGGACTCCCCAACACTCCCCCTTGTGAGAGGTGGGTGATAAAAGTGATTTACATATTTGAGTGATATATTTTGCTCCGTTGCATCTTTTGGTCGTGGATTCCTCCTTTGGCAACGGAGCAAAATAGAATAAAATATATCACTCACGTATGCATATCACACTGTTTGTCTATAGTAACTCAGTTGGCCTGGGACCACAGTTTGCAGCTGGAGGTTGTGGGTTTGAAACTGCACTACCACACTTCCGCCATAAGAGAACTTTATCAGGCTTTCTCTCTTGAATCCGTAAAAATTATTTTGGTTCAAAGTGCTGAGGCACCCTACGTTATAAAAAATAAATAAATAAATAAAAGAGGATTCCTCCTTCGGTTCAATGCAGTTACATGCAGGAAAGAAGGAAGGTATAAAAACAGAAAATCTTCCAATTCAGGCATCTTTCTACCACTTGCTATGATTTCCTTGTTTCTTCTCCTCTTTTGACGTGTATCTTTTGCTATTTTGTCTTTATTGGAAACTCCTTTCAAAGAAAGATATATTTTGATCTGGCACATAAAAAGTGCCATAAAGATAATCACATTTCAAGTGTTTCCATCAAATGGTACAAAACTGAGTCGTACCCATCGACTTTTAATTTATGTGAACAACACAAATAATTTAAATTTTATTACTATTATTATTATTATTTAACTTTTTGGACATCAAGTTTATGACCCCAATGGTGCATAACTACAATATGCATAACTACAATATAATCTAGGTTGGATTTTCGTGGATTTTTGAAAGATACATAATTAAACTTGTTTGTTTGCTTTATAATACAAATGATTTGAATACATACGTAATTCATTCCATAAGTGGTTAGAAGTTAAGAGTATAGGTGAATTTTTTAAAGGGAGATGCTTCTATGAGAGATATTTTTCATTTTATATGAGAGATAGGGGTGGGGCCCTCATATTTAAGTTGTTGGCATTGGATATGAATGTGAGGGCCCCTACCCAATCTCTCATTTAGCATGAAAGATATCTCTCATAGGAGCATCTCCCTTTTTTAAAATGACCATCAAATAATGTTTTCTTTTCAAATATAAAATCATATCATTTTTCTTTTAAAAACTAGAATAAAAAATGGTTAAAATTGAAGATCAAAAGTGAATTTTCTAAAATAAGCATCAAATAATAACTTTTCTGGTTATAATTAGCTTCACTTGTAGAAAATAAAATAAAAAGAAGATGGAAAATGAATGTCCAACCATCATCCTAGTATCCTAGTAATTTAATTTCTATGTATTTTCTAAAAAGTGCAACAAAAAAAAAAAAGAAGAAATTAAGTTTTAACTGATAAAGTAGGACTGAATAAAGTCAGTCCAAACTCAGAGCTACCAGTTGTGTTTGTGGATCAGGGTAGAAATGACATAAAAAAAAAAAATCATCCGGAGGTCAGTTGAGTCCATTAAACTACAAGGCCCGACCCACCCGCAAATAGAGTGTACAGGTGTCCATTGCTCTGGTCGCCCTGTTTGCATCAATGGGATGACACGTGAATTTGTTGAATTTAGACATTGGTGTGGTCTTTAAACGCCAGTTCGTCTTTCAAATATAAAATAATGTGTCAACCCCTGATTGGTCATACGGACTAGTGCAAATGGCATGGTGTCCTTGTTTGCTGCAGAGCGCACTGCTACTTGCATTCTCTTGTACCCTTTTAACTGAGTGGGTCACAGAGAATCGTCCAACCTTCGGGGGCACGTTCGATTAGAGCTGGAGATGGCTATTTGAATTGGTTTAACACTAGAACCAACAACCAAATTGAATCTGACGATTTTTTAATTAACCGATCCAATCGACCGATAGAGAGGGCTAAAATCAAACCAAACCAAACCAAACGGTTTGGTTCGGTTCGGTCGGTTAAACCGTTATTTATTATTATTATTATTATTTTAAAATCAGACATTGAAATTTTCAAAATGATTATACCCCGTCATTTGCATTTATTCCAATGTTTAGTGCAAATATAAAAATCCAACATTCTAGACGGGACTAAACGCATATAAAAAATAATTCTACTCCAAAAGGAGAGTTTGAACTAAACGCACGCGCGCAAAAAAAAAAAAGCATTAATCACTTACAGTGAAACATTCATTCCACATGATATCATTTGGAATTACAATAGAATAATAGTTCATGTCAAAAAAATTCACATACAAACGGAATCTGTATCAGAACCCACTGTATTTTTCAGAAATGAAGGTTTCTTAACATATTGGTTAGGTGAGACCAAAACCAACTATCAAAATGCTAGGCTCTACTGGCTTTTTTAGTATTCTCAAGAGAGCAACCTTCTGACAAAACTTTATTGAAACCAGGTAGAAATTATGATGTAAAAAAAAATAGCCCGTACAGTAATCCCTCCATCTGCAATGAAGTATCAAAAAGCATTTAAGAGATTAGAGGAGATGCACTGTGGCAATGTTAACGGTTGAGTTCATGTAAAAATGGAGTTGTGGAATGTAAATTTGAAAGTAGTAAAAAACGAAATCCTAAAGCTAAAATAGTAAAAAGGCAATATTCATTTACTGCACACAGTCCGTTCGGTTTAAGCGGTTAACCATGAGCTCAAACCGATAACCGATCACTGTAAGTGGTTTTTATGATTTTCAAACCGTTAACCGAATCGATCTACTAAAAACCGATCCGAACCGCCCGATTCAGTTAGTCCAGTTCAGTCTTGCGGTGATACCGGAGTTTTTGTGCAGCCCTACGTTTGGTAACAAGAATGAAATCCTCTAACCAGAGGATTGCTAAACTCTTATTATACTATGAATTCCTCCATTCGGATTTTTTATGAATAAAATCCACGGCAATCCATGTTTGGTAAACAATGGAGAATTATGAATTTGCATCTATTGCATCAAAAGGTTACAAATTTTTTGCCATTTTCTTGTAATCCTCCATGAATCAAGTCCTCAAATTTGTACCCCTGGCCATTTTATGCCTTTCAGAGATGATGGATGGTTTAGATTTTCATTGTGGGTCCCACAACATTTAAAATTTATTTTTTAAGTTATAGACGATTTTGTCAATATCTCAAATAATATAATGAATCAACGTTTGAAAATTGGTATGCTGGCCGTTTTGAAGTTTCTAAAGATGATGGAGGGTCCAGATCATGATTTTGGGCCCCATAACATAAGTTTCCGAAGCCCATAAAGTTTCCAGTCTATTACCACCTGTATGTGTACTCTTTATTCTCATTGTCAACAGCGAAAACTGTAAGTAAACGTTACATTTTGGGGTGATCTATGGTCATAACAATTTTTACATTTTTCTCACTATCCATGATGAATTATGGTTCCAAATTTCACCATATAGCCATCTTGGGCCTTCTTAACAAACTGGACGGTTCTGATTGTACATATATGGCCCACAAAAATCCAAATCTCATGATCCAACGCTTTGGAGTGTTATGCAAATATCTGACAAACTACAAAACATCAACGGCTGAAACTTCATTACAGAACCCTTTTTTTATAGTTTTAATGCAATGAGCGGTTTGGATTGTAAGTATGGGACCCAAACATGGGTTTCCAAACAAAAAAAAAAACAGATAACCCAATAGTTAGCGTCATTTGCATTGTTCATATGCCTTTCTGCTAACGCGCGGATTTGCAAAATTTCAAGGGGGGTGGTGTGACCTATAAATTCGTTGCTTGCAAGGATTATTGTGGTAATTTGAGAAATTATCTTATACGGTCGGATTTGTTACAAACAACGGATTTTCCACGATTCTGAACAAAATAGGCGAGGATTCCGGAGCGTGGATCCTTGCCAAACGTGCACTTAAAATATAGTAACATAACTTTACGCTTCTTTTCCCACCACGTTGGACCTGACCAGCAGAAATGACACCCTATTTCACGCATCTTCAATCCAAACCATTCATTACACAGCACCAAGGCGCCAATTTATTACATACAATCTAGCCGAATGCCAACAAGATTCATCTCCATCTGAATAAAAATAATAACAAGGCCCAAACAGTGGGTCCCATCGGACCAATCATATGTTGCTTGCTCAAAAACAGTAACTTTCTTAACAATCATCAATTTGTGTTTGAAATTTGAAGTTGACGCTTACTGCATAGCATTATTAGCATACCATCCTGGACCTGGAGGCACTTTATTTATTCTTAGTACATCATACCAACGGTCCGGATCATCTAAACAGGAGCCTTTTGCAGTAGCCGTAATTCGTAAAGCGAAATTGAGAAACGAACAGTCCCGAAAGGCAGAGCGAAACAGAAGGTGGAAAAAGGAAGATAAGAGAAAGCAACGAAATTCCCCCGGGACAGAAAAAGAGAAAGTAAAGGCTTCTCCGTAAAGAATAGAATCCAATCTCCCACTCCCATCAACACAGCACATATACCCTTCTCCCTTTTCCTCCCCTCACTCCTCCTCTCAAAAGGCTCCAAAACAAGGAAAAAGTATACACCAAAAAATCGAAAAAGCAAAAGAAAGCATCACTTGTCATTACCACATTCCCTCACTCACCTCCTTTCCCCTTCTCCTCCACCTCTCTTTCTCAATTCTCGCCGGAATCTGACACAAGCGATCGGGAAAAATACAACATGTCACTACCATGACCGCCGCCGCCGGACCCGTTCCAGTGAGGAAACTGGTGGTTGAAGTGGTGGAAGCGCGCGATCTCCTCCCAAAGGACGGGCAGGGCAGCTCCAGCCCCTACGTCATTGCCGACTTCGACGGGCAGAAGAAGCGAACCCAGACCAAGATTAGAGATCTGAATCCCCAATGGAACGAGGCGTTGGAGTTCGACGTCCTCGACCCGAACACCATGGAAGCCGAGAAGCTCGAGCTCGAGGTCTACAACGACAAGCGCTTCGGCGCCGCCCGCAAGAACCACTTCCTCGGCCGCGTCACCATCTCAGGCAGCCAGTTCTCCAAGGAGGACGAAGCGGGCATCATCTACTACTCTCTCGAGAGGAAGAGCGTCTTCAGCTGGATGCGAGGCGACATCGGCCTCAGGATCTACTACTTCGATCAGCTCATCGAAGAACCGCCGCCGACAACTGAACCACCGCCGCCGCCGCCACCACCGCCGCCACCGCCACCGCCGCCCGTTCCGACGGATGAGGCATTGGAGACTCAGGAGAACCCTCCAGTCATCGTCGTGCAAGAGGTCCCTTCGCCGGTTGTGCAACCGGAACCGGAGGTCGAGCAATTGCAGCATCAAGCGGAAGTTCGGAGAGCGCAGTCGCAGGTGCCGGGGAGCGGCGGTCGGGTTCGGGTGATGAGGCGGGCGAACGGAGAATTCACGCCGAAAGTCATCAAAGGAAGATTCGGCGGCGAGGCGGATGGAATGCAGGCCGCGTACGATCTGGTGGAGCCGATGCAGTATCTCTTCGTCCGCATCGTCAAAGCTCGAGCGATTTGCGCGGGCGAGAACCCGTACGTTAAGGTCAGGACCGGGTCCCACCTCGTCCGGTCCAAGCCGGCCGCTTACCTCCGGACCGGCGAGCCGCCCGGGAATCCGGAATGGCAACAGGTATTCGCGCTCGCGCACAACCGGCCGGACTCCGCCGGCGCGACACTCGAGATCTCGGTGTGGGACGGGCCCTCCGACGCCTTCCTAGGCGGCGTCTGCTTCGATCTGTCCGACGTCCCGGTGCGGGATCCGCCCGACAGCCAACTGGCGCCGCAGTGGTACCGCCTAGAGGGCGGCGATGGGCCGGGCTACGCCGGTCGGCCGATCACCGGCGACATCATGCTCTCCGTATGGCTGGGAACCCAGGCCGACGACTCCTTCCCGGAGTCCTGGAGCTCCGACGCTCCGTACACCGGCCACACCCGGTCCAAGGTCTACCAGTCACCGAAGCTATGGTACCTTCGAGCCACTATCATCGAGGCGCAGGACCTCCCCATCGGCTTAACGGCTGGGCCGCCCGACGTGCGCGTAAAGGCTCAACTCGGCTTCCAGTCGCTCCGCACGCGCCGATCCGCTACACACCACAGGTCTTCCTTCTACTGGCACGAGGATCTCATCTTCGTCGCAGGAGAGCCGCTCGAGGAAGGCCTGATTCTCCTGATCGAGCACCGATCTTCAGGGAAAGATACATCGCTGCTGGGCCATGTCATCATCCCCATACAAAGCATCGAGCAACGGCTGGATGAGCGCCCCGTGGCAGCGAAGTGGATCGCGTTGGAGACCAGCCCGAATGCTTATGGCGGGAGGCTCAACGTCCGTCTCTGTTTGGAAGGCGGGTATCACGTGCTGGACGAGGCCGCACACTTGTGCAGCGACTTTCGGCCCACCGCAAAGCAGCTGTGGAAGCCGCCCGTGGGAGTGCTCGAGCTCGGGATCCTCGGGGCCAGGGGGCTCGTGCCCATGAAGACCAAGGGTGGGACCAAGGGGTCCACAGACGCCTACTGCGTGGCCAAGTATGGGAAGAAGTGGGTCCGGACCCGAACCATCACGGACAGCTTTGATCCACGGTGGAACGAGCAGTACACGTGGCAGGTCTACGACCCTTGCACAGTCCTCGCCATTGGCGTCTTCGACAACTGGCGCATGTTCGCCGACCCGGGAGAGGACAAGCCGGATTTCCGTATAGGCAAGGTACGCATACGCGTATCTACGCTCGAGAGCAACCGCGTATATACGAGTTCGTATCCTCTGCTGTTCCTCCACCGCTCGGGCGTGAAGAAGATGGGCGAGATCGAGGTCGCGGTCAGGTTCGTCTGCCCGTCACTGCTGCCAGACACGTGCGCCATCTACGGGCAGCCATTGCTCCCGCGCATGCACTACATCCGCCCGCTCGGGGTGGCGCAGCAGGAGTCGCTGCGCGGCGCGGCGACGAAGATGGTGGGAGAGTGGCTCGAGCGGGCGGAGCCGCCGCTGGGGTCGGAGGTTGTGCGGTACATGCTGGACGCGGACTCGCACGCCTGGAGCATGCGGCGGAGCAAGGCGAACTGGTTCAGGATCATGGCGGTGCTCGGGTGGGCGATTGGGCTGGCGAGGTGGGTGGACGACATTAGACGGTGGCGGAACCCGGTGACGACGATGCTCGTGCACATACTCTACCTGGTGCTTGTGTGGTATCCGGACTTGATCGTGCCGACGGTGTTTTTATACGTATTTCTGATAGGGGCGTGGTACTACCGGTTCCGGCCGAGGATTCCGGCGGGGATGGACGTGAGGCTGTCCCAGGCGGACATGGTGGATCAGGACGAGCTGGACGAGGAATTCGACGGGATACCGAGCAGGAGCCCGCCGGAGGTGTTGCAAATGAGGTACGACAGGCTGAGGACGCTGGCGGGGAGGGTGCAGAGGGTGCTGGGGGACCTAGCGACGCAGGGGGAGAGGGTGCAGGCATTGGTGAGCTGGAGGGACCCACGTGCCACGCGGCTTTTTATAGGGTCTTGTCTTGGTGTGGCATTAGTCATGTATGTGGTGCCGCCCAAGATGGTGGCTGTGGCCCTTGGATTCTACTTCTTAAGGCATCCAATGTTTAGAGACCCAATGCCGCCGGCCACCCTCAACTTTTTCCGGCGCCTCCCCAGCCTATCTGATTGTTTGATTTAGTTGATTGGTCAGTAAGTGGAGCTGATTGATTGAGTTTTGTTTTTTCTAATTTTTTTTATTTTTATTATTTAGTGTCTTGGGGGTCATGGGGGCAACAAAACCGCAAGAAAGGTCATCAATAAGAGCATATGAGAATTGACAAGGTAAGAAAATTAGAGCTGATTTCATTTTGATTGACTAACCGTTAGAGATAGAGAGAGAGAAAGAGGATAGGTTTATGGTCATCTAATGTGTAGGGTAGGTGTGTCTGGATAAAAGGTTTGAAGGAAACGTTGAAATGATGATGGGATTTGAGGACTTTTTTGACTGGCACAGTAGGCTAATTGAATTTTTTTTTTCTATTTTTTTTAACAGCTGTGTAGAGATGGTGAGGAATCTCACCATGGGCTCTTTCTTTTATTCACACGGTATTCATCAGAGATCACATGGAAATGATTTGTAGTTTGGTGACTTTGTTCCATGTATGGTTTTGTCATGAAGCTTTTTTCCAGTTTTGGTTGAGGAATGTATTCTGCTGGTGACAATAAAGGTAGAAAAAAGCAGGTCGACTTTTTGACTTTGGTGTAGTCCGGTGTCCAGGTTTGAGACAACTCATGTAAGATGGGATCCTCGTTGTAAAAGGATCAAACAGTGATCTGCATTGATTATAAAAGTCACAGCTGCCTCCTCAACTGGCTATACTCTTCAGAGGCCCAAACAGTTATTTGACATTTGTCAGAGCTTAGTGTCAGTGAAATCAACTCGACCTAACTTAGAGCCATGTCTTTTCCCTCTTCGCAGGATAGAAGTATTGGTATTGATCCATAGTTTTCCTTTTTAGTAATCAAATGTTGAAGGCACTCATGCTATCACTTAGGGGCTACAGGGATTTTATTCGGCTTCTTTCTGAGTCCGAAAGGAATAGTCTAACCCAGAGGGTTGGAATTCCTCTGTTAGCAAAAAAAATCAACTGACCTAGTGATCATTAAATCAGATTAATCCAATAAGTCCTATAACCATTGGTCTGCTTAATCTAATTATTGGCTTCAGTTTAAAGCAAGTAAGAATATGGTGTAACCAAAGAATGTGGCGTTCCCTATGTTTCTATCACTAGATCTATTAGTATCATTTCAGTGCAATTAAACTCCATCACAGTTAATAGTGGTTCATTTTGATATCACAATGAACCAGTGGGGCCTGTGGGCTGTGGGTTACTCTTTCAGTTTATAGAAGTAAAGTTTGGTGGTTTTGTGCATTCTATTTTATTACGTAGTGCATGCTACATCAAATGAGACGAGTGCGTTCTCTCATGTATGTATCGAGAAATTCTTGTGAGTTTAATGTTTCGTGTTCTTTTTTTACTGTTTTGTTGATTGTTGTTTTCTCATCGTTAAATTACCCGTCTTGCAACTTGTTTGTGAATTTTGCTGGTCCTACGATATGGATGAGGGTCCTTGAAATATACAAAAGATAGTTGTGAAAAATGGTTTTGGATTTCCTTTCACTGTCAATTTTTCAGATTCTAAAGACAAACACAACATGCCTTGTACTGTTAGAAGTTCACAACACATATAAGAATTCTCAGGGTAGCTCAGTTTGGCCTAGGACCACGATTTGCACCCAGAGGTTGTAGACTCAAAATTGCACTACGACACTAGGGTTACAGGGGAGTTTACCAGGCTTCCTTCTGGGTCCGGAGGGATTAGTCCAGCCCAAAGGATTGAGAAGCCTCCGATAGCACAAAAAAAAAAAAAAAAAAAACTAAGGGGTGTAGTTAATGCCCAAAATTGGCCTTTCAGTTTATGCCATAACGGCCATTCGGCTGCCTCTTTGAAGATTGGAGCACTCATTTTCTTCTCATTTTCATATTTGCAGATGAAAGAACAAATTATTGCAGTAAGGGGTGGACCCAGGTACAAGGGCCTGGGCGAAGCCCCCACCCATATATAAGAAAAGTTTAAAATTTTTGAAACCACCCTGCGAATTCTGAGAATTAGTATATTTTTCTTTTACATTTGGCCCTTTTCCTGATAAGTGTAAAGTTTTTGGATACGCCCTGGGGGTAGGTGTAATTTTGATTAGGATCTCTATAATGCATACTAAGATTAAAATTTGATAGCATTGTGGCCATTATTTGTTTCCTTGTGTTTCATCAGTTGCTTTTAATCGTCATCTCTACACTATTGCATTCTCAATACAATCAATGACACAGTTAACAACGGTCTCTCTAATACCAACAGGCAATATTTTATCTGATACTATCAGAAGATTCTCAACAATTCTGTTGGATCACATTAAAGAAATTAGGTCAACATGATTAATTGATTATATGAAGTTCCATAGTGCATGCAGGAATGAAGAACATTCATTCAGTGTTTTAAAAAGTGCGTACAAGTAAATATGATCTTGTTTCCCATAATAAGGGGATGCAAGCTAGGGTTTTCTTTTTTTTTTTGGCGTAAAATAATGAAAGCTAAGATGTTAAGATGCTGATATTGACATGTTTCAAAGTTTAGCCAACTGTTTTACAATAAAACTACTCGTGAGGTTCTTTATTCTGGTGCGATTTTTTATTTTTTATTTTTTATTTGCCATGCTGCGAATAGATGTTTTAGTACTTTAGGTGATTTGGTAAAGTTTATGCAAGTATATGATTCAATCATCTTTAATACTTGCCTTTCTCAAAAAGTAATCATAAAGTTACTTTGAATAGATATGCATGTTTAGATTAGACACACCTTTTACTTTTTTTCCAGTTTTTTTTCACAAGTTGGCTTATGTAAATTTTGTTAATACGACTAGTTTGAATGTATTACTTTTCCTATAAGACAATTTTACCCATATAATTTTTTTTAGATATGGTTAATTTATTTATTTTTTCTTATTGAATTAGACATACAGTGCAGTAGTAGTGGAACCGAGAAATTTTCCTTGGAAAGCTACTATGTAAAAGAAAATTCTTGAGGAGGCCAATATTGTAAAAGGATAGTAGATTTTATATAATACTTCCGATATTTTACAAAAAAAATTATCTGGGGGCAAGGCCGTAATTCTCCTTATCTATTTGTAAAATGGTTTATAAATTAACTTTATTTCAAACATATCCATTTCAATCAGCTTTATTTAACTCCAAGGGCCAGCTCAGTTGGTCTAGTACCACGATTTGCACCCAGAGGTTGTAGGTTTGAAACAACACTACCACATTGGGGCTACATGGGAGTTTACTCGGCTTCCCTTTGGCCCGGAGGGATTAGTTCAGTCCAAAGGGTTGGGAACCTTCCAATAACAAAAAAAAGAAAATCAGCTTTGTTTCAAATAGGTACAAACATATTTTTTATTAAAAAAAAAAAAAAAAACCAGTAGCATTAAACCTGACCAAATTTATACTTGTCATGGGTCTAGCTTAGTATTACAACTTTACAAGCCATATAACCACTACAGGGTAGGGCATGTTTCAGTCTGGTTTGGTTTGGGTTCCAAGCACATATGTTGTTACCCTACAAATCAATCAGATTTCTTCACCATTCGCTACTGCTGCAAATATTAGGAAGGTTGCTTTCCTGGATATGACCCTTGTAGTGGTTTCTTTGAATTTGGGGTGGGTATAATTTTTTTTTTTCTTATATATATCATGATCTGATTAGGGTTTAAGGTAGATTCGAGTTTTGCTGCCTTGCCCCATTTATAATTACTTTAGAATTTTTTTTTAATATATTTCGAAGCGAAAGTATCATGTCGTTCAATGGTAAAGTGAGTTTGAAGCTTGGGAATGTATATAATTTGACTTTTTATTCTAAAAATTTAAATATGGGACTCAGGGAGGATGTGGTCTCCACTGAAAATGAAAAGTAAACATATATATATCATCCGGCTTCAATATATACAACTACCACTGTAACCCGTGCTAAGCATGGGCATATTTATCAATAAAATATGCAGCAACATATATGAAAATTAATAGTAAGAGAAGTTGGTTGGAAAGGAAAAAGGAAAATACACAGAGTAAGTAATATATGAGATTTGAGATTGAAATGAAGTTGTTGAAAAGAGGAGCGAAAAGTGAAAAGAAGTAGAGTGGTTGTATGTAGAAGATGCTGATATTGACATGTTTCAAAGTTTAGCCACCTGTTTTACAATAAAACTACTCGTGAGGTTCTTTATTCTGGTGCGATTTTTTATTTTTTATTTACCATGCGAATAGATGTTTTAGTACTTTAGATGATTTGGTAAAGCTTATGCAAATATATGATTCAATCATCTTTAATACTTTTCTTGCCTTTCTCAAAAAGTAATCATAAAGATACTTTGAATAGATATGCATGTTTAGATTAGACACACCTTTTACTTTTTTTCCAGTTTTTTTTCACAAGTTGGCTTATGTAAATTTTGTTAATACGACGAGTTTGAATGTATTACTTTTCATATAAGACAACTTTACCCATATAAATTTTTTTATATATGGTTTATTTATTTATTTTTTCTAATTGAATTAGACATACAGTGCAGTAGTAGTGGAACCGAGAAATTTTCCTTGGAAAGCTACTATGTAAAAGAAAATTCTTGAGGAGGCCAATATTGTAAAGGGATAGTAGATTTTATATAACACTTCCGATATTTTACAAAAAAAATTATCAGGGGGCAAGGCCGTAATTCTCCTTATCTATTTGTAAAATGGTTTATAAATTAACTTTATTTCAAACATATCCATTTCAATCAGCTTTGTTTAACCCCAAGGGCTAGCTCAGTTGGTCTAATACCACGGTTTGCACCCAGAGGTTGTAGGTTCGAAACAGCACTACCACACTGGGGCTACATGGGAGTTAACCCGGCTTCCCTCTGGCCCGGACGGATTAGTCCAGTCAAAAGGGTTGGGAACCCTCCAATAGCAAAAAAAAAAAAAAAAAATCAGCTTTGTTTCAAATAGGTACAAACATATTTTTTATTAAAAAAAAAAAAACCAGTAGCATTAAACCTGACCAAATTTATACTTGTCATGGGTCTAGCTTAGTATTACAACTTTACAAGCCATATAACCACTACAGGGTAGGGCATGTTTCAGTCTGGTTTGGTTTGGGTTCCAAGCACATATGTTGTTACCCTACAAATCAATCAGATTTCTTCACCATTCGCTACTGCTACAAATATTAGGAAGGTTGCTTTCCTGGATATGACCCTTGTAGTGGTTTCTTTGAATTTGGGGTAGGTATAATTTATTTATTTTATTTTTTTCTTATATATATCATGATCTGATTAGGGTTTAAGGTAGATTCGAGTTTTGCTGCCTTGCCCCCATTTATAATTACTTTAGAATTTTTTTTAATATATTTCGAAGCAAAAGTATCATGTGGTTCAATGGTAAAGTGAGTTTGAAGCTTGGGAATGTATATAATTTGACTTTTTATTCTAAAAATTTAAATATGGGACTCAGGGAGGATGTGGTCTCCACTAAAATTGAAAAGTAAACATATATATATCATTCGGCTTCAATACATACAACTACCACTGTAAACCGTGCTAAGCACGGGCATATTTATCAATAAAATTTGCAGCAATATATATGAAAATTAATAGTAAGAGAAGTTGGGTGGAAAGGAAAACGGAAAATACACAGAGTAAGTAATATATGAGATTTGAGATTGAAATGAAGTTGTTGAAAAGAGGAGTGAAAAGTGAGAAGAAGTAGAGTGGTTGTATGTAGAAGGGGGGGAGAATGTGAGTTAGTTATATAATTTCCGGTCAAAATCTCTAATCACAGTCAAAATTAACTTTAAAATGCTTGACTTTAATATAGTATAATTGGCCTCATTGGGCTCAAGCAAATTGGATCCCAACCCATATTTATTTGTCTAATATTCTGCCATGGATTGATGATGCACATGAATAGAATAAAAGATTTACGACTCTCTTTGGATTTCATGGTTATATTTCCTTGGGTCTTGATCTTCTGTGTGTCTCACACATGCTTCATATGAGGCTTAGCACTCTCCAGCGGGGCTCACTCTTTGAAAATATAAACCACTTATGATAGGTGGCCTCTAGTTTTATTGTCCCCGAACTTTACTCCAATAGTTTGAACATACTTGCCGGTAGTGCTAAGAAATGATGATGAGTTGGGCCAGAAAATCAGACCTTATGTCTCTATGGTAAATATGCTGAGCCATCTGATCTATAATTGGGTATACAATGCAAATGCCAATGCAGTAAGGAACACCGCACACCCCATTTAGCCACTGAAAGGACAAAGCCAACTGGCCTACAAACAGAGCACAGTGCGGGCGAGTCTTGGGCCATGATTGGGCTAGCCCAGCCCGTGACCAGAAACTGCTAAATGTGGGGCCATAGTCCTAAAACTCCACTTGCCCTAGTTACTTCAACTAAGAATTGACTTGAGTAACTCATGTGATTGTAACCTGTTAGGATCTTACACCCTATTGAGCTACCACGTATCCCAAAATTAATTGGTAATGAGAAATGGCACAACAATGATTTTATGGTGAGGGCGAAGACTCGACTACAGTTATGACCGCTCAGGAGCGAGGGTGGACTTGTTTGGAGGTATTTTTTTTTAGGATCTTACAACCTATTGAGCTACCACTTATTCCAAAATTAATTGGTAATGAGAAATGACACAACAATGATTTTATGGTGAGGGCGAAGACTCGACTACAGTTATGACCGCTCAGGAGTGAGGGTGGACTTGTTTGGAGGTATTTTTTTTTAGAAATTCTTTGCATCTGGAGACAAAAACGACCACAACGATAGGAACTCCCCAGAATTCTAAATTTCCTATTTAAATAGCGTGACCTAAAAAATACGGCCCCCCGTAAAATATCAGTGTTTGGCCTATAGAGTCTTCAACTTTTAGTGTACTTTCGCATTTCTGAAATCAGGTAGGAGACAGAAGAGTTCATTAAAACCCCGAACAATTTTTTTCAAGATTCTTACAAACAAACAGATTGTTCAAGATTCTTACAAACAAACAGAATGTTGGGTGTCCTTTGCATTATACCATTGGCCTAAAGTTGTTTCATATCTGTGGCTTTAGCTATCTGCAGTTCTCATTGTATAATAATTCATTATGGCCAACAACAAAACAGCAAATGAGCATACAGGCAAGCCAGGTCATCCAATATTTTCACTTGCGTGTAGACCGAGCTACGAATATCCAAAAGCTCTCTCTACACTCTTACACTCGGCGCCAAATTCCACAGACCATGTCCAATACCTTCAACAAATAAAAAACATTACATACATATACAGTCTCTAATTCTCTGTCGTTTCCGAACCCGTCGATGGATCCAATGAATTAATTGTCGCCTAATATCATGAACAACTGGCTAAGAGACCGAAGCAAACTCTTAGGGAGCACCCCAAATTACACATCTTAAAATTCTTTGAAGGAAAAAAAAAACATACAAATCAATCTCCCAACCTGTTCTATCGGAGGTTTCCAACCCTTTGGGCTGGACTAATCCCGGGTAAACTCCCCTGTAGCCCCATTGTGATAGTGCAGTTTTGAACCTACAATCTACGAGTGCAAACCGTGGTCCTGGGCCAACTGAGCTACCCCTTGTTGAGTCTCCCACATTCACTGCAAGTAGGATGCTTGGAACTCCATCGTGGGGCCCACTTAATGATAATCTATATGTTATTCATCATTTGTGTTAATCCTGTTATCAGTCATGTGCCCAATTTTATATGGTGAGACTAAAAACTATTGAAGTAGAATTGGAGGATATGTCATTGGAGGGGATGGCATTTATCTTGAACTGTTCAGATTATCATTAGGTGGGCCCTGTGGTAGAGTTCAGACATCCCAATGGGAAGAGTGTGGGAGACATGGCAGGCTACCTGGACCTGGTTTGATGGCTCTACTTAATTAAACCAGTTAAAGCCGTTCTCTTTTTCACATAATGTCGGACAACTTAATGATATTTTTTTCCTGGAAAGAAAAATTCTAAATGATATTTTCATAAGAAAGTAGTGGAAGGGGATACATTATTTTTTAATCCATGATTGAAAGCTGTTAAAACACAACAATGGACAATCGAAGGGACATAGGTTGTAATTGTGACCAATTGCTCTCAAGCTGGCAAGAGGCGATTTGATTTCTTCTTCATACAAGCAAATAGCATGTTGCTTATTGGATGTCCAGCTTGTAGGGCCCACCAAAATGAACTCTATCAATGGGAGGAGGCCAGAAGAAAAGTTCTCCAATGGTGAATGACACTAAATAAAAAAAAATCAGCCCGACCAAATTATGCTGCTACTTGATTGAACAATCTCAAAATTTAATGGCGTCACAGCAATAGAATCTTTTGGTATTTGATTCAATGGTGAATGAAGGTTCAATGAGTGTAAAATTGGGGCATTCCCCGACCATGATACGACGAGATTATCAAAGGGGCTGTACTAATATCAAACAGGGTCCAAGGAGAACATTTTCTTTCTTCCTTATTCTGCTCTCACCCAAAGATCATCACAGCTAGCAAGAAGCCCAACACTAGTCCAGTGGTCCTGAGGCTTACATGCCTCTTTCCATCTCCAGGACTAAAGCAGCCGGGAAAGGAATTTCCCGGCATATACGTTCCTTGTCTTATTTCTGCCTGGCAGAATTTGTCTAATGTGAAACTCGTCCACTTCGAACCCCTCCAAGACAATCATTTGGCCTTTTCTCTTCTCCTCCCTTTTGGCAGCTATGGTATGGAGAAGAATCTGATATTGGGTTTTGTCTTGCAGGATTCCGAATTCACCGTCTTTCTCTGTCTTTACATGACCACCAAACAAAATGCCAGAAACTAGTGAAACAAATGCCTCGCATATGATATAGCTGTGTGTGTGTGTGTGTATATATACATGTATATGCATGAGTTTAGTTGTCTAAGGAACAAAGAATTCCATTGATTCCAGTTTGTTTTAGCAGAGCCGTTAGAAGGAAAGAAAAGAAGGAAGAAATGGAGGGAGTATTGGTGAAGAGAGAAGGAAACAGCGGAAGGCGTCGTGCGGGGAAGTTGGAGAATGAGAGTGAGACACCCAAGTGCACTAAGAGAAGGAGAAGAGAGCCTGTTGTGGAAGCAGCCTCTGGTGAAGATAAGGGAGAGCTGCAAGATCCGTCCACCATTAATACTACTAGTACAGTCAAGAGGAGCTCTCGGTTTAGAGGCGTTAGCAGGTATTTTTCTTCGTCTTCTTCTTCCTCTTCTTCTTATTATTATTAACTTGTTGGTTCTTCTTTGAGTACCAAAGAATATGATTACAAATATAAGAACCCAACAACTTTGATCCAAGTTGAATTCACCATTGAAATATTGAAAGAAAGCCATATTCCCATAGCCATTTGATCTGACAAGGATGATTTTCTGCTATCACTTCCCAATCCTAATACCTTTTCCAATCAGTCCAGGTGGGCCACATGAGAATTACAGTAGATTATTACAGCTAGTATTGGTATGATCTTCATCCTTGACATGAAATTATTATCTTATTTACGTGCCCTCTACTCGTCTTCCTGCATTCTAATAGGTAGCTTTGAGAGTTCTACCTTTCAACTCATTCATGTTTAACATTGCGGTGTCTCTTTCTCTAATTTTAACATGTATGAGATCCCAGTGGTCTTCCCCTTCTTGGAATTTTAATTGCTTTGGTTTTTCTTATGTTTCTAATCTTCTGTGTGTGGAAAAAACATTTGAATGACATACCAGTTTTTATTTTTTTTCATCTTTACTTTTGGAGTAAGGTAAGATCTTTAGTGCAGTCACACATACTATCCCTTTTGGTATTACTAATAGAGTAGTACGGTTTGATACAAGATTATAAAGTGAATGAATCTTGATGATTTCATTTAATAAAAACATGAAAGGGCTGAGATAAGAAGCATACCTTGCATCAAAGATCCAGATGATTATTGATAGCTTTTCCCTTGCATCACTTCAATGGTATGGGTCTTCTTTCCAGATGCAAATGATCAAGTGGCTGTGATCAAGCTGGCCCTTTATTATCTTTCTCTTCTCAACCTTTATGTATGAATAGGAATAGTATATGGCAACTTTTTTTTTCCTTCGGTTACAGGAAGTGACCTAGAGTGGTAGAGATCTATAGGGATTTTGATCTCTTTCTATCAAAGGGATCCACTATTTATGACTCTATTTTCTCTATAATTAGACTCGGATTAAATATATCCATATAATATACCACTAGTTTGAATTGAAGAGGAAAAACTATAGCTCTTGAAAGAGCCACACCTGCAATATCCACCTTAGCATATGCATCAAAGTCAATTTGCACTTTTTCTTCTTGTTTCTTTGTTGCTTGATAACCATTATTCATATTGATATACATGCCTATAAAAAAAACAGGCACAGATGGACAGGCCGTTATGAAGCGCATTTGTGGGATAAGGGGTCATGGAATGTGGCACAAAAGAAGAAGGGGAAACAAGGTAAATAATTAAACAAACCATTCTATATTTTCTGAATACTATTGGAATACTCTGTTTTCCCCATATAGAATTTATCTTGAAAACCATTTCTCTTTATCTGTATTTCTGATCATTTTCTTATTCTCCTTCTGTTTGGGTGTTGTTTGGACTTGATGGTTGGAATGAACAGTCTATCTAGGTGAGGAGTTCACTCATTTCTCAACCCCAATTTACAATTGTATAGACCTGAGGGATTTCAGCTGATGGTTATTTTGCTTTTTGTAACCAGGAGCATATGATGAGGAAGAAGCAGCAGCAAGAGCTTATGATTTAGCTGCACTTAAATATTGGGGGCCAACTACATTCACCAATTTCCCGGTACAGAAATTTGTTCTCTCAATATGCTTGTTCTGAACTTGTCTTCTAATCATCCATGAAAACGCCAAAAATCCAGTGTAAGAAACTATTGAAAATATTAGATGGTCATTGATAGGAGTTATTAACAAGCTGCAGAAATATATAATATATATTGGAACATAAATGTCTTTTTGACATGTGCCTTTGGCATAGTTAAAGTTGCTAGTTGTTCTTTTTTTTTTTTTTCTAAAGGAGGGTTCCCAACCCTTTGGGTTGGATTATTCCGTTTGGGTCCAGAGAGAAGCCGGGTAAAACCCCTGTGGCCCGTGGGTGGTAGCACAAGTGGACTCAACCTTCGGTTTCTGAAGAGGGGGAATCAGGGGTCGATACCAAGACCTCTCGGTCCTGACCACTAGGCCAACCCCTTGGGGGTTAGTTGCTAGTTGTTGGAACTACAAGGAGCTTGTAGGCAGGAGACAGCCTTCCTTTCCAAAAAGAGAAGGAATAAAAAAAAAAAAACAAAAATTCGTTGCAAGTGAACAGTCCTCTTATCATTGAGTTATTAACTGATTGCAGGTATCTGATTATGAGAAAGAACTTGAAATAATGCACGGCATAACCAAAGAAGAATATCTAGCCACTTTAAGAAGGTATAATTCCAGGATCACAATGCTTTTCAGAAAACTGCATTCTGTAAAATTGCTACTATGGTTTTGATTCTTTTCTCTTCGCATATGCAGGAAGAGCAGTGGTTTCTCTAGAGGAGTGTCCAAATACCGCGGGGTTGCAAGGTAACAAACCATTCATGCCTTTGGTTCAATTTTCCTCTCCAATATCCATCAATGAAAAAAGGATTATAATAGCTTTTGATAAACATGGAATTACCATTCATGTATATATCTTTATTATATGATTATGCCATTCTTTGGTGCATGACCCAATCAGCCAGTTTTCATGTATAATACGTATTAAATGATTATACCAACCATCCAGTTTTCATTAAACTGTTTTGTATACATCTATTAAGGAGCACTAACTAATTGAGCTATCATGGATAAAATGCACCTATCTGTTCTTGTTAGTTCATGCACATTTATAGTTGATATAATCCATTCATGAGTACTACAAATGGATTTTATCTCTAAATTTGTTTGGTTGAAATGCAGGCACCATCATAATGGAAGATGGGAAGCCAGGATTGGAAGGGTTTTTGGAAACAAGTACCTTTACCTTGGTACCTACAGTGAGTTACCCTATCCTGAGAATGTCTTTCCTGCATGGGATTGATTTTTCTCTCTATACACTACATGTTTCTACTGTCAAGTGAGATGTAATTGTGCTCCTTTTGGTTCAGCTACTCAAGAGGAAGCCGCTGCAGCCTATGACATTGCAGCCATAGAATACAGAGGGATTAATGCGGTCACCAATTTCGACTTGAGCACATACATCAGATGGCTAAGGCCAGGATCTAGTGCTTTCATTAATTCTAATGAACCGAGAGTGGATAGTGAAAATCAAGCAGTGACATCCTCTACTTTCCCTCTAAAGGAATACCCACAACCATTCTACAACTACAACACTAGCACGACCGATGACATGGGCGCCTCTCCTCCAAAACAAGAATATCAGACCGGGCAAATCTCCATCGGCGCCAACAGATCCTCCCCAAGAACTGCACTCAGTGTACTTCTGCGCTCCTCGATATTTAGAGAGCTGGTGGAGAAGAACTCGAATGCTAGTGACAGCGAAGTCGAAGGGGATGAGATAAAGAATCAACAGCAGCTGGGCAATGACGAGGAGTTTGGTCTCACCTACTTGGATGGAATAGCAAATATGCCATATATTTGCCCTTCCAGTGGCAATACCTTACCCAACATAGAATTACAGGAAGAGAATGCCTCCTACTATGAACGTCCGGTGCAGTCCATTTGGAGCAGTGTTTTAAGCATGTCTTCCATTCAGTAACTAACATTTTGTGATGTCTTGGAGATACTTTTGTGTATCATAATTCATACAACACCACATTGCTGTGTACCACCCAATGGGAACTTCTAAATAAATTCAAATTCTAGAGCCCAAATGGACCTTAGCTTTCTGTTTCTTTGTGGTTTTTTTTTTTTTTTTCTCTTTCTGTTATTCTGAACCCCACCTTTTGTGACTACCACCTATTCCTTGCCTTCCGTTGAGATCTTTCCTACATAATTCTCACCTGGAATGCCCCAGTTTCAAATCTCAATAAGATTTTCAATCTGCCCCTTTCAAAACCAACTGTTCAGTTTATGCCCTAGGCCACCAGTCATTTTCGAAAACTGTGCAAAATATAAAGACAGGAATAAGAAAGAACACAACACTTTTGTAATAGTTTATTATTTTCTCGATACTTACTGAATGCAACAATTACACAATATATATAGATTACACAGTTGGATAGGAAAGACTTGCCGTGTGTCTTACGATGAGCAATCATAACATCATTTGAATGAATCAGTTGGATAGGAAAGACTCGCCGTGTGTCTTAAGATGAGCAATCATAACATCATTTGAATGAATCAGCAACTACATCTTGGATACTTTGACAAATGGTTTGTTAAGGAAGTTTGAATGGATAAAGACTGAGCAACTACGTACAGTTGTATCTTAACATCACAAAATCTAAAACATCGTTAAGGAATACACCAGATCAACTCTATATTGCAACCTTCCCATTGTGGATCCAGACCCCTATTTCGACCTGGGGTGACACATTTGTTTTGTGCTCTAAAGATAGTACCGGTTTTTTAACTCCATAGGCTTATGTGTCAACCCCATATTGGTCCAAACAGGGATCCGGATTCTGCCGGTAGTAGATATATATCTTGTGGCGGTTAATGCACATACCCTTCAAACTGTAAAATCTACCCTCGGTTGATGTGGATTTTGCAAGATGCACCAGATCGGACAAGTTGGTGTCTGTTCGTACCGGTAAACAGCTAGTACCGTGGCAAAAAAGGAAGAAAAAAAAAAAAAAAAATCTTGATCGAGTCAAACCGGCATGAGACCAACACAAGTTGGCTGACTGAATCATTTAATAATCCCCACAAAAAATATATAAAGGAAGTCTTTTTTTAAAAATTCTATATTTTTCCTATCCACCAAAATTATATAAATGAATTCATTTTTTCAGTTTCCTCTGAACTTTCAAAGGAAATACACAAATTAATAGTAATATGGGAATCAAAATAAGTTCTCACTCAACGTACAGTATGGATGAAAGAGTATACATGCTCTTTAAATGGTGATGCATAATACAAGATTTGACTACCTATGCTACATGAGATTTTGTAAGATAACGATGAAGCTCAAGTTGTTTAGTAATTTTAGATATTACATCCATTGGGTTTCCTTTACGATACGTTTGTGTACACACCCTTTTCGCGGATATAAAAAATTGTCACGTCAGCAAATTCTATAGAAATAAAGACCTCGGAAAGGAATTTCCGCAGAATTTAGAAATTCATGCTTGGTGCGAATTTTTTTCCTTATTGAATTGGTGCTAATGTTGTTTAATGCGGCTGTGGATTTTTTATAAAAAGCCAAATTTTTTATTTGGTGAAACAAGTTTTTTAAAAAAATAACATCATATGTATATTATTTATTCAAAAATAATAATTTATTTAAATAAATATAAAATGAAAGATTTTTAGGGTTTTGAGTTAAAATGGAAAAGATTGAGTAAAAGAGGAAGAAGTTTTTCGAGGGAATTCATTTCCCATACTCCTTCATAGGAAACTCATTTCCAGTATTAACAAGGAAAATGTTGACGAGACAAAAAAGCATTTTCATAAAATCGTTACACACTGAATGCCTGAAAAATGAATTTTTCGTAAAAAAACGTCAACTTTTGCCTAGTGTCCAACAAGGACTAAAAACTATGGTATTCATGATGTAGATCAGCTTGAGCCAGCAAGAAACTCAATCCAATCTTGGAGAACTAGTTTTTTGCATGGCACCAATAAAATGATGTAGTTGGTTATCTTAATGTTACAGTAAGTGCCAAGTTATATATATTGGTAATTTGATGCTCGGGATGTATAACATTTACTTTTCTTTAGCTACAATTAAGTGATAAACATCACAATATTCTGAGCAGTCATCTGCTTGTGTTCACTTACATGTGTAAATGATGCAGTGTACTGGTTGCACATGATCATTTTTGTTTGTGATCAGTGAAATGGCTATTAATGAGGCCATTTTCGGCCCCTCTCATTTATGAGAAGGTGGTAAACAATTACACATGTAAATTAGGAGAAACAGTGGTACAAGTAGCAGGTTTTAACATCTTCCACCACAACGTTTTCCCACTTTTCTAGGTCCCAAGTTACGGAGCCACTCATCTTTCCCTAAATTGTTAGTTCATATTTTATATCTGTGAAAATAATCCCAACCTATTTATCTACTTTTGTAGGCCCCATCAAAATCCGAATTATTCATTATTCTCATACTAGTAATAAGCATCAACACATTCAGTTTCATATCTCAAATTTTCACAGATTTTGAGAAATTTGTGAAAATACCCCAAAAGTCCAAACACATTGTGAGTTTGACATGACATGGTAATGTGTTTTAACATATATTTTATTTGCATATGAATCTTTTACACATGTAAGACCAATTTTTCCATCTCAAGAGTAAAAAGCAAACAACACTTGACAACTTTCTATTATTTAATTATTTTCCTCGATCTTATATATATATTTTTTTTCTCTATGATTTACTAAGATGAGCACGCTTGTTGCACAAAAAACACCAACTCATCCCACCCAATCAGCACAAAAGCCTAGGCAGAGAGAGAGAAGAAGAAAAACATAACCAATCTAGGTTGTAACTGAAGAAACTGATGCAAAGTCAGAGGGCAATATTCTCTTTATTTGCTAGGGATACCTACGTATATCACAACCTGAAATAATTTGGAAAAACAAACGCGTATCTATGAATTTGTTTTTCACAACTACAATCACCACCAACCACCAAGGTTTCTCTCGTAAGCAACAAGATTTTATCTAAGCAGAGAAAGCAAGATACAACTTTGGCCTCCCAAAGGAAAAATGTATCTTCCATTTGTGAACACAACCATGGCATCACAAACTGTCTACCGTCTTTTCATTGATAAAATTTTTACTAATTGAACTCCACCATTGAGCTCAACACTTCACAGAAGCAGTCCTGCAAACCGATCATTATCAGGCAATGGAAGGTAAAAACAATAGGAAATAATGGGGGGCAAAGGAAAACTCAAATCAGACCTGGACAAAGCACCGACATCATTTTTCATTATCACGTCAGGTTTGGACCTATCACTATTCCCAGGCTCCACAGCGTCTGCTAGTTGCTGAAGACCCTGGAGAGGGGGAGAAAAATAGAAATGATTACATAACAAATCAAGCACAAAAAGAAAGATGGCTTCAACAATTTCTTCCGTCTCTGTTACAAATGAATTCGTACAATAAGGATAATCCTATATATGGAATATTTCTCTAACTGATTCCCTGTCGCATTTAGGTTGATCAGATATCAGAAATGCCACTAGGTGAGAAATCACTTTCCGCCTTTTCCACTGACAATCACTATGGACCCATTTTGATGTAGAGAAAAGTATGAAAGAGGATTTCTTTCCCCCAGTTTGGTGCTACTGTCAGGGAAAGAAGAGACTGTCTTTATAAACTTTTGCAATGGTTCTCCATACAAAAGGGCCTGTCATTCCAAATGCTCAACAGAAAGCATGATCACCCAATAAAAAATAAAAAATCAACTGCATTTTAGATGCATTTGAATATAGAATAAAACATTATTAAGGGCCCTTTGTTTGATGAAATAGAATTCCTGCAATTCAAGGACTTGAAATTGAAAAAACAAAGGTGAATATCCAGAAATGACCATCAAACGATCTCCCTTCTAATAAAAAAATTAATCAAGGGGCTATCACCCTAGGAAAGTAGGTCGCATCAACTTTTCTACCTTATCTCCTTCACGTCTCACCTGTTCAATAATCTTTTGTTGGAGCCCATTAAACCATAAATTCTATGTATTCGATTCTATGCAAACAAATGGGCTGTAAATGAGTTGAATCCCGTCAGTTGAGATGCTGACAGAAATAAGTGATAATGATGATGTGATAATGATAATGATCTTAGCAATAACAACATTCAATCACATGAATTTTGGAATTCAACAATGCCAGTCCAATGTGCAGTCCCTCACTGGGGAAGTAGCATGCAACAAACTCAAAATTGTGAAACATAGGAAAACAGTAAAGCAGACTATTCAAATGAACTATTTGCCATGACAGAGAAATCATAAGCAGACAAATTAGTAGTGAGAAAACCTTCAGGCTGTTGGTCTCATTAAACGCCAGAAAACCACGCGTGTTACTAGGTTTTGGCAGAGCCTGCAATAGCAAGTTGAGTGAATTTATCAGATCGCAAACCACATAAAATAAAAGTGATGCCCAGACAAACAACACTTTAGATTCAATCTTTGTGCCATACCAAAAGCTAATTTGACAATTTCAGTGTACAGTTATGCACATGCTACATCATTAAACATGGAAAGGCCTGAGCTGTATTTCATGAGGACAGTGCAGTACAAATAACATGCAAATACAAACACAAGCTAATGAAGAACGGGTAAATGCTATACAATTCAACTTGGAATCATTTTGTTTTCTTAGATGGTGAATTTTCGAAAGCATGATTCAGAGCTTCTTTTAACCAATAAATTAAGTTTCTGTACTTCTCTGTGTTGACCACTGCGTACTTGGACACACATGGAGGTGTTATATACAATCCTATAATGCTCATAGCAATTAATTTCCCCTTTTTTCTGCAAGTGAGTTATATAGGCTAGGCACAAATTATTGATCATTCATTTCACTGGATAAAACAAGTGAATTTTAAAAGAGCTGTATTGCAACATCAATATCAGATTTGGAAGTAAATGAAGCATAAGGATCAGTCAGTACAAAAAATACATGGCCACATTGAACCTCACACGTGCAGAAACAAATAAGGTACCAGTGGTGTTGCCTCTTCTTAATTCCTGAAGAAACCAAGTGCAAGACAATTGACTTTCCATTGCCAATATATCATGAGAGATCTGATGGTACCAACAGGCATCTTTACTAACAGAATAGTTTTTTTAATTGTTTAATTGCTCTCTCTCTCTCTCTCTCTCTCTCTCTCTCTCTCTCTCTCTCTCTCATGATATAATTTTATGATATAATCCAGGGAAGGTTTGTATATTGGATTTGAAAAAGGCTTATGATAGAGTGGATTGGGATTTTCTGGAGTATCCCTTGCTTAGAATGGGGTTTGGAGTTAAATGGAGAAAATGGACTAAGATATGTGTGTCGTCCTCCTCTTGCTTTTCAATCATAATTAATGGGTTGCCAGAAGGGTCCATTCCAGCACAGAGGGGTATTAGACAAGGGGACCCTCTTTCCCCCTTCCTTTTCATTATTGTGGCCGAAGCTATGAATAGGATGATTAAGGCTGTGGTCACCAAAGACTTGATAAGTGGCTTCAAGGTGTGTGATAGCACTCCTCCTACTTCTCTCTTGCAGTTTGCGGATTGACACTCTTATCTTTTGTGAAACTAATGAAGATCAAATACAAAATGTGAAAGCTAACCTATTATGCTTCAAAGCAGTATCTGGCTTAAAGATTAATTTCTGTAAGAGTGAACTGATTGGGATACGAGTTGAGGCAGCTTTGCTGACCCACTATGCAGATATTTTGGGGTGTAAGGTAGGTCACTTTCCCCTCCTCCTATTTAGGACTTCCTCTCTGTCAAGGCTCGGTTAATCAATCTTTGTGGAATCCAATTGTGGAGAGGATGGAAAGCAAGTTAGCTTTGTGGAAAGCCAATTATCTCTCTATTGGAGGAAGGTTAGCTCTCATAAAATCAGTCTTATCTAATCTACCGGTGTACTTCATGAGTTCATGTCATTATTTAAATGTCCAATTTCGGTCGTCAATCATATAGAGAAGCTACAAAGGGATTTTCTTTGGCATGGAGTAGTAGAAAGAAGTTCCACCTGGTGGATTGGGCTTCGGTAGGCAAGTGGCTATGGAGGCTTGGGAATGAATCTGAAGGGTTGTGGAGGACATTCTACTAGCCAAATACGGTGGCTCGAGGGATGGCTGGGATTTTCACTATGCTTCCTACAGAAGTTCTAACATATGGAAAGGGATTACTTCAGTAGAGGAAAACTTCAAAAGAAATCTGAAGTATCGGGTAGGCTCGGGGGAGAAGGTCAAGTTTTGGCTAGATAACTGGGTTGGTGACCAACCATTGGCAGCCCTTCCAGAATTGGTGAATTGTGCTATAAAGAAGCTACGGTCTCTAGTTACCTGGAAAGAATCGGGTCTGGAAACCATTTAATTTGGAGCCTGATCTTTAGAAGAAATTTTAAGGAGAATGAGGAGAGTCAGATGATACTTCTTCTTAATCTTCTAAGCTCAGTTTATATCCCTGGGGGGACAACATGAAAGAATTTGGATTCCCTCTCGCGACAACAGTTTTTCAGTCACTTCTTTCTTTATGGCTCTATTAGAGAGGGGAGGGACTAGTTCTGCCTTGGGAAGATAGTGGAAATTGAAAGCTCCACCGAGAATTTTGGTGCTTGGGTGGTGAGCTCTCTGAAAAGAATCCTAACTATGAATAATTTAAGAAGAAGAGGTATGGTTGTGGTGAATGCTTGCCCTTTGTGTCTTAAGGATGAGGAGTCTATGGATCGTCTTCTTCTCAAGTGTAGCTTCGCCCATAGGACATGGAACGTGGTGTTGGGTTGGTTTGGCTGTAGCTGGGTACTCCGTAACTCTCTTTGGGACCTTTTTGAAGCTTGGATTTCTTCGTCCTTGGCGCCCAAGGGAAAAGAAACGTGGAAATTGTCCTTGTTGTTATATGGATTATCTGGAAGGAGAGAAACGCTAGGTGTTTCAAAGGGATCGCTTCTTGTGTGAATTCAATTACCGATAAGATAAAGCTCTCTGTAGCCTTTTGGGTGTCTATTAATCCAAACTTGCAAGGGATTCAGTTGGATCAAGTGTTGCTGAACTGGAAAAAAAATTGCCCTATCTTAGTAGCTCCTTTTAGCTTCATTTCCTTTCAGTTCTTGTTGTCTTGTGTCCCATTTGGTTGTTTGCTTTTTGGTGTTCCTTATAAGCTTATCAGTATATTTCTCTTGTACTGTTGCTTTTTCATAATGAAATTTACTTTTCAAAAAAAAAAAAAGAAAAAACTATTTATCAATTTGCTATTTCCACATCAATGATTATGATAGTTGTTTAACTGATAGATATGGATGAAAATGAATGGGTAATCATAATCTTACCATCAGCATGTTTGTTTTATTAGTTTTTCAGATATATAATATAATAAACAACAAAAACGTCCTTGCAAATTATGAGTTGATTCAGTTCAAGCCCTGGTTTACAAACCAAATTTAACCTTTTTCAAACAATGATGACAAACATACCAATATGAACATTTTGAACAATTTAGTGATTCGCAACTTGATCCCTAAATAATAATATAGTGGCGCTACATCTGCCAAATCCCGTTGCATGCATTGCATTATTGAGCATATGAGAGAGAGAGGGATGCTAAAGACTTTTTCACAAAAAACCACCATTTTATTTATTCTTACAATGAAATTAATACTAAGAACCAATGATGACACTGGAAACTTCATGTGCAGCAATAAAAGTTGAGCATATAATAAAAGAATAGATACCTGAAAAACTGGAGTAAATGGAACTCTAAATCATACCTGCATATATTCAGCCATTTTTGGATCTTTTACTCCAGCATATTGACAAAGGTACCACACACCAGCATTTGCAAAATCCTGTTATCACCATTCTGTCAGTGTTTCTCCAATATAGCCAAATGTGTAGAAAAAAAAAATTAACAGCTTTCTTTTTATTGATGGCAAAGGATTATTAATACACATGGTAATCCCCAGGAAAACAAAAGTTATGCTATAGTGGTATGAGTAGCTGCAACCAGCATTCACATATGATACACATGAACAGAAGTATCTCTAGCAGAACAGAAACAATAATAACACACTGACTGTTATGAAATCCAAAACTATTAGCCGCTTAATCTGGAGCTACATCAACTATGTAAGTCAAAGAGGCAAAGATTGAAGCACCTATTCATAAAACAGCAGACCAGCACCTATTAAATGCACAGTTGTCAATTCCGTTGCAATCACTGTCCTGGTTTGACCTTGTAGTAGAACGTTTCGGCATTCTGGTCAATTCCGGTATTCCGTTCCAAAAAAGGCGCAATTGAAAAATGAAAAAACAAATATAAAAGAATACCTAAAACTGAAAAAATAGTTGAATGCTAAAATAATACTAAAATTGCATACTTACATCCTTAAATTAAACTATCCTCTACAATTGACCATTTTCTAGTTTTCACTAAAAGTGAATGGAAGTATGAAAACTTGGCCGGAATGGGGCAGAATTGGTCCAGAATTGGAGCTGGAATTGGGACCGGAACGGATAGGAATGACCGGAATGAACTAGAATCGGGACCAGAAACTTTTAGGGGGTCATTCCGTTCTACCCAAGGCTAATTTGCGGAACATTCCAACCAATTCTGGCCGGAACAGAACGGAATTGACAACTATGATTAAGTGTTAACATGTTACAAAGAGGTATAGGTTACAAGGAAACCATATTTCATTTCAACAAGCCGCCAGCCACCCAGATAACCTTTTTAGTTTGACCTCCTAAAAGCTTTCCATGATTTCATGCTTAAATACTTCATTCACTCAAAAAAAAAAAAAAAAAAAAAAACCAAACTGATGCAGTCTAAAATTATTAACAATATGCCTCAACCAATTTGTTAGGTCGGTCCTGAACAACCTCTAGTTAGTCTGGGGAACTCAAAATTGATATCACAAGACTCACAACTGGGGCAAGATTTCAGTCACTATTCAGAAAACTTAAGCAACCATACCAAGGCCATAAGCCCATAACAGCCCTTCAACAATATGAATGCAGGACAAACGGTAATATGCAATTTCCAAGTTCGGCCAAATAAAACAGATGGAAGGTATACCATAATTGGACTACAAAACCAGCCATAGCGTGCAAGATGTAACAGTGTTGGTCATAGTTTCTTAAAAAGCTTCATCAAGGGCATGGATCTGTTGTAGGAGATAATATGATACCAGTCCGAACAACCTCAGTTGTCCTGGTTTGACAATTGATGAATGCAACAGAACTGGGCAGATATTAGTTCAGTCCGTTAATGTGAATTAGTTGTTTTACACAAACCTGGTTTAAATTCAAATGGGCAGCATACAAACAAATCCACATGATCTCATCAGCCAATCACATCTCAAGACACAATCGTCATTCACGCGAGTTAATCACATGCCACAATAAGGTGTAAACTGGTTTTGTGCTTATGCTTAGCCTCATATGAAGGACATGAGGCACAAAGTTATCAGCATAGAAAACCAAAAGTTTTCAGAATTATTTTAATGTATATACCATCCACAATAAATGCTCAAGGTTTGGATGGTACAGTTTTTCATTCCTGCATGCATTACTTTTTTTTTTTTTAAATGATCAAGAATTAGGGTTTCAACTTTCAACCCTTAGCCGAAAAGAAAGATTTAATTCTTGCGTGTATTACTATTATGTATGATGGACAAGTCAACTAAAAGGTCTGTTGTGCAGAAGACTACCATCAGACACTCTAAACACTGCAAATGCCGGATGGCCACCTTCATCGAGCAACTAGATTGACTCGACTGGTTATCAGAAAGTACGTTTTCAAGACTAACCTAATTAAGTTGCATCCTACCCATGCAAGGACTTGCTTTCCTAGCATGGGTAGAGAACTAGCAAAACTCTGAAACAAAATAGTCGAAGTATGATTATGGTTACGATATGTCAGTCCATATTAAAGCACAAGTGAGAACGTGGCCCACCTGTTTGTCTTCCAAGGTACCTATCTTTCCGTCCTGAAACAACAGAAAGGAACATTATGAAAACTTTCAAAAAAAAAAAAGAAAAGAAAAGAAAAGAAAAGAAAAAAAGAGGGAATTTTAATAAGTAAAACTCACCAACCCATTGACCAATTTCTGCAGTGTTTCTAAGTCATAACCAATTTGAGAAATATCAGCACGAACCTCAGTAACCTGCATGACAAATTTTAAATAATGTTACCGTCACCTTACAAACAGAACAGAACACGCAGAAAAAGAGCAAGTTAAGCAATGCAGTATTACCGTGAAATCATATTCTTGTATGCCAGTATTGCCATCAGGACTTTTTAAATATAATTTAATAATGATCAGTTATCATGGCAACTGATGCAGCCAAGGCCTGTGCACCACTCATGCTAGAAGGGGGTGCATACCGTTTGCAATTAAGGAATCAAAGACAACTGTTCTGGTTTCCTTAAGTGCAGCACGCACTTGGAGACTTGAGAGTTGTGTGGTAACGAAAAAACTTGTTAAGTGAAACCCACTGATTCTTGCAGGTTTTAACTTGCATGACTTGTGTTGGTATAACAGGACTCATGGAACAAAGTATTTTTATGAAGGGTTGTGGTAATATAGACCCCTCCAATTTAGTCTTAATATGAGAATATGAGATTATATTCAAATTACTTAAATCAGCTTTTAAGCAGTCCTGCTTTGTTAGAACTGATTAAGTACAAGTGATTTTTCCATTAGTCCAAGCGCCAGTCAATCCAAAATAAAGAAGGGTCAGTACGTAAAATAGGCAGTCAGTCTTAAAACTTCATAGATCTTATTAACTAAAACATTAAGGCAAAAGGCCTGAAAGTACACAAGAGGGGCCAGTATTGTCATTGTGTCAATTATCACACTGTCTCTGGATACTTGAATTCGAAAAAAAAAAAACAGATCACATGCCTCACATACTCCTATGTACTACATAAGATTAAGATTGACAACAAAATATAGGTACTTGTCACCTCAATTTACCTCGTTCTTAATTAATTTTGACATCTCCTTCTGCTCATCTAACTTCCCATCCAAATTCTCAATTCGCTGTGTCAAATGCCTCTTTGTAGCCTGACAAACAGAAATCATGTTAGGATCATGATTATTCACATGCCATCATTGTATTCTAATAATGTCATACTTTTAGAAGAACTCATTTTCTAAACAACTTCATCCAAAAATGAAAAACTAATCCATTCTACAAAATGCAATATCACCCACAATGATGTCAGGATGGGATGGGACAGTAAAAATCAAAACAAGCCAACAATAGTAAGGATAAAGATGACTAGGTTGGCTAATTAAACTCCCCATCCCACACCCCTATGATGTTTCAATGTCCAATGCTAAAGGGGGGAAATTCAAAAAGTAAAATTCTAGTTATCATTTGAAAAAAAAAAAGTAAACTCTAGTGCAGCTTTGTAATGAGTGATATCTGCCTTTTGACACTAGAAAAGAACGTTTAATCACATCAATTTAGTAGCAAAGAAGAGAGGAGAAATAAGACAAGTTGTACAGCAATGGCTGCAATAACCATGGTTGTGATACTTCTCAAAATTCTGCAAGCATGATCACTGATATAATATCTAATTATGCATTTCTTGTTTGATAAGTCTATGGTCATTGTTTGCTTAGGAGCTTAACCCAAAATGAAAATGAATAACGCTGAGTACAGGATAATGATTAAGTAGGCAGAACAAAGGCAAATATGCCTTCCAAAAATCACACAATGCATTGATAGGGTCACATCACAACTGGAAGGAAAAATTTTGGAGTAGCAATGGCACAAAAAAAGTAGTAATACTCCACCAACACACTCATGGTTGAGCGGAGTTGGCACCTTTGTATCACACACAAGCCCAGGGACTGATCCTGGGTCTTCTAGTTTGAAGTATTACTCCTGACCAATAGCCCAACTTAGCCGAAGAAAAAAGGAAGGAAAAAGGAAAGTAGTAACGTTCCCAGGAGGCTACTTGTAAGTATTTATCTTCAAAAGAATGACATCAACGGCATTCTAGAAAGAGTGCATCAGTCTCCTTTTCCTCAATTGAGTGCCTTCCATTAGAGATAATCTAACACAAATCTAAGTCAAAAAAATATAGTTGTATGGCCTGAATCAATGAAAAATGGGCAGGATTGTATCTCTTTAAAATCCCAGTAAGCAGTAACACTGGAACAAGCTGCTAGTTTAGTCAATATAATTCATAGAAATATGGTTTTATGGACTGAAGCAATGATAGGTGGGCAGGATTGTATCTCTTCAAAAATCTCAGTAAGCAGTAACACTGGAACAAGCTTCCAGTTAAGTCAGAGAATAAACATGATTGCAGAATCCAGATACAACAGGCTTCACTCTGTACTTGTGATGAATATGAATGATTATCCATAGTTTGGTGTAACGAGAGAGTGAAGGCCACAGTATATAAACTCTGTAAAACAAGCCCCTTTTTCCTCCTTTTGGCCCATCTGTAACAAGCTTTTATCTTAGTCAATTAGTCAGGTCAAGACCTATCTCTTCACAATCATTGCAGATCACAAGACATAAGACAGGCCAGAGTAGCAAACTTGGATTGGATTTTTCAATAAATTCTGCTATAAGTCAAGTCTAGAAATGAAAGAACAATCAAAACTGCAGTGTCTTTCATCATTAACTCTAAAACTCAACTTGAACTCAAAGCTATCAAGATGACTCAACTCAAAGGCTGGCCAACTATTGACGAGTCAAGAAAATCAAATCCCACTTGAACTTGGAACGAGTCCTGACCATTCAACACTCGTCTGGCCAAAGCACATTAAAGATTTGTTTGTCATTGAGTACTTAATTTTACTGCTGATCTGAGCCAACTTGGCTGAATTTGACCAAGTTTCAATCTTTAGAGGATCAATAAGGAACAAAGAACACAATGTAACTTACAGCAAGGGCAGCAGAAACTTGCTCCAAATTTTTTGTTAAGCTTGATACAGCATTTGCCATGTTGCGCTTCGTTACATACATAAGATCTGTAAAGGACAGCCCCTGAGCATTTACAAGCATCATGGAAGAACTGATTAGTTTGCCTCTTGCTACACTATGGAAAACAACAGCATGCATGCTTATGAACAAAGGAACAAGGCTTGTCTGAAGAGACAACTAAGATGTGATGTCCATGCTCGAAAAACCTAAGGAAAACGAAGTGCACGACACACGAGTACTTAATTGAGACATCAGAAAAGTAAGATGCATGTCAGAAGTATTAGAAAAGGAACAAAATTATTATTATTATTTTTTTTAAAGTAGGAGAGAAACTCTTTAGATTCTTATAGGAATTTTCTAAGGGAAAAAAATGTATAAACATGTTTGCGATTCAATGTTGAAAGAACTCATGAACAAATGCTGATAACACCTACTTTCCACCACATGTAACCATAGCCCAATGCGCCCAAGGCTGCAGCTGGCATTGCAAGAGACGCTATGCTTCCTGGCATGACATATTTACAGTTAATTCGCTGATAACAACTGATGCATAAAATATATATAAAAAAAAAAAGTTACATAAACATTTATTCGGACTAAAGCATAAATTAGCAATCCAGTCAGCTCCAAAAGTTGAAAATTTTGGATGTATTTAGATCAGAAAATACTTAACATTATACATTTACAAAGTGAAAATGAGAAAAACAAGTACCATTTTCAAACACATTAAACCAATCATAACCATTCCACAAGAAATCATTGCCTATCTTTAAAATTAACTAGTGACATGCGCACATAAGCGCTTGCATCAGAAATTTCACAGTAAACAGTTCAAGATACCCAATTGGCTTGATTCTCCATTGAACACTGTTATCGGCCGTGCTGTGGCTAGTTGTCGGACTTCCATTGCCAACCGGCGCACCTACAAGATCAAAGGAAACAATTCTAAATAATTAGAAAAAAAAAAAAGGACCATAAGACACACACCAGCACTCTTGCGACTAACAGAAACAATTGGGTTCCTACAGATGCCAAGGACTTTTAGCAGAATTTGTAATATAGCCTTAATGCTGAAGCCGTCTATACATAACAGCAAGAAATAACATAAAGGAAACTAACATGTATCATCATCTTAATTTCTACATAAGAACATTGAAGACTCCTGATTGTTACCAAGAAGGCAGAAAATTAACTGTTAAATCCTTTGAGCTAAAATGCCCTTTTCAAAAAATAAATAAGATAGAATATAAAGAGTATTAGATATTATGGTTCAACCAACAACAATGGTAAAGGACAAAATAATATGATAAAAAATAAAACTAAAATAGAAGTTCATATAATTTGTAATTAAAAATCTAAGAATTTCATCACAAAACGACTTTGCTGCCCACTGCTGCTAAATCACAAAACCCCTACCCCTGCTCAGGCCAAACTCAAGCTGATGTTTATTCTGCACCTCGAGCTGTTGCAGCAAGTGCTAAAGCAGGGGAGTTTTGTACCCATTGAGCAAAGATGGGTTGTAATTGTATAGCAATGCCTGGAAACGTATATTGGAAAATTACAAAGAAAGAAAGGAAAAATGTCCTTGAAAAATTGCTATCGGGGAGAATAAAAATACATAAAAGAATATTAATAAGTGAAGATAAAAAATTATAAAAAACTATTAAACATTGTGTTGGTATACAAGAAGAACAAGGTCTCTATTCTCAATTTCTTTTAAGACTTAGTTTAATAAAGAGATAAGAGTGTTGGCATACAAGAAGAACAACGTCTCTATTCTCAATTTCTTTTAAGACTTAGTTTAATAAAGAGATAAGATTATGATTTTTATCCATTTTATATTGCTAAGTTTATGGTCTCAAAGTTCAAAGGTTTAACAAGTGCATTTTACTTTTTGTTTTATCATGAATTCAATCCATTTGATAATCATCAGATCACTAACAAAATGGGATGTGTGACAAGGCCTCTATGCGGAAGGATTTGTATTGATAATAGGACTATAGGAGGGCTCTATTGTATGGAATAGAAAAGGGTTTTTCAAAACATGGGTTTTTTTCCTCAAGAGTTTTTCTTTATCTTCTAAGGAAGTTGGGATGTTATGGGCTGCCTCTGTAAGCCCTTTGTTGGGCACATCTGTGGTCAATCCAACTCGTTAAACCTCAAGTATGGCCCGTGTACAGACACTAGCACAGTTTTGATCCTAATCAGAGTCTAATTCATCACACTTCAAACCATTTAGGTAATGGTCTCAAGGGGAACACGGAACAAGCATGCACATTAATACGGTGTGGCAAAATTAGTATTATGTCATCCCCTTAATTTTGTGGGAGTGAAAACAAATTCTGTTCGTGTCATGTGTGGCCAAAACATTGTAGATGGCTAGACCAACATGATTTTCTCCTATCTTATTTCGAGTGATTGTACCATTATATTACCATATTAGGTCTTCAATAAATCATTCACCAAGAGTGATGGCATGGTTGGGTTAGATTGAGTTAGATCATCATTTACTAAATCTCATTTGTTTTCCAATTTATATTAAGCTTCTCAATTGAATGTGACTGATGTTTCAAATTTCATCTTGTTATATATTTCCATCAACAAGGTCTCATTTCTTCCTAGTTTTCTGGAAAAGTGGGCACCCACAGCTGGATGCTCTAGGAATAACCCACTCGAGCGGAAAAAAAAAAAAAAGAATCAACATTAAGAGCCTCTATAAAGCGGTAATAAGAAATATGGAATCTCTCTCTCTCTCTCTCTCTCTCTCTCTCTCTCTCTCTCTCTCTCTGTGAAAGTAACTTGTGACTATCAAAAAAAGGGCAGCAATCAAAAATCAAATCATGTCAACAGAGATTATGCATTGTGCCAGCAGAGGCTGCTCTAATATAAGGAATGAACAATAAAAAAAAAACCAGAGAACATAGCAAAACGAATCGAGTAAAACAATCAAACAGGGACAACCACTCTACCAGTTCCCTTCATCATCTTCAAAACAGATTTAAACACATAAGACAGCCAAAAAAAAAAAAAAAAACACAATCACAAGAACCCAATAATATCGACATTCTACATCCATCACCACTCAGTTCTAATCATCAAAGTGCAATCATTCCAACCACCACCCCTAACTATTTCAAGTTTCAACTCACGATTCGACTCGAAAAAAGAAAAGGGAATTATTACCTGATCCAAGACATCCTTGTCGTCCGAGAAGTGGGCGTTTCCGTCTTCCGATTTAGGTTTGCTCCTCGACAAAATCTCCTGCAGAAACAAACAGAAGAAGAAGAAGAAGAAGAATATATATCACATACCGATCAATCGAATTCGACGAAATATAATTGTACAGAATTCAACTAATGATTCACGAATTTCACGATTTCAGCATCGAAAGGGAAGGAGAAAGGAAATCAAGATCACTGTAGCTGACCAGAAGATCGCGTAATATATCCGATAAGTGGCGGTCTTTCAGCACGATCGCGCCAGTATAACCTATTGAAAAATTGGAGGAGTTTTTAGGAGAGAGAGAGAGAGAAGTGATTACCATAGATCGTATTCAGAGGCTATTTCTAAGAAGATTTAGAGCAAGTTTACCTGCTCCTGCAATGATCAAGATCTTGGAAAGCCCTACTCCGCTTTGCATTGCCATCTCTGATCTCTCCCTCTCTCTCTCTCTTCGTTCTCAGACGAGCCAACAGCCCTAGCAGGAGTTTATGACTTCTAAGGCGGTGCGTGGAATATTAGCATGTAGGTACGAAAGAGCTGATAGGGCTAAATTTCCAAATAAGGCATTTGATTTTTCGCCTTAATTCTAATTTTAATGGGGCAATTGGCCATTTAAAGGAACTTTTTTCTAATTTTTAAATACCTAAATTACCCTTTAGTAAAATAAAACCCTCGTTCACTTCTTTTATCTTCTCTTCAAACCTTTGATCGAAGGCAAATAGCATCCCCACGGTGATCGGCAACATGTAGTGGTTAAGCATGTCATGGCTTTTGATGAAAGGCAATTTAGATATTTAAAAAAGAAGTAAAGAAAAATGTCAGCGTAAAATAGCTTTAAATGGCGAAATGTATTTAATGGAAAACTTAGACCCCAATTTAAAAAGTTTAAAAGCTTGTGTCTTTTTTTTAAATAAGAAAAAACTACTGACCTATTTGAAAATTTCACCTATATTTGTTGAAGGTTGATTTTCAACCAAATGAGAAAATTCCAATGTATTTAAGTGGGTTCAAATTAAGCTTCAAATGAATTTTTTTTTTAATAACAGAGGGTTTCCCAACATTTTGGGTCGAATTAATCCCTACGGACCGCGAGAGCCGGATAAATTCCCTGTAGCCCTAGTGTGGTAGCACAAAACATGGAAAGAGCATTAAACTTGAGTCAATTTAATTAGGATTAGCACCTTTTATTTTATCTGAATTAGATTAGATTTAAAAATTCTATCATTCCCGGTTGAACTCTATCAAGTATCAAGGAACGCTTAATCAGTTAGTGAAAAATACGTGTGTAGCATAATAGCATTCACTGGGCGCATGAATTCTAAGTCACTTGTAATGAATGTGAAAAAAATTGAGCTGACTTTCAGCAGCGGCTCATGATTGGGACAATTAGTACAACAGGTGTGTAATTACGGCAGAACTGTCCATGATATCGCCATATCCTAAGGATGTAGGATATCGCAAGCGGGTAGTCTTGCGGAGCTACAGTGCCATGGATGGTAATGCTCCCCTCAACGTTTTGTTTAGTTTTTGTTAAACTATGTGACCATTAATGATGATCCAAATTGTCGGAAACATTAATATGGTCAAATACGGCCCATATACCAAATTTCAACCGTTGATCTATCTCGGATCTCAAGATATTTGATTAAAACCGAATAACAACACATCAATTTTTTTGGACTTTTGTGGGCCCCATAATCACATTCAAGATTGTTAATCTTTTTTGAAATAATGGAAACGGCTAGCCATAAGATTTTCAACCTCCGATTTAATGTATAGCTACCAAATATGAAGAAAAACCTTAAAACTGTTTGATTTCACGTGCAACATTAAACAAACACGGTCTTTTTTTTTTAACTTGACCGTGGGACCACAAAACCACCAATTTTTTCGATAACCGTGATAGACCAACGGTTCAAATTTGATGCCATGTTAGTTCTTACACTCATACAGCCATCCAACGGTTTGGATAGTCATTTGGTGGTCCCACAATTAAAAAATAAATAAATAAATAAATAATGGACTGTTTAAATTTTCCTACTTCGTTTTGGGGAGATTGCTAGGCCCGTTCTGGGGCGATTGCTAGGCCCCTCATAATTTAAAGTCTCAATAATTTATCAAATAAAGCGGCTGGGTGAGAATTTTCATATCAATAAAAGTAGTTATTTATAATATATAAAAAAAATGTAGGCAGTTATTTATAAGGTCCCGGCTTTGGTCCACGATGCTGCGGTTGCACGCTAATATGATGCAGCCTCTTTCACGGTATGCCAACTCATTTTCATGTATAAAATCAAGACATGCTATTTTCTACTCCCATCAAAACAGGCACACTTAACTAAGTCTTTTTTTTTTACAAAACTACCTTGTTAATTTCTAAACAAAACCATTTCCAATGCTACCCCTCAACTTATGATATTAAGGTGAATCCCACCTACTACCCATATTCACATTTACAAAAGGTGGCCCATGTTGAGTGGTTTAGATGTTAAGATGTGAGCTACTAAAATTATATAGGACCTACCTTTAGGAATTGGAATGTGGGGACCTCCTTTAATAATTATATTATAAGTGAGATTCGTCTTTAGAAATTATAATATGGGATGCATCTTTAGAAATAACAACAGGTACCCACCTTTAGGAACATGGGCCTTATGTTTACAAGAATTACAATGTAGGCCACCTTTTTTAAATGTGGATATGGGTCCCAAGATTAAGAATTATAACATAGATTTACCTTTATGAGTTATAATGCGCCCTCTCCTTTTAAAAATTATAGTACATGGGACCCACTTTATATCATAAGTTGAGAACTGGTATAGGGTAGTATTGTAATTGGCTTTTTAAAACTAGTTAAGTGTGCTTACTGCATCATGTTAGTATGCAGCGTGCAACACCAAAGCCAGGCCTATTATAATTTATTTACGATCGAGGCTTTTGGATTCAATTTTGACCAAATTCCTTTCAATTTTGACATTTTTTTATTGGGCGTTGGTGAAAAGCTAATATGAGATGTGAACTCATGAGTTATGAACTTTTGTCTTAAAGAAAAAAATTAAATTAACCACTACTCCACACAATACTAATATGTAATTATTTATTAAAAAAGAGAAAACTACCAGAAAAAGGAACCTATATGGCCACTAACCAAAAGAGGTACCGATAGTTTTTACGCAACGGAACCGGTATTCCCGCCGAAATATTCATTTTTTTTTTTTTGCCTTTTTTTAACAAACGACGACGTCGTCGCTTAATATTGAGAGTTAGTGTCAACGTCATCGCTAATTCGTCGAATCTGCATCTTCTTCGACCTCTATCATCTGCGATTGCTGGTTTTCTGTACCAAAATTAACCAAAACAGAACTCTCCCCCAACATTGAATATTCCTTGTGAAGGTTGTTAATCTCCATTAATGAGGTAGGCATAGCAAAGTTTGATTTTCTTTTATGCGTTATCTACCATAGAGCCTAAATTTCTTGTTTACTTTTCAAGAAAAGTTCATTAGGGTTTTGATATATAGTTTATTTATTTGCTAATTTTTGTTGTATAATTATTTTTAGGTGGCTAAATCATTAATTTTAGGATCTTTTAAGGAAGGAGGAAAGGAAACAGCCTGCGAAAGAGGGAAAACAATGGGAGGAAGAAGGGGAAACTGGGGAAATGTGGTTCTATTGTGATTTCTATGGGTTTGAATGCGACGTCGTCGTCACACGCTTAAATCCTTAATAAAAAAACGAAAGTATTTACAAAAAACCACTTCCTTGCCATATTAACTAAGTGACATGTTATTCATTCCGTGGCCATTTAGGGTCTTTCTAGAAATACAGGATAATATTGTCCTCGGCCGACTTACTTGGAGAGTCCTCCAGCCAAGATTTTGAAATTACGGGGCCCATCCTATGGTGATCAGAAGCATTAATCTGATGAGTCACCATGGATCGCTCAATGTCCTGACAATGACTAGTAGGGGCCGCAAAATCTGACCCGTCTCAGTTAACTGACCCATTGAACTCGCATAACCCAAGCTACAAAATAGAGGTATTTTGTCCGCATTTAAACAGGTCAGGTTACCGCATACCCCGACCCAATTTAAATTTGTTAAGGTCGACCACATATCTAAGTTCATTAAGCTATGGTGATTTAATATTTGGTACTTATAAAAGTCTAATTTTACATTAAATGAGCTGAGCTTGTGTGGGGCCTTCTTTTAACTCAAATATAGCCTTAATATTTGAAAATGATAGGGCTGGGCCGTGATGCTACTACAGGTTGGGCCAAGATAAATTAGTTGACACACATTGAATGCAGATTATGCAGGCCAGGTCTGGTTGACCCTCATGGTTACCTGCCCAGTTTTCCTGTTTTAAAAGCAGGTCAGATACAGGTTGAACCTCAACCCATGGACACCCCTTGTCAATCTGACCCATTTTGACCCGACTCAACACGTTTGCAATCCCCAATTTTAGGTCTGTAGTTTAGATACGGAGGTGGTTGAATTTAAAATACACAATTACATCCCTAGAAATACAAGTTCAAGGCTTGAGTGCTTGATGATGGTCGGTCATGCCATTCTCCAAATTACCCTGGGGACTGTTCGCAATAGACTAAACAGGATTCGAATACAAAACCACAATCAAACACGTGAGCCTAAAAGAGACCCACAACCACAAGCCAGGCCATCCAAAGAGAAAAGCCACATTCAATTTGCCATAATATGATTTCTGATTCATCAGTGGAGGGAGATTTTAAGAAAATATAACCCAAGCAAGCCCTATGTCCAAACCATGACGAAAAGTACTGTATGATGGGTCCTGTTTATTATTGATGCAAACACTCCCATCCCACACACATGTACCTTCTTAAATTGAACTGTGTCTGAAATTTTCAATTAGATCTACCATTCGATTTATAATATCATTGAACTTTAAGGCCCTAAAATATCAAGAGTTACATTAATGTGGAACTTGGCCAACACCTATTCCACATTTATCATTCTAAGTCTCCACGCATTCAGATAGGTCAATGCAAATTTAGCATGATTTTAAAGTGCAAACTATGCATTTTGGCATTATCACATTGATCTATAACAATAACAGAAAGACCAATAAAAATCCTCTACCTCTTCAGGAGCAAGACACTTTGATGCCCTACCAATAAAAGGGAGCAGATGTTTTTAGTTCGATCATCCATTTCACAAGTTTAGATCAAACAAATTATATGACCTGATTTTTCGTGTCTCACTGCATTCCTAAGCCCTCTTGGAACTAGCAGACCCCATACACGGCCACGTCGAATTTCGAAAATCCACAAGCAAATATAAAGAGAATCCCAGTATACAGCATAAACCTGTCAGTATTCTGACTCGGCAATCTAATTTCTTTTTAGAAACTCAAATTAAAAAAATAAAATGGAGGTGCGAGTCCTTTTAAAGAAGAACTTTAAAAGGAAAGAATGTGCTCTGAGATGAGAGGACACCATAGACTTTCTTAATCTTTTTCAATCATCAGTTTAAGCAACTTATCCTACAACCAATCCAAAATATTGCACCACCACCACCAGATCAAAGGCTCTATACTAACACAAATGACCAACCACCAAATTGAAAGCAGCTAATTGGAATTTGTGGTCAAGAAACTAGAAAAGATTATTCTTAATAAGAAACTTAAGTTTAAAAATTCTACAGACTCTAGTCCAACAACAAAAATGGCAATAACACATTAAGCATTAAACCCTGTTGTATGCAACTGACTTGCTAAACAGGCGGCGGATGTAAACCACCTGAAGTCCACTTGCACATGCCAAGGCAAGGTACTCCGTCAGAGTATAGAAGATAAGACGCCTCCTAGTGCTCTCATTCGCTGCAACAGTAACCATTACCAGAGAGAGAGGAAGAAGATTCAGTAAATACCATGTAAATTGATAAACTCATAGACAAAACGGTGCTGAAAATATACTACAGTCACTTGAATGGAATAACTTTGAAAAAGTCAAATTAATACGTTGAAAGAGTCAAATTGTCCAGCTGACAGATGTCAAATAAATAGTTAAGTTCGTAAATGAAAGGATGTTTACTCCAAGCTGGTCATAGTATCTATGTACCAGCAGGAGGAGTGTTGAGGAACAATTGGGTTTAATTTGTAATTCAGGGTTCTTGGGTTTTATTTATAATTTTGAGAGTAAGTTTCCTTGATTAGGATTAGTTAAATTTGAATTGTTTTAGGCTAGTGTTTTAATGCAATTAGGATTTCCTATTATGATTTTTTTTTTTTTAAAGGTCCTATTATGACGTAATTAGGTTTGGTACTATCATAAGGATTAGGTTTCCTAGTTTGAGTTGATGTCTTTGGTTGTACTTTATTAATAGCCATTGGCCATTCACAATAGTGATATAGATCAAATATTTCAATCTATATCAAAGATTTCAGTCACCATTTAAAAAAAATAGATCAAAGAACTTAGTCAAGATGTAGCCCTAAATTTCAACTACTATAATTTATATTAAAATACAGAGGACAATACAACATGAAAGAGACACATAGCTGAAAGGAGGAAATGCATAGAAGCATTATACCAACAGCCTCCAAGAACAAGAAAAAAAATTATAAAGAGAAAAAAATGTAAGTGAAAACATCAAATGCCTACAGAAGGAATAATTCTATCTATTCATGCTTGGCTAAAGAGACCACCAAGTGTTTGCTCAATGATTAACATGTCTGAAAACCACCTGGATCAAAGATGGCAAGGATCTAATCTCATTGAGGATATAATGGAATTTCTATGGAATGTAATCCATCCGCAACACCCAAGTAATAGTATAGGAAGAAGCACTCTCAACAACTAAGTATTCTTGGAATGAGCCTGAATAAATCGTCCAATATAGCTAGATCCTCTGTTTCATTAGAATCTTTCACCGCAATAGGCTTGAAAAATAAAGTCAACACATCTCCCTTGTTTTTGTAAAGCACCCCTTAAATACTGGTCAGCCCTAGCTTAGCCCTGTCCACATGAAATTACTAAAAACCTTCTAGAGGACACCAACTCTTTTTTTTTTTTGGTGTGTGAGTGTGTCTGCATTTGGTTGGCCTGCACTACATACAAACCCCCCAATTAAGAAGAATATTGTCAAGATTCAAAATTTCGAACCCCATTTGGATAACTGCACATTTTCCAATTCTTAAGGTCATGCACCTACAAAGCCACACTATGGAAAACAGGAAATGCACCACAGGATGTCATAAGGAATGAGTTTCCAAGAAGATGACCCACAACGTTGAAAAGGAGCCCGGGAAGCCCCAATAAACACTATATCTTTCCAAAAGATGACGCCAAAAGAAAAAAAATCTCACAAAAGATAAAATAAAAATTTCTATAACGCCAAAGAATAAAATAAAATAAAATCTCAAAAACATGCTGAAAGTTGAAACAGGCCAAGAATTGTCAAAAGCATTGGTTCAACCCACTCCAACCATTGGTTTGTACTGGGTCAATGGTTTGAAATGGACGTGGACCCGGCCTAACTGGCTGGTCCAGGCTGGTTCTAAGACACTGGCACGTCAATAGGCCCCAGTAGTTGGATATGAAGGAGCAAATATTTGATTTAGAAGGGCAACATCAAAATAAAGAATTCATTGATTGATTGCATGCAGTGTGGAGAATTTTTTTAATCTATTCATTGATAGAATTGAGTGCAGAGGATTTTTATTTTACTAAAAAGAAACAACATTGGTGCAAACAAATTAAAGAAAACAAAATTGTTGCAAAAGCGTCAACAAGGTGGGAACAATTCTATGCCAGAAGGAAAGGAATGGATAAGTCTAAAATAACTTTTGGTGAAAAAATGAAAGTAGTTCTTTTCTGAAATTTTATTCAAAATCACTCCCACAAATTGCATGATATCTCCCAACGGACGAATGTGGATGGATACTGCGAAGAATTTTATGAGAGGAAACAACAGCCCATTGCACATTGCATATGGAGAATGTGTAGCTCTATTCATGATGCCACTAGTAAAAAATACCCCAAAGTCATTTAAAAGCTTCTTTCAACCATTTTGCAACTGTAACTCATTTATTGTCGCTGCATTTCCTCCCTTTTCTGAGGCTCCCTAGAGGTGATTTTGTGCTAGAAACTCCTCTAATTGCAAGATTTTTCATTGAGCTTGGGCTTTGATTCTTCTCTCCCGTTCTCACATTTTCTTCCTGCCTACCTTTTGTTTCTCTCTCTAAAGGCTTTTGCAACTTAGATCTACCAAATCTTGAGCTAGAAACCAAGATTCCAAACCCTTTTTCACAAGATCTACCATATCTCTCTCTCTCTCTCTCTCTCTCTCTCTCTCTCTCTCTCTCTCTCATATTAATGATTTTCTCTTGTGTTTTGGCTAATGGATGTTCAAAATGAACAAGCATGCATTACATGTTAGATTCATGTCCAAATACCTTAAAGTCATGAATTGATGGATGTCGCATCTGCACACAGCATTTAATAAGACTAAACATCTCCCATTGAGATTATATAGTAAATACCACTAAAATAACTAATTTTGCACCTTTTTTTCATTTTTTTTTATTTTTCTGGAGTCAAATTAGACTTTTCAACACAAGTCCTGACCTGCACCTAGATTTAAAACCTTGGTTAATGCACTAAGTCATGTCATAGTTTCCATGTTAGGAGTTCAATGTACTCAATTATAATGTTAGAAATAGCAGGTCATCCAAAAGCACCTCAATCTGAGATTCATTTTTTCATTTAAGGATTTGCCTCTGCCAATAGAAAACTTTTCCCCCTTAGATTCAAGTTAGAAAATATCAACCCAAAAGCAAGATCTCATTTCCTTTTTTTTTTTTTTTTTTAATCTTCTCCAAATATATTTCAGATTTGGACACTAGTTCACATTTGGAATTGCATGGGCAAGGAATTGTACAATTAAAAGGAAACTAATATAAAAAAAACATTGTTATAACAACAAGTTTTGCCTGGCTATTTTAAGAAGGGTTAGCATTAGTAATCTTCACAAAAGTGCCTTTATGAAAGTCTCTCCACTGGTGGGAATAATGTCCCCTCCATAAAAAAACACTCTCTTTGAAGAAAAAAGAATACCAGCTTTAAGAGGATACAAATATAGTAAGATGCTAAATGCAAAAATCAAAATTCAGGTTCACTCATTTATCTACCTATAAATACTCAGCCATGGCCATCAAACATGAACCAATATCATAGTATTGATCCCAAACATGGTTCAAAATAGCAGCCGCTATATAGTGTAGCGGCCGCATTATTGACCAAAGCAGTTGAGGCCGCTATGTTATTTAGAAAATAGTGGCGTTATAGTCTGAAACCTAGTAGAGCCAAGCGGTTCTAATTTAAAACACTGTTTTTCCTATTTCCTCTCCTTAATAGACTTTCCTAAAAAGCAATCTCTACCCTTATATGGTTCCAAATTACTAAAAAATAATATAACATTGCTTGCTACACAAGATTTGAATTCTTTTGACCACTTAAAAAATTCACACCGTTGAGCCGCTATGTATTGCCCGGTACATAGTGTTTTGGCCATTGGCCACTACACTCGCCGCAACCGCTATTTGATTCTTAATCACAAATGTACCTAACAGAATACCCTTCTAAAGCAATAAGAATATGAGTCCAAAGCTTGAACAAATACAGCTAGCAATAGGGTTTTTGTTTTTATTATTGAACAACAGGCCTATTCCATTATGGTAACTGTATTTAATACAATGAAAAAAAGGGATGAGATGGTCATTACAAGTTCTAATTGGACATTCTTTTATTCAATAATGCAAGTCAGAGAAAATTACATTGACATCTAATAAGAAAGAAGGAAGAATAAAAGCTTACTGTGACGATGCCGAGAATCTCGTGCTTTCAGGTACCGCTGCTCTGCTGTAACGGACTCCAAGGCCTCTCTAAGCTCAGCAATCTTGACATTTACAGGATCCAAATGCTCTGAAACATATAGAAAGAAATGATACAATAAGCATATAAAAATGAAAGAGATATATCATTCAGCAAAACTAATGCATGCTAAACTTCCAGTAAAATCAAAGAAGACGACTGTGGAAATGCACTTCTCCCATTATCTGGGTCCCTTCTGTGTTAGGAGAAGCAAAAGCATATGTGGATTCCCAAATACCAGCATCTGCTTTGTAATCCTTCAGGAATAGATGGAGCCCACTCTACTCTTCATAATCCTCAAGAGAGCCTTGTCCTATAAATCTGCAGGCGGCTACCCTATTTGTTCTTCTACCTCATTTTTAATAATCAGTCTCTACTCCCATGATTGATTTTTTTTTCAGTGGAAATTAGTAATATATTATACAAAGAGACATGACCAAAATGTTCAGGATTCCCAATAATGTAGCTCCTAAAAACTGATACAAAATACTCATTGAACTAACCGTCTTTGGCAAGGTCGTGCTCATTGGGAATATGGCCCACATGTATGTAGAATGATACAGTTTCTGGTGTTGCATATGGATTTTGGAAGCAGAATTTGTACATTCCACTTCTCGGAGCCCTAAACTCAAACTTGTCCCCAGATGTTCCCTTCAATGATTTTACGAGATTGCCTGCTGGAGATGTCACCTGCGAGCGACCACATGCAATTAAGCCAGTTCATTCTAAATTTTGCAATCCATTAAATTGTAATAGTTGGCAAAATCAGATTCTTCAGAGAAGATGACAAAAACTAAATGCAAAGTTCTTACTATTAGCAAACTATTACCAATAAGTACCATAACAATAACATAAATTCAAGGTTTTACTTGATACGTTCCTTTTCACTTTTATCTAACAAATAAAAAATGGAAGAAATCTGTAAAAACCCAGAAACAATCTGAAATAGACATATTCATTCCCTATGTATAACGCGTTCAAACTTTGTCCAAAGATAACAAACCAAAGAAAAGGATAAGAAAGCAGAAAAATTAAAAGCAACAGATAGATGCCCAAAAGTGGGTTTTGATGTTGTTGACCGAATTCCCTAGCAAATTGGCCTGTCCTTGAAGGAGGTTTTAGAACAACACAAACATAAAAACATTTCATACCCAAATCCTGACCTAACCTAATAATACCCTCTTGATATCATTCAGAAATCATCTACAAACTTGCAGAATCAGAGAAATCTTACGCAAAACCTACCATATGCCAGAATCCATTAAACGAAACCGATTCCAATTACAACCAATTGCAGTAAAGTCCTTAAAAAACAGATGAAACCTACAACCGACTGCAAATTTTTGAATCTTTCAGAGTCAACGTATCAATTTGTCTTCCCAGAGATCAAAGCATCGAAATCATACACACTCAAAACAAAGAAGCCCTAATTCAAGATTTCAGAAAACAAAAGGGGTGGGGAGAATTCAAGAGATGACGAAAACCCTAGAATGGACGGAGATCGAGGGCTCGAAAGGCCTTACAGTGAAATCGATGCCTGGATGATCTGAGCTCCAGAAGATGTCGTGATCGACGACGACGAAGTTTCCAGAGACCGAATCCCCCTCGTAGAGTACGTATTCGTATACGCACTCGGATTCGTGTACAGTGACCGAAAGGGCAGAGAGATGGCGAAGGGAGGCGAGGAGAAGGGATAGGAAGAGACAGACCTCAGCCGTGGATCTGAACCGCTTTCGTCTTTCCATTGATTTCTCTCTCGCTCGCGATCGCTTCGGTTTTCCTGACGAGAGATCTGTTTCAAGGTCTGGAAACACAAGACTTTGTAACACAACCGAGCGAAAGAATCACAAAACCAGGCACGAAAGAGATGTAAAACTATAAGAGGGTAAGATCAACATATAGAAGATGGGTGATTCTAAATGCACCCACATAAAGTGCTGAACACACCCACCTCCATCTGTAAACAGTAATTTTAAGATATCAAAATAGAGTATACAGAGATGCCTACTTCTATGTGGACTGGACTTCTGGGTAGGCTCAGGTGGCCCAGTCTCCTTTTGCAATTAGAACATGTAAGCAACATACGTTAATAAAAGTAAAATAGGTTTTTTTAGTGTTTTTTTTTTTAAATAAGGGGAAAAATCAACTTATACTTTGAATACATATAGGGCCCGTTTCTTCGTAGGAATTTCAAGAATTTCTGTACGAGGAATTCCTGAATTCCCAAATAAAGTGAAATTCCTGAATGTACCTTTTGGACTTGGGCATCTAGTAATTCTACCAAAATACGTAGGGTGTGGAATTTCTGGATTTCCAAAGGTCAAAAGACACCTTTCATGTGGTTGAATCCATAAATGCTAGTAAACAAATATGGAATTCAGAAATTCAAAGAGACAATCTGTCACATCATCTCTAAAAATTTCTCGACGCAGAGAATTTCTCGTAGGAATTCTACTAAAGAAACAAGGCCATAGTGTTGTGAGTAGTCGCCAGACATTTCATATTAACTCTTGAGGGCCTCCCTCAACGTTTTTTCTTTTTACATAAATATATATACATCAATATGGTCATACCACTCTTTCTTCCCTCTTTCGAAAAGGAAATTAGTAGGCCTTTCTCTCTAGATTTTGGATTAGTTTGATGAATAAATTGTCTACAATTTGTCTTCTACTACTATTTTTATTCTTATTTCTTAGTTTTAGCTTGGTTGAAGAGAGGTACGTGGATTAGTGGCGGACCCAGGATTTTCATTTGGGTGGGACAGACGATGGTCAATTAAAAGTTGAAAATGTCAAAATCAACACTAACTACCAATAATCTCTACTTATTGCATGGTTTAAATATATTTTTTTTATTTTCTTGGAAATTTAAGTATGAAGAACTTATATCCCGCTACTGAATCATCATATCGCGTCCCCATTTATTGTGTAAAGGTATGTGGACAAGTGGCGGATTCAGGATTTTTATTTGGGTGAGGCGGACGATGGTCAATTAAAAATTGAAAATGTCAAAATCAACGCCAACTACCAATAATCTCCACTTATTGCATGGTTAATTTTTTTTTTCTTGGAAAATTAAGTATAAAGAACTTATATCCAGCTACTAATCAACATATTGCTTCCCCACTTATTGTGTAAAGATATGATGAGAGGACAGACCTTTATGCTATGCTATTGTGTAGAAGCCAAATTGTTTGAACTTCGTGTAGAAGAAGCAGAAGAGAAGGGTTCCAAAGTTTTTTCATTCCGGATATATTTGAGACCGAGAGGGAAGGGATTTTCGAGACCTGGAGTGGGGTGATCACTTCACTGGAATGGGGCATGGGCCATAGCCGTTTTGGATCAAACCTGGGGTGATCGCCCTAAGTCCGCATAAGCTAGGTCCGCCACTGTGTGGACTCATGGAATATCTATTTAATAAATTCCCCTTACCTAATTTTACAAAAGGGATTTTTGAGTTTTTTTTTAGATGGCACAGGTGATGCAGTTTCAGGTAGGAAATGGGAAATTTGTGCCAGGCTCATGTTGTATAGGGGTAAGCAGACGCAAGAGTAAAGCATCAATGTTCGTCTGAGGGTCATTTTGTTAGTAGAAACCAAAGTACTTACCTGCTTCTTCTTTTTATTGCTTGATCAGTTGTGTGTGTTTAGATAACTGATAATTATATTATATATATCCTAGTACAAAATCTGTAATTGGGAATGTGTTGGAGACTTGATTGGAGAAGAAATGTCGGCAATTCGCTGGGAATTAGAAGTGCTATGACAGGCTCCTTTTCCTCATAGTGATGTACTGCATTTTGGGATATGAATTGAAATGAAGAAGATGGTCTTTTTAAGTGTTCCAAGCTCCTGTACTAGCTACAAAATTTTATGTATGGCAACTAAGAAATCTAGCTTAATATGTAAAGTGAGATCAGTTGAGGAATTAATAATTAAAATTAAACAGCAAACCACACCATTTTATAATGATCAAAAGAAATATCACAAGTTCTACAATAAATACCCCTATGGTAGTGAGAGGGAAGGATCCTAATGGTAGTTATGACTCCCAACTTACTTAGGGAATAGCCAATTCATATGGATTATTTGTTCTCATTTGCAAGGATATGAACAAAGGGCTTGGTTCAACTTGGGTGCAATTGACAATGTGTAATCTGAGACTATTTATTAAATTCAAATTTGAAATTAAAGTTACCACAACATATTCAAGTCACAAGTTAAATTTACAAGTGATTTTTTTATGATAATTTAGGGATGGTGATGTTAAAAGGTGGAAACTTACATAAATTATACTAGTCTAGGATGTGGCCAACAACTCATGTGGGTGGGATCATGTTCGGATAGGGGTATTTAAGGCTAAACTTGGTTCAGTTGGACTATTGTCGGCTACGAAGGGGATCGGCCATGGTGTTGGACGGTTTAGATTGGGTCGGATGAGGGGATTTGGTGGTTTTGGAAGGGTCAACTAAAGGGATCTCAGTGTTTGAGTAGTTGAATAGCTGATAGATGTTATGGATGACTTGGATCTAAAGTTTTGTTGGTTGGGTTTGAGGGTTTGATGATGGCATGAAAAGATCCAGGGGCTAATGCTCTACTGGTTTGGAGGCGATCGTAACAGTGGAGATGGGTAGATTTACAGACTTAGGTGGTCGATGGTTGATATGGGATTGGTAGATCCAGGGGTTAAATGCAAAGGAAAACTCAAATGAAAATAAATAAGGAGAAACGAAGAAGATACATTTACTCGTGCTCTCACCAAATTCTAACCCAAAGGCATTAAATTGTTGCCCACACTTAAATTGTTCGAGTGGTCAGGAAGTTCAGTAATGAGCTAGAGGTCTTTGAAACGTTTGGAGCCTTACCTGATACACAATGCTAGTGAGTGGTGTTGCGTATCCGAAATTTTACCAATGATCAACCATAAAGGGGGTTGACGGGTTCCTCGTCATAAAAAATAAAATAAAAATATTGTGATCACATTAATGGAGACTAAGGAGAACTCAAAATGAGAGTTTTAATTCCATAGCATAGCATAACACGACACAATGAAAAGGATAAAATAACATGTCTTTTAACAGGAAGTCCTAAATGGGATAACATCATCACCACTAAAAATAAAATTAAAAACATTAAACAAAATAAATGAATAAATAAAAAGAAGTGTTGGCACTAGGGTTGTAAACGGGTCGGTTCCGATCCGGGTGTATGGTGAACCCGGAACCAGAACCGTTAGGGAGGAGGTGGAACTGGATCTAGACTCGGAACCATTTTGAAACCGGTTTTTTGGCTCCGGAACCAGAACCATATATGGGACATGCCTGCATCCAGGTCTCGGTCTATGTAGAGAAAGATATTAAAAAAATATGATTTTTAGGAGAGATTTTCGAAAATTGAGATAATATGTCCGGTCTCGAATCCACGGGTCTGAACCAATGGAGCATGACCCGGACCCGGGCCCATTTATTTGTCGAGGCCTAAATAAGGATCCATACCCGATTTTTTACAGGTCGGAACCTTCGTGTAATCGGAGAATCGGTGACCCATTTACATCCCAAATTGACACAAAGAAAAGGGGACAACATGGGATTTTATGCGCAATATGGCCTGTACATGAATCCCAAGAAGTCTCTTGGTTAAGTGATGGCCCCCTTTGGGACCTCTTCATTAAACTTCAGCGGTTTTCTTTTGTCTCTTCTTGGGCCCTCTTATATCTTCTTTTAAATTCACTTGGGCCTCTCTTGATTTCTCTACTCTTTTATTTCTTCTCATGTGGCTTGTGGCAATTCCCGAAGTGGGGCCTTCAATACGATTGCTCACACGGGGCCATCCATCCGTTAAATGCTAGATCTAAAGAAATCCAAGAGTTGGATGTTGTCATAATGGAAATCCAATGGTGGATTTTAACTCTTATGGCGGTCAAAGCTTGGGCAATGCTCATCCATCCACAAATTTGCTCGATATATGATCCTGCACCTTTGTCATCCGTAGATCTTAACGGAATAAAGGGAAATAGGGTTGAAGTCCCCATCAAAACTGGTGTTGACAAAATAAAGGATACATATAGGATTAAAAGTAAATGTTCACCTACAAGCATATTGCTTTTCTCTTATATACAATCCAGCTCGTGGGGCCTACTTAAGATACAAGTTTGTCAGTATAGGATGGTAGATTAAAAGGTCGCCTCATAGATAAGGGAGATCCAAAAAATCAGCCCCACCAAATCATCCTAGCATTTGATTTAACAGCTTTAAAGTGTAATGGCATCTTAATCATAGATATTCTTAAGATTCAATCCAACGGTGAATGAATCTTCAATGATTGTGAAATGGTGCTTGATGCCAAATCATAGGAAGAAAAGGCTACCAAAAGAGCTGCATAGATGAAAAGTGGCCCCAAGTGGGTCACACAATGCTAAACTACACTTGAAGTTGCTGGTAGGTGAACAATTTCCATATAATAGCTACCGGATCGCTGATTGCGATTATGTCAGTGAGCACCTGATCGCATTCCTCCTAGTTACTTGATTTATATGCATAAAGGTGGGAGTTTAATTACTTTGTTGCCTTGAGCGTACAAGTTATGGATGATAGGCAGTGGCGGACCCAGGATTTTTATTTGGGTTGGGCAGAATTTTTGTTCCACTTTGCTAGATTTTTTTCATATTAATAGTACCAAAATAGAGATTGTATTTTATTTAACTAGGCACAAACTTTTTTCCATGCTCAGATCTTCTATCCAATTCAAGTATATTCCCAATACCTAATTGAAGTGTCTTCCTACTACCCAATTCATCATCATCAAAACAGCTTAACATAACATTTCCTTTAATCATACGCGTTTGGATGTACTGAAACGGTGATTTGGGTGAACACCCGATTACCTAATTTGGATTTCCAAAGGGTTGATTCTATTTGGATCTTAACTGGAAAAATAATTCCCTATAGTTGGTTGTACGTTCATGGCAAAGAAGAAAAATTACTAGTCAAATGTAACTCAAGTTGTCCAAACATATGAGCCCTAAAGTCTGGTTTATGTATGAGTTGAAGAATAAAGTGTGCCCAATGGTGATTTGGTCATCATCTTCGAACCTATAGATATTCTCTGATTTGGTGATTTAATGCTTAAGGTTTGAATTAGGATTTGGCGATTGAAATTATGATTTGGAGATTAAGGATTCAAATTTAGGTATAAAGTTATTAGAATTATACTAGATCTAAGGAGGGAGGCAAATTGCTTTATTTTGAGTTATTTGGTGAGAGAAAGAGACTAACCATGAGAGGACCGGCGACAAGACATGAAAATGATCTGTTACTCTTTGCGGGAAGATGGCAAAAAAGAAGAGAGGCGTGGTTTTGTTATGTGGGGTGATAACAAGGTTTTAATGTGGGGCAATTGTTTATTACATACAAATGGGACACATTGAAACCCATTCAAATCTATAGCATTTTTAAAATTGACATGGGGCTACCGCGCCAGGTAATTAGTATGTAGGTCCGCCTATGATGATAGGTGCACAAGGTTATACGATTATGGAATGAAAGAATTATAGATTTTGAGCATACTATTCTTATGACTTTTCCATCTAAATTGTGATAGGTACACAAGGTTATACGACGAGGAAATTAGTCAAATTACAAGATGGAAGGCCATTTATTCAAATTGTTGGAGCAAGGGCCTAGGATATATATAGTACATAATGTGTCCATTGTTTGTATGATAACTTCTACTGAAGTACAACTATTTTGAGATGTATGGACCAATTATACGTTTTCATTAATTGAATGCCAATGTGGTCGATTTTATCAATGGTCTAGTTTTATATTAAGATCAATAATCTAGAGGAGCATTTGAGCATTATGTATTTTTATCTCTTTGTGGAAAGATGAAATTGAGCATTTTGACCATTTAGTAAAAGGAATGTGATCTGTTTTTGAGTATTTTGTTCATTTTGAGCACTTAGATCATTTTGACCAAGAGAGCGTTTTAATTGTTTTGAGCATTTTGATAGAATGTTGGAATTATGTGCGTGGAATTATAGAATTGGAAGTAGAGCATTTTGATCATTTGTGTGCGGAATGGAATGAAGGAATTATTTTGATCACATTGTAAGTTCTGAATCAAGACTTGAGGTGCATTAAACTGATTGGTGAGTGTTGAATGTGATCATGACAGAAAACATGGCATGTTGCAACGCCTTCATCAGATCACACAACTTTGTGGAACAGCATAAACTATGCCAGCTCTCAGGTGAACTGCAGTGTGGTGTTGAGTCCGGGTTGGCCACGCTTCTACCCAGAAAATTGCAAGGAGTTCGGTGACTTAAGTATGAATAAAAGTCTAACCTTGGCCATTTTGATCACTAATTTGAATTTCAAAATGGGGTATTTTATGAAGTAAACAAGACCACTAGTTTGAATATTGTGTTTCTGTAACTACCATTAAAAATGTCAAATGGCAAAACAACAAACAAGAATTTTCAACACCCCTCGAAAATGATTTCCATGGAATCCATTTACCATGAATTTTGCTGACGAGGCAATTTCTGCATTCCGCAGAAAGCATTTGCACACTTATGTACCCTTAGGGCCCGTTTGGCACTTTACTAATATAATTAAAGTCAAATAAAGTCTCCATTTTCCAGACAAGATGTCAAATCAAATGCACTTTATTCAAAACTCCCTCCATCTTTTTCATACAAAAAGTCAAAAAGCAACTACCTTTATCCACTAAAATACAAAAAAACTTCAATTTTCCATACAAAAAGTCAAAAAGATTCCATAACAAACAAATAAAAACAAAATACCATCATAACCCACTTATATTTTATCTTTCTTTAAAATTAACTTTACTTGACTTGACTATATTAATAAAGTTACCAAACTGGCCCTTAGGCATGTTTGGTAACACAGTTGAGGCTGCCACATCTTTAACGATTCCTCATGAGCATTTTTTAATGGAAGAAGATTTTACATCGATATTGGTGTGCAGTATGCATAGATAATAAAAAATAGTATAGACCTGTAAATCATTAAAACCTGAGGATTTCCAAATCCTATGGGAGGGGTCAGACTTGAAAATCCTCAAGATTTCAACTGGCCCCAATCTTCGAGGACTTAGAACTGTCAAACGTAGATTTTCCACATCCTCGGGAAAAGCTGGCGCGGAGTTCTTGAGGATTTGGTTGCCCAAAGTCACCTAATAATTGTCTTAATTTAGCTTACATAAGATCAGTCAGAGAACTTATTGCTTTCCAAAATTGCAACTAATTTTCCATCGACATTTTTTTTTGAAAATTTTCTGCTAACATTGCCTATGGAGAGGAATAAAATTTCTTCTAAAAAATATAGAAGGTTGCCAGAAATGGATGCAAGAGGGCAAATGTGTTTATACTGCAAGCAACACCTATGTGCATTTATCAAATACCCTTTCAAAAAGAATGTACCATAGTAATCTCTCGAACATAATATAACTGTGACAAAGTCTCAATAACAAAGGAGAGAAGAGATAGTTTGACCAATTCGAGGTTGGTCGACCTCCTTGTGCTAGCACAATGGGGATAAATTTCTCTGGATCTCCAATCTTCATTATCTACTAAATAGATAGTGCTTATTACAAAGAAATAAACTCAAATTGAACGCCCCTAATCAAGGATAGTTGCTACTAAGCAGGAAGGGAAATATTTAATTAACTTCTGTCATATTTGCCACCTAAGAATAAGATTGGTTGCTAAGTAAAGGTTTCTACAATGCCCCATCAACTCTGGATCAGTCCTCCATCCTAGCAGACCTTTGGGTTGGCTCATGACTCAACCCGTATCTGCAACTGGGCTGGTTTCATATCATTCTTCCCCCTTCAAAACCGTCCTTGCCCTCAAGATCATAAGTAGGAAAAGCCTGCCTCAAACGAAGCAGATTCTCCCATGTAGCATCTTCAACCGGCAAATTGGCCCATCGTATCAATACCTCGTGGACAATTTTCTTGCCTTGCTTGACCCAACGGTGATCAAGTATTTCTGCGAGTACCAGGTTGACACTTGACAGTTTCATCCTCTGCTACAGCTGGTAGGTTAGTCTGAACCATAACTCCCTGCCCAACATATTTCTTGAGTAAAGAAACATGGAAAATTGGAAGCAATTGAGAATATGCGGGTAGCTCCAATTTATATGCAACTTGCCCAATGCGTTCTAATATTTTATAGGGACCAAAGAACCTGGCTGCAAGTCTTTGATTTGATCGCCGTGCAATAGTGTTCTGACGATATGGCTGTAGGCGCAAGTAGACCATCTCACCCACCAGAAATGTAGGCTCTGAATGATGACAATCATGCTGGATTTTTATCCTGTTTTGAGCAGCCTTGATGTTGAGTTTAAGATCACGCAAGATAGCATCTCTTTGTAGCAATTCTCGTTCCACCTGCCCATTACTCTTAGAGCCTGGAATGTAATTTGAAATTGAAGAAGGTGGACGACCGTACACTGCTTCAAATGAAGTCATTTTTATGGCAGAATGATATGATGTATTATAGCTCCATTCAGCCCATGATAGCCATTTTGCCCACTGTTTTGGCCGATCAGAGGTGAAGCACTGTAAATAAGCTTCCAAACATCTGTTTAAAACTTCCGTTTGACCGTCCATTTGCAGATGGTATGCTGTGCTCATCTTTAGATATGTCCCTTGTTGAGAGAAGAACTCCTTCCAAAAATTGCTAATAAAAATTGGGTCCCTATTGGAGACAATTGAACGTGGCATGCCATGCAACTAGGCCACTTCGCGAATGAAAACATTGGCGATTGTCTTGGCTGAATATGGATGACCAGGGCACTAAAATGGAGTTCTTTACATACGATTGAGGCAACCCTTCAATAAAATCCATTGATATATCCTCCCAAATTCGGTCTAGAATGGGCAAGGGTTGTAGCATTCATCCAGGTTTAGTCATCTCATACTTGTAGCATCAACAAGTAGTGTATTTTGAGATGTGTTTTTTTATGTCAGCCTTCATTCCTTGCCAATAAAATTTTCGGGTGAGGCTTTTCTACATTCACAAGAAAATTGGATGACCTGCTTTTGGTGTTGAATGAAACTCCCACAATACTTTGGATCACAAATCTGGATTGGATGGTACCACCACACAGCCTTTGTAGTATAACAAGGACCCTTGTACCTTCTACCCAGGCTTTGAGCTTGGATCTCAGCTGCATTTATCTATCAAGTCTTGCAAGGCCACATCCTGGTTGTACAAGTGACAGATTTCACCACATATTGAATATTGAGGCAGCGACATAGCCTGCAAAGTACCCTTTTCATGCTTTCTAGACAACGCATCAGCGACTTTGTTTTCACAGCCCACTCTATAAGGCATGGGCGAAATGAAGTTTATGTCATTCATGAGACTTTGAAATGCCGCTGCCTAAGGAATGGGTGAAATGTGTCATTCATGAGACTTTGAAATGTTTTTCCCCTTAGGAATGGGTGAAATGTGTCATTCTTGAGACATTGAAGTGTCGCTGGAGCACTTGTCAAGCCAAAAGGCATGATCAAAAACTCGTAGTTGCCCTCATGGGTCCGAAAAGCAGTTTCATGGACATCCGATTGGTGAACACAGATTTGATGGTATCCGGATTGGAGATCCAATTTTGAAAAATAACATGCCCCATTTAACTCATCAATTAGTTCATCAATAACAGGAATGGAGTACTTGTCCTTCACAGTAATTTGATTGAGAGCATGGTAGTCAGCACCGAATCTCCATGCCCCATCCTTTTTTCGCACAAGTATAACCGGAGATGAAAGTGGGCTTGCACTAAGTTGTATAATGCCACTAGCAAGCATTTCTTGAACCATCCTCTCAATTTCATCCTTTTGAACTGAGGGTATCTATAAGGCCGGACATTGGCGGGTTGAGCACCCGGCACCAATGGGATGTGATGGTCTTGAGACCGATGTGGTGGTAACGAGTTGAGCTCCTCAAAAATGCTTGAAAAAACTTGAATTAGAGAATTTAGATCTTCAGGAAGTTGTTCGGTCTTACTGTAATGGATGAAGTCAACTGCATTAAGAAGCCTTGCGATCGATGTTTCAATATGCGCTCCAAGGACTGAACTGTGGCTGGTGAGACAATGGCCTTAGGTTGCCCGTGCAAATGATATTGGTGATGATTCACAGTGAAGTCCATTGAGAGATTGTTGAAATCCCACACAACGGGTCCAAGCTTTTGCAACCATTGTACCCCAAGGACGACATCAGAACCTTTCAACGGAAGCAAAAGCATATCAGATTGGGATTTGTGACCCTGAATATCAATTTCAAAGTCCATACACTTAGCTGTCCAATCTATTGCCATCAGCCACAAGAACCTCAAAGGAAGAAGTACGTTGGATAGGCCGGTTGAGTAATCGTGCTAACTTGCTGCTGATGAAATTGGGTGTGCTGTCACTATCAATCAACACTGATACAATCTGTCGTTTGATTCTTCCAGATACACGCATTGTCTGAGGTGATGCATAACCAGACAAGGCATGAATACAGATAGCTGGTGTTTCATCCTTATCCTCCTCGTCGACCTGGTTTTCCCTGGTTCTTTCATCAATAATTTCATCTATCTCAGCATCAGCCTCTAAGAGAAAAATCTGTTGGTTTTTGCTTTTGTGACCGGGGCCAAATTTTTTGTCACAATTGTAACAAAGACCCTTTCTCTGTGTGCCTGCATCTCTGCCCAAGTAAGTTTTTTAAAGGGAAAATTTGCTCTTGGGGCTGCTTGGCTGATTTGAGGAGGTGAGCTGGATCGATATGATGACTGCATCGTCCGACGCAAGCGTTGCAATTTCTCCTCCTGCATGCGAGCTAGCCCTATTGCTGCATTAACCTTATCTGGTTTGAACGGCTATTTCATCCTTGAGCCCTCCAATAAAACACCCAACCAATGCCTTTTCAGGCCACCCTGTTACCCGATTAGCAAGGCATTCAAATTCTGTTTGGTATTCTCGCACTGTGCACGTTTGCCAGATTCAAGAGAGAGCTTCATCAAAGTTCTCAGAATCAGTTGACCCAAAACGCACACAAATGGCTGTCTGTAGATCAGCCCACATCGGATTCATTTCGGTTTTTGAGTACCATTGGTACCAATGTACTGCTTCCCCCTCCAAATGAAAGGAGGCCAATAAAACTTTTTGATCTTTTGATGTATTTTGGTAATGAAAAAACTGATCTGCCTTATAGATCCACGACGTTGGATCATCACCTGCAGATTTTGGAAAATCTAACCTCACAATGCGAGTTTGGACCGGTCCATGTAGGTTGCCAACATTGTTGTGCGATCCTTTCTTATCTCCCTTGTCCAGTAAAAGAGAGAGAATATGATCATACTTGGAATACATAGCAGCAAGAGTTACCTTGATGTCATTCAATGCTCCCGCACATTGACGGACGTCGTCGTCTAGCTTCTCAACCTTTGTTGTTGACATCTCTGTTCTGGTGTTGTTCGTCATGGTGACCGTGCCAGGATCTGGCTCCGATATCAATTGACAGAGTCTCAATAACAAAGAGGAGAGTAGATAGTTTGACCAATTCGAGGTTGGTCGACCTCCTTGTGCTAGCACAATGGGGATAAATTTCTCTGGATTTCCAATCTTCAATATCTACTAAACAGATAGTGCTTATTACAAAGATAGAAATAAACGCAAATTGAATACCCTAATCGAGGAAAATTGCTACTAAGTAGGAAGTGAAATTTTTAATTAACTTCTGCCATATCTGCTACCTAAGAGATAAGATTGGTTGCTAAGTTAAGGTTTCTGCAATGCCCCATCAACTCTGGATCAGTCCTCCATCCTAGTAGACCTTTGGGTTGGCTCATGACTCAGCCCGTATCCTGCAACTGGGCTGGTTTCGTATCAAACTAAAGACTAGACATGTTTTAAAGACTGATCAGCTATAAGTGGCAAATGAAGAGGTCAAAGTGAATACAATTAAAAAGACTTTGCCTAATTCGTTGCATTTAGCTTGGGAAGTAAAGCCATAACATCTACAAACTAAATGAAAAATAAGCTAATCATCTTGACAAAAAAAATGAAACTGTTTCATAAAATTCGAGAGGCTACATTTTCATAACATCGACCATTATCTATCATTAGAAATCATCCCAATTTATAGGAAACACAACATTAATAAAATTCAAATCCATTTCAAATTCAAACTCTTTTCTAATAAATTACCACATGACTTTCTAACTTAACAGCAATTACAAAGATAGATAACGTTAAAAATGTGTTCCATCAAAAGCTATCTATAGGCGAGAGAGAGCATCAGTATTTAATAGGAAAAGAAAATAAACTTATGAACAAGCAAATTGAAGTAGAGACTAGCACAGACCTGTTGTCAACCATTTACAAATCCTAGTATCTTCATCATCCACCGGAATCGAGTGAGTGGTCATCTCTTTGCTACCCAATTCAAATTCCACATACGAATTAAATAGAGTGAGTATATAGTAGATGCGATTTCCTTTCCACCCAATTTCACTGGCACAAATTGAAATTGAAGTTGTCCTAGTCAAGAACAGCATCCGATCACCCAAGTCTTCCACCCTCACCCACTTCATCTTGGGCAAGTCGGCTCGAAAAATTTCACATGTGAGGTTGCGGAGGCTGTGGCGAATGATTTTCGCAATCAATATCTCTCCGCTAGATTCCACCAAAATATATTCATGATCTGGTTGATTTGTTACTCGTAACCTAGGAATCCTAGGAAAATGTCTTAGGTCTTCCATTTTCACATTAGTAATATTATGTGGAAAGAGAGGGTCAATTATTGCAAGAGTCCAATCATCATTCAATGCATACAGCTTTCCATCACAGAAGATGGTATTAGAGACAATGTTCCCTTGTTCAGATTCATCAAAAATGCTCCACCGGGATGGATCCTTGAGTGAACATAGCATGAGTCTTTGGCGTCCTCGCATGATGTGAAAAATACCATCGGGATCAGTGGGAGTTGAGAAGAAAATGCAATCGAGACCCAGGAAGCCTATTTTTTTGTTAGGAAGACGAACACATTTCCTGATGAAGGGATTAAAGAGGAATCCGGTTTCATTTTTCTTGGTGGATATAAACATCAGCCAACCATGGGAAGATGAAACACAGTGAAGATGGGACATTGGTGTCTCGCACTTGGGCATTGGCATCTTGTATATTTTCTTCTCTGTTAAACTGAAGAACTCGATGCTTGAGCTTCCTCTGCGGAAAACAAGGAAAGGGAGTCGAGAAACAGGAAGATGAAGACTTTGTGCTTGGGCAGTGCGCCATGAGCGACAAACGGAGCCGAAGCGAAGACGATCGGGTAGGATTAGGCGCTCCAAGATCAATTCAAGAAGACATTGTGGAAGATTTGACCAACTGCTCGTTTCTTTCGTATCCATATTCAAACAAACTCATTTTCTTGCTAAGCCTGTAGGAATAAAGAAGATTAAAAAAGTCAAATGTTATTGATAAAATATAAATGGGGAGTCATAGCACCTACATTGACAACTTATGTAGAAAATCTGTCCAACTCCAAATTCAATTCCTCGTCTACTAATGCTTACTTATCCTCTCCTAACATTACTTCTAATTACACACTAGTACAACAGAGCTTGCTAGGCACAGGTATATATCTACCTTATATGAAGAATAGAGTTCATGATTGTTGGTATTTCGATGTAATTTAATTTAATTTCATCATTCTATTGTGAGGCAATAAGTATTTCCCTCATGTATTTAACTCTATTAGATAAAATTAACTATATTGTCAATAAAATTTAAAAAAAAATCCAATTCGTGTAGTTAAATAACATTCCTTCATTAAGGGTTCATTTTATGTGCTATCACATGATTGAAGCGCACAAACAATGAAATAATAAGCTTAACGCAGCAAGGAAACTACTGAAATTAAATTAAATGTTCAAAGCATCCAAAAGTAAATTTATTCAAATATGAATGGTGTAAAGTTTTAAAATAATTTTTTTAATAACTAAACAATTGATAAAATGTCATCTACAAAATGGTCATATAATATAGTTTAAAACAAAATAAGGTCACCGGGAAAACTAATGACTAAATAATACCATTGGGAATTGTTTCACAATTTCTTTAATCGAAGTTATCCTAGATAAAGAAACAAATGGTGGAGCATGCAGAAACTTTGAGAGCTTGCTTTAAGCCATGTCTGGTAATACACCTGGTAATTTATCATTTAGTGATGTCGTGACAATTTTATTATAGTCCTATCACATGTATGGAATTTTTGGCTATGCTAGAGGCCTGTGGAAATGGATTATCTTCCTTCACAGATGCCCCATACCCTCTCCATTCAGTGCCAACTCTATATGGTCCTCTCTCCAGGAATAGTGGTTCACTGGCTAGAGAAGCCCTGGGCAGAGTTCTCATCATCACAGCTCATGCCATCTAGAGCCACAAATTCCACAATTTTCAAAAACAGAAAGCCCACAGTGGTCTTCACTAAAAACCAGTGCCTCAGGGATCCAGTACAGTGAAATTTACCTCATATCCGATACACAGAAAATATGATTAAGTGATTTGAATTAGGTGGGCTGAGGTTTTGGTTTTATTTTGACACCTCAGTCATTCTGTTTCATTTCAAAATAATATGTGAGGCCCATCTTTTTAAAACCACTAACTAATATCACAATAGAATTATAAGTTAAATTTCTATGCCACTCACTTGATCTTCTCTCCTCAGTCAAGTATCCTTGGGGGCAGAGCCAGGGGGGTAAGAGGAGGACCACCCAAAATGAAATTATTATTATTCTTTTATATAATGGTCCCCAATACAAATTTCTTGGTTCCTCCCCTGAGTATTGTCTCCCCATATATTCATCCCAAATTATTTTCTCACCATATCCATGTTCCTCAATTTCCATTCCACCCACTGAGTATCATCTCCCCATATATTCATCCCAAATTCTTTTCTCACCATATCCATGTTCCTCAATTTCCATTCCACCCACTGAGTATCGTCTCCCCATATATTCATCCCAAATTCTTTTCTCACCATATCCATGTTCCTCAATTTCCATTCCACCCACTGAGTATCGTCTCCCCATATATTCATCCCAGATTCTTTTCTCACCATATCCATGTTCCTCAATTTCCATTCCACCCACCGCTCCCTTCTGAACATCTTCGCCTTCCAAATATTCGAAAGTTAATAAATCCTCTGGCCCAAACCAATTTGCTCCTCATTTGAAATTCTTCTGATTCTCACTAAACACATAAGAAAATTCTTTCTTGGTGCACTAAAAAATGTTTGTAAATAATCATTAGAAATTTTGTTGCTTTTCATTGTATAGGTGAAAAATCTATGTGCTTCTAAACCAATATAAACATTCCTTAATATCTGGGGAAAAGACACAAAATAAAACTTTCATTTCATTGCCAACCAAATTACACTGAACCTCAGACACACAAACACATACCAAATCATCAAGAAGAACATGTGCTAATCAGATTAGAAGAAAAAAAGAAACACCCAAAACAACTAACATCACTATTCATTAATTTCAGAAAAAATAATGAAAAGAGGGCACGGATTAGATAGAAAAGCGACACTCAAAACCCAATTGGCATATCAATAATATTTACATCTAACCCATGGCCATGCACTTGACAAAATCAAACCCCACAAAGACTAAAGGCCCGATTTCAAATAAAAAGCCAACTCAAATCCCATAACCCATTGACAGCACATGAGCGGAGGAGAGAGAGATAAGAAGGTGTTTAAGATGATAAACCCTAATCCTAAAAAGCTTCAACAAGTTACAGGTGAAAAAAAGAAAGCAAAAGGAGGGAGAGAGGGGTACCTGAAGATGGGGTAGGGATTTTCGGATGCCTTCTTCCTCCGCATTCCTCGACTCTGGTTCTTCCTCCATCTTCCTTTCTTTTCTTCGTAAACCCTCCCAATGTATGAAGGATTTTAGATTACTACCATAAAATCACATGCGATGCACGGTTATGTCAATTGAATAATTAATTAAAATTAATACTTAAATTTAGTATTAATTAATTAGAAGAATAAATTGAGGGAATGATAAGCCTGTTTATATAAACATAAATCATTAATAAGAAGTCTATATATAGTGTCTCGATAATCAGTTAGTGAATTAATTGTGATTCTTTTAAGTCAGATTAAGAAATCAAATTTCCACATGGTCATGTTGGTATTATAATTACTTTTTGAGCATTTAATTACATTTGTAATAACTGTAACTTTTGAAAAAAAAAAAAAGTCATAAATATGTTACCTTTTAAAACTATAACGGACATCTACCGGAGAAATCTCCTTAAATAGGGTAACCAAGGTTGAGATCCCTAAACTTTTATAATGACGGCTAAAAACCTCCCGCCCAATTAATCTCTTCTTTATTTTCCCGTTTTGCATTTTCTTTGTTGATGTCAACATAACCATAATCCACGGTTAAGGTTATTTTATAATGATGTTGATAAATCTTCTGTCGACGTCAATAAATTCTTTTGTATAAATGTTAAACTGTGCTGTGCACAGGGGTCACTTGATTGTGCTAATGGAGCGTTTTTGTTGGCGTCGACGAAAGTTTATGTTAATGTCGACAAATCCTTTGTTAACGCCAACAAATTCTATGTATAAATGCTTAACCAGTATAAGGGTTACTTGATTATGCTCATTGGATATTTTTGTAAACGTCGACAAAAGTTTATGTTGATGTCAATGCCAACAAATATTTTTGTTGATGTCAACAAATATTACTCATGACATAATATGGGACTTTAGCTTATGTCGATTTTGGTGAAAATACCGATTCTTAGGAATAGGGAATATAATTTTTTTTATATATATAACATAAATGAGGAATATGGTTATTTAAGTTATGTTGATATCAATAAAGAAAAGACAAAACGGGAAAAAATAGAGATAATTTGGGTTGGAGGTCCTTGGACGTCATTATAAAAGTTTAGGGTCTTCAACTGTAGTTACCCTATTTAAGGGGATTTTTCTAGTAGACGTCCCAAACTATAATTATTTATTAAATACAAGGTGGACTGCGTGTTATGGATGTACTCATTTCCAGTTATTTGATTCTAATATGAACCCTTCATTATGCTCTTTTAAGTAAAAGAGAAAGGTTAAGATAAATATCGTTGAAAATGTTTATATGCAACGTGAGAGAGATTTTAAGATGTGCCTTAAGTGCAATGCATTCAAAATATCCAATTTGAAGATGACCGAGTATGATTAAGATGATGAAGATGAGAGAGAAGTCAAAAATTGAGGGAATCAATGACTTGACTTTACTTAACTCTCTTTTAACGCTTAAGTCTAATATCCAAAATCAATGAGATTCAATTGATTCTTATATGCCCGTGGGATTACTGTCAATCCCCGATGGTGTGCCCTTTCAAAACTTATACAAACATTGCATCAAATGGAACAATGTAAAAAAGGGAAGATAAACCTTATTTTTGAATAATTTGATTTTGGATGGATTTATTAGGAATTTAATAGTTTATACGGCCTATCGCTACCATGGCCCAATGGTTTAAATCAAATATTTGGATCATTAGGTCATGGGTTCAAGATATGGCACCAACAAAAAAAATTAGTTTATGATGTATAGGAGTTGTTTAGATTAAATAAGATAGTAAGAAATTATATTAGAGTATAAATTATGTTAGATAATAATAGGCCTTTCAAAACACCATCCACTCACTTAACTTAAAATCAACGAATTCTTATTCTTAACTCAAAAAAACTAAAAACAAAAAAGAAATCAGATCTTTGTAAATCCATATGAATCCGATTAACCTAAATCTCCCACACCTTTGTACTTGCTAATATGAAGGAGATCATGAGCAAAGCTAACAATGTCAGAGAGGCAGTGGAGATTATAAAGGGATAGAAAGAAACAGGAGGGGGCAAGAGGAGGATGGAGGAGAGAGACCTGCGTCTGAGTTGTGAAGAGTGATAAAAGAATGAGTCGGTTTAGTGAGTCATTTCAATTGGATGAGGTTTTTTTTTTTTTTTTTTTTTTTTCTTCAATTTCAAACTCGAGAGGTATTAATTGGGTCCCACCCCAATATGCTAATGTGGCTTATGTTGGATCGATTTACACTCAAAAAATGTTTCTCAACTTTACCAACCATTTCTTAGCTTTCAAGATAAAGAATAATATATTAAAAGCCAAGGGTTTTGGCTTTAATTTTAACCGTTAGTTATGATTTTGACAATTAGTTTTTTTTTTTTTTTTCAAAATTGTCAGTTTTCTCCCCACTTATCTCATGCAAATTATCTACTGTATCTCACTAGTCACACTTTTCAAACTTCCGTTTTTCCATTTATCCAATAACTCCCTTTTTGCCAACAATCTACCATTTCCTTTTTACTCCAATTATCCTCTTTTCTCTTTATGCTATTAAGCTTTTAGATTACATAAACCGATACTCTCAAAACTTTTTCTTCTTTTGCTTTATTTCTAAAATTTATGGATATTTTTTAATGCATGAATATTTGAGTTGTAATGTTGGTCACAACTGTGCTGGGAACCGGCTAGTATGCTAGTTTAAATATATAAAGGTGGACCAATTCAAATTATAATATAATACATGGCTCGACCTTGGAGTTCGGTTCTCTCATTTGTTTGGGTTTAACTTCGCTTTTTCGGTCAAAAAAAAATCCAATATTTTAATGTGTTTGGATGGCCTAGGAGATTAGAGGAGTAAACCTAAAGTCCCCTCTTCGCTCTCCATGCAGTCACTTCCATAATATATTATAAAATACATTTTACTCAATATTCTTTATAAAAACACCTCCTGTCTCTTTTAACTTCGCACCAGCTAGCCAGGCATATACAAAGTAATTTATCTACTCATTTATTTTAATCTACTCCTTCTTAATGTGACATTTATTCCTCTTTTGCTCCTCCTCTCATGTAAACAAATAGGTCACGAAAAAGATTTTTTGATTGGAAACGTTAACTCATAAGAATTTTATTTTAACAATATCAAAAGCTTTACATAGAGATCAAGATACATGGAAAAAAACACACATACAAAAGAAAAATAAAGGATAAATGGGTAAAGAGAATTAGGTCATCCATTTAGTCCCCTATGAAATTTCCAGGGATTTGCCTTTTTGTTAGACACCCAGGCGATCATATTAAAAGAATCATTTTTCACAATAAGCGAAGCAATCTTCTTGGAAATAACCTAAGACCATCCAAAATGATTAACACTTCTGTTTCATTGGAATCGAATCGTGCACACCCCACACATTTAGAGAACATAAGCAAAAACTTACCACTACTACTAAGAAGCACTCCTCCAATTCCCGCCGCCCTCGACTTACTGCTCAAGCTCCATCTATGTTGAACTTTAAACCCTAAAAGGAGGGGGATGCCATACCAAGAGACAAATCTCCTCTCCTTAATAGGGCAACATCCCATGCATACTTCCCAATAAAAAAAGAAGAGCTTTAGTATATATCCTGTGATGTTTCAAGAATTTGCAAATAGGACCACGTGGTTTCAATATTTGCATAAAACTCGATACTCTTTCATTTTAATACCGTCTATGGTCCAAAATAGTAGCTTTGCAACCACCATACATTTTTTAAAGTAAAATGACATTTTACCCATCTATTTTTCCATAAAGGTTATATTTATTTTCCTCTAAAGCTTGCAACAGTGACAATTATTGCAATAATTTTAGTGTGAGAGAACTTTGAGGGATAGCTTAATTCACTCAGGACTACGGTTTACTCCTGAAGGTTTGGGGTTCGAAATTGCGCTACCACATTGGTGCCATAGGAAATTTACCCCATTCCCTTGGGCCCGAAGAGATTAGTCCGGCCCAAAGGACATGGACACCCTCCGATATAAAAAGCATGAAAGAGTAATACTATATAAATCTATTTTTATCATGGGGCTCATTTTATTAAATCCAAATCGATCATAATCTATACTTGGGTTGGCTATAATTGACCTAATATGTGCATGATATACTGTTGGATTGATAAGTTTCAAAATAAATGATTAGGCTTCACATGCATGAGAAAGTTATTGAAAGAGAACCCATTGGGCCTTCAAATAAAATAATATTATTATTGTAAATAATGACAAACCCATTTTTGTTTGATGTATGTAAGGGCAAAGCTGTCATCTTTATAAACATTAAACACAAACCTCTTGTTACATGCCCAATATTGTCATTAGAACTACTAATTTTGTGGACATGGGAGGTATTAAATCGAAAAGGTAGGGGGTATAGACAAATACTCAAACCGCAGGAGCTTATTTACAAATTCTATAACATGAGGTACCTATGTAAAAAAACTCTAAAAAATGACATTTAAGTTGAAATTGGGGCACTCTTTTCTAAATAAAGCCCATTTTGCAATCCTTATAAATCAAAACTGCTATCAAAGATCAAGACCCCCTATAGATCTCATCACTTTCTTCCTTCCAAATAAATCATAACATAGCAAACGGGATCACCCTCCTATCTTTGAGGGGTTTATTTGAATTGAATCCAAGGCCCAGTTTGGATGTGGCCAAATGGGTGGGAGAGAGGGGATTGATTATAGACACTTTTTTTCCTTTGTTTTCTTCCCATTCCTCTTTCAATTTTTTATTTTTTAATCCAAACAGGCCCTTGTGAGTTGTGATTGATGTTGTTGCTTTTTTTTTTTTTTTTTTTAAATCCTCCTTGGGTCATCTTCATGTTCCAATCATCTAAGTTGTATTTGGAAACTACTCCCGGCATGAGATGATCTATAATTTAGTTACCTAAATTAGTGGTTTGTCTTGCTTTCCACATATATCACTGTGGCACAGTACCTACTCATTAGGTGATGTGGGATATGGACGGCACTCATCAAGAGTGGGGTCCACTTGCCTCGTTTAACTTTTGTGGCCCACCTAAGGCCCACCAACCATCACAGTTTTTACTATGCACGAATTATCTTTACACCTCAATTAAATTTTATGCTCTAATCTTATTTTAACACCTCAATTAAACATTTAAAAGTTAATGTGGGGCCTACAAAGAACCGACAACTCATAGGTTACCTTTTATTGCTTTGGAAAATTATTGTATGAGTCCCACGATCAAGATATAAACCATTAATTACGTTTAAAAGGTCCAAAATCACTATTACATTAGATATCAGCCGTTGATCTGTCATGAATATTGAGATATTTACAAATAAGTACGGACTTTAAAATACTAATTTTGTATTCATATGAACCCACTTGCAAGATCTCAACCGTTAAAATTCTCTAGAGAGCAAGAATGGCGATAGAATAAAAACCCAAACCTTGATTTTTTATAGATTTAAAAAAAAATTGTAAAAAATTAATAACCATTGGATCACACGTCTATCAGGAATCCTCTTGTTTATCCAACGTGAAACTCTCTTCCTTTTAATCCAAGGATACTTTGGATCCAACAATAAAATATGGGGAGAAGAATAGGGAGAAAATGAGGAAAAGAGATTTACCTTAACAATGATCTTTTAAAAAGACAAAAGAGTAATGAAAGAGTAAGAGGGCAAGGAAGAGAAAAGAGAACGAGTGAAGGCAAACAGGAAGAGAGTGAGGGAGTGAAAATGAGGGTGAGATAGCGAGGGATTTGAGAGTGACTGAAGGTGAGAGCCATTAGAGAGCGATGGGGAAGGAGTGTAGACGGTAATAGAGAAAGTATAGGTGGGGTATTTTGGAAAGTCCAAGTGTGTATAGAGTAAGTGTGATGAGTTAAGCACGGGGCAAAAGTCACTGTGCAGGTAGCAGCTCTATTTGAGGATGGGGCTTGCTATTGGAACACAGATTTATTCTTTTCTCATACAGTTTTTCTCCACACACAACACAATAATTTAAAATGTATATTTTTTCTTTCCCCACACATGAAATGTCCCCATTTTACCCCCTCTCCATCGTCCTCTTCCTTCTTCCCACACACAGATCTTTCTCTTTCACTCCACACACAAAATCGATCCAACTCTCTCTCCTTCTCCGGCGTCTCCGTTCCTCCGGCGTTCCCAGTCATCTACACCATCTCCTCTTCCAAAGGTATTACTCTATCTCCACCATTTTCATTTCATTTTGCTTCACCATATATTCTTTACCATTGTTTCCATCTTAGATGACTTTTTTTTTTATGCAAACTTGTTATGGGGATAGATTCTCATTCAATGTAGGATTTTAGAAACAATTTCTTGCTTTTTTCATGCATTGGGTCGGTTCCCATACAATGTCTGCTTCGTTTTGGTGTTCCCAGAAATGACGATGTGTTCGGACCTAAAGGTCCGAACAAATGTGATTTGTTCAGACCTGAAGGTCCGAACATGAATAGTTTGTTCGGACCTTCAGGTCCGAACATGATGCTGAGTTTTTTTTTTGGTAAAAGTGTGTGGAGTTATTGCTTATTTCAAAGACTATTTTTATTTGACTCGTTTCCCCACTTCTTTAATGTGAATTAATGTGATAAACTCATGTGAGAATAAATTTGATTGTAGCTGAACTTACTATGAATTCTCCTACAATGTTTGTATTTTTATTTCAGATATGGACCAACCGAGCTCTTCTAGGGTGCAACCCACAGCTTCAAACAGAAGGTGTCGCCACCGAGTGGAAGAGGTTGCAAAAGAACCTCTTCTTAGTGAGGAGGGCCTTAAAGAACAACCTGATATGGATGTGGAACCAGATCCGGGGCCACAAGACAGGTCCTTATTGACCAGCTTTGATACACATATAGCTGGGTATATTTGGAGTGGACAGGTGTGTTTCGTTTGTTCCATATCAAGATTGATTGATTGATTGATTTATTGGGGAATATCTTCGATAATGTATCAATTGTTGAATGCAGGATTGATGAGTACTGAAGTGTCTAAGCCATGGTCAGAAAGCGTCATTGTGGCAATGGCAATTGAATGGGTCTGATAGGTTTAGGCATTGGATATCCAGATCCAGATTGGCTCCCTTAGTGACTGCATCATACCGCAGTGTGAATAAGATTATTGTATCGGGTTTTGTGGAGAGGTGGCAACCCGAGACTAACACCTTTCACATGCCATTTGGTGAGATGACCATCACTTTAGATGATGTTGCATCCTTCTTAGGCATCCTAGTGACGGGACGGACTGTCTCGTATAATGATAGAATGGCATATGAGGAAGCTCAAGCACTCCTTATTGATGCACTGGGAGTAGAACCCATAGAGGCACATGATGAGCTGATCCAAGTGCGGGGCCAATCTGTTAGATTGGAGTGGTTACGGGAAAGGTTTGGCGGAATGTCTGACGAAGATGGGGAGGAGATGATTGACTGCGCAGTTAGAGCTTACCTTCTGTACTTATTGGGATGTACGTTGTTCACAGACAAGAGTTGCACACGGGTGCCTATCATATTTCTTACACATCTGGTGGATTTGGACAACGTACATTCATATGCATGGGGTACTGCTGCACTGGCATACTTATACAGGCAGATAGGGCTAGCAACTCGGCATGAAGTTAAACAAGTGGCTGGTTACCTAACTCTATTAGAATCTTGGGTGTACGAGCACTTCGAATGTTTGGTTCCAACTTCAAACATTCACTATAAGCCAGATCATCCCAGAGTCCATCGATGGGTCCCTCGTAGGGAGTCTGCTCCTTTACAAGCACTACGAGAGAGACTTGATTCAATGAGCACTGATTGGTAATTACGCATACTTTCATACTCATTTTCTATCACCCGAAGTTATTATTATGTATTATGTATCTTCATATCTTATGCTTTGATTCAATATTTTCAGGTCACTTGGGACCCATATCGTGATGTTAGGCGCTATCACCCTTTCAATGAAGTTTCATACTACCGTGGATGCATCAAGTGCATGGACGTGGTTGAGCCTTATCATCCGGATAAGGTGCTCAGACAGTTTGGGAGAGTACAAACTATTCCTGCACCGCCATTAGCCCCCATTCGAGCTACGCGAGGTCCGACTGCCCGTGACTACCATATCGCATATCAATACATGAATCAAGTTTGGGAGGGATGACCTAATCACCTACTGTCTGCATTGAATCGTAGTCAACCCGTAAGGCGTCCTGTAGATTGCGTACCCGGTTATATGGATTGGTATAAACGAGTCTCGTGGAGGATATTACAAAACCCAAACTCTCACTCTAATTTTGTTCCCCGTCCCGAAGAAGCACAGTCTAGCAGTATGGTGGACTATGAGCAGCGTAATTCGGATGCACTGTTCATTTTTGATGAAGTGATGGGAAGGGGTGAGGACCATTGGGTTGAAGACCCACGGGGACTATATACTCATGTGAATCAAGTTGCCCATGTATTGCGGGGAATGTCAATAACCGATGCTCAACGAACCATTCGACATCCGCATATGAGTTCACAAAGCTACAGCCGCAGCAGGTAAACACGGGGAAGGAACAATTGAAGAAATTTGAAGAAGTTTGAAGAAATTTGAAAATTTGTATTTCAATCAAGTTGTTGTACTTTCGATGGTTGTACTTAGGAAACTTTTCTATTGAATGAATTACTTCGATTGAATTACTTTGGATTAAGTACTTTGAATGAATTATTTTGATTGAATTACTTTAGATGAATTACTTTGAATGAATTACTTTGAATGAATCAAGTTTTTCTACTTTTGGAAATTGTTATCTTTTTATTACTTTGTTGGACTATTAAATGAATTGTTATAGATGTAGTGTTCGGAATCTCAGGTCTGAACAAATCCTGTTTGTTCGGACCTGTATGTCCGAACAAACCCTGTTTGTTTCAAATGTATATGGAGTTGTACGAACACACCGAACAAATGTATATCTGTATCGCGCATTGTATATTGTCTTCATTGTGGTTACGTTTAATTCACTTATTTGTTTCAACGTAACCAAAATTTCTTTTGGTCTAACCATGCTCTTGGACATATCAACCAGCAACTGAGTTTCCTCCGTTGATAATCTGCCTGCAAATGAATGCCCCTCTAAATGTTCTGCTGCCGAATGATTATGCACGCCACATACGACCTCCAACATCCAATCATCATTCGAGTCTAGCTTTATGCCCTTTAATGCGAAAGGGCATCCACATTTTTTTGAACCGGTTTGTTTGATCCTTTTTCGCTTTTGGCCCTCTTCATGCTTATATTGTTCACTTCTCTCGCATGCAAGGAGTACTCTAGCTTTGACACCTATCCAAGCAGCATTTGAAACCTTTATCACAATGACAAACCCGTTTTTCCTTCCTACAGCACGAGCCCAATTGATCAACGAATCGCGACTGTGAAATATCTACAATAAACAAATTTAATACGGATTTAGTAACAAATAATTGTAATTTGAATAATAAATTCATAGTTGGACTAACCTATTGAGTTATAAACTCACTGCTGTAATCCACGACAAAGTCCGATCCAACCTGACTTTCCTGCGTAGAAACTTGCAAAAATAGAAATTGAATATCACTGTCCTGTCCTGAACATCCGAACATATGGTGGATGTTCGGACCTGAAAGTCTGAACACATCGCGATTCTGCAACTTATTTCGGGCGAGAAAAAAATTAAAAAATGAGGCATAAATACAAAGAAAACACAAACAAACAAAGGAACTGACCTTTCCACTACTACTTTGATTTAAAGGCACAATTTGATTGTTGTTTTCTTCCATCATTGCACTGGAAAATGGAGAAATGTGAGTGAAGATGAGTTGCCCAAGAGGATGAAGGAAGTAGAGAGTGAGAAGTGGAGGGTGAGATAAGTTGCTTAGGAGAAGAAAATGCTGATCTGTGAGTGAAGATGAGTTGCCCAAGGAAGATGGAGGAAGTGGAGAGTGAGAACTGGAGAATGAAATGGGTAAGAGAAGAAGAAGAAGGGCTTGTGTGTGAAAAGAGAATGTGTTTTGAGGTTTTGTGGAATTTTTGATATTTTGGTCATTTCATGAAGGGGTAATAATGTAATAAAAAAAATAATAAATTGACTGTGTTTGAAAAGTAAAAATTGGTGTGCCAATAGCAGCACTCTTGAGGATTCCTCTTTAAAAAAATAGTTATTTACCAAACTGCCCTAAAAAAATAGGGCTACGTAAAAAAACATCTTTCCCTCCAAGAGGAAGACACCATTTAAAAGGTTTATTAACCTGCTTCTCTTTGGCGAACACTCTTCTAATATCTTCTCCAATCCCCTCTTCTCCCCTCTGTTCTCAACATTTCTCCAAAATCGGTAATGCCTGCCAAGGAATTGATCAACTCCTTTTCTCCTCTTCCTTCCAATTTCTACATATCCGTACCTTTACCTTCTTATCTAACTCGTAGTGACTTCTTTTGTCTGGGAGAATTTCAGTCCAAGGGAAATTCGGAAATGAAGCGCCGTATTAAGCAATATCTAGAGAGGATTCAAGACTTGGATCCTGATTTGAAGAACTCCGCTATTAAAAGCATGAGGTGAACCTTCGACATTTTTATTTAGTTCTTCTTGTAGCTAAGATAACTGATCCCAATTCAAAGGGATAGGGAAATGATAATAGGTTTTTTTTTTTTTTTTTTTTGCTTCCTTATGTTTCAAGATAATAATCTGAGAGTATCAGTTCGGTGAAATGATATTAATAAAATCATATTAGTTGAAGATATCAACTTTTGGCCTTCTGCCTACAATCTATGAAGAATTTCATTCCTGCTGAAACTAATCAGGGTGGTTCTCAAGGTTCTACAGAAAAAAACTTGACAGATGATAATGCTAGTTTTGTGGGTATCAGAACTAGAAAAGATGTTAAAAGAAGGAGAGTCCAAAAGAGGCAGTGAATCAAGTAGTGATTTTTTTTTTTTTCTGAATGGGCTCCATTTCAATAATAATGATTTGTGTATTATTTATATTGTTCAAATATTCATTCATGTGGAAAATGATGTCTAGCAGGGGTGACATTGCAATGATAGATTTTGCAATCATCTTTCCTGAGAAATCCAAATTCGCTCAGACTACAAGCTTCCTTGTGTGTTGCTGTGTGCAACACATGCACGAAGTTTCTCTAAATTTCAGTTTATTAACGCATATAACTGTTATTTTTTTTAATAGGAAGGAGATATGCACGTTGACAAGTTCTATGACCACTGTACCGAAAGCTCTAAAGTTCCTTCACCCTCATTATGGGACTCTCAAATCTTGCTATGAAGTCATGACTGATTCAGATTTGAAGGTACATTCTATCTAGTCTAAAAATTGCAATAGCTAATTTCATTTCCTTAAAGGTCAAAGTAACAAGTTTGCTCACAATGTTCTATGAATAACAGAAATACCTAGCTGACATACTTTCTGTTGTGGCCTGGACTATCTCTGGTCAAGGGGAACAGGTGCACCAAATAACTTAACAAACTATTCTATTTTATGGTTTTGTTTGCTGACGCATTGAAATAATTGGGTTGCTTAGTTAATTTGCTTCCCTTGTAGGAAACTGGGAACCATTTTAGAGAAATTATTCCCAGCTTATGTTTTGTTTATGAGGGAACTTTTGGAAAAAGAGAAAACCTTTGTTTGTTTGTTTTTTTTTTTTTTTCTTTGGTAGTCCGTTTAATGATAGTTACTTATATGTGATAGAAAATTACAATCTTTACATTACAATTTCTGGACAAAAGCAACATTTCATGTCTTCCTACTAAGTGGCCTCAAATGGCTATTTTGACATTTGGAGAGTGGGTTTTATGGATTGGAGAGGTGTCAACTGCAGACACCTTTAGTTTTTCATTTTATCAGTTCTTTTCTTATGGATTTGGCAACATGACTTTGAACCACAACCTCAAGGTTGCAACAGTGAGCACCTTCTACTTTGCCTTAGGCTGTTGTCTTATGAATTTTAGTTTATGTGTCACTGAAAGAAGAAGAAGATTTAAGTGTATTGTATTGTTACGTCACTCTCTATCAGCTTAAGCTTCTAGACAAAGTGGCTCAACATAAGTTACTATATGTTTTTCCACATAATATTTCTTTTTTCTTCTGAAGTTTTTAACATAATATGTATTCAATATCCAAAAAAAAAAACATAATATGTATTCACAAGTTGGACAGGCATTTCAGTGGTACGTTTTTACTCTGTTGTATAGAAATATAATATGTACTTAGTACTCTCCAGTTGGACAGGCATTTCAATGGAAACTTTTACTCTTTTATTTAATTATGCAATGCTTTCTTCCTTCTTTTTTAAGAATCTGTTGTTCTAATTGTTCCTATGTAAATTTTTGCAGGAATGCCTAAAATACAGGTTGTTGGGTTCAGAGGGAAATATTGGTTCGTGGGGCCATGGATATGTAAGGTGAGGATCATCCCAAACTTATGTAATGCATGTGGATTTACCAATAACAAAAGATGGAGTTTTGTGCATCCTTTTTTTAATTGATTTTTGAATGACAATGAAAAATTTATTAAAAGCATAGTAGATAAGTTCACTAACTTAAAATGAAAGAAAGGGAGGAATGGTATAGGGGAATACTCCGATCACTAAAAGAAAACAGAAAAACACAAAGAAAAAGAGATACAATCCTACAAATCAGGGACCAAGCACTACAAGAAAACATGAAAATGAAGCAAACTAGAAGAATATCAATCAGTCCTAAAAAATGCCCCTCTGCCAGATCATTTCCTAACCTAAGTTGAAGGGCCACCTCCCTGCCTTTTGCTGGCCATGTAATCTCTTCTACTAGAAATTTGAGTCTCCATGGATATCATTTATTGCCCACTACGCTAGAAACTGCATTTTGAGGAATCACCTTACAATCAATCTGTTAGAAAAAGAGGCATAAAAGCACTGCAATGCTTCCCTCATAAGCAAAAGGTCAGATTCAATAGATCCTCTATAACACTGACTGGCCCCGACAGCTCAAGCAGAGAGTTGAAATTCATCTCTCTCAAAAATGCCTCCAACTGTGGTCAAACCCGACTTCCCTTTCAGCTGCACGAAAAATATTGAAGTTGAGAACACAGATCCATGGTGGAGACCATGCCTCTGCTCCAAATTGGCTTCTGAACTTTTCCAACATGCTTCCTAGTTGACAAAAGAAATACAACATCTTGAAAGATTTGAGCTCTTTCTGGGATAAAGCCCATAAGCTTATTTCGAGCTTGAAAGACTTGAACTCTTTCTGGGATAAAGCCCATATACCAACCTTCAGCAGCTCAGGTTGACAAAATCAAAGCAAGCTTTCAGAGGAGATTCCTTTGGATAGAATATTCTTTTGTTCCTCTCCTTCCATAGTGATCAGCCTGTCCAACAGAGATTTTTGGGTCAATGGCCAAGTAAATTGTTGGCTAATGGGTGTTTTTTTATTACTCCCTGGGTTGATCAAAGATGGAAATACCTACTCCGTAATGACATTATTAATTATGATTGAGAATTTATGTAAGTTCGTGAGTTAAATTGAATGAAATGCAGTCTATCATTTTACAACATAAAACTACTCGTTTCATCTTTAGCATGTTCCGTATCAAAAATATCTATAACAAATTAACAGTCGACATATGATGCTCGACTAGGAGCATGTTGTCTATCATTTTCCACATATCACTTCTCATTTTAAACATGATAATCAAGAACTGTATCCAAAACTGTTCATTGCTACAGTTCTAAATGATATAGTTTGACGCTATCACTTTCGAATGACTCGTTTCTATGATACACTTTCGACTCCTTTTAGTTTTAAGAGTTCAATCCAGTGGATCTTTGAACTGTTTGCTTTCTTTAACGGATTTGAGTCAGTACAATGGATATCAAATACAATGATATGTGAACAACAGTCCTCTTGATCTTGATCTATCTATTCGATGGTATTTTCTTTTTTTCCTTTTATCTTGTTAACTTCTTAATCTTCAAGGCATAATTCTACTGACCAACTGGTGTATAGACATTTGTCAAATGGTCATAGCCTAAATGATATGGTTCCAAATTCCGTTGTCTCTTAAAACATGCTCTGCTACGCCCCATGTATAAATGGCAGTGCATGTGCCAAAGTAGTGCCCATATAGATGATTCTTCTCTAAAGTTCTGCCCTATCAAATCCTGTTGCTGCTGCTTCAAATCCTACTCCTCTCAAGCAATGTCGCTCATTTATTTGTTGGAAGAGAACTTGAGTGGAGAGAATATCTGCTGAAATGACTCATTTTGTGCTTTCCCTCTATTTGTTTAGGATGTATGTATAGTTAGCATTAGGGACCATTGAAAAAAAAGAGTTAGCATTAGGGAAGAAGCTAGGTGCTGTTTCTAAAGAAAGTAAGGGAATTGAAGGTGACAAAGAGAAGGAAAAAGACGAGCAAAAGAGAAGAGAAGAGGATGTGTCGTTGCCATAAAGTGTATTTTTTTTGTCATTTTGCAAAAGAAATTTCATTAAAGCTTTTGTCATCAGCTCAATTTGGCTGTTAAGGACCTAATTGAAAGAGATTCTCAAAACTTGATTCTTTAATATCCGTGATTCATAGGGCCTTCTTTTGATGATATTAGGCAAAAACCTATGAATTATTTTGAAAACCATCATATGTTATGCTTTAATTTTTCTGTGGTGCTTGAAGTTACTTATACTGTGGTTTGAAGTTTACCCGTACTGTGTCATGCTTCTTTTTCTCCTTTTTTTTTTTTTTCAAAATTAATGACCCTTTTCTTTCTTGATATCCCCCTGTTCTTTTAATATATTGATTTTGTAACCCACCATTTCCATATGGATCTTCATTGGCAGGCAACGAAATTTATTCATAAAGAAAGTAAATACTAAATTGGTTACCGCATCTTTCAATGTGGACTTTAGCCTACCCTATTCTCTATCACTGACACATGGCATGATATTGTTAGGAACCTTGCGGATGAGATTTCAGAAGAGTTTGAGAAGCCAGAGGTTGGACAAGTGAACATAATAAATATGATGATTAAACCTGCTTTTTATTATCACCCTTGGAAATTGTCTTTATTACTCCATCCCTCTTTTTAACCTTACATGTTAATTACTGCTTTGTATTCTCTTCTTCACGGCAGATTGAGGTTTCCCCAATTTCTGACTTGATGACCTTGGTGGGGCAAATTGTTGCGTTCCTCATGAAGGTAGACATGTGTTTATGTTTATGGCTGTCCTACTGCTTGTGCTATAACTGGAGGTTTCATGCATTCAGCTTTTTTGTTTGATCAATTCATTCGGCAGTTTATTTATTCTGTTTTTGTTGAACTGCTCAGTTTATCTCATTTTTTGCGGTGATTTTTTATGTCTTCACGTTGCAGAACAATGCTGAACCTGAAGCTATAGACCTTTTAATAAAGGTACTTTCTCTCTCTTGTGTGTGTGTTTTGAGGTTTATTGTATAAAGTAATTCTTCTTCTGTCTCCAGGTTGGATGTTTAGATATGTTACTTGATCATGTTGAATCCAAAAACTACAGAAGGACATGTTTGCATCTTGCCAGTGCTACAAGGTAAGTGCTACTTTATTTATTTATGAAGATAATGAAAACTTTTGCATCTCACATTTCTCTTTTCCATTTAGCATTTATTCATCAACTTTAATATTAAAAAAAAAACAATTTATCAACTTTCTAGATCTTTGCTGGTGCAATTGTATGAATAAGGTATCTGTAAAAAAATTGCATAAATATATTGCACTATGCATAAGATATCTGTAAAAACAATGGCTTACATTAATTTTTCTCTCCCATCGATACCATTTACCTCATTAGTGTAAACAATAGTTACTTTAACGTCCAAAAAAAAAGAAATTAAGAAAAAGCTACTAGTCATGAGTGAACAATAAACTTCTTCTAGAAAACCGTCATTTCATTTGAGTAGTGCAAAACTTAAAAATTACTATATTAGCTGTTTTGTTTTTTGGAAGGCATTACCCCATGAGCTGATAACCTACATAGTTTATTAATCTAGTGCTCATTTCTAGGAATGCATAAAATTCTCTGCATCCTTTGCGAACAATGGATATATAAAATATTGCTTTTTTTTTAATGGTTACTTTCATTAAAAGACGAGCAAGTAGTACATGAGAGCTATACTGACAAGGTAATAACCCGAAGGACAAGAAGAAACCAAGCAAACCAAAACTCCCCCCAGAATAAGCACTACAAGATAAAGTGCAAAAGAGAAATACAGACGCTACAGCCCCACACTTAACCCAGGAGTTATTTCCAGTTTTGCATGATTTGATCAACTGAGAAGTCTTGGAATATGGGATTAATCGACACCGAGCTCACGACAGAGAAGTTAATCTTTACACACATAAACTCACACCTCTTCTCCACCCCTTCAAAGCATCTAGCATTCATTTCCTTCCATAGAGTCCAAATAACCGCGAAGAAAGGTACATTCCACCTTTCCTTGCCTCTGGGATGACTAATAGGGGACTTCCAAGACGTAAAGAGATCTTGGATCGACCTTGGAAAAGACCAGATACATGAAAACCACTCAAGAACTGAATTCCAAATCATATTGGCAACCCTACAGTTTAGCGTAAGATGATCTACCGTCTCCTCCTCCAAGCACATGGGACATGTATTCGCCGAGATCTTCCCTCTGTGTCTCAGGTTATCCATTGTTAGGATTTTCTTTTGAATGGCTGGCCACGCATAGATGACTACTCTAGGCGGGGCCTGTATTTTCCAAATGGAAGCTATGGAATTCCTTGATTTCTCCTATGTAGAGATCTCTTAGAAAAAAGAGGAGACTGAGAAAAAACCATCTTTAGAAGCACTCCAAACTCTAACATCCTCCCCATCCGCCGGAATGGATATGCCATTTAACAAATTAAATAGGGATGTTAATTGATTTTCCTCAAGCTCCTTTAGGATCCTCCTAAATGTAGGTCCCCAGATTACCTGAGCGCCTGGACCTTGCCTATCAAAGTAGTTCTGAACCTTCACCCCTTTATCCATAGCACTTTGAAACAAGTTTGGATACCCGGTCTGACAATGTGGTGTTACCCACCCAAGCGTCGGTCCAGAGTTGGACCCTCTCTCCCGAGCCTACACGGTATCTGATATACTTCATGAAACTTGCTTTGGTAGAGGTTATCTCCCTCCATATAGCTGATGCTTTATTGTTCCTTTCTTTAATCTCCAAGCCATTTCTCATCCTTCCATATTTTGCCAAGATCAGTTGCCTCCATAAGCCTTCTGATTCATTCCCTAGCCTCCACAACCATTTGGCCAACAAAACTAGATTCATTAACCTTACTGACTGGAAGCCCTATCCCCCTTTTAGTTTAGACTTGCAAATAGATTTCCAATCCACCAAATGGAACTTTTTCTACACACTTCTGCCACTACAAAGGAAATCTCTATGCATTCTTTCGATTCGGTTGGCCATTGAAATTGGGCATTTGAAAATGGTCATATAGTAGATAGGAATGCTAGATAGAATTGACCTTATGAGAGTCACCCGTCCTCCAAGCGATAAATAATTTGCTTTCCAAGCCGACAGCTTCTTTTCTATTCTTTCCACCACCGGGCTCCATAAAGATTTATCAGCCATCTTTAGACATAAAGGAAGTCCTAGATAGGTAGTTGGGAGGGATCCCACTCTGCACCCTAGAATATCAGCAAACCGTGCCATCTTATGATCCTCCACCCTTAAACCAATCAATTCACATTTGAAGAAATTGATTTTAAGGCCCAAAACAGCTTCGTAGCATTTCAATATTGCCTTGACATTTTTGACTTGATCTTCCTCAGCTCCACAAAAAATAAGTGTCATCCGCAAATTGAATATGGGAGATGGGAGTAGTATCCCTTGCCACTTCAAAGCCTTTAATTAAACCTGCGCTTTCCGCCCCTTTCACCATCCTACTCAAAGCCTCTGCTACCATAACAAAAAGGAATGGCGAGAGGGGATCCCCTTGCCTTAAGCCCCTCTACGCCTCTATGAAGCCTTTTGGAGACCCATTTATCATGATAGAGAAGCAGGCAGAGGATACGCATTCTTGAATCCACTTTCTCCATTTGGTGCCAAAACCCATTCTACCAAGAAGGTACTGTAGTAACCTCCAATCCACTGTCATAGGCCTTTTCCGAGACCAACTTACAAATAAGTCTAAGGATCTTGATGGCATAGCTCAGAGGCCACGATGAAAATCTACACCTCCGACGGTGAGATCAAGCCCTAATACTCAAAACCCTAAGATCACTTAGGAGAAAATACCCAAAGGCGAACTCACAAGAATAATTTTGAATTTTATTAGAATATATCATACCATACAAGCAAGCATCCCTCCCTATTTATAATAGAGAAATGGTCTAAATAAAGAATCTACTTGAATCATTATTCCTAAAATTACTCCCTAAAATCTCTCACTAAAATCTCTAAGTAAATCAAATCACTAAAATCTCTCTTATCAGAGATTACATCAAATTACTAAAATTAATAAACTATTTAAAGAAAGCAAATCATCCTTGGTGGGGCTCATTAGTGGGTCCTCTTCTTCTTGGATCTCACTGCATGTAGACCTCATGGCCACATGTGTAGGGCCCACTTAGATTTAGGATATGTTATTAACTAATTATATGTCATTAGTTTCTGATTTTATTTAAAGAATTCTATTTAGGATTAGATTTCCAATTTATTTAGTTTCCTAGTTTAATTAGGTTTCTTAGGGCTTAAGTCTTATTTTACTATTTATATGGCATTGTACAATGAAATTGGGTTTTCCCATTGGTGCATCCTCGTTTATTGTCTCTTCGGAGATTGATTGTGTCATCGGACACGTGCTTCGGCTCCCATTGTGCTTTTATCACTTCCCACACAAGCCCTAACCCTAGGGTCTGCATCAGATCTTGTCCTTATTTCTTGAATGCACACATTCGTTAGCCACAAGGACGCCATCCAAGATTTTCCATCCTTTAACAAACGCTCCTTGTTCCATAGAAATGATAGGTAACACCTTCTGAAGTCTTCCAACTAACGCCTTAGCTAAAATTTTATACACACTACCAAAAAGGTACTGTAGGAACCTCCAATCGACTTTGTCACAGGCCTTTTCCAAGTCCAACTTACAATTAAGTCCAGGGATCTTGTCCTTATTTCTTGAATGCACACATTCGTTAGCCACAAGGACGCCATCCAAGATTTGCCTCCCTTTAACAAAGTCTCCTTGTTCCATAGAAATGATGTTAGGTAACACCTTCTGAAGTCTTCCAGCTAACACCTTAGCTAAAATTTTATACACACTACCAATGAGATTAATAGGCCTGTAATCCTTAATGCTGATTTCACCTTCTTTTTTGGGAATTAAATAAATAAAAGATGCACCCATACCCTTCGACAACATTCCCCTATAATGGAACTCGTTCATTAAAGCAACAACATCTTCTTTCAAGGTTCCCCAAAACTACTGAAAGAAAGCCATCGGGTAGCCATTAGGGCCCGGGCTTTATCCCTACCGAGATCAAAGACTTCCTTCCGAATCTCCTCTTCTTCAAAATTTCTTTCTAGCCACAAGGCTTCCTCCGTGCTTAGCTTTGGAAACTCCATATTATCTAAGGTTGGTCTCTTTATTACCTCTTGGGAATAAAGGGAGGAAAAATAATCCTTGATATGCTTGATCATTTCATCCTTTCCTTCCAGTCTTCTTTCCCCATCCATAAGTGACAAAATTTTATTCTTTCTTTTTTTAGCAGAAGCCAAACCAGGAAAAAACTCCTTATTCTTATCACCTTCTTTTAACCACTTACACCTCGATCTCTGTGTCCACTTTATCTCTTCCTCCCTCACCTTTCGCTGGAATTCTTCTTTAAGATTCAGCCCTCTCATAGAATCTTCAGAGGATATTTTACCCATGTCTTCTTTTTTGTCAATTAACTGAATGTCTTCAAGAATAATTGCTTTTTGCTTCCCCACATCTCCAAACTTCTCTCTGATCCAGTCTTTTAATTTAATTTTCAACATCTTAGCTTCACCATCAGTCTGTGACCTGCCCAGCCTTACACAAGAATCTCTTTCCACCAGTCCGTCACCATCTGCAAAAACTTCCTTTCCTCCAGCCACTGAGTTCAAAACAAAATGGAGCAGGACCCCACCTTCCACAATTTGAGTCAAGTAAAATTGGACAACGATTAGATGTAGGCTTTGGAAGAGCAATCTGACATATCTCAGGATACAAATCCAGCCAGTCATTAGATACTAAGAATTTGTCCAGTCTTTACATGGTGGGAGGATTTTGGTGGTTGGACCATGTAAAGGCAACCCCTTTAAGATGTATGTCCACCAAAGATTGCGAATTAATCCAATCCGTGAAAGAGGACATCTCCTTCGTCATGTTTCCTCTTGAGTTTTCACTAGGAAATTGAATAATATTCCAATCTCCGCAGATGCACCAAACTCCCCCTCATCTCCCCTTAACAACCTCTTAACTGTTTTCAGAAATCACGTCGTCTTTGTTTCTCATTCGGGCCATAAACTGATGTAATCAACCACTTCGATTTGTTTTCCAAATCTTCCACCAACACTGATGCAAACAAGATATCTTCTTTCCAGCTATTAATGATGGATACCGACCTATTGTCCCATAACACAAACACACCTCCAGACGATCCCACCGCACCTACAGCCACCCAGTTGATGAATCTGCTCCCCCAGACTTCTTTTATTATAGAATCACTGACCTTTTTCAATTTGGTTTCCTGAAGCACTGGCACCGTGATTTTCACCTTTTGCCTCCTCAACAGCTCATTTACCACCAGTCTTTTAGATGCTCCTCCAAGACCCCTAACATTCCAAGAAACAACCTTCATTCTTGACATAGGTGATCCCCCTGACTTCTCCCTCCACCTACTTCTGAAGATACCTTGTCCCCCTCCCTATCCTTGGTTTTATTATCATAATTGATAAAGAACCCTAGGTTATTGAGTTCTCTGAGACTTCTTTTTAGCTTTACCTCTTCGTGCTTCACTTCTGTTTAGTTCTTCCCTATCTTTGGCAAATCTTATAACCGCGGCCCATCCACCTCTATTCTCCTCTACCGACATCCCTATTGCCTTTCCACAGTGAATAATCTTTTCCAGAATCCAATCATGATCCTGATCATCTGGATAATCATAAGTTCCCTGACACTCATCCTTGTGTATCTGTCGATGCCTTCTTTTCCCCCAAATCCAACCCTCTTTTATTTCGAGGGAAGCTTCTCGACCTATGATCGGGCCCATTAATAAGTATTTTGCCCAAACCAAGATCCGGACTCACTAGATCCATCAATGGCTTGGCCCCATGCCGATGATGAAAACCAGGATGGCCTTCCTTGTACTCTGACTGGGCGGGCGTTTCAAAATTTGAAAACCCCTGGCTGACGTCATCATCTTCTCCGCTTCGCCTCTCCCATCTCCCCCGCTTGCCCCTGCAACTGATACATGTATAAACCCTCTCCTCCCTCTCCACAAGCACATCATATTTAATCTCCTCCACCCTTGGAAGTGACATCGGCAAAGACTTTACATTTTCCAGTACTACCTTAATCTTGCTTTCTTCCAGGACTTCTTTTGCGCTGGTTTTCTGGTCTACCTCCATGGTGCAACCAATGCCATTCCCTATCATCCTAAAGACCTCTTCATGCCCCAACACCTCCATCCATCTCTCTAATACAGAAAGGGGGGACGGGATGCCTTTGGAAAGGGCACTTTGCAGAACCTCACCAACCTCTTCCTCTGAGAGAAACTTTATCCACACAGCTTGTTTGTTCAGCATCTGTATCTTATCTGGCATCTTTCCCCAGCTCCTTTATAACCATATTGCTGCCTGCAACAGCCCATTTTCTTCATTCTTCAAGAACCCAACTAAGCTGTTGAAGAAAGATTTCTTTTGCTCCTTCACCACCCAAGGGGCTACTGTCACCCCTTTCTCCCTTCCATCATCCACAATCCACCCTGCAACTTTGTGTTTTTGCAGTTCCTGTTCCTATTTCTGTTTCGCTATACCTGGAGTCTCTCGTACCCCAGGCATTCACCGCAGCGTCTCGCCTTTCTACAGGTTTGTAGTCTTCCTCATGTCCAAACTTCCTGGAACTTGCAGCTTCCTCTCTGCCAACACCATTTGACTTAAATCTGGCTATATTGGCCTGAATTCTCCTTCCGCCCCTTGATCTGCTCATAGCCATGTTGACTGCCCTTTCAGCTTCTTTGTGCGTAGCAAATCGTACGTAGGTGAAGCCTTTTCTGTTTTCTTTCTCCACTGGAATAAAGATGTCCACTACTCTTTTGGCTCTCCAAAACATTGCCTCTAGCTCCGCCCTTGAGATCGCCTGGAAGGTTTGAAACAAACACAGAGAAGACCAATTATGGTTAGCTATTCAACACCCTGTTATGGTTTTCGTGTATCAATATTTCTTGGAGCAGCATATGATTGTACATGTTAGTGCAATCTCTCATTCTAACTGTTAGATGTTGTGAATTGGGGTTGAAGTGTCCCACAAACACCTGAATTTTATGTCATTGTCACTACTCACTAAAGATACTGATTGATTCCTAATATGTTTTTTTTTTCTTTCATATTATAGGTTAATAATTTCAAACTGAAATATCTTGCAGATACGTTGATATGAATGTGCTTGATATAGCATGCAATATTTACGAGATATTTGGAGACTATACAAGTGCACTTCGGTTTATATTGTTCAAGGATGATGCTAAGGTCCATTTGCTTGACTTTTTATTACAGTTCATGTTTTTATAACATTGATCTATTGTGTACTTATGCTTCACCATCCAATGACAGAAACTAAAGAAGGCGTTTACTTCTTTTGATGACCCATTACATAAGAAGCAATTTTGTTACATACTGGCAAGACATGTATGTTCATAACTTTATTGTCTACATTCTTTGGATATATATACTCACTCTTTGAAATGGATCCATATTTCAATCTCATCACTGCAAAGTTTGGTCTTATTTGAGTCCGTCACAACAATTACAACTGTGAACAGTGGATTACTTTTCTTGCACAAACCTGAGTGCCTATTTCTTTATTGTCAAACGTGAGAACCCATTTTTATAAAAGAGGAGAATTTTAGAAAAGAATCTATTCATAAATTAGAACGCTGATCCTCCCTTCTTTTTTTCTTAAACTAAATTCTTTTATAAAAAAGTGGCACTTTATAAGAAAGCCGGTTTACTAAAACCCTATTCCTCTTCTTGTAACCCATTCATAAAATAAAAAGAAAACAAGTTCTGATAGTAAAAGCGTGTACCTTAGTCGTCACTGGTAGCTTGCTGCTTAAGGATAGAACTCATAGAAGACATAGAGAACCTAATCACCATTAGCCTATGAGACATGGGTAAACTAAATAAAAGCTAAATGAATAGAGGTCTATCTCTTAGGAAAATTTAACATTAAACAGTATAACTTGTTTGTCACATGTTAAATATATTCCTCTAGAGCATTAAGTTTCTCATACATTAACCTTGTGTGTCCTAACCCAAACCTCAATGGAAGAGCTGGATGTGAATTTAAATCATGTCCAAATTCTAGGCCACCTGTGTTTTTTAGGTCGTTCATGTATTTGGAGCCCATTTCATCCATAGTTGATCATCGTATGGAGCTGAATGTTGGGCAATCAAGAAATGAGAAACTTAAGTACACGTGTCAGAGTGCAAATGCGATGAATGTGTGAAATTATGAGATGGTTTGGGAATATAAGAGGAATGAGTACACAAGGCAATGACTGTTGAATTAACTAGGAGGATCATAAAAAAACTTCAACAACTTCTTGTTTGGGACGGAATGAGAATACGCATATTAAGGGACACAAGTTCATAAAGTAGGAGCCAATAAAATTTTTGAATGGAATAGTGAGTAGAAATATCTTGACTGTGGACTTATTGAGGTCATAGCATTAAATAGGCTTGAATGGTAATGTAAAACTCCCAAAGATGGTCCTCAATTTATAATAATAGGCTACTATGATGGTAATGGTGATGATTTGTGGTGGGTGATTGACAAGTATGAGGGTTACGTAACTAGCTAAATAGAGAATAAGGATAAGAGGATGCCCCATATAATGTGCCTTTTATGGTCGTATTGTAGGTTATTAGAGAGGGAGAGAGAGGGGGCAGAAAATAACAACAGCATATTATCAAGTTTTGTAGTAGAACTCGTAAAGCTAACACTAAGAGATTTACCTTAGAAGACAGGATTATAAATCTGTCATTTACATTAAATTTTTTTTTTTTTGGCCCTCTTGAGTTCATCATATCCCTTGCTCTCCATGTTGTATGTGTTCATTGTCTTTCCTATGCTTTGGGTGCATTGGATTTTAGACTTCATTTTGTGAACTTTTTTTATTTTTTATTTTATTTTATTTAACAAAGACACTGTTTGAGGGCTCTTTTTTAGCTGATTTCTTCACTGCAATTTCATGAATAGGATTCTTGTCGATCCTATATGATGTGAAATGCTTGATTGTTTTGCATTTGGGTGGAATTTGACTCATGACCTGTTGTGTGCAAACATGATTTCCATATCCGTTTCAATCTTTTATTTTTATATTCTTTTTAGTATCCTTAATTTCTTCTTCTTCTTCTTCTTGAAATGGTTCTTGCTTTGTTTGCTTGTGAAGAAGTAGCTGGTGATCTCTTTTTCTTTTTCTTCTTTTTTGCTCCATCCTAATCTCATATTGGTAGGCTTATTTTGGATTCTGCACGTACTTGAGTATCTCAATTCATTTTTTCTATAAGGTTTTCTATAAATATATATGTTTGGAGTAGTCTTTTTCTTTTTGTTAAGTTTCGTGTAGGGACTTACTGACCTGCTTCAGTTATAACTTCTTTGCATGGGAAATTTCTTAATCAAAATTAATTAGTTTCTACCATTTCTTTATTCATGTTCTACTGAGAGTTACCCCTCACAGCTTGCATGAGAAAAAAATCTCAGCCCCTTGTGGCACCCACTTGGTTGCATGCCGATCATGGGAGGATAGTGTGATAGAAAGGTCTTATTGTGGATATGATTTTGGGAAAAATCAACTGCATCAGATCATCACAACCATTGATTCAATGTCCTTAAACTTTGACAGTTTCTTAAGTTTCATTCTTTATGAAATTCAATCCAATGGTGAGTATATTCTGTCAAAATAGGGTGAGTGACAATTCAGGGTAGGGTGGGGGCCACATGGTGGTTGAATGGTTACCTATCACACAAGCTGTGAAAGGTACCGTTTAGTGGAAATAAACCATATTTATCGTTATTATCTTTTTAAGCTTGAGTCTGCGGGTTGAAGACATTTTTGTTCATCTTTCATTGAATACATTTCATTTTGATACCTTGTTGATGTTTTGCTACTTAACTTTTCTATCCTTCAGGGTGTAACATTGGAACTCAATGATAAGATGGTTCCAAATGAGAATGATAGGAAGGTCTCACAAGATATTATCAACAATGTCAAATTAAGTGAAGGGTATTTGATGCTTGCTCGGAGCATTGATGTCATGGAACCAAGATCACATAAAGAAATCTGCAATGTATCCTTTTTTTCCCTCCTTTTTAAAGAATCCCAATGGGACTAGTTTATTTTCTTTTCTATTATTATTTCTGAGAAAAAGAAACCATAAAAGTGTTGGGCTTATGTTTTGTATCTTGGATTAACTGGATTGGTCCGTTGGGTAGCCAATGACTAGGTTTTGGGTCAGGGGTATTTTGTTAATTGTATCGGTCTTTCATAGGGCTAAGAAAGAAGACGGTTTATATAGGTATGTATGTATGTATATATATGTACATTATATACATATACATATATGATGTAACTTTTAAATCCCAGGCCTATGATTGTAATCAATAAAAAGAGTGAGTTCTCTTTGGCTGTGGACGTAGGTACATCGTTGAACCGCTCAAATCCATTGTGTGGTTGGTTGATTGTTGGTCGCAGATACTGCACTTCCACACACTTGCACAACAAAAACATAAAGACAATTGTGGGAACCAAATTAAACAAAAGATAGTAGTCTTCAAAAATCATGGAAGGCATTTAAGCCCCTCCATCAGCAAGGAAATAGGCTTTTGTGTTATCTTCTTCAATTAACAAGTAAATATCATGGGATCAAACCTATCAAATTTCATTGTGTACTAGTTCCCACTAGAATTCCACAGTTATGTGTGCTTTGGCGAGAATGATACTAGGATGGTATTCTTTGGAAGTCCTCATTTTTCCCCTGCTCATCATTAAAAGAAATGCTCATCTTCTCCATTGAATATGAGAATCTCCTAGGGTGAGGGCCAAGTCATTATTGATCTCCAAATTTCTTGTAGAAGTTCAAGAAACTACTAACCTCCAAATGCCCTGTAAAAGTTCAAGAAAATTTCTTTCTGCCAATATAGCTCTTGCCTCAGCCTCACATGCCTCACAACGCCCATGTGGCCTGAAGAACACCCTCAACAACTTTTGCTACGATGTCTCACAAAACACCTTTTGCCATTGTCGCCCATTATTAATGTTTAAGTGAATTTGAAGGTTATCAATCCGCCAATTGTATTTATTTTATTTTTGAGTTGTTGTGCACTACAACTAGCTTATGTTTCATACGCAAGAAAAGCATCCATGTGAAACACTTTTCTATTGTTTCGGAATCGATCATAATTTTTCAAGTCACTGGGACTATGAGATTTGTTTTGTTACCAGGTCAAGTTGACCGAGAAACTTACTGGGTTGATCAAGCTGGTCAACAACTTACTTGTTAAATATTTTATCATAAATGTATACATCCATAATAACTAACTATATGTAAAAATACAAAAATAATATTTATCTTTTTGAAAATACATAAATTTCATGTACAAAATTATAATTTTCACATTTTATTAATGTAACCATCACCCCTACCCACCCACCCACACACCAAAAAGAAAAAAAATCATTTGAGTATATTTAACTTCAACTATTCTAAATGAATCAACGTTTTTATATATATATATATATATATATATTAGTTACATAATTAAACCATATATGAGGCAGCACTAGGAGTGTGAGGATTACCTGTGGAGAGATGTGGGAGTTTCCTGTGACCATAGGTTTGCACGGGGGTCCAGTTTTAAGCACTTAATTATTTGCACTAATTATGGATGAGTTAATTACTTATACTTAAGAGGAGCCTTGGTGTATTATGTTTGCAGAAGAGTTAGTGTTGGTGGATGAATCGAGAGATGACATGTACACGGAACTTGAGAGATGGCCGGAGGCTTTAGACCCCAAGGGCTTTAAAGTAACTTATATGATTTTCAACTTCAGTAGGGGATGTGCGGAGGGTTGTACGTCGTGAGAATTGAAGCTCAGGAGAGGAAAGTCCTTCCAATACCTTGGCTCTATATTAGTAAGGATGGGGAGGTTGAGGAGGATGTCAAACATAGGATAAGTGCTAGATAGTTGAAGTGACTTGCTTTTGAAGTGCTTTGTGATTGGAACATACCGGTAAGGAAAAATTTTACAATATAGTGATTAAACTACCTTTGACCTACGGAGTAGAATGTTGGCTAGGAAACAATACATGCAAAAAATGAGTGTAGCAGAGATAATAATGTTGAGATGGATGCTTGGTATAACTAGGAAAAATATAACCACAACTTAGTAGGTTAGGATCAATAGGTAATAAATTAAGAGAGACTTGTTTGTGGTGGTTAGGACATATGTCCAAAGTAGGCCAACAAGGGTGCCTTCGTGTGGAAAAGTTTTTCCATGCAGGTTGACTGCCCTTTAAGTTAAAATGGTAGGCCAAAGAGGAAATGGATAGAAGTAGCAAGGATAGATCTAAAGAAATGCAACCTATCTGAGGACTTGGCTTAGGATAGATTGAAATACAGAAACAAAGTCCATGTATTCGACCAACATAGTTAGTACATGGCTTTGTTGATGATGATGACGATGACATAATTTTTTAAATTATATAAGCACATAATTGTGTCAAGACTCAAGAGGACGTGATTGACTTGGGCAGACTAGGATGAGTCGGGCCAATTTATGAGAGGTCTGGGTGTGGGTCAACTGCCTTTTAACCAAACCCAGTCTTAACTCTTAATAGAGTTCAACTCAAAACGGCTGTCCATTATCTGATGGGTCGAGTCAACTTGAATGTGTTCCTTGTGTATCTTTTGGGGTGGAAAAAGATGGGACCAGCCATGATGTTTCTTAAAGTAAAAGTGCTGTTGTCCTTCTCAGGCTAGTCTAGTTTTGTGTTGTTTAGAGTGGAAAATTTTATGAGGGAAGGTTAGGTTATTCAAGGCTCTATCTTTGTGCATTTATTTATAAGAAAGTGAGACAAGTTTTTTCATTGGCTTTGGGAGCAAGGTTGTCCCATGAAACCTTCATGACTTCATTGTGAAATGATTATCTTTGGATGTTCCCTATTAACATGTTGCCTAGTACGGAAGTGGCGTTGGGGTGGGTTGGGGGCAGCACATGTTCAGTCCATGAGTTACCTTTCCATACCTTAATCTACTTTAGGTACCTGAATATGTACCGACCCAATAAGGATCGAACATGTAGGTGTCAGACATGCAATTGATGGTGTCAAGACCCATACCCAATTCAAGATTCACTTGGATCATAAACTGTAAAGAAATTAAAGAAGCCACAGAGCATAAAAAAAACTCTCTCACCCAAAATGATCTCCGCATAATGAATACAATTCCAACCCTTCCAACCCAACCCAACAGAGAAAATAAGGAATAAATCACACACAAAAAAATAAATCTTGTTAGTCTAAAAAGGCTCATTAACCAAAAAGCAACCCATGTGAACCACTCCCTTTACCAGAATCATCACTCCTTTCTCATTTTTATATATCATCACTCTCTTTCCCAACATATGCCACTCCATGGGGGCTATCATTTAGGAGTAAGCTAGTACCATTTTCATTCAAGTAGAACATGTTAATGTGTATATTATGTATATCTACACAAGCATTATTATGATATATGGGTAACTGGGTATGGATTTATTATTCCGATCTGATCTAAGGTTCTGAATCCAGACCATAACTATGAACAAGTACAAAATGTGGATCAATATCTGATTTTACCGGTTTGTCCTTTGGTTAATCAGTTGATGGGGAACTAATTACATATTATTGTGTAGGCTAATATAGAGCAAATGCTCTTGCTAATGATAATAATGGTCTTGGGTTCTTTTCTTAGTCAGAAAGGTGATGTGAAGACCTTGAGTGCTTGCCTCTTTGCCTATCCAGGGATGGATGCATTTTGTATTATTAAGTCATTGTTGTTCCTATAGATTGTACTATCACTCAGTTTTGTTCTGTATCTCCTTTGTGCTCCAGTGTATTTGTCATTTCCAATAGAAACTCTTTGATTAGAAATGGGCCAATAATCGCCCGTGTTGGACAATGATACCATTGCGTACATCTGTAGCCACCAATTTAAACCTCGTGGTCGAGCCAATGGTTCAATTGTGGCTGCCCATGGATCCCTTGGGCCAGTGGTCCACCAACCATGGGCCATCTGGGTCCATTGTCCACAATAGAAAGTCCAAGGAGCAGGCCAGGATCCCCCTTAGCTTCAACGTTGGGTTGGGTTGATGGGTTATTAAGCCACACATCCAATGAGCCTAATATTAAGTGTTTCTGACATGATTTGGAAATTTACCGTCCAATTTGCTGATGGTGTCTGTCTAGTCGTGATTTTGAGTTTTGTTAAGAGTATTTCTCCAACTAAGAGAGTCCTAAAGGGTTGTCATCTGCTTTCTCTTCTATAAGGAAGTGAAGGCAATTGCTGATGACGTTTTGTCTAGTTGTGGTATTGAGTTCTTGTCAATGTACTTCTGTAACTATGAGAGTCCAAAAGGGCTATCATCTGCTTCATTTTCAAGGAGAACTTGAGGCATTTCTTCATCCTTTTTCTCCATGCAATTATTAATGAAATCCCAAATCTTTCTTTCCAATTTTGGAACTTGGTATTTTATATATTCGGTTTTAGGTGTCGAATCCTAAATCATATTTAAGCTTTGGCTTGAGATTGGATATATGGATTTGATCATCCCAATTCCTCTTTGATTTTGCATCAATGTTTTCTGCCTCATAAATTTTGATGTCTGAGAGGATCGGCACAACCCATAACAGCGGGATCTTGCACAGTTGATTGCGAAAGTGATTCGTACATTAAACTTGCATGGTTGCCAATTTTCTAGTGTAGGGATCCAAAATTTCCTCTTGTTCAGAGTTGGTTCCACAAAATATTTATATTTTATTTTTAGTCAAAGGGAGTAAAATTGGTTACTGTATACAATAGTCTGTACATAGTACACTGAACAACAGAACTTTACATGTATCCGAATAGAAATTCTAAACTTCTTTTTTCCCCTTTTGGTTAGCAAGTGAAACCGAAACTTACGCCAGGAAGTTAGAACTCAAAACATATCTTCTCTATTTACTCTTGCTTTTGCCCATTGGTCTAGTAGTTCATTACTTTTTGTAACACATGGTGAAAGGATGGCAATAGGTGACACCTCGGTCACTCCATTCCGTTTGCCATAATGCTACCTGCTATGGCTCAGAAACCCACTTCTTTGCCTGATGCACTGCATAGTGTGACACTGTGAAGCCCCTTAAAATAATGAGTTTGCCCAAAAATATCCTTTGAGAAGATCCCCAGTGCTTCTCTTATAGCAAGAAATTCCTGTTCATTTGATTTTTTTGATGCTTATTGTTCTGTAGGAAACTTCTGTTCCCCTGTTTTGATCCTGGAACAGCTCCACAGTACTTACAGGGCCCTGCTTGCCCTTGCTTGCACCATCCTCAATTCCTCATTGAATTCTAGATTTCCAACAAGTGGTTGAGTTTCAATTAGTCGTGCATTTTTTTCCCTTTTTCCTTTTTTTGGATAGGTAACATAACTTGAGTCCAAAGGCTCTCATGGTTGAAACATTTGTTAATAGAAGTTTGATATTCATTTGTTTTGAACTCTTACTTTTTGAAAACTACAAAATGATTCTTGCCTTGTCCCATTTTTTTTTAATGCTTTAATTGGGCATTCCTTGTGACTGAAAATGCTATTGTTTCTTTCCTTTCAAAGTGACCAAATGATGGTGGGCAGAGTTACCAACCATATGAGCTTGTCTCTCATGTCAAAATTGCTCTTCCCCAACCCGAGGTGAATCCTTGAAGAGATCCTGCAACAGATTCTTGACTTTAGACAAATTAAGGGGCCAGTGTGAGCCCACAATTTTTGCCCTTGTAATGTGGTCAATTGGATTCCTCCAATACTAATAGTTATTTTGATCTTTTCATCAGAATAAATTATTATATTTGTTTGATTATTTGTAAACTGATGCCTCCAAAGCTCTTAATAGCGTTGTCATTGGCTGCATGGGATATTCTTTATTCATGTTCTGCTGATATTATAAATCAGATCACAGAAGGTTGCCTTTACTCCCATGATGTTGTTCCTATGATTTGATAGGTCCGTCTGGCATTTGATTGTCGGTCAACTGCTGATATCGCCAGAATGCATGTAGCTGCTGCTTTTATGAATGCATTTGTGAATGCAGGATTTGGTCAGGTAGAGATTCATTTTCATCAGTCAGCTCAATGCCAATTCCGAATTTTCATTCTGTTTCCCTGATTCAGGATAAGTTGATGACTTCCGAGTCAGAATTGACAAGAAGTTGGCTTTTCAGAAATAAGAAACATAGGAAGACCAGTGTTGCGGCGAGCTTGGTATGGTTTGCGTTTTCCCATGCATGGTATCAGTGGCTATGTGCTTTAGTGATGCCGTTGATTGCTACTGCTGTGTTGTAGGGATTGATTCTGCTGTGGGAAGTTGATGCTGGTCTTGCACAAATTGAGAAGTACTTAGACAGCAATGACAATCATGTCATTGCAGGAGCTCTATTGGCAGTTGGCATTATTACTTGTGGAATAAAAGATGATAGTGACCCAGTGAGTTTCCTAAGGGCCAGTTTGGTAACTCTACTAATTGAGTCAAGTCAAGTAAAGTTGATTTTGAAGAATGAATAAAATATAAGTGGGTTATGATGGTATTTTGTTTTTAGTTGTTTGTTATGGAATCTTTTTGACTTTTTGTATGGAAAAGTGAAGTATTTTTGTCTTTTAGTGAGTAAATGTAGTTGCTTTTTGACTTTTTTGGGAAAAGATGGAGGGAATTTTGGTAAAAAGGTGCTTTTGATGGGATGTTTTAATTGACTTAACTTTACTTGACTTTACAAGTAAAATTACCAAACGGGCCCTTGTCTTCTAGACCCCTTGAACCTATTGGGACAAGTATTAAATTATTGAAGTGTCAAATGATTGTCAGTTGTGAGAAGCAAAAAATCTTCCCACAATGCTGAATGTGGGATGTTGTCTTTCGTAATCCAAGACGTTCATCTGAGATCTGACCAGCCCAATCATGGGATGAACCAAAAATGTCCTGTCAGATTCTTTTCTCTATCCAGTTGGTCTGTTGCAAAAGGAAATCACATCTAATGATCTACATTTGGCAACTAAAGAAAGACTGTCAGGATCATCCAGTTGGCAGGATTTTTTGGTTAAGCTTGGCTTGGCTTGTTGCCCCCTTGGACACAACTTGGGTCATATAAATGTTGGCCTCATGCATGGGTTTGTAGGGCCAAGTAGATGGTTCAAATTTAGCACTTTATGTTTCCTCTAATTTGTTTATTGTGTCGGTTGGTGAATTCCCTTTTTTTAGGCCTTGGACCTTCTAGCCAAGTATATAAACGAAGAAGATGCTAGCATCCGTATTGGGGCGATAATGGGCCTCGGCCTTGCATATGCAAGTTCTCAGAATGGGCAGGTAATTTCCTTGGAAAAGAAATCTTATCATTTGAGTTGTATCGTGATCAGTGCCTGGCTTCATTGGTTTCTTGTAGTTTCCTTTATGATTTTTCTTCTCATCAGATTCATAGTCTCTTGTCCCCCATTTTGGAAGACCTAACGGCACCACTTGATGTTCTTGCCTTCACTGCCATCTCACTGGGGTTGGTCTTTGTGGGTTCTGGTAACCAAAAAGTTGCTGATTCCATTATCAGTTCTATAACGATGGACCGAAGTGAGGCTGAATTAAGCAATCCTCTCATTCGGTTTCTTCCTTTGGGCGTCGGCCTTGTATTTCTCGGGAAAAAGGTAATACCATTTTCTTCCTCTGCTCTTCATATTTACATATCTTGGAAAGAAGGATATAATCTAATGGGCCTTGTCTCGTGGCCCTTGCATGCCATTTAGTGTACAGCAGGGACTACAACTTTGCTGATGCGTATCTTTTTTAAAATTTTTATTTCTTACACGGATAATGATACTAGCTGCTTTCTGTTTCAACTGTTTATCCTTGATCTTAATTTGTTACTTCATCTTTAATATGTAGATATTTTGTACAGAGCTGGATAATAATTGCTGACTGTATAGAAGAATGAAATCTCCACCCAAACTGAAGTCAGTAAATTATAAAAAGAAGAAAGATAAGAAAAATACGGCTAAAAGGAAAAAACCGAACAGCTATCCAGTTGATGCTGGATTGAGTAGACTGAAAATAGTGGTTTCCCCATATATTCTCCCCTCCTTAGCTCAATGATCCAGAACCCTCATTTGTTTCTGTTGGAAATGGATGTAGGAAATGTCCATTTTGTGGCATGAACATCTGATTATCTAAGAAGCAATTTTGATATTTCCTTCCCTCCTTGCTGGCCTGCAACATTCCAATAAGTGTCTCTTGAGTTGCTAGTTCTCCGGCCTCAGTTGCCTCTTTTGACACCTAGGAAGAGAAGACCAAGGTGATAATACCCTTGCTATCCTGCAGAATGCCACCAATCCCCACAGGCCTTGATTTTATCTTGAACCACCATCAACATTCAACTTCCTTTACCTGGCGGTTGCATCTTCCACCAATTTTCAAATGAATTGTAGCATCATCATTCTTTTAATGAATTATCCACTCTACCTTCCTAGGGAATAAGCGTGGCAACTGCCAACTTATTAGGATTTCTCACACATTTCCTACCTTTAACTTCTAGGTTGTTCCCAGATACGACATTGAAGAGATTGGACACATGAAGGATGTGGCAGAACATGAATATGATAGGATGAAATCTTTTTATCATTCTGCTCTATAATGGCCGCATAGTTTCTTTATAGAAGCCATCAACAAATCTAACTCATTAATTGAAAAGGGGCCCTCTTTATTTATTCATCTTTTATTTATTTGTGTGTGTGTGGGAGTGTACGCGCGTGTCCGGGGACTTTCAACTAGAATTGTACATAATAGATCTGGGAAAACTCGGATACAGAACGATTTCAACCTCCTTTGGACATTTCTGAAATGTAAGATTCCAAACAATCTTACCTCTGAAAACACCATGATGCTGACTCAGAAACCTTTTTGAGGAGACAGACTAGAAACAAGGACGTGATGGACACAACAACAGTAAATCGTCCCAAAACCTTGTTTCGTCCGTTCTCCCAAGTTCTGTATCAAATTCTTTATTTCATGACTCTACTACCAGGAGACTTCCCAAACAGATTGCATGTTTTAGATGCTGGACATATTACTCGTAGATAATATCCAGTTCTTATTCCCTTTCCTTGCCTCGCCTCGCATACCTCTATGAAGAATTTTTAGCCTCATCAAATCCTCGGGCTTTTGCTGAAGCCCAATTTTATTTTGTTACTCTTTGTTGGTTATGTGTCGGTATTTGTACTTCAGTTTCTTATTTAAACTGTGAAATGCTTTTGCTGCATTATTGTTCTTCCTGGATCTTGTGGTTTTTGAAGATTTTCTACACTACAGGGGAGCTGTGAAGAGACAGCAGAACTTACGGATGTTTTCCATAAGAAACTTCGCAAATGTTTTGATTTGACCCTCCTATCTCTTGCATATGTTGGAACTAGAGATGTTAAGAAGGTCTTTTCTCTAAACTACTGCCAGATGCAGCTAGAAGTCATAACTAGATGAATTATTTAACTGTCTTTTATATCATTGTCATATAGGTTCAAAATCTTCTTGCATACTGTGAAGAACTCACCAAAGAGGGGGGTGACACCCATCAGGGGACTGCTGTGATTGGAATTGCTCTTGTGGCTATGGCCGAAGAGGTGGGCCTTGATATGGCTATCCAGTCCCTAAAGGGCCTATTGAAGTATGAAGAGCAAAATATACGACGAGCGGTGCCTCTTTCTCTTGCTCTTCTCTGCATATCCAACCCCAAGGTGATATATGTGTGTATGAGGGTACCTACAGTTTTTGCTTCCCGTGGTGAAGTAATATGTGACTCTAGTTACTTTCTTTTATCAGGTAAATGTCATGGATACATTGAGCGGACTCAGCCATGACACTGATTCTGAAGTGGCAATGGTATGTTCTGTTATGAATATGTGTAAAAGATTCAAATTACTCTTTCTTTTTTCAAAAAAAAAAAAAAAAAAACTACAACGGGTTTTGCAGTGTGCCATCATATCCTTAGGTTTAATTGGTGCGGGCACTAACAATGCCCAGATTGCAAGCATGCTTCAAGGCCTTGCCAAGCATTACTCCAAAGAAGGAAGTCTCCTCTTTTGTGTAAGTGTTTTTTTTTTTTTCCCCTCTCTTATTTTGTTGTTACTAATCTTGGCTTGTACAGTGTAATTATTCATATTAAGTACTCAATGTACTTAATACCATGTTATGTTCAGGTAAGGATTGCTCAAGGTTTGCTTCACCTTGGAAAGGGGCTTCTGACTCTTTCTCCTTACCATTCTAATCGTCTGTTACTTTCCCCGTGAGTAATTTGTATCCATATGGCTTTTGTTCCATTCCAGCATTTTCATGTAAATAATTACTCAACCCTGAAGTTTCTTTTTATAGGACCCATCTTGCTGGCATCATAACAATGTTGTGTGCATGTCTGGACATGAAATCAATCATTTTGGGAGATTACCCTTACGTTTTATACTTTCTAGTTCTGGCGATGCAGGTCGGATTTCGTCCCCTCTTTTAGAGATTATTGCCTTTTGTGCTATACCTGTTGATTTTCTTGATGTTCTTATCTGTCTCCACAGCCGAGAATGCTGATGACTCTGGATGAGAATCTAGAGCCGCTGGCTGTGGCCGTTCGTGTGGGTCAACCAGTCCAGACGTATTCAACCCCTGCTGTGCTTGTAGCTGAACACGCTGAACTCTTAACCGAAAAGTAAGAATCCTTAAATTACTGTTCTTTTAATCTTTTATGATATGGTATGCTAATATTTAATAGCTTATACTATTGAGCCACAAAATTTATAAAAAGGCTCACAAAATTATTAATAGACTTTTCATTTATATCATCACTTGAATGAAGCAATGAGTTCTTAATTATAGTGTCATTATAGTATCTCTGATTCCAGGTATATTCCTCTTTCACCGGTACTTGAGGGCTTTGTCATCTTGAAAGAGAACCCACATTACCTAGAGCCTGGAGGAACATTAATGAGTCCATCTTTGATCGTGAGTGTGGGATTAAGTTAGAAAGGAAAAAACGAGGGAGAAGAAGAAGTGGAAAAGAGTAGATTGGCTCCGGTTTAGAGCTTGGTGAACTTCTGCCCTTTTTATCGTTCCCTCTATTGAAACATCAAATCTAATGATTAGAATAATGCAACACTATGGAATAGCTCTAGCTTCATCCATAAAATAGCTTCACCAGCCATTGGCTTGTATGAAGCTGCATCACATATCTTTTGCAGTTGTATCTATGTGGCTTTCACCATTTCAGTGGAAGCGTTCCGTCATCTGTTATGCTACAAGTTTCCCTAAAATGCTAAACAACACATCTGCATATGTGGCATTACAGAACTTTTTGAACAAGTTAGACCTGCATTGGCTTTGTAATGCTTAAAATTTTTTTTAATCCATGATAGCATGCTAGGAATGTTTTTTTTTTCTTTGTTTTTTTTATTCGATACTTCAATTTCCTCAGTTTACTTGATTTTGTTTATAAAAGCTTCTTTCCAGAGCCGTCATTTTACCATGCAAGAAGCTTTAAGTTCTAGTTTCCTTGTGAAATTCATTTTCTGCACCTTGTAGTTTTGAAGTTGTTGTTTTAGATGTCATTTGATTTGTTCCTTGTACTCATTAATGGTGTCTTTGGTACATTCATTGTAATATATTGGACTACTTTCACTTAAAAAAGCTTTTTCATTTTAGTGTAAAATATTCAGTCTTTTTAACTTACTGAGGGTGTTCTAGTTAGTGTCTCACATAAGCTTGTGTGCTCACACACACCTACACCTTTGAAAGGTAAGATACTGTAAATTATTGGACCCATTTACCTAAAACATTGTTTTCTTCACCTTTTCAACTAACTGTGTTCTCGGCCACATGCATCTGTTTAGCTTAAAGTATGTGCCAGTATCAAACACCCCCTACAAGTTTTTGCACTCATTTTCTATCTTTGTTATTTTGGTGTGATGTGCTTCTGCTGTTATTCTGCAGAGAATGTTCTTTTAAGTCCATTTTAAGTAATATTAGTCTTCTGAAATCTTTGTTTCAGGGAAATAATACAAAATTATGCAGATAGTCTTTGTAAATAGTGATATAGCAACGGCATTATCCTCCTGCAAGATACCTTTTTTTTCCTTTGGTCTTTGTCGCTGATTGCCAGGAGGCTTTTACATTGGTATAAAGGGCGAAGCTATATTTTTTCCTCCTTCACTTTGGGTGCCAATGAACACGTGTGGGGCAGGCGATGCTTATGCGACATTCTTTGTGGGATTCTTAGGGGAGCCTCAGACTTGAAATGCATCGTAGCTTTTGTGGACAGTCTGCATTGAATGTCTTCGGGTTCAAGATGCTGTTGATTTGGCAGAATCATTTGCCTTTCAACTTGAAGGCTCCAAACATATTTTGATGTCGGGTCTGATCAGATTTCCAACCTATGACCTCACTTAAACTTTGTACCGTAGGACTGAAATACTATAATTTTAGCTTTGTACATTTCTTATATTTGTAGTTTCTATTTTCATTCAGTTCAATGGTTATCATGAAAATCTTGATGTGATATTGTAAATGGATCCCTATGGAGGGGGTCTTAGAAAACTTATCTCTACCATGGTTAATCGAGACCTTGTGGTTAAAGATCTTTGGAACCCAGATAAAAGATGGAATGGACAACTTATTAGAAATAGTTTTGATAACTGCACTAATTAATGTGGAGGGCATATTAAAAATATATATCCCCTTGTAGTTGTAGAAATGATAAGAAAATTTGGCCCTCTTCAAAATGGGTAAATTATCGACAAGTTCAGCTTACAAAATGAAGAAGGTAGGGATGCTCCAACCTCTTCCATTGGTTGGACGGCATTGTGGCGCATTCCTATTCTACAAAGAGTCATTTGCTTCGGTTGGAAATGCCTTAACAATGCAATTCACTTACGCAAATTGCTACGCAATAACAATATATCTGTTGATTCCATCTATTACACATAAAAAATATTTTTGTTGATGCCTTCTGTTTTATTTGCATAAACAAGTAAGAGTGTTGAGCACGCTTTCTTTCTTTGTGATCATGTGAGGGTGGCTTAGTTTCGCTCAAATATAGGAATGTTCTTACATTATACTGCTCATCCCACGAGGGATTGGTGGACTATCTTTATAAGTCTTTGTGGATGGGAAAGCGGGCTCCAGTTTTGCTATTAGGTTTGACAATTTGTGGGTGCATGTAGGATATCTTGATGGCCCCAAGGTTTCTTCTCTAAAAGAAGCTGAGGTTGCCATTAATGGGCTCAATTGATTGGTCAATCCATCGTATTTTGCTAGACATCAAAGATTTAAGTTCGGAGTTAGTAGATATTTCCTTCGCACATATTCTTCTAACACTAAATGTTTTTGTACATGAACTTCCCAAGATCTTATAGAGTCAAGTTCGCGTGTGGGGGGTTGTGACTTCTGTAGGTTGGGTGTGTTATTTTGGGTTGTTTCCTTTATCATTTTGTTGGTCAGTTCTGTCTATCCTATGAATTCTTCTTTCTACCAAAAAAAATAAAAAATCACACAGAAAGCTCTGTAACTGTTCTGTAGGATTGCAGAAATGATTGAGTTCACAGAAGTACACTGAGCAATGAGCAATCATCTGAGCGTGAATTGTTTTGTGGATTTTGTATTTCCGTAAAGACGATTTTACAAATGATCAATGTTGGGCGGAATGAGAAAATTGTAATCACTTATTGCTCATATCAGGGTCAACATATTGATGTCACTATAGATCATATTGCGAACATCCGAGCAATCACTAACCTGTTGACAGGCTTTCTGGAATGGAATAGATGGAATGTGCCCATAGGGTGCCATATCCAAGGACTTAGAACCTATGCTCAGATTTCAAAGTTTCAAGTGGGACCCACATACCATATATGTATGGTAGGAAAACATTCTTATACATTGGTGATCACTTTACACGTGAATTTGTGCGTAAACAATGCATTCACAAGTGTAATTCCAGCCAGAAATTCTTTTAGCTACGGAATAGAGAATTTCTGAAATTCATAATGCATGAGATTTTGTGGTGAGAATTCAAGCATAAATGAAACAAAGAATTTAGAAAAGATAGAATTTATCAGCATTTCAAAATACCAACGTTTGGGATTCCCAGAACAATCGCCGGAACATGAATTCTACAAATTCCAACAAGGAAATCGGCCTTAGTTTGTGATGGAATGATGGATCTTTCTCAAGTTTTGGAATTTGCTATTTCTAGTATATTGAATGACTGCTGTAAAATGAATTATGGGTTTTAGGCAGTGAGTATTTGAAAGAAAAAGAAAAAGAAAGGAGAAAAAAGAGAGGATTATACGGGAAAATTCCTCATATGTGGATGTTGTACAAAAAGGTGCCCCGTAGTTCCGGCAGCACAAACGGGTCAGGGACTAGCCAGTCCCTGTTGCGGTTTTTTTTTTTTTTTTAATTGAAAAATGGGATGAGCGGCGCCACTGATGGGTATGATGCTAGCGTTACTCCTGTATCTTTCTCCTCATATCAAGCTCTTAAAGTAAAGAACCCAATCCTCTATGGAGAGGATGGTGAAGATAGGCTGCTGGAACAAATGGAGAAAGGTTGCTCTAGTGTGGTTGTGTATGGGTTGAGTTCTGTGACTGAAGAGGAGTTGATGCCTTGATAAAGTGGTAAGATCTGATGATGATGATGTGAGAAGTAGGGAAACAAAATGGGTTGGTGTTGCAGGCCGTGCATGAGTGGGAAGGTTGATGATGCAGGCCATTCATGAAGATGGGTTCGCATATAAAAAACATAATGAATTAGGAGTCTCTGTGAAGATGAGTTGGAAGCAGGTGTGCTGTTCGGTGGGTGGGGTTTGGAGTTGTGGGGCTGAGATACAAGAGGCCTCGTTGAATGGTTTGAATTTAGTGGGGGAGATGGCTGCTGGTTTGGAGGAGTTGCAATAAACATAGGATCGGACTCCAATTGCTCATGCTTTGCTGGAAAATAAAATCACTCGCTGTCGGTATAAAGATCACAGCTTTTCACCTAAAATCAAATCATATAAAGCTCCTTCAAGTAGGAGATCGGTAAAAGATATTGAGAAAAGGTAGAAACTAAAAACACCCACATGCTCCATTACAAATACTTTAATCTTCTTCAAATTCTAATATTTCTGAGAAGGGCTTTTTACAAACCATTTCCATTGCCTGGAAAATCTCTTCTTTGCTACCAAATTAAAACAACAGTTGTGCTACATGTCCCGAATTCGGGACCGAACCATACACTCATGCTTTTTCTCTCTCCCACTCCCCCAAATGTCAAAAGCCCTCATTGTTCACAGCTGTACCACGTGGTGATTTGGTCCCGAATTCGGTCTCGAATTCGGGACATTTAGACTTTTTGTTAAAACAATGTGGGAAAGGTAGACCCAGAGAAGATCCGAGAGCAGATTGAGTACAAGCCCAAGAAGAAGGTGGTCTTTGTCTCTCCTGTTCACAGCTGCTCCAACCTGCCAGACGTGACGTGGTTTACACGCCAGACGTGGTTTACAACTGTCTTCTTCGGCAGGGCTATGGACGCGAATATCTGCATCCCTATGTGGAAAAGCATTATCTTCCAACACACCTCTGTAAATTCCATATTTTTTCCGTAACAAACGAGGAGTAGGGATGAAGGAACCCTTTTCGTCATACCCCAAGTATAAGGAACCTTTTCATGCAACGGCCATCTAATGAGAATTTTCCCATAAAAGAAGCATTATGGAATGATGCAATCACGGAATTATAGATTTTAAGCATTTTGAGCATCCTATTCTGATGACTTTTCCATCTAAAATGTGATAGGTACACTAGGTTACAATGAGGAAATTACAGGATGGAAGACCATTTAGTCAAATTGTTGGAGCATGGGCCTTGGAGCTGCCACATATTTGTACACTAACAGGCACGTTTGGTAACGTAGGTGAGGCTGCCACATACTTGGCAATTCCTCGTGAGCATTTTTGTATGGTTGAAGGTTTTACATCTAAATTTAGTGCACCATGCATAGATGAGAAAAATTAATCGATCTGTAAGAGGATTTCCAAATCCTATGTGAGGGTCAGACTTGAAAATCCTCAAGATTTTAACTGGCCCCCAATCTTCGAGGATTTAGAACTGCCAAATGTGGATTTTCCACATTCTCATGGGAAAATCCATGCGGAATTCTTGAGGATTTGGTTGCCAAAAGCCACCTAATAGTTGTCTTAATTTGGCTTACATAATATCAGTAGGATAACTTCCTGATTTCGAAAATAGCAACTAATTTTCCACTAACATTTCCTATGGAGAGGGATAAAATTTATTCTAAAAAATATAGAAGATTGCCGAAAATGGGTGAAAGAGGGCAAATGTGTTTATACTGCAGGCAATACCCATGTGCATTTATCAAATATGCCCTCATAAAGATGCACCATAGTTAATCTGTCAATCATAATATAAATGAAGACTGGACATGTTTTAAGGACTGATCAGTTATAAGTGGCACATGAAGAGGTCAAAGTGAAGGCAATTAAAAAGATTTTGCCTAATTCGTTGCATTTAGCTTGGGACGTAAAGCCATAACCTCTACAAACTAAATAAAAAATAAACTAATCATATAGACAAAAAAAAAAAAAAAAATGAAATTGTTTCATAAAATTTGAGAGGTTACATTTCATAACATCAACCATTATCTATCATTAGAAATCATACAAATTTATAAGAAACACAACATTAATAAAATTCAAATCCATTTCAAATTCAAACACTTTTCTAATAAATTACCATAGGACTTTCTAACTTAACAACAATTACAAAGGTAAATAAACATTAAAAATGTGTTCCATCAAAAGCTATCTATAGGGGAGAGAGAGCATCTAGGAAAAGTAAATAAACTTATGAACAAGCAAATTAAATTAGAGACTAGGGCAGACCTGTTGTCAACCATTCACAAATCCTAGCATCATCATCATCCACCGGAATTGAGTGAGTGGTCATCTCTTTGCTACTTCCACATACGAATTAAATTTAGAGTGAGAAAATAGTAGATGCGGTTTCCTTTGCACCCAATTTCGCTTGCACAAATTGAAATTGAAGTTGTCTTAGTCAAGAGCAGCATCAGATCACCCAAGTTTTCCACCCTCACCCACAAGTCGGCTCTAAAAATTTCACATGCTTGCGGAGGCCGTGGCGAATGATTTTCGCAATCAATATCTCTCCGCTAGATTCCACCAAAATATATTCATGATCCGGTCGATTGGGTACTCGTAACCTAGGAATCCTAGGAAAGTGTCTTAGGTCTTCCATTTTCACATTAGTAATATTATGTGGAAAGAGAGGGTCAATGATTGCAAGACTCCAATCATCGTTCAATGCATACAGCTTTCCATCACAGAAAATGGTATTAGAGACGACGTTCCCTCGTTCCGATTCATCAAAAATGCTCCACCAGGATGGATCCTTGAGTGAACATATAGCATGAGTCTTTGGCATCCTTGCATGATGTGAAAAATACCATCAGGCTCAGTGGGAGTTGAGAAGAAAATGCAATCGAGACCCAGGAAGCCTATTTTTTTCTTGTTAGGAAGACCATTGGAATTTCTACCGTCTTTTTGAAGACCACCATTTTTGTCTGGGTTAAAAAAAATTAATTTCTCAATGTGTATGGATGGCCCGGGAGATTAGAGGAGTAAACATGAATTCCCCTTTTCCCTCTCCCCATAGTTACTTCCACAGTATATAATAAAATAATTTTTACTCCATCTTCTTTAAATAAATAAATGAATAAATAAATAAATAAATAAATAACCTTCTATCTTTATTGACCGTGCACAAGCTAGCTGCTCTTTTGCTCCTCTCTTCATATAAACAAACAGCCCCTAAAAAGGATTTTGATTAAAAATGGGAAGTCCTAGGCATTTCTTTTAAGAATAACAAAAGCTCTATATAGAGATCAAGACACATGAAACACACACATACACAAGAAGAAGAAAGGAGTAAAACGTGCCAGGTCATCAATTGTAGTCCCATTTGAAATTTTTGATGATTTGACTTTTAGTTAGATACCCATGCGATCATATTAGAAGAATCATATTTTTCACAGAACTAGCAAAGTAATTTTTTTGGAAACAATCTAAGACCTTCCAAAATGGTTAACACCTCTATTTAATTGGAATCGAATCATTCACATCCACATACTTTGAGAATATAAATAAAAAACTTACCCTTACTATTGAGAAGCACTCTTCCACTTCCTGTCGACCCTGGCTTACCATTCAAATCTCCATCTATGTTGAACTTTAAAACCCTAATGGAGGGGGTAACCTAATAGGGTCGAATCCCATGCATACTTCATACTAAAAAAGAAGAGCTTTTATATATACCCTTTAAAGTTTCAAGAATTTGTAAATAGGACCACGTGGTTTCAATATATTCATAAAACCCCCTACTTTTTTCATTTTAACACCTTCCATGTTTCAAAATCAGCGGCTTTACAACCACCATATGTTTTTAAAGTAAAATGACACTTTCAACCAACTATTTATCTTTGTATGTATATTTAAAAAATGTTAGATTTATTTTCCTCTAAAGCTTGTAACGTTGACAGTTATTGTAATAAACTTCGTATAAGAGACTAACCCTATATAAATCCATTTTTATCAATATGGGGTCCATTTCATTAAATCCAAATTGATTGCAATCTATACTTAGATTAGTTATAATTGACCTAATCTATGCACGACATACTATTAGATTGATGAAAGTTTCAAAATAAATGATTAGGCTTCACGTGCATGAGAAAGTTATTGAAAGAGACCATAGGGCCTTCAAATAAAATAATAGTATTATTGTAAATAGTGATATACCCATTTTTGTTTAATGTATCGAAGGGCAAAGCTATCATCTTTACAAAAATTAAATACAAACCTCTTGTCACTTGCCCATTCTCATTAGAACTATTAATTTTGTGGATATGGAAGGCATTAAAATGAAAAGGAAGGGGTATAGACAACTACTCAAACCATAAGAGCCTACTTACAAATTTTATAAACCTTAAGCGGCTATATAAAAAAACTCTAAAAATGCAGTTGAAATTGGAGTAATCATTTCTAAATAAAGCCCATTCTGCAATCCTTATAAATCAAAACTTCTATCAAGTATCAAGAGTTCCTACAGATCCAATCATTTTCTTCCTTCCAAATAAACAAAAGAATAGCATACTGGATCATCTTCTTATCTTTAATGGGTTCGATCACACGGTGATATCATTTGAATCGAATCCAAGGTCCCCAGATTGGATGTGGCCAAATGGGTGGGAAAGTGGGGATGGATTATAGACACTTTTTTTCCCTTTGAATTCTTCCCGGTCCTTTTTCAAAATTTTGTTTTTTAATCCAAAACAGGACCTTATGAATGATGTTGTTGCTGTTGGTGTTTTTTTTTTCTTAATCCTCCTTCGGTCAACTTCATGTTCCAATCACCAAAGTTGTAGTCGGCAACTACTCCCGGCATGAGATGATCTGTAATTAGTTACCTAAATCAGTAGCTTGTCTTGTTTCTACATATATGGCTCCCGTTAGTGTGGCACACTACCTGTTCATTAGGTGATGTGTGATATGGATGGCATTCATCAAGACTCAATAGTGGGGTCCACTTGCCTGGCGCTTTGAATTTTAACTTTTATGGCCCACATTTGGCCTGCCAAATACCATCACAATCATTATTATGCACGAATTATCTTTATAATCCTCGAATCTTATATATACACCTCAATTAAAATTTCAAAAGTTAATGTGGGGCCCACCAAAGTACATGTCAATCACAATGATAGGATGGGAATGAGATTGAGATTTCTATGCTGTGGATTAGGGCCGAGACCAACATCATCCCCATCTTTAAAGCCCCCATAATTTATCGATTGCAATTTGCAAGCAGCATAATATATTAATTAATAACTATCCCATATGTGTACTATACATACCAGAGAATTTTATGAAAAGATTAAACGATTTTACGAAGAAAAATTATATAATGACAAAATAATTATTCGTACACTTATTTAAAGACAAAATTACACTAATTGATGAGATGATATCATCAATCTCCTACAACGTTTCTTCTTTTTCTTTGATAGCTTCCTTACCTAATTGCCTTAGGCCACGTTTGGTAGCGGTAATCAACCCAACCTTTAAATCTGAGGGGTCCCTCACCTAGCCTTGACACCCGAATAGAATCTACACCCCTGGTTGGTTGTTCGATCTGTTGCTTTTTCAGACAGGAACCTTTTGGTTAAATGATGGAAAGCACCAACCGGGAGCATATATTTGAAACAACTGCTGCTTTCAGTCTAGGCTTGCTCTGCCCACAGGTGAGGAATTCACAGTTGAACGGAATCCTCACTGTCCCTGGAAAAGAAAAATCTTTACGAGGGATCTTATAGCCGAGGATTTCTCATATCCCACGGACGTTTGGTTAGAACTGTAGAATTACTGGGGGTTTTCTCAATACATGCTTCGGACTGAACATCAAAATCGGTGGAAGATAAACAACCCAACTAATATGAGGCCTTTCATGGCCAGCCAGCACAAGACATTCTGGCTAACAAGTGGGGCCCACTTTAGTGATATTGAAAACTAAAACCCCCATTGCACATCTATGCATGTGATTGAATTGACGGAGCCCACTTTACTGTATTAAACAAATTAAAACTCCTTATTACTAGGGTGCACAAAAAAAAAGCTAAACAGATCCAAACCGGGCGGTTCGGTCATGGCCGATCGGCTCAGCTCAATTTTCTTTTTGAAGGTGCTGTTAAGCTGCTCAAACCAAACTGAATTGAAACAATTGTATAAATATATATTTTTTATAAAACAGATAAAGGAATATGAAAAATTATTTGAAGAAGACTCGAACCCTCGCTTCATTGCTTGAAATCCAACGTCTCTCACCAATTGAGGTGCCATTTTTTTGTGTGAATTTTTTTATTAAAAAACAAATAAAAAAACGGTAACCAAACCGGTTCGGTTTGAGCGCATGGGTGGTTCGGTTCGATTTAAAAAAATAAGAAATTGATGAGTTCGATTTGGTTAATGGTTTCCCCATTAAACCAATCTGAACCGCCCACGCGGACCCCTACTTAAGACATATGCACATATAAATGAACTCCTGGAGCCAACTTCATGATCTCAGACAAAGTAAGATCCCTTAGCACAAGTATGCATATATTTTAACTTATGCGACCCACTTCAATAAAGTGAACATGAAAAGTCAATTTTATGGCAGGCAAAAAGCACCACTAAAACATGAAATTCTGCCACTAAAATGGCCAATCGTGATGGAAAATCCCCAATGCTAATTTCTAAATTTCTGCTGCTAAAAATTTCATTTTAGGTTAGAAAAATGCCACATTTTGCTATTAGAGGTAGAAAATCTTCACTTCTATTAGTCATTTTTAGAGGCAGTTTTAATTTTCCGATGCTACTTCCCGCATTAGGGCAGTTCATTTCTTTTGCTAATAGTCTTCGCTTTAGCAACGACTTTTTTTATTCACTGCTAAGGGCTTGTTTGATATCTCTACTATTTTTTTGTCCACTACTCTTTTGCCGGTAAAAATTAAATCCAAAAGCCTTGCCTTAATATATTATAACAAGCATTGTAGCCCGTGCTTAGCACAATCATGTTTTGATATATTATCATTTAAAAAAAATTATACTAAAATAATGAAGATCATAAATTATAAGTTAAGCACTCATTCCATTAAGAAATAGAGAAAATCTTTAGTTAATTATATTTGTAAACAAAACAATCATCTGATAAAACATAATCCAAATACTAAAAATATACCTAAACAATAAAAAAATAAAATGACATCATCAAGGAATGAATGATAGCAAACGTTTTGGTTTAGTGGCATAGTGCTTAGTCATATCCGCATGAATAAGGCAAGGCTTGAGCCCAATCCCAATCAAGAGCCAACTTGCTTTGGGCCGGCCTTTAACCTTAAGCTTTGGTATACGGGCTAAACTTGGACTTAAAGTCTACATAGATTTAAGATATGAGCTGAGCTTGGATTCAGTAGAAGAAAGCCCAAGGCTTGACCCGGCCCAAATAAGATATATAATTTAATAAAAAATCTTTTATTAATGGGATGAAGACTCAAACACATGAATTTTCTCACACATACACGTCCAAGGCAGCTGAGCTACTGTTTGGAGCTAATGTTGGAAGCCTTTTGTGATACGAAGAGAGACGTAGATGGGTTCGTCTTTTAGAAAGATGACTAATGGTGCCCGGCATGTGCATTACAGTTTTACTAAGATAATTTGAGCATACATGGGAATGAGCGCAATGGAGAAATACCAGCTTATTTAGGGGCATAAATTTTTGAAAAGTTCAGCAATTTATAATTACTCATTGTTTTTATGAACCTTAGTAGGAGTTTTAATAGAAAAAAGTTAAAGACGATTGCATAACAAAATTGAGTAATAATAAAATTGAGTCATTACACGTCGAGCCCGTCATCTTTTATATTGAACATTTTCTCATTTGACCTCAAATTAATCAAGTAGGTCCTCAATTGACTCAAATTGGAAATATGACAATGAAGCAGGACTTTCTTTTAAACTGTGAAAAAGTTTAAAACAACCACCCACTTCATTCGTTCGGTTCATTTCCTCGAGAAGAGAACAACATGCCATTTCCTCTTTGTTCTTCTTTCCATTTCTTCCTCTCACTTCTCTGATTCTGAAGATAGCAATTGCATGTGCCATTGGAGGCTAGCCTTGGCTTCCTTCACCTTTCCCATCTCTACCTCCCCATATACTTGTTGTGATCAAATCTGTCTTTTACAACTTCTCAACAGTTTCTTTGGTAAGAACTTTATCCTTTTCTTAGGAATTTGGTAGTGTTTGAGCCAATAGAAGTCATGTCTATCACATGCATGCATTCTTACGGACTTTTTCCATTTGGATTTTTTTATTAAAGTTTGAAATTTGGGGGTTTTCACTTGTTTTGACTCATGTGTGTAAGCTTGGATTAAAGGCAAGTATAAGCAAGATTTATCAATACATGTTGTTATATTTTGATTGTTGAATGAAGATTCAGCCTAATGTTGGTGTTTAGCCTCTTTAATTCAATTTGAGATAATTATTTAGATGGTTCTCTTATTATGGGTGTATCTTTGAAATAGAAATAGTGGAATGAGTTGTAGTGAGATGGTTTGGAATGAACAAAACTCAGAAATTCAGTAAATAGCAATTTCTGCATTCGAACGTTCGAACTCTTACTCTCGATGTTCGAACTCGTGGCCTCTCGAGTGATTGGCTTGGAACAAACATTCGAACTCTCACTCCGAATGTTCGAACTCTTGGCAGGCACTTAGTTGAATTTTAGCATATTTTCGAATTGCCATAACTTTTGACCCGTTCGTCGAATTTTAGAATTCTATATACCATTGGAAAGCTCTTAAAATGTAGAATTCATTGGTCCACTCATCCTAATTATTAGAGGTTGGGTAAGGAAGTGAAGATGTGGAACAATGAACCAAATCTATCTCTTTAGGAAAAGGGATTGTGAACCTAGTTTGGACCCCATTGGACTATTTGAGGAGTTAACTCCACTTCTCAAAGGCCCAAGACCTTCCATAATCAATCCCTTAGGATGATTGTGAGACAAACACTAAACCAATAAGGTTGTAGGATATCGAAAGGCCTTGTAAGATCTTAACTTGGAACCTTAAACATTCCCTCATGACTAATGAAAATTATAAATCTCATGAATGTTCTTTAGAGGCTAAGATCAGATCATGAACACTATTTATGAGTCTATCACCATAGCATGGGTGTTGGTTTAGGAATTTAATGTACTTTCTTCATACAATGTGGCACCAAATTAAGATAACTATACATTGACTTTCTAAAAGTACATCGGATTGGATGGGGAAAGACGGTGGATAGATAAAATAGGATGGGCTAGGAATATACCTTGACTCTCTTAACTTAGAATGCATGTGCATATTGATTACTATACTCATGACTTCACCTGCATAGATTGCACTCCCCTCATATTATTATTTGAATTGTCGTTACATTGTTTAAATATAATTGAGAAGTCTTGAGTAGATTGTGATTGGAAAATGATGGAATTGGGTTGTATTGAATGAATGGATAGTGGAGTCTACTCAAGTTCAGTTTATTGATTTGAATGAGTCGGTACTACGTAGCTTCGACCGGACGATACCCGACGGGGTTGACTCTTGGTTTAGATTGTGAACGTCGCTGTGCAGTAGACAGTTTGGAGTACCAGAACTCCAGAACCTGGGTAGCCAGTTGAACCTTTGGTCGGGCCAGTTGGACTTTTGGTCGGGTCACTGGTGACATCCCAAAACGCGTGGCCTCATTGAGGGGATTTAGTTAATGTGGTTACCAACTAGATTGTACATGGTTTTCATTTATCATTGATTCGTCAAGCATGATTAACTCGACTGCACAATTGCCTAGTATACTATCATATGAATTATTTTAATCAACTATCATTAATTCTGAAATTGATATAACATGTGGAATGAATTATTGCTTATACTCAGCTGAATTATTGTATTCATTAGTTATTCTTGGTGTTACAGATGCAGATCCCAATCCCGGTCTTGAGGAGATCGTGGAGGGAGGGAGAGGAGGAGGCTGTCGAGGTACCTCCAGGCATTGAGGAATTAATGGACGGCTGAGGGAGCTGTCTAGCTTATGTCACCGAAGAGCGTCTCATCTTTTGCAAATAATATACTTTTGGTTCATGAACTTTATCAGTGTATAGGAACAAACTAAATGTGCTTTTGGTATTGATGAATATAGATACTTTTGTGTTAATGAGGTGGAGTATAAATTTTTTAAATCTCTACTTCTTACTAGTAAATGAAATTATCTTTTGTTTAATGAACTTGAATGTTTGGACAGCTTATGATATGATACATTTATATGTTTTAATTTAATGCTTCCGTTGATAAATGTACAAAGACAAGTGTCTGTGAGCATGTCTTACGAGTGGAACTTATGATTATCTCCTTCGTGATTCGCACTTGACCCGAAATAGGTGTGATGAGCATGGGAGTACGCGTGTCACACCTTGAGATTTACCTTTGGCCAGGTGGATTCAGGACCGGGATGTAACATACGTAAGTATGGTATCAGAGCATGAAAAGTCTTTCTAAAAGACTTAGAAACCAATATAAATGTGGTGAGAATGCGATAGAATCGATTAGTGATGTTGACATTTTGATCTTTAGATTATTGTTTCGTTATGTTTAGCTTAAGGTGGGGGGTAGAATTGTTACCTCTAACCTAAAGTGAAACTCTTTTACAGATAAATGGCGTCTGGCTCAGGATTCGGAAATAATGAGTCCAATAATGAGCAGCAGTCTTTTGTTGTAGTAGAGCATGATACACCTCCGAACATGGATGCTCGAATGATGATGCTAATGGAGCGGATGGCAAAGACTAATGAAAACATGGCTGCGATTATGGCAAGACAAGATCCAGAACAGCCAAATGCAGGAACTCAAGTAATCTTTCAATCCGAGGACAAAGATCCTAATACTTTATATGAGAAGTTTCGAAAGATTTTCTACCTAAAAATGATTAGGCAAAACAGTTACCAAATTCAATGTAGATAAATTATAGAGACCATTTTACCATTAAAATTTGTCTGAAACTTACCACCAAATAAATACCAAAGCAGCAAATGGCAGTAATAAGAATATAAAGAAATTTGAAGAAGATATTAAGAATGTACCTTCTTTAGGCCAGGAACTTTTGCAGATAACAGTATGAACTTCTAGATGAGCTTCTTTAGCCACTTCTTAACTCTACAATTGATCTAAAGCATTCATCTCACGATGATTTGTGAAGGTGATTCTCTGCATAATTTCAATAAAAATATAATTAATGTTTGCTTGATACAAATATATAAAGCATGCAGGTATATATTCTATCACTAATATATTCCCTTCAATTTGCCCTTTTTTTAATGAATGTTGTTGGGGGCATTTCATTTTCAGAATGTTTCAATTTGTGAGAAGATGAAAATTTTATTAAGAGAATGGTTCTCAAAAAAGGAAGAAATTAATTACCAATTCGGATAACTATTTAACAGATGAGAGAGAGAGAGAGAGAGAAATTAATTTTACCATGTAAGGGTATGGAATGATGTGAATGATCAAGATCAACATGATAATTGTAAGAAAAAAATATTCTCGAAAATATTTGCCAAAGAAGGGCTCATTCTGAGATCAGAATATTGTCAGCAAAATCTCATGCTTACACACAATATTTTCAGCAAAGGAAATAAACCAGTCATGCACTTATATTGTAAACTGGAATAAATCGGCATGGGAAAATATGACTAAGAGAATTTAAATGAGCCACATATCCAACTGGGCCCAATAATATTAAAAAAACCAAATGGACACGTACCAGATTGCTAATGGTTGTAACAATCACATTGTCTACCAAACTCCATGATGTTTAGACCCATAGAAAACCAAGAAAATAAAAGATATTCAGCAAACAACATTTGGTCAATGCCAAGATCAGTAAGAGCCTGTAAGCAAATGATGCGAGAAAAAGTAGCCATAAATGGAGTAAGAAGTGCTTTCCATTTTCTTTACCTTTTCTTCAACAGTGCTCTTAAGCAAAAAGACAAATGCCTCAGAGAACTGCATTTCACAACGGCCACTTCGCAGTTCAGCTACATATGGACATTCCAAGGTTGTTTGTGCCATCTTATCCAGAGGCTGCAAAAAAAAAAAAAAAAAAAATACTGTGATATTGCTTGTGAACAGATTGCATATAACTAACAGCTAGGATGTGACCTAGAAACAAAGAGTTTATACAATTGTAGAATGCACATACCATGTCATCATCATCTCTTGCAAAAGCAGACAATTAGATCATGTCAAATGCTTAATGTAGTAGCACATACCAGAAGGAACTCAACAAAAGAAAAGCCCAGAATCAATAAAGATTTAAACGTAGAAAGCTAAATAGAAAGTTCATTAGTGGAAAGAAATTAGTAAGCAACTGCAACATCCCATGTGAATTGTGATATTATATTTGCATTACTAACAAGATCCCTTGTCAATGTTCTGACAAGCGCATCTAGTAATAAAAAATGGTGGATCGGATAAAATCAAATCATAAAATAGATCCAAAGTTTTTTTATTATTAAAAAAAATAACTAAAAAAAGGATATAAGTCAAATTAAACAGAATGGGATTTTAAGTTTAATGGAAATAAAGCAATTGGTTGGAAGTCAACCAGAAAAGGGATTTTAGTATGAAACTTGAAATTCTCTCTCTCATATCTGCAAATTCATAGGACAGCACAAGCTTCGGGACTATCACTAATAATAAAAATTTGGAAACAGATCCCCAATTTGGTAATAATAAAACTTTGGAAACAAGAAACAGGGGCGCCCTGTTTGGACGAATCAGTGGTCACCACATGTGGGGCCGAAGGGGGGGTGGAGGAAGGCAGAAAGCAAGTTCTCTTTCCTCTGCCCCCCTACTGCCCCCGCGCGTGTCAACCCTTGATTCGTCCAAATAGGGCTCCCCTGTTTGGACGAAATAGGGGATCCGGATCCTAAAACTTTATCCCCTGACAACTTATTTTATTCTTCTGTATGATCTGCATATGTCTTTATACCCAATGGTTAAACTTCATTTTGATGAATTAATATGATACATCTATAAATGAAGCATGTTTGATTTTTGTAATAAATTTTAAAATATTCTCTTCTACCTCTCTTTTCGCTCATTTTTACATCCGAGGAAGAAAGAGAAAGGTCAATAATGTAGCAACTATGAAGTTTTTATATTTCTAACATAATATGACATTTGTTATCCATATTTTTCCGTCATGAAAAGAAATAGTGGAAATACTTTATGTGATGTAATGAATATAAAGCTACGGTATAATGAATAAGAGACAATAAGAAGTATAACTATTTGTAACGAACAATAAAAATATGACTATTTAGTTTTTCTATTTGCAGAATGACACACATATGAATAAACAATATGTAAATTTTAGCGAATTACCACATAGTTGATTAATCATATTTATTGACAGGAGATGAAAACAATATAACATTTGAAAAATATGAAAATTTAGATGGAAATAAAAGTAAATTATTTTCATACCAGCATTGTATATATTCGATGTAGTACTAAAGACGGTGAAAGTCTCACACGAAGCAAGGGTTCTTTGTTGCATGAAAAGAGGAAACAGTAACCATATATACTGACATAAAATGAAAAGAATATAATCTCCATAGCAATGCAAAAATAAGCAATGATATGAATTCCAACTAAACATGGTCAACAAATAAAATCTCCATAGCAATTTATCCATCAACTCCAAAGAAATAATAATAAACAATTATTCAAAGAAATCCATAGAATTCTCACTTATTTTGCCCCCAATTTGAACAATTGTATATATTCAACTGTATATCAAATGTGTGAGTCAACTAGAGAGTGTAACATGCAGTTGGCATGAGACAACCTTATCTAGCTCATATAATTACTTGTATAAATTTGTTAGGATTGCAGCTTTTGGCATTTTTTTTCTTTTTCTTTATTAGTAGAAAGCACTCATTCTAAAACCATTCATTCACATTCAATGTGAAATAAGTTTTGTGTGCATGCACATTTTAAATATGAAGCGGGAGTCTATATAATGTATCTCCCTTTTTTTTTTATTGACATTGGTCCATAAATTCTTACAACGAAATATGACAATAAACAAAGATAGTGAGTTGAGATATTGGAGCAAACTGAAGTAAATAAGTGAGTTTTTTTTTTTTCCTTTGGAAGAGTTAAATTTCTAAGTGTCAACCTAAGGTACTATTTCTTCAATTATCTTTATTTATACTTTTCACCACAGGTAATTATTGAGGATTTACAGGAAGCTGCATAAATATTACAGATAATATTACGTTAGAAGCTTTATTTTCATATATAGGTGAGGAAGATTACATTAATATTTAATTAATTTATTTATTCCCAAATAGTTTAGACATATATTTAAAAGAGTAATTCTTTCGATATTTGCCATTATTTATTCTCTCTCTTTTTAAATTATCATTTATTAGCTTCTCAAAGCCTTGATTAAGTTACATCACAACAATGGTGGGTGAGTTCAACGTAATTCTTGTTTAGTAGAAAACATTTGTACAAATATATATTTATACATATGAACTTTGGGAGAGACGAAAGCATTAGGAAAGAAAGAACTATTGTCTTCGCTTGTCTTGTCTTTTAATTTATTTATCTTTCAAACAAGATAATAGGAAATGAGAGTTTGGATGGAGACGAAGGGGAAATGGATATTTGGAGATGAAATTGAGGCGAAGTCTCTTTTAAATGAACCAAAGTCAAGTCATTACTATTGGCAAGCCCCAAATGCCAATTGGATATCTGTTCTTTTTTTAATACAAAGAACCAAATGATAGTTGGATATCATGGCCATCTTCCTGGACTGGGTACATATGTCTCCTACCAGATGACCCATAGGGTTTGTAATCAGGGTTGCAGGCACGTGCCCTCAGGAGTGAAAAAGAAAATTAAGAAGATGAAATAAGAAATCAAGAAGATTAAGCAAATAACAAGAAATCAAGAAGATTAAGCAGTCAACAGAAAGAAGTTTCAATAAAAGAAATCTTACCTTTCAGCTTTTCAGGTTTAGATTATTTTTGAGAGATGGGGAGAGGAGGACGAGAGGATTTTTTGAGATGTAGAAGAGGGACAATGTGAAACAAGGATTTTCATTTGCTTCTTTTTTGAGGCCCAACAGCCGCTAATGAATCCATGCAAGCAGGGTTCATTGGAATGTGTAGAAAAACGAAATAAGCAGCACATTTCGTCTCTTTTATAAGGGTAGAAAGTAAGATGTGGTGGGTTGTAGACGATGAAAGGCCCGTTTAGATTGGATAAAATAGATATTACGATGAGTGGTGATGGAAAATGAAAAATGCCTCAAACGTACTGAATATCAGACTCTAAAAATCTAGAAAAACCAAATAATTATACAATAAGAAAAAGAACGTTAATTTTAAAATCAATCTCTAACTATAGTGGAGAACAGACCTGAAAATGGGTATCTCGTCGATAAGATGCTCATGCGATGAGGATGAGTGCGAGTCGTGGAGGGATACAGACGTTGAAGATATTGACACCAAAGAAATAGAGAGACATGAGTTTGTTGTTGCAAAATTTGAGAGAGAGAGGGTCTTATTGAAAACTTTGAGAGAGAGACATTAGTTTCTTGTTGCAGAGAGAGAGATACTCTTATTGCAAGCTTTGAGAGAGACGGGTTTGCTGTTGCAAACTTTTCTAAGGGAGAGAGAGACAGAGAGATGTGAGAGAATAAACAAAAAAAAATAAAATCTCTCCTTATCTAGAGGAGTCTCCTCGGAGCCTCAATTTTCCAATCAAATCGCCCGAAAATCTTAGATATTACTATATTTTTTCTTAATTTTGTCCATGTTGGATTTCGGATTGCTGATGTTATCTTATTCCACATGATCTTTACCATGTGGAGAATGAGGAATGACTCCAAATTCAATGACTCCAAGCCTAGAGCCTCTTTGCAGGTCAATTGAGTCCTATGCAAATTCATCATCCTCTTTGCACTTTCTTACGAGAGTCTAACCCACTGTATAGAATCTGTTGTTCAGACTTTTGTTTGATTTTATTGCAATATAGCATCATGGCTTAGGGGGCATTCGCCATGTATATAATTTTTTTGTTTTGTTAATGATGATGAATTCATTTCTTTAAATCTTTGAGAATTTAATTCAATGCAAATAATGAAGCCATTAAATTGGTTTAGAAAAAAAAAAATTAAATTCGTGGTAAACTTATAATTTTTAATAATTATCTTCATGCAATTAAATTGGCCCTAAGTAATAAGAAAAATAAATTATACCAATAGGGGAAAAAAAAAAAAAAACAAGGTATGAAGGTGCATTAAGAAAAGAAGGTTTGAGTAGTTTTGTCATTTCCCTTGGCATAGAAAGGGCATTTGGGAAGGAGGAGGGGAGAGCCATATCTTGCTATATGGAAAAATCTAAGGGCACATTTGGCAAGCGTCAACGCACCAAAATTCTCCTGGTTTTCCTTGCTTTCGTGGAGCAATATTTGAAGATAATTTAGGATCTGGATCCTGATTTGAAGAAATTCGCTATTGAAAGCATGAGGTGAATCCAATCATTTTTATTTCTAGTTATTCTTGTAGCTAAGATAACTTATCCCAAATTCAAAGGGATGGATAATATTTAGGTGGGAATTATTCTCACATAATATGTGAGAACTTTTTTGTGAGGCCCAATTGTGGGTCCCATTTGGGGATGGGACCGGGGGGATGGAAATATCTATATGAGGCCGCCCCAAGTATTAAGTTTGACCACAAACCCATGCCACTAACCTCTTCATCCATGCCCCACAAGTTTAATGGATTTATATTCAAGAAAATATTCAACCCTTGATCCAACGGGTCAGTCCATTTGGATGTGTGCCAATCTTTAGGATTATTGACTATCATGGGGTTCCCTATTGGTTGCTAGGTTTGGATGGGTTGTTAGTTGGGCCCCGCAAAAAAGTTCTCATATAATAGTTCTCATTTGAATATTTCACTTATATATATACTAGCAACAAACGCCCGTGCTAAGCCCGGGCCCAAAAATGAATATACATCTCACGGGTCTACCACCTACTGGGTCGCCCGTGGGTCCTCCTTCGATTCCACGGATTACATGGGTCATCAGGTGGCCCACTTGGATCCCGGTATCAACACAAGAAAATCAAGCTCTCATTGAATCCTCCCAACCTGGAATAATCAGAATCAACACCCAAATAAATTCAAACCTAAAACACGTCCTCTCCCTCTCTAATGAGACGTTGGATGGTGGGTCAAATAGGGCCCACCTCGCACGGATCCACCACCTCTTGGGTCTCCCATGGGTCCTCTTTCAGACCAACAGATTAGATGGGTCATCGGGTGGCCAATTTGGGTCCCGATATTAATGCAAGAAAATTAGGCCTCCTAGTCCTCTCCCTTTTCTAATCAGATGCTGGATGGTGGGCCAAACAGGGCCCACTTCGCACGGGTCCACCACCTACTGGGTCGCCCATGGGCCCTCCTTCGGATACACGGATTAGATGGGTATTCGGGTGGCCCACCTGGGTCCCGGTATTAACGCGGGAAAATCAGTTCCCTGTATCAATACTATTTTTTTTTCATTTATTTATTTATTTTAATCAAGAAGCAACGCAAATCTGCAAATTGAATTTAGAAAGTGGTACCTTAGAAGAACAAACAATGCACGTCTCTAATCAGGATCGGAAATCTCTGGATGTTTATACGTCTCTTCTTCTTCCTTTCTGCAACTTGTGTATTTCTTCTTCTGTTTCTCTTCTAGCAGTCCCTTTCTAGTAAGGTAAGGGATCAGTTACGTAGTGGGAACTTCTTTGCTTGAGGAAGATTTTGTTTGAGGAAGTTATGGGAAGTTTGTTTGGAGGAGAGTGGAGATGACAAGTGTCTTTCATGTAGGCAAACATGTGTCTTTATCTAAGGGAGAGTACATTCCCTTAGATATATAGATATATGAGAGATGCTCCTATGAGAGATATCTCTCACTTTTTATATATTACATATATTTCTTCCGTTAGAATGAGTGTGGCACTTATTACATATATTCCTTCTATTAACTATAAGGGGTAGCCCAGTTGGCGTAGGACCACGGTTTGCACCCGGAACCACACTGGGGCTACATGGCAGTTTATCCAGTTTCTCTCTGGGCCTAGGATTAGTCCAGTCCAAAGGGTGAGAATCTTTCGATAGCGAAAAAAAACAGCTTCTCCCTGTTTCTTTGTCTCAAGTTCGATTGTTGGCTACATACATCTTTTCCATCGTCTTTCTCCTTTGGGATTACATCTTCTTCATCAACATTACATCTTTGCCACGGCGTATCTCCTCTCCAAGTGGACTATCCACCTTCAACTTCTTCCAATTTTATTTTTTCTTTGATGTTAATTGTTTTTCCAACTAAATAAACATATTTAGCATATGAAAATCGTGCATGTCTAATATACACCGATGTGCAAATCCGTGCATAAATAAAGTCAAGGGTACAATCTAAATTTCACATATGGGTATTTTGGTAATAATTTTTTTTTTTAAATATGGATGTGCTCAGTGAAACGAGCGGTGAATTTAGAATTTCTCACTGGAAAGTTATAAGCAGCGTAAAGGGTTTGATATTGCAGGCCCTTTTGGGCTTTTGACTTTACCTGGGAAGTCAACCGTATCGACGGCCATATCAGTCGTCACTAGGGCAGCCTAGAGAAAGAAAGAGAGAGAGAAAACACACATGGTCTTATATAAAAATTTCAGGACCTTTTGGTAACTTCATCACGCACTTCTTACTTCTTTCCCTCCATCAAGAAGAAGTACTTCAAAACATATAACTCTCGGTTGCTCTTTCTTTCTTCTCTCGTCAGTCTTCTTGTGATTTCTCACTAGGTTTTTTCCCTTTCTTCTCAATATCTTCCTCTTCCTTTTCGTTGTGAGTTCTGTTTTTTGTTCGTGGGAAAATTGCAGTTCCGGCAATGAAGCATCGTTTGAAACTATACCTGGAGAGAATTCAAGATCTGAACCCTGATGTACACAAACTCGCTATTGAAAGCCTGAGGTGATGTGCTGAACCCAATCATTTCACACACATCTGCATATTTATTTCTAGGTCTTTTTTACCTAAGATAACCTATTCCAATTCAAAGGGATAGGGAAAATATAATGACGATGATGATGATTCTGTATCATCAATCCCATTTCATCTATGAAAACTTGCATGTGGAGAGATAACGATCTGAGAACAATCTATGAAGAACTTCATTCCAGTGGAAACTAATCAGGGGCAAGTATCTACAGTAAGACAAATGATAATGCTAGTTTTAGGTAGTAAGGAAATTTAATATGGGAGAATATACTAACCATGGTTACGTGTTAGATACAAATTTTACACTTGCAAAATGAAAGTGTCAATGGGGTATGCAACCAAATTTGAAGTGTCTACATAGCTTAGCTCTGGAGAATTGTTGTTTACTTTGTTGAAAGCAAAGTAGAAAAGATGTAAAAAGAAGAAAAGCCCAAAAGAGGCAGAGAATCAAGTATTGATTTTTTCTTTTGAATGGGCTCCACATCAATAAAAATGATTTGTGTACTATTTACGGTTTATTTATATTGTTCAAATATTCATGTGGAAAATGATGCCCAGCAGGAGTGACATTTATATTGTTCAAATATTCATGTGGTAAATGATGCCCAGCAGGAGTGACATTGCAATGATAGATTTTTCAATTATCTTTCCTAATAAATCCAAATTTGCTTAGACTACATGCTTTCTTGCATGTTGCTGTGTGGAACACATGCATGAAATTTTGCCAAATTTTAGTTTATCAATGTATATAATTGTTATTTTTTTAATAGGCAGGAGATATGCACATTGACAAGTTCTATGAGCACTGTACCGAAACCTCTGAAGTTCCTTCACCCTCATTATGGGACTCTCAAATCATGTTATGAAGTCATGGCTGATTCAGAGTTGAAGGTACATTCTATCTAGTCTAAAAATTGCAATAGCCAATTTATTTTTTCCATAAAAGTCAAAGACTCAAAGTAACAAGTTTGCTCACCATGTTCTATGAATTACAGAAATACCTTGCTGACATACTTTCTGTTGTGGCCTGGACTATTTGTGCACAAAGGGAACAGGTGTACCAAATAACTTTACAAACTATTCTATTTTATGCTTTGATTGTTGACAGCATTGAAATAATTGAGTTGCCTAGTTAATTTGCTTCCTTGCGGGAAACTGGGAACCATTTTAGAGAAATTATTCCTTGCTTATGCTTTGTTTATTGGGGAACTTTTGGAAAAGGAGAAAAACTTTCTTTCTTCTTTCTTTTTATTTTTTTGGAATTTCTTTGATTGTCTGTTTAATGATAGTTACTTACATGTGAAAGAAAATTACAATCTTCACATTAGAATTTCTGGACAGCAACATTTCATGTCTTTCAAATAAGTGGCAATGAAAGGCTATTTTGACATTTGGAAAGTGGGGTTTTATGAATTGGAAAGGTACCAACTGCGGAAACTTTAGTTTTTCGTGGTACTAGTTTCTTTTCTTATTTTATTGGTGATATGACTTCGAACCACAACCTCAAGGTTGCAACAGTGAGCGCCTTCTACTCTGCCTTCGCCTTTGGCTTATGAGTTTAAGTTTTTGTGCCACTGTGATTTTTATGGTTTTTCCAAAACTGAAAGAACCATCTGATTCCTTCTCTGACTCTTATTGCAAATTGAGAATGGCAAAGACCTTTTTGAGCTAGTCTTGAATCTGCTGTAACCTTTTGATGGGGAGAACCTAAAAGAAGAAGAAGATAAGAGGATAACTGGATTGTTTGCTTTGATGCCAAGTTGAAATTTAGGGACTATATCCTGAGAAGATTCTGTGATCTAATTTATTAATAATTGCCAATGGCTATTTATAGAGTACAACCAAGGATATTAACTTAAACCTAGAAACCTAATAACTGTTGTGCCCTTTAATATACGATGTTATGCCATCCTCTATCAATTTAAGCTTCTAGAGTAAGTGGTTGTCAACATGGTGTTACAGAAGGAGGTCGAGTGTTTGAGACCCAGGGATTGTATCGTGCATTGGTGCCCTGTATACTCCCACGGAGAGTGTTGTGTGTATGTTTTTGTGTGGAGCCCACACGTCCCCCCAACCCACCAACCACACCCCCCCCCCCCCCCCCCCCCCCCCTTGATATATATTGTTATGTCATTCTCTATCAGAGAATAAGTGGTTGTCAACAATAACATCATAATAGGAAACTGTAATCACTCATTGATATTAACAGAAAATAGCACAAATTTACTCTAATTCTAAACTAAGACAAACTTATTCTTATAATTTAAAACTAACCCATAATTACTATAAACCTAATTGTTTCTCAACATAAGTTACTATATGTTTTTCTACATGATATTTTCTTTTTTTGTCCTGTAGTTTTTAACATAATATGTACTCACAAGTTGGACAGGCCTTTCAGTGCAACCTTTTTACTCTGTCATATAGAAATATAATATGTACTCTGTACTCACTAGTTGGACAGGCATTTCAATGGAACCTTTTACTCTTGTATTTAATTCTGCAATGCTTTCTTCCTTCTGTTTTTGTAATTGGCTGTTCTAATTGTTCCTATGTAATTTTTTGCAGGAATGCCTAAAATACAGGTTGTTGGGTTCAGAGGGAGATATTGGTTCATGGGGCCATGGATATGTAAGGTGAGGATTATCCCAGACTTATGTAATGTTTGTGGATTTAACAATAACAAAAGATGGAGTTTTGTGGGTCCTTTTTTTTTTGTATTTATTTTTTATTGATGATGACAAATTTATTAAAAGCAGAGGAGAAAAGTACACTTAACTCCATTAATGACTAATGGATGTTTTTCTATTACTCCCTGATCAAATTTGGTAATTCCTACTCCATTAATGACATTATTAATTATGACTGAGAATTTACATAGGTTCGTGAGTTAAATTGAACGTAGTGCAGTCTATCTTTTTACAACATAAAACTAGTCATTTCATGTTTAGCATGTTTTGTATCAAAGATAAATAACAAATTAACAGTCAACATATGACGCTCGACTAGGTGCATGTTGTCTATCATTTAACACGTATCACTTCTCATTTTAAACGTGTTAATCAAGAACTGTATCCGAAACCATTCAAAGCTTCAGTCCAAAATGATATCCTTTGACACTATCACTCTCGAATGATGTGGATCTATGATACACTTTTGACTCCTTTTAGTTTAAGAGTTCAATCCAGTGGATCCTTGAACAGTTTACTTTCTTCAACGGATTTGAGTCAGTGCAATGGATATCAAATACAATGATATGATTTGCAGTCCTCTTGATAACTACTGTCACTCTTGATTTTTATCTAGCTATTTGATGGTGTTTTCTTTTTTCCTCCTATCTCGTTAACTTCTTAATCTTCAAGGTATAATTCTACTGACCAACTTGTCTATAGACATTTGCCAAATGGTCATAGCCTAAGTGTTATGGTTCCAAATTCTGTTGTCTCTTAGAACACGCTCTGCTACACCCCATGTTTAAATGGCAGTGCATGTACCAAAAATCCAATATAGTGCCCATATAGATGGTTCTTCTCTAAAATCTGCCCCATCAAATCCTGTTGCTGCTTCTTCAAATCCTGCTCCTCTCAAGAAATGTCGCTCATTTAATGGTTGGAAGAGAACTTGAGTGGAGAGAATGTCTGCTGAAATGGCTCATTTTGTGCTTTCCCTCAATTTGTTTTGTGGGATACACGTATAATTTGCATTAGGGAAGAAACTAGGTGTTGTTTCTAGAGAAAGAAAGGGAATTGAAGGTGATGAAGAGAAGTAAAAATATGAACAAAAGAGGGGAAGAGGATGCATCGTTGCCTTAAATGATAGTTTTTGTCTTTTTACAAAAGAAATTTCATTAAAGTTGTTGTCATCAGGTCAATTTAGTTGTTAAGGACCTAATTGAAAGAGATTCTCAAAACTTGATGATTCTTTAAGATCCATGATTCATGGGCCTTCTTTTGATGATATTAGGCAAAAACGAAGGAATTATTTTGAAAACCATCATATGTCATTCTTTATTTTTTCTGTGTTGCTTGAAGTTACATATACTGTGGTTTGAAGTTTACCTGTATTGTGTCATGATGTTCTTTTTCTCCTTTTTTTTTTTTTTTAAAAAAAATTAAGGAGTTTCCACCCTTGATACCCATCATTACTTTACACTCTTTTCTTTCTTGATATCCCCCCTGTTATTTTAGTATCTTGATTTTGTAACCCACCATCTCCATGCGGATCTTCATTGGCAGCAAAATTTCATTCATAAGAAAGCTGATACTAAAGTGGTTGTACAGCATATTTCAATGTGGACTTTAACCTATCCTATTCTCTATCACTGACGCATGACATGATATTGTCAGGAACCTTGCAGATGAAATTTCTAAAGAGTTTGAAAAGCCAGAGGTTGGACTAGTAAACATTATAAATATGATGATTAAACCTGCTCTTTATTACCACTCTTGGAAATTGGCTTTATTACACCATCCCTCGTTTGAACCTTAAATTATAATTACTGCTTTGTATCCTTTTCTTCACGACAGATTGAGGTTTCTCCAATTTCTGATTTGATGACCTTGGTGGGGCAAATTGTTGCTTTCCTCATGAAGGTAGACCTGTGTTCATGTTTATTATGGCTATCCCACTTCTATATCTGGAGGTTTCATGCATTTGGCTATTTTTTAATCAATTCATTCGGCAGTTATTTATTCTGCTTATGTTGAAGTGCTCAGTTTATCTCATTTTTGTGGTGGTTTTTTATGTCTTCATGTTGCAGTACAATGCTGAACCTGAAGCCGTAGACTTTTTAATAAAGGTTCTTTTCTCTCGCGCTCTCTTTGTGTGTCTGAAGTTGACTGTATAGGGTAATTCTTGTCCTGGCTCCAGGTTCGATGTTTAGATATGTTACTTGATCATGTTGAATCCACAAACTACAAAAGGACATGTTTGCATCTTGCTAGTGCTACAAGGTAAGTGCTACTTCGATTATATATGAAGATAATGAAAACTTTTGCTTCTCACATTTCTCTTTTCTGTTTAGTGGTGCTTCCATTTGGGGTGTTCTTAGGAAGATTTGGTGATGAAAACTCCATTACATTATTCATCGACTTTAATATTAAAAAAAAATTATTTATCAACTTTCTAGATCTTTGCAGGTGCAATTGTATGAATATATTAGCCTATGCATAAGGTATCTGTAAAAATAATGGCTTACAGTAATGAACGTTGATTTTTCTTTCTCATCAATAACATATACCTCAATAGTGTAAACAATAATTATGAGAAAAATTTAACAAAAGCTACTAGTCATGAGTGAACAAAATAACATCTTCTAGAAAACCATTATTTCATTTGAGTGGTGTAAGATTTAAAAATTACTCCATTAGCTATTTTGTTTTTTTTTTTTGGGAAGGCATTACCCCATGAGCTGTTAACCTACAATCCTACGTAGATTAGTGAGACAATGCTCATTTCTAGGAATGAATAAAATTCTTTACATCCTTCACAAATAGTGGAGAGACAAAATACTGCCTTTTTTCTGAAAAATGAAGGCACGTTATTTTGGCATTCATTAACACCTTGAGTTCCTCAGGCTGTGAGTCTTATTACTTCTCTCCTAGTCTTCTGGAAGTAGCATAATCCAGAAGACCCAGAACTTTATGGGAACACAAAATACTTCCAACTGAGTAATTTTTCTTAGTGGACAAGCCAACTTTAAGGTCCGACAATTATATATTAACAAAATAACTGTGAAAGTGACCCACTGTCCACCAACTCAATCCTCAATCATGAAAAGTATACTATTTAGCTATTCGACATTGTGTTATGGTTTTGTGTATAGGGGTTGAAGTGTGCCACAAACATCTGAATTTTTTGTTATTGTCACTAGAGATACCGCTCAATTTTCAATGTTTTTTCCAGATTGGAGGTTAATAATTTCAAACTGAAACATGTTGTAGATACCTTAACGTGGATGTGCTTGATATAGCATGTACTATTTGCGAGATATTTGGAGATTACACAAGTGCATTGCGTTTTATACTTTTCCAGGATGATGCTGAGGTACTTTTGCTCTACTTTTGATCACGGTTCTTGTTTTTGTAAACGTTGATCCATTGTGGTACTTATGCTTTACCATCCAATTACAGAAACTAAAGGAGATGTTTACATCTTTTGAGGACCCATTGCAGAAGAAGCAATGTTGTTATATACTGGCTCGACAGGTATGTTTGTAACTTTATTGTCTACCTTCTTTGGATATATACTCACGTTTTGAAATGGATGCATATTTCAATCTCATCACTGCGAATTTTGGTCTTATTGGAGGCCATTACAACAATTAAGGCTATGAACAGCGCCTTACTTTTCTTATATAAACCTGACTCCCTCTTTCTTTATTTTCAAACCTGCATGAAAAGTAGAGAATTTTAAAAAAGAATCCATCGATAAATTAGATTCCTGATCCTCCCTTCTTTATTCTTTTTAAACTAAATCCATATATAAAAAGAGGAAGCCTGTTTACTGAAACCCTATTCCTCTTCTTGGAACCCATTCGTAAAAAAAAAAAAATTCTGATAATAAAGGAGTGCACCTTAATCATCAGTGATAACTTTCTGCTTGATGATAAAAGATATAGAGAACCATGGGTAAACTAAATAAAAGCTAAATGAATAGAGTTCTATCTCTTAGGAAAATTTAACTTTAAACAATATACCTTGTTTATCACATGTTAAGTATATTCCTCTAGAGCATTAAGGTTCTCATATATTAACCTTGTGCGCCCCAACTCAGACCTCGATGAAAGACCCAGTCGTGAAGTTAAATCATGTTCAAATTCTGGACCACCTGAATTCTTTAGGTCCTTTTGGTATTTGGGGCCTATTTCATCCATAGTTGATCATCGTATGGAGCTGAATGTTGGGCAATCAAGAAATGAGAAACATAAGTACATGTGGCAGAGATGCAAATGCTACGATGAATGTGTGAAATTATGAGATGGTTTGGGTATATAAGAGGAATGAGTACATAAGAGGAGATTCAACGACTGTTGAATTAACTAGGAGGATAATAAAAAAACTTAAAAGACGGTTGAGACGGAATGGGTATACACATATTAAGGGACGCAAGTTCACAAAGTAGGTGCTAATAAAAATGTTGAATGGAGTAGTGAGTAAAAATATGTTAGCTTGTGGAGTTATCAAGATCACAACATTAAATAGGCTTAAATGGTAATGTAAAACTTCCAAAGGCGATCCTTAATTGATAATATTAGGCTACCATGACGGTAATGGTGACAATTCGTGGTGGGTGATTGCTAAATATGAGGGTTACGTAATTAGCTAAACAAATATTAGGTTAAGAGGATGCCCATATCCTGTGCCTTGTACAAGTTTCATAGTAGAACTCGTAAAGCTAACACTAAACGATTTATCTTGAAAGAGAGCATTATAAGTCAGTCATCTACATTAATTTTTTTTTTTTGGCCCCCTGAGATCATATATCCTTTGCTCTCCATGTTGTATGTGTTTATTGTCTTTTCTATTCTTTGGGTGCATTGGATTTCTTTTTGTGAACTCTTATTTATTCATTTATTTTATTTTTAACAAGGACTCTATTCGAGGGTTGTTTTTTAGCTGATTTCTTCACTGCAATTTCATGAATTGGATTCTTGTTGATCTTATATGATGTGAAATACCTTTTTTTTTCCTTTTTGCATTTGGGTGGAATTTGACTCATGATCTGTTGCATGCAAACATCATTTCCATATCTGTTTCAATCTATTATTATTATATTCTTTTTAGTATCCTTAGTTTTTTCTTTTCTATTCCTTTTCTCTTTTTTTGAAATAGTTCTTGCTTTATTAGCTTGTGATGACGTAGCTGGTGATCTCTCCCTCTGCCTCTCTCTCTTTTTTTTGCAGCATCCTCATCTCATATTATTTTGCATCTACTTTGAGAATCTCAGTTCATTTTTTTGTTCTTAATGCCATAAAAGTTATATATATATATATATATGTTTGCAATAGTCTTTTTCTTTTTGTTAAGTTTCATGCAGGGTTTTATTGACCTGCTTTAGTTATAACTTCTTCAAATGGAAATTTCATGAACAAAATTAATTTGTTTCTACCATTGCTTTATTAATGTTCTACTAAGAGTTACTCAGAGTGTGCATGAGGTAAATACCTCAGCCTCTTGTGGTGCCCACTTGGATGCATGCCGATAATGGGAGGATAATGTGATAGAAAGGTCTCATTGGGGAAATGGTTTTGGGAAAAATCATCTCTGTCAGATCATCACAACCATTGATTTAAGGTCCCTAAACTTCGACGGTTTCTTAAGTTTCGTTCTTAAAGAAATTCAATCCCATGTTGAGTATATTCAGATTACTGTCAAAATATGGCGAGTGGCAATTCAGGGTAGGGTGGGGGACCATGTGGTGGTTGAAAGGTTACATATCACACAAGCTGTGATAGGTACCTTTTAGCAGAAAGAAACCATAGTTATCGTTATTATCTTTTTAAGCTTGAGTTTGTGGGTTGAAAACATCTTGTTCATCTTTCACCGAATACGTTTCATTTTGATGCCTTAGTTGATGTTTTGCTAATTAACTTTTCTATCATTCAGGGTGTAACATTGGAACTCGATGATGAGATGGTTCCAAATGAGAACGATAGGAAGGTTTCACAAGATATTATCAACAATGTCAAATTAAGTGAAGGGTATTTGACGCTTGCTCGGGACATTGATTGCATGGAACCAAAATCCCATAAAGAAATCTGCAATGTATCCTTTTTTCCCTCCTTTTTAAAGAATCCCAATGGGACTAGTTTATTTTATTTTTCTATTACTATTTTTGAGAAAAAGAAACCATAAAAGTGTTGGGTTAATGTCTTGTATTCTGGATTAACTAGATTGGTCCATTGGTGTAGCCAAGTACCAGGATTTGGGGCAGGGGTATTTTGTTAATTGTACTGGTCTTTCATAGGGTCTAAGAAAGAGGATGTTATATGTATATATACACACAAGCATATACATATACATATACATATACATATACATATACATATACATATATGATGTAACTTCTAAATCCCGGGCCTATGATTGTAATCAGTAAAGAGAGTGAGAGTTCTCTTTGGCTCTGGATGTAGGCACATTTTAAACCACTCAAATCCATTGTGTGATTTCTCCCTTGTGTGGTTGGTTGATTGTTGATTGCAGATTTTGCACTGCCACACACACACGCACAACTTAAAGACAGTCGTGGGAACCATGTATATCAAAAGATAGTTGTCTTTGAAAATCAAGGAACGCATTTAAGCCCCTCCGTTAGCAAGGAAATAGGCTTTCCCATTATATTTTTCAATTAACAAGAAAAAATGTTTCTATTATAGGATCAAACTTATCAAATCTCCTTGTGGACTAGGTCCCACTAGAACTTCACAGTTATGTGTGCTTTGGTGAGAACGCTACTAGGATGGTCTTCTTTGGAAGTCCTCGTTTTGTCCCCCAATCTCATCATTAAAAGAAATGCCAATCTTCTCCATTTAATATGAGAATCTCTTAGGGTGAGGGCCGAGTCACTACTAATCTCCAAATGTCTTGTAGAAGTTCAAGAAATTCTCTTCCTGCCAATATAGCTCAAGCCTCAACCTCACATGCTTCACAATGTCCATGTTGCCCGAAGAACACCCTCGACACCTTTTGCTATGATGTCCCACAAAGAACCCACTTTAGTTATACCATCGTCGCTCATTATTGACATTTAAGTTAATCTGAAGGTTATCAATCCACTATTATTATTTATTTTATTTTTGAGTTATTATTCACAGCAACTAGCTTATGCTTCAGACGCAAGGAAAGCTTCCATGTGAAGCATTTTTCAATTGTTTTGCTAATAGGAATCAATCATAATTTTTCAGACTCATTGAGTCTACAAGATTTGTTTAGTTACACTACCAGGTCAAGTTGACCAAGAAACTTAGTGGGTTGATTAAGCCAGTCAATAACTTAATTTTTAAAATATTTATCATAAATCTATAATTTTTTTTGAATAATTCATTAATCTATAAAACCATAATAACTATATGTAAAAATACAAAAATAATATATATCTTTTTCAAAATTGGATAAATTTCATGTACACTGCAATTTGAAATTTCAAATTTCAATCGTGTAACCATATCCCCCTCCCTCCTCCGAAAAAAAATCATTTAAAGCATATTTAACTTCTATTATTCTAAAAGAATCGACGTTTATATATGATTTTTTTAGTTGCATCATTGAAGACATGTACGAAGCAACACTAAGGGTGTAGGACTACCCGTTGAGAGACAGGGGAGTTTTCAGTGACCATAGGTTTGCACCTGGGGTCCACTTTAAGCCCTTATCTGTTTGCACTAATTATGGACGAGTTTCATTGCTTATATTCAAGAGTTGCCTTACTGTATTATGTTTGCAGATGATTTAGTATTGGTAGATGAATTGAGAGATGCCATGAACACGAAACTTGAGAGATGATCGGAGGCTTTAAATCCCAAGGGCTTTAAAGCAATTCATATAAATATGGATTATATGATTTATTAACTTTAGTGAGGGATGTTCAGAGGTTGTAACTCATGTGAGAATTGAAGCTCAAGAGAGGAAAGTCCTTCCGATTCCTTGGCTCTATGTTAGTAAGGATGGGGAGGTTAACAAGGATGTCAAACATAGGATAAGTGCTAGATGATTAAAGTGACTTGCTTTTGAATTGCTTTCTGATTGGAGCATACCAACAAGTAAGGAAAATTTTTACAATATAGCGATTAAACCGACTTTGACCTATGGAGTAGAAAGTTGGGTAGGAAACAATACATGCAAAAAGTGAGTGCAGTAGAGATAATAATGTTGAGATGGATGCTTGGTTTAACTAGGAAAAGTAGAACCACAAATTAGTATGGTAGGATCAAAAGGTAATAAATTAAGAGAGACTCATTTATGGTGGTTCGGACATGTCCAAAGCAGGCCAAAAAAGGCGCCTTGGTGAGGAAAACTTTTTCAAGTTAAAATGGCGAAAGAGGACATGGATAGAAGTAGCAATAATAGATCTATAGAAATGCAACCTATCCGAGGATTTGGCTTAGGATAGATTGAAATAGAGAAACAAAATATATGTATTTGACCCATCATAGTTAGTACAAGGCTTTGTGGATGATGATGTTGGCAACTTGGCATGATCTTTTTTATAAATTATATAAGGATATAAATGTCATAAGAGGACGTGATCGACTTGGGCAGACTAGGATGAGTCAAGCCGATTTATGAGAGGTCTCGGTGTGGGTCAACTGCCTTTTAACCAAAACTCGTCTGAACGGAATTCAAATCAAAACGATCATCCATTATCTGATGGGTTGAGTCAACTTGAATGTGTTCCAAGTGAACCTTTTGGGGTGGAAAAAGATGTGACCAGCCGTGATGTTTCTTAAAGTAAAAGTGCTGTTGTCCTTCTCAGGCTAGTCTGGTTTTGTGGTTTTTAGAGTAAAAAAAATTGTAAGGGAAGGTTAGGTTATTCAATGCTCTACCTTTGCGCGTTTATTTATACAAAAGGTGATACAAGTTTTTAAGTGGCTTTGGGAGGAAGGTCATCCCATGAAACCTTCAAGACTTCACTGTGAAATGATTCTCTTTTCATGTTTCCTGTTACCAGGTTGCCTAGTATGGAAGTGGGGTTGGGGTGGGTTGTGGGGCGGCACATGTTCAGTCCATGAGTTACCTTTCCAGACCTTAATCTACTTTAGGTACTTGAATATGTACCTACTCAGTACTCAACAAGGATTGAACATATAGGTGCCAGACCAGCGATTGATTGTGTCAAGACCCATACCCAATTCAAGATTCACTTTGATGTTAAACTGTAAAGAAATTAAAGAAACCACAGAAAGCATAACAAAAGCGTTCTTACCCAACAATGTTCTCTGCATAAAAAATACAATGCCAACCTCCCCTTCCCAACCCAACCCAACAGAAAAAAGAGGTAATAGATCACAAAAAAGTTTTGCAAGTCTAAAGAAGTCCAATTAGCCAAAATGCAAACCGTGTGAACTAATTACATATTATTGTGTAGGCTAACATAGAGCAAATGCTCTTGCTAAGGATAATAATGGTCTTGGGTTCTTTTCTTAGTCAGAAAGGCTTGAGTGCTTGGCTCTTTGCCGATCCCAGACTTGGTGGATGCATTTTGTATTTATTAAGTCATATTTTTTTATACCTTTCTCGACCTTTTGGCTAAGCTCAAGTGTAAGTCATATTTTTGTTCCTATAGATTGTACTATCAATCAGTTTTGTTCTGTACCTCCTTTGTGTTCCAGTGTATTTATCATTTCCAATAGAAAATCTTTGATTAGAAATGGGTGACAATGGTTCGAGCCAATGGTTCAATTGTGGCTGCACATGGATCCATTGGGCCAGTCGTCCACCAACCATGGGCCATCTGGGTCTATTGTCCACAATAGAAAGCCCAAGGAGCAGGCCAGGATCCCCCTTTGCTTCAGAGTTATGTTGGGTTGATGGGTTATTCAGCCACACATCCAATGAGCCCAAGATTAAGTGTTTCTGACATGATTTGGAAAGTCACTGTCCAATTTGCTATGGTGTTTGTCTAGTTATGGTTTTGAGCTTTGTTTGAGTAGTTCTCCAACTAAGAGAGTCCTCCTATAGGGTTGTCATCTGCTTCCTCTTTTGTAAGGAAGTGAAGGCAATTGCTGATGATGTTTTGCTTAGTTGTGGTAGTGAATTCTTGTCAATGTACTTCTGTAACTAAGAAAGTCCAAAAGAACTATCATATGCTTCCTTTTCTATGAGAACGTGAGGCGTTTTCTTCATACTTTTTTTTCCTCATGCAATTATTAATGAAATCCCAAATCTTTCTTTCCGATTTTGGTACTTGGTATTTCATATGTTTGGTTTAAGGTGTTGAATCCTAAATCATATTTAAGCTTTGGCTTGAGATTGGATATATGGATTTGATCATACCAATTTCCGATTGATTTTGCATCAATGTTTTCTGCCTCATGAATTTTGATGTCTGAAAGGGTCGGCACAACCTATAATTCTGGGATCTTGCACAATTGATTTCCTAATGATTGCCAATTTTCTAGTGGAGGGATCCAAAATTTCCTCTTGTTCAGAGTTGGTTCCACAAAAAGATTTTTTTGGGGTTTCTAGTCAAAGGGAACAAAATTCATTACTGTATGATGAATGTCTACAAGAGTCTGTATAGAGTACCCTGAACAACAGAAATTTACATGTATTTGAACAGCGGTCCTAAACTTCTTTTTTGCCTTATGATTTGCAAGTGAAACCGAAACTCATGCCAGTAAATTAGAAATTAGAACTCAAAACATATCTTCTCTATTTACTCTCGCTTTCGCTTATTGGTCTAATAGTTCATTGCTTTTTGTAACACATGGTGAAAGGACAGCAATAGGTGACAGCTCAGCTACTCCATTCCATCTGCAATGATGCTAACTTCTATGGCTCAGAACCCCACTTGTTTGCTTGATGCACTGCATAGTGTGAGCCCCCTTAAAATAATGAGTTTGCCCAACAATATCTTTTGAGAAATCCTCAGTGCTCTTATAGTAAGAAATTCCAGTTCGTTTGGTTTTTTGATGCTCATCGTCTTGTAGGAAACTTCTTTTTCCCCTGTTTTGATCCTCAAACATCTCTGCAATACTTACAGACCCTTGCTCTCCTTGCTTGCACCATCCTCATTGAATTCTAGATTTCTAACTGGTGGTGAGTTTCACCTGGTTGCGCATTTTTTTTTTTTTTTTTCATTTTTCCCTTTTTTGGGAAAGGTAACATAACTTGAGTCCATAGGCTCTCATGGTGGAAACATTTGTTAGAAATTCGATATTCATTTTTCTTTGAACTCTTACATATTGATAATTATAAAGCGATTCTTGCCTTGTCCCTTTTTTTTTTTTTTTTTTGAACTCTTTGATTGGGCATTTCTCTTGATTGGAGATGCTATTATTTCCTTCCTTTCAAAGTGACCAAATGATGGCCGGCAAAGTTACCAAACATATGAGCTTGTCTCTCATGTTAAAATTGCTCTTCCCCAACCCGAGGTGAATCCTTGAAGCGACCCTGCAACAGATTCTTTATTTAAACAAATTAAGGGGCCAGCCTGAGCCCACAAACTTTGCCCTTGTGATGTGGTCGATTGGATTCCTCCAATACTATTAGTTATTTTGATCTTTTCATCAGAATAGATAATTATAGTTGTTCGATTATTTGTGAACTGATAGTTTTGTCATTGGCTGCATGTGATATTCTTTATTCATGTTCTGTAGATATTATAAATCAGATCACAGAAGTTTGCCTTTCCTTCCATGATGTGGTTCCGATGATTTTGATAGGTCCATCTGGCATTTGATTGTCGGTCAACTGCTGATATTGCCAGAATGCATGTAGCTGCTACTTTTATGAATGCATTTGTGAATGCAGGATTTGGTCAGGTAGCGATTAGTTTTCATCAGTCTGCCTGGTTCCAATTCCGAATTTTCATTCTGATTCCCTGCTGCAGGATAAGTTGATGACTTCCGGGTCAGAATCAACTAGAAGTTGGCTTTTCATAAATAAGAAACATAGGAAGACCAGTATTACAGCAAGCTTGGTATGGTTTGCATTTTCCTATGCATGGTATCAGTGGCTATGTGCTTTAGTGATGCTGTTAATTGCTTCTGATCCATTCTAGGGATTGATTCTGCTGTGGGATGTTGATGTTGGTCTTGCACAAATTGACAAGTACTTTGACAGCAATGACAATCATGTCATAGCAGGAGCTCTATTGGCAGTTGGCATTATCACTTGTGGAATAAAAGATGATAGTGACCCAGTGAGTTTCCTTTAATATCTTCTAGACCCGACGAACCTATTGGGACAAGTAATAAATTATTGAAGTGTCAAATGGTTGTCAATTGTGAGAAGAAAAAAATCTTCCCACAATGCTGCATGTGGGACATTGTCTTTCGTAATCCAAGACATTCATCTGAAATCTGATGAGCCAATCATGTGATGAACCAAAAATGTCCTGTCAGATTCTTTTCTCTATCCAATTGGTCTGTCGAAAAGGAAATCACCTCTAATGATCTACATTTGACAACTGAAGAAAGATTGTCCGGATCATCCAGTTAGCAGGATTTTTGTTTTAAGCTTGGCCTGGCTTGTTACACCCTTGGACATGGCTTGGATCATATAAATGTTGACCTCACGTATGGGTGTGTAGGGCCAAGCAGATGGTACAAATTTCCATTTTTTATTTCCTCTAATTTGTTTATTGTGTCGGTTTGTGAATTCCATTTTTTTCTTTTTAATAGGTCTTGGACCTTCTAGCCAACTATATTAATGAAGAAGATGCTAGCATACGTATTGGGGCGATAATGGGCCTTGGCCTTGCATATGCAGGTTCTCAGAATGGGCGGGTAATTTCCTTGGGAAAGAAATCGTATCATTTGAGTTATATTGTGATCACTGCCAGGCTTCATTGGTTCCTTGTAGTTTCCTTAATGATTTCTCTATGATATTTCTTCTCATCAGATTCATAGTCTCTTGTCGCCCATTTTGGAAGACCTAACGGCACCACTTGATGTTCTTGCCTTCACTGCCATCTCACTGGGATTGGTCTTTGTGGGTTCTGGCAACCGAAAAGTTGCTAATTCCATTATCAGTTCTATAACGATGGACCGAAGTGAGGCTGAATTAAGCAATCCTCTCATTCGGTTTCTTCCTCTGGGCGTCGGCCTTGTATATCTCGGGAAAAAGGTAATACCATTTTCTTCCTCTGCTCTCCATATTTACTTATCTTGGAAAGAAGGATATAATCTAATGGGCCTTGTCTTGTGGCTCTTGCATGCCATTTAGTGTACAGGCTGGACCTACCAATTTGCTGATGTGTATCTTTTTTAAAATTTGATTTCTTTCAATGATATTGATACTAGCTGCTTTCTGTTTCAACTTTGTATCCTTTATCTTCATTTGTTACTTCATATTTAATATATAGATATTTTGTACAGAGCTGGATAAGAATTGCAGACTGTATAGAAGAATGAAATCTCCAACTGAACTGAAGTCAGTAAATTATAAAATAAAAAAAATAGAAAGAAAAGAAAAATATAGTATAAAGTGAAAAACCAAACAGCTATCCAGTTGATGCAGGATTGAGTGGACTGAAAATATTGGTTTCCCCATATAATCCCCCTTAGCTCAACGATCCAGAACCCCCATTTGTTTCTGTTGGAAATGGATGTAGCAAATGTCCATGTTGTGACATGAACATCTGATTATATAAGAAGCAATTTTGATATTTCCTTTCCTCCTTGCTAGCCTGCAACATTCCACAAAGTGTCTCTCTAGTTGCAAGTTCTCCTGCCTCTGTTGCCTCTGACACCTGGGAAGAGGAGTGACCAAGGTGATAATACCCTTGCTACCCTGCAGAGTGCTACGGGGCCTTGATTTTATCTTGAACCACCGTCAACGTTCAACTTCCTTTACCTGGCGGTTGCATCTTGCACTAATTTTCAAATGAATTGTAGCATCTGCATTCTTTTAATGAATTATCCACTCTTTCCTCCTAGGGAATAAGCATGGCAACTGCGAACTTATTAGGATTTCTCACACATTTCCTACCTTTAAGTTCCTCTAGATAGTTCCCAGATGCGGCATGGAAGAGCATGGACACATGATGGATGTGGCAGAACATGGATAGGATAAAAAATTCTTATCATTCTGCTCTATAATGGCCACATAGTTTCTTTAGAGGAAGCCATCAACAAATCTAAGTCATTAACTGAAAAGGGGCCCTATTTATTTATTTATTTGTGCGTGTGTGGGAGCACGCGTGCATGTTCAGGGACTTCCAACTAGAATTGTAAATAATAGATCTGGGAAAGCTTTGATACTGAACGATTTCAACCGCCTTTGGACCTTTCTGAAATGTAAGATTCCAAACAATCTTACCTCTGAAAACACCATGATGCTTACTCAGAAACCTTTTTGAGAAGACACAGACTACGAACAAGGACATGACGGACACAGCAACGGTAAATCATCCCAAAATCTTATTTCGTCCATTCTCCCAAATTCTGTATCGATTTCTTTATTTCATGACTACTACTACCAGGAGACTTCCCAAACACATTGCATGTTTTAGATGCGGGACATCTTACTCGTAGATAATATCCAGTTCTTAATCCCTTTCCTTTGCCTCACCTCTCCTTCCTTTTGTGCATGATGATACCTCTATGAAGAACTTTTAGCCTCATCAAATTCTCAGGCTTTTGTGAAGCCCAATTTTATTTTGTTACTCTTTGTTGGCTATGTATCAGCATTTGTACTTCAGTTTCTTATTTGAACTGTGAAATGCTTTTGCTGCATTATTGTTTCTTCCTGGATCTTGTGGTTATTGGAGATTTGCTTCACTACAGGACAGTTTTGAAGAGACAGCTCAAAGTACAAATGCTTTCCATAAGAAACTTCGCAAATGTTTTTATTTGACCCTCCTATCTCTTGCATATGCTGGAACTAGAGATGTTGAGAAGGTCTGTCCTCTAAACTACTGCCTGATGCAGCTAGAGGTCATAACTAGATGAATTATTTAACTGTCTTTTTATATCATTGTCATATAGGTTCAAAATCTTCTTGCATACTTTGTAGCACTCACCAAAGATGGGGGTGACACCCATCAGGGGACCGCTGTGATTGGAATTGCTCTTGTGGCTATGACCGAAGAGGTGGGCCTTGATATGGCTATCCAGTCCCTAAAGGGCCTATTGAAGTATGAAGAGCAAAATATACGACGAGCAGTGCCGCTTTCTCTTGCTCTTCTCTGCATATCCAACCCAAAGGTGATTTATGTGTGTATGAGGGTACCTACAAGTTTCGCTTCTCATGGTGAATTAATATGTGACTGTAGTTGCTTTCTTTTATCAGGTAAATGTCATGGATACATTGAACAGACTCAGCCATGACACTGATTCTGAAGTGGCAATGGTATGTTCTGTTATGAATATGTGAAAAAGATTCAGATTACTCTTTCTTTTTTCAAAAAAAAAATAAAAGATCTAGAATTGGTTTTGCAGTGTGCCATCATATCCTTAGGTTTAATTGGTGCGGGCACTAACAATGCCCAGATTGCAAGCACACTTCAAGGCCTTGCTAAATATTACTCCTAGGGATGGCAACGGGGCGGATCGGGGATGGAATTGGGGTTCCCCGCCCCCGCCCCGAACTTGCCCCGCCCCGCCCTTCGGGGTAATTTATATTCCCCGTCCCCGCCCCGCCATGCCCCGCGGGTACCCCGCCCCGCCCCGCCCCGCTCCTCAATTGTAAAAATTTTAAATGTGTAAGACTTGGGATTCGAACTCGGGTGGGAGAGCAACCAGAGCTTTGCCTTACCACTAGACTAAACTTCATTTCTTGTAATGTTTTACCTTATTTAAAATATATTAATATATTCAAGATTGTTACACACATATACATACTTCACTTACTTACTATATATATAATGACTTATATATTATTTATCATTTATTTAAAAGGAAAATGTTAAATGTAGACAACTAAGGAATCTAATTGGAAACCTTAAAGCTATATTGAGCTCGTTTCCATCTCTTGGATTTTGAAATCTTTTGGTCTTGTGAAATGAATGGAACTTTATTTTAAAAATAATAATTTCGCTGATCAAACATTTTGTTTGGATATCTATTGGACTCATGGCTTGGAAATTCTAGAATCCTTTGAAATTCTGAAATATTTTTTTGGACATCAATTGGGATTGGGCCTAATTATTTCTTCTTGTGTTTCTCAATAAAAGTTTCGAAATCTTTATCACATGAATTAGGAGTGCAATCATAATATGCCCTGCCTGTTTAAGATGAAAACATGATAAGCACCCACCAAAAGGAAAATTACAGAATTTGCAATTCAAATTTATAAAAGTCTTGAAATGTAGAAAAAATTCTAAAAACATATACTAGTAATTTTTTTTTAAAAAAAATAGAATTTATATATGAACTTCAAGTATTGTCATATGAATATTAAATCATTATTTATTGTATAGCTCTGAATTCATGAACCTCCTATAGCGGGCTCGGCTATATTGAAAGTACATACTATATTGAAACCCTCATTATCAAAGCCTTGTCCCAGGCTCCCAGCTATGACGGTGTTGGCTACATGTATTCTTTTTCTCCATTCTAAATCAAGACCCAAATAAGAAAAATTTTCTTAACTTCATAATTTTTCTTTCAAGGCAAAATAAATTAAATGTTGGATTGACTACAAAGAAAAAGGTAAATTCATTTATTTTATATGGTAAAAAGCACATGAATGATTCATCTATGTTGTCTCCATGCCTTTAATAATATTAATAAAAAAAACCCTCAACCATGCTGACTCATTTGCCCGAAACTCAGGCCCCTCTCAAAACATCAGTCTTCCTAGGGACCATGACATTTTTCCCAAAATAGAATAAAAAGATCTCCCAGCATAAATATTTTATAAGTGTGGGGCACTATTAGATTGTTTAAAATTTTTTAAATTATCTAATATTAATATTATAAATTTTCCTTTTCCTAAAATTTTACCTATTTAAAGTGAGATTTATTTATATAAGATTTTCTCTAAACCCTTGAAGGCCAATAACATACACTTGAAAATATCATATATGCTTTGAGACATTTTTTTATAAAAAAGACAATATCTCTCTAAAATATCATGAACTCCATCAATACATGGTTTCACTTCATTTCTGCTATTGAACTCCACTCACTAATAAAGAGGTTAATTACACATATAATTAAAATTAGTATAATGTATAGTGTTGTTAGTATGATTAGAATCATATTAAGTTACTAACTATAATTTACCTTGTTATTTCTAATCGTATGAGTTATTATAAGTGTATAGCATGATATATCTTGTAATGCTATATCAAATTAGTATAATTTATATTGTTATTAGTATGATTAGAATCATACCAATTATAATTTACCTTGCTATCTCTAATCATATATGTTATTATAAGCTTAAAGCATGATCTATCATTCTATTATATTCGTTTTATTTAATATGATTTATCATGTCGCAATTTAACATTATATATGATTAAAGTCAAATAAGCTTAGATAGATTTTTAACAACTTTAATTTCATTAAATTTGAATTAGAGGGAATGTGATCATATTATATGCTTTTATAATGTCTAGGGTTCAATCAATTACATGTTTAACTTTAAAAAAAGTCTTCAATCAATCTACTTAACCCTTAATAACAACATAAAATCAATATATACATTTACATATAAATATGTTTATTTATTATAAAAGAAATCTAAAAAATATATTTTTTTTAGAGGATTATTAATTTCGGGGCGGGTTATGGGGCAGGGCATGGAGCGGGGCCACGGGGCGGGTCAACAGGGCGGGGCATGGGGCGGGGCGGCCCCGGCTTCGGGGTACGTTTTTTTGCCCCGTCCCCGCCCCGTCTAAGATTCGGGGCGGGGAACACCCGTACGGGGCGGGGCGGGCACTCCGGGTTGGGGCGGGGCGGGTTAAAAATGCCATCCCTAATTACTCCAAAGAAGGAAATCTCCTATTTTGTGTAAGTGTGTTTTTTTTTCCCCTCTTATTTTGTTGTTACTACTTATCTTGGCTTATATGGTGTAATTATTCATATTAAGTACTACTTTATACCATGTTATGTTCAGGTGAGGATTGCTCAAGGTTTGCTACACCTTGGGAAGGGGCTTTTGACTCTTTCTCCTTACCATTCTAATCACTTGCTACTTTCCCCGTGAGTAATTTGTTTCCATATGGCTTTTGTTCCATTCCGGCATTTTCATATAAATAATTACTCAGCGCTGAGGTATCTTTATATAGGACCATTCTTGCTGGCATCATAACAATGTTGTCTGCATGTCTGGACATGAAATCAATCATTTTAGGAGACTACCCTTATCTTCTATACTTTATTGTTCTGGCGATGCAGGTCGGGTTTCGTCCCCTCTTAGAAATTATTGCCTTATAAGCCATACTTTGTTGATTTTCTTGACGTTCTTATCTGTGCCTCTACAGCCGAGAATGCTGATGACTCTGGATGAGAATCTAGAGCCGCTGGCTGTGCCTGTTCGTGTTGGCCGACCAGTCCGAATGTATTCAACCCCGGTTGTGCTTGCAGCTGAACGTGCTGAACTCTCAACTGAAAAGTAAGAATCCTTAAGTTACTATTATTTTAATCTTTTATGATATGGTATACTAATATTTAATAGCTTATACTATTGAGCCACAAAATTTATAAAAAGGCTCACAAAATTATTAATAGACTTTTCCTTTGTATCATCACTTGAATGCAGCAATCAGTTCTTAATTATAGTGTCATTACAGTATCTCTGATTGCAGGTATATTCCTCTTTCACCGCTACTTGAGGGCTTTGTCATCTTGAAAGAGAACCCACGTCACCTGGAGGAACATTAATGAGTCCATCTTTGTTGGTGAGTGTGGGATTACTTCAGAGAGAGAGAGAGTTGATTGGCTCCGGTTTAGATCTTGGTGAACTTCTGCCTCGTTTATTGTTCCCTCTATTGAAACATCAAATCTAATTATTAGAATAATGCAACATGATGGAATAGCTCTAGCTTCATCCATAAAATAGGTTTACCAGTCATTGGCCTGTATGAAGCTGCATCGATTATCTTCTGCAGTTGCATCTATATGTGGCTTTCACCATTTCAGTGGAAGTGTTCCTTCATCTTTTACGCTACAAGTTTCCCTAAAATGCTTAACACATCTGCATCTGTGGCATTACAGAACTTTTTGAATTAGTTGGATCCGCATTGGCTTTGTGATGCTTAAAAACTTTTAATCCATGATAGCATACTAGGAATGTTTTTTTTTTTTTTTTTTTTCATTCATTCCATACTTCAATTTCCTCATTTTACTTGATTTTGTTATAGAAACGCTTCTTGTTTCCTTCCAGAGCCATCATTTTTACTATAAAAGAAGCTTCTAGTTCTAGTTTCATTGTAAAATTCATTTTCAGCACCTTGTACTTTTGAAGAAGTTGCTTTTAGATGTCATTTGAATTGTTCCTTGCACTCATTAATGGTGTCTTTGGTACATTCAGTGTAATATATTGGATTAGTTTAACTTCAAAAAGTTTTTTCATTTTAGTGTAAAATATTCGGACTCTTTTTAACTTACTAAGGGTGTTCTAGTTAGTTTCTCACATGCGCTTGTGCATCCACGCACACACCTACACCTTTAAAAGGTAAGATGCAGTGAAATATATGAACCCATTGACTGAAAAAAAAAAAAAAAAAAAATGTTCTTCACCTTTTCAACTAACTGTGTTCCTGGCCATATGCATCTGTTTAGCTTAAAGTATGTGCTAGTTTCAAACTCCCCCTACAAGTTTCTGTTCTGATTTTCTCATTTTTGTTATTTTGGTGTGATGTGCTTCTTCTGTTATTCTATGGAGAATGTTCTTTTAAGTACATTTTAAGTAACAGCAGTCTTCTGAAATCCTTCTTTCAGGGAAATAATAGAAAATTATGCAGATAGTCTTTGTAAACAGTGATGTAGCAAGGGCATTATCCTTGAAGGAGAGTTCATATCAGCTGCAAGATACTATTTTTTTTCCTTGGACTGTCACCGATTGCCAAGAGGCTCTTACATTGGCATAAATGGTGAAGCTATATTTTTTCCTCCACCTTGGGTGCCTATGAACTCGTGTGGGGCAGGCAATGCTTATGCATCAGACATTCTTTACAGCATTCTTAGGGGAACCTCAGACTTGAAAGGCATAGGCATGTTAGCATCTTAAGTTGCAGCTTTTGTGGATGGCCAGCATGGAATGCGTCCTCGGGTTCAAGATGCTGTTGATTTGGCATAATCACTTGCCTTTCAACTTGAAAGCTCCAAACATATTCTGATGTTGGGTCTGATCACATTTCCAGTGTGTGATCTCACTTGTTAAACTTTGTACCGTAGGACTGAAATACTATTGTAGCTTTGTACACTTCTTATATTTGTAGTTTCAATTTTCATTCAGTTCAATGATTATCATGAATTCATGATTAATGCGTCAGTTAGCACCTAATCTGTTGCTTAGATATGGCAACTTGAATCAAGATATGGCAACTTGAATCAAGACACAATCTCACCCAAAAACTTGTGTTGGAGCATGTCCATTATCAGGTCAAAGAAACAACTGGAACAATCAGTTCAAACAGTACAAGTACTGTACGCGGAGAGCATCTAAACTAGACTTGCTGCTAATTGCCGGCCAGTTTTAGATAAAGAAAGAATTTTAGAGAAAAAAAAAAAAAAAACCTCATAAACAATCCCAACTTGTTGAGCTTCACCTTCAGTAACGATGAATTGACACTCGCCCCTAGTGGATAGACACTACTGTAGTCTCCCTAGCACACCAAGCCACCAGCTAGAAAGAAGTGAAGGATGGTTATCAAAATTGATATTGCTTGCACCCCTATTTCTTCCCATTTTTACTTCAAAAAAGTTCATGATGCACCGGGGAGTTGGAACATTTGCCAAATTTGTTTATTAGATTTTGTAGAAAGCACAGGACAAGACAGATATCAAGTGCTCAAGTCGATAGTGGAAATGTAGTGATGAGTCAGAGCGAAGAGAAGTATATACCTTTGGACAATGGCAGTTAGATAAAGAAAACCATTTGTGCGAGAGATGCTAAATGCACACACAAAGTTTCTCTCTACACACTGCTTCTCTTTACACACCCCATATTTTCTAAACTATCCTAGCATTTACTCTCAACTTCTCTCAATACTTCCCTCCCTCTCCCAGTCTCTCTCTTTGCCGGCCTCAGCTTGCCGCCCGCTCTCCCCCTCCCCCTCCCCCTCCCTCTTCCACTCCGACGCCGACGGTGCTGTTGGAGGGAGCAGTGGTGGCAGGGGTGGGTAGAAAGAAGTTGGGTATATAGAGAGTTTGATAGATGTTCTTTTAGATAATTTCCTACATGGGTATTTTGGTAAAAAAAAATTTTGCAGTTTGTAGAGAGCAATTTTGTGAGTGCATTTAGCACCTCTCTGGTTGTGCCGAGCTTTTGGTGTTTTGGTTACTTGAAGTACCATAGTGGTGGTTATGAACCACCATAACTACCTCCAAGCCCACAAGTACTACCCGGCCCATTAAGTCCTACTAGGCCTAGAAACAAAGCAATCCAACCTAATGAAAGACTTGGGTCGACCGGGGTCAGGCCCAATAAGCTGCAAATTAAATAGCTTATCAACAAGATAAGCTCGGGGTTCAAGCATGTTAACTTAAATAGGATAGGACTAGCCCAACAACTCGTGCTCAGCATGATATATCCTTGCATTGCAAAATAAATAATCATATATTGAAAGAAGTTACCTCTTTCTATAGGACAAGTTGTATAAAATATAAATAGAGAAATTGGAGTAAAAAGGGAATAGTTACATAAAAGAACAACTAAAACATGGTTTGATTAAAAAAATGAGTGAGTAGTTGCCCGAGTAGTGGAGAGGGAATGTAAAACATTTGAGAAAAAAGCATAAATGTCCGTCAAAATTAGGTCAAAATTGAATTCAAATTCCTTGGCTTTAATATATTATAATTGGTCAAGAAAACAAATATAAGTGTGAGGCTGCCACATGTTTCACTATCCCTCATGCCTTAAATTAGTATGGTTGAAGATTTTACAACGACGTTGCTGTACAGTATGCATAGTTGAGGAAAATTAGTATTGGGGAAACACCCCCACTTTCTTGCTGTGCGATTTGCTATGAGGGGATTTGAATGTTATCTCTATGGGGGATGGGTTTTTCATGTTTAACTTGAATTCTTTTGAGGAGGGCCAGAAAATTTTAGAAGGAGGACCGTGGTATGTCCATGGGCATCCACTTATTTTAAAAACGCTGGGCTGAGGATGGTTCATTACAGAAGCAAGTGTTTCGATCCATTCCACTATGGGTGCGTTTTCCAAAACTGAATTTTTGTTTCAGATCACATTCTGGCATTATGCAAACTTGCTAGTGCTATTGGAAATCCACTCTTCATGGACCAGGCCACTACGAAGGGTACTCGGATGGCTTATGCAGGAGTGTGTGTTGAGGTGGATGTCGATTCACAATTTCCTCAGGTACTGCGTATGGGGAATTAAGACAGTGATACTGCACCCAGTGGGATATGAATTGAGGCCTTGCTCCATGTTCCAAATGCAAGACATTTAATCATAAAATGACAAGTCTTGTCGAATTGAAGTTAAACAAGTATGGTTTCCAAAAGAGAGAATCCCAGTGCTTAACTGGTGTTAAATTCTAAAGAGAATATGGCTCATACTGATGTTCTTCAGCAGTGGCAGGCTGTGACTAAAGGTAAGCAATGTTTGAGTAGTCCAAGGACAAAGTCTAGGATTGATTCTTCTCTTACTAGCCCGAATCGTTTTGCTTGTATTGCAAATTTGGATGGACAGTCGAATGTTGATGCACAGGAGCCAGCAGCTATTACTGATTTTGTATTGGCAACCTCTTCAGATAAGGAGTTACATATTCCAATGGGAGGGGTTACAATGAAGTGTGGCGCGTCTGTCTTCAAAGAGTAATTCTTTTAATCCATCTATTGGGTTGAGTAGTAAACCGAGTTTATCAAAAAGGGCGTTGTTCTTCGCAAAATCTGAGAAAATTCTTAGTTTCATTACCATGTTAGTATGGAATGCGCGGGGGCTAAATAGGCCTACCATGCACTTGGACATTAAAAATAAAACTCAGCTGTTGGGGCTATCGTTTTTAGTACTGTTGGAGACTCGTGTTCGAATTGATTCTTTGCATTATGTTCGAAACTGTGTTGTTCCCAATGGGTGGAGTGATTGCCCATCAATTACTAATTACCCTTCTATAAGGATGTGGCTGCTTTGGAATCCAAAGGAAATTGATGTTAAGATTCTATTGGATAGTAAACAGATTGTTCATTGTACTATTGCTACTAAGTATGGATCTTTTCTTTTTTCCATTTGTTATGGATTTAATAATTACATTCAAAGGCGGGAGCTTTGGAAATTAATTATAGACACCTCGTCTAATGTCCATTCTCCATGGATTGTTGGGGGGGATTTTAATACAGTGTAGTGTTGCAGAGAAACGAGGAGGTGCGCTTCCTTCTTCTCTTAGCATATTGGAATTCAATGATTGTGTGAATGAAGCAGGCCTTGAAGATCTTCATTTGAATGGCCCCACATTTACTTGGTCTAGCTAGTTGTGGTAGTGGTAATGCCCGGATTGAATGCAAATTGGATCGCATCTTGGTGAATGGACATTTCTTAAATGAACAGGCTTATTGTGGTGAAGTGCCTCTTCCGGGAATATCGGACCACTCTCCTATCCTTTTGAAGAGTAAGAATGGAATTAATGTTCGAGCTCCCTTTCGATACTTTAATTTTTGGGCTAAAAGTGAGGGCTTTTTTCAGATTGTAAAGTCTGCTTGGAGCCAGGAATTTAAGGGCACAATGATGTTTCAAGGTGTTTCAAAATTAAAGGCTGTTAAGCGTGCTCTAATTGAATGGCGAAAAATTCAGATTTCTTTCCCTAATGCTACAGCAGAGGCACGGTCCATTCTTGCCAATCTTCAATAAAAATTGACTATGAATCCAGCTGATGAATCTCTGCATATGGAGGAAAAAACAGCAATAGGCTGAAGTTGGAGAAGTTTCTTTTTGATGAAGAAAGTATGTTTAAGCAAAGATCCCGGGATACTCTATTGATAGTCCATTGTAGGGTGATGGTAACACAAGGTATTTCTACATATTAATGAAGAAACGACAGGCTTTTATCTCCCAAATCATAGAGAATGATCCTCATGCAATTGCTCTGGTTTTTATATCATTATTATGTCCTACTTCGGAGCCAATTGAGCAAGATCTCTCTTTGGCTAATCCGTTTGAGAGATTGAATGACAAGGATGTAGCTAAGCTCCTTGAGCCAATTTCCATTGAGGAGATTGAAAATGCAGTGAAAATTGCTAATCCTAATAAGGCCCCAAGTCCAGATGGTTTCAATGCGCACCTCTTTAAAATCTGCTAGCCTATTATTGGGAGGGAGGTTGGCCTATTAATGGGAGGGAGGTTAGTTATGCAATTATGGAGTTCTTCCGAACAGGCTCTTTGTTGAATCAATTGAAAGCTACATTTATTGTGCTAGTACCGAAAGGAGACAATGTGTTTTCCCGTGATAAGTTTCGGCCTATCTCACTCACTAATGAGCTTTATAAGATTATTAGCCGAATCTTAGTGAATCGGATTAAGCCTATCATCTGATAAGTCCCATGCAATCTTCATTTATCCCAAGTAGAAGCATTGCATACAACATTTTATTGGCACATGACATCCTCCATAATTTCACTTGAAATCTGGAGTAGCCTGTATGTGTGTTAAGGTCAACCATGCAAAAGCATAAGATAGCGTTCGGTGGGATTTTCTTGAAGCAGCAATGAAAGCCATGAATTTTCCTCATCATTTCATCAAATTGATCATGGCATGCATATTACAAATCCTCATCTCTCCATTCGGGTTAATGGCTAAGCAGAAAGTTATTTAAATGCACTTGTGGTTTAAGACAAGGCTGTCCACTTTCTCCATTTCTATTGACTTTGGTGATGGAGTTGTTCACGTTGGAACATCTGGGTCCGCGCTAGATCTCTGTATAACAAATCATTTTGGGATATTACTATGTCTCGAAATGCTTCTTGGGTTTGGAAAGGAATACTTAAAATGAGAGAAAGTGCTTCCATTCCTCAGACATATCATTGGGAATGGAGCAGCAACATCATTTTGGTATGACAAATGGTTGGCTGATGGGAGGTTGACTGATCTTTATGAGGATCAAGCACAGTATGACCCTGGGTTGGGGCCGAAACATGGTGGTGAGTAGATTTATTGGGCCTGATGGTAGTAGCACCTACCTCAGAGGATCTTATGCTGATTTGGGGAAATTTTACTGAAGAAATTGTCCCTTTTCCTAATTTTATGGATGAGGTTGTATGGACAACAGAAGAAAATGGTAAGTTTTCTCTTAAATCAACTTAACCGAATTGTGAACTCTAATAAACTCTATATCGCCTCCTTGGGTTGACTGGATATGGTTCAAAGTGTGCATCAAAAAATATTCTATATGTGCTAGGATGATTTTTAAAGGATGCATTAAAACCAAAGATTTCATTCTTCAGCGTAATGTTGACTGTGATTCAGTTCGTTCTCTTTGTACATGGGAATCAGCTTTGCTCTTATTTTCTCAATGTCCTTTTTCCAAGAACATTTGGGTTAGCCTCATTCAAAAGCTCTTTCTACCCGTAGTGCCTTGCTATTCTCCTTCTGATATGATTCTATCAATTATTCATGGGCTAGATCCACAAAATAAATATTTACAACGTTTTGGTAAATTGATCCTCCCTACTTATGCACTGCATGTTTGAAAAGAGAGAAATAGCAGAATTTTTAAATCAAAATCTGCTCAACATTCAGCTGTCTCGTATGAAATTATGAAGAAGATTTGAAGTTGGACTTTATTTTTGGGGCTATCGTTGCCTAAGCAGTTTCAAAGTCAATGGAACTTACCACCATGTAGTCCACCAGTACGGCAACCGCAGATATCTCATCCACTAGTGGGGTTTTTAATCTCAGTTGTGAGATTACAGAATAATCTAATTGGGATTTATTGGAGAGATAAGGATATTCCTATTGATGGGTTTATCAAATATGATGTGAATTATTATCATGCAGTGAATGAGGCAATACAGTGATTCCGGAGGGGTTGATCATAATCGTGGAGTTAACAGGCAATACAGTAGATTTATTGGTTTATTGCTAGATCTTTATCAAGGTCGGTTAAAAGATTTCAATCTTATTCAGTTCCTACTCCTAACTCCACAATAAGTGTCGACGTATTAGATCCATGCATGGGGCTTCTATGAGAATTTCGTCTAATGATCTTCATGTATTATTCGCTTCTTAAGTTGAACGCAGAGTTTGTTTGCTCGTTGGCCGGGCTGCGGGCTTTGTGAAGGGGGTATACCCCTTAGGATTATTAGATAACCCAATTCACGTAATAAATGTTGATTAAATAAAAGCCTATTTGTTTCCCTTTCAAAAATGAAAATAAAACTCGAGGATTTCCAAATCCTATGGGAGGGGTCGGACTTGAAAATCCTCAAGATTTTAACTGCCCCTAATCTTTGAGGATTTCCACATCCTCAGGGAAAACCGTTGTGGAATTTTTGAGGATTTGGTTGCCAAAAGCCACCTAATAGTTGTCTTAATTTGGCTTACATAAGATCAGTCAGAGAACTTCCTGCTTTCGAAAATTGCAATTAATTTTCCACCAACATTTCCTATGGAGAGGTATAAAATTTCTTCTAAAAAATATAAGGTTGCCCAAAATTGATGAAAGAGGGCAAATGTGTTTATACTGCAGGCAACACCCATCTACATTTGTCAAATATAACCTCTCATAAAGAATGTACCATAGTAATTTCTCGAACAAAATATAAATGAAGACTGGACATGTTCTAAGGACTGATCAGCTACAAGTGGCACATGAAGAGGTCAAAGTGAACGCAATTAAAAAGACTTTGCCTAATTTGTTGCATTTAGCTTGGGACGTAAAGCCATAACCTCTAGAAACTAAATGAAAAATAAACTAATCACATTGAAAAAAAAACATGAAACTGTTTCATAAAATTTGAGAGGCTACATTTTCAAAACAACAACTATTATCTATCATTAGAAATCATCTCAATTTATAAGAAACACAATATTAATAAAATTCAAATCCAATTCAAATTCGAACTCTTTTCTAATAAATTACCACATGACTTTCTAACCTAACAACAATTACAAAGACAAATAAACGTTAAGAATGTGTTCCATCAAAAGCTACCTAGCAACAATAAGAGGAAAGTAAATAAACTTATGAACAACCAAATTGAAGTAGAGACTAGGGCAGACCTGTTGTCAACCATTCACAAATCCGAGCATCATCATCATCCACCGGAATCGAGTGAGTGGTCATCTCTTTGCTACCCAATTCAAATTCCACATACGAATCAAATAGAGTGAGAATATAGTAGATGCGATTTCCTTTGCACCCAATTTCGCTGGCGCAAATTGAAATTGAAGTTGTCCTAGTCAAGAACAGCATCCGATCACCCAAGTTTTCCATCCTCACCCACTTCATCTTGGGCAAGTCGGCTCGAAAAACTTCACATGTGAGGTTGCAGAGGCCGTGGCGAATGATTTTCGCAATCAATATCTCTCCACTAGATTCCACCAAAATATATTCATGACTTGGTCGATCCCACACTCGTAACCCAGGAATCCTAGGGGAACGTCTTGGTTTTTCCATATTCACATTAGTAATATTATGTGGAAAGAGAGGGTCAATGATTGCAAGAGTCCAATCATCATTCAATGCATACAGCTTTCCATCACAAAAAATGGTATTAGAGACAATGTTCCCTTGTTCAGATTGATCAAAAATGCTCCACCGAGATGGATCCTTGAGTGAACATAGCATGAGTCTTTTGCCTCCTTCCATGATGTGAAAAATACCATCGGGATCAGTGGGAGTTGAGAAGAAAATGCAATTGAGACCCAAGAAGCCTATTTTTTTGTTAGGAAGGCGAACACATTTCTTGATGAAGGGGTTAAAGAGAAATCCGGTTTCATTTTTATTGGTGGATATAAACAGCAGCCAACCATGGGAAGATGAAGCACAGTGAAGATGGGATATTGGTGTCTCGCAATTGGGCATTGGCATCTTGTATATTTTCTTCTCTGTTAAACTGAAGAACTCGATGCTTGATCTTCCTCTGCGGAATACAAGGAAAGGGAGTCGAGAAACAGGAAGATGTAGACATTGTGCTTGGGCAGTGTGCCATGAGCGGCAAACGGAGCTGAAGCGAAGACGATCAGGTAGGATTAGACGCTCCAAGATCAATTCAAGAAGACATTGTGGAAGATTTGACCAACTACTTGATTCTTTCGCATCCATTGTCAAACAAACTCGTTTACTCGCTAAGCCTGTAGGAATAAAGAAGATTAAAAATGTCAAATGTCATTGATAAAAACTAAATGGGGAGTAATAGCCCCTACATCGACAACTTATGTAGGAAATCTGTCCAACTCCAAATCAAATTGATACAAATTAAATTCCTTGTCTACTAATGCTTACTTATACTCTCCTAACATTACTTCTAATTAAACACCAGCACAATAGAGATTGCTAGGCACAGGCATATATCTACCTTATATGAAGAATAGAGTTCATGATTGTTGGTATTTCGATGCAATTTAATTTAATTTAATCATTCTATTGTGAGGTGATAAGTATTGCCCTCGTGTATATAACTTTATAAGATAAAATTAACTATATTGTCAATACAATTAAAAAAATCCAATTCATGTAGTTAAATAACGTTCCTTCATTGAGGGGGCCATTTTATGTAGTATCACATGATTGAAGCGCATAGACAATGAAATAATAAGCTTAACGTAGCAAGGAAACTACTGAAATTGAAAAAAAAGAAATTAAATTAAATGTTCAAAGTATTCAAAAGTGAATTCATTCAAATATGACTGGTGTAAAATTTTAAAATAAATTATTTAATAACTAAACAATTGATAAACATCATCTACAAAATGGTCATATAATAGTTTAAATCAAAATCAGGTCACTGGCAAAACTAATGACTAAATAGTATCATTGGGAATTGTTTCACAGTTTCTTGAATCGAAGTTATCCTAGATAAAGAAACAAATGTTGGAGCATGCAGAAATCTTTGAGAGCTTGCTGTACGACATGTCTGGTAAATGGTAATACACCTGGTAATTTATCATTTAGTGATGTTGTGACAATTTTATTATAGTCACATCACACGTATGGCCTTTTCGGCTATGCTAGAAGCATGTGGAAATGGATTCTCTTCCTTGGCAGATGCCTCATACCCTCTCCACTCAGTGTGAACTATACGTGTTCCTCTCTCCAGGAATAGTGGTTCACTGGCTAAAGAAGCCCTGGGCAGAGTTCTCATGATCGCAGTTCATGCCATCTAGAGCCACAAATTCCACAATTTTTAGAACAAGCAGCCCATTGTGGTCTTCACTAAGAACCAGTGCCTCAGGGATTCAGTATGGTTATTTTCAGGCTATAAGAAAGCTTCCAATAGTGCTCAGCTCCATCAGTTATTCATGTCTATAGGAATTTAATTTGCATGTGTATACTTTGGCTCATGTTTCTATTCTTTCTCCCTTTTTTTTGGCATCTCTGTGACCCTTCCCTTGTAGTATTCTTTTTGGAGGTCCTTAGTGACCCTTGTTTAGCGCACATACATGATATACAAATACAATGGATTCAGATGGTTGGGCTTGTCATTTTACTTACAAGATATGATCCACCTAATGAATTCCGATTTTTTCCTTAGGAATCATATTTTAACAGGCCCAATAGATGCTCTATTCCTTGAAATAGCTAAATAAAACATCCTTGAAACTCCAATAACAATTCACAACATTAATGTCCCACAATCCAGAAAACCACTAATAAATTTTGGATAGAAAACTATGCCACAATAATTAAGAATTAGAGAGGTATAGGAGTCACTATGTGTTTAACATCTATTCTTGCTCAAGAAACTTTCTTTGATATAATAAAAGAATAGTAAAGTAAAAAAGATTTGCTCTTGATTTATCTCCAAGCACATGAATAATTATTACCAACTAAATAGAACCACGAAAGCAACACATGAAAGCAACCTATTGTAAATATTTTCCTACCAAGTCACACAATATTTTGGGAGGGGGATTTGTCAGCATTTTGAAAATGGGGATTGGATAGATTTTAGGGTGAATGAGAAGTCTTCCATTAGATTTATGGTTGCACGATAAGGAATTCAATGGCAAAGCAAAATATGTGGAAGCGAAATGTGTGTTCAAAATTAGGGGAGAAAAAGGAAAGCATTGCCTCAATGGAAGGTGGAATGAGTCCTGAAGATATCTTCTTAATGCGGTCTTGGCCCCCCTATGGGACTAGTGCACCAGTCAGGGCCTTAAATGCAAGGGGGCCACATTGCATGGCATGCAGCTCTCGCAGGAGAAAACTCTTGCCTTTTATTGAGTTTTAACAGGAATAAAAAAGAAAAAAAGTATATTAGAACTGAAGCTGGAGAAAGATTTTCACTCAAATCTAAATAGAAATCCTGCAAAGGAAAATGGTTGTGCAAGCCATAGAGGTTTTGTATGGAATGCAATTGTTTAAGATATATGAGAATGTGAAAATTGAATTGAATTGAATTGAAAATCTGATGCAATAGGAGTTACCAACCTTATAGAAAGACTAGGAAAAATATGCCCATGCTCTACATGGGAAATCCTATATCTATAATTCCATATTAAATTAAAAGTGCCCACCATTTGGAATTAAGCTAACACAAATAAATGTTTTTTTATGAAAAAAATGTAACTAGTGCAAAATATTAGTTTCATCTAACACAAATTTCTCAAATAAATATTTTGACTAAATTTCATCAAACACAAAATTAACTTGTAGCTAGTACAAACAACAAATTTCTAATATTCAATCTAAATTTGGAAACTCAAATAAATAGGTGGCCGAACATAGTAACAAAGTTTCAAAATATTTTTTGCATTCTGATTTTTTATACCCACTTTTATATTAAAAAGAATTATTTTTATTCATTTGGTTTTGGCTTATTACTTTTTATGTTACAAGCTTTCAAGATTGACACCAATAAAATTTTAATTATGATCAATACTGCTATGACTAATTTTTATTTATTTATTTTATCCATATATAAGCCCATGCTTAATGGTAAAAGAACTATGAATTGATTCAAAAAAAATCCCCATAGAGGCCAACCCTTGGTGGTCTCATACCATCCTTCCACTTGGTCCCACAATAGACGCAAGGTCTAACCATCCGCTCAATCATTCTTTTTCCCCCAATACAGGCCAACCTTTGGCGATCCCAAACTGTTCTTTCACTTCATCCCACATTAGATACGTGGTCCTACCATTCACTTAGTCCTAAAAGCTAAAATTTGAGGCATTTGCCTTAATTCGCTCACCGAAGAGGGAAAAATTCCAACCAGGGACAATTAATATCCATGTGTCTTAATACATATATTTTGGGGAAAAAAGTATGTGAAGGTTATTTTGAAAAGCCTGTAACCATTCTAATTTGGGGGTCACCATCAGTTTAATAATTTGTAAAACATATTATTGATATGATCTCTTTCAAATGTGAAAAAACTTTAATGGCGGCCTGATTTGAATTGGAATGAAATTCAGCCCAACACCATTATAGAGCCAATGACTTTAGGCATTTTGGACCAAAGAGGCGGCCCACTAACTGGCTTATAAAATCCTAATTTAATTTAGTCAATAAGCCTGATCCATTGACTAAACCACTCAAAATAATAGTCAGTGTGTTCGTGCTAGGTCAAATTTCACTCAATTTGAAGTTGGACAACAAGCCAAACCAATAACGCTACTGAGTCGACCTCCAATATCTAAACCACTCAAAATCATGGTCTCCTCATTATTTGTGCAATGGCAAATTTCACTCCAATTGGAGTTGGGATGAACCACTGTCATGTTAATAATTTGCAAAACATGTTATGATGTAAGGCCTATGTGCCATGCAGCGAACCCCATGGTCCACATGTAGGACCCAACGACGTCTAGGATTGTTTATTCTTTATTTATTTCTTTAATGAGTTGTCATTAGGAATTTAGGATTGGTTTCCTAGTTTCATAAGAACTCTTTGATTAGTTTCGTAGATTCATTAAGAGCCTTTGATTTTATGATTTGTTTTCCTATATAAACAGCATTGTAGAACATTAGAATAAGTTTTAAAGATTAAAGATTGGATTTCCATTTGAGGTTTGTTTCCTCTTTGTCAAAGTCTCTAGGATACATTTTTTCATGCTTTAGCACACTTTGCACGCTTTGATCCAAAACCTTCCCTTCGGGGCTGTCTTGTCATAGCCCCGCCCAACTCCGCATGAAATTGTCCACTTTGGCCCACATGCGCGCGCGAAGACTTCCAAGAAGGTCACCCATCCTAGAACTGCTCCCACCCAAGTATGCTTAACTCCATAGTTCTTACAGTTTCCAGGGGTTGCACGGTTTTAAAACACATCATGTTGAGTTAAGATGGGGGTTGACTTATAAGCCCAGGGTCAGGACTTGGATGTTTCCGAGGTGAGACTTAGTGTAGTCCGAACCCCCTGGGAGACCAGCAAGCTATCAAGCAAGACGGGCAAGCCCAGGCAGGTGGGATCTCACACTCTCCCCCACCCGTCATCGTCTCTAATACCAACTGTCACAGCCCGCCCAACTCAGCATGAAATTGTTCGCTCTAGACCACGTGCGCGCATGAGGACTTCCTAGGAGGTCACCCTTCCTAGTATTGCTCCCGCGCAAGCACGCTTAACTCCATAGCTCTTACAGTTTCCGGGGGTTGAAAGGTTTTACAACGCGTCATGTTGAGTTAAGATGGGATTTGACTTATAAGCAAGCAAGCTAACAAGCAAGACAGGCAAGCCCAAGCAGGTGGGATCTCGCAAGGGCTTAGGGTTGCATCAATTTAGTGTCAGATTGATCCGTCCACAATCGCAGCTTGATTCGTCCACAATCGCAGCTTGATCCGGAGGGGGCATCTTTTTCTGGATCATCTTTTTTTTCCAAATCTCTTTGTTGTCTATTTTCACGTGTAGAAGACAAGGAGACAAAAAGAAGAAAAAAGAAGGGCAGAAGGTAGGGCACAAACTCTTGCTCCGTTTAGTTTTTGCATAAAGAAAAGGGGACAAAAAGGTGAGAGGTTTAGCGGTCAAGGAGGAAAAGGAGGTGGTCAAAAAGAAATTTGACCAATGTCCCATCCGTAATTTCTCCTCTTAGATTCAAAGGGCAAAAGCATTTCCCTTTTGTCGTTACCCATGAAAGAAAGAAAGGGAAGAGTTGTTCATGCACGTTTGCAAGCCACGTTCTAGACGACTTACAAAGACCAAGTTCGAACTCAAGGCCCGTCCATTGTTGTAAGGGACAACCTACAGCAGCTTGCCGCATACACATCAGTCAAGGGACGTGAAGGTTGTATCACATGTCTTTCTTGGCAAAGTGACCTTCAACGACCATCTCGCCTCCCACTTAGTGCCCGGGTTTTCTAGGTGAGCATTAGGTCTATGTCAAATCCTAGCTCAAGCTAACCCATGATGCAAAGTGCATTAACAGGCTTTGTTCGAAACCAACAGCAAGAGGTGACATTGATGCCAGCACAAAGTCAACTTCATCATAAAATGATCAACGGATAATTTGCCCGGATCAAAGGTCAAGATTGTTCGCCCAGTGATAAAAAGAGCAATTATGGAGGACGTATCACCCGCCCTCCAAAACGATATGTTTCATTTGTGGCAATATGTATTAGTTAGTGCCATGAATTTAACTTGAGGTTAAAAATCTGAAAAAATTCAAAAGAAACTTAGAATATTAGGTGTTAGATTTTAATGTTTATTGTCATTAGTAACTAAAATAAAGGCACGTTTGTGTGACAACTTTCAGCTGAAGAAGGATGGAAAGCAGAAAAAGTTTTCCCTGCTACCTAAAAACCATGTTCAGTGCTGCCACTTTTTTACAAGGAAAAGCGAAAAAAAAAAAAAAAAACAACTGAATTTTCTACAATATTCCACAGGAAATTGTTTCAATATTTTTTTGGGGAGGTGGGGTGTAGGAGCAGCTCAGCTTTCTGAGGAACGCGGATCTACGTTTCCACATCACTGCACAATAGTGCCTTACATGGGATTATCGGACTCTTCATTGTAATATAAGTCTAACATCGCTCTATTATTTTAAAATAAGAATAGTTGTTCACCTATATTCATGTTGCTCAATTATATTAAGACCCAATAAAGTGTTAAAGGTCAAAGGTTACTACTTGACCTAATCAAATCCGAGGATTTTAGATCAATCATGTAAGATGCCCCCTATGTAGTATGTTGTATAATGGGACTTTAATAGTACTCATCACTTACTTAATACCAACATCACTTACTTAATACCAACTACTAACTACTTAGTTGTTAATGCTTAGTTACTACTTACAAGTTAATAACTACACTTGGATTTAAGGGATTGATCTATATATATATAAACCTTAGGAAAAGAAATACTGATGAAATGGTCTTTGTGGGAAAGTTTTGGAAAAAGAAAATATTATGTTTCCAAAAGAATCCACAAAAGTACACAGATAGTCATGACTTATGAGAGAAACTACAACAGAAGAAGCTTGCAAATGGCCCAAAAATGCCGTTATGAATAAGCATACGCTCCAACATGCATCATATTTCAGATCATTCCTAACCCAAAACAAAGGGCCTAAAAGATTTGCTTAAATTCAAATTTTTTTTTTTCAAACCTTCCAAAGGAGCCCTCAAGCTACGGCCTACGGGTGATGTATTGGCTTCAAATTCTTCAACTTAAAATGTTTTCATTTTTTTTAAAGAAACATATAAAGGCACGCAACTCTCCTCACAATATCTTTCTTTAAAAAGTGGAGAAAAAGAGAGGCTTTTGGCTTAAAAGGGGTCACTCGATGCATATTGGGGTGTATCACTGATATGGCTGATAAAATGACCACTACGCCCTATTAATTGGCTGATACACAAGTGAACACTCTTAAATTGCAAAAAAACGGAGATGTCTTGGCTGATAATGTACGTACGTACAACCAATATTTTGATCCATGGTTTCACAGATTTCAAAGTTATCCAGACTCAAATCTGCAATTCATTGTCGCTCTATGCTCCCGAGAACAAGATCTAGACAATAGGTTAGTCTATTTTGATTTTCAGTATTTGCTGCATATCATTTTTCCTTTGCGAGCATGTATTTGCCCTTTGATGAGATAAAATTAGCACATCCAAATTGTCACTAATACTGGTCGATTCTTCCTATTTATCCTACAATTCTTCATTGACTTTAAGCTGATCCATTTGCTTTCCTGATTTTGTTGGGATTGAATCAATGTCCATGGATATGAAAGGAGAAGAAATGTATGGTGAATGGAAACATGGATCCCATCAGTTCTGAGAAACCTGTGCAAGCTCTCATATAAGGAAGAACCCAAAATTTGTCTATATCGATGTTATGAAAAGTCTGTAGCTGGTGGTTGTCCAAAGAGTTTGTACAATATCCAAATGTTGTGAATTTGGTTTGGTTTGAATTTCTCAGATTGAATAAATGATCTGTGAATTTGTAAAATTCGTTTTCCTGCCATATCCATGGCATGTCCTTTCGATATCCATACCATATCAAGGCATAATAGGTTCAGACGCTTCAAATCCAGACACCGGCAGAAGACTGTAGCTCTTGGTCATGAAAAAAGTATGTACAATTTCCAAATGTTGTGAACTTATGCTTTGTATTGACTCAGTGATTTGTTCAATTATATTTTGTGAAACTTAGTGATGGACAGGACTATACTGTTACAGACATCAACCTGCTTAATTTTCCACTGTATAAAAACTTTATTCCAATGCCCAAAAATGGATAAAATTCAATATAGAGGAACTACTCATTGCAGGCAAACAAGAAACAAACGAGTTAACAAGAGGAACATGTTAGCATACCCATGGCTTTTATTGTCCTTTAGAGGAAGAAACTGCAACATGGATTTTTCAGTGCATGCAGTTGTTGAAGTTATATTTCAAAGACAGACAAACACAATCAAACTACGAACATCTAAAAAGCAATGAAATCGGTGAACTAGCATAATGCTTGTAATGCAGAAGAAATGCATTAGAATTAAAACGTAAGGCAAATAATTAACCAACCCTGCACTATGGTCATGTCATGAAATGCACATCTTAATAATAATAACTACAACGTGCTTCAGCCAAGCATCTGGTATTAGCAGGGCACATCTGCTCTCATTGATTCAGATCGTGCACATGTTTAGACCAACTTAGAGTCTAAATGAACTATCACCAGCCTCTTTATTCCTACAGACAATTTGATTGCAAGATAGAAGAGACAAAATTGTGAGGCGATTGTGTTTGCAAATCTAGTTAGAAAGCATAACACACACAAAAATTGTATCTAGAATTGGGAGCGTTTTGATTTTGTTAATTACAAAGCACATGGTAAAAGTAAAGAAGTGAACTCACGGATGAGACCCGCTCTGACTCTAGCGAAATTCTCCTCATGGCCGATGCACAGAGAAAATATGATTGAGTGGTTTGAATTAGGTGGGCTGAGCTTTCGGTTTTATTTTAACACCTCAGTCATTCCTGTTTCATTTCAAAATAATATGTGAGTCCCATCTTTTTAAAACCACTACCCCAACTAAAATCACAATAGAATTATGAGTGCAATTTCTTCATATGTCACTTCACTTGATCTTCTCTCCTCAGTCAAGTATCCTTGGGGGCGGAGCCAGGGGGTAAGGCAAATTTCTTGGTTCCTCCACTGAGTATTGTCTCCCCATATATTCATCCAAAATTCTATTGTCTCACGCAAAATCAAACTTACATGTCATGGCCAACCAAATTCCATTGAACCGCATACACACGGCCATGTGCTTATCAGAATAGAAAAGGAAACACTCAAAACAACTAACATCATTAATTTGAGGAAAAATTCATGAAAAGAAGGCATGGATTAGGCATCAAAGAGACAGTCAAAATCCAATTCACAAAACAATAATATTTACATCTAAGCCTGCCTAATTATCAAACCATTGCCATGCACTTAACAAAATCAAACCCCACAAAGACTCAAGGCCCAATTTCAAATAAACCGCCAACTCAAATCCTATAATCCATCGAAAGCAAGGCAATAGATCTCCACAATCGCTTGATGAGATGAACTGACTCTCCCTTGGAAGCCAACGGAGAAGAGAGAGAGATAAGAAAGTGTTTAAGATGATAAACCCTAAACCTAAAAAAAAGCTTGGGAGTTTGGCACTGGCTTCAAAAAAGTTACATGTAGAAACAAGAGGGAAAGAGGGCTACCTGTGAATGGGGGGAGGGATCGTTGGATTCCTTCTTCGTTCGAATTCCACAACTCCGGTTCTTCCTCCATCTTCCTTTCTTCTATTCATAAACTCTCACAAATCACAATGTATATAAAAGGACACTTTTGTGCAAGCGTTTTCCATGGAAGGATTTGGATTTAAATATTATAACTACCATTAAATCTCGTGTTCAATCTCATTCAATTAATAACAGGTGACTCAATAAATTCCCTTTCTTTAATAGGAGTTTAACACAACAAAAGTGTATTAGATCATTAAATAGATTTTGGTGGAATTTCACTGTTAGGGGTTGATGTTGTTGCTATTATTAGAAGCTGTTAGATTATGTGCCGCTATAGGAGATGGCCCAACACATCAGCAGCATCAGTGCACTCACAAAAAAGATCAAGTGCACGTGACGTGACCAACAACTATACATTATTCTACATATTAGATATAGAAAGCAAAATATTCCCACACTCTTCTTCTGATTTTAGAGCCCATATATCTGCTTTTTGAGAGACTCAATCCATTTTGGGTGTCTGAAAATTTTCTCTTGCAGCAATTAATTCTAAAATTAAATTTTTTACAATAAAGGAAAACGCCTTAATGTTGGGAATGACTCCATGGCTTAGTAAAAAAAAAATGTCGCATGGAAAGAAATGTCCATGGGTATTTAGGGATTCCATTTGTCTTGTTTGGTATCTCTATTATTTTATTTTTTATAAACCCAACAAAATAGAGCCACTAAAAAAGAGTCATAAAATGAAGAGGCTATAATCAAAAGAAGCGTTTGGTAATACATGGATTTATTTTAAATAGACTTTTTTAAATCGATGTTTGTAATTTTTTCACAAATTCCTCTAGATCCATAAGGTATCACTCTTTAAAATCCGACCACATAGCTATGTTAAGCCTTCCAAAGAGAGTTAATGATTTGGATCTTGTGTTTGGGGCCCACAGAATTCATAAAATAATATCTAATGGTCTAGTTTTTTGTAAAAATATTTCGAGAAAGGTGATGATCTAATGGTTGAAATTTGGACCCATCGTGATGTTTGACCTCATGAACAATCTCAATGGTTTAGATTGTGATTTACTATCCCAAAAACTAAAATCAAAGGAGAAAGACCGGACTACCTATGGACCAACAATCTAGAACCAAGCATGGTACTAAGAGTAATTTATCTACTCATTTATTTTAACCGCTTATTATTAATGTTGCCCTTACCCCTCTTTTACTCCTCCCGTCATGTAAACAAACAAGGGTTTGGAGTCGAAATGCAAAGTCCTGAGCCTTTTTTTAACAATAACAAAAGCTTTATATAGAGATCAAAATATAATAAGTAAATACAAACACAAACACACACAAACTGACAAAAGAAGAAGAAAAGAGAAAGGGTAAAAAGTACTAGGCCATCAATTGTATTTGTACCTCCCTTTGAAATTTTCAAGGATTTGCCTTCCTCTTAGGCACTCATGCGATCATATTAGAAGATCATTTTCCACGACAAGCAAACCGTCAAATCTTTTTGAAAACAATATAAGACCTTTCAAAATGGTTAACACCTTTGTTTCATATGAATCGGATTGTGCACACCCACAGACTTAGAGAACAGTAAAAACTTACCATTACTATTGAGAAGCATTTCTCCAATTCCCGCCGGCCCTGTCTTACCACTCGAAGCTCCATCTATGTTGAGCTTTAAAACCCTAAAAGGAGGGGATACATATACCAATAGACGGATCTCCTCTCCTTAATAAGGATACGGCCCTTGCATGCTTCCTAATGAAAAAGAAGAGCTTTTGTATATACCCCCTAAAGTTTCAAAAATTTGTAAATAGGACCATGTGGTTTCAATATATGCATATAACCCCCTGTTTTTATATTTTAATAACTTCCATGTTCCAAAATCAGTAGCCTTGCAACCACCATAAGTTTTTAGAGTAAAATGACACCTTTTCCCATCTCTTTGTCACTGTATGCATAATTTCAAACTGTTATATTTGTTTTCCTCAAAAGCATGTAACATTGACCGTTCTTGTAATACATTTAGTAGGAGAGACTAACCCCACATCAGTCCATTTTTATCAATGTGGGGCCCATTTTATTAAATCCAAATCGATCATAATCTATACTTGGATTGGTTATAATTAACCTAATCCATGCACGACATATTGCTGGATTGATGAATGTTTTAAAATACATGATCAGGCTTCATGTGCATGAAAAAGTTATTGAAAGAGAACCATTGCGCCTTGAAATAAAGTAATAGTATTGTTGTAAATAATGACATACTCATTTTTGTTTAATGTATATAAGGGCAAATTTATCATTTTTAGAAATATTCAACACAAACCTTTTGGTACTTGCCCATTCTCATTCGGACTACTAATTTTGTGGATATGGAAGGTCCTAAAATAAAAAAGGCAAAGGATATAGACAAATACTCAAACCATAAGAGCCTACTTACAAATTTTATAAAACTTAGGCGGCTATATAAAAAAACTCTAAAAATGCTATTTAAGTTGAAATTGGAGAACTCATTTCTAAATAAATCCCATTCTGCAATCCTTAGAAATCAAATATGTTGCAGCACCGCCGGACCGAAACCAACTTGAACTCTTTATGGGATAAGGCCCATAAACCAACTTTCAGCTTGACAAAATCAAAGCTTCAGAGGAGATTCCTTTGGATAGAATATTCTTTTGTTCCTCTCCTTAAGGATCAGCCTGTACAACAGAGATTTTTGGGTCGTTGACCAAGTAATTTGTTAGCTAATGGATGTTTTTCTCTACCTCCCTGGGTTGATCAAAGATGGAAATACCTACTCCATAATAAGGGGTTGTTTGGCAAAACCACACGATTATTCATGTGCAAATCACCCACATGTAATTCATTTCCATATGCAATTGAGTCCTATGTGTACACTTTCCATTGTTTATTATTTTCAGATGTACTTCAAACCACATGCAAAAAGGCCATTTTTCATCAAATGGTTCACTGTTATTATCAAATATCTCAAAATCCATGTCGAACCAAAACTTGTAATCTTGTTCCCGGCCATATTTTAGTCCTACGAAAAGGATCAACAATTCATATTTTAGTCTTACAAATAGGATCAACAATTTAGATTATGAAAATGGGCCCCACAAAAGTCTAGAACGATAGATTTTAGGGTCTGGGGCTTTTTGCAAATATCTTAGAATCCGTGATTAATTAACAATTGCGAATTGATTCTCGGGCTATTTTGGACCTTATTAACAAGATTAACAGTTTAGATCTTTATTTTGGTACCCATAAAGTAGAGTTACGTAGAAGAAAAAAAATGGGGTAACCTCACTGGTGTTGAATAGCTAAGAAGTACACTTTGCACAATTACGGGTTTATTGTGTCTTAGTTTGTTAATATATAATTGTCGGCAACTAAGAGAAATTTTCTCATTTAAAAGTATTTTGTGTTCCCATAATGTCACATCCTGTCCCGAGATTATCTACCCAAGAGTAACCCTCAACGTGTGACACACGTACTCCCGCAAGTTTCACACATGTCTCGGGTCAGGTCCGAAACAGTCAATTTCATATGAAAATGTGGTAGCATTCAACATTTACAAACTTAGTATCATAGCACGAACATTTTGGAATGTTCATATAATTACAAAACATGGATTTACAGTTAATTTAACATGCTGGGACTTCAAGAAACACCCACTAAAATATAAAAGTATAGTTGTATGATCCTCAAGTAGATCACCAAAAACATACTCTACTCGAGTACTCAAAAGTATAAATATTCAAAAACATAATTCCAAAAGATTAGGTAACGCCCTCCGAATCACACAAGGTGCCCTCCTCCTCAAGTAACCTCGGTCTCCTCCTTTCCCTCCGGGGCCTCCTGAGGGTAGGGGGCGGCACCTGAATCTATACAACTGCTTAGTATACTATCATTGATCTCTTCCTGCCATTTGTCACTAATTCTTTGGGAAATGGGCTTAGTGATGAGTTGGGCCTGGAAATGGGTCTTAGAGAGGGATTTCCTTCTATTTCCAATTTGCAAACCCTAGATTTTAGGTGGAGTATTGGAGTCATAAAAGGGTAATTATATATATTAAAGCAAAGGGGGAGGTGGGCTGTGAGGTGTGCCATGTCATCAGTAGGTGAGTTCTCTTTTAAGAAAAATACTTATAAAAATACACAGAGTTTTGGGTTTAATGTGGGCCACTACACCTCCCAAATCTCCGCCCTAAATCTCTCCATTTAAATTAAGATTACGGTTTTATAAACCTACATTTCTAAAATCCTTCTAACTTCCCCTAAAATATCTCTTTTCCTAACTTTTATATTTTATCTTCTTATCTTAATCCTCAGATCACTCTCTAATCTTCATCCATCCTAATATCTGTCTAATTGGTCCTCTTATCATTATGATTTAAGTATTAACTTTGTAAACCGTTGCATTCATCCACGTGATGGATTCTCATGCATACTACATACTGCTATGTTTTTTATTATTTGACAACATGAGCTCAAATCAGGGCCCACCTTGATGTACACCTGCATTCACTAGGAGCATATGGACCATACATGTGGGGGTGGGCCCTACATAATTATTGGTATGCAATTGTTGTTAGTTTCCAGGCCTTTGGGTTTCTAATTGGCTACACGATTTGCACTACAGGCCCCACATGTGAGATTGCTACTTCACAAAGGCATGTAGCCTAATTGAAGTGGCCCACCATATGCCATTAATCACATAAAAAACTCATTAACTCAATGATATGCATAAAGCTATAAGATTTTCACTTATGGAAATCTTATAATAAATCCCTAAGCTCTACATGAGATATTTTACTTCACAAAGGCTTGAGGTATACTTGAAGTGGCCCACCACATGCCATTGATCCATAGAAATTAACCTTGATTCAAGGTGGACCAAGGGAGTTGGATGATCAATAGGGAAACAAATAGGCTAAACTTCATCAGTTATTGATCATGCTAATTTCTTCTTTGAGGCATTGCTAGGAGTTGGAGTTATATATATTAAATTCCAAATGTCATCGATAATCATTAGTATTTAGTGGCAAAAACTTCATCAGTTATGTTTTTTTTTTTTTTTTGTCCTTTTTTTTCACGAATAAGAAGATTGAAAACTTTTTTTTCTTCTTTGAAAGAAATTTTCATAGATGAATAATATATCTAAAAGTCAATATATTGATTTTGCTTGATGCATTTGTCATTGTGTTTTCTTGAGGTTCATTTATTGATTTTCAGTGATTTAACCTCATGAAATGTGCACGTGAATGGACAATATATGTTATTTATTATTATTTTTATTTTTCTTATCGGTTCATGTGACACATTATTTTGGGTTATTAAGAAAAGATTTTCTCTATTCATTTTTCCATTGCTTTTTTTCCTGGGACGACCCAGACCATTTTTTGAAATAATATATTTATTTATTTATTTTATTTATCAATAATATTCTAAAGAAAAGATTAAATTAAAAAAATATTTTTACCTAAGCCCGGGCCAGTGTTACTAGTTTTGAAATGTAGCGTTGCAAAAAGTTTTAGGATGCGCTACGTGTCACTCTCACATGAATTGATGTATGCATAGTCCAATATATTCATGCAATTTTTTACAGATTCCTTATGCATAGTCCAAAATATTCATGCAATTGCTCCACCAAAGTTCTAGAAAGTTGATAAATTATTTTTTAATATTAAAGTTGATAAATAATGTAATGAGTTTTCACCACCAAATCTTCATAAGAAAACCCAAAATAGAAGAAACACTAAATGGAAAACAGAAATGTGCCTAGAAGCACTAGCAAGATGCAAACATGTCCTTCATGTCCTTTTATAGTTTGTGGATTCAACATGATCAAGTAACATATCTAAACATCCAATCTGGTGACAGAACAAGAATTATGCTATCCAATCAACCTCACACACACCAACCTGGGGCATAAGCAGTACCTTTATTAAAAAAGATCTATAGTTTCAGGTTCAGCATTTTGCTGCAATATGAAGACATAGAAAATGACTAAAAATGAGATAAACTGAGCACTTAAACAAAAACAGAATAAATAAGCTGCTGTGGAACAAATTGATCAAACAAAAAAGCCAAATGCACGAAACCTCCAGATATAGCACTGTGACCGGCACAAACACGAACACGAGTCTATCTGCATGAAAAACACAATAATTTGGCGCCCCACCAAGGTCATCAAATTAGAGATTGGGGAAACCTCAATCTGCCATGAAGGAGAGAATACAAAGCAGTAATTAACATGTAAGGTTAAAAAAAGAGGAATGGAGTAATAAAGACAATTTTCAAGGGTGATAATAAAGAGCATGTTTAATCATCATATTTATATCGTCAACTTGGGTAATTTCGTAAAAAAAAAAGTATAAAAAACTAAATGATAGTTTTGTTATTATTCTTCATAAAATCGATTAATTACACTATAAGCTTAATTATTTGGTAAAAATCCCCTTCAAATTAATATATATATATTAAGCAAGAGTGGTTTAATTGCAAAATCAACTCTCAAATTTAAGAAACTTAATTTTGACCAAATTGCAATTAATTTTGACTGGTCTCTTAGTTTTTTTAATAGAGTTTTAGATCTTGGCATATTGTGAAATAGAGTCCACCTCTTTCTAATTCTAGAGATAGAAGGATTGTAATTCAAGCAGAGAGAGATTTCAGAAAAAATAATGATGAGGCTCTTGAAAATTTTAGATTTTTTTATATTTACATTAGAGGTTTCTTCGATTTGTAAATAGGCCCCTATGGTTTCAGTATTTGAAAATAATCTCTACTTTGACATTTTAATATCTCTAAATATGTGAAATTGATGGCAATGACGAACAACCATCAGGGTTTACAACATTACTAAATAAGTAATAAAAGATAAAAAAGATAATATTAGATTAAGTTGAGATGCAATTACTTAAACCACAAAAATTAAACATACCTTTTTCCTATGCCACCCATTTCCGATAATATTTTATAACTGCAAATTAAAAAATAAACTAATTAATAAATGATTTTATCATTTATTTAAAAAACGAACTCTTCATAATTATCGAGATATTCAAAAGCACAAGGGGAAATTCAAGATATTATCAATGTAAATCAAAATGATAAGAAATATAAAATAGATAAAAATATAATAAAATTTTTCTTCATATCTAAAAATATATTCAATCAATGAGTAAGATTTTCATTCTTGTTCAACTTTTAGTCTACTTAATTGAGAAATAGAGAGGCCAAGTCCCTCTTGTGTAAAGGCAATTAGTATACTATGACTTGGATATGGGTTATAGGATTGTAGTTGGATTGACTGAAAATCATAAAACTTTCTTTTCTATTTGTTAATATATGTACATAATATAATACATACATAAAAAAATAGAGAAGTAAAACATTTGAACTGAAAATTGAAAAAAAAACTCATGTCGATTTCACATGGGCTCAAGCACCCATAGCAGAAGGTGCTCAATTTGCAGTGGACAATATGATAATACTAACTTTTTAGGAAAAAGAAATAAGATGTTGGCGACGGTGGAAGACCAATACTTGCAAAATGAACAAGAGAAATTGATTAAAGTGGAAAAGCATGTGCTATTTATAAGTAAAGGAAGTATTCAATTGCTATAAAAAAAAAGTGACTTTAGATGCCACTCATCTAAATTGTCACACAAAAAGGATGATAACAAGTGTCATTTAAAAAATGATAAGTATAAATAGGAAGTCATGTGTCATGAAAAAATGATAGTTTAAATAGGGAGTTATTGATGATTGACAACTGTCATCTATTCAATTCTAATAAAAAAAAGTTTGATTCCAAATATTATTAATCCAATTATTACATGAAGAAGATGAGAATAAGTGTGAACAAAAAGAAAAGAAATGATAATTTGAAGAAATGTGGGGTGCTTGTGGATTGGGCCAGCCTGAGCAAGGCCCGCGCTTGGTTATAAAATACATAGTTTTCAAATTATAAACCAAACATGGGTTGGGCTGGAGCTTCATGTTGTTCAAGCAAGCAAGGCTTGGGCCCGCTAGTTGGTGAAGGGGTCACCTAGGCTCAAGCTGGCAGCTATCAATCAGGTCCTGACCTAAGAGCAACTCCAACAGACCTGTTATAATGCCATGTCAGCCTCTAACGTCTTGAAAAAGCAGCTGGCACATGCTCCAACAGTTGCTCTAAATACTTGCTGGAAAAAGGCTGTTGATCAGATATGCCAAAAATGGCATGTGACTATTCACATGCCATTTTATTTTTTTACATTAAATAATGAGTGTTTCAACAGTTTCCATGTCAGGTTTCACATGCAAAATAATTCTTTTGAGTCTGAAACTTTCCAACAGTCATGGGTGAATGCAGGTATAGGTCACCTGCCATGGAAATTTTTCCAACGGTCATGGCAATGGTCACTTGCCATTTTTCAAGACGTCCAAATTTTTTTTTACCGTTTGAAATTTTTTGGACTGTTAATTTGAAAAAAAAATTGGAGCTGGGATGTCTATAAATAAGGAGTGTTTGAAGTCCTCTTTTTCCTCATTCACACCATGGATTCTCAATTCTCTCAATTTCCTAATTTTTCTATCCAATATTCACAAATCTCGGTGAGGCTTCCGAACTCCCTACTGATGATGCCCCTAAGAAAAAGGGTGTTGGTCGAGGTGCCAGCTTCAATATAGAAGAAGACCGTCTTCTCATCGGTTCGCGGTTGAACACCAGTCTGGATGCTGTGCATGGAAACGAGCAGAAACTTGAGGCTTTTTGGGAACGAGTGGGAGAATATTATCACAACAATAAGCAATTTCCCAGTGATCGAACAGACAGAATGTTGTCACAACGATGGCAAAAGATTCAAGCTTCTGTCAACAAATTTTGTGGATGTCTTGCGACAATTATTTCCAGAAATCAAAGTGACACGAATGAACAAGATAAGATAAAATTATATATATGCGTGGTTGGGGGGGGGGGGGATTTTTTTTTATTCTTAATTTGAGCTTACATTTAATTTTCAGATTGTAGAAGCAAAAAAAATTTACGAACATCTATATGGATCAAGATTCACCTTGGACCATGCTTGGATCTTGTTGAGGTACCAACCAAAGTGGATACAACTGCAGCAACAAGTACTAGAGAAGACATCCGTAAAAAGAGCAAAATCTTCAATTTCTGGCTACTCATCATCTTCTAATCCAAGCACTCCAATAAATATTGAGGCGGATGAGACAATTAACAATGCTTATGATCCCATAACGAGACCACCAGGCAGAAAGGCTGAGAAAAGAAAGATGAAGCAAACCACTATCAACGAGCCCACACCCGTTGCAGATCTCATCCAAAAAATGATGGATGACAAAAAGGAAAGAGATGAAAAAAAATTAGAGCTTCTCAACTCCAAGCCGATCTGGTGGAGCACCTGTGACATTTCCAAGGTCCATATGAAGAAGCTTGTAATTGATTATAATATTATGTAATTTGATTTTACCTTTTCAATGAAAAATGGGTTTCAAGTACAATTTGTGCATTTTTTATTTTTTAATAATTTATTACTTTAATAACATTTAAATCGTACCAAATCCCATTAAATGTAAGTAAGATATATGTAATAAAGCAAATGAAGATTAAATGAAAAATGAATAAAATATTAATTTGACATCTCTCTTGGAGTTGCCCAAGTGATATGCCAAATTTCCATATGCCATTTTTGCCACATAAGCCTTTATTTTTGAAAAAGGCATATGGAGAAATGACATACCTCTTGGAGATGCTCTAAGACTCCCTCTCTGTATTCTCAAAGTAGTCCCCGCAGTTCAAAGTAGGCAAGAATGTCATGTTATTCACCATCATCCTATTATTTTTCTCCCATCCATGTGATATAACATTTGCAAGATCTCCATGACCCACTTCTCTTTTTGATCCCATTGACTCACCCACTTTTATGTTTCTGCTTTTCTTCTAAAAGTTGTAGTTCAGTTCACAAGAAGAGTAATGAAATTGAACTTCAGCTAACTTGTTCATGGTTTCTTATCGGGTGTCTAAATTAAAAACAAATAGATGGGTACATGGATATATGCGAATCAATGCTTTGTTTTCAAGGCAGAATGAGTTGTTTTTATTGTTTACTAAGACCAACACATGATACAACTAAATAATCTTTCTTGATTCATATCTATTACATTAATTGTTGAAAAGAGAGATGTGTTACTATGCATTTTCTTCACTTATGATGATTCTCAGGAAGAATATTTCTTCCTATCTGTCTCTCATCCATTCATTTACATGATCTATACTCTCTCCTTTGTGTAGTTTTCCTTTTTATTTAATGGATGCATGGCTTTTAATAATAATATGTATATTTTATGTTCTGTCTTTCAACATCAAATATTGTGTCTTTTTTTTTTTTTGGTTCTTATTTTCCTTGCATTCAAGAGTTAAGGCCTCTATATAATTTTCAACTGCATTTATTTCTTGAGTTTTTTAATTCTCTATTAATCTGAAAGAAAATTAGAGGCTAGAAATTGTTAATTGTTGGGCTTCCGAGAAGGAAAAACATGCTCTACATTTGGTTTATATAGTAAATATATATAGCTTCAAACGCTGGTGCCTCTTAAGCTTCAAACTCTTCATGGGAGAGGGGATAACGCAAACAGAAGTCTAATTAGGGCCCGTTTCTTTTTTAGAATTCAAGGAATTCTTGTCTGGAGAATTCTTGATTTCCCATATATAGTGAAATTTTTGGATGCTCCTTTGGACTTAAGCATCCAGGAATTCCATCAAAATGCAAAGAGGGTAGAAATTCTGAATTCCTAAAAAGTTATTTGGGACCTTTAATGTTGCTGGAATTCCTGAATGCTAGGTGAGAAACATGGAATTTGCAAATGATATGTCACATCATGTCCCAAAAACCCCAACACCTTGAATTCATATAAAAAAATTATAGTAAAGAAACATCCCCTAAAAGAATGATGAAACTTCTCATCCAATGCTTCTCAAAACACAGCTCCGAGAGACTCCATCTTCAATTCCCTCCATCATCATGTCAAACACACTGACATCAAGAAATAGGAGACAATCATCAACTTCCCAGCACTGACCTGAATCTATAAAGAGTCGAATGTATCATGGTTATATAATATGTAAGACCTGCGCCATTGACATAAGATAACAAGGAAAAACTATATAAGGAAATGCTCTTATGAGAGCTAGCTCTCACCATAAGATCTTATGGTGAGAGGCACCATGATAGGGCCCACCTATCACCAATCTGAACCATCCACACACACGGGACTCTCCAAATGATGCTGAAGTCCATGGATTTGTACCCATTCGAATGGAATGGACAGCCGGATTTAGGGTAAGAAATTCACAGTAATATAAGTCATTAAACTTGTGGCCCATAGATCAAGAGGTTAGAGGCATGGGGATTGAACCCAAACTTGATAGTTGGCTTTGAATTCATAGGTGTTTGGCGGTTGGGGGTTCAGACCATTTCAACAGGTGAAAAAAGGAAATTGATTTTTTGTGGGGAATTCTTAGTTATGCTGCTAGCATGGGGATCGTCAAGAAAGAGAAAAGGGTATCATGAAGATTATTAATACCATCCTGCTAAGACATAGTACTGGGCTTTAGTAGGGTGGGATTTTCATAGGAAAATGGCATTAAGCTGGAGTATCTGATTATCTAAGAAGCAATTTTGTTATTTCCTTTTTTCCTCCTTTCCAGCCTGCAACATTCCAAAAAGTGTCTCTCGAGTAAGAGTTGCTAGTTAACCCGATGGGTAGCTCCTTTGGGTTAGGACCACGGTTTGCACTTAAAGGATATGAGTTCGAAACTGCACTACAACACTGGGGCCACAGGGAAATTTTACTAGTTCTTTGGCCTCTATTGCCTCTTTTGACGTCTAGGAAGAGAATACCAAGGGTGATAATACCCTTGCTATCCTTCAAAGTGCCACCAATCCCCACAGGCCTTGAATTTACCTTGAACCATCGTCAACGTTCAACTTCCTTTACCTCGTGGTTGCAGCTTCCACAATTTTCAAATGAATTGTAGCATCATCATTCTTTTAATGAATTATCCACTCTTCCTTCCTAGGGAATAATTGTGGCAACTGCTAACTTATTAGGTTTTCTCACACATTTCCTACCTTAAACTTCTTATAGATGGTTCCCAAATACGGCATGGAACAACATCTCCACATGATGGATGTGGCAGAACATGGATATGATAAAATTCTTATCATTCTGCTCTATAGTGGCCACATAGTTTCTTTAGAGGAAGCTATCAACAAATCTAACTCATTAACCGAAAAAGGTCCTATTTATTTATTTATTTATTTGTGTGTGTGTGTGAGAGTGCATGCTCGTGTCCGGGGACTTTCAACTAGAATTGTACATAATAGATATGGGAAAACTTTGATACCAAACTATGTGGGGTGTTTTCCCGAGACCGAGGTTATCATGATTTAGGTAAAAGTACCAATCAGGGACTGCCTCGATCTCATTCCTCCAGCTCGGCATTGCACCAGCGTACACTGAGATGGAGTCGGTCTCGGTAAAGGTACCAACCGCGCTCCTCTATTTTCTACCTCGGGCGTCTTGGCAGCAATGCCAACTTCCTGCCCGTCCGACCTCGGTGCCTTCTCCAAGTTCGGTCCACTGACCGAGGTGAACACTGAGCGTCCAATCCACATTATGTGATGGGACGGCTACGTTGCAGAACGTATTGGCAGATAGGGTGGCCGCCGGCTATCGATAATGGCCTTTTCCTATTAGCTGATCACATCCACATTTATGTGTGGGATTGAGGAAGATCAGATGGGACAGTACCCTCACCTACCTCCACTCAGAGTCCTAGGTATGGGCTGATGGGACAAGCTCCCTCACCTACCTCCACTCAGGAAGCTTCCACTTGCCTATATATACGTGCATGGTAAGACCATGAGAGGTACATGCTAAAACACATACACTATGCATTACATTATCTTCCTGAACCCTCTTCTTCCTCATTTCGCCCTAATTCAGTGATTGCACTAACTCAGGCGTCAGAGTGCCTTCGGCTGATAGTAGCCCGGGGCTCTGACCTTTGTTTCCCTTTTAGGTTCAGGATTTCTAACGACACACTTAACCAGCCAAACAGCATAATCACAAGTTCCATTATCATCTAAACCAAGTCCGTTGATTTTAGGCACTTACAATTGGCGTCGTTTGTGGGGAATCGATTAAACCAAATCTTCCATCCCAAAAAACCATGCCTCCAAAGATTAAGAAGGGCAAGGGCGTTGGGCCACCCAGGTCCAAACCGCCATAGCCATTTCTGCCCATCATGCCACCTCTACTAGTGACGCACCAGCCAGAGGCGACTGGGCAGATGTCGTTGGTCCCTTGCCAAAAGAGGACTGGGGGAGGGCCCGGTATGAGAAGCGTGGGATCGCCTGTCACCTAGTCGGGTTCGTCGTCGAGAGGGGTGACAGCACCTCCTCGCCACGGCCCCGTTCTGGAGTGTATCCAGCCAGGTCCCTCTCAGGCAGAGCGTCCTCGTTAGGACGTGATCTTACAGGAGCAGCCCCGCAAGGATGCTCCCCCTCAGGGACATTCCCGACAAGACAGAACACCAGTGCTGTCCAAGTCACGCCAGTCTCGTCATCAGGACCGTGTGGAAGATGACCACGTGCTCCTTAACGACGATGGCGACCTGTTCCTTAACGAGGGCAACGACGACATGATTTTGGAGGGGGCCGACGAGGCGCACCGCGAGGAAATCAGGGCTCAAAACCTCCTTATTCAAGAGCAAAAAGCCCAGATCCTCCAGCTCCAGTGGCAGCTCGAAGGGAAGGAGAAGGTCCCGGCCGGGACCTCGCTGGTGCCTCCTGCACGCCAGCGAGCCAGGAAGGTTCCCGAGGCTCGGCAGGACCTGAGGCATGTCCTGAATAATAAGAGGCGTGACCGAGCCTATGATGAAGGCTCGAGCAGCAATCACCCCAGCGCTGACCCTCAGCAGTAGCGCCAGAGACCGAGGAGACTGGGAACCGGCCCCGACCTGAGGGCATGGCTAAACAAGGAGATAAAGCAGGCCGTGCAGCAGAACATGGAGTTCGCCGGCTTCACCCGATTTTGGCTTACTGCCAATGATGCTGATGGCCGTGGCGCGTCTCCCTTCTCCCGGGAAATCAGGGATCACGCCTTTCCCGAGAAGTTTAGCGTTCCGAGATTCAATCTATACGACGGGACCTCGGACCCAGAAGCACACCTCCGATACTTCACCCAGAGAATGTCGGTATGGGGAGACGAGGGAGGCCTGAACTGTAAAGTTTTCTCTTCCAGTCTTGGCGACCTCCCGCTTCGGTGGTTCTACGCGCTCTTCAAGGGATCGATTTCAAGCTGGAGGCAGCTCCGAAACTCCTTTGTTGAGAAGTTCGAAGCGCATCGGGTCATCCCGAAGACGTTCGAAGACCTGATGGCCATCAGAATAAGGCCGACCGAAAATATCACTCGGTTCGCCAAAAGGTTCTGGACCACCTACAGCCAGGTCGAAGACGCCAACGACGAAGTAGCCATCAAGTCCTTCAAACAGGCTCTGTTGCCAGCCAACGAGCTTCGGAAGGAACTGGTGCGGTTCCCCGTGGTCACGGTGAAAGCACTGAAGGCACGGGTAAACCAATACGTCGAACAGGAAGAAGATGAGGTCCGAGCTCGGGAGAACCACAACATCTGGCAAGAGGATAGGCCCTCCAAGAAGGATAGAAAGCTATCCAGGAGAGAGGCGGCCCGGAAGAGAGAACCATCCAGTTCGGCAGTGTGCTCCTCTCCCACTTCGGGAGGAGGCGTGAAGCCGAATTCGATTGATGCCTCTTACAAAGCCGTCAACACTATCTTCAAGGAGCCCATCTACAAGCTCCTCGGCAAGATTAAAATGGAGCATTTCTTCAAGTGGCCCAGCCTATGAAAGGTGATGCCTCCTCCCTAGATCAGAGCAAGTTCTGTGCCTACCACAAACAGAACGGGCACAGAACCGAGGACTGTCATGCCTTTAAAGCCCACCTGGAAAAGCTCGTGAAAGACGGGCACCTCAAGGACCTCGTCAAGGAGGAAGGCAGAGTCAACCGAGCTCACCAAGGCCAGCCCGATGCAAATCGGGACAGCGATGAGGAGCAGACCATCAACGTCATCCACCTAGCTCCCGCTCTCCGGGGAAGCAACCAAGCTCGTGCCGAGGCTAGGAGGGCCCAGCACGGTAAGCAGGTGGTGACGGCTGAACTCAGTCCCTCCCCGAAGAAGGCGCGCAAAGAGAGACCAAAGATTTGGTTCTCTGATGAAAACTTGGACGGGGTCCAGCTGCCTCACAACGATCCACTGCTCTTAACACAAAAGTTAAAAAACTTCAAAGTCAAGAGGATCCTTGTGGACCCTGGGAGCTCCTCGGAAATCCTCTACTACGACTGCTTCAAGAAAATGGGTCTACAAGAGAAGGACCTGCAGGAAGCCAGCACCCCATTGTTGGGCTTTAGCTCCAAGCCAGTGTACCCTAAAGGGAATATCTCCCTCCAAGTCCAAGTAGGGGGTGCCACCATGACAGCAGACTTCCTAGTTCAGGATGCTCCGTCCCCATACAATGCAATAATGGGGAGGACCTGACTGCACAACATGAAAGCTGTGCCCTCCACTCATCACCAAAAGTTCAAGTTCCCGTTAGAAAATGGGGACGACAGCATCAAAGTGGTCACAGTCCGCGGCGACCAACAGATGGCCAAACAGTGCTTGATGGCCGTGGTCCCCGGCGAGGCAGAGCCGCAGCAAGTACATATGGCCGAGCTAGAGGCAGAGCTCGATGTAGTGGGCCGAGCCCCCTAGCATAAAAGTGTAGAAGACCTTATCGAGGTGCGGATCGACCCCAACGACCCGGAGAGGTACTTTCTGCTCAGCAGTCAGCTTGCAGAAGCTAAAAGATCCGAGCTGCTTGACTTTCTATTGTAGAACAGAGACGTCTTCGCTTGGACCCCATACGAGACGCCCGGCATCGACCCCAAGGTCATGTGTCATAAACTGAATGTGGATCCCAGACACAAACCTGTAGTCCAAAAGGCTCGCAAGATTGGGGTCCAGCAAGCAGAGGCCGTGACCGAAGAAGTCAAAAAGCTGTTAGAGGCTAAAGCAATCAGGGAGGTCCGCTACCCTGAATGGCTAGCCAATACAGTGGTGGTCAAGAAAAAGAATGGGAGCTGGAGGGTCTGCGTGGATTTCACCGACCTCAACAAGGCGTGCCCTAAAGAGAGCTTCCCGCTTCCAAAGATCGACCAGTTGATCGACACCACCGCCGGGCACGACAGGATGAGTTTCCTCGATGCTTACCGAGGTTACCATCAGATCCCGATGCATGGGCCTGACGAAGAAAAAACCGCGTTTATAACACCCCAAGGCATCTACTGCTACAAAGTGATGCCCTTTGGGTTAAAAAACGCCGGTACCACTTACCAGAGGCTGGTAACAAAGATGTTTCAGGCCCAACTCGGTAAGACGGTGGAAGTATACATCGATGACATGATCGTCAAGTCTAAAAGGTCACAGGACCACTTAACCAATCTGAGTCAGACATTTGCCGTCCTCAAAAAGTTCAAGCTCAAGCTGAATGCGTCCAAGTGTGCGTTTGGCGTCGGCTCGGGTAAGTTCCTGGGCAGCCTGGCCATGAGGCGTGGAATTGAAGCCAATCCCGAGCAGATCTTGGTGATCCAGGCCATCCAAAGTCCGACCACGGCAAAACAAGTCCAGAAACTCACAGGTATGGCAGCAGCACTGAATCGCTTCATCAGCAGAGCTTTAGACAAATGCCGCCCCTTCTTTCAGCTTTTAAAGAAAAGCCTGAAGTTCCAGTGGACACCGGAGTGTGACAGAGCCCTTCAAGAACTCAAGGACTATCTGTCCTCGCCTCCCCTACTGTCCACTCCAACACAGGGCGAAACCCTATATTTATATCTGACAGTTTCGGACCACGCAGTGAGCTCGGTACTCATCAGAGAAAAAGACAAGCAACAAAGGCCTATCTACTACGCGAGCAAAATCCTGCTGGACGCCGAAACGAGATATCTGTCATTAGAGAAGCTCACACTTGCGCTCATCAGTGCCTCCTGCAAGCTCTCCCAGTACTTCGAGATTTACTCCATAGTGGTTGTTACAGAACATCCACTCAAGTCTCTTTTTAGAAAAGCGGATTTCTCTGGAAGAGTGTCCAAATGGGTCGTCAAACTGGGGCAATATGATATCCAGTATCAACTCAGAATGGCGATCAAAGCCCAGGTGCTGGCAGACTTCATCGTTGAGTTCACCTCTCCTAGTTCAGCACCGAGCCACCTCGACACCGAACTGGGGGGCAAGGAGGTGGAGTTAGCCTCCGAGACCGAGATGGAACAAGAGCAATCTTGGAAGCAGTTCCTTAACTTGTCCTGGAAGGTCTTCGTCGACGGTTCCTCAACCTCCAGAAGGGCTGGCGTAGGCATAGTCCTCCAATCTCCGGAGGGCCTTGTCATCGAGCAAGCCCTGACACTTGACTTCAAAGCATCAAACAATGAAGCTGAGTATGAAGCGCTGATCACAGGACTGGGCAGTACAAAATTCCTGGGGGCACGACAACTGGTGGTCTTCAATGATTCTCAGCTGGTGACAAGCCAGCTGAATGGGGACTACCAAGCCCGTGACGACAGGATGACAGCCTACCTGGCTCACGCAAAGCAACTCCTCTCTCAATTCCAAAAAGTTGAAGTCAGGCAGATCGGCAAAGACTCGAACTCTCACGCCGATGCTCTTGCCAACCTGGCCTCTGCAGTCGAAGCTGGTAGGAAAAGGACTGTCGAAGTGGAAACACTGGATAGACCAAGCACAAAGCTCCACCCACCTCGGCAAGTCCTATGCGCCGATCTCGGCCTGAGCTAGATGGACCAATACATCTCCTACCTCAAGGATGACCAGCTTCCTGAAGATAAGAGCGAAGCCCACAAAATCAGGCTGAAAGCAGCTCGATTTTGGCTGTCTCCATACGACAAGCTCTATAAAAAATCCTACAATGGGCCCTACCTCCAGTGCGTACATCCGAGCAAAGTCGAAGACTTCCTTTATGAAATCCATGAAGGGATTTGCGGCAGCCACATTGGAGGTCGGTCATTAGCTTACCGAGTCATCAGTCAGGGCTACTGATGGCCATACATGCAGAAGGACACACAGGTCTATGCCAGGAAATACGAGAAGTGCCAGAGGTTCTCTCACTCTCTCTATCAATCGGCACACGACCTATGTCCTCTCTCAAGTCCTTGGCCTTTCGCCCAATGGGGACTGGACCTAGTGGGACCACTCCACCGAGCTCCAGGGAATAAGAGGTGGCTAATAGTAGCCACTGACTATTTCACCAAATGGATAGAAGCTGAAGCCTTATCTTTCATTACCGAGCTGGATACCAAGAACTTCGTATGGAGAAACATCGTCGCAAGATTTGGAGTGCCTCGAGCCTTGATCTCAGACAACGGGACTCAGTTCGACTCCAATTTCTTCAAAAGCTTCTGCCAGGAGCTCGGCATCAGGAACTACTATTCCACCCCGGCCTACCCACAAAGCAACGGTCAGGCCGAAATCTCCAATAAAGTGGTGCTTGACGGGCTCAAGAAGAGACTCGACCGAGCTAAGGGGAGATGGGTAGAGGAGCTTCCGAGTGTCCTTTGGGCGTATAGGACTACCCCAAGGTGCTCGACTTCGACAACGCCTTTCTCCCTGGCCTATGGGATGGAAGCTGTGATTCCGCTTGAGGTCGGCCTCCCAACCCTCAGGTCAAAACTGTTTGATCAAGGCCAGAACGTCGTGAACCTCGCCACAGAGCTCGACTTAGCTGAAGAACGAAGGGATGCAGCAGCCATTCGCCTCGCTTCTTACCAGTAATAGTTAGCCAGAGAGAGGATACAATCAGAGGGTCAAAGAAAGAAAGTTCTTGATTGGGGAGTTGGTCTTAAAGAAGAGACTTCCAGTAGATAAAAATCCCAGCGAAGGAAAGCTAGCACCGAACTGGCATTGGCCATTCAAGGTGATCTCGGCAGCTAGACAGTCAGCATACAAACTTGAGGAAATGAATGGAAGAGAGCTGCGACGCCCATGGAATGCCTCTCACCTCAAGAAATACTATTTCTAGGCTGTACTCAATTTTGGAAGTCAATAAAATTGGTTCTTATGGAAGGACGTGTTTTGTTACTTTCAAATTTCGCCAAGTTATGGAACTTGGCATATGCACTCAGCTCAGTTACAGAACCAGCTTGCATTTGGCGCGGTCGCAGGACCAGCCACCCCCAGTTCGGTTACAGAACCAGCCACTTCGGTGCCGTCACAAGACTAGCCACTTAGCTTGGGTACAGAACCAGCTGCCCTGGCGCGGTCATAGGACCAGCCACCCCTCAGTTCTGGTTAAAGAACCGAACACCGTGACTCCTGCTCTAGTTATGAAACCTAGCACACTTACTTAGCTCTGGTTATAGAACCAGCAGCATCGGCCCGGTCACGGGACCAGCCATTTCTAGCCCTGGTTGCGGAACCAAGCTTGGCTAAGGTTATGTAACCTAGCTCTCCAGCTCGGGTCGTGGGACCCAGCTCTTTACGTTCTACCTAACCCAGTGACTTGTTACGGTTGCGGAACCTAGTCAAGTCAACTCTGGTTACGGAACCTAGCACACTACTGACTTTGGTTATAAGGCCGAGCTCGGTTACTGGCTTTTATTCTTGTTACTTATTTTATCTTGGTTACAAAGCCGAATACAGAGAATAGAACAGGAAAGGAAATGGGAACAACATTCATCACACATTGCACAAAAACGGATGCGAAAACTGACTTCATTCATTCATTTCCAAAGAGTGATTACATGAAAATTGAAATGAAGATACAGCAAAATTCTCCCCAAATGCAGAAAAAGAAAAAAGATACAATGTTCTTCCCCAGGTACAATGAAAATAAAGAAAGGTTACATCAAATAGAGTTTCTTCAAACCCCGGCTTCGGGGTCCTCGGCGATGACCTCCACCTCGGCACCTTCAAGGGTTGGCTCGGGGGCAATAGATCCAGCTAGGGCCTCAGGAAGGGGGCTCGGCACGGGCTGTGTAGGTGGAAACTGGGGGACATCTCGATAAGCAGGATGGTCCTCGGGGACCCCTGCCTCCTTCAGAGCACTTGTCCACCCCAGCTTCCAGGCCTTCTTGCTCACCTCGCGAACATGGGCCACATAAAGCTCCGAAGTAGCCTCGACTCCCTCGTCATAGGAACAGTCAGCTTCAGCTCGGAGACTGGCTTCGACCTCCCCCCGTTTCTTCTCGAGCTCGGCCATCATGTTCCTTTGATCTTCCACTTCAGCTTTGGCCTTTTCGAGCTCGGACCTGAGGCCCGTGATGATCACCTCCTGCTCGGCGGCCCTCCTGTTGGCCTCCCCTAGTGCCGCCTCGAGGGCCGCCTTCTGCTGCTCCATCCTGGCCGCCCGAGCAATGCTCTGCTGGGACCTTTCCGCCAGCACCAGGCTCCTTTGCAGGGTCTGCGAGAACAGATGTTAGGGCAGATCACTGAGGTTAAAAAGTTCAAAAGAAAGCTCTGAAAGGAAAACTTACCCTGAGGGCATCGCCCATTTGCGCCACTGCCAACTCCACGTCACCAGACTCCCAGTGCCCCGCCATGTCCTTCGGCAGGGCACAGGCGTGCGCGAGAGTGCTGACGACCGAGGTGCCATTGCATACTCGATCCTCCACTGATAGCGGCTGGCCGTCCTCAAGCAGGAAGCTGGGCCTCCAAAGGGCTGGGCCAGAGGGCGGGAGCAGCGAGGTCAGATCGGCTTCATCAGCGGCCAGATCATCAATCCTCGGCCTTTTCCTTACCCGGATCTCCTTTCGAGTGGACTCAGTCGAGCGCTCCTCGACCGGCGAGGAAGCAGGTAGAGTGGGGGCAGACGGCAGAGGTCTCGATAGTAGTTACATTGGCCGGACTGGATGGGGTGGCGGCTCCCGAGGTGGGGGTAGAGGATTCCTCCTCGAAGACGATGGCAGCAAGGTTCCTAACGGCAGGGCGACGTCGTCCCATATTGTTCTCTGCGTCCGAGCTCAACGAGTGGAGCTCGATCACTTGCTCGAACCTGACCTCCTCGGGGGTAACTTCTAGGTTGGCTTCTTGGACGGCTTGGGAAGGTCCTGCCGTCTCGGGGTCCGCTTGCGAGGGTCCGGCGCCCGATTCGCTTGTTGTTCGGCTTCGGCCAAGGTCATCACTGTTTCCCCCCTAAGGTTTTCTTGCCGCCTCCTGGTGAAGGAACGGTACACTGGCTCATACCCTAGGAGGGACTAGGCTGCTTGCCCCTGATGACCCCGGTAGCTATGGATAGTTTTCAACCAATTAACGTTCCGGTGCCAGCCAGATCTCTTGGCCTGCTGTTTTCTCTCCCTGTGGTCTGCACATCAAACAGAAAAAATTTCAGTTCGGCAGGACAGATAAGCACATCATTAAAAAAGAATGAAAGGAGGTATTTACTCGGTGGTTCTCCGAGACGGCGAGGAATGCGATTTGCCCTTTCGGCCCCGGTCTCGGCAGGACCGAATTCCCAATTTCCGGAGACGTAGAGGCAATCATCTCCGGCGTATTTGCTGGAATCTTCAAGGTCGATGATCAAGGGGATCTCCTTCGACCGCACTTGGAGATAATACACGTCCTCCCCTGGGGACTTACAAAGATCATACACATCTTCAATGTCATTGATACCGAAATTAGTCCCCAGGATCTTGTTCAGCTCTGCCACGCCCATGATGACCTTAAAGCCATTGGGCATCAGCTGACATGGGGTTAGGTTTCACTTCCTGAGGCAGGACCTCAAGAGCGGATGGACGGGAAACCTCACCCCGCCCTCAATAATGGAGACCAACGGGAACGGCATCCAGCCGTCCCGGTAGATCCGGCCTCGGACTACATCTTCAGGACCGTCCGCCCTAATCGGACGTCCTCTGGTATCTCATACTTTTTCCTAAGTTTGGTCAGGGCCAACTAGGTATCTATCCAGTACCTATAGACTCCCATGTTCCCCAGTCTGAAAGTGGCCGGAAAAACAGAAACGGAGACGGAGAAGAAGAGGACAGGAAAGAAAAACCCCAGAAAGAACCTCAAGAAAGATGACAGGAATGAAAGGAGGAGGAAACTTACAAAGAGAACTCGAAAACGAGGCAAAGATAGATGGAATCAAGAATCTCAGAGCGACAGGGGGATTTCTCCGGTGAAAACGTAAACACAGGGAGGCACTCTCTCTAGCAGAAACGAAAATGGTCCTTCAGCGAAGACGAGCCTCTTTATACAGAACGGAAATCTTTTCGTATCCCGGAAGACGCGGGTACAGAACGCCGCCTCAAGCATGCCACTTGTCTCCTCAATATGACTTGGCATCCAGCCGGCCTGCGACACGTGGCATCGTTGCTCCACCTCCCATAATGATTAAAGCAGATCATTAACTGCATCCAGATAGCTGCACGCCGTCAATGCGCCTCAGAAGGCGAAACAACAGCCAACGCTCTCAAGCGGAGCTGCAGGCTCGGCTTCGGAAAACTCCCCAATTCACTTAGCTCCCGACCCCAAATGGTAACGAGACCCTCGTGGTCAGGAGCTAGGGGCAATTGTGTGGGGTGTTTTCCCGAGACCGAGGTTATCCTGATTTAGGTAAAAGTACCAATCAGGGACTGCCTCAATCCCATTCCTCCAGCTCTGCATTGCACCAGCTTACACCGAGATGGAGTCGGTCTCGGTAAAGGTACCAACCGCGCTCCTCCATTTTCGGCCTCGGGCATCTTGGCAGCAATGCCCGACTTCCTGCCCGTCCGACCTCGGTGCCTTCTCCAAGTTCGGTCCACTGACCGAGGTGAACATTGAGCGTCCAATCCACATTATGCGATGGGACGGCTACGTTGCAGAACGTACTGGCAGATAGGGTGGCCGCCGGCTATCGATAAGGGCCTTTTCCTATCAGCTGATCACATCCACATTTATGTGTGGGATTGAGGAAAGATCCGATAGGACAGTACCCTCGCCTACCCCCACTCAAAGTCCTAGGTATGGGCTGATGGGACAAGCTCCCTCACCTACCTCCACTCAGGAAGCTTCCACTTGCCTATATATACGTGCATGGTAAAACCATGAGAGGTACATGCTAAAACACATACACTGTGCATTACATTATCTTCCTGAACCCTCTTCTTCCTCATTTCGCCCTAGTTTAGTGATTGCACTAACTCAGGCGTCGAAGTGCCTTCGGCTGACAGTAGCCCGGGGCTCTGACCTTTGTTTCCCTTTCAGGTTCAGGATTTCCAGCGACACTTAACCAGCCAAACAGCATACTCACAAGTTCCATTATCATCTAAACCAAGTCCATTGAATCTTTTAGAGCTTGGTTGGCTCCGGTTTAGTGCTTGGTGAACTTCTGCCCCTTTTATTGTTCCCTCTATTGAAACATCAAATCTAATAATTAGAATAATGCAACATGATGGAATAGCTCTAGCTTCATCCATAAGTTAGGTTCACCAGCCATTGGCTTGTATGAAGCTGTATCACATATCTTTTGCAGTTGCATCTATGTGGCTTTCACCATTTCAGTGGAAGTATTCCTTCATCTGTTACACTACAAGTTTCCCTAAAATGCTTAACAACACATCTGCATCTATGGCATTACAGAACTTTTTGAATAAGTTGGGATCCGTATTGGCATTGTGATGCTTAAATTTTTTTAATCCATGATAGCATGCTAGGAATGTTGTTTCTTTTTTTCATTCCATACTTCAATTTCCTCTGTTTACTTGATTTTGTTATCGAAAAGCTTCTTGTTTCCTTCCAGAAATATCATTTTACCATAAAAGAAGCTTCTAGTTGTAGTTTCCTTGTGAAATTAATTTTCTGCACCTTGTACTTCTGAAGTTGTTTTAGATGTCATTTGAATTGTTCCTTGTACTCATTAATGGTGTCTTTGGTACATTCAGTGTAATATATTGGACTAGTTTAACTTCAATTTTTTTTTTTCATTTTAGTGTAAAATATTCAGTGTCTTTTTAACTTACTAAGGGTGTTCTAGTAAGTATCTCACATGTGCTTGTGTGCACACACCTACACCTTTGAAAGGTAAGATATCGTAAAATATATGGACCCATTTACTTAAAACATTGTTCTTCAACTTTCAACTGTGTTCTCAACCATATGCATCTGTTTAGCTTAAAGTATGTGCTACTATCAAACACCCCCTACAATTTTCTGCCGTCATTTTCTCATCTTTGTTATTTGGTCTGATGTGCTTCTGCTGTTATTCTGCGGAGAATTCTTTTTAAGTACTTTTTAAGTAATAGCAGTCTTCTGGAATCCTTGTTTCATGGAAATAATAGAAAATTATGCAGATAGTCTTTGTAAAGAGTGATGCAGGAAGGCATTATCCTCGAAGGAGAGAGAGTCCTATAGCAGCTGCAAGATATTTATTTATTTTTTTTTTTCTTCGGTCTCTGTCACCGATTGCCATGAGGCTCTTACATTGGATTAAAGGGTGGATTAAAGGGTGAAGCTATATTTTTTCCTCCATCACCTTGGGTGCCTATGAACACGTGGGGCAGGCAATCCTTATGCATCAGACATTCTTTGTGGCATTCTTAGGGGAGCCTCAGACTTGAAAGGCATATGCATGTTAGTGATTTGCAGCTTTTGTGGATGGTCAGCGTGGAATGCGTCCTTGGGTTCAAGATGCTGGTGATTTGGCAGAATCACTTGCCTTTCAACTCGAAAGCTCCAAACATATTCCGATGTCGGGTCTGATCACATTTCCAGCTGTAAGACTAAAATACTATAATTGTAGCTTTGTACATTTCTGATATGTGTAGTTTCTACTTTCATTCAGTTCAATGGTTATCGTGAATTCATGATTTTTTTTCTTACTTTTTTTTTGTAACTCCTTTTGTGTTTATCATGAATTCATGATTAATGTGTCAGTTAGCACTTAGTCCATTGCTTAGATATGGCAACTTATTCAAGAGACAATCCCACCCAAAAATTTGTGTTGGGTGATGTCCATAATGAGGTCACAGAAACAACTCAAATATTCAGTTATCAGTTCAAACAACTCATTTAGTGATATGCAGGGAAGGACTTCCACTGTGCTAGTATTGTATGTGGAGAGCATCTAAACTTGCTGTTAATTGCTGGTGAGTTTTAGTTAATGAATGAATTTTAGAAAGAAAAAAAAAAAACCACATAAATCAATCCGAACTTGTTGAGCTCCACCTTTGGTGAGAATGATTAAGTGACAATAATTAGCGATCAAAATTGATCGCCCCTAGTGGATAGACACTACTGTCGTCCAGGATCACCCCTAGGCCCTAGCACACCAAGCCACCTGCTAGAAAGAAGTGAAAGATGATTATCAAAATTGATATTGATTACAACCCTATTTCTTCCCATTTTTACTTCAAAAAAGTTCATGATGCACCCACATTTGGGAAGTGGGTAGTCTCCTTTTGCTCTGTACGTGAGAGTTGGATCATTTGCGAAATCTGTTTAATAGAGTCAAATTGAGATGGGGAACTTTGTAGAAAGCACAGAGATGAGACAGAAACCTTGCGTATCGAAGTGAGATAATGGAAATGCATTGATGAGTCTGAAAACCTTCCGGCAATGGCCGTTAGATCAATGAAGGGGCCCTCACATCTATATTCAATGCCAATAGCCTAAATGTGAGGGGCCCATTCATTACTCTCACAGGAGCATCTCCCTATATGCATAAAGGTGAGAGCTCAATTACTTTGACGACTTGAGTATACGGGCTATGGATGATAGTAAGATGTGATGGCTAGAAATGAAACTGTTGCACTAAAAGTACTCCCCAGGGGCGGACCAGGAGTTCTTCCTTGGAGTGGTCAATATGTAGAAAAAAAAGATTATTGGGAGGCCTAAATAGAAAAAATGCATATAGTTTTCATAATATATAGGGGCTTCTATGGAAATTTGGGAAGCATATGTTAAAATTAGATATAAAAAAAAAAATTAAAACTCAAAAGGGGTTTTGCAAAATTTTGGGGGTGTCATGGCCCCTGCCAGCCCCCTGGCTTTGCCGGTGTGTGCAATATCAAATCACTTGCCTATGCCATCCCGATTTATAACATGTCATGCTCCAGCTCCCATCTAAAACTTCTAATGAGGTGGACAAGATGCTTAGAAGTTTCTCTTGTAGCGACCACACCATTAAATGGAAAGAAATCTTGGGGAATTGTGCATAAGTAAAATCATAATTATGGATACGGGTCTTTTCCCCATAAAAATGGAATCCTTTGTTACAAGAGAACCAAAAGTGATGGGGATGATTCAAGAATTGAAGTCTATTTGCTTTATAAAAGGAAGATATCAATGAACTTTTCTAAGGATTCAAATAGGAATCCGTGTTCTCAAAGGATTTCCTGTGATTTTTTCTAGTCCAAAATGAGTCAATCATGCACTTTTGAATCTTGTTGTACAAAAAAGGTAATATTGTTCCTGTATTGATTAAAAGTTTCTATCTATGCGAAGTATCATGATCATACAATGAGATGGGTTTCACCCTTGTTTTGAGATAATCCAATGAAAAGGTGAGGTCCATAGCATAGTTATTTCCAATGTGATAAAGTTACATAGTATCTATTTTTTATTTGAGAAATGGGTATTTCCATGGGCTCTACATACATGTGGAAAGAAGATTAAAAGTTAGACATAGCAAAGAGACCAACCTAGCCGTTCTAGCCAAAACATGCTGCAAATGCCTCTCTAATGAAAGCCGACTTAGTTTGAAGATTTTGAAAGCTAAATGTTTTCCGAACAAATTTTTATAGGAGACAAAGTTCAAAAAGGGCAACTAATGAATTTGGAAAGTATTTGCACAAGCAACTAATTTTATTAATACCGTTAAAAAAACTAATTTGATCAATGAAAAGGTAGGATAGATTATAAGTAATGAAGAGAAAATTTCGATGTGAGATTGTAACTGGATCCTTATGGAGGGGTGTCTTAGAAAACCTATCTCTACCATGGTTAATCGAGACCTTGTGGTTAAAGATCTTTGAAGCTAGATAAAAGATGGAATGGACAACTTATTAGAGATAGTTTTGACAACTGCACTAATGTGAAGGGCATATTAAAAAATATATCCCCTTGTAGAAATGATAAGAAAATTTGGTCCTCTTCAAAAGGGGTGAATTATCGACAAGATCAGCTTACCAAATGAAGAAGGTAGGGATGCTCCAACCTCTCCCATTGGTTGGAAGGCATTGTGGCGCATTCCTATTCTACAAAGAGTCATTTTCTTTGGTTGAAAATGCTTTAACAATGCAATTCAAGTATGCAAATTGCTACACAATAAAAATATATCCTTTGATGCCATCTATTACACAATAAAAATAGTTTTGTTGATGCCATCTGTTTTATTTGTATAAACGACTAGGGGTGCACAAAAAATCCGTCGATCCATAAATCCGATCCGATCCGCGGATTCTTACTCGATCCGAAGGTAAATGAATTGGTGGCGGATTGAAAATTCTGTAATCCGTTAGCAACGGATCGGTGGTGGATTTCATCCTCAATCTGCGGATTCAATCCGATTCAATCCGTTGACATTAAATATGAATAAAAAAAAATTTAAAGAGTCTATATATAAATTAAGATGTCTAAATATAAATATAAAATAAGAGAAAGATTTACGGGTACAAATGTAATTATTCCCTGCGAATATTTATCCCCAAAACGGCAAAACCCTAACATCCATTCTCCCAAACGGCCAGCAGCGGAGAAAACCTTCCCTCTCCAATCTCTTCGATCTCTCTCTATCTCGTGTTTTCTTCATCTCCCAAGAAGAACCCTACCCGCAAAGAAAACCCTTCCCTCCAAGAGGCGACAACAAGAAGAAGAAGGTGAGTCCATTGGTAAATTTCCTTGTCGATTTGGGTTTTGGGGGTTTATGTTTTCATTACTTGAGATTCAGGGCTTACAAGGTTTAACAACACGCTTCTTCTTCTACTTCTCCTTTCTCCGAAACCCAAATTAAGAATCAGAGGCAGCAGTTGAATTAGAAAAGTTACCAACGTCCAACGTGGGGTTATTTTTACAAGCATTGTACTGGTTGTGACATTCAGTTATTTATGATACTTTTGAAAATTTTGAGTCAAAGTTGCATCAGTTGCACTTCTTCTCTCTGGTTCTGAGTACTTTCCAGTCAATATTATGTTTCTCTTTTACTTGCACTGTTTCTCAGTATCTACCATTCAGAGTTCATTTAAATGTTTTGTATCTCTCATTCTGAATGGAATGAACCGATTAATCCAATCGGATTTTAACAGCGACGGATTGGTGACGGATTCCAAATCCATCAATCCGTATGTAAAGGATTGGTGACGGATTTGGCCCAATCCACACCAATCCGATCCGTGTACACCCTAAGAATCTGTTGAGCACGCTTTCTTTCTTTGTGATCATGTGAGGGCGGCTTAGTTTGGCTCAAATATAGGAATGTTCTTACATTATACTGCTCATCCCATGGGGGATTGGAGGACTATCTTTATGAGTCTTTGTGGATGGGAAAGCGGACGTTTTGCTATTTGGTTTGACAATTTGTGGGTGCATGTAGGATATCTTGATGGCCCCAAGGTTTCTTCTCTAAAAGAAGCCGAGGATGCCATCAATGAGTTAATTGATTGGTCAATCCATCCTATTTTGCTAGACATCAAAGATTTAAGTTCGGAGTTTGTAGATATCTCCTTCACACATATTCTTATAACACTAGGATGTAAATGTTCTCCGATTCTCTGATTATTCAGAGGTTTTGTACATTAAAAATAAAAAATTGAGTTTTGATCCTTATTTAGACCTCGATAAGTTTTGAAGTTTTTTTTTTTTTCCCGAAGAGCTGTTATTTTTTAAAATTGGTGCTCATCTATGTTCTTTTTCTAAACTCGTGACCTAAATGGGTCTGAGTCCAGTTTCACCTTAATCTCGACCCGTAGACCCAATACGCCACATATTACCTCAATTTTTGAGAATATCTCCTTAAAAACTAAGTTTTTTTTTACCGTATTATTCTCTACCCAAACTTGTTGCATGTTGCGGTTCGGTTCCAGTTTCAATACCATCTTCTCATTAACGGGTTTTGATCTACGAACCAAGAAACTGATTCCTAAACGGTTCTGATTTCACCTCCTCATTAATGGTTTCGAGCAGACCGGATCAGAACCGACCCGTTTACATCCCTACCTGACCGCTGCATTGAGAGTTTGGGACTACCTTTTAAAATTTTAATTCCCTCAAAATAAATGTCCCTTTATTATATGAATTGGCTGTAAATTCTATTAAAAAAACAGAGTTAGGACTCATCAAAAGATTGGTAGACTATCTTAGACATTATTGGTGATCACATTTTATATTAAATGATCAATTTTATTGAATTTATTTTTTTCCCCTCAATTGGACTACATGTCCATGTTAAGCTTGAAGATGGAGAGATGAATCCACATGCACGTGCATGAAACACCACACAACCATAAGCATAGAGAGATTTTATTGGCACTGTAGTTTTGTCTCTCCACACTGCAGAAGAAAAAAAAAAAAATTCCCCTCATCCCTCCAATCTTCCCCCCTTAAACTACCAACCCACACATTTTCTAAAAAACAAAATAAAAATCAAGTTCATATTTTGAAACTAAGACAATCTTTTAGCATGCAAAACACTCTTGATTAAAACATTAAATAAAATTTCATATTTTTATTTGACAATACGTCATCAAATTTTAGAACTACAAGCGGTCACTCTATGTAAAATTGTCGAAGATTAGGTTTGTCACCAATTTAGACATGTCTAGACTAGACTGCACTCGGGGCCGGGGGACCCTTTTTTACTCTTATTTGACTACGGGCTTGAGGTCTCTTTATTCATTCGAGCCCATTTAACGATCTTGTGGGGACGTTTTCAATTCTGATAACAACCCCAGCCGGCCGATCTAGGTTTTCTCTTCCCCTCTCCTTCCTTCCCCTATAAAACCCTCACACCAAAATGAGATGGGCTTTGAGGTTAAAGAGATAGCAGCAACAGCATCATTACCGTCCGCCTTGACAAAGTCCTGCTTCGTCTTGGCCCTCATCATCATCTAGGGTTTTTGTTGTTCTTCGTCTTGGCCCTCATCATCTAGGGTTTTTGTTATTCCTTGTATAAGAAGAGCTTTCAATTGCTTTGCAGAGATGGCAGTGAAGACATCCAAGGCCGATAAGAAGATCGCCTACGATAAAAAACTATGTCAGTTTCTCGATCAGTACACCCAAGTCCTGATCGTTGTTGCCGACAATGTCGGATCGAACCAGTTGCAGAACATTAGGAAGGGTCTGCGTGGGGATTCTGTGGTCTTGATGGGGAAGAACACCATGATGAAGAGATCGGTCCGCCTACATGCCGAGAAGACTGGGAACACGGCTTACCTCAATCTTATTCCTCTCCTTGTGGTAATTTTCCGTCTTTCCTGTGTGTTCGTTGCTACCAGATTCATTTGATTTATGATGCGTTTGGATGGTTATGTTCGTTTAGATAATGAATCAGATAAGTTCACAAGTTTTGGATTGGAAATTGAAATGAGAAATGAGTAAATAACATTTCAGTTGCATTGTCTCGCCCAGCACAGATGTCCATGAGATATATATATATATATATATTCTTTTCATTGGTATTATCTTATGTGGTTGGGGAATTGTTCATTTGTGATTTGGTTTTATTCTCAGTGATTGGCTATTGTAGGAAGCTTGAATTTAGTTTACATATCTTAATTGCTTTATTTCTGTTCTATGTAGGGAAATGTGGGACTGATTTTCACCAAGGGGGATTTGAAAGAAGTGAGTGAGGAAGTTGGCAAATACAAGGTATGGGGAAGTGTTTGTTTACTTTTGATAATTATATGAAGATTAGTTTGTATGTTGGTGGAATGGAATACATTGTATTATTGTTACTGTTATGACTGATAAATTTGTTTTCCTGGTTTTGGTTGTGGATCCACAGTTATTGTGGGTTTTAGTTGACCTATCATAACTGCTGAATTGGAAGTTTATGAACTTTGATTGTTTATCTCCATATAAACAGTCAAAGGGAGCACATCTATAGAACAGTCAGGGGAGCACTGCTATGGTCCAGGCGAAGGACGAAAAGGATGCACTAGATTTTCCAAATTCTGAAATCTTTTGGATGTCTCTTCATTCGGTTTTCTATTATTTCAACTCTTTTGATCAACAAAGTTGGGTCCATATGCATGGGACTAATTCTTTGGAGAAATTTTTACATGATACTTTGTTTTTTTTTTTTTACTTCAATTCATACATTTTACCATCTCTAATCTTGAATTTGAGGATTCTCCAAATACAGCTAGTTTTCAATCTTGTCATGCTTGTATTATTTTTTATGCCGTCATGTATGAAGTGCTTTTTTGCTTAATTTTGATGGCTTCTCCCCTTTTATTTTGTAAAATCAATACCTCTGTTTCTCTTGTTGCCTCTTTGAATTCCCAAGTTATGCTAGCTTCAAAAAAGTATTTCCCGTGCTGATTGGATTACATGACAACCAAAAGGCAAGAATATGGTTCTTGTGATTCCCACTTGAGTGGTGCCAGCTAGATTGTCAAGTCCCTTGTTATTTCCTCCCGAATGCTTGTAGTTCTAAGGACCGATTAAAAAAAAAAGTGCTTGTAGTTCTAATGCATGAGAAGGTAAACATGATGGCAGACAATACAGTAATAGGAATGAACAATTGGATTTCTTAGGAGCAGTAATCCGGGCAAAACGTAGGTAATTTACCCAGGGCTTATACTTTATGTGAGCATATTATTGGAGAAAAAATGGTTTATATAGTCATTTGTCATTTGAACTACCATTGGGATGCATCACACACCACAGTTCAGTGTTGGATCATATAGCCATTTGTTAATCTGGATGAACTTTCGAGTAGTGTAATTCTGATGAATATCAGAGAGCATGCCCTAAAAGCAGGGCTGGATGGAAAATTTGTTCTCACAGAAACGACCCCACATAGATGGGGTAAGGGTTCAATGATGCTGACAACACGAGGAGTGATATTGGGCACTGCACACCCTAGTCCAGTGTTTGGATCATATAGCTATATGTTACTATTGATAACTTTCTGAGTAGTGTAATTCTGATGAATTCAGAGAACACACCCTAAAAGTAGGGATGAATTGAAAAGTTATTTCACAAAGCTGACCCCACATATATGGGGATAAGGATAAGGCTTCGATGATGGTGATTACTTGGAAGAGTGATATTGGGCATTTTTTTAAAAGCTCGCCCAAGGTAAATCTGAACTCCAATTAGCATTTGTATCTGTAGAGTTAATGTTATTTGATGTCAAATTGGGTGATGTGCATCTTACTAGCCTTGTATCCTCATGGAATTTTACCTTACACATTTTTGTTGCCTTTTGTGAATTTAGGTCGGAGCTCCTGCTCGTGTTGGCCTTGTTGCGCCAATTGATGTCATTGTTCCCCCTGGCAACACGGGGTTGGATCCTTCTCAGACTTCCTTTTTTCAGGTTCTCCTTCAAAAGACCTGTTTTATATCATTTTCTTGTTCTCCTCTCCTTGTTCTAACACTTCATTTACTCTGTTACAGGTGCTTAACATCCCCACCAAGATTAACAAGGGTACGGTAGAAATCATCACACCCGTGGAACTGATAAAAAAAGGAGAGAAGGTGGGTTCTTCTGAGGCTGCTTTGCTTGCTAAGCTTGGGATAAGGCCTTTCTCGTATGGACTTGTTGTCCTGTCTGTGTACGATAACGGATCTGTTTTCAGTCCGGAGGTGCTTGACCTCACAGAGGATGATTTGGTTGATAAGTTTGCTACTGGTGTTTCGATGGTTACCTCATTGTCGCTGGCCCTTTCCTTTCCAACTCTAGCAGCTGCACCCCACATGTTCATCAATGCCTACAAGAATGTTCTGGCTGTTGCAATTGCCACTGAGTACTCATTCCCACAAGCTGAAGAAGTGAAAGAATTTCTCAAGGTTGATATGAAAACTCTCTGGGTTCTTAGTTAATTGCTTCTTGTATAAAAACGGGGGTTGTGGTTGTTCTGATTGATTTAATTGATTTGCATTTCAGGACGGGGTTGTGGTTGTTCTGATTGATTTAATTGATTTGCGTTTCAGGACCCGAGCAAGTTTGCAGTTGCTGCTGCCCCAGTTGCTGCTGCATCTAGTGCTGCTCCAGCAGCTGCAGCTAAAGAGGAAGAGAAGAAGGAAGAACCTGCGGAGGAGTCAGATGAGGACATGGGCCTCAGTTTGTTTGATTAGAACCCTATAGTTTTGGATGTTTGCAACCCCAGTTTTGGAACATTTGTCATGTTCAGTTTTCAGTAGATTCAAGAGGAATAGGTTCTGTTTTATGTTGCTTTTACTTTTTAACTTGTCTCATCCAAACTTTATTTCAATTGATTAGATTACTTGTTGCATTTGATATAATTTTGTGATCTAAGTTCATGTTAATTATTCTATAGCTTAATATGCTTGAAATTTGTTGATTTCATCTTTAGACTATTACTCTGCCCAACGACGTCGGGTGCTTATCAATTAGTATTGATCAGAACAGTGAGATACCACCTCAGTTTGCTTGCAGATGAAATTTGGCCAGATGGAAACACAAAAGGTGTCGGCAACAATTTACTATCAGGACAGGAGCAAGTTTCCAGCTCATTCTTTGATCCAGAACTATCTGCCATGATCAGGTAAAATCCTATTCTTTAATTGTAAGGCTTTAATACAAGTTACCCATTTAAAAAAGATGGAGAAGTTGGCTTTTCTACTGGTTATTTTCTTCACGGAATCTAAACTACTATTTACCATTTTATTTGATTGTGGGGCACCGGTGTGACTATTATTTATCCGGTTAGATGAAAATTCCACAAAACTACACAGCAGGTTTCTTACCTTACCGAAGGAACTTTGACATATCTCCTTTGCACAGCTTACCTGTTCTTAAAAGGTTTCTGAAGGAGCTTCGCTTTATTCTCAAATGGCTTGTTATCGTCAGCTGAGATTGGGTCTTGCAAGGCTAGACGCGTTCAACATAGTCATATCGTCAAGATATCACATTTAAAGTAGCACTGTTACTATTTTTATTTTATTTAGTTTTGACTTAATTCTATTCTACCGTAGTCAAGGTGCTTAGTAGAACTGCAGAAGATACCTTCCTTGACCTGGAAATGAGGAGTTCCACCCCATAGGTGCTAAATGCCTAAACAGCCATGTTACTCGACAGTCATGCCCTTTTATTGAAAATAAAAAATATGTAAACTGAATGCCCCTCCCCTTTATAAAGTGTTCCTAAATTTTATTCCAATAGGAGTTGTTTCCATTGCAAAATTGAGCATACTATTCATAATGTGATCAGCACAACATGAACTTCCCAAGATCTTATAGAGTCAAGTTCGTGTGTGTGGGGTTGTGACTTCTATAGGTTGGGTGTGTTATTTTGGGTGTTTCCTTTATCATCTTGTTGGTCAGTTCTGTCTCTCCTTTCTATTCTTATGAATTCTTCTTTCTACCAAAAAAATAAAAATTCACGCAGAAAGCTGTGATTGTTCTGTGGGATTGCAGAAATGATTTGAGTTACAGAAGTACACTGAGCACTGAGCAATCATCAGAGAGTGAATTGTTTTGTGGATTTTGTATTTCCTTTACCAAAGATGATTTTACAAATGATCAATGTTGGGCGGAATGAGAAAATTGTAATCACTTATTGCTCATATCAGGGTCAACATATTGATGTCAATATAGATAATATTGCGAACATATGGAGCAATCACTATATTCCATTTATACATGCCAATACACATTCATGTGTGGATTCAAGCTGTTGACAGGCTTTCTGGAATGGAATAGATGAAATATGCCCATTGGGTGCCATATCCAAGAAGTTAGAACCTATGCTCAGATTTCCCATATACCATATATGTATGGCAGGAAAACGTTCTTATACATTGGTGATCACTTTACACGTGAATTTGTGCATAAACAATGCATACACAAGTGTAATTCCAACAAAGAATTTAGAAATGATAGAATTTGGCAGCATTTCAAAATACCAACGTTTGGGATTCCCAGACAACCGCCAGAACATGAATTCTATAGATTCCAACAAGGAAATTTGCTATTTCTAATATATTGAATGACTGCTGGCGATATCATCAACTTGGGTAATTTCGTCAAAAAAAAAAAGGTATGAACAACTAAATAGTGTTTTGTCATTATTCTTCATAAAATCAATTAATTATACTATAAGCTTAATTATTTGGTAAAAATCCCCTTTAAATATATATAAGAGTGGTTTAATTGCAAAATCAACTTTCAATTTTAAAAAACTTCATTTTGACCAAATTCCAATTAATTTTGATGGGTCTCTTAGTTTTTTTAATAGAGTTTAGATCTTGGCATATTGTGAAATAGAGTCCACCTCTTTCTAATTTCTAGAGATAGAAGGTTTATATTTCAAGGGGAGAGAGATTTTAGAAAAAATAATGATGAGGTGTCTGAAAAATTTAGTTTTTTTGTATTTACATTAGAGGTTTCTACGATTTGTAAATAGGCCCCTATGGTTTTAGTAATTGAAAATAATCTCTACTTTGACATTTTAATATCTCTAAATATGTGAAATTGATGGCAATGAGGAACAACCATTATGGTTTACAACATTACTAAATAAGCAATAAAAGATAATATTAGATTAAGTTATGATGTAATTACTTAAACAAAAAAAATTACACATACCTTTTTCCTATGCCACCCATTCCCGATAATATTTTATAATTGCAAATTAAAAAATAAACTAATTAATAAATAATAAAATCATTTATTTAAAAAATGAACTCTTCATAATTATCGAGGATATTCAAAAGCATAAGGGAAAAACTCAAGATACTATCAATGTAAATTAGAATGATAAAAAAACATAAAATATATAAAAATATAATAAAATTTTTCTTCAAATATAAAATAATATTCAATCAATGAGTAAGATTTTCATTCTTGTTCAACTTCTAGTCTACTTATTTGAGAAATACGAAGGCCAAGTCCCTCTTGTGTAAAGGCAATTAGTATACTATGGCTCGGATATGGGTTATAGGATTGTAGTTGGATTGACTGAAAAAATATGAGAAAATCATAAAACTCTCTCTTCTATTTGTTCATATATGTACATAATATAATACATACATAAAAAGTAGAGAAGTAAAACATTTGAAATGAAAATGGAAAAAAAAAAAAAAAACTCATTTAGGTTTCACATGGGCTAAAGCACCCTTAGCCGAAGCTGCTCAATTTGCAGTGGACAATACGATAATACTAACTTTTTAGGAAAAAGAAATAAAATGTTGGCGACGGTGGAAGACTATTACTTGAAAAATGAACAAGAGAAATTGATTAAAGTGAAACGCATTGTTATTTATAAGTAAAGGAAGTATTCAATTGCTATAAAAGAAGTAACTTTAGATGCCACTCATCTAAATTGTCACACAAAAAGGATGATAACAAGTGTCATAAAAAAATGATAAGTTTAAATAGGAATTCATGTGTCATGAAAAAATGATACTTTAAATAGGGAGTTATTGATGATTGACAACCGTCATATATTCAATTCTAATATAAAAAAAAGTTTAATTCCAAATATTACTAATCCAATTATCACATGAAGAAGATGAGAATAAGAGTGAACGAAAAGAAAAGAAATGATAATTTGAAGAAAGGTGGGGGTGCTCATGGAATGGGCCAGCCTGAGCAAGGCCCGCGCTTGGTTATAAACTACATAGTTTTTACATTATAAACCTAACACAGGTTGGGCTCGAGCTTCATGTTGTTCAAGCAAGCTGGGATTGGGCCAGCTAATTGGTGAAGGGGTCACCTAAGCTCAAGCTGGCAGCTATCAATCAGGTCCTGACCTAAGACTCCCTCTCTGTATTCTCAAAGGAGTCCCCGCAGGTCAAAGTAGGCAAGAATGTCATGTTATTCACCATCATCCTTTGGTTTTTCTCCCATCCATGTGATATAACATTTGCAAGATCTCAATGACCCACTTCACTTTTTGATCTCATTGACTCTCCCACTTTTATATTTCTGCTTTTCTTCTAAAAGTTGTAGATCAGTTCACAAGAAGAGTAATCTGTGGAGTACCAGGTAAGATTAGATTAATCCGTTCAATCCATTCAATCTAATGTTAAAAGAAAGATATTAAATATATTGTAAAAAATCTCATATTTGGCCCCTTAAATTTTTTTTTATTTTATATTTAGACATTTTAACTTATATTTAGACCCCTTAAATTATTTTTATTTATATTTATTGTCAATTGATCGAATCTGATCGGATTAAATCCACAAATTAAGGGTGAAATCCGTTATCAATCCGTTGATATCGGATTACAAGATTTTCAATCCGTTACCTTTCCATTTAGTTTCAGATTGGTTAAAACTCCGAGATCCGATCTGACCGGTTGTACGGATCCATGGATTTTTTTTTGGAACCCCAACCCAAAAGTCTAAACAGCGAACCAAAATCTTTCGGTGCGCCTCCAGAGCCTCCCGGCCTAACCTACGCCCTCACTCTGCCAATTGTTATTATTATTATTTTATCTTCCATCATCTCCTCTCACCAAAGCAGAAAACGCAACTGCTCTTTCTTAGTTCAGAAAGAGATCGAGATAGAGAGAGAGAGCGATCCTCGCAGCCATGTTCCGAAACGCACCTCGCCTGTTGTCTCGAGCCATCGGCTATAGCAGCAGCATCAGCCGAGGTCGAGCCATGTCAGATCTACCTGCAGCTCCCACAGTCGACTCAGCATTCGTAGAGGCTTGGAAGAAGGTGACCCCAAACTTAGAACCCCCAAAGACCCCACTCTCTTTCATGAAACCTCGCCCTCCAACCCCTTCTTCCATCCCCTCCAAGATCACCGTCAACTTCGTCCTTCCCTACCAATCCGCGCTCTCCTCCAAAGAGGTCCTCATTTCTATCTCTTCATATTATCAATCATCATCTTCATTTCGAAATATAATATATATATATATATATATTTTTTTTTTGTGTTTTTATCTGGTGATTGGTTGATGCAAGAAATAGAATCCCTAATTTCACTGCACTTCTCACTTTTTTTTTTTTTTTGGGGATTGAATCTATTGTGGAGTTAGTTTAGAAGAGAGAGAGATCTGTGCTGTCTAATTTGAAACTAATCACAACTTTCTCACAAGGTGATGTTAGTGGTGCCTATTCTTTATTTGAGGGATTTAGATTACTGATTTAGGGTTTATTTGAGATGAAAGACATGGATGGGTTGTGGACAGAGGGTAAAGCGGCTATGTATGTTGCTATTGGTGGAAATAGGGAGTGGATTCCTTCTTCTTTCCTGACATTTATGATAAGATTTAGTTAATTTATGAATTGTGATACTTTGTTGAGTGCTGTTTGTTTATCAGACAATTGTTATTGTGTGATGAAGCTTTTGTTTTGTTGATTTTAGCTTTAAAGTGCTTCTCCTCACTATTATATTTTCAAAAATAATAATAACATTGTTATGACTTATGAGGATGCTATGTTTATTCAACACTGTTTATTTCTAAAATGCACATGGCTTTGAAAATTTCAAAATGCAATCAGTATCTGGGGAAGAAGAAATGGTCGATCACCTTAACTATTTAACATTTATTTTGTGCTCATGTCTTAGCTGTGAAGTCATTTCTTTATTCTCTTTGGGGTGGATTGAGTATATGCCAAGAATGACTTTGAATTCATAGGTGTTTGGCGGTTGGGGGTTCAGACCATTTCATCAGGTGAAAAAAGGAAATTGAATTTTTGCGGGGAATTCTTAGTTTTGCTGCTAGCATGGGGATTGTCAAGAGAGAGAAAAGGGTATCATGGAGATTATTAATACCATCCTGCTTAGACACAGTACTGGGCTTTAGTAGGGAGGGATTTTCATAGGAATATGGCATTAAGCTGGAGTATATGTATAGAAACTTGACAGTGGAGCTTGAAAATAGGCCGAAGAGCAGAATGGGCGGAAAGAAAATGGTCCTTTTATTACTATGTTAAAGCTCATTTTGTCTCCCAAGCCTTTCAAGAATTTTAAGAAATGATCGAGTGGGGAGACTAATGGAATTCTTGAGTACCGTCCAATTGAAGAGTTGGTTGTGAATGAAGCAAATGTTAGTGTGCTAAAGAAGGGGCTTTGCTTGTTCCTCTGTTCTTTTCTGGCTCATTGACTGCGCAAAGACTAGGAAGGCAAACGTGGAGGCTCACTTTTACTTTGTAATAGATTATGGAAAGGATTGAGGAAAAAAAACTCCATGAATCTTTAACAAAGAAGCCAAACATAGTTCCTGACTCTATTGTGCTAAAGTGGGTGTGCTGTGAGATTTTTTTAAAAGGTAAAAGTGTTGTGAGACTTGAGAATCACTTCATGTAGATTTCTAATCAACTCATGTTTCTCTGTCCGTGTTTTTTTTTCTTGACAATATTCAGTTGTTGAGCTATCTACCGAAATTTAGGGAAAAGTGATGGTGACCATTCCAATTTTTATGTCAGTGCAGATAAGTGGCATGTAAACATTAATGTTAATGATAGCTCAATTGATCAAGCTTTATTGGTCTAATTTTAGACTCCAAGAAATGTTATGCATAGATATGTTAGATTCTAGGGATGGAGGCCTAGACATCGAAAGGCATGTGCAACCAAAATTAGTGGATTAAAGACGTGACTGGTTTGATTTTTTTTTTCTAGGCTTGTAATTGAGTAGATTTTATTCGAAGATGACAGCTGGAGAACTTGCTAGGTGGTTGTTATAATGTCTTGATTCATGAGGTTAACATCTCCACCAAGTAGTGCATCAGGGTTGCTAGGAGGTGAATCTATTGGTAGTTTGGTACAATTGAAGTTGCATATGTTCAATCATATGCGATTGCCCAGATAGTGAACCTCAAATTTATTGCTGATGCAGAACAGATAAGCCCATGCATGGGACTGGGACCACCCAAGATAATTTAGGAATATTTTTATTCCCTTTTTATTTCCCTAATTAGTTGTTAGTAGGTTTCTAATTTTATTGAAGGAGTTGTAATTAGGACAGTTTCTATTGCTTTCCTAGTTTGATTAGGTTTCCTTAACTCCTAAGTTCGATTTTCCTATTTAAATTGTATCGTAGAGAAGGAATTCTCGGACTTTGATAATTAATAGAATTGAGTGGAGTTTATTCCTTGAGGTACATCCTTGTGTGAAGTCTCTGCGGAGACGTGTGATAGTGTATGCGGACACGTGCCTCAGCACCTTCTTTGTGCTTAGGCACTGTCACGCAAGCCCTAACCCTAGGGCCTGCATCACTTGTAGTGCCAAGCCCATCCTCCTTATGGCATGTTGGTTTGCATGTCCTAGATCTTAGTGCAATGCTCACACCCTCTGAGAGAGAGAGAGAGAGAGAGAGAGAGAGAGAGAGTCAAATTCTTGCTTCTTATCCCTAAACAATTTTAGTGGAAGAAATCGTAATCAAATTTAAATTCCAACCTTTAAAGAAACTAAAATACTAAAAATAAGGAATGATAAGATTTTGTAGCTAGTTTTGATTTACTTGTTTAAGATGGGCCTCCCACGGGCTTGACCATGGGCTTCGATTGGGGCCTAGTTCCAAGGGCCGCATCAGTTTTCTTTTATTTTATATCTATACATGTATCTACATTCTAGATGTGTGTCTGTATCTAGAGGTGGCAATCGGGTCGGGTTGTGCTAAACGGGTCGGACCTGTTTATTAAACGGGTTAGACAAGCGTAACCCGCATCCGACCCGTTTATTAAACGGGTCGGAAACTCCTAACCCGCACCCACCACGGGTCAGCCCGACCCGACCCACTTAAACCCGCATAACCATTGCGGGCTATACAGGTCAGGTTGACCCGTATACTTGAATAAGTGAGTGATAAGTTTCTTTACAAGAACAAAATGTTAGAAATAAACAGTTTTTTCATAAAAATAAAAAATATCATATCAAAATAAAAAGATATTATAGAATTGAGTGATAAGTTTCTTTACAAGAAAAAAGAAAATAATAACAATACAAGCATGGCTCATGCAAGACAAGCACATCGTAGTTCACAAATCATTTAAAAAAAAAAAAAAAACCATTCATGTAAGATGAATAACTCTAAATTGTGTGACTCATGGCAAGCATAATGTTACTTAGTCCTACTATAACAAATATAAAATATAAAATCATTGTCATATTAAAAAATTCTGTCATGTACCATCCTTAAATTAAGTATTGGTAATCTTAAACGGACTTAAGTGCAAGAATTAATGCGGGTTATGCAGGTTAAGCGGGTCAACCCTAACCCGACCCGCTTAACTGCGGGTCATGAATACTTGACCCGTGACCGACCCGCCTATCAAACGGGTCGGGTTAAGCGGGTAATACGCAGGTCGGGTCGGGTCGGGTCGGGTTGGCGGGTCGGGTCATATTTTGCCACCTCTATCTGTATCCTCTGGTAATGAACAGAGCAGGTAGGCTGCTTTTGCCTGTAAGTAAGTTGCCAATAACCATGTTGACCAATTGTCTATGAGATGAACAAAATATTAACCAGTTCTATATGTATATATCTTCACCTGTTCGCTGTCAAATTCTGGATTGAGCTGAATCAATTGGTACTAGGACATGTAAATCTCCTTACATTTATGGAGATCTCTTGCATTCATCACCTGCACTGCCAAAATATGCACAATTCCATATGTAAATATATAGAACTGTGAAACGTAAGCACCAGTTTATTTTATTTATTTTTATTAGCAAGAAGATTTCATTATAAATAAAAATCGTAAAATCTCTATGCAATATACGTGGGTACATTGCACGGAACAACTATTTCATCATCATCATCAAAGCCTTGTCCCAACTATGCTGGGGTCGGCTACATGAATTTTGTTTCTCCATTTTGATCTGTCATGACCCAAAATGCCAAATCCTCAAATAAATTGCACTTCTCATGTCTATTTTTACTACCTCCATCCACATCCTCTTTGGCTACCCCTTCCCCTTAGAGTGCCATCAACCCGCATGGTCAAACTTTTCCTTACTAACACCGTTCCCGGCCTACGTTCGACATGCCCCAATTATCTCAAACGGTTTTCTCTAATTTTATCCCCTATTGATGTTACCTCTAAGTGCTCTCGAAAGCACTAAATGCTCGTGAAAGCGCTCATTTCTAATTTTATCATTCCTAGTTTTACCACTCATCCACCACAACATTCTCATCTCTGCCACATCCATTTTATGCACATGTTGCTTCTTGAGTGACCAACATTATGCTCAATAGGTTATAGCTAGTCTAATCGTTGTCTTGTAAAATTTTGCCTTCAATCTTGTTGGCATTCGTCAGTGACAAATCACTCTAGAAGCAAGTCTGCACTTCAACGATCTCGCTTTTATCTAATGTTCGACATTTTCATCAATCTCCCTATCCTTACTAATTATTGAGCCAAGGTAACTGAAAGAATCAATACACAATCATCATTTTCAAAAAGAAAAAAAACCCCGAAAAGAATTTTTTTGTGGTATTCCATGGGCATAGTTGTCAATTTCGTTTAGGTACACATTTTTGTTTGGCCTCCAAAATGAAATATTTCGGCATTTTGGAATATCGGCGAAACTTTTCGGAAAAATATAATGCATATTTATTATGTATATGTAAAAATAAAATAAAATTCTAAAAATGTTAGAAAGAAGGGGCAAATCCTAAAAGACAAAATAATTTTTTGTTTTGAAAAAAGATAAGGAAGGGAAAAATCTAAAAGGGAAAAGGGATGTCTTTAAAACAAATAGAAGAGAGAGGAGGGGGCGATGCAAAAAGAGCATGACGAGACCTTTCACCCTTCGTTTGAGAACATGAGAGAGAGAGAGAGAGAGAGAGAGAGAGAGAGGGGAATGAGTAGAGCTTAGGCGACGATAGCTACAATCAGCTATGGTGGTTACAGTGGTGTAAAGTTTCTCGGCAGTCAAATTAATGCCTTTCTCCCTCTTCTTTTCTTTTATTCTTTTTATTTTTTCTTAACCAGAAAGGTTTTGATTTTTTTAAGGGACGAAATAGGGGTTTCTGTTTCAGTAGAAATCCATTAATTTGGGATTTCGGCCGAAATCAATCGAAAATTAAACTGAAAACTTAATGGATTGGTTTCGTTTCATTATCATGGTTGAAATGAAAAGTTCTGGCCATTTTGGCCAAAACGAAATGACATTGACAACCATACTCATGGGCTTCAATTTTCACAGTAGTTTCAGCCTTTTCTATATGCCCATTGAATCAAGCCTGAAGACATGCATTCCGGATTTCAAATATTTGATGGAGGAGGTATCATGACATCTGGTAGCTTGGAGCGAACAGAGTCATATTCAAATACAGAAGATGGTCTGTGTTGTTCAACTTCTGTAAGATTTATTTGAGAAGGAATTGATGAGGTAGAATGCCTAGTTACTGGCCTAGGAACAGTTGACTTTCCATGATTGAGTCGGATAGCAACTCTTCCATTGGGATATTCAGTAATAGTTTCTAAGTCATCATTTATGATTGATGGTTGGGCATCTTGAAGATCCCATTCTCCAGAGAGATTAACTTGTTCCCAAGTAATCATCTTTGGTATTGTGACTTTATTTTTGAAATCGGTGAGGAATAAGGTTGTTATTCCTTTTATTTGATTATTATAGGCTATATCGAGCATGATTGAGTTCATTGCTTTGAAATAAACTCAATATATGATGGCTATATTTTCAGATTGTGGTTTCATGTTGAAACCTTTGGTATGGATACCAAGTGTGCATGCTTGATGAGCACCTGGATCAGAGAGGCTTATTGAGAAATTAGGGAAGCAATTGAAAAAGGCAGGGCCATTGTGAAGACTAGGTTTGACGAGACCTATGAGTGAGTCTTTGAACTTCACATGTCTTTGGTCTCTGACATAGGATAGACAAGAAGTGTTTAAACTGGTTCGGGTGAGTGGTTTAATGGCTACTTGTACTAATCCAATATGAAGATATTGATATTGTTGGCTGAATTTTTCTGTTGTCTCTTTTGCAATAAGAGAAAGATTTGCTTCTTTATTAATAATTGATTTCGTCTCTTCGACGGTTTTGATTATATAATCAGTGTTCAGTTTAAATGAACCATGATTATAAATTTCTTTTATTGGGACTGTAGGAATAGTCCAATTATGGATTGATTGTTCGAGATTCCCGTATGTGATCTCTTCTAAATTTTTTATTGACATTTTACTAATATTTAAACTAAGACGAGATGCATGTGATGAGGATGAAGAAGAGTTTAAAGAAGAAGAAGAAGGGGATTTTGAGAAAAAATCTTTTTTCAAAGAGCTAAATAACTTGGACATTTTTAAACAATAATTGAAATATCAAGTTAGAAGTTACTAGCGGCCTGTCAACCCCAAATGAGGGAACACGTCCTAACGCTCACTGGCTCACGAACAATCAACCTTGGCGTGACAAGAGGCATCGGACCTAGCTTCTTCCTTCTTAATACAATTACTATTCAAAGCAATATTAAGAATTTAACTACTCAGAAAGCAGACAAGCAGCATAACAGATGATGCATGTGTTTTACAAAACATAAACATATATAGATTGAAAACAGGACTGTTTACAAGATAGAGTAACAGGACTGTTTAACAATACAGGGGAGAAACAGAACAAAGCTTACAGAGGGAGTAGGCACACTGGAGGTAGTAAGGCTTGAGCACTTGGTTCTGATACCAGATTACACCAGGGATCGCTACTCAAAGCTTACAAAAGAAAAGAGAGGAGGGAAACTAAGCTTAGACTAAGAGAATTTGAAAACTCTTAGTCTTCTAGCTCTAATTGCTTCTGCTTAGACAAAAGGGCTTTATAGACAAAATTTACAATAAACTATTGCGGACTTGAAGATGCTTGAAGTCCGTGAATTATTGAAGCTGCTTGAGGAGCTGCTTGAGGGGTGCATGTGAATAATTGAGGCGGCTTGATTGGGACTCCCAAATGCGATTGCATTTGAAATCCGGAATGCATGTCTTCAGGCTTGATTCAGTGCATTGGTTGTGACAGGGCACTATTTGGTACTATTTGAATAGTGACCAGAATATTTTATTATTGCATAGTTCGCAATTGTCGGATTCATTGGTGAATAGTGGCTGCATAGTGTCAAATAGTGGCAAATAGTGGTTGCATAGTTAAATTTGAAAGTGATGTTTCTAGAATTGGTTATGCAAGGGTCACTTTCGGTTGCTTTCGGGCGGCTTGATATCTTTGACTATAGTGAAGGTTTTGCGAAGGCAAAGCTGACTGTGGCAGATAACAAGATAGGCTTTATTGCTTTTGCGGAGGCATGCTTGATGGAGAGAGCTGTATTGTGGCAGATTGCAGGAGAGGCTTTATTGTGTAGGCTTGATTGAGGTGATTAATTAATCTAGTATGAACTCCAAGAATCAGACTAGTGATCTTCAGATTGAAAAGTAGTGATTAATTGAGCCCGAGTCTCTGCGGTAACGTCAAGAGTCATGAGCATGAATTTATCTAATATTTCTTCAAGAATAGCATGTCCAGATCGGATGAGATCATAGAACACGTGTTTGATCGACAAGGTCGTCGTCGATGCAGATAATTCTTCTACCATCACTCCAAATTCCTTTGTAAGTGCTAGCGAATTCAAGGTGCCTTTTGAGGGTAATGAAACGTTGAATTTGATCTGCTTGTGCATTGTATGATTGAAGACTCTTGAGGCTGTAATTGAGAGTGGCAGCGTCTGAAGTTTCGAACCATTTGGCTGGGTGATCATAAGTGCCATAGTCAGGAGAACAGGCACTGAGCTTCCTGCAGAATAGATTGCCATTTTCGATATTGGTGAGAGTCCACAATTGATATGGTTGATAAAAGCGAGTTTCTTCTCGTTCTCCGAGGGAGGAGGAGATTGTGACTAGAAGATACTGCTTGGTGATGCCGAGGCAGCTGAGAGTGTATTTAACAATGGCTGGTAGTTGGCAAAGCGTTGTAGAATCATTTCTATCAAGAATGAATCTTTGAACCAGTCCTTGTTCAATATAAGAGATATTAAATTCTTCAATTGGGAGATACATTTTTGGAAAGCCAGTAGTCCAGCTGAGGTATTGAGCTTTAGACATAAAGCTTTCTTTGAGCTGGCAGGAAAGAGTTTGTGCTCTAATTCGCATAGATAAATCATCCGAAAGGAGGTTATCAACCTTTTCCAGGAGTTGTTGCCTGAATTGTTTTTCAATTCGGTTATTAGATGACGATGCACATTGTTGTTCAAGAAATTGGATCCTTGATTCTAAAGATTTGAAATGTGTGGCTAAATCAGAGATATTTTTTCTCATACGAGAATTCCTTTGTCCAGAGAGATGGGTGCTCCATATTCTGTCAAGAAGAGCTTGAGATTCGGCAGAAGGGAGTGGATTGGAAGAAGGAAATGGGATATGAAGTGGAAACAACTCTTGAATGGTAGATGGTTGATTGGATGAAATTGGCAGCTTTCCTTTGTCAAAAGACATTAGTGGTTGAGAGAAAGAAAGGAGATATTGTTTAAATATTTGAGAAAATATGAATGAATGAATGAAACTATGCATTAAATTGAAAAATGACCTTTTGATTGTTTATAGTAGTATGTAGGCCATTTATGGTTATTAAAAAGGGCTGGATTTGTGTTATAAAGGGTGTTCCAAGAACTAGATTATGTTAGAGATTTGGAACAACAACAAAATTAGTAGGAATACCGATATTATCCTTCAAAATGGTGGCATTAGTCAATTTATATTGAATGAGACATGTATTTCCATTAGCAGTGGTAATCGAAGAAGGTTTATGTTCTAGGAGACATATGGGGATGAGACCTTCTTTGATGCAATTTATATAAGCTCCTGAATCAATCAGCAGTAATTTGCAAGATCTCAATGACCCACTTCTCTTTTTGATCTCATTGACTCACCCACTTTTATGTTTCTGCTTTTCTTCTAAAACTTGTAGTTCAGTTCACAAGAAGAGTAATGAAATTGAACTTCAGCTAACTTGTTCATGGTTTCTTATCGGGTGTCTAAATTAAAAACAAATAGATGGGTACATGGATATATGCGAATCAATGCCTGGTTTTCAAGGCAGAATGAGTTGTTTTTATTGTTTACTAAGACCAACGCATGATACAACTAAATAATCTTTCTTGATTCAGATCTATTACATTAATTGTTGGAAAGAGAGATGTGTTACTATGCATTTTCTTCATTTATGATTCTGAGGAAGAATATTTCTTCCTGTCTATCTCTCATTCATTCATTTACATCTATACTCTGTCCTTTGTGTAGTTTTCCTTTTTATTTAATGGTTGCATGGCTTTTAATAATAATATGTATATTTTATGTTCTGTCTTTTAACATCAAATATTACGTCGTCTTTTTTTTTTTTTGGTTCTTATTTACCTTGCATTCAAGAATTAAGGCCTTTATATAATTTTCAACTGCATTTATTTCTTGAGTTTTTTATTCTCTATTAATCTGAAAGAAAATTAGAGGCTAGAAATTGCTAATTGTTGGGCTTCAGAGAAGGAAAAACATGCTCTACATTTGGTTTATATAGTAAATATATATAGCTTCAAACTCTTCATGGGAGAGGGGAGAAGGCAAACAGAAGTCTAAGGCCTGTTTCTTTTTTAGAAATCAAGGAATTCTTGTCTGGAGAATTCTTGAGTTCCCATATACAGTGAAATTTTTGGATGCTCCTTTGGACTTGAGCATCCAGAAATTCCATCAAAATGCAAAGAGGGTAGAATTTCTGAATTCCCAAAAGGTTATTTGAGATCTTTCATGTTGCTGGAATTCTTATATGCTGGGCGAGAAACATGGAATTTACAAATGCTATGTCACATCATGTCCCTAAAACCCCAACACCTTAAATTCATATAAAAAAAATTATAGTAAAGAAACATCCCCTAAAAGAATGATGAAACTTCTCATCCAATGCTTCTCAAAACACAGCTCCGAGAGACTTCATCTTCAATTCCCTCCATCATCATGTCAAACAAATCGACATCAAGAAATAGGAGACAATCATCAACTTCCTAGCACTGACCTGAATCTATAAAGAGTCGAATGTATCATGGTTATATAATATGTAAGACCTGCTCCATTGACATAAGATAACGAAGCTAAACTATATAGGGAAATGCTCTTGTCAGAGCTAGCTCTTACCATCTTATGGTGATAGGCACTATGACAGGGCCCACCTATCACCAATCTGAACCATCTACACACACGGAACCCCCCATATGATGCTGAAGCCCATGGATTTGTACCCATTCGAATGGAATGGACAGTCGGATTTAGGGTAAAAAAAATTCACATTAATATAAGTCATTAAACTTGTGGCCCACAGATCAAGAGGTTAGAGGCATGGGATTGAACCCAAACTTGATAGTTGGGCCCATCAAGGATGGCCCTTTCGATCTCCCTTGTCCCATGATAAGCGAGGTCCCTGGTGGGCCCATCATGGTGTCCCAGGCTCCCAGCCCCATCATTCATGTACATGTGATGAAAGACTCGTGGGTTCGTGGAAAAAAATAGGCGAATTTCCAACCCCTCCATGTAGGGACTATTTTACTTAACAAAGCACGAAAATAATCTAAGCTTTTTTGGAGAGGAAAATCACAATGAAACATGAGTTTTACTTTAGCATCGGAAACCAATCAAACGTGCCCAAAAAGTCTCAACAACGAACCAAAATCTTTTGGTGCGCCTCCAGATTCTCCCCGCCTAACATACGCCCTCACTCTAGCAATTATTATTATTATTTTATCTTCCATCATCTCCTCCCACCAAAGCAGAAGACGCAACTGCTCTTTCTTAGTTCAGAAAGAGATAGAGAGAGAGAGACCGATCCTCGCAGCCATGTTCCGAAACTCACCTCGCCTGTTATCTTGAGCCATAGGCTATAGCAGCAGCATCAGCCGAGGTCGAGCCATGTCAGATCTGCCTGCAGCTCCCACAGTCCACTCAGCATTCGTAGAGGCTTGGAAGAAGGTGACCCCAAACTTAGAACCCCCAAAGACCCCACTCTCTTTCATGAAACCTTGCCCTCCAGCCCTATCTTCCATCCCCTCCAAGATCACTGTCAACTTCGTCCTTCCCTACCAATCCGAGCTCTCCACCAAAGAGGTCCTCATTTCTATCTCTTCATATTATCAATCATCATCATCTTCATTTCGAAAAATAATATTTTTTTTGTTTGTGTTTTATCTGGTGATTGGTTGATGCAAGAAATAGAATCCCTAATTTCACTGCACTTCTCACTTTTTTTTTTTTGTGATTGAATCTATTGTGGAGTTAGTTTAGAAGAGAGAGATCTGTGCTGTCTAATTTGAAACTAATCACAACTTTCTCACAAGGTGATGTTAGTGGTGCCTATTCTTTATTTGAGGCATTTAGATTACTGATTTAGGGTTTATTTGAGGTGAAAGACATGGATGGGTTGTGGACAGAGGGTAAAGCGGCTATGTATGTTGCTATTGGTGGAAATAGGGAGTGGATTCCTTCTTTCCTGACATTTATGATAAGATTTAGTTAATTTATGAATTGTGATACTTTGTTGAGTGCTGTTTGTTTATCAGACAATTGTTATTGTGTGATGAAGCTTTTGTTTTGTTGATTTTAGCTTTAAAGTGCTTCTCCTCACTATTATATTTTCAAAAATAATAATAACATCGTTATGACTTATGATGATGCTAATGTTTATTCAACTCCGTTTATTTCTAAAATGCACATGGCTCTGAAAATTTCAAAATGCAATCAGTATCTGGGGAAGAAGAAATGGTCGATCACCTTAACTATTTAACATTTATTTTGTGCTCATGTCTTAGTTGTGAAGTCATTTCTTTATTCTCTATGGAGTGGATTGAGTATATGCCAAGAATGACTTTGAATTCATAGGTGTTTGGCGGTTGGGGGTTCAGACCATTTCATCGGGTGAAAAAAGGAAATTGAATTTTTGTGGGGAATTCTTAGTTTTGCTGCTAGCATGGGGATCGTCAAGAGAGAGAAAAGGGTATCATGGAGATTATTAATACCATCCTGCTTAGACATAGTACTGGGCTTGAGTAGGGAGGGATTTTCATAGGAATAGGGCATTAAGCTGGAGTATATGTATAGAAACTTGACAGTGGAGCTTGAAAATAGCCGAAGAGCAGAATGGGCGGAAAGAAAATGGTCCTTTTATTCCTATGTTAATGCTCATCTTGTCTCCCAAGCCTTTCAAGAATTTTAAGAAATGATCAAGTGGGGAGACTAATGGAATTCTTTAGTACCGTCCAATTGAAGAGTTGGTTGTGAATGAAGCAAATGTTAGTGTGCTAAAGAAGGGGCTTTGCTTGTTCCTCTGTTCTTTTCTGGCTCATTGACTGCGCAAGGACTAGGAAGGCAAACGTGGAGGCTCACTTTTACTTTGTAATAGATTATGGAAAGGATTGAGGAAAAAAAACTCCATGAATCTTTAACAAAGAAGCCAAACATAGTTCCTGACTCTATCGTGCTAAAGTGGGTGTGCTGTGAGACTTTTTTTAAAGGTAAAAGTGCTGTGAGACTTGAGAATCACTTCATGTAGATTTCTAATCAACTCATGTTTCTCTGTCCGTGTTTTTTTTCCTTTTTGACAATATTCAGTTGTTGAGCTATCTATCAAAATTTAGGGAAAAGTGATGGTGACCATTCCAATTTTTATGTCAGTGCAGATAAGTGGCATGTAAACATTAATGTTAATGATAGCTCAATTGATCAAGCTTTATTGGTCTAATTTTAGACTCCAAGAAATGTTATGCATAGATATGTTAGATTCTAGGGATGGAGGCCTAGACATCGAAAGGCATGTGCAACCAAAATTAGTGGATTAAAGACGTGACTGGTTTGATTTTTTTTTTCTAGGCTTGTAATTGAGTAGATTTTATTCGAAGATGACAGCTGGAGAACTTGCTAGGTGGTTGTTATAATGTCTTGATTCATGAGGTTAACATCTCCACCAAGTAGTGCATCAGGGTTGCTAGGAGGTGAAACTATTGGTAGTTTGGTACAATTGAAGTTGCATATGTTCAATCATATGCGATTGCCCAGATAGTGATGTCAAATTTATTGCTGATGCAGAACAGATAAGCCCATGCCTGTTTAATCATAAGCATTTCCAAGCCTCTATCGGAATGTCATTTGGCCCATCAACTATTACAACAATACCCCCAAAAACTTCAAAATGAAATTGTTGCCTGAATGGTGTAGAAAGATCTGCCCAATTATAGGCACTTCCAAACCAAGCCTAGCACAATTACTTCTAGGTTTCTATCTCAAAGAGGAGAAAAACTGAATATTATTAAAGGTGATTTAAAAATGCTCATGAGAGGTCCTTAAACAAGCCTCTTGCGTATCCAAAGAAGGAAGTTTCCTTTTACACATTTTTTCTTTCCTTTCTTAAATACACTCTTTGAAGTTGGACTTGAAAAAAATATAGAAAGACTTAAGGGCCTGTTTGGAAACTCTACCCTAATCTAATAAGAGCTACTTAGATGAGGTCTAGTCAAATAGCTCTAATTTTGAAGTTCTAATTTACAATTAGTTTGTTTTGTAAAATTCAAAAACAGGTTGCAACACAATAGGGTGTTTAGTAAATGTACAAATTAGAGCTTTAGAGGGGCACTTTTCTGTCATTTTCAAAATTTGATTAGAATGTTAATCTCAATAGGTTGAAATGCACCTATTTCCTTGCTCCTGAAGTGATTGGGTTGATCATACGTGGACCACTTAAGTAAAACAAGAAAACAGAGCTCTACTGCCACCTCTTACTGTTTTAGACAAAAGACCACTAATTAAAAGTAAGGTCCCCTTATTTTTTTTAGAGGCTCTACTTCTAATCAAATGAGAAATGCAAATAGAGGCTTACTAGACAATCTAAAATCTGAATAGGCTCTAAAACATGAAATAAGAGATTATTTTTAGAATCTCTAAATGCTCCTAAAATAAGGACACTTAAAGGGAAAATGCTAAAATAAGGATGATACTAAAGAGAATAATAATCTATAGTTGGTTATTGGATATATTTCCTAATTGGGAGGCTTGATCCTCCTGTTATACTGTTGGGCCTGTTAGGACAACTGTGGGGCCTTAGCATGTGCTGGATCTAGCTCATTATGCGAAAGCCCATTTTGTAAAAAAAATAATAAAAAAAATAAAGAACTTGCAAAACCTCACACATCTCCATCTCTCTCCCCATTAGAAACACTAAAAATTTGGCTAATACTCAATCTTCTCAAGCAGGATCTCATTATTAGTGTCGACTGTTAAGCTTTTGATTAATGCAATATAATATTAAAAATCCCATTATTAGTGTCAATAGCATTCAAAGGAGCCACGTCCAACAGAGTTCCCTTTCATTTTCATCTCTCTGTTTTATTATTAATACTATTATCATGGCTGTCGCTGTTATTGTCAGTTGTGGTGTTTAGCGTCAACACCAACCATTTTATTGCTGTTAGTGTTTCCCTACTTGGTCTAGGAGTGATACATTAGCTTAAGAACCGGAGGATCAATCCGTGGGCATGTGTGTAAAACTAAGATGCCAACACCGCTCAACCATGAATGTGTTTGCATTTTGCTGTTAGTTGTGGTTGTGGCTGTTGATCCATTGAACTTCAGCCTCCAATTTCTTCTAATATTTTGGAGAAAGACTAAAACCAGTCTGATTGTTTTTTTTTTTTTTATTGAATTTAGTATCCTTTTCTAGAGCGCTTCCTCATGCGAAATAGAAATCCTCATAATTTCACCAGTTTCAAACATTTTCAACTTTTTACCTTCTCCAAAACAGATAAAATGGAATTGAAATTGAAACCCTCAAAATTTTGAGTGATAGCCATTTTCATGACATCTGCTCACATGTTGTCTTGTTCATATCACATGGCTTCACAAGTTTGGAGGTTCTAATCATTACATCACCATATCCACCCCCGTGAGTCCAATTGGCCCAGGCACATTCGGCACAGGCCCATTTGGTCCAGGACTCCAGGTCCATTTAAGTCTCTTCACTTCCCAAAAAGAGTGGGCCCAAGCCCATTTTGATCAGGCCCATTTATGTCTCTTCAAACGAACAAGGTCAAACTGTGCATTTATGAGTGGAGACCACTTGTCCATGTTGTGCAAGGTGCATTTTCCTTTTCATCTTCCTTGATCTCTATGCTTGTGTGCATGGTGTTTTTTTTTTCTGAAAATGAATGTGCATGGTTGTTTCTCAAATTTCTTTTTCTGTTATCGACCATTCAAAATTTGTTTTGTTATCATATAAAAAAAAATTGTTTTGTTATCATATAAAAAAATTTGTTCTTCATGGTGGTTCTGATTTGCCAGATATTTTTATATCTCCATATCATGCTCGGCTTCATCCCAAATTTTGACTAAAACATATAACTACCCACTCAGTGGATGAGTGGGTGTGTGTTGTCCTCGCTGGTGTGCATAGTTTTCATTTTTATTTTGTTTTGGCCATTCAGCCAAACTAAACAGCTCACAAAGCTTTTCGTCTTCAATTTTGTCTTGTAACGACCAAAATTTGTGATTTCGTCTGAAATTGTGGTTTTCGCACGGTCTGAACGAAATGGGCGAAACTAGCAAATTAGTATCTGCTTTTAGAGTTTTTTTTAAGGAAAGGAAAAACTGAGGGGGAAGTTGCAATATCGTGTTTATTTTATAAAAACCTGCCCCTTGACTTTCTCTCCTATTTGTCCTAATCAACTACAACTGCAACCCTAGCCCTGTTTCTCCAAATCGACCATTGGTCTGCTCCTCCTTCGCCATCTATGATGCCCGGATATGACATGAATACAGCAAGGACGCGTGATGGACACGGCAAGAAAACAGATTTTACACATCAAAAGTTAAGTATCAGATACGATACGATGTCCATTTTGAAGTATCCGTGCATCATAGATCGCCATTGCTGGAGCCAATTCCTTCTTTTTTCTCCAAATCGACCGGCCAATTCCTTATTTTTTCTCCAAATCGACGGTCGGTCTGCTGCTTCTCCCTCCTCATCCCCTACTCTTCTCCTTCCCTCCTCTTCCCCTTCCCCTTCCCTCATTTCCTTTCCCCCTTTTCTTTCTCCCTTCAGACGAATTTTTTTGGTAAGCCTCTCTTTTCTAATGATGGGCCATCTATTCACCTCAATCACGTGACAAGAGGGTTCCAGAATCACAAACCAGCCCTCTTTACATTAAGGGCTAATATCATGGCCCAGCATTCCCACAACAAGGCCCACTTAGTAACCTTTATTTACATTAAGCGCTTGGACTGCAAATGGGCCATATATCTTTCATATTAGTAGAATATATTAGATGCACCAGAATTATATGTAATTTTAAATTTGAATATTTATTTTATTCATATTTACTATATATATTATATTTTTTCGAAAAGTTAATCTGAATTTTTTTGCTTAAATCCCAAAATGCCGAAAATTTTCATTTAGGAGGCCAAATCGAAATGGAGACCGAAATGGAATTGACAACTATTCTGGTATGTCTCGTTGTAGATGAATATCCTGTTTGTCTGCATTAAAATACATAAAGAATAAATACATAGAATTCATACGAAAACTAGTTAAAAATGAAGATTGAAGGTGCATTTTCAAAAATGAGCAGCAAGTAACCTTCCCTTGTAGGAAAATAGAATCAAAAGAAGATGGGAAAACTACTAGTTTTTATTATATCATGGAAATTCAGTGGCATGAAAAGACATGCTTGTTTGGAGATTGGATCAAATCAATCTTCGGCCATAATTGAAGAAATAGAGAAGAGAATTGCTCACCATTTTTTAGTATTTTCAGGTTGACATGGTGATAATACCAGCAACAACTGGGCAAATGGGTGTTCTGCCTGGTCATGTTGCCACCATTGCAGAGCTGAAGCCTGGAATTCTATCTGTGCATGAAGGAAGTGAAGTCACGAAGTATTTTATCAGCAGTGGATTTGCCTTCATCCATGCAAATTCCTTTGCAGATATAGTAGCTGTCGAGGCTGTCCCTGTTGACCACATTGACCCAAGCCTGGTTCAGAAGGGGTTGGCTGAGTTCACCCAGAAGCTTAGCTCAGCCTCCACCGATTTGGAGAAGGCTGAAGCACAAATTGGCGTGGATGTTCACAGTGCTCTGAACTATGCAATCACAGGGTAGCAAGTGGTAGGGTAATATGAGTTTACCTTAATTTTCTCTGCTCTTTAGCAGCAGCTTGAGGACTGTTGCATCCTTGGATGGAAAATCATTCAGACTATTCTATGCTGAATTGTTTGCTGGTACCCCTTCTAAGTTTTCAGCTTTTATATTGAACTCTTGTTTTTTTCAATTTGAATAAATTTTAGAATAATCACAACATTTTCAATTGTCAATTCTTGAATACTATGCTTAATCTCAGAACTAGATTGTTGATTTCAAAATAGATTGGAAATTATTCTGTTATTGGGGTGCCTCCATCCACGATGGAGTCACTCCAATGAGTCTCACCAAAACATGGGCCCTATGTGTGGAATTGGTGCATGGCTGCCAAATAATTCATCTATTTTTGTTTTTTCTCTTCTGAGTAGGAGCATTCATTCCTTTATTTACTTTTTGTTGGTTGTTTAGTTTGGTTGTTATTGCTGTTTCGTTGTGGAATGCAACAACATAAGTAGTTGGGGCATGCCTAGAATAGAAAAAAAAAATAAAAATGGAGCATGCCTAGATATGATCTTACACACAGGATTTCTCCAGTCTCTATGACATCCTCTCGTGATCATGGAATCCCCAGCAAGTTATAGTGAGACAGATCTTATTAAATTCAAACAGCACTAGCTTTGATTGAGACTTGAGTGAACATCAGATTGATATCAGCTGTTCTTGATCACATGGCTGTTCGGTCGATAGCTGGAGACGAGTATAAACTCCCACATATAATGTCAATGGTAACAATATGGTTAACCTTATTAAAGAGGTAAAGTGACTAAACATGTGTTACCTTTACCTTTAAAAGTATCTGCACCATTCACGTGATGATGCTTCAACCCGTTTTTACCGTGGTAAACCCAAAGAGACTTATATCATAGGAGCAAAATTCACTGCTAAATTGGAAAAAAGAAAGCGTAATTAAACTAATAATAAATGACAATTTATATCAAGTCATGGTTCTTCATATGGTAAGCCCCGCTATTTTGGGATTCAGACCTTCCATTTGATGTATGGATGATTAATTAATCCCATGTTAATTTTATTATGCTTCAATCAAGGACTTTTTTTAAATGGTGATTGAGGTTTTCTAGAATACCTCCATTTTCTCCCCATTCCCTACTCTTATCTATACAATCTCCACAATCTGATACCGTTTATTTTTATTTCTTTTTCAATTGCTTCCCAATCAAACAACCATTACTTCTCATAATAATGAGGCAAACTGATAGTTTTAACGGGCGATTTGGATGTGCATATGACGTTCGTGTATTGTGGGATTTAGCCCTTTCTTTTTAGAATGACCTGCGAAATCCAGGGATGATGATCAAATTTAAACTTGGGCCTGTCACGTGCAGACGTATCTTTTGGATGGTACAAATATTCAAAAGATGTGCCCAAAGTGCATATGTACAACTTAAGAGCATTCACATAATCAGACGTTTATGAATAAAAATACATTCGTTACATACGTTCCTTGTAATCTTCCAAGACAACAAAGGATTGCTCGTTACATACGTCTCTGTAATCTTCCGAGAAAACAAGGATTGCTTCTAAATTTATATCATACAATTATTAGGGAAACGTAGATAGGTAAAATACATGTCCCAGCAGCATTGGCAGAAACTTATGAGAACATGGACGGCTGATACTTCCATACTGATACCGCAGCTTCTCAACTGACTGTTTCCGTGGGATCTTCCGGATATGAGAAGTTAATGATGATAGTGTGGGGTGCCAAATGCAGCATTCATGAGACAAAATTTGCAGGCCTAGAAAGGTTGATATCTCCATCACTGTTAGCTCAATGAGAGGCTTGGATTCCTCTATAACCTCGACTTCAGTCTCCCAAGAAATCCACCCTCAAAAGCTTGTTCCAACACATCTTCCATCCGCTTCACAAGAAGCACCTATTAAGTAAATCAAGTAAAGTTCAAAGCTGGCCTCAAACTTCAAACATTCTACATCTCATAAAAAAGGCAAGTTTTGATTTGCAACAAAAACAAGAATCTGCACGACGAATACAACAGTGACTTGACATGCAGACAAGTATAAAATGACCAATTAGGGGGCCAGGTGGGCAGAATGATCTCCTTTACCCTCATTTCCTTGGAGAAGATAATAATAACTTTTACCACTCATTATCAGACAACTTGTATATTGCATACCCATCATCAATTTAAATCTTTTCCCACAACTACCCTTGTGAATTAGCATGGATCCCAATTTGAAGCTGAACCAATGACCATCAACCATTGTATTGATTCACAATTATTCAAAATAAAAAAAAAATGCAATCATTGAACCATTAGACTTTGAATGGAGGCCCCGAAATCAATGTTCACGATAGTCTGATTAATGTGATATTTGGCAAACATCGAATCGCCATATCCTTCTCATCCCACTACCCTATCAATGCCATGCATCCAGATGAGCTCTCCATACAAATGGGGATGCTTTTGGAAAAGCAAACCCGTGTTTTTGTAGTATTCCCCAGTACATAATGTATGGACTATCCATATGCATGTGTGTATAGTTTTTGTGCACAGCTGTGTGTGTCCCATGACCATTCAAAAGAAATAACATACCTCCATGCTGGCAAGAACAGCTGATGGAACTTCTACCAAGTCTTTTAAATTCCGCTCAGGCAGAATTACTCTCTTTATACCATAGCGATGTGCAGCCAATATCTACACATTCAAATGAATGAATCTTAGATTCCATCCTACATTAAGATTCTCATGCAATGTCATACATTTATATAATGGTAATAGCATTTTACTGGTAACTATGATGGTCTTAAAGCTTGGTGAACTTAAGCATGCTGGATGTGCTTCTATGTATAAGTTCTACACTAAATAATGAAACAAAGAAATAGCTACGCATAGGGATGGATCAGGTTTCCCACTAATCCTTTGTTTGGACCCCCAATGTCAGGAGATGATTACTTCAACAGTGTGGGGCCGATTAACCCATGACCTACTGTTTAGAGTATATGGAAGAATATAAGAATCATTAGGTTTGTGGAAGTCATCAACAACTGACATACCATTTGGGTACTACTTCAACTTTTGAAGATTTTAGGTTGTGCAATTTCTTTTTGCATGAACACATGAAGTCAAATCCACTTAATGGAAATAAATTTGAACAAAACTTCAACAGAAAACTAGGATTGGTTGACGAAATATGAACCGGAGACTTGAGATCCAAACTTGCAAAACAAGGATTGGGTTGCGCCATACATATGAAAGGATAACGTTGTCGGAGACTCTTGAGAGGTAACAAAGCTGAAATCAAGATGACTCTATTGGGACCCAAGAGGTGAGATGCTGCACTTTTTTTTTTTTTAATTTTTATTGGCAACATGACTTGAACCCACAACCTCAAGGTTGGAATAGTGAAATGATAAGCATGAAGCAGAAGCCAAAGCAATCGAGGATGAGAATTTGCCCACTTTTGTATGAAGATCTTTTGGTAAAGGGAGATATAGGAAGACGTGTTCCATGGGCAAACACCGCAACATTCATAAGGTGCCATGGTGGTTTGACTTTGTTTTTACAAGATTTGGGCAGTATCCACTATGAGCAACATTTGATTCATTCACAAGAGGAATGACTACGGATGAAATTGCGGTATCGGTCGACCCAAAAAACCATTATCGTCACAGTTCGCGGTCGTCGCGGTGTGAAATTTCTTTTTACCCCAAAATTTTTTTTTAAAAAATATATTCAAAAAAATCCAAAATATTGTTAAATGCTAGAAAACATGCTTTTTTTCCATTCGTAACAACTATAAATCAAGCTATTGGTTCTCCTAAGTTAAACATCCTCTATCGCTATTTATTCATTATTTGTATTAAGTTTTTTTGTTTAATCTTGGGCCTATCATAATAAATGTATTTATTTTGTATCCTTTTGATTAACTATTATTTAACACCAAAGTCTAAAATATTTTATTCACATGAATTATAAATGATTAATATGATAGTCGCACAACTCCTATTTGAATAAGCTTTATTAAGGATTCATTTACACTGACATTTATTTTGATTTTTGAATGATTTATTTTTTTATAAGTGGGCCCTAATCGAATAGGACGAGTCAAAATAAGTAGGAAATGTAATTAAGCAAGTTAGGTTTATAGAATGTGGGGTCCATTCTAGAGCCCACAGAATTATCATAAATCATGGAAAGTATGGCATTTAATTAAGCACTTTAGATTTTTACCAAAAATGTTTTTAGCAGTTTAGACTTAAATGGTGGCCCATAGTGGAACCCACGAGAATATGGTGAATCAACATCCTTATTTATAGTCATTTAACTTAAAAGTCAAACCTTACATGGACCGAGAAAAGGGGCATTTGCCCAATATAGCACAATTACACCACACAACACACATTTAAAGGGCACTGAATGTGGCATTTACATTTTGCCAAAAACAGAAACCCTCAATTCACTTCTTTCTCGGCTTCCAAAGGAGAACAGTGGGTGGGTGGGAGATAGAAAATGAGAAGAATAAAGAGGGGGAGTGAAGAAAATGGAGAAGCAGCAGCAAAAGAACGGCCAAGGCCACTAGATCTTCTTCGTCTTTCAACCTCCTCCCTATCTCTATTTTTTTTCTTTTTTCCTTTTGTTCCCTCCATTGTAAGCATGCTAATAGACAATCTCCCTCAGTTTTTAACTCAATAAATATTAATAGAATGCATAATCCTTTGTCCCCCTCGATTTCTCCCTCCTTTCTTTTTCTTTTTTTTTTTAGGTTTTCATTCCTATGTACCGTTACAATATATGTATCGGCGATACCGGTTTTTTGACCGATATTTTGAAATATCGGCCGATATTAACTAATACGGCCGCGATATTTAAATGTGCCGACACTGAGACCGATACACAATAAAATACTGGATTGGTCATGGGTATCGGCCGATACGTACCGGTATCTACGTATCGGCCGATATTTTAAACCATGCTTCATAAAGGAATTTGAGAAACAGCCATGCACATTCATTTTCAAAATGAAAAAAAAATGATGTGGCAAATACATCAGACAAATAGGGAAACACGACTTTGACAATATGGGGAAAAATCTTTGAGAGATAATAGAAACAAATTGACAGTAGAAATGGAGAAGTGCAAGCAAATCGAAGACGAAAAAAAATCAGTCAAGAGTAGGAGGGAGTGGGATGGTTAAGGAAGAATTGTAGAAGAAAAACCAAATGATGAAAATTATTGTCACATGCCCTTATGTGATATTGCAAAAATTAAAAAAGAAAAAAAAAATCACATCCTCAGACAAGACTATTGTCACAGCCGCAAAGGTTACTTGTATGTGTCATGTTACCAACAAGAAGGAAATCACCTGACCTCAGGTTAAAGCAAGAGAATAGAAATCGAAGTTCTTCAATCATATGGCAAATATGAAGAGAATAAATCATATTGGGAAATCAAAAGAAATTGGAGGGTGCTAATAGAGCAGAATGAAACAAAGGAATTGGTGGCGAGTCATCATGAAAGCCTTTTCACCAAAGAGCATGTAGGTAGGCCAAGTTGTAACAGCTTTCCCATCCCATCTATTCTCCTAACAATATGGTTGCTTGTTTGGAACACGCCTTTGCAGAAGAGGAGGCTGAAGCAATGTCGCATGATTTTGTAGGTGACATCTCTAAGCCCAGATAGCTTCAAGTTCTCTATCAAAGGTAAGACGGGATGCAAAACAAATTTCCCAGTGAAAGCAAATTGAATAGAGGACTGAATGTGATTTTCATTTCTCTGATTCTGAAGGTGTAAAGTCCAGCAAAACTAACTTGTGGTTGAGTGTTGTTGGCACCTTAATTTCACAGGCATGCCCAAGGATCGATCCCTGGGTCCTCAAATTAAAGTAACACTCCTAGACCAATAGCCCAACATAGCCGCACGCACGCGTAAGGGCACAAGTGTGCGTGCCCGCACACACACACACACTTCAGGCCCATAAGTTTCATGGGATATGTCTACAAATTTCTATCAAAGAATCTTGCAAACAGAATGGAGGTAATTCCCATGATAATCAGCTCATTCATGGTCCTCCTTTATGTTGAGAAACATGAGTTTATCTGTAATTTTGGGGGTAATGGGGTTTATTTGTAATTTTGAAAGATTTATCCTAAAATGGCATTAGATTAAATTTATGTTCTATTAGGAAAGTGTTATTATGTGATTAAGTTTCCTAGAATTAGTTGATATCTCTGGTGAAACTTTATAAATACCATCAGCTATTCACAATAATACAGATGAAAAGGAATTGCGTCAAGACGTAGCCCTAAAATTTCAACTTGGTATAAAGCATAGTTTTTCGTGTTTTCACTTTATTTTCTGTAGTCTCGTCATGTCCAAGCTTGTAGAGAGGGCAATACAAGAAACCCCAGGTAGATCCTTAGTTCCTAAGCCCGACCATAGAAGTGAACTTCCAGCAAATGAAAAAAGATTGAAACCCTGTTAGAGCTTTGGTGAGCACCTTCATCCTCCTCCATCAACTGCTTGTTGTCTTGATGGGAGGGAGTTGAGATTGGGCCCTTTGGCCAGGTGGTAGAGAGGGCAGATGAGATGGAGATGGAACGGTGCGGTTGCACTAGAAGCAGAAGTGTATTAGCATGTGGATATCCTGGGGACCACCATGGGACGACTATTGTTGCAAAAATATCTTTTTGAGTAGATTAGGCAACTTGAGTGTAAATAATTAGTGATTAGGATTGGATCCTTATTACAAGAAATAATATAGATCACCTTGAATTAAGGGGTTTATTCGATAGGCCCTTACTGTATTTAGCCAGAGAGATTGCTATACGAAACGGTTCACCAACCCACAATGGGGCACCCAATTCTATTCCAATTTCTGCCTTCTTTCTCCATTTCTAGTAAGCTGTTATAGTGTAATTTCAATCGTGAGTGAGATGGGCACGAATCCTATCCTATAACTTAGATATATTAGAGTTTGGGTCAAATTTTCTCATCTCTCCCAAATCCATTATGACGAAAAGTTTCGAAATCATTAAAATAGGAGTAAAACTGTTTAGTTTGTGTTTTTCCTTGGTCACCCATCTCTCTCTCTCTCTCTCTCGTTCTTTAAGTGACAAACTTTTCTAATTGACGATTTGGTAAGAAATAGTGTCCTCCATTTAAAATAAATATACACACATAGGGTACTGTAATTGACTACCTGTTAAGCTAATGCAGTGTTTTCTGTCCATTTAAATACAAACATATCCATGCACGCCGCGCTGTGGGGCCCACCTGCTGGCCCACCTCGGGATGGGACCTAGGGGAATTTGAAGATCTAGGCCAGGCCCTCCTCTAGAAAAAATCAGCCCAATCCGATCATCCTAACACTGTCATCCATGACCCATAGGTCCAGTCCATTTGCATGCGTGAAAACCCAGGGGGTTGCGTACCTTTTTTTTTGTTTGGGGGTGTTGTGTGTATGTTTTTGTGTGTGCAATGGCTATTTATAGAGTACAACAAAAGATATTAACCTAAACTAGGAAGAAACCTAATTCCATCATAATAGGAAGCCTCACTTGCATCATAACCCTAGCCTAAAATAACTCAAATTTAATCTAATCATGATCTAAGACAACGTTATTCTCATAATAACAATTTAACCCATAACTACCAACGTGTACCTTAATCACATCATAACACTAGGCTAAAATAGCCAAATTTTCTAGTCGTGGTCTAAAAAAACCTTATTCTTATAATAACAATTTAACCTTAATTATCACTAAGAAAAGACAAGTTAAAAACAAGAAAAATGAATTGGGAAAGGGGAAATCCTTTTCCCGGAAAGAATTTGTAACCATGAAAATGTATGAGATGAAAACACACCTTATCCTTGACACCACCAACGGGTAGCACAAGACCTCTAAGAGTTATTTCTCCAGTCATTGCTGTATCAGCCCGGACTTTCCTCTGACTAAACAAAGAAACTAATGACGTTACCAAAGTCACTCCGGCAGATGGCCCATCCTTTGGAACAGCGCCTGCAGGAAAGTGTATATGAATATCGCGTCCCTCCAGCAAATTGATCTCCCCAGCAGCTGACAGCTTCAGATCAGCTGCCTTTGCTCTCACCTAACAAATTCAAAAAGAAGAAGAAAGATTTAAACCTCGCATGTAAATAAAAAATAAAAAATAATAGAAGCTTTCTGTTCTCTACTAAGGAGCCTGGCTAAAGATGCTCCAAATGGTAGTTGAGTTGGTTCAGCTTACTTGCTCCCCAAAGCCACATATCAATTGACTTCATCTCATTAGGATAAATGCTAAATATAGTTTCAGCCATAAACAAGCCTTTTTATCTGACGTTATCACCTTCCATTCTGTATCATGGTTCTAAATATAAGTATTGGTGGGCCACTAACACAGCTACAGCCAATATATCCAATATGACTGATAACTTAGCCACATCAGTGCCCGGAGAATGGGTCAGCCATTTTAAGAACTAATGGGAAAATTAGAATTTTGTATTTCTTACAAGCTTTAGGATGTTCTCAACATAAAAAATACAAAAATATGGAAGAAAGCAGGTATATCAATGCCAAAGGCATAACAATGAATATGAAAAGGCAAGATGGAAATGAATGAAAGTGCCGTTTCTTTGGGATGCAAGAAAGATTCCAGGTTGCTGATGTGGCTTAATGAGGGTTTAGAATGAGGGATTTTTTTAGGGTAGTTTTTCTAATGGAAGTTCCACTTTAAGATGTAAGAAAGAATTCACTATCAGAATGATAGCCAATGACACTGATGTAGTTGTATTAGTAAACATTTAAAATCATGATCTGTTCTAAAATAAATAATATACATAAGCAAATCAAGATTTGGAAACCACCAAGTAACAAAAGCTATTTGACACGGTTCCTAAAACTAAAATGAATGTTGCAAATCATCAAAAGATGTAACAAACCTGTGTCTTTGATTCATCAAAATTAAACATTTGAAATGTTAAAAAAAATAACAAAGAAAGAAAGCATACCCATGTTAGAGCAATTTGGGCTGATTCTTTAATAACATCACCAAGTTGGCCAGTAAGATGCAAGTCACCCTTTCCCCCCATTGCGGTGGCCTCAACAAACTGAACCTCTCCACCAAAGGAGGTCCATACAAGCCCAACTGATATTCCAGGAGATGCCACTCGTTCAGCAGTTTCTCTGTCATCAAACCTAGGAGGCTGCATGGCAATGCATATAAATCATTAGGCTATGGACACAAATTTGACCTGGTACATAAAGATGGAATTTATTAAAAGTTATTCCCCGAATAATGGGAAGTGAGGGCAGGATAAGTTACCCCCAGCACTTTTTCCAGCATAGCCTCATCTACAACCATGGTTGAGGTGCACTTGAAAGCATTTGATATATCATGCCTGTCCACACCCATTGTAATAACTTCCATTTCAACTTCAGCACCATCTGCAAGTCTTGTGTCTACAAGTGATTCTGCCATTGGGTGCATATCTTTGCTGAGAGGAACTGCACATTCTTGCTCAGCAACTTTTACAGCTGCTGCACGTGCCAAGGCAGCTATGTTTCTCTCCAGATTCCGTACACCAGCTTCTCTAGTATATCTCTGAATCACAAGTTTCACTATAGCCTACCACAGTAACAGACCATCATTGACAAAAGCATGACAAGGACAATCCTATAAATAATTATTAACAAAAATAAGGAATTTGTAACAAATTTCGAGAAAGACTATGAAACTGTACCACAGAAATGACTAGTGAAGCAACAAATCCATTATATTTTGCTGATTTTTAATCCCATGTACCTTGGGGCTTGGAGTGTATATAAAAAAAAAAAATCTTAATGTAAGTGCAGTCCACCAACCTCAGGAATTTCTAGGAAGTCAGAGGTTAAACCATGTTGATCTAAAACCCGTGGTATTAAATGCTTCATCGCTATGCTTAGCTTTTCTTCCGGTGTATAACCAGGCAGCTCAATGACTTCCATTCGGTCTAGGAGCGGTGGAGGAATAGGCTGGATTCTATTTGCAGTTGTGATAAATACCACTTTTGAAAGATCAAACGGAACATTCAAATAGCTGGTAATCTTCGATTAAGGAATACACATTTTCATGACTTCATTAACTCTTCAATGCCAACTTATGCACATGTTGAACAAAAAAAAATTAAAGTTAAACTAATTACAAAGGTACCAAGAGAAAAGATAAGCAACAAAAATTCACATTCTATCAGGGAATAACAGTTTTCCAACTTAATGCAAGAGAGAATAAAATGATTTAACAGGTTTAAGAATAAACTAAATATAAGAAGCCATATCCTGTTGACCTGGAGACGGCTTTGTCCTTAACAATGAGAATTAGCATGTCCAGGGAGAAGCAGAGCTTGATCATTTAAAAAAATTAAGAAATAAAAATGACCACATGATATTATTAAAGAAATATAACCCAACAAAAAAATATGTTTAAAATCTGAAAGATGCACAGACAAGAACACAGGATACTGATCGTTGAATGTTTTGTTCTGCTCTGGGTCAAGAACCTCCAGTAATGCTGAAGCTGGATCCCCACGAATATCAGAACCAGTCTTGTCAATCTCATCCAGAAGCATAACTGGATTATTAACAGCTACTCTCTGCAATTAGAAAGTAAAGGTCAAAAAATTTCCTGTTGTAAGGACAGAACCCCAGAATTAAAAATTCTAGAAACTAAGCACTTTGTTAAGCTGAGGATGTAAAGTCTGAGGAAAGAATACAGCAAGGATTCAAACAAGTTAATGAATATTAAAGCTAACTGTGGCATAGCACAGGAGATACAGCAAGAAGTCAAAAGAATCACCAAATGGAAAAATATTTTAAGATCCAGAGTTGATTTCTGAAAGATGCTTCAGAAGCAAACATGTCATACTTGCGCACCAGAGTTCTGCTCAACTAAGATGCCATATGATGCAATATGAGGGTGGTCAAATCAATTGACGCAAATCAGATCGGTTCAGACCTATCAGCTAAAACTAACACCTCATAGCAAATTTCAGCACACTATCTAAAAAAAATCAAGTAAGCAATTCGTTTAGTTAAATATCAGTTCTCCGGCCCGAAAATTACAATGATACCAATTGCAGGCAGCTAAAACAAGGAATTCAGCCATTAGTGCTCACACGACACCATGTATTAACAAAGGGGAAGTTTGTATGGGCTGTGGGCCATGGAAGGCGAGAAAGTTAGAACTGTGGTCTATTCTCTATAATTGGATAGTTTATATGGGTTGTGGGCTGTGGAAGATGAGGAAATAGAAAATGTCATCCAGTCCGCCCTTCTAAGTGCTAAAAATTTGGTGTTGATGGGATGCCTAGAGGAAAGCCAAGTGCAGAAGGTATTGAGGGGTCCTTCGCAATAATGAAGGAAAAACCTTGTTTATGTTCTCCAAGCATGTAGGCATTAGAGATCCCAATGAAAAAATGGTTTTGGCAATTCTAGAGGCCCTTCGGTTCTTTTCAACCTAACTGGGGTAGACTGATTGTGGAGAGTGACTCATCTAATGCGAATTTCTGGGTTTCATCTAAGGCTTCAAGGCCATGGAAGCTTCAGTTTCAACTTAAGGAGATTAAAGCATTATCCTTCCAAATGCAGGTTGTCTTTCATCATGTTAGCATTTGCTGGATGCTTTAGCGAAAAATGGGGTGGATAGTAATACTAAAATGATAGTTTTCGTTATGTAAATTTTGTTAGGGTATAATGCTCTAATACAGTTATACCCTTTTTGGGTAGCGTTTTGTAATTTGTATGGTCCTCTTCACCTCTCAGTTTAATTTTATCCATTACCAATCAAAAAAGGACACCATTTGTTATTCTTGCGTGAGACCAAGTCCATTTAGAAAGGGGTTGATTTGGTTGGATGTTGTTACAACTGCTATTATTGTGTACCATTCAGGTCTAATACGACATTCAGACTATTGATATTCATCCCCAACGACAGCCCAAGTCTAATAAGCCTATACAAACCAGGCACAAATAAGTACAAAAGGTGAAATCACATGGTGTATAAGTGCACAGGTAGCAAACCTAGCATGAATAATATGTTTCAAATGAAACTGGGCTCATGCAAAAACAAAAAAGAAGTTCCAATAATCAATGTGTCGACCAGCTCCTTACATCCATTTATAAACAAAACACATGAAATAAAAGCCCTAATGAATCTGGATATTGATAATAAGAGAAACTAAATCCTAGACACTAAAGATAACCTAAATATTTTTAACAAGAGCCCTGAACCAACTTGTATAAAAATAGGAAGGAATTCATTATCCTTGAATGGATGTGTGCATGTCATGCAAGCAAATTATTTGGGCCCCTAGTGGACCATGAGCCCCACTTGGATTTGTCCAAATCCCAAGCCAACCAGCATCAACTTAGCATCTCACATCCACCACAATTGTCACCACAGCCAAGACCTCTAACCCCACCACTAACTGTATTACACCACCACTGCCTATGTTGTTACTTGCAAGCATAGATGGATCGAAGGATAAATTAGATGAGTTCTTGACTGACAAAACATTTTTTTGACTCTCTTCTCCTTAAAAAAAGAGCAAACATTATTCCAATTGGAGGTAGGGGATCTTGGACAGTCACCTGTGCACAAATACTTTTATATTTTGGGTTTTACACCACCTAGACATGCAAAACAGTATTTCGGGCTCAAATACAATTCCAACTCACACCATAGAGCCCTGAATCTTGCATAATAGCTACCAATAGATAGGTCTCCTTGATCAAACCCTGCAATTTCCTTTTTCAATTCAAGTATCTTAGCATTACTTCTCTTTAGGGCATAAGCTACCTCAGCAGAGTCCCAAAGTTCCTTGGTGTCAAACTATTTATAACTGGAAGCAATAATCCTATTGAATTTGGGATCTAGTTCATAATTAACATTTTTTTAGAAACCCAATAAGAATATTTAGGATCCTTTTGTGGCTCTTCAATGTGTTTTTCCCCCTCTGATAGCTGTTCTTGCTGAATAGCCCAATCTTTATGATGCCATTTAGGAGATTAGGTATAATCCTTGTGTAAAGATTCACAACACTAGATAACCACTGGATAGAGGATGGAGAGCTTTCTGCCCCTTGCTTGTACTCCATGTTAAACTCTAGCCTTTATTACTCCTTTTTATTCAAAACAGCCCCCTAAATCACCAACACGCACTTGAAAAACCTTGACCACAATGCTCTAGTAATCTGGATTTTGAATTTTCAAAAAAAAAAATCTTACAAATTAAATACTCTAGAGGACTGCTCCCATACACACAAAAATATGGGTTTACCCGCTCACCGAATCATTTTACAGAATCAAACAGTATCTAAAAATGAAACCCCAACACACTAGGTCAAACTATGACCATAATCCTGCTGGCATCAGCCCTAACCCTAGGTTTTCAAAAACTTACTTGTAATGAAGGAACCCAACACCCAACAACCAGATCTAGGGTTCGACCAGCACAGGATTGAAGAGAGACACCACAAAAATGAAGGCTATCCACTTGCAGAGTTTGAATGACATTGGAAACAATGTTTCTAATGCAAATCAATCTCCTTTTCATGATATTTTGGCCCAGTCGAACCTTTCTTGTATGTCGTCTTCCTAGTTAGATTCAGCCAAAGCTGAGTTGATTAATTTCCACTCAAACAATTCATCTACCCTTCTTAGATCTCTTGTACAGAAGTCTTCCTTGCTGTGATGCTTTAAGACCAAGTTCAAGGGCTTAATAATATAGAATCTAAAGTTTTATCATAAAAGGTATAATATGAAAGGAAAGGGACAAAGGAGAACCATTGAGAGAAGAAATGATCTGGTTGTGGTCTCCAGGGCTAAGCCACTGCTGCCATATAGAATTTATTATCTTACAAAAAAAAAAAAAAAAAAAAAAAAAAAAAAACACTAAAATTCTCCCAAATTACATGCACAAGCCCCTAAAGTTTATTAATAGACAAGTCTACTCGATCACATAACAGTTAGAAAGCACAAAAAAAGGGTAAAATAAAATATGAGGAAGAACACCCGTTTTTAAAAGAGAACAAGAAAGAAAAAAAAAAACTATAAGGTTGGGACCAGTTTGAATTTGATTAAGATTTTATATCAGCCAGCCATTGTGAAAATAGATAAAAATAATAAACCAAAAACAATATAGGAAGCACTATATGTAATGTCTCCAGTACTAACCTTCAATCCATCTATAAGACGTCCTGGCATGCTTCCAATGTACGTCCTGCGGTGTCCTCTAATATCTGCCTCATCCTTGACACCGCCGAGGGATATGCGTAAAAATTTTCTGTCCAATGCAGCAGCAATAGATGATGCCAAAGATGTCTTTCCAACACCTGGAGGGCCAACAAAACACAATATTGGACCTTTGGCTTCTGGTTTAAGCTGCATGTCAGGAGATTTAAATCAGCAACAATCAGTTGGATTTGGAGGTAACCAAACATAAAACAAAGTTGGTTGCAGGAGGATGGGGCAAGTAATATACTTTGCGAACAGCAAGATATTCAATTATCCGCTGCTTGACCTTCACTAATCCATAGTGATCACTGTCAAGACGCTCCTTAGCAGCTTTGAGATCCAGTTCATGCTCTTCGCTGGCCTTCTGCCAGGGGAGATCAGCAAGAAGTTCCAGGTATACTCGTGAACTACTATAACCAGGTTGCTGAGGTTGCATTTTTCTCAGTCGCCTGAGGATAAGCATTGTCAAGTCAGAAACTTAATGTAGAAGCTATGCACTTCATATAGAACTAATATCTTACAATCAGAACCAAATCTATGAGGCTCAACCCAAGCAAACAGCATGAGAACACTCCTAGAAACGCATGCATAATGCTCACTCTGATTTTATGCAAAAAAATGCTTCAATAAGTCCTATCAATACGTCGAAAAGTTCAAGCATACAAACCTACATCTTGTTCTAAAATTATGGAGGAAGCTTTCTTAACGATAACTTAGCATACCGTAGCTCTCTTTGTGCATGCTTCCAGACATTAGGAGGCATACCAGCACTTTGCATCTTTCTTTCTAGGGCAACTATATCATCCTCATCGTCGTCATTGTCACCAAGCTCCTCTTTTATTGCCCTCATCTGAAAAGTAATTTTATAAATAAAATTTCTGTAGTTACAAATTCAGGTAATAAATAAATAATAAAAAAGATAGAAGTTGTTTTAAGATCTAGTGAAAAGTTTGTCACAATCAACATAAGATGGACAAACAGAAGACTCCCAACAAGGATAAGGGCGAAGATACTCAAAAGGCCACATAAGATGGACAAACAGAACATTACTTTCAAAACTTTAACAAATTAAGCAATTAAGCCCTGATGGGGATGAGTAAAAAAAGTACTTATAAAACCAATATCAAATAGTAGTAATAAGGTTTGATTATAATGATAATGAAATTGCCATTGTACATGAGATTATGAGCACAACAACAACAACTACAACAGAGTCTCTTCACACACATAGAAAAGCAGACATAAGGGGACAAACCTGCTGACGCAGAAGAAATTCTTTCTGAGATTTTGATAGCTGCCCCTCAACCTTTTGAGTTATCTTCTCTGCTACACGAATTGACTGTTACAGAAGACTTGCATTAAATGCACAGCAGATCAATCCATGATGATAGTATAGAAGCCATAAAATGATACGAGAGAGATATCACCTCAAAAGTATCTATAAAGTCTAATCTACTACCTTGCCAATAATAATAATAACCTTTCCCAAAAAAGGGTCTAATCTACTAGCAAATGGCATTTACCTGTAAATGTCGGTCGACTAACTCGGTAGCTTTTGAAAGCCTTACTTTCAAGTCGACCGAGTCTAGCATAGAAAGCTGCTCCTCAAAACTTATCTCAAAGCTAGCAACAAATATATCAGCGAGCCTATGTACAGGAACTGTCTCGAGAAGAACTTTCGTCCTGCCAATAGTTTTCTGTTTCTGTAATAATAAGTTGAAAGGGGATGAAATAAGATTCGCTGATGCACTGAGAGACGAACATAATTTCATAAATCATGCACAAAGAATCTAACCAATCAAAATGATATTAAAAATTAAATTCCAATAGGAAAACAAGAGAAAGTTCCCTCAATAATTAAAAAACGTCATTTTACGAGAGATCCTCTGGACTCCTGGGTTAAAAAAATTCTGGACTTAAAGACTCAGGAAACTCTACCTTTCCTTATTTCCAGTTTCTGTACATCTGGGGCCATTAAAATTCTGGACTTAAGCCTCTGGACCCAGCAGATAGGCAATTAAAATGAAACACAACAGCAGTCCAAGATCCCTGAAACATGGACCTCCCAAGTATGGGAAATGGGTCAGTTAACTACTTAACTGCACTGAGGGTCAGAAAAGTATAATTACCCTAGATTTTAACATGTTTGTTGTCGGTTGCAAGATTTAAACAAGACTAGCTCTAGCACATGAGATAATCCTACATTATCACCATTTTAGAGGGTGTGGAAATTTAGAAACAACTGGAAGGAGTAACTTTTTATGTGGACATCTATTCAAGCCATTGAGTATCTTTTTCAAGTATCTTTTTGAGAACTATAATGGTAGTTTCTACAGTTGTCCTATAGGTGGCTACACCTTGTAGTTATTTACTATTCCTTGCATTTGTAGCATCATGCTGTCCACTGCATTGGTTAGTAAACCTGTGAGACAGATGAGGGTTTGCATCGAAGCTATGCAAAGTGGAAATCTAATTAATCTCCAAAACTCTTAATGTCTTACAATGATCATATATATAGATTTAAAAAAAAAAAAAAACTAGTATCCAAGACTCCTAATGAATTTAGAAAACTAATCCTAATGACAACTAATTAAAGAAATAAATAAAGAAACAAAATCCTAGATGAAAAGGGAATCCTTTGTCTTTGGATGTCCAGGCATTAGACCTACCTCTGTGGCTCCTTCAAGTGGATCGCAAGCCTGGCCGTGTTGCCCATAGGCTTGTAGACATTTAAATTTGCACACTGGAGTCTTGTGTTTCTTTTCAACATGTCAGTAGGTCCACTAATAGGATGGCCAATGCCAGACACTTTAGCTAAGCAAGGGGTTGATCGTTCATGTAATTTAAGTGCTATCGTTGGGTAGTAGACTAGTAGTCCAGGGTGGTGCTTGGTATATGTCTCTTATACCAACACTCCTATGTTAGTGGCTTTCAGTGAACTTCATTGTACTGACTTCTCAAAATAATATATATCATTGTTATCTTAAAAAAAAAAAAAATAAAAGAAAAGGAATAACAAGGCTAAAAGAAAACCCAACAACAAACAATATATATATGGGAGATGTTCCTATGAGAGATATCTCTCACCTTAGATGAGAAATAAGGGTGGAGGCCCTCACATCTAAGTTGTTGGCATTGAATATGGATGTGAGGGCCCCCACCTTATCTCTCATAGTAAGGTGAGAGCATCTCTCATAGGAGCATCTCCATATATATATATCTAGAGAGAGAGTGAGAGAGAAAGAGAGAGAGAGAGCCACTAGCAACTAAACCATACGCCCCTCTCTTAGCCAACAAGTCAATATATTCTTATGAATCCTTTCTGTATATAGTGTCATGCTCCTTGCCAAGATGCCAGAGCATTCACGGGAAGAGCAGCACATGGCACTATGCATACTTTCTATCATCAATGTTGCTAGAAACTGTCTGTTTGCACACTTCGTACATTAAATTATGGGTTACTGTTGCTAAAAATGACAAGTGTAGGTGCGCGTGTGTTGTTGGCTGCGGTCATTGGTTCTGGGCCTGCAAGCTATGGGCTACATAAAGCCTCAAAAATAAGGAACGAATATCAAGCTATCTGAAATACTTGCATGTGCAGGCCAAGCACCTAAATTGGGCATGCATGCCAAGCAACGGGACAGTTGGATGCTTCATTGTTGCACCAGCATTGTTGAAGTAAAATAAATAAACTAAATTTTTTATTAAATAAATGTGAAATCCACTACTGGGTTTTTCCGATCCTTTGAAGGATGGAAATGAGGAATAGGGAATTTCATCATTCGGTGGGGTACCATAGCTGACAGATCAATTATTTACTTGGCCAGTTGTCAAATAAAAGCAGTAAATAATTGAAGTTTCTCAATCATTCCTTCAACTGACAATAATAATGACTGCTTGTTGCCATAGATTTCTGCTCTAATTTTTAATCACACAACTAAATTGACCCTCGCGCAAATTGTGAAGGCTAACATTCTGGTCATCGCTAATAAAAAGGAAAGTCCAATTACCTAGTACCATTCTTGACCTTTCAAAGGGAATAACTTGATGTCCATAATATATTCCACAATCAGATATTTACCTGCTCAAGAACAGAGATCAGCTCCATAGCAGTAGCTTTGAATTGACGAGACAATGATATTAGATCTGGGTCTTGTTCTGCTAGCTCCATCTCTAGTTAAACCAAAAATGAGAAAGTGCCTCAGCATTGCGACAGATGAAGTTGATGCAAGATCTCAATATCCACCAAGTCACTGACAATATAATAAGGAATTTAGAGAAAATAACATCATAATGTGCGCGTGATCAGATTTGACTGACATTGTTCACCGAATTTGACATTGACCAAAGGCAGCAAATTTGAACAAAAAATTCGGCCCAGATGCATTAGGAACAACAAGTAGGAACATCGATTTGACAAATTCCCACTCTCAAAACTCTGCCTTACTAAAACCAAAAGGACTACTTTTGTAATGAGCACCTCATACATCATCAATCTTCCACAAGACGAGACAAATCTATTTTTTAAGTCGTCCAGTCAGTTCTAGCAAAAATAAAGCCGTGCAGCAGCCTTCAGAAACATTTGTTGTTAAAGATGAGGATGTTTTATTTTATTAACTTTTGTTATTGTTTTGGATAATTAGATCACTAACGAATTAGGTCTGAATGAAATCACAGCCACCAATAACATTTGGCCGCAAGGTCTCTCCTCCAAGTAGGAGGTGCGCAGCCAAAATGCTAGTCATGTCCTTCACTTGAAGATGAAAGCATCCATACTATCTTGTAGGTTAGCTTTCCATTCAGCTCATCAGATTACTTTGATATTTGCTCAATGTAAAAAGTGTTATGCATGCTTTAATTACTACCTTGTCCAAAATCTACCACACAAAAGTACAATGATTGAAACTTTGATGTACACAGCACACTGTAAATCATAAGCATCAAAGGATGTTATTAACATTTATATGTCTGATCTAAAAGAAAAAAGAAAAAAAAGAAAGTAGTTATATATGCAAAACCTACTTAGATCCTGCAACTGACGGTTGTGGCACTGAGAACCTTCCAACTGTGCTCCAGCTATAGCCAAAGCAGGATACTTTTCTACTAAAATCAAGAGCTATTTCCTTGTAGGTTGATACCCGTTTAGGGGTTGGTGGGGAAAAGGAGGCATGCATAATGTGGTTTCTATTTCTGCAACTCCCCAAAATTCCAGCCAAAAGGAACCATTTAATCCTAATCATTAATTCACCTCACTGTAGAAAAGGGGTTACATGCAAACACAACCTCATATGCGACTAGAAAAAAAAATCTGCATTTATAAAAGAGGACAGTGTATGAAAACAGCCTACCAGCTTTAGTCATGTCAAGACGTGAGATGCGTGCAATGTAATAGGTTCCTCTTGCACTGAGGTCCTGAACACTGAATCTGCACAAACCTTCAAGAACCACAATGTATGTGACCCTCCCACTTGGTTTCTCCACACCTCTAGAGAGATGTAAAGCTCTTGCAGCAACTCCCCTGAAATTCAGAACCAAATCCAACCATTAGCGTCTACAGTGATGGAGCAATTAAACGACAAATGAGAACTTATCGAAGGTACACTGAAATCACCCCTTTGTTGTAATACAAATCATTTCTAGTTTGTTGATTCTGCAATCATCTAAGAGCGACTAAAATCTAATTCCAACAAGTATAATTTAGGTTTGTAGCTCAATAAGCAGTTCATCCAAATGACTGCACATGCACCCAGGATTTTCGTTTGAGGGGGGCGGGCGATGGTCAATTGGAAAAGTCAATCATTATTTTCTTATTTGGAGATGGCAAGAAAGGGGATTTGGGGTTTTAGGGCTTTTTCCAGGTCCGATAAGGACAGCTGCCCCAAAAACCTAACACCTAGGTCCACCCCTGCATGCATGCACACTCATCTCTCGCTCCGTGTGTGTGTGTGTGTGTGAGAGAGAGAGAGAGAGAGAGAGAGAAGGGGGGAACCAGACCTTGTGTGCCAATGAATCAGCTCTTGCTGATTCTTTGCATCCTGTTTGTGAGAATCAGATGCACCAAATGGAATTTTCGAACTTTGCTCTCCAGAATCACTTGCTGCACCTTCAAAAATATAGGTTTCTTTGATCATAAATTTAAAAAATACCAAGTGAAAAATTAACTTGAGATAATCTAAATAAACTAATAATCGCACTTTAGATGAAACCCAAAATAGAAGCAAACCTCGTACTTTGGCAGAACAAATGGTTATCTACATTTGATTACCAATCCGATGTGTTGACCAGACTCGACCAGTTATCAGGCCAAGTAGCCAGAGAACCAGCAGGTTGGCCAAGCAGGTCAATTAAATAATTTCTAAATATTTTGACTGCAATGTAAGAATTTCTATTGAGTGAAATACATAAGAATATGGAAAAAAATAATAGAATTTTTTAGAAATCTACATAAATTTATTTGAATTGTAATCTCTCATTTTCTATCTACTAATAACGCTAATATTTCATTAAAAAAAAAAGGATGAAGAAGATACAGAAAGGCTTAGCTGGTAGTCTGGTACAAAATACTTATCAGCAACAAAGCAAACAAATAGAACAAGAAAGAGCATGAAAAGGAAAAAGGAAAATTTAGATCATTAGACCATATACAGCTACTTCCACTCCCTGTTTACCAACATATCCACTACTGTTTTAGCTCCCCTTAAATTATGTCAGGATTTTGCTAATCTTTTTTATCTAATTAGGGATCAAATTGATTGGCCAAGAATCTCTCCCACCATAGACACCCAAGTAATAGTGTTACAATACCGGTAAATGCTCAATCAAATGAGCTAACAGCCCCTTGAATCATGGCTGGTGTTTGGCAACTGAAGAAACCCATTTTTTAATTTTGAATTTTAGTTGCTGCATTCTCACCGCAAGGCAAGCAATTGAGAACTCATCTTATCTTTTGTGTATTCATCATACTCTTGTATTCTATATACTCAATAACACTACAATAGATTTGTATTATCTATCCTTCTTGTTAAAAAAAAAAAAAAGGAATTTGCCCAACACTCTCAACTGTTATTGTTTCCACATATTAACTTCTAAAATCTCTTAACACATCCCTAATGGGCAAGGCCTCCGCCCTGCATAGAATCTGTGTTCCAGTTGGACCAGAAACACTACCTTACTGGATCCTTTGTCATCATACAAGACTCCTCAGATGCTGGCAACTATCATTTAATTCAAAGAATAATTTAACTTCGACCATTCAACTATTTTTCTTTACCATTCTGCTGTTGTAAGGCTTATTTAAGTTTAATTCATTCTTTTAGTGTATAAAGATAAAAACGCACTTGACCAGGTCCATTAGGACAATTCAAGACGAGGGAAACCAAGTCGAATATCAACCACGTTGGACAGCCAAAAGACATTCAACCAAGTTCGATTCATTCCGTCACCGGTATGAAATCGGGTCAAGTTGACTCAGGCAGATTCCAAGTCATAGTTAACCGTTCAACCACACTGGATTAAGCAGAATACTTACTGTCTTTCCTCTTTTTTCTGCCCTCAGTCAAGATTGCTGCTTTCCAAATCAAAATTGACAACATTCTATCCAAATTTGATTTGTACAGACAATTTGTCCCAAACACTCAAATATAAAAATCAAGACGCAGCCACATTAAACATGCTCATCAAGTCACCTGGAGACAACACATGAGCAACTGATGTCATCTCCCCATCTCGAACAGGAAGCACGCCAATCAACCCCTTCTCTTCCCTCTGCCAAAGCTCTTGCTCCACCAATTTCACACTACATGAATTCAAACACAACATCAGTAACTAAACCATCTCGAACACGAGATTTTAAGTAGCACTACCACAACCGAGAGAGAGAGATACCAAGGTCAGCTCCAAGTAAACGAAATCTATACACTTAAGTTTTCACCACAGTGTAGGAAATTCTAACAATCATATATAATTGACAATTCAATTCTATCAAAACATGAAAACAGAAGGGAAAAAAATCACACTAGCATATATCTCAATTCCCAACTCCGATCTTACTAATTATGAAAAAAGGATCAAAAAGTGCCAAAAGATCAATCAGAGAGAGAATCAGAGGGTCAATCGAGGAGAAAAAACGAGGAATCTAGGGTTTCCAAAGCGAAAAAGACTTCATTTTTGTAATCGCAGATGCAAACGGGATAGATTCCGATCGGAGAATTTCGAGATTTTTAGGGATCATGAAAAAAAGGAAAGAACGCCAAAACGAATTTCAGAAACGTCGATCGAGAGAGCGAGAAAAGGCAAAAACAACAAAAACGATAACGAACCTGCTGGGAGAAGTGCATCTGATTCGTATGATGGCGCCGGGCAACAGGACCTTGTTACGAAAGGGAAGAATCGCCAACCGACTCGGTAATTCCACCGATTCCGCCATATCCGGAACTCTCTCGGAACAGTGAACGGAGATGAAAGAAAGAGATAGAGCTTTCGAAGCCAAGGACCAGAATAAGCGACTTTCTACTTTCGGTATATGTGATGTGATTATCTGAAAATGAAATCATCAACCAGTAAAATAGTAATAGCACTCGTGATCCATGCGGACCGTCCGATTTGTCGGCTAGGTTAGCTTGCGGCGTACGCTTTGCATTACATGATAGAGTTGGTTGCGACAATCGATTCGGAGCCGCAACGCTTCTGCAAGGTCCTTAAAATGTGGTGGATGCTTGTTAGTTGCAACGTCAGGATCAGGTCGACATTCGAAGATGATGACGAAAGATCACGTCTTCTCTATATCGTCACGGAGAGTAGTGGAAGGTCGAAATGAAGCTGACTTTTGTGACTCGTGCTCGTTCTACGGCCCCATGATTTTATGTAAGTCGGACCGGGGTGATGAACGGGGCGATGCCTGGACCAGTAGCATTGCTCGTCCGGTTTGTCGTAGATCATGTTTGGCAAATCTTATCCGTATGAAATAAATCTCTATGAAATAGATCCGTATCCAAAAGAGAAGTTTGATATAGATATTTTAAAAATAAACCATTTAATAAGATAAAAAAAAAATTAGTTGAAATAGATGTTTCAAGAATCCAATGATTCTTATATTTTTACTAATTTTTTTAGATCAACATAGAGTATGGAGTTGAGTTTTGATCATGTAGTCATTTTCAGTATTCAAAACACGATCAAGGATCATGATTTGGGGGCCGGCAAATGTTCAGAAATACACATCTATTATTATGTAGTTTTCGGACCAAATATGGACACATATCGGCTAATAGACTTGGAAATCTTTCCAATGGTTGAGATGATAATTTACTATATATGCACATGTAAGTTGTTGTTTTGGACCCGTGAAAAAAAAAACACACACACACACAAAAAAACCCAGTGAACTGATGAAGAATGTATTTTCTACTGTTTGCAGCTGATATATGCGCGCTTCAGGCTCACATATCTATTCTAAATCTGAGATAGAGTGTGGCCATCCCAAAAAGAGACATTACCTCTTTATGAGGTTTGAAGTAGAACTAGTAAAACATTTGCCAAATCCTCTCATAGAGTTTTTAATCCGATTTAAGAGAAAAAGAGGTAGAAAACAGAGATGCTGCCAAACACTACTAAAATGTGTGTTTGGTTGTACGGTGAATTGAAGTAAAATGAGATGAAGCATCAAATCAAGAGAAAAAAAATATATAGGGTTGTAATGATCTTTTATTTTTAGTTGCTTGATAGGAAATTTTTTAGACTTTTTGTGTAAAAGATATGATTTTTTTTTTGTCATTTAGTGGAAAAAAAAGGATGTTTTTCTACTTTTTTTTTAAAGAGGGAGTTTTAAATTTGTATACTTTTGATATAACCCATTGACTTTTCTTGTTCAGATAACGAAGAATTTACTTCACTTTAAGGGCATGTTTCTTTGCTGGAATTTCAAGAATTCCTAAATTCCTAGACATAGTGGAATTCCTAAATGCTCCTTTGGGCTTGAGTATCCAGGAATCACACCAAAATGCAAAAGGAGTGGAATTTCTGGATTCCCAAAGGTCAAAAGAGACCTTTTATGTAGCTGGAATCCAGAAATGCTAATAAGGAAACATGGAATTCAGAAATTCCTGCAGACAGCATATCACGTCATGTCCAAGAATTCCTAAACATGGTAAATTCCTGGCATAAATTCCACTAAAGAAATAGGGCCTAACTTTACTAGTAAAGTGTCAAACACGCATGTTAACCATATAAGACTATTTGGGCCAGACTTGATCCAAAGATGATTTCAAACTTTATTTTCAACAAGGGATGGGAAAGAGGTCAAAATGGGTCAGGTCAACGTGTGGGGTCCACAGCTTGGAGCCCAACTCATATGGGACTCTTTTCTAAAACGGGTTAAATATCTCTACCTTACTCAAACTGACCTGCATAAAATGCAAACAAATTTAACTTGACCTAGCCCGATCCAACTTGTAGAAGCTTAATCCAAGCCCAAATTCAATTCAAGAATTATATGAATCGCCCAATTTTTTGTATGTGAAAAGTTGGACGAAGGTTTTATTAGCGTTGACCCAATCCACCCATTTAATTTCTAGCCCATTTGTGACTTCATACGTGACTGACCCGTATTCTATGTAAGTAGGGCTTGGCGGAGCTACTATGAGTAGAGGTGTAAATCTGGGCGGGCGGCCCAGGCCCAGCACGGGCCCGGCACGAAAAAACCGTGCCTGGGCCGTGCCTGGGCCCGTTGACTTGGTCAACGGGCCGGGCCGGCCCGGCCCAGAAGCCCCGCTGGGCCGTGCTGGGCCCAGGTCCCCCAGGCCCGAGGCACGGCACGGCTAAAATCCGTGCCGGGCTGGGCCAGTGCCCAGAGCCCGCGGGCGGCCCGGCCCGGCCCGAGGCACGGCCAGGCCCACGGGCGGCCCGGCCCAGGCACGGCCCGCAGAGAGCCCAACAGCTCTTTTTTTCAAAAAATTCCCCCCACTTCCCAAAAAAGGGTCTTTTTACATTTTTAACCCCCTCCAACAGCTATAAACGGTCATATGGGAGGGTATTAGTGTCTTTTGATCATTTTTTGAACCTTTGTAACTTAAATTTCAAGGAAATACAATTTATTTGATGTATTTTTTCAAAACATAATTAGTGTTATTCTACTTGTTATTTCTCTTAATTTCTTTATTTTAGTGAAATTGGTCCAAGACATATTTTTAAAGAACCTAAAAAAAAGACATAAAGAACTTAAAAACGAAAAAAAAAAAAAAAAAAAATTTGTGGGCCGCCCACGGGCTGCACGGCCCAGGCCCGACTAGGGCCCGGCCCAGCACGGCACGGCCAGAGCCGTGCCCTGGGCCGTGCTGGGCTGGCCCCTAAGCCATTGGGCCAGGCACGGCACGGCCCGCGTAATTACATGGGCCGTGCCGGCCCGGGCTGGGCCCTTCTTCAGTGGCCGGCACGGCCCAGATTTTCACCTCTAACTATGAGTAGGTTACAGTCGAGTCAGCGAGTCAGTCAAGTTTTGCCACCTCCATTTTCAATTTTATCATCTGCCCATGACTTGAAATCATGGGTCTATCATGATTAAAAGTGGATCAAATAAACATTCATTTGACTCAACTTTATCAAAAGGTCAAGTATGTATTGATGGTTACACTAGTTGTTGTTGACAATTAGATTTTCCTAAACATATTTTTTTGTTAAGTGAAAAGGTTGAAGCAATTTGAATGGAGCTATTTCGAATGACAATTGGGCCAATAGTTTCACTTTGATAACAACAGTATTTTTTTGAGCTTTTGACCTGGATCTTACCTCTACATATGGTGTTTTCCCTCCATCTTCCCAAACTTTAAACATTTCTCCATGCTACAATTACACCATTTTTTGACTAAAATGCTCATATCCAGGAAAACCATTTCAATGACTCCTTTTATCTTTCTTTATTTTTGCTATACTCGACAATAAGCATGGATGGGCAAATACGGCTGAGGAAATACTCCCGAAGATGGCAATGCTGGAATCATCTTGGAAATGAAGGAAAAGCACACTGCTGCATAGGCCATGGATACTAATTATAAGCAGTACCAAACTAACTAAAAGGATCACTTAACAGATAGCAAATTAGTATGTATGGTAGAAGAGAAAAATATAGAAAAGTCACAAATTTACATTCACCACAGCTACTTCAAGCGCATAAATTTACAATAGCAAAAGGAAAAGATACACCACTTTGTTGGAATGGATTAGGAGTTTTGGTCAATGAATTGTGTTTTATATATATATATATATATATATATATTATATATATATGAGAAATTCTCAAAAACTCCCATATCTCAAAAGAGGAGTTTCTGAATGTTACGTTTCATTTTCATCCGAATTCTTACCTGAGATTTTCTAAATTCTGAATTTCATAAAACTCTTGTTTCGTTGCTACATAAATTCTAGACTGGAATTACACATTTTATGCATTGTAGTACATGGGACCCACCTTTTGTGGTTGTGAACTTGGAACCCAACTTTAAGAATTATAATGTGGACCCACCTCAGGTATAAAGTACATTGGCCAAGTTTTTAGAAACAAAAGTATAGGACCCAATTTTAGAAATTTGAATATGGACTCATCTTGATAGGAATTGCATGAACCCAATTCTTATAATTGTGAATATGAGACCCGCTTTATTGTTGGTAGGAGGTTTCGCAGTTGGATGCCGGAGTTCCAAGCAAACTTCTAGGAGTTCCAGAATTTTGAAATGCTTTTGGAGGGCTAGCATTTTGGAATTCCACCTTTTTGGTATTTGAGAATTCTGACTGCCTTGAATACTGGGACTCCTAGTAAATAAATAAATATTGAGTTTCTAGCAGGAATTTTTAAATCCATAGACAGCCTGAATTCCTGTAAAAAAATGCTTGTAAAGAAACAAGCCTTGGCTAAAGCAAAAAAAGACTCCATGAGAGGAAGTTCTTTTGGCTTGAAATGAAGCCACTCCTTTCTTTTTTTATTTTTTGGTACCCGGCAATGATAACACTCCCTGGAGTCGGTCATCTACTCAACAACATTAAGGGTGCAAAAAAAAAAAAAAATTCGCTAAACCAATCTTGACCGATTTGAACCGAATAGTTCGGATCGATTTTGTAGTAAATTGGTTCGGTCACGGTTCGAATTTCTTTCAAACAATTCTGCTAAATTCAGTTTTGGGTTTGAATGTGCGGTTAAATCGTTCAAATCGAACTAATTATGTAAATATATATTTTTTTTTATAAAATATATAAAGGAATACGATAAATTACTTGAAAAAGACTCGAACCCTCACTCCGTTACTTAAAGCACAACGTCTCTCACCAATTAAACTGCCATTTTTTTGTTAAAAAACAAAAAAACCGTAACCGAATTGAACCGAAACGGTTCCTTGGGGATCGGTTTAAGCGCATGGGCGATTCAGTTTGGTTTGGGGAAATAGAAGACTGACGGGTTCGGTTTGGTTGATAGTCCCCTCTAAATCGATCCGAACTGCCCATGTGCACCCCTAAACAACATAGTACTCTTTAAAAAAAAAAGTTGGCAACGATCTAATATTGTTCTCACGTTTATTTTACCCACCAAAATTATTAAATGCGTCTTTTCTTTTCTAAAAATAAAGCGGAAATTCATGTCTATTTTCTCTTTTTCCATGAAGCCATTATTTCGTACGGTTGAACAAGTCTTCTAATGCAAACCGAGTCAAAAGCAAAGAGATCTAGGATATTGATTGCCACATCATAGGCACTAATTATAAAGGACGATAGAATTAGAACAATCAACCATAATATATGAATGACAGTCGAGGTGGACGACATGTTCTAAGGAATTATTTATTTGTATAGGGCATATAGAAATTGAATATGTAGAAATTCATGTAATAAATAGTTGAAAGTTAAGGCCAAAAGTAAATATATGCAAAAATGATAATTAAATAACCTTTATTTGTGGGGCAATTTGTTTGCAGTCTTTTACTTGCGTACATGGTTTGTATGCGCAATAGTTATACATCGTCATATTTGTTTACACTCATTTACACATTAAAATTAGCGTGTAAAAGGTCATTTATACACCAAGATCACTTGCACTCTTTCAAAAGGTGCCAATACACTTCTTACACAATGATTGCATTCTCATGGGGCCTATCAGACTCATTTATTTCTTTATTTCCGTCGATCCCATATTTGCAATACAAACCGGTTCCATTTGTTTATTGACTAAAAACCCAAGATCTTGACGTTGATTTTCTCAAATCTTTGTAGATTATGAGTAATATTTTTGTAAGTGCCTAAATATTACGGACTTAATTAGGCGAGTATTAAACTCATGATACTACTGTTAAACTCCTTTGGAGAGGTTGAATGCCTTAAACCTGAAAAGGAGGGAGGAGCAAAACTCAGAGACCTTGGCTGCCGTCAGCCAAAGGCACTCTCATACCTAAGTTAGTGCAGTCACTGAACCGAGGGAGAGTAAGTAGGGAAGAAAAGAGAGTTCAAAATATGAGTGTATGTCAGCGTATGTGTGCATGTGAGCATAAGGCATCCCTCTCTAGGTGTTATATATATATATATATATATATATATATATATATATAGGCGAAAGTCCCATCGAGCCTTCCCTGAGTGGAGGTAGTTGGAGGAGTTGTCTCATCGGACCATACCCCGATTCCTTAGTGGAGGTAGGTGGAAGTACTATTCCATCGGATCATACCTCAATCTCAAAAACAAATGCAGATATGATCGTCGGATAGGGATAACCCCTTATCTATATCCGGTTGCCACCATATCTGACAGTACGTTCTGCAACGTAGCCGTAACCGTACTCTTACATAATTGAGACTTAACACTTAATGTTCATATGGGTTAATTGGATCGAACTGAAGAAGGCACCGAGGTCAGACATGGGCGAGTTCTGGCACTGCTGCCGAGAGACACAAGGTCGAGCATAAAAAGGTCTAGCCGGCACTCTTATGAGGCTAGTTCAAGGCACAATTGCCGAATTGAAATAAGCCGAGGTCAAAATAAACATAGTCGGTATTCTTACTTGAACTAGGGTTAATCTTGGTATCATGTAAACATCCCGCACAATTCTTATATTATATTAACGGTTGACATTGGGATAATAATCTTCATGGATTTTGAGAAATTTGTGAAAATAAATCCAAACAAATCTAAAATTATTGGACATACTCATTTACTCCCATTACATATGTAAAATCCTATTTTCCGATCACATGTATATAAACAAAAAGGAGGAAAGAGAAGATGGGAAATGAAATCATAGTAAAATTAAGTCCTTATTACCTTATATGCTTCGCCCCTCACCTGTATCAATTCAATCTATACCCCTTTATTAATCCTTTTGGTGGCACTCAGTTGACCATGAATGATGAATCCTCTATTCTAATGCCAAAAAACACGTTAGGCCCTTAATCAATGGTGCGGTTTTGTGCAATCGACCAGACTTTGTATTCAACCATTTGCTTCATCGTGCACGGAAAGATGAGATGATTAATGATTGATGATGATGCCGTTATTGACTATCCAGATTGTATTGGACTGTTTTTTTTAATGGTAAATCATATTACACCAAACCCACCTTATAGACCCCAATTGTACGTTGACTACGCCCCAGACGGCATTGCAGTCCACACCTGGTTGACAAGTGAGGGCCCCACGTTTGGTCTGTCCAATCAATTTACCTTGGAAACAGATCCCCTGTTTGGTCCCCGTTTGGACGAATCAAGGATAGACACATGTGGGGGCGGAGGAAAGAGACGCATGTCATCCCCTCATTCGTCCAAACATGGGCCCCCTGTTTGGACGAAACAAGGGATCCGAATCCGTTTACCTTATGATCAGCCACAGTATATGTCTATAAAATATAATCAATAGTATAAATAATTCTCTTTTTTTTATATATATTAAAATGGAGGGTTGTTCAAGTTCTTTGGGCCAAACTAATTCTTGTGGGCCCAATGGGAGCCAGGTAAATCCCCTATTGCCCCAATGTAGTAGTACAGTTTCGAATCTTCAACCTCTGAGAGTAAATCGTGGTCCTTAAGCCAACTGAGCGACCCCTCAAGATTAAATAGTGTAAATAATTCATATCATAATCTTTATATTATTTTTCCTTTGTAGATCAGTGACAAGTGTGGACCAGAGCTCACAAAGTTAGGTCTTGTGAATGTGAATGGTTGGATAAATTTGACTCGCCTATATAAAAATTACTTTTTTCTTTATTATTATTTTGTGTGTTCTCCAATTCTCAATTAGAGATTGATTCCTAGTTGTTTATATAGATTTGGCATTTGATTGGAGATATCGCTTAGTTTTACTTAAACTTTAATCAATTGAAAGATTAGTAACCCTTTTGATTGGGCCCCTATTGATACCTAAATTTAAATATAAGTAATTAGAGAAGTAGAAAGAGAGCAGAACGCACATACATTTGTGTGAATGGAAATGTGGAGGAGCCGACATCAGTTACGTCTCAATAACAAAAGCAGATGGAGACATATCACATATTCTAGCAAAAAGACAAACCCAGAAGGGACGATGGAGGGATGAAAGCTTATATTCTCCGAAATGGAAACGGAGTGAAAAAGCTTATATTCTCCGAAATGGAAACGGAGTGAAAAATCTCATACTGCACGTACGATGCCATCTTGCCGACATCAACCAAAGTCGGTCGCTGCAAGTGGAGTTTGCTAATTCGCTCGTGGGGACCGCAATTGACAATTAATGGCCATTGGATATGAAATGTGCACCATGTGCCCTATAGGCTTGGACTTAGAAAAGAAAAGGCCTACTTAGACTTAGAAAAGAAAAGGCCTACTTATTGCGCCCCCCCACCCCCCCCATGTGGAGTCGGGACATGTCCCAGGTGAAAAACCCGGGACAAGTAGCATTGCTCCTTAGAAAAATCCTAATTGAAGGAGTTGAGCCGCATGGGTGGCGCCACATATCTGAACAAATATTTAAAAATAAAAATTTTTACCTCATGAATTCAAATTTTGATTTTAACCCTACATAAACTTTCGAGCTTGACCCACTCAATTTAAGAGTTTCACCCCCACATTAGCTAACTTTACATATTTTCTTTGTTGCTGTGGTAGTGAACAAAAGTCATCATAAGCATAAGTTAATGAACCAATTGTCTATCAAAATAAAAATAATAATTAATGGGCCCACATTGCTGATATGCGCTCTAGCAACGAGTTTTTTGAATTTAAAGGAATTTATGACATTACTATAAAATTAGTGAAGACAAAGAATGATATCTTATACCAATTAGTTTATTTGCTTCTAAAATTAGCGTTGATTTTACAAGTAGCAACTGTAACGGTAGAAAGAACTTTTTCAGTAATGAAATACGTAACTAACAGGTTGTGTAACCGAATTGAAGATCAATAGATGAATGACCGTTTGGTCACATATATTGAATGATGTGGTTGCTAGTGTTGATAATGAAGCTATTATGCAATGATTTCAACACATGAAAACCTGTTGAGGGTAGCTGTAGGAGTTTATGTATTTGGATTTCCTTTTTGGATTAAGAACTATTAGTACCAACGTATTAAAACTTATGTGGTTTTTTTTTTTGAGAATTCAATATTATCTTTTGTCGAATTATTGGAAATATAGCTTGAGAATCTTATATTATATTTGTCGAATCATCAAAAGTAGATGATAGATGCTGATAAAGGTAAAATAAATTTATTCGAACTATGGAAGAAAAGTCTTTTGTTGACGACCCCACTTACTTGAATTCCTGGAGCCACCACTTGAACCACACAGTGTGCCCTATTTAATGAAAACCCAAAGCACTTAAAATGAATGCTTTTGAAGAATTGATGAGTCCGGCCCAACTTGGCCCGATCTGTCGTGAGCCAAAGCCCAAAGTTAATGGAGATCCGTTTGCAGTCCGGGCCCGTATCCACGATGCCCGGCCACGTCATAACAGTCCGGAGCGCTTCGGAAGCAGTCAGGCCACGTCCCGCTCTTACCAGGTCCAGCGGAGAATATCGCAACTGCCTCGCCAGTCGAGGACACCTCGAACGCTCCTCGTGAACCGTGCTGAGAAGTCTCCCCATCTGTTAGGGGAAGCTTATAAATACTAGAGCCCCTCGGTACTTGAGGGGCAGGCAACTGTTATTGACTAGCAAAGCTCTCTCTCTCCTAAGTTGTAACCCTTGAATATTAATATACCTCAGCCTTTCCGAAAGTGGACGTAGGTCACACTGACCGAACCACTATAAATCCCTCTCTCATCTTAATTTGCATTGATTACCATTATTACTTGACCGGTGGTGTCCGAACAAGAGTTTGACATCATCAGTTTGGCGCCGTCTGTGGGAAACGTACAAAAAGTTTTCACTCTCATTCCAATTATGGTGACCACCAGATCGACAAGACGCGAAGAGGGCGAGGATGGTCCTCCACTGACTAATCCTGGCCCGAATGCTCCTGCTCCCACTCCTCAACTAATGTTGGAGACTATGCAACAGATGGTAGCCCAAAACCATCAAATACTACAACTCATGCTCGCGGGGCAAGGAGGGGTCGGAGGAGTACCGCAAGGAGGCACACGCCCGGGGCATCAAAGAGCTCCACGACGGCGAGGAGCTCCCCACCTAGGCGCCCAGGCCCCGGGCGCCCATGCTCCTGGCGCCCAGGCCTCGGGCGCCCATGCACAGGGCGCCCATGGTGTACACCCTGGCGGTGCCCATGGTGTACACCCTGGCGCCCATCCCCAGGGCGCCCCCCGTGGGGCCCAGTTGGGAGGACCCCCACCTCCAGGAGGACCCCCACCTCCGGGAGGGTCAAATCACGGAGAATTTTCACATCCTCCCTCCGCTTCTGATGGGGAGGATCCTCATTTCCAGGAAGGGGAAAGTGAGAATCAGGAGCTGGAAGGCGCGAGCTACTTCTACGATTCAAGCCGAGCAGCCCCCAACCGATGGGACGAGAAGCTCAGAGAGATGCAAGATCAACTAGGCGATGTTTTCAACGCCATGAAGGCACGCGCACCAGAGACCGTGGATTACCTAGTCAGGCGAACGGACACACCGTTCAAGCCTGACGTGGTGAACTATCCACTCCCTTGTAAGTTCAAGATGCCATCCATGGAAACCTTTGATGGAGCAAAGGATCCGCTGGATCACCTAGAAACTTACAAAACAATAATGCAGCTGCACAGTATCCCGGAGGAGATTATGTGCAGGGCGTTTCCAACCACGTTGAAGGGTTCCGCCCGACAGTGGTTTTCCAATCTCGCCCCAGCTTCCATCTCCACATTCGAGGAGCTAAGCAGGTCCTTCGTATCACATTTCATTGGAGGACGCCGCCACCAAAAGCCAGCCACACACCTGCTGAGTGTAAAGCAGGATAGTAATGAGAGTCTCCGGGCATACCTCACTCGTTTTAACGAGGAGGTACTTCAGATTGAGGAAGCCGATGACAAGGTAACCATGACAGCCTTCTTGGGAGGCCTCCGTCCTTCCAGTTTCTACTTCTCAGTAATGAAGCGCCCGCCAAAGAGCATGACGGAGCTACTGGCGAAGGCCCAGAAATATATGAATGCTGAGGACGCTACTAGGGCCAGGCGGGGCGAGTCCTCCAGAGGCGAGTCCTCCAGAGCGGCGGACAAAGGAAAGCACGATAGAGACGACAAGAGGGAGCCAAGCAATAAGCGGAGCAGAACCGAGAGGATACCTGCCAGAGACCGACTCGGTCTTGCTCCCCAGAGAGACCGACTCGGCCCTGTTCCGCCAAGAACCCAACAAACTTTTACGGCTCTCAATGCTGCCGTTGGGCACATTCTGCTGGAAATACAAGATGATCCTGCAGTAAAATGGCCGGGGAAAATGAAATCTCCACCAAACCGCAGGAACATGACCAAATATTGTCGCTTCCATCGTGACCACGGTCATGACACTGATGATTGTTTCGACCTCAAAAGGCAGATTGAGGATCTCATCCAGCGTGGACACCTGCGCCAATATGTTGCTGGTAGGGGGCAGGCGGCACCGCCACCTCACAATGCCGAAAACCAGCACCCTATTGGAGAAATCCGAACCATCTCTGGAGGGTTAGCGGAGTCTTTCTCCGCCATGAAAGCCTATGCCAGGAAGGCGAGGCATCCTGAGGAGCCACGCCCGTCAAAAGCACCGAGGCACAGCGCCGACGAAACTATATCCTTCTCGGATAAAGATCTAGAAGGCATCCAGCACCCTCATGACGACCCTCTGGTGCTCTCGATGACCATCGCCAATTTCCAGGTACATAGGATCTTGGTGGATAGTGGAAGCTCTGCAGATATCTTGTTTGTAGAGGCTTATGACAAGTTGAGGCTGGGCCGAGAGAGGTTACAGCCTGTCAAATTTCCTCTCATTGGTTTTTCGGGGGAGAAGGTGTATCCCTTGGGGGCAATCACATTGCCGGTTACAGCCGGGACAGCCCCCCGAACCTCCACCACAATGGTCAATTTCCTGGTGATAGATTGTCCATCAGCTTACAACATCATTCTGGGGCGACCTACTCTTAACTCCTTAAGAGCAGTCCCTTCCACCTATCATCTTATCCTCCGCTTCCCAACCCCGAATGGAGTGGGGGAGGTTAGAGGAGACCAAGTAGCAGCAAGAGAATGCTACGTCACCTCGATGAAGGCCAAGATAACACAGGAGGCGATGCAGGTTGAAGTCTTGGACCCAAGAGATGATGCCACCACAGAAAGAGGGGAACCTGTTGAAAAACTTACCCCTATAATCTTGAATGAAGAGCATCCAGAGAGGAAAGTATATGTTGGCTCTTCACTCCCGGAGGATCTGGTTGACCAATTGACAGATTTTTTGAGGGATAACATGGGCATATTCGCATGGTCACATGCGGATCTTGGAGGAATCGACCCAGCGGTCGCCACCCATCGCCTCAATGTTAACCCTCTCCACAAACCTGTTCGGCAAAAGCTAAGGGGCGCCTCCACTGAAAGGGCCCAGGCAATAGACAAGGAGGTCGGAAAGCTGATTGATAACGGGGCGGTCAGGGAAGTGGCGTATCCTGAATGGCTCTCCAATGTGGTGATGGTGGCCAAGGCAAACGGGAAGTGGCGCCTTTGCGTAGACTTCAGCGAACTCAACAAGGCATGCCCAAAAGACAGCTACCCGCTGCCCAGGATTGACCTCCTCATCGACGCCACAGCGGGACACGAGCTTCTCTCCTTCCTGGATGCTTATTCTGGATATAACCAGATTAGCATGCACCCTCAAGACCAGGAAAAAACATCCTTCATCACTCCGAAGGGCACCTACTGCTACAGGGTTATGCCCTTCGGACTAAAGAACGCTGGAGCAACCTACCAACGCCTGGTGAACAGAATGTTCCACTCTCAGATCGGGCGAACGATGGAGGTGTATGTGGACGACATGCTGGTGAAAAGCTTGGCTGCAGCAGATCACATCGGTCATCTTCAAGAGACCTTTGGTGTTATTAGGACCTATAACATGAAGCTGAACCCCGAGAAGTGCGCCTTCGGCGTGGGATCAGGGAAGTTCTTGGGCTTCATGGTCAATCAGAGGGGGATTGAGGCAAACCCCGATAAAATCAAGGCTATACTGGACATGAGGTCGCCTTCATCGACTAAGGAGCTGCAGCGCCTCAATGGAAGAATTGCAGCACTAAACAGATTCGTCTCAAAATCTGCAGATAAGTGTTTGCCTTTCTTCAGAATTCTTAGAAAAGCTTTTGAATGGGGATCTGAGGCTGAGGATGCCTTCCAGAAGCTCAAGGCCTACCTGGCCACACCTCCTCTCCTTTCACATGCTTCGCCTGAGGAAGTGCTGTATTTATACCTCTCTGCCTCTCCCTCGGCGGTGAGCTCTGTTCTCATTACGAACCATAGTGGAGTGCAAAAACCCATCTATTATGTGAGCAGAGCATACCGAGGGGCAGAGGTCAGATATTCAGAGCATCACTGGGCGCCCAGGACTCTGAAGTGGGCGCCCAGACTGAAGTGGGCGCCCAGGACTCTCAAGTGGGCGCCCAGACACCTCTGGGCGCCCAGACTGAGGAGGGCGCCCAGAGCTCCTCTCTCGGCGCCCAGACTTCTTCTGGCGCCCAATCCTCTATGGGCGCCCCGACACATGTGGGGAATTCTGCTCCCGACGCCCCGGCAACCTCTGATTCTTCGCCTGGCGCCCAAATGCTTACCAAGACATCAGACTTTTCTTCTATGCCTCAGTGGGAGCTGTACGTTGATGGCTCCGCAACAAGTGAAGGAGGTGGCGCAGGACTCCTTCTGAGCACCCCAGATGGTACACCCATCAAGTATGCGGTAAAACTCCACTTCAATGCCTCGAACAATGAAGCCGAATATGAGGCCCTCCTCTCTGGCCTAAGGTTGGCGATTGAGATGGACGCCCAGTACCTCGTCGCCCATAGCGATTCACAATTAATAGTGAATCAGGTAAACGGGCAGTTCGAAGCAAAGGAGGCAAGGATGCAGGAGTATCTTGCCATGGCAAAGAGACTAATCCAGCAGTTCAAGCACTTTAAGATTTGTCACATCCCAAGAGAGGACAACATGGCAGCCGATACACTCGCCAGGCTCGCCTCATCCTTACAGGCCTCATATGCGGAACCAACTTTCATGGGGCACCAGTTCGAGCCTAGTAGGTTGGATACAGACACCACTAGCGTCAACTGCACCACGGCCAAATTGAACTGGATGACCCCCATCAAGGCGTACCTCCAAGAAGAAACAGTCCCAGATGATCCCCTGGAAGCCAAAAAACTCAGGGTGAGAGCTTCTAAGTTCACCATCTTACAAGAGGTACTCTACAAAAAGGGTTACAACCTGCCGTTGCTGCGCTGCCTTTCCCCAGAAGAAGCTGAATACGCCCTCAGAGAGATTCACGAAGGGATTTGTGGAAATCACTCTGGAGGACGCTGCCTCGCCCATAAAGCGCTTAGACAAGGGTACTTTTGGCCAAGCATGGTAAAAGACGCCAAAGAGTTCACCAAGAAATGTGACAAGTGCCAACGCTTCGCCACTGTGTCGAGGCAGCCACCAGAAGAGCTGACTACCATCCTCAGCCCGTGGCCTTTCTCCAAGTGGGGCATTGACATCTTGGGCCCCCTGCCTTTGAGTAGAGGCCAGTGCAAATTCATAGTCGTCGCCATAGACTATTTCACAAAATGGGCGGAGGCAGAACCCTTAGCAAAGATAACAGACTCGAAGGTGAAGATTTCATCTGGAAAAACCTGGTCTGTCGCTTTGGGATACCTCACGCCATTGTCAGTGACAATGGCAAACAGTTCGACAACAGGCTACTCAATTCCTTCTGCGCCGACCTTCAAATAAAGCAGCCTCACTCTAGCCCGGCACACCCCCAGGCAAATGGGCAGGCAGAGGTGATGGTGAGAACAGTCCTGCGCAACCTCAAAACAAGGCTCGAAAGAGCAAAAGGTCTGTGGGTCGACGAGCTCCCGGGGGTATTATGGGCATATCGAACTACGCCACGGACGCCTACCGGGGAAACACCTTTCTCTCTTGCTTTTGGGACTGAGGCGGTCATTCCTGTCGAAATAGGGGTACATTCCTTAAGGGTCCACCACTACGACCCTACCACCAATGAGGAAGGACTCCGCCTCAACCTCGATTTGCTAGAGGAGGTAAGAGAAATGTCTGTGGTCCGTAATGCGGAGTACAAACGACGCATGGCCAAGTACTACAATTCGAGGGTGAAGCCTCGTGCCTTCCAACCAGGAGACCTTGTCCTCAAAAAAGTGATTCTCGCCACAAAGGACTCTCGGGAAGGAAAGTTGGGTCCAAATTGGGAAGGTCCGTATCTCATAATAGAAGTGGTGAGACCGGGCACCTACAGGATCCAGAACTCTGAAGGAAAGGTCTTACCTCATCCATGGAATGCGGAACATCTGAAGAAATACTACCAGTAGCATCAGAAGATGATTAGAATAGTGAGGGTGTGAGACTTGATTTAATTTTTTAAAAAAAAAAAAAAAAAAAAAATTCTGTCAAAATTGTTCAAGCAATGAATAAATGAAACATTCTATGTTTGTATTATGACAAAAAGTTGCATGTTCCAAAAGATAGACTTAAGTACAAAAGTCAGGCTACCTGCCTTTACAAAAAAAAAAACAGAAGCAATAGTCCCTATGCTCTAATCACTCTCATCCCCCTCCTCATCGCTCTCCTCTGCATCGTCCTCAGCATCATCAGAGCTGCTGCCACCATCATCAGGCGCCTCCATCGGCACAAAGCCTGATATGTCAATGTCTGGAAAGGCAGCCGAAATCTTCTCGCGAAGCTCCTCGTAGCCATCAATGAAGGCATCTGCAAGGCCAATCTGTAGGTCCCTCTCAGCTTGAAAAGCTCTCTCGTTCGCTGCCTTCATCTCTGCCTCCATAGCAACTTCTTTGAGCCTCGCCTTCTCAAGGGTCCGAGCAAGCTCAGCCTCACTGAGCGAAGCCCTCTCACGGGCCTTCATAAGCTCAGCCTCACTGAGCGAAGCCCTCTCACGGGCCTTCGTAAGCTCAGCTTCATTGAGCGAAGCCTTCTCACAGGTCTTCGAAAGTTCAACTTCTGCCTCGGCCGCCCTCTTATTGGCTGCTGAAAGACCGATCTCAAGCTCGCTCACCCTCTCACGGGCCGCAGCAAGATCAATCCCCGAAGCCCTACCAGCGGTTTCCAAAGCAGTAATCTTCTCTTGAGCAGTGCAGAGCTCTAGCTGCACAGCCTCCTTCTCCCGTCTCATCTGACCATAAGATTGGGCTCTCGACAGCAAGCAGATGGAGGCAGTAGAGACCTGATGAGATAAGGGACGAGAAATGAGACGGTTAAAAAGGAATAAAGGGGTAACGGCCTGGAGAAAAAGAAATAAAGAATAGTGAATCTTTACCTGAGCCAGGCCCTCTACAAAGGAGTCAATAACCCCCTCGGTGCCCAGGGCATTAACCCGAGAAGCCTCATGCGGCAGCACATATCTCCCTAGCCTTTCCCGCATCTCCCATGAATGACCCGGCATGGAACCAGTCCTAGCCGATACCCCTGTAGAAAGGCCCGGTTGTGGAGGACACAGTTGAGGGGCAGGAGGTGTAGCTGAAGAGGAAGACTGCGGGAAAGCAGTCTTGGCGGAAGAGATCCCTGCTTGAGGGGACACCAGGGGTGAAGCCACTCGAGGAGGAGGCACCCGGGGCTCGACGCGAGTCGCTGGCGGAGAGGTTCTTGGAGAGACGTCCTTCGTCCTCGCCGCCTTGGTGGAGGGGGTACCCCTATCCGAGAAGCGGGTCGAAAAGCGGGCTCCAATCATCTCTCTGCTTACCTCTAGGCCTATTAAAGAAAAGTGTTATTGGAGTACGGCATATCAGGTAAACACGCAAAGCATTGCTAAAGTTGAAATGACTTACCTTTTCTCTTTGAAGCCGATCCCGGATGGGGCACGCCAGTGCTACCCAAAGACGAAGAGTCCGTAGGAGGTCCACTGGTCTTACCTCTCTCCTTGGGAAGAAGGACTCCCAAGTCCTTGTCAGGGTGATCTCTCACCGCTTGCAGCTTGCGCTCCTGCTCCGTCGACAGAAGGGGAGGATCTGCAAATGAGGACTTGACAGTGAGCACATGCATAACAATAAGGAAGAAATCAGAAAAAAAAGCAGTCATAAAATGTACCTAGTCTCTTAGCGTCAATCCATCGGGTGGGTAGCAAGGGTCGATCTGACTCAGCAACCCATTCTCCACCGATGAAGAAGAAGCGAGACTTCCAATCGTGGCAGTTTGAACGCAATCCCGTCAGCAGTTTTCCGCCCCTAGGGGTAAAATAGTACCATCCCCTGTGAGGGGCGGGGGACTCGATTAAACTGTAAGCAGCATGAAACTCGAGAGGAGAAGCGTCCTCTTGGTGTACTCTCCTCCACAGCTCAAGGAATCCGAGCATAACTCTCCACCCGTTGGGCGCTAATCGCCCTGGAGTTAAGGAGAAATAGTGAAGAATACGGCAAACTGGAGAGGGTATCGGAAACCTTAACCCTGCCTCGATCATCTCCTCATAAATGACAATGTCACCTGAGTAATCATCACAAGCTGGCTCGTCCGCCTCGGCCCGGCGGCACATCACAGTCGGGGGGATACAAACAGTAATCTTCAGAAGTTCACTATCTGTTTTAAGTACACTGAAAATACAGCTTACTTTGGATCCGCCATCCTCAACAATCACTTTTCCTTGATACTTTTTGCGACGACGCAAAATTCTACTTGATGATCCAGCTTCGCTCGCCCGTGCTGCAGCGGTCATGCTCCCGCCCGACGCTGCCACGGTCTCCGCACCTGATGCCGTCGCCCCGGGGCCTGCGGCGCCCGGGCCTGAAACCTTCGACCTACACTCAGTGCCTGCCTCGGTGACCGAGCCTGCTACTGTGCTCGCCTGAACGGAGCCGCCCGCACCTGCAGCCATCACCTGCTGTCCTGCAGGCGTACCCGCCTGGGCAAGGCCGCCCTTGTCCAGGGACGGTGCCACGCCCGCACGTACGGTGACGCCCGCTGAGAGTGCCACCCCCGACGCGGCCCCCAAGCCGGCGCTCGTGCGTGTCAACGCGCCAGCAGTCGTCGCCCGTGTAGAGACGCCCACACCGCGTCCGCCGATGGGGCCCGCTGTGCCGCCCGAGCCAGCAGCGCCCACGCCGTCCGCGCCGGCGACCGCAGCACCCCCACCGGCCGCAGCGCCCCCGCCAGCGCCGCCAGTGCCTGCAGCATCCCCACAGGCGCCGCCAGCGCCTGCAGCGCTCACACCGGCGCCGCCAGCGCCCGCACCGGCGCCGCCAGGGCCAGCAGCGCCCCCGCCGTCGCCGCCCGCGCCAGCAGCGCCCCTGCCGACGCCTGTCCCTGCCGACGCCTGCAGCGCACGCACCGGCGCCGCCAGCGCCTGCAGCGCCCGCACCGGCGCCGCCAGGGCCAGCAGCGCCCCCGCCGTCGCCGCCCGCGCCAGCAGCGCCCCTGCCGGCGCCGCCCACGCCAGCAGCGCCCCTGCCGACGCCAGCAGCACCCTCCCTGGCGCCGCCCGCGCCAGCAGCGCCCCTGCTGGCGCCGCCCGCTCCAGCAGCGCCCCCGCCGGCGCCCGCAGCGCCCACGCCGGCGCCGCCCGCGCACGCCTCGCCCACGCCGCCTGGGCCCTCCGCGGTGGTCTGAACGGCGGTCCGTCCTGCAGTCGTCGTGCCCGCCAGTCCGGGGTCAACGTTGACCTCCACCTGCTCCTTCTTCATGGCACCTCTTGTTGCAGTGGAAGATGAATGGAGGAAGGATGAAGAAAAGCTAAGATGGATGGAGGAAAGAGAGGGGAAGAAAAAATCTCTTTTTCTTTCTCTGGGGAGAGGAACAAATTAAGAGAGTGAAGTGGGTTTTCACAGGGCTTTTATAGCCTAGGGTTTCACAAACCCTACAAGGCCTTAGGATAAAAAAAAAAAAGAAACCAGACATCAGAGGAGTCTCACGCTGGCAGGACACTCCTAAAAAATCCTTCTCCTTAGGGCTGGCGAAGAGCACAAGAAGCTTGCAGGGAGAGGAACGCGGCAACAGTTATTTGAATGGAAGAGAAGCCAGATATGCAAAATGCCCCCCTTTCAAAACTTCTTTGGGCGCGGGACATTGAGGGGCAAATGATGAGTCCGGCCCAACTTGGCCCGATCTGTCGTGAGCCAAAGCCCAAAGTTAATGGAGATCCGTTTGCAGTCCGGGCCCGTATCCACGATGCCCGGCCACGTCATAACAGTCCGGAGCGCTTCGGAAGCAGTCAGGCCACGTCCCGCTCTTACCAGGTCCAGCGGAGAATATCGCAACTGCCTCGCCAGTCGAGGACACCTCGAACGCTCCTCGTGAACCGTGCTGAGAAGTCTCCCCATCTGTTAGGGGAAGCTTATAAATACTAGAGCCCCTCGGTACTTGAGGGGCAGGCAACTGTTATTGACTAGCAAAGCTCTCTCTCTCCTAAGTTGTAACCCTTGAATATTAATATACCTCAGCCTTTCCGAAAGTGGACGTAGGTCACACTGACCGAACCACTATAAATCCCTCTCTCATCTTAATTTGCATTGATTACCATTATTACTTGACCGGTGGTGTCCGAACAAGAGTTTGACATCATCAAGAATTATAAGATATTTTTGAATTTTACACAAATAGAAGTTGGACCTATCATAAGATTGAGTATTTGATTAAAATTACAATTAACATAACTTTATGCATATCAAGTGTATTCATTAATCACGTTCTAACCAAGTTATATATCCTACGGTTGGACGGATTTTTATTAAAGCAACGTTTGGGAATATTCCATATTTTTTATAGGTATTTACTTTGAGCAACTCCGGTTTTAAAAAAATGGAGTACATTGTGGATCCTAGGGATAAATCTGGGTCAGAATTTAAGGACCCACCTTTCGTTATCTTGGATGATCCAAATTTACATGAAGGCCCCACAAAATGTGGTGTCCATCGTGTTCACTAGTGGGCCACAATGTCTAGAGTCGCTAGTGGTGGTGGATGTTTTGGACAAGTTCTCCATTGATGGTACAAGTACGCACAATTCACTGGCGGTCCAGGGTCTGCTCTAACATTAAGCTGTCGTGCAGGTACATCCAACGGTGTGAATTGTAGGAATCCGGATCTTACGAGGCTCTCACTCCTTGGTGGAGGAGTGCGGATCCTGTGAGGACTTCTCCTGCGGTGACTGTGAGTGGATTACTCAATGTCTCCACTCAATATCGCTCCACTCAAAATTATCGTGAGGGAAATCCTCATGTGATCTTGATTTTGAGTGGAGAGAGTCCAAGAAAGACCTCGAAAACGGCTCACTCCCTCTGTTTTCTAATGCTCCTGTCCATTCAAATCATTAGTCCACCCAAGCAGGAAAATGGGAGTAAGTGCTCACTCTTTTTTCTTTTTCTTTTTCTTTTGGTGCATTTTTGGTAAATGATAATTGCACGTTGTTAATGTTCTTCAAACGCCCCTTGGATGAAAAAAATGAACATCAAATACCATCTCCTTCAATGATAAATGAAGGATGCAGAATGAAGTGAAGATGAGAAATGCATGCCTGCCGCCTAATAATTAAGATCAAAATAAAGGTATCACCTACTTCAATATCTTAGTCTTTTACTCCCTGCCTCTTCAATAATAAAAGCTCACCTTGCCATGAATTTTTGTGCATTCAGTTCTCCCCACTCTATCCAAATAAACAGGCCATTAGAAGATTCTTGTTTGTATGTGAATGCAATTGGGGACTTGTGGGCTTCCTTTTCTCTTTCAACTTATTAATATTATTATAATTAGTTTTTTTTGCAAAAAAGAGCTCACCTGCTGGGGGAGAAGAAATTTTTTTTTTTGGAGGGGCCACTATATAAAAATATAAAAAATTGAGGGGAGCACTAGGGTTGTCAAAGGCCGGGTTGGGGCTGTGATGACTGTCCATACTCAACATCAAAGCCCTTGACTTGCAATACCTTCGCCTTCACGCTCTCAGTCATTGGCTTAAGGGATGATAAAAATGATTCTTTTCTAGGTAAAATAACATAAATAATACTCATTATCACACAATCTAATGTTTGCAATCATTATGAGGCCAACCTAATGTTTGGCAATTGCAAGAGGGCCTAACTATGTGATAGTTGCAGACCCCATCTAATGTAAGCAATAAAAATGGAGCTTTCTACTATTGGTACTAATCATGGTGTGTTTCATCAAATATTGTTAATCATGATAGGACACATTTAATGCTTGTGATTATAGTGAGACCAATCTAATTCGAGAATTAGAATAGGACATGTAAGGGGCAGGTTGAAGATGATGTGGACAGGAGACGTAAAAAATAATGATAAATTTAAAGATGTGCAACCAATGTAATGATTTAGCTCAATATCAAGGGTAGGCCCATGAAATCTTTCTTAGGTGCCACTACGTAAAAAAAAAAAAAAAAAAAATTTGGGAAGAGGGGACCATGTGTAAAAAAAGCATGGATTTTAAAAGTATTTTATTTTTTTTATTTTTGAGGCATTTCTTTTTTCAAATTTAAAGGGGGTTTTGAAATTTTTATAGTACCCCACCCTAATGGTTCCACCAATGCTCAAGATAAATGTGAGTGGAGAAATAGAATTGATATAACCGGCCCCAACTGGGTATTTTTTAAACGACAATAGAGATTTCATTAAAAGAAACTGGAAATACAAAGAATGGAGAAAAATAGCAAGAAGGTACCAAAGCAATTTACCCTACTCATTACACAGTTACATTACAATCCCCTCCTATGGAGTAATCCTCTCAACCCCGTCTCCAAAATCTAAACTTTTGCCTGAAAGCAACATCAATTAAAGAAGTTAAGCACTAATACTCACGAGCACCGTGTGCCTAACACATTTAATGGGGCCCATCTTATGATCCATCCGAGAGGACCATAAAATAGGAACCCCTCGATAGTCATCCAACACGATGAGATGTGTGGCTGTCCCTTTCGCAGATCTTTACTTACATAAAATATAAAAATGCTGAAAAAAATAAATAACCATGTGTTGGGCAAATCTCCTCAAATAAAAGCTGGAAAATCCATCCTCGATTGATTACTATTAGATAGATAATCCCATGATAACGGGACCTTTGGATTTATAAGTATGATGTTTGAATTTTTAACAGGTGGGCCCAAGTGACGACCCCTTGTGTCCGAGCCCCAATAGGATCCGGGCTCTCAGTTGTTAACATGGTTTAAAATTTCGGCCGATACCGAGTCATATCGGCCGATACCGAACCGATATCTCACTGAGATATCGGATTCGGGTAAATATCCCCAAAAAATCCCGATATATCGGCTGAGATGAGATGATCTCGCTGTGAACCGATATCTCGGCCGATATTTTGAAAATATCGGCCGAGATGATATAAAATGATTGAAAATCCTATTTTTTGCTACTTTCTCCCCATATTCCTCTTCTTCTCTTCTCTTCTCCAACCATAGCAGCAGCCTAGCCAGCCCTACTCCCTCTTCAACATTTTCAAATCCCACATTAATTTTTTGAAGAAAATATTATCTAAGGTATGAGAAAATCAATCCAAAGCATTTTATCATGTGGTTTTTTTTTTTTTAGATAAAGTATGGAAATCATTAGGTTTGTTATCTGTGTTGTGTTTTTCATTTAGAAGTTAGATCTATATATTTTCATGCTAGATCTTCTCATACACATGATTTTGAATTTTTTTTTCCAATTTTTTTTATTTTCGGATTTTTTGATATTTGAATTATTATATATCATTTTTTGGGGATTTCATCATAACTATGTTCTTTTAATGATTCATGATTATTGTATGGTGTATAAATGATTGATTTAGAAACTTTTATGCTAGATCTATGTATTTAGGATTTTGAAAATGATTTTATTAAAAAAAAGTTTTCTTAAAAATAATTGTTGTTACTTGTAACTTGTTAGAATATTTGTGATACCAAAGGCTTATTAATAGTGTGTAGATGATAGATCTACATCTACTCATAGTCATAGACTCATAAACATGATTTAGATTTTTATTTTAATTATTTTATTTTTGGATTTTTTAATTTATAATATATCATTTTTTGGGGATTTCATCATAAATATGTTCCTTTAATGATTCATGATCATTGTATGGTCATGGTTATCAAGAACAATATGAATATGGTCATGGTTATGGTAGTGCTGCGCAACAGTATGGAGCATATCTTTTTAGCCAATACCGAAAAAATGATGATGATGATGATATCGAGCCAAGGCGACATTCCACTTGGAATTAGGCTGTCAATCTGTCATACACTCATACTCATCAATCTTTCCCTAGTACTAGTCCCCTCTAATTTCAGGTGAATTATGAACCTTTTGATGCCCAAGTACTTTATGATTTATCTATCTCACTATTATGTTTCTGATTTTAATGTGTCATCTTAAGGGTCTTGAATTTCACAACTTATTTGATGATTGAGTTAGCATTAAATGATGATTGATATGTTATCTTTATTTTCTTATATTTTACACTGATAAATTGATCATAAGCATCAATAATGGTTGCATTATATGAAATACTAAAAAAGATAGCGAACTGCAACACAAACGGGACTCATAACTTAAGGTGATCGAGATTTTGATTTATTGTTGTTACTAATGGAAAAAAAATATTGTATTCTAGCATTTTTTAATATTCTGGATTTTTTGGATATATTTGCAAATTTTTTTGGATTGAAAAGAAAATTCAAGCCGCGACGACCGTGATAAACTGATATCCGCGCCGATACCGATATCATATCGATTTTTCGTCCCGGCCGATACCGCGACTTATACCGAGATTTTAAACCACGGTTGTTAAGCCAAATGCGGAGTCACTGGTCAGAGATTTCCAGATTGAGAGGAAAGAAAAATGGGCACTTCTTCTTCTCCTGTCCCCAGCAAAGAGACGGGTCCCACCAACGGCGGTGCGGCGCCACCGAAGCAGAATCTCCGCGGCATCAACAAGCCCAAATGCTTCCAGTGCGGCAGCGTCGCCCGTTCAAGGTTGTCTCTCTTTCTAGCCCTAGTTTCATATTCGAATCTTCATTCTTCTTCAATTCGAATCATCGTATAAATGAAGTCAGAATTCCCCTTTTCATATGAATATGTGAAGATTTATGGGTTGATTGATCATGATTTCTTTGTTTAATTTGATGTCATGCTGTGAGAAAACCCTAGCCGTAGCATCCTTTGTGAGTTCACCGTTCACTATTGCATATGTAATCTTATGACGATTGAGCAATCTCAAACTTATCACTAGCTACTCTTCATTTACTGCTGATTTGATTTGTTTATCACAGGGAGAAGGGAGTAGTAAAAGGTAAAGTAAAAATAGGCATGCGATTTGATGTCATATGAATGCGAATCGAAACATGACACAAGTCACACAACCATAATGCTTATTTTATTGTGGGGTTAGATATGCTGATTTTAATATAATTCAGAGACGACAATTCTGACTGGAATTTTGACATTGCATGTAGGAGATGAATATTAATTATTGTCATGCCTGTTGTCTATCTCACATCCATTTTAACAATGTTTTTAAATACAACCAGATACGTTGGTCGTTGGTACTTGAACAGCAGATTCGCCATGCCTGTAACTTAAAAACACCATTCATGTTGTTGCTAGTCGAATAAATCAGTTGGCAGTTCCATATACTCTTCCTATATTTAGCAAGGATGTGAGTTTTGTGGAATGCCTCGATATGCAGTTTCATATCAAGTGTGTTGTGTTTTGAAAGTCATTGGTGCAGTGTGAATCCCATGTTTCGCTTTAGGTTGCAATTGGGTTGGATCAGAAATGGAATTTTATATTAGAAACAAAGTGGGAAACAAGATGGTGGAGATGCATTATTATGTCGTTGCTTAATGAGATGGTCCATTTTTCTTTAGCAGAGGCTCAAACCGACGCACCCTCACTATATAGTGTCTCTAACCAGCCCTGGCCGGTTACAACAAGGGAACTTTTTGTATCATGGTTCAAACACAGTTTTGGACCGGGTCAAAATTATTAGTAATGGTTGAGATAATGGCCCCAACCATAATATTGATTTAATTTTCTCATTTTTTAATTTGAAAATATATTATAAAAATTCTATAATAGAAAATCATATATTTAAAACCTCCATTCCAAAGGTTTTGTAGTGATTTAGATGTACACAAAATCCAAAATATAATTTTCGATAATAAATAGTATTAGTATTTAGTTCATATGTATTTTCTGTTTACCAAAACCAATATACACATTATAACGGTGATTACCAAAGCCAATACATACTGTGCAAAAACATTATGCAGCCAGCCACTGTTTTAAACCATTGTAGTGTATTTGTGTTTAATAAATTTGGTTCAGTATTTCAAAACCCATATTGCCGGTTGAATTGTTTCAGTAGGCTGCCTGGTCCAGACTGATCCTGTGTCCTAAAATTTGCTCAACACTAGAAAAGGGCTCAGTCCTAGGCTCAATTTTGGACCCCAGATTTGGCCCGTTGGCATCCACATCCTCTGTAATAACAGAAAATCTACAAAAAACTAAATATTTATTGAAAACTTCCTTGTTTATTATTTCAGATCTCTTTTTCCTTAGTTTTTCTATTCTTTATTGTTTCTCATCATCATCATCATCATCCTTGTCCCAACTATGTTGGGATCATCCACATGAATTCTGTTTCACCAATCCAATTTATCTTCCGCGAAATCCTCAGATGAGTTACACTTCTTCATATTTGTCCTTTACTACTTCCATTTATGTCCTCTTCATCCTACTCCTTTTCCATGAGGGTGGCCACAAACCTGTATAGAGAAAATTTTCCTCATCGGCACCGTTGTTGACTTGCATTGGACATGGATTGATGGGAATGGCAATGAAAATAAGATTGGTTCTTATTCTCTATTTTATATTTTATTTTCCATCTTCGTTATAAAAAAAAAAAATCTTTTTTTCCTTGTTCTTTGTTTGGTTATAGTTCCATCATCATCAAAGCCTCGTCCCAACTATGTTGGGATCAGCTACATGAATTTTGTTCCGCCATTCCTGTCTATCCTTGGCCAAATCCTTAGATAGACTGCGCTTCCTCAGATTTGTTCCAATTACTTCCATTTGTTCCCTCTTCTGCCTCCCCCTTTCCCATCAACTTGCATAGATAAACTTTTCCTTCTATGTTGTTGGCTTGCATTGGATGTCTAAACCATTTCAACCGTCTCTCTTAATTTACCATCTATAGATTGTACCAACCCTAAATTTTCCCTAATGTGCTCATTCCTGATTTTATCTTTTCTAGTTTTACCTAACATTCCTCTCAACATTCTCATCTCTGCTACACTCATTTTTTGAATTTATTGTTTTCCAATTGCACAACATTCTTCCCCATAGACCATAGATCATAGCCGGTCTAATCTTTGTCCTTTAAAATTCTCCCTTCAATCTTGTTGGTATACATGGATCACAAAGCACTCCAAAAGCAAATCTCCACTTCAACCATTCAACTTTATTCTATGTTCGACACACTCAATCACCCAGTTATTACTAATTAAAGAGCCAATGTATCTGAAGGACTCGCTTTGTGGCATCTCTTGAGCCTCAACTCTCACAGGAATTACATCTCCTTAAACATCTCCACTAAAGTGCAGATATTTGAGTAATAGTTCATGCTACCTTTTTCCTTGGATATTTTGTTAACCCCTAATCCACGTCCAAACCTTACCATCTGCTTGACTACCTTGACTGGCATGGATCCAGGTGGGCCAACAGTAGGTGGATGTCTCAAAAGTTAGTAAAATCCCTGGACGCAGTGGAGCTTGCTCTATGTAAATCACTGAATCTATAGAGGTATTAATCTTAAATGAGAAACTTGTTGCAAATGCCCCTTTAGTAATCTTGTTATAAAAGCTATGTTCATGTACTTTACATTTGTTCTTATCATCTTTTTTCAGTGTTCCACAAGCCCACTAAGGATATAAGCTACATGTTACAGACAATATAGAGAAAATCTATGTATACCTATGGTGTAGTGCTAAAATTTAAATTTCCTCGTTACCGAACTTAGTAAAGCAAAATGTGGGGAGAAATGTTTTTGATAGTTTAAGCAGCTTTTTTCAGTTTTTTTTTTTTTTCTTTTTTTTTTTTCAATCTTTCAGATGGGATTGATTATTGGTTTTTGTACATATTTACAATATTTGCATCTCTTATATTGCGTATCAATCTTTGTTTTTTTTTGGGATTAGTGAGATTTTTGTTACCAATAAAAAACGCCAAACTTAGCTTGTTCACTTTGCTATTTGCTTCTTTGGGACAGGACAAAAGTGGAAGTGATGTCTTCTGACAGAGCTTTGATAACATTAAGTCATACAAGGTACACCATGGATCTTTTGACGAACCCCCATCTTAAAATGTTGTCCCTCAAATCCTCTTCCACTAGAACCAGACCATGTAACCATGATCTTTTGATCTTTAGTCCTCATGTTGTGACTACATTTTTTCGGCCTTGGAGTCTTAAGTGCTGGTTGATCCCTATAAGGGTCTAATGGGGACTCCATTCATATCCTTTGCTCCCCATATTGGAAGGCTGTGGACTCCCTTTGGAACTAACATCCACATTCAAATTGAGGTGGCCTGACTTGTAGGGTAGTAAATTCTTTTAATATCTTTTTTTTTTCTACCTAAATTTTTATTTATTTGGGGTATTAGAATTCCACTTGTGTTAAATTGGTATTATAGCATTCAGGGCTGCATCTGTAGTAATGTAGACTGAGTAGAAGATCATACAGAGCAAGGGAGCAACTCTGATGCTTCCCAAAAATGACTTGTAGTGACTGTAGTGCGACTAAACATTGAGCTGCTTTTGCTTGCAATAAGATGTCGAATGCTGAATCATCAAGTTTTCTTTTGCAAGCTTTCCAACATCACATCACTCACCATCAAATATTTCCTTCACCAAACTTTCCAAGAATCCTTTTCAAAACGAAGATAAAAACTTTTCTAGAATTTAACTTGCAATTGGATCTCCCTGCTAAGAATGGGCCTCCCAACTCTCAAGCCTCCTGCAATCCCTTCCATATTCTTTTGTTGTAATTGTTAGCCTTCATTTAGCACAAAATAAGAAGCCTTTGAGCAGTTCTCCAGTGAAGTGCATTTACTGATCAAAATAAATCAATAGATAAGTCCCTTTCTGTACCTATTCCCTTTTTTTCTCTTTTTTGAAATTAGAAACTGAATGAACTGCTTTTATTTGTGCTTATGGATGTGTATATTGGCTCTTTGATTCCTTTGAATTTTTTTTTTTCTGACATGATAATGTACAAATATTTTGCGACTTCCTCATGATGTACCCATTATTTGATATGCAGGTACCCATATCAGTCATGCAAGATTGCTGTGCAAAAGCACAAAATCCTTGTCATATTCATGGTATGGTTTTTCTTTTCTCTGACAGATGTATTAGTGTTTATTATTGCTTTTCTTTTCAGCGCTTCTCATATTCTTTTTTAAACAAAGGTTTTGTGGAAGCATAATTTTACATAAAGTTTGGACATATCAGCACAACTATTAGGGTAATCTAATATTAAAAAAAAATTATTAGGGAAATCTTTGTGTTTTTCTCTCCTTTTTGTGGTGTTAATGTAATATTTAAATTGTTCTAAGAAAAAAAATTCAGCTGCTAATAAAATATTGTTTTTTGGATATATGTTGGATTTCTGTCTAGGAGATTTTTAAATTCTTTAACTTCTAAAATTTTATGTTTGGATTGTTGCTGGATTTATATTTGATTACTAATAAGCGAGTGTAACTAATTTCGAATAAAAAATGTAAAATCAGTAAATTACTATTGCATTTAAATGTGTGGGGTCATTATAATGAGAGTATGGCAAGGCTTATACACGAGCTTTTTTTTTTTTTCCAGGAGAATCCACTTAAATGGATTTTGAAGTTGTGCTATGAATTAACACTAGGGATGTCATTGGATCTCTAGTTACCTAGGGGTGCTCATGGGCCGGTCTTGGATATATAATTAGGGCCCGTTAAATAATTGGGCCGGGCTTGAATTAAGTGATAGAAAGCCCAAATCCTGGCCTGGCCCATGTAAGGAACACATGTAATTTACTTTAATTAGTCCAAACAATTTATCAAATTCCCACAAAAGTGATAAAAAGCCCGGTTCGGCCCAGCCCGATCGATTAAATGAGTGGGCTCGGGCCTAATTGTTACGGCCCGTGTCGGGCTTGGGCAGGTCCTGGATATGCCTTGGCCCGGCCCGACCTATGAACACCCCGTAGTTACCTAGGGCCTGTTTGGCAATGTGCCATTCAGCCGTTTCGATGGTGCCTTGGGCCAAGAAAGGAAAAACCTGTTGGGTGGGTTTTACTGATCGTTCGAATTTTATATCACCAAGAACAATCCAAGGAACGTGCTCTTTGTATCAAGATTTTAAAAATGAATCAATCATTTTTTTTAAGAAGTGTGACCCATTGGCAAACAACTCTTCCAAAAGAGTCGAAACTCGAACAACTCTCTCATCAGAAAAAAGCCCTCTTCTTCCGCGAAAATCCATCTTAGTACTCTCTCTCTCTCTCTCTCTCTCTCTCCCCCCGATTAATTATATGTTTATAGTTGTATTGTATGACATGGATATGTGTACATTCTAAATTAATTTTTATATTTTTACAAAAAAAAAAACATATGATATTTAACCGGAAAAAAACACTTAATGCGGATGTATTACACAATGAAACACTTTAGCTATTGGTGCACCAATTAGAGCAATTGGGTCCGATTTTCGTTTTTTTTTTTTACCAATTTGTCACATTGTCGGCGCCGACCTTATTTACACTGAATAAGGTCGGCGATGACCCTGTCCGCGAACTCCATATAGCCCGATTTTGAGCTTCATTCGTCCCACTTCACAAAAAACACAGAGGCCGTCTTCCTTCAGTATCGTGTAACTGCGAAACATGATGACAACTGTATTTTTCCACCGTTGATATCACCATTAATTTTCAATCGATCTCCTCTTGCTATTGATAGGGTCTACACAAAGGAGGTAATGAAATTTTTTCTCTTCACATGATGGAACTCTAGAAATCAATCCCCTCTTTGTATTGACAACATATAATACATATACTATCATTCAATGCATGGATACATGTTCTCTTTCATTGTATGGTGTTTATTGTCTGTTTCATTGAATATGGTATATGTTGCACAGTAGCCCTATTTACTGTTTTGCACTGTTCAAAGTTCTTTATACATAATTAGTTTCTAATAAGGAGGAAAATGTTCACAAATTTAATCCACGCCCCATGCATTATTGCGTGAGAAGGATGGTCCAAGTAATTTATGTTTTTTATGATGTTCTAAGAGCATGGCAGACGTTGAGCACCTCATAATCTTTCACTATGACGGTGAGTTTGAATTTGAGCTCAATCGTCCTCATTACAAGGGTGGAAGACAGAAGATGAGATATCTCTCGAGCAATGTTACGTTTAAGGAGCTGTCCAAAATTGCTTTGGAAGCATCGAGTTGGGCAACAACTCCCGATGAAATAACTCTAAAGTATATTCTACAAAATGGCAATTTTTTTTCGTTGATAGATATCGATGATGATAATGATATCAATGGTTCGTTAAAATCGTCAAAAAGTGAAGCAAAGGGGATATTATTATTCGTTTCAAGAAAGCTATGCGATGAAGACAGTTTCCAACACACCCGTGACAATAGGTATGTTCTGAAGTTAAAACTATATTTCAACATTTTCAGCTTGGATCGAAAGTAATTTTTTCTTTCATAACTATATATATTGCAGGTCTTTACAAGATGAAAGGAAACGAAATCATTCGAGACGCTTCTAGCATTGGAAAGCCTGATAATAAATTAAAGGGCGAACTACCACCATCACCTCCACCTTTTAAAGAATTTCCCACGATCGATATACAGGAGGATCACGATATAAAATTCCCAACGACATTGTCTTATTTTGCAGACGATGATGACTCCATGTTCGAAGAAATCAATGTAGAAATGCTTCATGTGCATGGAAGCGAAAGTGTGCACAGCTTCATAGGTGCTCCCGCACCTAATGTGGTTGGGAATGGAAGTTCAGCAGCTGCCGAACTAATTAAATCAGGTGTCGAAAGAGATACTATAAGGAGAAATGAAGAAGATAGCTTTTCAAAAGCTCCCCTCGTGGAAATGAAGAATACAGCTTTTCAAAGAGGATTTAGTGGTACAGGGTCGGCGATGACATTACCTTTGTAAAATAAGGTCATCACCGACGCAGGTTTCCATATTTTTTGGCCAAAAGTTATAACTTTTCCAGTTGGATTTAGTGGTACATGGTCGGTGATGACCTTACCTTTGTAAATAAAGTCCTCAAAACGCCCCACTAAGAAGCCTCGACCTAGTTTCGAGGCTCCCTTGATGATAGAGGACTCCCTCATCAAGGCATCAGCCTCCCACACTTTAGATGAGGAGCAAAAAAATGAGGCTGAGAAAGATCCCGGATAGATTTCTGGATTATCAACATCCATTGCCCCAAATGGGTTATGTTTTGACGGATGTTGAGAAGGAACCGTTGATGGATTTCTATAAATATTACACGCATAGGTAACTGCAATTGTTGAAAACAGTTTCATAGTAATGCAGTCTTTTTTTGCCGGCATCAGCTTCATTTTTTTGCTCCTCATCTAAAGTGTGGGAGGCTGATGCTGAAGGAAGGCGGCCTCTGCGTTTTTTGTGAAGTGGGACGAATGAAGCTCAAAATCGGGCTATATGGAGTTCGCGGACAGGGTCATCGCCGACCTTATTCAGTGTAAATAAGGTCGGCGCCGAGGATGTGACAAATTGGTAAAAAAAAATAAATGAAAATCGAGCCCAATTGCTCTAATTGGTGCACCAATGGCTAAAGTTTTTTATTGCGTAATACATCCGCATTAAGTGTTTTTTCCGATTAAATTCTCATAAAACTAAATGCCGATTAATTTGATTTTTTTAAAGTTATTGTATGACGAGGGGCGGACTCAGGAATTCTTCCTTTTGGGGCCAGTATGTAGAAACAAAATCTTGGGAGGGCCACATATAAAAAAGTGCATATAATTTTTAAAACATATAATAGCATTTTTGAAAACTTTGGGGGGCCAAAAGTAAAAAAAAAATATCAAATTCTTTAAAACCCTAAGGGGTTTTCTAAAATTTTGGGGCGGCCATGGCCCCTAGTTCCACCACTGTGTATGACATGGATATGTGAATATTCTTAATTAATTTTTATATTTTATTAATGTATGAGATGGATTTATGCATATTTGTAATAGATTTAAATTCGATAATTTTGTTTGTGAACCTTGGAACAATACTAATGTAGTGTTACCAAACAATCTGACATAAAGTTGCCAGTCAAATTTTGCATTGCCCAATATCATCACAAACCCAATCTCAACACAAAATTGAGAACAAGATAGGAACGATGCCAAACGGCACCCTAGTTACCTGAAGGTTTTGCCCTGAATAATCCTGGTAGGTACCCATTTTTGGACCCAAATGGTAATCGAGTGCAGTTCCAGCCAGGTCCATGCCCAAATATGCAATTAGCTGAGTGTTATGCATAAAATACTATATAATTCATGAAGATGATGATGATGAATATAGATAGCAATTCATATAAAATTATACATCAGTATATATATATATTAGCTGACCCCAACATCGTTGGGACAGGGCTTTGATGGTGATGATGAATATTGATATTGTTATCATTTATATAACAATAGAAGTGAGACTCCGCCCCAGCCCAATCTGTTTACATCCGTAATTAACACCCTAGTGCGTGGTAATCGATTTTTATAGATTTATGAATCCACACTTTCTTTTTCTTTTGAATCCATTATGTTTTGTTACTCTTGTATAGATGGTCATGATCATGGGATTTTTCTGATATTCTACAACTAATTAACCCTAAGGGCCATTTGGCAACGGTCACTGCAAGGGGATTCCATGCCCTTTTCCGCGCGATGGTGGATTTCGTGCGTTTGGATCGGCGTTGATTTTTAGAGGGTGGACGGGAGAAATCCGTGGAACAAGAGATTGCTGCAGTCAGACCTCCCCCCTTCGGATGCGCAAATTCCGTGGAATGAGAGAAAGGCGGATGAACACTGCCAAACAGTAACTAGAGGCAGTAATGTGGGCTTAATACATTTTTGCTTTGGAAATGTACCTTTTAGACCCTATAATCAAGATCCGAACCGTTAGTCACCTTTAACAACTCCAAAATGGCCACCTTACCAAATTTCAGCCGTTGATTCCTCTGATATCTCAAGATATGTGCCAAAACGTCTTACTGTTTACACTAATTTTGAAAACAGTCCGTTTTTCCAAGTTTTTCCGTTTATGTGTGGTCCATGATCAAGATCGGAATCGTTCATTAGTTCTAGAAGGTCAAACACGGCAAGGTGACCAAATTTCAACCGTTAATTCCTCTTATATCTCGAGATATGTGCCAAAACGTTTGACTATTCAGGCTAATTTTGAAAACGGGAATAAAAACATTCCGTTTTTCTAAATTATCCGGTTTATGTAGGGTCCAAAATCATGATCGGAACCGGTCGATGACCAAATCTCAACCGTTAATTCTTCTTATATCTCGAGATATTTGCCAAAACGTTTTACTATTTATACTAATTTTGAAAACGGGAATAAAAACAGTCCGTTTTTCTAAATTTTCAGGTTTATGTGGGGTCCAAAATCATGATCGGAACCATTCATTAGTTCGAAAAGGTCAAACAAGGTAAGGTGATCAAATTTCAACTGTTGATTCTTATTATATCTTGAGATATTTGTAAAAACATCTATTGGATCATACATTCTACAAATTGTAGGAATCCTTCCTCCATCCAAACCTGGAACTCTCATCGGGAATCCTACCTGAAGAGGTGTTGATGCTTTGGAGATGGAGAGAATCCTCTAAACAGAGGATTCCTCTCCTAGCATGGACTGTTGCCAAATGTGCCCTAAAGGGCTCCTAATCCCACCCAAATCTGACTATTGGCATGCATCAAGTTGGCACCCAAAGAAGTGTTTGAAACTTTTGAACTTGCTCACCATTCTCAGCAAAAATTTCCTCTTGTTGTAAAGCATTTATGTTAGTTCCTATATATGTTGTCTGTACAGGAAAAATTCAGTGGACTGTGGACTTCCATTCGATGGAAGTGCCGGTCCTGTTATGAATTGTGATAGGTTCCTCTACCAGCGGTTGGGTTCCTGGGTTATTTTGGCACACTGAAGATGAGCAGGTTCCTTGAACCCTGCTTTTCTGACCCTTAGCTATGTTGTAAGTGGTGTTTGGAGGCAAGAAGGGACACATAACATAGAAGACAGAGGAAGATAGGTGGTTTACTTAAAGGGAAACCAGCCTCCTAATAATTTTCATAAATCAGTTCATAACTTTTTTATTCCCTAAAGCCTTACTTATAATGCCAATTACACAATGCAAATGCAACGATACAATGAAACCGTCTTCATAGATGCTAGTAACAAACAGCAACTAAGTAAAAACAAAATAAACCACACTTGACTTATTCTTTGGACTTGTTCAAACTTCCCAGCCCACCTGCCCATGCAACCTATTGAGAACCCACCATGCAGACCCACTACCCATGCAGCAAAGTCACGCACACAACAAACTTTGTGTATTTATACCAGCTAATAGGAGTCTGAGGATCTGCTGACACTGAACTGAACTGGTTGTCATATCAATATCTGATAATTTTGAATGTTTTATTATACTGTTCTCTCGACATCTCATTTAGCTGGGATGTTTTAGTTGTTGGGTACAATTGTGGTTCTTTGTGACACCTGTGACTTGTTTGGCACCCACATTTATTTTTGTGGATTAAGTTCCATAGTAGTCTTCAAAGCCTGATAAATAGCTGTCTTTCAGATCTGATAATTGTAATTTGTACACACTGTTTCGACCAAAAAAATAGTTGTGCACATTGCTTGAAAATTTATATAATAGAGATAAACCTTTACATCATAAATTTGTCAAATACAATTTTTTATCCCTTTCTCTTCTTTTTTAACACTGCAGTTCCGAAACTGAATGCAACTTTCCCTGACAAACCTATGCCGTCTAGCTGTCCTTTGGAGAAGCCATCCTCCATTGCTTGTCCCTCAGGGTTAGTCATGAAAGATCAGTTTTTTCATAGGAAAAGACTCAATTGTCGATTCTACTTCTGCTCCTTGGAGATATCGGGCCTGCTTCTGCTTGAAACTCTCATCATTTCTATGCTGGACTTGGTATTAGGGCTTCTCTACGACTATGTTCACTTCAGCAGTTTTCTAACAATTATGCTCAGTTCAATGGAACTCAAGTTTTCCTACAAGCAAGGAGGCCGTTGACCCGGAAGGTACATATTGACATACTCTCTGCATGCGCGCGTGTTTAGTATGCTTTGCCTGATTGTTGGGTTTTTTTCAGGATGCCGCTGCTATAAATGAATGGAGGTTTTCAAAGTTAAAGGAATACAATGACCAAAATATTGAAACTGAAAATGAAACTTTTGATAGGTATATGCAAAATGTTAGTTTACTGGAAGAAGCATTTTTTGTCAATTCATCATTGGTGGGGCTCATCCCAGTTGGCCTGCATATACCAGATTCTGCTACCTTGACCAGTGAGAATGAGTCACAGAAATTTATCCTAGGGATGAACACAAAAATAAAATCCAATGTGGCACAAGCAGATAGGTGCAGACAAAGAATACGAGACCTGCTTGATCGGGGATTGTGGAAGTTGCAAAAATGTGAGTTCGAGGAGAGTGAGTCAACTGATATGGTTGATGCAAATGGTGAGAGGGAACTTAAAAGGCCTAAGAAGAAAGGAAAATGGTGGGCTGAAAGGACCACTGCAATAAATGATCTTATTGATACTTTGAACAAAACTCGAAGTGCAGAAGAGCTTAAGGACTGCTTGCCATTGAAAGCACAGTTGTTTAACTGGCATATAGCAGCTTCTGGAAAATCAGATTTCCATCAAGCAAGGGGTTGATAGGTTGCTTCCTTGGGTGGGTGTGTTTTTGTTAGTAGGGTTGGAGGTGGTGCATTTCTCCTGCACTTCCTCTTCCTCTTTTTCTTTGGTCTTTTGTACTTTGTACCTTCCTTTCTTTGAATGAAATCTTTCGTTACCATTCACAAAAAAAAAAAAAAAAAAAAAAAAAATCAAAGTAAGGGTGCTCAGATGTATTTGGAGAAGAATGCCAAGGGCACTTCATTGCCTAGTCAAGAGTTCGACTTGGAAATGTCTACTTCCTCTTATTCTCTGCCAAAGTTGTGCAATACAATTGAAATCAATCAAGAAATGCTCTCCAGTGTTGATGTGCAGTTTTCTTCCCTTGATCAAATAGCTGCTCTTTGAACTCAGTTCCGAAGTTTATCAGAGTGGTCAGCTTTAATTCAGAGTCCAGCCATATCATGCAAGCTTCAGAATGTTGCAGAGATGGCATTGCCTTTACAATGTTTTACCCTGAGGATGTTGGGTTTTTAGGTGTTTGGACTGCCGATTCCATTGTAGCAATCATGGCTGAATGGTAGGCAAATGAATCATTGGATTGCTCCAAAATGATTATTCAAAGGGCAGTAATGGTCTGTTAGAGTAACCACATGTGGTTCTAGTAGATGTGCAGGCAGATTATGTTGCAAATTGACTTTTCCCGTTTTCTCCCATATACTAAAACAATGCTTCCCTCCACATTGAGAATTAGACCTTGTAATCCAATGGCACCTAGAGGTTCATGTTTGCTTCACTGCATGAACACCTGTAGGAATTCCTCGACAATATATGCCAAATAAGAAGCAAAGACGCCTCCATCCTATCTTCAGTTTAAATAACTTGCATTTGCCTTTGTGATTATGATTGATGTCATTCATGGGATTCTCAATGAGTTCTGATTCATGCGTAAGAATTGTGGAGTGTAAACTTGTTATTTTACAAATCACGCAGCTCATTTGCTTTCCATGAGAGATTGGATTGTTTTGTTCCCTGTATACCGCACACTTCCCGTGCGTGGGATGTGGAATTCTACTGTGGGATCCACCTATTGAAAATCCGAGCCCTTCAAAATGAATGTCATTCCCTTTAGGGATACACACTCAATCTTAGTTGTTATTAATCATATTTTTAGTCGTGTGATCGATCTTACGGTGGGACCAACTCATATTCAAGTAAAAGTTGGAGATATATCAATGAAGGGGATGGCATCCATTTTGAGCAACTCAGATTTTCAATGGTTAGGCCCCACGGCAGACTTCCATGCATCCCACGCACAAGGAACACACTCAGGTTGGACACTGTTGAAGTATGTCCTTCATACAGAGAATTGATGCACCAATTCGAACTGCTGAAACCTCTCAGATACATTGCACATTTCTAAATCACCCACTACATCAGGTGTTTATTCCTGTGCACGCATTACTTCTATTCTAAAGATATTGATTGAAAATGAGAATGTATGGGCTGCTAAGGGTTGATTTGAAACTGAAATGGAGTCCGGTTAAGTGTAAATTCTGGTTCGTTCTAAAGAAAGGTTTTGGGCTAAAAACAAGGGATGGATTTCTGAATAAAGACAAATCACAGCCATTGATTAGAGAAGCATCCTGTAATTGTTCTTTCATATAAGATTGTTGGATTTTAGAATATATTTGGACTAACTAATGATTTGTTAAGTCCTGATAAGAACTGCCTTAAAGTGACTAATCTCATAAGTCAGCAAATGGAGTCCAATTGGTTTATATGTTGGAAATGTTCATTTGAAACAAAGGAATTGAATCCATTCAGGCAACATCCAGAGAAAGTCCCAAATTCTGCACTGCTTCAAAGAAGCAACAAACATCCAATAAATGTCACCAAAATCAACAATTAAAAAAAGTGAGGGTTTAGTGTTGAATGATAGTGACACGAGCCATAAGTGAAGGACTGACTCAACGCACTCAATGGCTATGGTTATGAGCTCAAGAACTTAATCAGAAAGTGCAGTCCCTTAAACAGGGGACTTGCCACTGGTTATGTCAATCTAGCAGTACAGCAGCAACAGGTCTATGATATTGCTAAGCATATGATTTAAGGCTATGAATTGTATCCCAGAAATAGAAACTTCCCTCCTTTTGCGTGTTTGCTTCATAGAATCAATCCAACCATCATTTCACTTATAATGGAGGGAAGTTTAGACACTGCCAAAACAAAGGGTGTGGGTAATATGAGCTGTTTTGCTCAATTAAGAGTAATCACCTCATGGTTGAATAAAAATTTAGAAATGGAAACATAAGATCATTTGTCTTCTGAAATTAGCCTCACAGGTGGATTTTATATTGATGAGCTCAAAGAGCTCTCTGATCTAATCCTCAAAGGGTTCAAACTCATACTCCTGGTCATAATCATGATTAGGATTAATCATCACCTACCAATTATCTTGATTCGATGATCTTAGCCATCCAATTAATGGGTTTTGGCCCCCCTTTTCATTTGGAAGTCACCAGTCTTTTGTGTGTGTGTGAGTGTGATCTCTTTTGACTGTTAGATTTTCCATGATGTTCTTGAATTCTCCTTAGGCGATTTGTGTGTGTGATCTCTTTTGACTGTTAGATTTTCCATGATGTTCTTGAATTCTCCTCAGGCGATTTGATGTAATGTCCTTGTTAATAAAGCATCAAATCCTCAGCTTTTGGGAAGAATCTGATATCTTTCAACCACTATTAATTTGGCTGCCTCTGATAAACCCCAATGGATTGGATTGTAACGTCTCTAGCGCAATATTATGCATTATTAATCTCATGCAATTCACTCTTGATCATGTGTTGAATCTTAGGGTGGGATCAAATCCTATCGACAGATCCCTGATTTTCTTTACATTTTGAAACCTTGACCCATGTATTCTAATGATCATAAGAAGTTGGGCAATCTCCATCCACCCCTTAATGGTTTGGATCATTAGTAGGTGGGCTCTATCGCAAGTTACATACATCTCACCCCACCGTAAGCATTTAATAGACCACTTTGGGGATCCAGACTCTATCAGATGTAAGTCTAAGAATACAGAAATCACAAAAACGCGCAACTGAAGATAAAGGCAGAGGCATTCACATATCTGAATTTTGACTTTATCACCTTCTTCCTTAGTTGGAATTTGGCACTGCTTCTGCTCAGTTCATCAGTCAAAATGTATGGCCCCATAATGTGAATCTGTAGCTGGGGAAGAAGGGCTAAATCAGACTTGCAATATTTCTAAGACGGGAACTAAATGACCAGTTTGAGTGAGATCACGCTTCCAAACGTCCAAATTAAATCAAAATATTTAGACATTGAGGAGCATATAATAACCCCAAGGGGTAGCTCGGTTGGCCTATGACCATGGTTTGCACCTGGAAGTTGTAGGTTTCGAAACTGCACTACCATACTAAGGCTACAGCGGAATTTACCCGGCTTCCCTCTAGACCCCAAAAAAAATAATAAAATGGAGCAGATGATAGCCCATACTCCGTTTAAAAGATTTGTGCAGCAAAATACTAATCTAAAGTTTGTTTCCGGAACTTTCTGTATAGAATTATAGGCAAGTATAACTTTTATTAAAAAAAAAAAAAGGTTCTGTTCCCCTCTTTTCAGCATGCATTAAAAGAATTTAGAGTTCTAATATTTAAATAAGCATCCATGACTTAAAAAATAGCGGTGTTTGTTGTAGATGGTTTTGCTGTTTGGCTATCTAGGTTGATAGCCCACCAAGAGGAAAAGAAATGCAAAAAAGGATGTGAATGGAAGTAATAAAAATGGATGTCAAGCCGTGCAACTTATCTAAGGATTTGTCTTAGGATAGAAGAAACAAAATTTATATAGCCGACCCGAACATAATTGAGACGAAGCTTTGATAATTATGTAAATGGGACTTGACTCATTGAGAATTTAAATTATTTTGGTGATTGTTGGATATTCATTTTCCATATTCCCACTTATAGAAATGAAGTCCTGTAATTCTTCATAATTAAATTCCATGAGACAAAACAATTCCTTAATTTAGGGGGCGTTTGTTTGGAGGAACTTCTAATGGAAATTTCATATGCTGGTTGTTTAATTTGTGAGATTCGAAAAATCCGGTTTGTCACTTTTGGAATCTAGTATTATTTCAATTTCATCTGCTTAAATGTTAAGGGGGTACTTAAAGCATTTGTGAAACCATCTAGAGGACAACATAAAAGAAAATTTGTCATTCCGCAATAGTAATTTTCAGATTTCCGGCAAACACATAGCGTAAAGTCTTGCACAGACCATTCACATTACAATAGGAAGTCAGGTGGGCCATTAATAGCCGATAGGGTGATGATTTACAAGTCCCTACTCTTTATAGTACATTTGGTAACAAATGAGGAATCCATAGATTTGAGGACTCTTCATTCTTGTTGGAATATGGATTCCTCGCTGAAGATGTGTATAGCTGAGGATTTCACATCAATATCCATGTATATCAATGCATATTCGCTTGAATGTGTAAATCTTCCAAAGTTTGGATTTCGAAATCTTATTATTGGGAAGGTCGGATCTAAAAATTCTAAAAAATGAGAAATTTCATAGGTCAAAACCCTCACTAATTTACAATTAAAGTGAAAAATCTTTTGAGTTGATTGTCGAACGTGGCCTTTACTCGGTGGTGGGGCCACCGTGTCACCTCCCTTAAATGTGGGTCCACCAAAATCGCAAGTGGCTTCTTGTTTTTTCAGTGACTCGTCAGTTTTTCTGGTCGATCACTTGTTTTCACGACAAGATTATGATAGAAAGAAAGAGTGCTATAGGGGGCCCATTCGGGTCGCACACGGCCCCTGTGAATTGTGATTAATCATCAGACAGGGACAGCATCAGCAAGTGGGACTCGTTCCAACTACCCTTTTGAATTCATAACATTTCACTACTGTTGAAGTCTCCATCATTTGATGGAGATTTCCCAGTTCTATCCTCTTTGAAAATTTCCTCTTCCTTTCCTCACCACAAATGAGAATGAGATCACACAATCAGCAGGGGAATCTTTAAAAGATCTTGACTTTTTAAATGGTCCTGTGCTCAGCAATTGCACAGTTCAATTTACCTTGTCCTTGCCTCTTGAGTTGGGAACTTGGGTCTTGGAGTACGGTTGTAAATAGGTCGGTTCCGCTCCGGTCTATGGTGGACCCGGAACCGAAACTATTAAAGAGAAGGTAGAGCTAGATCCAGACTCGGAACCGGTTTCTAAGTTCTAGAACCGGAACCAGAACCATATATGGGTCAGGTCTGAATCCGAGTCTGAGTCTAGGTAGAGAATGACATTAAAAAAATATAATTTTTATAAGAGATTTTATAACATTGAGATGATATGTCGAGTGTCGCGTCCAAGGGTCCGAACCAAGGTCGAACCGAACCCGGATCCATTTACTTACCGAGCCTAAATAAGGGTGTGTTTTGCATCGTGCTATTTGGATGTTCCCATGTTCCCACGAGATAAGGGTATAGAAAACATGTTTGGTATGTGTAAATGACTATTCCGAATTTTATTCTCATGGGAATGAATCTCAAAATTTTAACCCACCAGCATAAGAAAGTTGGAACAAAAAAACTTTTTTTTCTTTTAAGAAATAACTTGCTGGTACAATTGGTTATTTCTTATCTCTTACCATTTAAAGAATATCATTTGAAGATCCTAAATTCTCTCACTAGTCGTAAATATAGGCCCCACGTTCATAATCCCAAAGGAGGTGGCCCCACTTTATAATTCCTAGAGGTGGGTCACATGGTCTCAATTACAAAAGGTGGGCTCCTATTATAATTCTATAATGGTGGGGACCACATTTTAAATCATTTATAAAGGTAGGCATCATGTTGTGATTTCTCTAGGTGGTCCCGTGTCCACAATCACATTTTAATGGTGGCCACATGTTTGGATTTCTCAATGTGGGTACCACATTGTAATTTTTTAAAGGTGGGTTCCATGTCAAAAAGTATGGCCTCACATTTTAATGATGGCCCCATATTCGGATTTCTAAATGTGGGTACCACTTTGTAATTTTTAAAAGTGGGTCCCGTGTTCACAATTAACAAAAAGTATGGCCCACATTATAATTCCTATAAAGGTGGGCCAACATTGTAGATTTTATAAATGTGCTATCCCTATATTTTAATTTTTAAAAGTGGGCACCACTTGCTAATTTCTAAAGGTGAGCCCAGTGTCTACAATTACAAAAAATGTGGCTCCACTTTGTAATTAATAAATATGGGTCATATAGTCTCGTTTACAAAATTTCTAATTAATAAATGTGGCTCCACATCGTAAATCCTATAAATATGAGCCCATATTTTAACTTCTAAAAGTGGATCCCATATTTACATTTACAAAAAGTTGGCCCACATTATAATTCCTATAAAGGTGAGCCCACATTATAAATCCAATGGATATGGGTTCTATGTTTTAATTTTTAAAAGCGGGTACCAAGTTGAAACTTCTACATGTGGGTCCCATATATGATAATAACAGTCTTGCACACAATAAAAGGTGGGGTCCCACATTGTAAATCCTATGTTTGCTCCTTGAAGCAAAACTTTTATAATGTTATCAAATAAGTTCCATACGGCATATTTTTAGTTGAATAAGTTAATATAATGTTGTCAAACAAGTTTCGTAGAATATAGACTCGGCACAATCTAATTTCAGCACAACCTAATCCAAGCACAAAATTGGGAACAACACAAAAACGATGCCAAACAGGCCCAAGGATCCAGACCTGGTTTTAACGGGTCGAAACTTTCGGATAATTAGAGAATTGGGAACCCATTTACATTCCTAGTCTTGGGGTGCAATTTCTAGACCAAACCCACCAACTAGACCCACGAGACACCCCTGTGGTTGAAGGTGTCTCATCTCACACAGTTGCCCAAGGATGGACAAAAGGTATTGTAGGACTCACCCATCCAGCGAAAAACAATAAAAAAATGAGAAAAAAAATTGAGCGCCCATTTTTTTTTTCTTTCCTTCTTTTCAGTTTATAATAATAATAATAATAATAATAATTTGCTAAGTAAGTCTAGCGAGACATGTGGAGCGACCTCTCTACCCTGGTATTGTTTCTTGGTTGGTAGTGTGAGATGAGACACCCTTTCCCACTCTGATTTATCTTTGAGTTGAATTGAGATTGACATTTATTTCTCAATTAATTCAAGAAGTTGGATTTGGGTTGAGTCTACTCTTATTATTTGAGCAATTCACCGGCATAAATCTGACTATATTGCTTTATGACCTGATATCCCAACCCGAACCTTACCTATTAATTAAGAATAATTGAGGTTCAATTCTTCTTTTCTTTTTTTTTTTTATTTTTATGTTTTAACAAAATGATGTTCAAGTTGAACATATATAAATATACATGAACCAAGCTCAAGTGCCCACACCCTTTGTGCTGAGGTCCACCTGGGGCACACCAATCATAGAAGGTGGGAATAAAAAATCTGAATAAAATGCACATGTGTCATGTGTGTAGAATTTAAACTTCATTAGGTTATTCTAACACATTGATCCATGACCCTCAAATTTAATGATCGTAGAAGGCATCCATTTTTCAGGATTTCAATCCAACTGTAAGTGATGGATGGGTGAGTGTCAAAATTTGGGCTTATGGGGAGGGGTGAAGGAAGGGTCATTGAGTTTGAGAGGGTTCAATTGATTGTAGGAGACCATGTGCTACAAAGAGGATGTCCGAACAAAGGCGCGTGGGAAACCCCAAGGGGTAGCTTAGTTGGCTTAGGACCACAGTTTGCATCCGGAGATTGTAAGTTCGAAACTGCACTACCACATTGGAGTTACAGGGGAGTTTACCCGGCTTCCCTCTGAATCCAAAGGGATTAGTCTAGCCTAAAGGATTGGGAACTCTTTGATAGAAAAGAAAAAAAAAAACCCGTGAGGGAGGGTTTTTTCAAAAAGGGAGTTCATTTTAGGCGTAGTTTAGGGTTACAGGATTGGAATGGTCATGTGAGGCCTCAAGTGGGCCCACTGGATTCTCACACGGTTCGAGCTACCCAAATATTTCTTGTGAGCTCATAGCATATAACTTAGATTTGCACAGCTCTTGTAAACCTACCCCCTATGATAAATTTTAATAGGACACAAACAACTATTCCCTTGAATCCCACTGATCCAGCGTTTCTTCAATTAATTAAATGGGACTGATTGTTGGGTTTTTCTTTAAAAAAAGGATATATTCTAAAGCCATTAAACTCGAGGGCCAACGATCTGAAGTTTAAAATGATTTGATTGGCTTGTGGGTAACATTTTCACCTTTTGATCCTCACCTTTCTATCAACTGAGGAGGGCCTAGGTAGGTCCCACATGGGTGTATTCAAATTGCTTAGATTAGCATGTGTGAACTAAAAAAGCCCTCTATATATCAGCCTTTTCTCCTGAGGATTTTTGTTGTTTTTGGGCTTTACTAATGAAGTTGAGTGAAGTAAAGATTATTTCGAAGAAAAAAATAAAATATAAGTGAGTTATGATGTTATTTTATTTTTAATTATTTATTATGAAATATTTTTAACTTTTGGTATAGAAAGGTGGAGTTTTTTTGTAAAAAATATGGTGGAAAATTTAAATTAAAATGATTTTGATGTAACTTTTTTAAAAAAAATGGGGGCTATACTTAACTTGACTCTAATAGTAGAATCGTCAAACAAGCCCAATAATGGGCCCGTTTGGTAATTTACTAGATTAGTAAAAGTAATATGAAGCCTGTATTTTAAATCACATCAAAAGTTTACATCTTCAAAATCTCCTCCTTAAAAAGAATAAAAAAGTAAAAAGACAACTTCCTTTATCCACTAAATGACAAAAAACATCAACATTTTACAAAAAAAATAAATCAAAAGGATCCTTCACCAATCCACTAAAGAAAAATGCCATTATAACTCTTTTATATTTTATTCTATTTTGATTTGATTACTGACGTCACTTTTACTTGTAAATTGCTCGTATAATTGTGCGAGCCCTAGTGTATGTACTTGATAGAGCCAACGTGGCCACAAAAATCATGTAGTCGGTGAGGTATCAAAAGAACCAGATCGGGCCCACTGCATACAAAATTTTTAGTCCATTCGTTTGATGGGATGAAGCTACACCCTAAAAGTTGAGGTTGAGTTAATAATAGTCGGCATTTTGACCAATTCCAATTAGGTTTGACGCTCTAAACTTTTCCCATTAAAAAATTATCAGATGCAATTGAATCATCGCGAAAAAATTTGAATCGGACCAGTGAGGTTGAAAGCAACCTCCAGTTCATTTTTCTAACCCATAAAATTGTAATATAAGATTGGTATTATCGGTAAAAGGCCCTTAGATATATATTTTGGACAAGTTAACTATTGCCTTCCCAGTGTCCAACAAGATTATAAGAGTACTGATGGTCTTAAATATCAGTCAATGTATTTCTAGATTTTAAGAATTTAATAAACAAAGTCAGAACCCGAGGGGTAGCTCAATTTGTTTAGGACCGCGGTTTGCACCTGGAGGTTATGGGTTTGAAATTGGACCATCATATTGAGGTCACAGGAGAATTTTATCCCAGCTTTCTCTCTTGGGCCCGTAGTAATTATTCTTGTTTAAAGGGCTAGAAACCTGTATTATAAATAAAAATAAAAAAAAAACACAAAATCAAATGTGAAAAAACACAAAACACAAAAGCTCATAGGGCTAGAAACTCCCATTTAATCTTTAGGAAATGATGTTAACCTTGAGCCTTGATACATTCAAATGTAAAAGATTATGCAATTATAAATTTGTGAAGCTTGGCTAAAGTTATCTATCTCCAATAAGATTGTAGATAATCAAATGAACAAAGGGTATATACGTCAATATTGGAAATCTACAACCTATCAATCTATCATAAATAGTAATTTCTTTTTTTGTTTTTTTTTTAAAGGACATATTCATGTAAGCAATCTAAAAATGTCAATTAGCTCGATCTAACTCCATCAAATCATGATGATTGAATGATGGAACCACAGCCCACGAACTGTGGTCCCGTGATCCAAGTAACCTAGACTTGCCACTCTTGCTACCCTACTATCTTGTAGTATACATTGAAATGTCCATCACATGTCCTCTGTATCATTATCACTTGACAGGTCCAGTTGGAAATATTGTATCAAAGGTTCTGTTCATTGACAATCTATCTGTACTACAATTTAACTTCAACTACTTGTCCTTCAAGTCAAGAGTCAAGAACCTGTTAGTTTAATTTAATGATGATTTATTTAACTAGGTACCTGGTATTTGTCCTGAATGGTATTATTTAAATTTAGTTTAACATTTTGGATAATTTACTGTTATATATTTTTTTTCTAATAATGGAGTGTGTGTTTCTGAGGCCTTTGACCCGGTAGGACCAATTCCGCCAATGGCACCAATCAAATTCATAGAAACGTACACTAGATAAACCCGAAGTAACTCCAAATACAGGACATGGTGAGTAAAGTCATGTTTTATGCCACTTCACCAACTCTTGAGTAGGTACCAAAAATCATGATGCTTTAATCTATTAAAAGACCTAAGGATGTGAGCATGTGATTTCGAGTTTCCAATGTGAGAAAGAAACCAAGAAAGGAAAAAAAGATAAGCATATGATGGATCTGTCACATTGGTTCTAGGGGTATTACTTGTGCAGGGCAAGACTGATCACTAAATACTTTATATTACAAAGTAAGAGATTACCATTGAATCTAACTTGCCAAGTGACAAGCTCCCATTCAGGTGGCTAAGGTTAGATCAATTCTTTATTTGAATTGAAGATCATAAAAAATTTCAGAATTTTAATTAGTCATTACAATCATACTAAGCGTGTAATGGTTTGGTTAACCGTGTATTTTGGTAAAACCATAAACCAAACGTTTTCATTTTTTAAAAATCGTAATTGTTACCGTATCATAAAAAATCGGAAAAAACCAAACCGCGGTTAACCGTATTAGACGGTTCAATTATAGTTAACTATCACTTAATATATATATTTTGTTAGAATGCAAAATACATGTTCAAAAGTCAAAACTAAATATCATAAATAACAAATTACATAATTCCAAAGTACTAAAGTAGCATTAAAATGTTCACATAGACAAATGAAATAATAAAGTGTTGGGGTGTAACAGTTCGGTTGGCCGTGTGTTTTGAATAAAAAGGTTAACCCCATTGTATTTTACGGTTCGGCTCGATTAATAATCATGAGTTGAGACGGAACACCAAAACCGAACTGTAAAGTACGCTTTTCTAATTTTAATAGCCGTAACTAAAACCGTGAAATACGATTAATTGGTTAGACGGCTTTTCAAAAAAAAAAATTTTACAGCTCTAAATCCTACACATTGGAGAGGCAAAAATAGTCCCAGTAAGCCTAGGCAAGCCACGTCGGCATTATGGGCCACTTGCTACCAACAGCTCAGACTCAAGGCTTCTAATTATCTATCAGAGGTCTCTTGTGGAAAACCAGATCTTGTCCTTACAATGAATTAAAAACTGCAACATGAGAATAATTAGAAGACAAAACATTGTTCATTGGGGTTATATTAACACTCCAGATGCCAACTAACACGGTGCATATATAGGGTCTCATTAATGTATAGGGGACGACTCACACGAGCCAATAATATATAAGGCGACTAGGTCCAATAATACAGAGCACTTAGAAAGAGCACATGCTCAAGTGATGTAGTTTAGGCAAGGCATTAATAGGAGTCACATGCTAGCTACTTGCTATATACCAATTATATGATGCGTATCTTCTCGGTGCAACGTTGTCACCAAAGAATCCTTGTACTAAAATTGCAAGGAGAGAGTACTCCTCTGGGACACCTGAACCTCTACTTCTTGTTTTGGCTTCTGAAAAGGTGGCCCCAGTGAACAAATGGAGATGGCTTGATTATTTGCATGATCAATGCCCTAAAACATATTCTTGGGCCTGGGGACTAATTTTCCCACATGATAGTGTGTCATGTGTGATGAACTATCAGTCTCCTCCTATGGATGAGACATAACTAAGATGATGAAGATAGTCTATGGTGCCAAACCCAAAAGTAAATTTTCTCGAAAATAGCTCAGTTGGTTTGAGACATGATGGTACGTGTGAGTGTGCATGTGTGAGTTCTAGCTCTCCTTGTACAAAATAATAATAATTTTGATATTTAAATGCAATTGTAATAAAGTCTTATAGTATATTAAAGGGATTTGGTATATAAGTTTGAATGCAGTCAGCATCTTAAATAATGATGGAAGCCTTCCTTCAAAGGCCTTAGTCCATTTACATAGCCATTTTAAGGATGATTTCAAATGGTTTGTTCTATTTTATATTATTAACTTAATTATTATTAATTTGAGGCATCAATAAAAAAAATTATTTGAGACACAAAAAGTGGCCGCTTCAATTTTGTTTAGGTGACCCATTTTAATTTTTGATTGCTACAACATGCATGTATTATGGCCTGCTAAAGAAAAAATTATGACACAGAACTATGCTTGTCTTTAGCAACCAAATCCTCAAAGATTCTTCATAAAGTCGTGAAAATATACATTTGACAATTGTAAATTCCTGAAGATTTTGGCTAGTGAAAATACTTATTTTGAGGATTTTTAGATTTGGCCCCATGGGACTCAAAGATTTTTCTTTTTTTTGGCAAATTTATATGTCGATTCCAATTTTTATCTGCTATAACATAAATAACTACATGAGATTTCCAAGCTGTACAAGTCCTTAGTAAAAATCCCTATTTCAAGGGCAACGAGGAATCTAAAATTTGTAAATATCTCAAAATTACTTACCTATTATTGAACATGCCCTAAATTTTTTTTTATCAAACCATCTTAATTTAAAAGAAAATAGCACTCAACCAACTGGTCCAACTCCAACTAAAAATTAGGCTATGTGACAGATCACATTAACAGGAACCCCCTCCTTCCATTTGAATTTATGTTGACCATCAAATAATTGAGCGCAAGTGGACTCCTATTTCTTCATTCAAGAAAAAAAAAAAATTCACCACAACTTTGTCGATGCATAGAGTCATCCTGCAAGGACGTGTATCCTCAGAGACCGCACACGTGTTCCCAAGTGTTTCATGAAAGAGAACCAAAAGTAAAAATAGAATAGAATAGAAACAGATACAAGACCTCTCAGAGATGCCACCTTGTGAAGGTACAAAGTGGTTCCTGAAGCTGAGAGGGGAAAGTAATTTATAAACAACACAGGGAATGGAAAATCATAAAGCCCTACATCACTCAATTAAAGAAGTGTCTGATTACAGCATTTGCCTCTTGAAAACCTTTAAAAATATAACACGTGTAGAGGTTTATGAGATCCTGTTCCTAGTTTAAAAGGGAGAACAGTAGACTCTGGGCTGCCGAAGAAGATCCGAATCTATTAAATAAACAGCAATGAACATAAGGACTTCATTAAAAAAAAGTAGAAAGAGAACCTACCAGTGAAGTGACATGCAGGTTGTTGAGGAGACAGACTCGAATAATGGCACTGTGTGTAATCACAACTTCTTTCACCGTTCCCGAGCCCTTTTGTAGCTTTGATGTGAAAAATGAGGTATGGCTCCGAAATGGGTTCTTCCCCCTTTGTCCATGAATTGGGGTCCTATATGAGAGTTGTTGAGGCCTGGGTAACTTATTCAAAAGCTGAACTGAGATGGTAAAATCTCTTTTTCAAGTGGCCTGGCCTTGGTCGGCTATGAGATTAATCGTTTAAAAACATGTGAGTTTTGACTCGTTATTTACCTAATTAATTTAATTTTGCGGTCTTTTTATTAGATGCAAGCTGATGCTGTAGGTCAGCTGTTTAGGAACACCCAAAAACACATATGTTTAAGGCTTCTTTATTGCAGTGTAGGTTTATGAGGATATGCTTGGGGGACCCTCGCAGTCCATTACGTAAAATGGAGATTTTTATTTTCTAAAAGAGTGTAGTTGTGGGTTAGATTTGGATAATTTCTTCACAGACTTGCCAATTTATGACTCGGGCTTAAACAATATCCAGTTTAATCAGGTCAATTGCTGTTATTTTTTATTTTTTTTTGTTTTATATGTGAATTTATTTGAACATGATTCGTATGTGGGTTTTGGTGTGATTCCTATATTAAAATCTTTATATGATCTTCATATGATTCTCAAGTGCGATTCCTTAAGAGAACTTTATTTTAAAAAGTCACGCATAATCTTTATGTGATTTATTTTACAATGGCTTATCTACATATAGTTTAAATACATGAATTTATATATATATGAGGATGATTCTTACGTGTGGGTTCATAATAGCAAGGGATCACTTCTCTTTACTTACGTATGTTCAACCTTCTATTTATATTGAACTCAAATGTCTCACTTCTAGGATGGACCACAATCCAATAAACAAAGTGTTATGAAATCTCAATGACGACAGTGGCATGATGTAGAAGAAATTAGAAACTCTCTCTCTCTCTCTCTCTCTCTCTCGGAGGATCTATTAATTTGTTTGGTCTTAAATTTGTGCGAACTCAATGCAATTCATTTTTATCAAAGGTTTAAAATTGATGAGCTAAACCATAAAAATTCTCCAATACCAACAAAATAGTCTTCTTTTGAATAGTAAATTATTACCGAACCATCAACCTACTAAATCATATCACAGTAAAAGTGAAATTTTCATTACCACACCATGTTGCTTATTGCATTGGACTGATAATCACAGGGTCAGATAATGGAGGAGAGTTTGCTTTTAAGCTTCACACTTGGTTTCTATTAGCAGTGTTAGAAAAAAAAAATAGAATTTATTTTTTTTTCTCCTTGGGCAATGGCACTCATGGGATCAGATCGTGTAGGCTCTCTGTGGGCTTTGGCCCACACTGGTCCCAGCTTGAAAATGTTGAGGTTTGGGCTTGGATAACCTTGAGACCAGCCCAGCCCTCTAATACCTGAACGTTTAATTCAAGAGTCTTATTTGTTTGAATTAGAGTTTATTCAAATAGAAGTGATCACTTGGTGCAGACGAGGTAAAAAGGTTGTTGAGTCGGCAATCAACAAAAGCTTTGCTAAATAGTTTAGGACACTCGAACATATGTTTGATTTGGTTTTATGTTAAATAGATATAAAAAAAAGAAAAAAAAGAAAGACCTGGCAAACGTGCCTCAATCGGCTTATGTCGTTAATGCTACTCTTTAACATTTATCAATATAACCCTAAGGGGTTGGCCGAGTAGTCAAGACCACGGTTCATCCTTTTTTGAAATTTAGAGGTCTTGGTATCGACCATCGGTTCTCCTTCTTCAAGAATTGAAGGTTGAGTTCACTAGTGCTACCACCTTAGAGCCACAAGAGTGTTTATCTAGCTTCCTTCTGAGCCTAGAGAGACTAGTCCAATCAAAAAGATTGGGAACCCTTTGATAGCAAAAAAAAAAACCATTTATCAATACCACCAAAGCTTGAGTTATGCTTCGAAAATTATCATTCCTTATTATTTATTTAATTATTGAACAATAGCCCCTATCACTATAATAGCTTTACAATCAATATAGGATCCTCTATAGATTGTTTCCAATATTGCAAACAAAACTACTGCTATCTTATGTGGGACATGTGCTATCTTATCAAGACCTTATTTGAAAATCTTCCAAAATAGAAAAAATCAACAGTTATGAGCCATACACTGTGTGGGGGCATGACTTGAACGGTCAGGATTTTGGGTTCAACTTCCAAACAGCCCTTTCTTTCAAAAAGATGAAAAAGGAAAAAGAAAAAGGGTTCCTCACCCCCTAATAAGTGTAATTGAAGAGAGTACCGGATTTTGCTTTTATGATTGTCATTTCAGCAGGTGATTATTTTAAGGAGATTTCCAGAAACACCATCACGACTTTTAATCATTTTTCTATAAAGGAAAAGGAAAAAGCCTCCTCCTTTCACTTTCGATCTAACGTGCGCTGATACTGGAGTGTACTGAATAGACTAGGGGCCCATCCAATGGTCTCATGGGCCATTTTCAGAGGATACCTTTCTTTAAGACTTGGGTTCCTGGAAAAGTAAGCTCCAACCAGTCAAGGAGGAGAGGAGCAACAAAAACTTGTCATTGCTTATTCCCTCAAGGCTACGGTAGTTTTTATAAGTTTATAGCCCAATCTTTGCCATCATCAATCTACTGCTAGCTCAATAGGTAGGAACCCCTTCTCCACATAAATAATCAAAAGTTAATCCCCCACAGGTTTACCGACAGTGATATGGCAGACCGTGGTTGGTCCATCCACCATTACCTTGATTAAAACCACACCAGATCCGGACTTCCCCACAATGGTGTTGGAAGTAGTACTAGCGGTGGGGAACTTTGTTCAGTGTGTGTGGTTTAATGAAGAAACAGAATTCATGTAGCCAACGAACCCTACGGTATAGTAAGGGATTCATAATATGGTGTGGATGTTGTGCATAGGCGCTCAACCTTCATACGACAAGTAGTGACGGATGCAGTTTTGGAAAAAAAAATATAGATATATATATATATATACTACTTTAAACCCAATGTAATTAGGCCCCCAATGACATGTAACCAGGCCCCCAGTAAAAAATATTAGGCTCATTCTTTATACATATTACTAGGCCCATTCTTTAACTATTAGGGCATCAGAGGTAAAGACTGCAGAGTATACCGCCCTCTCCAGCTCTCCTTCACCTTCACCGACTGGCTGACTCAGAACATAAACTCCTCACCAATCAGCATCGTGTGATTCACCCAAAATGTACATCAGCGCATGTGCCTTATCCTTCCCCAAAATGACTGTGGAACAATTGTGATAAATAAAAATTTCTTTGTTTTATTGCTTGAAACTATTACATTATATTTGTCTCATATAAATAACCAAAAAAAAAAAAAAATCCGTAGGCGTTGCCCCCGGACCCCCACTACTTAATCGTACCTCCAGTGAGTTTGAATCCTGCATCCGCCACTGACAACAAGTTATATTGATCAACCCCGACATGGGTTGGCTTTAGTCATTCAGGTTAGGTTGGGAAGTGTGAGTTTGCCTAGTCGGGTTGGAATGATATCAAGGCTTTAAACCATGTCAATCCCAACATATAACCAAAGTATAAAAATTACAAATGATGAATCCAAACTCTGAGTTAGCTGTCGGGTCGGCTCAGTGATTGCATGAGAAGCATGAGGGAAGACCTTGTTACCGTAGTCCGCAGACTACTTAATCAAATTTCCAATTCTTATTTTCCCCTTCCCTCGATGCAGCACGCAGCAGCGGTGTGACTGAGGTGGTGGAATCGCGAGGAGCCACGAGTCGGGCAACTGTCCAAGCTGCCCGTTACTTTCGGGCAGCGCCACTGGGTGGTGGTTAAACAAATACCTCGGAAGCAGAGCGCATCATAGAGGGAAGGAAACAATGTTTATAGTGGGGCCCACGTGGGTCCCGCGAACTGCTAGTGGCGAAGAACACGACAAACCACTCGGGGAAAAAGTGAGGGGCAAGATGAGAAAGCAATCGATGCTGACCGGGTGGCGTGTTGAGACGGGCGCTCGAACGTTCAAGGGGACCTGCTATAGCCGGTGGTAGATGGCGTCAGTGTCTGTAATGTTTGTTGTGTTCGTCCCCGTACAAAACTGCATTAGATGTGCAAAAGGACCTGGCACTGCACGAAATTACAACATGTGCCATGCATTTTGCAAATCACTTGTTTGAGTTGTTTCTTTACTTCACAAAAATTGTAATTGTAATGGCAATTTTGAACGAGATCTGCACCGTCCATAGCGGTGGTCCGTGATGCATTATTGCATTTGACTTAAGGACATTAACGCTTCTAATTGGTATCTAATTAGGGGGATTTTATGTGAAAATTTGAATGAGAGCACGTCGCCTATTTGTTTAACAATTAGATGCAAGTGAATTAAAGCTATCTTTTTTAAATTGGTAAAAATTGTTACATACTATCCGTTTAATATATGTGGTTTTTTGCTCTTTCGCAGCGAAGAGGCGATTTTCTCTTCCACTCTTTGACTGATGAATTGAATTTAGGTGAGATAAAGCCTCCATTAACTAGTCAAGAAAAGATTTGGGGGTCAAATCAAAGGTACACAAATTTTAAATTTACTTCTTCTTTAAAAAAAAAACAAGTAAAAAAGTAATTTCCTTTCTCCACTGAATCACAGAAAAACAACCGATTTTTACAAAAAAAAAAAGGTTAAATAGATTCATTATCAAGACACTAAAAAGAAGACTATTATAACCCTTTTATATTTTATTCTGTCTTTATTTGATGCTTCATCTCACTCTACTTCAACTCACTATTCATCTAAAACATCCCCTTAACTTTCCATTTGAATTTGTTTCGTCGCCACAGTGGGACCCAAAAAAATTTAGGATCCCTGCATTTGGCGGGTGGTTAAGATTTGCACTCTTGCATAAGCAAATGCACACGACAAATTTTTTCCAGTCATTATGCCTTAAAGCTTAAATTTATATTGAATTAAGATGATATCTATGTCACTAGCTAAAGACCAACGTATTATTGCACATGTAGGATCACACTAAGAGGAAAAGCTTTAAATTAAGCAAAATATAACCACTCATCAATATATTTAATTGTTAATTGATCTTTGTGTAATTTTTTATCGAACAGAATGATTAAGTACTTAAATTATAAACCAGAGCATTAACTTTGCATAGGATGGCCAACTTTTAGACTTTAGTTGGATACAAAATGGTTGCCCTACCAAAACTACAATTGAAAATGGACGTTTGGACATGAAGCAACACAAATATCTTGGCAAAAATATCCTACCATGCAACTTGTAAGAGTGATGGCATTCTCGTAATAAGCAGAGAAAATGCAGGGCATTTAATTTTCCCATTGATCTTTTCATTTATGAAACCCGTGGCAGCAGGTGCCTGCGGGCCAGTGGATTCGGAGGAATTCCAGGAACCAGCCGCGGTTTGCCCAAAACCCACTCTTCATTCCAACGACTCTATTTATAACTCCACTTTCCTTCCGACTTCCTCTCCATCCATCAACTTCTCTCTTCTTCTTTTTCCTCTCTGCAACACTCACTAGCATGGATTCCAACTTTCATGGCATGACAGCCACCTCCACGAGAAGGACGGCCTTTGTTGAAGAAGATGAGGGCCTGGCCTCCCTTGCTGAGATGGAAGCTGGGTTTTCTGGAAAGAACTTTTCCATGTCTTCGAGAAGAAGAGGAAGCTACAAGGCTTTTCCTTCTTCCTCGGCTTCTTTCCATTCTTCCTCTAGATCTGGGCTGGCCTATGAAGAAACCCAGTATTTTCTGGATTCTTGCCATCTCTGCAAGAAGCCTTTGGGAGGAAACAGAGACATCTTCATGTACAGGTTAGATTTCTTAACCAGTTAAACCACCTTTTTTGTTTTTCATTTGGTAATAACAACAGCCCCATCTGCAGTAGAAGGTTGAAATGGCAGATTTTTAACCATTTCTATCAGAATCCCTACAATATTTCTTGGGGGTATTTTGGTCTTTTGATTCGGTTGTTTTGGGAATACTATCTTTCAGGAAAAAAAGTAGCAGAGATACTTCATACGAAACGGATTCATGATGGTCTTCCTTTCTGTAGGTTAATTTTCTAAGAAAAGCATTTATAATTTTTATGAACTAAACACCCCTGGTATTCTGTATGTTAATTTTCTAAGAAAAGCATTTATAATTTTTATGACCAAAACACCCCTGGTATTCTGTATGTTAATTTTCTAAGAAAAGCATTTATAATTTTTATGACCAAAACACCCCTGGTATTACCTACAGCTTTTGACTGAGATGAGTGTGGTTTTTGTGCTATACTTTTGTGAAGGAAGTGTTTGTATTTGCCAAAAATTGGAAATTAAAGGTGTACTGTCCTACTCATTTGGGTTGTATGTAAGTTGTACTGAGGTGATTTGGGTAATCTTTGCAGAGGGAATACGCCTTTCTGCAGCGAGGAGTGCAGACAGGAGCAGATGGACATAGACGAGGCAAAGGAGAAGAATTGGAACTTGTCTCTTAAAGTGGCTTCCAGAAAGGAGCAGCAGCAGCAATCCAACTCTAAGGGCAAAAATCAGGACTTTCGTGTTAGGACTGGAACTGTTGTTGCTGGGTAATATAAGTAAAGAAGAAATATCTTATCAATCAGAGGTATTGTAAGCAAAAGCTCTTTAAAAAAACGTAATGGAAGCATGCATCCACAGAAGAAGTAGAAGACGAAGGAAAAGAGAATATACAGACTATGTTGGAGGGTTTTTTTTTTTTCTTTCCAATTTTGTATCTTTCTACTTGTGTATAAAGAGTATTTGTGGTTTGTAGTGAAATCTGTGGAGTTCGGATATGCAAAGAGAATTTCCGCTTTTTTGGCCGGTGTTGAAAACTTTGGTTTCTTCGATGATTTATATGAATGTGCTCTCCTCATGCAGCACTTCTCTCTTTTTTTTCTTTATACAAGATGGAAGTTCCATTTGTCTGTCAAATAGCCTCCGAAAGGAAGCAAGGAGACAGGTGAGATGGAAACCCAACGCATCACCCTAATGAATTAATTCAAAATAAGATCATCGTTCCATCCGATTCGAACTAACTTGCTCTGTATATATTGAGTTGGCCCAACAGATGATATTAGACGACAATCTGTTCGACTAGCTTTCCGTGCAACAGATCTCTGTGGGGCTCATGACTTGTAAATACTTTTCAATATTCTCCCTTCACCTGGAGCCTGTAAATAATTTCATTGGTCCCTGTCAATAATTTCATTGGTGGAATCCAGTTGGCGACACGTATTTTATTTTTATTGTTATTATTTTTGTAGAGTCGTTCTTCTTGGAATTTGAACTAATTCACGAGATTAGTTTTGATATCATATCAAATGTTTTTTGGTTCGTGGTCAGATGCAGTGGAAATACTATCAAATATTTTTTTCGCTCGCCATTACTATCAAAATCTCAAGGCGTCAGACGGTGGAAATACTTTTTAAATCTAATCTCCTCCAGGGACATCACAAATTTTCACCTCAACCGGAGTTTAATATGTTGTTGCGGGGATGGTCATTATGAGGTGGATTTGCAGCAAATTGCAGGCATCTGTTGTTAAGGGGATCTGGACAGGACCGGACTCCTTATGAAGTGTGGTTTTGTTGTTGTGATGGGGGAAATTATGAAATTTAACGCTCCAGATTTGGTCTTGTCATGTGCCGGCAGAAGGCTGATTGATGGAACTTGCCAAAGGCAAAGACCGGTTTGTTTTCCATCGAGCTGCTACCGCCACACCCCAGATGATCACATCCCTTCTCTCTCTATACACCAAAAAGAAGTAATTAGATTTTCAAAAGTTCTCTCTGCACACACATCTTTCCCAAAATATACCCAAATTCCTACAAAATCCACTTCTTCCCTATGGCCAGGATGTCCATTTTGGTAATTTCACATGTATGCCCAAAGAAACTTGGGGGTGACATAAGCAGGTCTCTTTTCATCACTAGCTTTCATTAGCCCACGTCATCTGACCCAACTACTGTGGGGCCCACATATAGAACATTGTGACCGTTCAAGGTGAATGTCATCCCTACTGTCATCCCTACTGACCATATGTGCTCTAATTTCAGAGCAAAAGGAGTGGATTGGATCCCAAGTTTGATTGAGCACCGCATCAAGAAATGTGATTTAAACCGGTGTTCATTGGGACGGTAGGATGCACTTTAGAAGGGATCAGACTCATCTTAAACGGATCAGGATGATCTCTACATGGGCCACAATAGGGTTCAGGAAAATTGTTAGAGAAAGGTGGAGGAGAGGATACGGACTCCAGTTTTTCTGGCTTCCCAGATCTTGAAGTCATGGCGTACCAGCGGAGAAGGTCAACTAACTCGCATCACTGATAGAAAGGCCTTTATTTTAATAAGGCTGCTAGAACCAGTGTATGATTGTGCACTGTTCTGTAATAGTGCTAATTCAGTCTTTGGGAAAGAAAATTCCGCAGAAAGTTTGTTGGAAAAAATCTCCAATTATTATGTGTTATAAATTTGGTAAATTTGGGGATTTTTTTATAGTGCAGTTGCTCTAAGATTTGACATTTGTTCCCGAAAGATTGAGTTCCAATTTTTTCCGCCGACCTCATTGTCGCCTTAGTATATGGCACAGTTTTTACCTTTCTTGTGTAAAATGAATACACACATGTTTACATTTTTCTTAAATTCAAAATTTTATTTTCTTTGCATCGTATCTGCTTGCTTTACAAAATCATTTTCTATCATATAGTTCATCCGTCTCAATTATCACAATAGGTTTGTGGGCCCTATCTCATCTTTGAAAAAGTAGAAAAATGAGTTTTGTGTTTTCCTATGGATGAAAATTATAAATCACTTGACAAGAATTAGATACTTGCGTATCTTGTGAAATCTAATAGGAGGAATACGCGCATATTGACATTTTACTCAAATTCTAAACTTTATTTTCTTTGCATCATATCTGCTTGCTTTACAAAATCATTTTCTATCGTCTAGTTCATCCATCTCAATCATCACAAGAGGTTTGTGGACCCTATCTCATCTTTGAAAAAAAATAAAAATAAAAAAATAGTTTTTTATTTGATTTAAAAAAACTCTCCTTTTGATTTTCATATGGATGAAAATTGAAAATCACGTAACAAGAATTAGATCTTTACATAAATTACATATCCTGTAAACCCTAATAGGAGAAATGAAGTATATGACCACAGCCGAAAAAACATTTTCATAGCACCAGCCATGTTTCTTTTCTTCGGTAGAAAGCAATAAGGTTTTAACTTCTACAATTTAGGGGTAAAAATGTCAGCATGTCCTTAGGATATTGTACAGTTTCAAAGTACAACATTTTTGCAGTGCCCTTTCTTGTTACAAACAACTTCCTTGAAAATATTTAAATTTTTATGGTTTAGGGCAAATGTCAGGATTTAGTGCAGCCTTGCCCTAAGGTCAAAATCCCGACTTGTTTGGCTTGTTTGCAAGGTAAAATGGGACACCTGTCCAAATAATTTGATTTTTATAGCTTCATCCATCTCTTGCACCGGATTAACAAGGTCATAGGTCCTGTAGTTGTTGCTTGGATTAGACATTTTATTATTATTATTATCTTTTGCCATGGGAGGATTTTCAACTCTTTAGGCTGGACTAATCCATTCGTGCCCGGAGGGAAGTCGGGTAAACTCCCCTGTAACCCCAATGTGGCAGTGCAGTTTTGATCCTCCAACCTCCGGGTGCAAACCGTGGTACTAGGCCAACTGAGCTACCCCTTGGAGTTAATTAGATATTAACCAAGCTGGAGAAGAAAATGATGTGATTAGGGCAAGAAGAGGGGACTTATGAATTAAATACGTAGTTGAAATTCAAATCTTGTGTCTGCAAGTAAGGGCTCTTTGATATAGCAATACGAGTCAAGGTCTGTAGACTAGAACATCAACGTAATGCAAATGCAAGCTAACTAAATATTGCAATACAAAGGCCGTAGTTGGCTCAGGATCTAGATCTTCAGGTTATAACACACCTTATTCAAATACCTCTTAATGATCTATAAAGTAGTTTTGTGCATGGATTAGGATCCCAATTTCGTTTAACTCGGAGCTTATTTCTTTTTTTTTTTTATTCCAAAACCTCATAAGTATTTTATGCAGGGATCCAAAAAATTAGATTATATTTTCTGTATTGGGGGCAGGGTTTAAAAACTGGGTTGGTATTTGAACTGGGTCTGGGTCGGGTCGAGTCGCATAAATCGTTTTCTTTTTATATTTGGCAATATATCTAACGAGGAGTTCACCAGAAAATAAATACTTAGATGACGTTTAGTTTAGGCTTGAAATCTTACCTCTTCTTGTTGAGATCCAAAGACTATCCTTCAACCTTCTCCAACCCCAACCACTTCAAAGGGGATTTCTTGTTATTAGGAATGGTGTTTAGGTCCTTAGGATCTACACAATTAGGAAGAAATGAAGAAAGAGTGAAGGAAATGTTGAAGTCTTACCAAAATCCTCTTTGGAAATGGGGAAGAAATCTTCCTTTCTCACTAGTTTCTTTACTGGAATTCCTGTATTGGGAATTTCTTAATTCCTATACATAGTGGAATCCTTGAATGCTTCTTTGTACTTAGAGCATATAGAAATTCTAATAAAATACAATAGAGTTGTAATTTCAAAATTCTGCAAGGAGATTTGAGAACTTTTATGTGGCTGAGATTTTGAAACTTTTGTGAAGAAACGTAGCATATGCAAATGTGAGGGGACAACCAATCCTTGGCAAACAAATAGGCCTTTAAATTGGTCCATTATCAAATTTCCCAACTCCATGATCATCATCCATGATCACCTTACTAAATCGAATCTTTGGAAAGGCTATGAATCCTTGAATTCAATACGAAGTGTACAGATAAGGCCCTGAGGTCCAAGCTTTCCTGTTTCCAGACATTTTTTTTTTTTTTATCCATGTGATATTTGGGCATTGGCTTAGGCCGTATAACTAGCTAATTTGAACTGTCTATTTCACGTAGAGGCATTATCATCCTTTATTTCTGTAGGTGCACGAAAATTCACAGACCCGGAGATGGTGAATTCTGGACCTACTAGAGATGTGGTGTGATGCCTCAGAAAAGAACCTGAAAGGAGAAGAATGGAAAGAGCAGTCAAAGACCCTGGCTGAAGGCAGCGCAAGGCTCTCCGATGCCTAAGTCAGTACGAGGACGTGACAGTAGGGTAGAGATTTTCAAATGTCAATTGTAAGTGTCTGAGTGCGTACCTTTTGAGGAGACTGAGTCCTCTTTTATATAGTGATAGGGACTCACAGATCGATCGACGTGATTCCCTTAATCGGGGTAACTGTCCCTCAATCGGGGTAACTGTTTCAGTCGATCACGCCCCTTAAATGGTGATAACGACTCAGTCAATACCTATCCCCCATTTATAGTCGTAACGTTGCTCATTCCCCTTAACATTCGCCGCCTTATAAACCATACAGCCACGTCCCTCGGCCGTTACGCCATGTCTAGGCGACCGAGATTGAGGCGAGTACATCCGAGGTTAGATGCGGCCGAACTGAGGTAGGAGTGAGCTGAGGGAGGTGCGTCTGCAATACAAACAAGTCGACCGAACTGGTTCGGCAAGTATGAGATCTCTGCCGAACTGTGATGCTAAAGCCGAGATCGAGACGAGTTCGGTGCCGAAATACCGCGTATTCCCCTTATTGCTGACGGAGTGGGCCCAATCTCGGTGTTCGAGAAATGCCCCCACACAATTGCCCCCTAGCTTTCGACCCTTGGGAGCTATCTTCCCGAGGTCGGGAGCTATAGAGAGATATCCGACTTCGAACGATTCGTCTTCTATGGGCTTGTCTCTTGATCGTGCTGTGCTGTTATCATCTTGCCTTTTCCCTATGTCTTCGCACCATCCCAAAATATCTTTATGACATTTAAACACCGGTGACACGATCGAGTAGGAAAACAAGACGATGATGCCACGTGTCATGGCTCAGATGGTGGCTCGTGTATAGAGGGATCCGTTTCCCGTGTTTAGCACGTAGAACGATGCTTCGTAAATGGGCGCGTATTTCCTGTGCTTGGGATAAGCAGCCTAAGCCTATAAATAGGGTCCTTCTTCTCCTGATTGAATCACTCTTGAATTTTGACGTTTGGTATTTCAATTCGAGAAGACAGGTGCTTGGCCTCTATGGAGTTAACACTCGTCGGCGAGAAGAAAGACCTCCGTTTTTACAAGCCTGAAGTTTCATTTGGTGTAACTACAATGGCTGGCTCGAGCTTAATGGGAGGAACTTGCCCCCTAATGTGCTCTGACTGTGCTATCTCTCCTGAGGCTTCTGGCCAACTGCGCTATCTCTCCTGAGATAGACCTTGATCTTTTGATGATAGGAGATAAGACATCTATGTCAAGATGTCAGAAGATGGCGCAGGATTTATTCTGGGCAAGAGACCTCGAACGCCTCCGAATTGAACTCTGCCCGTATCGTGGAGCTGCTCTTCTACGAAGAACACGCCTTTCAAGAGCAGGAAGATCATATCTGTAATTTTTATGAAGTCGAGTAATCCATTGTATTAGATGTCATGTAACAAAAATGACTTAATAAAAATTATCAAATTTTGTCTGTGGTCCAATCTCTTTCTCCGTGTGTTTGCTTTGCTTGATTATTTCTGTAGCAACAATCTCTTTTCTATATGCCTATGAAGATAAAACCATTTTTTTCTCAAATGGGAACTTTGCGGAGCTATTATACCGAACTGGGGCTACTGCCGAGCTGTCACTTCTGCCGAACTGCTGCTCCTGCCGAGCTGTCACTTCTACCGAACTGTAGCTCCTTCCGAGCTGCAATCCGCCGAGATACAATCTGCCGAACTTGAGATACCCTTGGATATCAATTTTTGGATCCGACTTTGGGTCAAATCGATGTCGCTTCATATCCACCCGATGTCGCTTCATATCCACCCGATGTCGCTTCGCTATCTGCGATATTAAATGCCTCGCCCTGACTGGCGCGGGAAATAAGCTGACGGCACCACGTGTCGACTCTCCACGGGATGCGCAGTCTTTTCCAAGTGGCGCATATGGCGGCTAATCAATAATAGAAACCGCCTTTTACGAATTCCAAAAGGGTGCTGTGTGTATCGAAACGACGCATGATGGGTTGCCTTTATTGGATGTACCTTCTTCTTACTATAAGTAGGGAAACTCCTTTTATCTTTTCTTCTTCTTTACTCTGCATTTTGCTGTGAAAGAGAAAGGCTCCTTCCGACGAGTTTTCTCACGGAAAAGGCTTTCGATCGATAAGGAGTGCTGTAGGAATCGAGTCCCATCCCTGGCCTCTGTCTTTGTAAGTCTTCTTTTCTTTGCCTTGTTCTTTTTCTGCATCTAGGGTTCCATTTTCCCTCTGTTCTTCGCCTCTGCCCCTTCTTTCTCTCAGAAAAATGGGTGTCTATAGTCATTGGTTAGAATCTGAGGGAGCGTTAAGAGACCTTAGGATTAGGTATCAGATTTCTGACGACGTCTTCCTCAAGGCTCCCGAACCCAAATCCTATATCGATGGCAGCATCTATGATGGCTGGATGCCGTTCCCTTTAGTAGCCATAATAGAGGGCGGGGTTCGTTTTCCCCTTAAGCCCTTGCTCAGGGACTGTCTCCGGGCTTGGCACCTCTGTCCATGTCAGTTGATGCCCAACGCCTTCAAAGTCATAATGGGCACCGCCGCGCTTAATGACATTTTAGAGATCAATTTAGGCGTTCATGATATTGAGGACGCCTATGAGCTGTGTAAGTCAAAAAATAGCTTTTACCTCCGAGTTAAGTCGCGCCGAACGGCATTCGTTCGTGCCCTAGAGGATTCGAACAAATATGCCGGGGACGATCGTCTGCTCGTCTCAGGTAACTGGGAGTTCGGTGATGACGAGCCGATGTCGCAGAGGTTCAACCGGATCCCGCGCCGTCTCGGCATACCACCAAGTAAATATAGCTTTTTTGTAAATTTTCGCTACATCTTATTCTCTGTGGAGCCGACCTGATGTCCTTCTATGTTATAGGTGCGCGCGAGAGGAGAAAGGAGGCCAGACGAGTCGGATGGGTGAAGAACGCGGCCTGGTTTCGGGCCGTTGAGACGTATCGAGGCCACGAAGATAGGTCGGCCTTCGCCCTTTTAGACTACGAGCCGAGATACCGCTCTTACAAGAAGAGCCTCGCACACCGCCAAGATGCCTTAGCCGAGGTTGAGGGAACCGAAATCGAGGAGGTCGATCGGGAGCGGGCTGTAGACGATACTGAGGGCCGAGATTCACCAGGGACTGAAGCATCCACTTCAGGTTCCGACCTCGGGGACGGAAGTTCTTCTACGAGTAGCTCCGGAGAAGACGAGCCAATGGACAAAAACCGCCCGAGACCCCCAGTGAAGAATCTTCGGTCTGCAGCCTTTGGGGGTGTGACTCAAGGTGCTGCCGCTTCATCCTCCAGGGCTCCTTCTTCCGTACCTTCTTCTTCCAGGCCCCAATCTTCCATGCCTGGTACTGGTGTTCCTCCTTCTTCTTCTGCCCAAACCTCGGGGGTTGGTACCGACGAGGTCGCAATGGAAGAGGTACGCCGGCAAAAGAGAGTCAGAACTGAGGGGCAGTCTGCCCTAACTACTGTGCAAAGGAGGGTTGACCCAGGGGCGACGAGCCAACGGTCTTCAGTGGCGCCCTGGAGGCCGAGCTTGCTGCTTCAGCCAGGAAGACCGTTGACCGTGGAGGACCGACTTGGCGGTCATCCCTTAGTGGCGGCTGCGCTTGGCGACGCTTGTACTTTGCCCCGAGACATGGAGAAGCATGATGAGCTTGACAACGTCATGTTGCTAGTGACGCAAATGGAGTCTGCTCTGAGCGTAAGTTTAGTCTCTTTCGTTTTTCTTCTGTGCTTGAGTTCGGTAGTAGTTGTCTAAAAGTTTATTCTCTTTGCAGATCGTGCAAAAGTGTCATCTCTCTGTGCGAAGGGTCCAGCGAGCCAGGAAAATCCAGGCCAACGCTGAGGCCAAGGTTGAAGAGTACAAGAAGTCTTTGGAGGCCAACAGAGAAAGAATCAGAGAGTATGAAGAAACGTCTCGTGCCATTCTATCTGAGCTTGACAAGGCAAAAACCGAGATTCAAGAAGGAAAGTTGAGGGAGGCTGAGCTCCAAAAGAAGATCGCCGATCTAGAGCAGGAAAAGGCCGAGACCGAATCCAGAATCCGGGCCGATGCCAACAGTGCATATCTTGAAGGATTCCAGGAAGCTGAGGCCGAATACGCTGCCCAAGTGACCGGAGTCAGGGATGATTCATGGGAGATGGGCTGGAAGGCCGCCCTCGAAAAAGCTGGAATCCAAAGCGATCATCCGGCTTTCTTGAATCCTGACAAGTTTCCAAGCTCGGTACCTGCGAACGTCCTGCCTCCTACTCCCGAGGTTCCTCCCGTTGCGGTCGAGGAACCAGTCGTCGAGCCCCTTCATGCTGAGAACGAGGTCATCCAGATAGAAAGCGATGTACCTGTTGCCCCTGCTCCCTGAGTATCTTTATGTATTTAGCAGTTTCTTCTATTCTCTCTTTCGGTTTGTTTTTGTTGGGAATATATGTCCCTTTGGTTTGCGAGTCACACTCGCCTGATGTAAGAACTCTTTTTTAATGAAATCCAACATTAAGGCAAATTGTCTTTACGTCTTTCTTAGACCTTAATGTTTACAGACACTATTTTTGCCGAAATGTATATCTTTACCGAATTAGCACACGTAGTAATTTTAGCCAATGAACTAAGAACCCAAGAGAAGCAATTCGGTAGAAATCCTGTCCGAACTCCGCGCTGCTTTTGCTTTTCAAAGCGCGAATTCGGACTCTTTTGTGGGACATGTCTGGCCGGTTCATTCCGGCAGTATAGTCCGTCTCTGCCAGTGATCTGGTATAAAGACCGAGATCGTTTGTGGCCAGAATTTTGTTTGATATGACCAAATGGTTCTTCACCAATGGTGTAGGTATTACCTCGCCAGTGATCTGGTATATGTACCGAGATCTTCTGTGGCAGAGGTCCGAAATTCTGCGCGTGATCTGGTAGGCGTACCGAGATCTTCTGCGGCAGAATCGTGGCACCGAAAGGACGGCTATTGCGCCGAACTGTTGGAGAGTTTGCCGAGCTTTGTGACTCGTAAAAAATCGAAATGTCAAGGAACGAAAGAATAGCTTTATTGATGCTTGAAATTTCGACTACAGATCAGAAATAGAATTTTTTTGAGGTGAGCGGCATTCCATGGCCGTGGTAACTGTTTACCATCCATGTCCTCCAATCTGTAAGCTGATTGACCCGCTGCAGAGATCACTTTGAACGGTCCGAGCCATGTTGGCGCAAGTTTGCCTTCGTTTGGATCTTTGTCTGCTGGCAGCGCCTTTTTCAACACCAGTTCCCCAATGGAGAACTTTCTTTCCCGGACTTTTTGATTATAGCCCCTAGCCAATTGCTGCTGGTAGGCCGCTAAGCGAACGGCTGCAGCTTCTCGTCGCTCTTCGGCCAAATCAAGCTCTCGTCCAAGATTAGCATCGTTCTGGCCTAGGTCGAAGAGTTCCGACCTCAATGTCGGAAGTCCGATCTCTAGGGGTATCACTGCTTCGGTACCATAGGCCAAAGAGAAAGGCGTCGCCGAAGTGGAGCGCCTTGGAGTAGTCCGATAAGCCCACAGGACACTCGGGAGTTCTTCAACCCATCTTCCCTTTGCTTGGTCGAGTCTTTTCTTAAGGCCATCGAGAATGACCTTATTAGAAATTTCAGCTTGACCATTGCTCTGCAGGTAGGCTGGAGTGGAATAATGATTTCGGACCCCTAGATCTTCGCAAAATTTTTTGAAGAAGGCGGAGTCGAACTGTGTCCCGTTGTCCGAGATCAAAACTCGAGGAATACCAAACCTGGTGACGATATTCTTCCATACAAACTTTGTTGTGTCTTTTTCAGTGATGGACGAGAGCGGTTCTGCTTCTATCCACTTTGTAAAATAATCAGTAGCTACAATTAGCCACCTCTTATTTCCTAATGCTCGGTGGAGAGGTCCAACGATGTCCAAACCCCACTGGGCGAAAGGCCAAGGGCTGGAGAGCGGGCTCAAATCCTGCGTTGGTTGATGTAGGGAATGTGAAAATTTCTGACACTTCTCGCATTTCCTAGCATATATCTGAGAATCTTTTTGCATGTAAGGCCACCAGTAACCCTGGCTGAGAGCCCGGTACGCTAGTGACCGACCTCCGATGTGACTTCCACAAATCCCTTCATGGATCTCGAAGAGAAAGTCCTCGACTTTGCTTGGGTGGACGCATTGAAGGTAGGGGCCTGTAAATGATTTCCGGTAGAGCTTACCCTCTGGAGATAGCCAAAACCTAGTAGATTTCAGCCTCATTTTATGAGCAGCAATTTTGTCTTCCGGAAGCTGATTATCTTTGAGGTACGAGATGATTGGGTCCATCCAACTTGGGCCGAGATCCACACAAAGTATCTGACGGGCTAGGTGAAGCTGAATACTAGGTTTCGCTAATGATTCAACCTCAATGATTCTTTTTCTTCCAGCCTCAACGGCGGATGCCAGATTAGCTAAGGCATCTGCATGGGAATTCAACTCTCTGCCGACCTGCTTCACTTCTACTCTTTCAAACTTAGAGAGGTGCTGTTTTGCAAGAGTCAGGTAGGCCGCCATTCTACCATCACGGGCCTGATATTCTCCGCTCAACTGGCTCGTCACCAGTTGTGAATCACAGAAGACGACCAGATGTCGTGCCCCCAGAGTTTTGGCGCTGTCAAGTCCTGCAATCAACGCCTCATACTCGGCTTCATTGTTGGTAGCTTTGAAATCAAGTGTCAGGGCCTGCTCGATGACTAATCCTTCTGGAGATTGGAGGACCAAGCCAGCGCCAGCCCTTTTAGAAGTCGAAGATCCATCGACAAAAACCTTCCAAGCTGAATCGAGGAACTGTTTCCAAGATTTTTTTTTCTTGAAGGTCGGTGTCGGTGACATCACTGGCACTCTTATTGTCCCCCAGTTCGGTTTCGAGTTGGCTTGGTGCCGAACTAGGAGAGATGAACTCCACTAGGAAGTCCGCTAGTACTTGAGCTTTTATCGCCGTTCGGGGCCGATATTGGATATCGTATTGGCCCAGTTCGACTGCCCACTTGGAAACCCTCCCAGAGAAGTCTGCTTTGTAAAAAAGTTGTCGGAGAGGATATTCCGTTACGACGGTGATCGTATGAGCTTGGAAATAATGGGAGAGCTTGCGGGAAGCACTGACAAGGGCTAACGCGAGTTTCTCCAATTGCAAGTACCTGGTCTCGGCATCAATGAGGATTTTGCTGGTATAGTAAATACGCTCTTGCCTTGCCTCCTCTTCTCTAACCAGCACCGAGCTCACCGCGTGATCGGACACAGCAAGGTATATATAAAGCACTTCTCCCTGTTTCGCAGTTGAAAGCAGGGGTGGTGAGGAGAGATACATTTTGAGCTCATGCAGAGCTCGGTCGCATTCTTCTGTCCACTGGAACGAGGAATTTTTCTTGAGGAGTTGAAAGAAAGGTCGGCACTTATCCGAAGATCGGCTGATAAAGCGGTTGAGAGCAGCCGCCATGCCCGTCAATCTCTGGACTTGTTTTGTAGTGGTAGGACCTTGTACTGCTTGGATAGCCATTATTTGATCTGGATTGGCTTCAATGCCTCGTCTGGTGACGAGACTCCCTAGAAACTTGCCGGAGCCTACCCCAAACGCGCATTTTGTTGCGTTCAGCTTGAGCCGATATATTTTCAAGATGCCAAACACCTGGCGTAGGTCGGCCAGATGATCCTGGGACTGTTTGGTTTTGACGACCATATCGTCAATGTAGACCTCCACAGTTTTGCCGAGAAGGGCCTTAAACATTGTGGTGACCAATCTCTGGTAGGTCGCCCCCGCGTTCTTCAGCCCGAAAGGCATCACTTTATAACAGTAAATCCCTCTTGGGGTTATAAACGCGGTTTTTTCCTCGTCGGGGCCGTACATCGGGATTTGGTGATATCCCCGATAAGCATCGAGAAAACTCATTCTCTCATGGCCCGCGGTAGCGTCGATCATCTGGTCGATCTTCGGCAGAGGGAAGCAATCCTTTGGGCAGGCTTTATTGAGGTCGGTGAAGTCTACACAGACACGCCAGCTGCCGTTTTTCTTCTTGACCACTACGGTGTTAGCTACCCACCTTGGATAGTGGACTGCTCTGATCGCCCGGGCTTGCAGCAATCTGTCGACTTCTTCGGCCACGGCCTCTGTCTGTGGGATCCCAGTCCTTCGGGCCTTCTGGATGACAGGCTTCTGTTTGGGATCCACATTCAAATGATGGCATAGCACTTCGGGGTCGATGCCGGGCATTTCATTTGGGCTCCAAGCAAATACTTCTTTATTTTCAATTAAGAAGTTCAAGAGCTCGGACTTCTCAGGCTCACCGAGCTCGCTGCCGAGCAAGAAATATTTCTCGGGATCGTTGGGATCGATGTTGACCGAGGTTAGATCTTCAACACTTTTATGCTCGGGGGCGCGGCCGATCTTTTCCAATTCTTCTTCGAGTTCGGCCATGTTAACTTGCTGCGGCTCTGCCTCCCCCGGGACCACGGCCATCAAGCATTGCCTGGCCATTTGCTGGTCGCCCCTTACCGTCACCACCTCAATTTTGCCATCCTTATTTTCTAAAGGAAATTTCAGTTTTTGGTGGTACGAAGAGGGTATAGCCTCTAACTGATGCAGCCAAGTTCTCCCTACGATGGCATTGTAAGGAGACGGCGCGTCCACCACAATGAAGTCTGCCATGACAATGGCTCCTTCGACTTGGACTTTCAGGGGGACCTTCCCCTTTGGATACACTGGTTTGGCGCTGAACCCCACAAGGGGAATTCGTGCTTCCAGCAGATCTTCCTCTTTGAGACCCATTCTTTTGAAGCAGTCGTAATAGAGGATCTCGGATGAACTGCCGGGGTCGACGAGAATCCTCTGTACTCTGCAATTTTTCAGCTTCAGGGTTATAATGAGTGGGTCATTGTGAGGGAGTTGGACGTCTTCCAGGTCCTTTTCTCCGAACCAGATTTTTGGCCTATCCCTCCGAGCTTTTTTTGTAGCTGGTTCGAGCTCGGCTGACAGGACCTGCTTGCCGTGGGAAGCCTTCCTCGCCACAGCGCGAGATTGGTCGTTCCCCTTCGGAGCACTCCCCTTCGGTGCAGACGCCAAGTGAATGACGTTGATTATTCTCTCGGACTCATCACTATCCCGATCTTCGTTTCGGCGAGGATGATGCTCCTCGCGTTGAGTTTGGTTAACTCCCTGGCCACCCTCTTTGATATATTCTCGAAGATGACCGTCTTTCACGAGCTTCTCCAGATGTGACTTGAGGCTATAACAATCCTCCGTCATGTGGCCGTTCTGCTTATGATAGGAACAGAACTTATTTTGATCTCGGGTGGACGGATCAGCCCTCATCGGTTGCGGCCACTGAAAGTATGGTCGCGTTTTTATTTTACCAAGGATCCTATAGATTGGCTCCTTGAAAATTGTGTTGACAGCAGTGAACGCCGTAACGCGCTGCTGTCCCTCTCTGTCGCGCGAAGCCCTTCTAAGCTTGTTGCTACCCGCGGAAGGTGTATACGGAGTAGCCGAACTGGAAGGTTTTTGGCCGTGACCGACATCCTCCCTCCGAGGCGACTTATCCCTCTTGGAGAATTTCGCTTCCCGGGTGAAGCCAAAGCTTTCCCGAGCTCGGGCATCGTCTTCTTCTTGCTCTATGAAGCGATTTACCCTGGCCATGAGAGCTTTCATGGAAGTTACAGGGTTCCAGATCAGGTACTTACGGAGCTCATTGCCGGGAAGTAGAGACTGCTGGAACGATTTAATAGCCACTTCTTCAGTGGCGTTTTCGACCTGACTGTAAATCGTCCAGAATCTCTTGGCGAATTGAGTAAGAGACTCGTTCGGCCTCATCTTTAGCGCCATAATGTCAGCGTCAGTCTTGGGGATGATTCTGTGTGCTTGGAATTTTTTCAAGAAAGAGCCTTGGAGCTGTCGCCAGCTCGTAATCGACTCTTCTGGAAGTGCACAGAACCATCTCAAAGAGAGATCCCCAAGACTGGAAGAAAAGACTCTGCAGTTGAGGTGACCGAGGTCTCCCCAGAGCGACATTCTTTGAGTGAAATGCCGAATGTGTGCTCCTGGATCCGAGGTTCCGTCATACAAGACGAACCGTGGGACGACGAACTTCTCTGGGAGAGAAAATTCTCTTATCTCCTGCGAGAAAGGAGATCTACCAAGGTTCTCCGCGTCGCCGACATCCAATTGTTCGCGGGCGAATCCGGCTGCTTCCATGTTGCGCCGGATTGTCTGTTTGACTTCTCGGGTCAGCCATTTCTTCATATCATTTTTGTCGTCGAAAGTGGATTCTTGCTTTCTTTGGGAGCAGCTATCCCCCGAGCCTTCGATGTGATCTCGGGAGCGCCTCTTGCGGTTCAGGTGCTGCCGTAAATCATCATGGATGACTGGACGTACGACGTTATTCGTGGAAGCCTTTTCCACTTCCCGGAGCTGCTGCTGGAGCTGATAGATTAGCTTATCCTTTTCTTGGATAATCAGGTTCTGGGTCCTGATATCCGCGAATGAGGATGTGTGTTCGTCACGCGCCTGGTGTACGACCGGCCCTTTGCCCTTCTGCAGCGATTTTGGTGGAGGGTTGTTTTCCGTAAGAGGCCTTGTCTCCTCCATTAAGGGTGAGACGGAGCCAGAATTGTAGCTCTCCACCACGACCGGGCGTTCAGCACTTTTCTCATGTCGAGATACGGCACGGGACGTTCCAGGACGTGCAGTCATGTCTACAGACTTTGTCTTTCCACCTCTCTTGCTCTTTGGAGGCATGGTGTAAGGGAAGAAGATTTCTGAGTAAAGGTGTTTACTTCGTTCCCCACAGACGGCGCCAATTGTAGGTGCACGAAAATTCACAGACCCGGAGATGGTGAATTCTGGACCTACTAGAGATGTGGTGTGATGCCTCAGAAAAGAACCTGAAAGGAGAAGAATGGAAAGAGCAGTCAAAGACCCTGGCTGAAGGCAGCGCAAGGCTCTCCGATGCCTAAGTCGGTACGAGGACGTGACAGTAGGGTAGAGATTTTCAAATGTCAATTGTAAGTGTCTGAGTGCGTACCTTTTGAGGAGACTGAGTCCTCTTTTATATAGTGATAGGGACTCACAGATCGATCGACGTGATTCCCTTAATCGGGGTAACTGTCCCTCAATCGGGGTAACTGTTTCAGTCGATCACGCCCCTTAAATGGTGATAACGGCTCAGTCAATACCTATCCCCCATTTATAGTCGTAACGTTGCTCATTCCCCTTAACATTCGCCGCCTCATAAACCATACAGCCACGTCCCTCGGCCGTTACGCCATGTCTAGGCGACCGAGATTGAGGCGAGTACATCCGAGGTTAGATGCGGCCGAACTGAGGTAGGAGTGAGCTGAGGGAGGTGCGTCTGCAATACAAACAAGTCGACCGAACTGGTTCGGCAAGTATGAGATCTCTGCCGAACTGTGATGCTAAAGTCGAGATCGAGACGAGTTCGGTGCCGAAATACCGCGTATTCCCCTTATTGCTGACGGAGTGGGCCCAATCTCGGTGTTCGAGAAATGCCCCCACACACTATCCATCAGATAATTTACATGGTGTTAATGAGTGTTAAGTGCTTAGATTAATTAGGGGCTAGGTTAATCCCCCACAAGCCAGACTATTTCTAAAAGTTGTTTCTCATGTGATTGAACAATAATTTATATATTTGAATCTATTTAGGAAAATCCTCAAATGATAACCGTTAGCATCATAGCTTACCACTCCTTTTTTTACCAGCACATTGGATCCCTACAATCAATCAATCTAACCTCCTCATACTCACTACCCTGGCATGGATTAGCACGTATCTAAATTGGACACCTCCGGCTATTACTCACCAATGGACTAAAAATGTGAAGCCTTCCAAAACCATTAAAATTGAGGGTCATAGATCAGAGGGTTAGGACTTAGGATGATCTGATGGGATTGACCTCTCATATACGCTTGAGCGTATACCGTTGGGTCTCATTCAAATATTTGGATCTCCCACCTCTATCATGATTGACATGGTCATAGGTGGGCCTCACAAGAAAGTGCTCATGGATGTCGCTAAGGAGAGGATGGCCCTTATATCTACATCTATATCTCTCTCTATGGGGGGAGATGCTCCTATGAGAGATATCTCCCAATAGGAGCATCTCCCATCTATGTATACAAAGTAAAATTACAAGTTGTGCAACATAACTACAGCTCATGGGAAGCCACCCAAATTGGCTAGACTCTCATATGGAGCATATCCTCATCTAATCCTACTTGCAGAAGTTTTATCCTTTTTTTTTTTTCTTTTGGGCAAGAGAAGATCAAATAATCAAACAAAAAACCACAAGCAACCCTCTCAAAAACCACCCACAAAAATTAACCCAATTGATAGGGGTCTATAGCCCACAAAAAGTTGATACCTGCTTGACCCCCTTTTGTCAAGCTGGTGGGCTACCATATTAAGTATTTTAGGAATGCAGAAAGCTTTTACTGACTAAAAAAAATTGCACGTGTAGATATCTCTAATGACAGTCTTGATCCTCCAATCAAAAACTCCTCTAAAAGCTTTCACTACTTTCAAAGCATCCTTGTACAAAATAAATCTCTAAAGCCCACATTCTCTTGCCTCCTTTGGTGCCAAAGGAGAGCCAACCTCATTTTCAACCTCTTTAGCGGAGTAGGTTTTAGGTCTTTTGGCAGCACATTCAGCAACAAGAGAACTATTATGAACTGGCATGCAAACCCCATTTGTCTCTAGTCCTAGGATGGGGATTTTCATCCCTTGACTTGCGTGCACCCTAGGGGCTGCACTGGCAATAAGAGTGAGCTAAATAACTCACCAGATTACTACTGTGTATAATGAGATTGATTCTCCAATACAGATTACTTGTGTGTGTAAACTTACATCCTGTGGGGTCAACTTGACAGCTTCAAAGGCAGGAGAGCTAGAAGTGGATCAATTTTGATGGGAATTGGAGTAATCATAAATTCAGTTTTCAAGCAAAAAAAAAATCATAAATTCATTCCAATAATGATCTGAACCATTAATTTGAGAGCCTCAAAGTAAAAATGGTTCAAAACTTTTAGGATTATAATGATTTTGTCAAAATCTTGAACATATTTTATTATTATTATTTTTTTTTTTTGTTACAGGAGGGTTCTCAATCCGTTGGGCGGGATTAATCCCTCTGGGCCAGAGAAAAGCCGTGTAAAACCCATGTGGCCCCTAGGTTGTAGGACTGTTGGACTCAATCTTCGGTTTCTGAAGAGGGGGGAGCCGGGAATCGATATTGTAGCTCCGGAAGATAAAGAAACCATGATCCTGACCATTCGACCAACCCCTTAGGATTACAGTTTTGATTTTTGTAAGCATAGGCATGTAAGATCAAATTGTAGGTGGACTTTTTATGTTAACAGATAAGGGGAATAATTTGAATGGGCTTGCAGAGAATATATCTAACATATCATTGTTGTAAATATCATTATTGCAAGAGATAGTATTCACTTAATTTCAGATTTTTTGTTTTTTTATTGGAAAAATATCATTAAAATAGATTTTAACTAAAAAGTAAAACCATAAAATGTTTTTGAATTAAATGATTTGATCATCAAGGAGAAAAAAGAAAAATAAAAGATCATACGACATCGCGGTATAAAAAAGCATGGTAAATCTTTTTATATAAGATTTTCAGTTAAAACTAAATTAACAGTTACTTGCACTCTTTCATCCTTTTTTCTAAAAGCAGACACTGGTTTTCAAGATCAAAAACAGTGACCATAATGGTTTACAAGATCATTGAAGTAAAAAAAAACAAATCGAGTAGATACTTTTTACAGTGGCTCTCTCTCTCTTCCCTCTTTCAGTCTTGCTCCTTGACTATCTGCCATTCACCGACCCACCGACTTTAACTTTCTTGTGACTGTACCGATTTGACCTCTGGATACACTGACTCTCACCTAATTCATTACTCTCACTTTCTCCCTTTCAGGACCTTTCAATGGGACTAGCCCTGGCTGTCTTCTCATCAACCCATTTCTATAATGGGGTTATTTATGTGGCTTGAAGGCTAGGGTCCCTCCATTTACTTTGAGTAATTTTGATATTATGATTCTAATGGCTATGGTTGAACTGAAATATCCATTCTTTGATTGATAAAGGCTGTGTAACCACCTTATTTTTGTGATATCTACAAATAACAATATATAGCTTTGGTTTTTATTACAATAACCTGCACTTCCATTGTAATATCAATGGAACTTGAGTTTTGTCTTTTCCTTTAATAATATGTATACATGTGAGTGCCTAAATTAACAAGGACTTGATACGGACTTGTTTGGGTGGATATAGAACTTCTTGGAAAGGATTGAACGCCTAGGACCTGAAAGGGGAGAAGAGAGACAAAGGTCAGAGACCCTGGCTATACTCAGCCGAAGGCGCTACGATGCCTGAGTTAGTGCATCCCTTAAACAAAGGATCAACAAACAGAGAGAAAATGCAAAAATTGGAGGATATGAGTGTGACAGTGTGTTTGCTTAAGGTTGTGTACCTCTTCCAGATCAGTTCTTTGGATATATATAGGCGGAAGTCCCATCAGACCTTACCTGGTAGTTGGAAGTATAGTCTCATCAGACTTTACCCTGACTTCGTGGTAGTAGTTGGAGGCACGGTCCCATCGGACCATACCATGATGTAGATCCCGTACTTTCAGGGATTGTGGATGTGACTATCGGATAAGGACAACCCCTTATCTCTTACCCGGTACTTGTCTCTCAACACGTTCCGTAACGTGGCTGAGTCTTAATAGGAGCACAGTTGTAACTGACCGAGCATCGGTGTCCATCTCGATTAGCCGAACCGAACTGAGCATGACGCCGGGGTCAGGTATGGGCACACTTTGGCACTATTGCTGAGCGACAGGGCACTATTGCCGAATTGCATAAAACCGAGGTCAAGATATGCCGAGCTGGTACTTTTACTGGGACTAGGATAAACTTGATATTATGGAAATGTCCCACACAATATATATATTATATATTCGGGGCTGGTCCACACAAAGGAAACCACTATCAAACCCGCCCTTAATGGGAATGGTTTGATATGGATCTCATTTATACCCGACCCATCCCCATCCCCATCCCCATCCCCAGCGCAAAGGCAAACCTCCAAAGTCCAAACAGACAAATATACCATCCCCATCCGGCCATCCCCAACTCAAAGGCAAACCTCCAAAGTCCAAACAGACAAATATATAAAAACTCAGGAAAGAAGCAGGGTATACTAAATATTTGCAGCATATGATACAGCACAGTTAGAACAGGGAAGTCCCAAAAGGGTTAAAGTCAACACGCTAAGAAGCCCACCATCCACATTCGAGGCATAAGGAAATTAACACATCCCAAGCACAGGACCAGAGGGACGCGTGAGTTCTCATCTCGACCCTCCATAAGTTGGGAATCCCCCTGAATTGCATGGAGAGGCCCGGGACAAACTAGCTTCATATCATATTTGTAATCTATACCCCAAGGGGTAGCTCAGTTGGCCTAGTACCTCGGTTTGCACCCGGAGGTTATGTGTTTGAAACTGCACTACCACACTGGGGCTACAGGGGAATTTACCCTGCTTCCCTCTGGGCCCGGAGAGATTAGTCCAGCCCATAGGGTTGGGAACCCTGCGATAGCAAAAAAAAAAAAAAAATATTTGTAATCTGAATAAACATCACAGTAACTAGAAAGTTATTCCGGGTGGAAACTGGAATTGAGTGGGGAATCTAATGCATTTCCCTTTTGTAAGATATGTATATAGAACTCTACGCATCACACCTGTCACTGATGGGCCAGGCCAGCTTGAGTGTGAACCAAGTCTGGCCTGAATTGAGCTGGATATATATGACCTGTGTTTTTCTACCCCTGAGTAGGTTGAAGGCAAGAGTTTGGACTGTAGTTAAACAGACCATAGATCGATTACGTACGTTCACAGGTCCACCGGGCCTACTATCTTTATCACACTTGCCCCATATTTATTTGGTAAATGGGCTTCCATGGGCTTAACTATCAGGATCCGTGCCTAAATATTTGTACTGATAACTGAACAGGGAAAGCTTGGACAAGATTTGGCGTAGCTCGACGAGGCAATGAACAACCCTAGCACTGCATTTTGGAATAATTGAAGAATGCCCTCTATGATAGGGTGCCCATCACCACGCTGAGCCGGACCAAAACTTGTATAAGCCCAGCCCATTTGGTTATGGTTGCTGATATTTGGATTATAGGGTGTCCATCACCTGTTTGAGCCTAACCAATCCTTGTTTAAGCCAAGCCCATCCCAATATATGGGCCTCAAAGCATGCATAGGATTAGGCTCAGGCTGTTTAAAATCAGGGAAAATTAGGCCTGGGTTCTTCAATTAGCCTAAAACTGCAGCCCAATCCTGATAGATGGGGGCTGGATCAAACAAGCCCAATGAGCAGTCTCCATTCATTATGAAGAACGAAAAGCCTGCAATCCTGCTTGGGAGGCCTGACTGGGTATTCCCAAATCCCAACACAACAAACTGCATACTTTCCCACTATAAGTTTGGCATTGGATTGGAACAGGTTTATGCTATTGGATACCAATTGCTCAATCTAAACCACGTCCATTCATTAATAATCAACTTAAGTAGCATGGGCATGTTGAAGTTCCATGCTTAGGGTAAAGGTAAGATTCGCAGGTTGAGTAGCACTATGGTTCTAAACCCAAACCAGGCCCATTATGGATCTTGGTCCTCCACAGCTTGTGCACCAAAGTCTCTTTTTTGCTTGTAATGGAAGAGGATTGTCAGGAGTGGTTACACAAGGTTGACCCTTGACCGATAAAGTAAAATGTGGCAAGGGTCTGGCCAGTGTTCTGTTCCTGTACCCATCCTAAGTACTGTCAATTAACGCAGAGATAAATCGGCTTTCAGAGGAGGATCCGTTTATTCATTGTATATGCTGCGCGCATTTTATTATTTTTGGCCACTTTATTCACAACCGACTCTACCTTGCGTGAGCGGTGCGCATGCCAGGAAGTTCTCATGGAGGAATCTCTTAACATGTAACCCCCTCAGCTAATTAAATAACGAAATGGCCTTTTTTTTAATACTCCAGTAGTGGTTTTGCTTGCATGCCATATTGGAATTGAGATGTTGTAAGAGTTTGGTTTCCGCCATAGTTGTCAATATGGTTTCGATCTCTATTTCGGTCTAGTCTGCAAAATAAAAAGTTTCAGAATTTCAACGAGACTTTTTGAAATTACGTTTTGGAGAAAATATAAGATAATATATATATACATATATATATATATATAATAATAAATATAGACTTAATCCATTCTTGTAAAATTTTGTGAAATTTTTGAAAAAAATAAAAAATACAAAGTATATAGAGGATTTTACCGGAAAAATCCCGAAATATAGTCATATGTCCCGAAGGGTCCTGGCAAAATATGTAGCACTGATTAGGTCCTTCAGTACTCATTTGGTTTTTTTTTTTTTCAACTTTGATAGGAGCAACGCTAGCGTCGCCCTAGCGTCGCTCGTGTCTGACGAGGGCGACGCTAGCGTCACTCATCAATGTCTAGCGTCGCTCGTTAGCGTATCTTTTAATGTCTAGCGTGCTCAGATATTGGGATGATAATTCCTAGGACTTCAAATACATGAAACCACGAGACCCTTGGTAGTCTCACAGTTGGATTTGAGATCAAAGTAGCTGTTTTTGGAGGTCTCATATTTCCATCATGATAGATGCATTGGATCTAAAAATCCACTCCATGAATCTGAACATACAGTATGAATTGCACATCTGCCCTCAAAAGTTATTGTCACTTTGTATTCCTTAGCCAAATGATCATAAGCAAACCCAAAAGACTTTCCTGGCCATCCAATATCAGAAAAGGCTGGAGCAAATGGAGGGAGTTTTAAGAACCAAACAATGAGGGAGTTTTAACAAATATGAGTCCAATGATGGAGGCCCATGAATGAAGCATCCTCTTGCCTTGTTTTCCCTTCTATAATAAATTGCTATTTGCAATGCATCTACAAGAGAAGTATATATACCCTGTTTCCCCCTTTCTGAAAAAGAAAATATTTTATAAGACTTCTACCGTAGTAGATTGTATAACGTGGTCATGAAGACTGTCTAACATAGAAGTCCAATTGTTACAACAGAAGGATTAGTTGATAACTAGTTTTCTGTTAGGATGTTTTTATTTGATTTAGAAGTGGGGTGCAAGGGTAGTCTGTAATCAATTAGTATCTGTAGTGTTCAAATGAAATGACACAATGACTTTTACATTCTTTACTTCTTAAAGATACCTGTTTAGCTCTTTGGATGTACTTGCATAAACAAGCTGGTTTAATTGTCAAGCGGTTTACAAATGTATACTGAATTTCAAATAGTAAATATATTTTCATCATCCATTCAACTTCTATGGCATGGTCCATGTGATATCTAAATCACATGCACACTTGCAAATTAGAAAGAATACAGCTTGGATCTCACTAGTGCATTTTATGCCCATGCTCGAGTTTCCCTCATCTCTGCATTTTATTCTCATGGATATCTTCTTCCTAATTCCAGCTGAAGGTCTTCATAATTCGGTGCTGTTCGTATGCAAATCATGGTGGAACACAATACAAGACCCTTATTTCATTGATCATCAGCTTTCTTATTCCAAATCCAATTTGATCTTTGAAGCTGTTGACAACAAGGAGAAAATGATCAATACCATATTATTAAAGATTAATCATGGGTCTCAAGTAAAGCCTAAAAGAAAGATTAATCGTGGTTCATTAAACACAACTAGCATATTATGTAAGAGATGCAAATGCTACGAAGGATCATGCTCAACGCTGAAAGCCTCTTGTAATGGTCTGGTTCTGATTTTATTTCATGATAACCTCATTTTTACCAATCCCATCACTAAGTGGTTCTTAAAACTCCCTCCAGTTGCTCCAGCCTTTTCTGGTATTGGATGGCCAGGAAAGTCTTTTGGGTTTGCTTATGATAATTTGGCTAGGGAATACAAAGTGATAATAACTTTTGAGGGCAGATGTGCAATTCATACTGTATGTTCAGATTCATGGAGTGGATTTTTAGATCTAATGCATCTATCATGATGGAAATATGAGACCTCCAAAAACAGCCACTTTGATCTCAAATCCAACTGTGAGACTACCAAGGGTCTCATGGTTTCATGTATTTGAAGTCCTAGGAACTATCATCCCAATATTTGAGCACGCTAGGCATTAAAAGATACGCTGACGAGCAACGCTAGACATTGACGAGCGACGCTAGCGTCACCCTCGTCAGAAACGAGCGACGCTAGTGTCGCTCCTATCAAAGTTGAAAAAAAAAACCAAATGAGTACTGAAGGACCTAATCAGTGCTACATATTTTGCTAGGACCCTTCGGGACATATGGCTATATTTCGGGATTTTTCCTGTAAAATCCTCAAGTGTAAAAAAACTAAAAAAAATTATGTAAAACACAATTTCGGCCAAAATTGACCGAAATTCAAACAAAAAAATTTTGACGGAAATTTCGTTTTAGCACTTGACCGAGATGAAGAATCTCGGCCAATTCGACCAGAACGGTACGAAATTAGTAATTATGGTTTCTACAATATTTTTAGAAGGAAAAGCCTCAGCTGAGCACCGCATGCCTAAATGCCTAGTGGTAATCCATTTGAATGGACGATAGAAAAGGGGCCCCCTTTCAATAGTCACTGATTTTGGGTTTGGTACCCATTTAAATGACTCAACCATTGGATCACCTATGTACTCGTTTTGGATTATGAGAATTTGTTAAGCATTTGATCTGATTGGGATGATGATTCGAGCCTCTATCTACACTGTATATAGTTAGGTAGGAGGGAGATCTTTTGATCCCCTCTCCCATCCCCATATGCCCAATCTAAACAACATGCATACATTAATAGTGTTGAAAATGTCAATCCCATGGGCATGTTGAAGTTCCATACTTAACGTTTGGGTAAGATTCACAGCTGATTGGGTAGCATTATGGTCTCATCCCAAACCCACCCCATTATGGATCTTGGTCCTCCACAGCTTATGCACCAAAAACTCTTTCTTGCTTTATGATGGGCACTTTTGTCAATTTATTATTAAAGTGAACATAAATGTAGAGTCTTCATTTTTTCGACAATGGATCACATCAAAAATACATATCTTGAAGATTATCTTATTCATTTGAAAAAAAACCTCATTCATCCACTAAATGAAAAAAAAAACTCACTTTTTGTACAAAAAGTCAAAAAGATTTCTTACAAATTCACTAAATACAAAATATTATCACAAGCCCCTTATATATTATATACTCTTGATTTGGTGCTTTACTTTAACTATATTTTACGATAAAATTACCAAACGGAGGTTGACCTCTGACCGATAAAGTGAAGTGTGGCTCAGGGTTGTCAAGGGTTAGGCTTAGTTCTTCTGTTCATTTACCCTTACTAACTACTGCAAAACGATAACTTTATGTGGCCAGTGCACTAGATGAGGAATTTTAGCCAAACTACAACCAAACAGGGAATCCATATATAAACCCAACTTTTTGTTGCTATTTTTTTTTTGTGGTCACTATTGGCATTCATTTTTTGTGTTGAGGGTGAATGACGACCTTCGCTATAACAAGTGAGGGTCGATGTGAACGTGGAATAGGTATAAACTCATCATCTTCTTCCTTCTTCTTTTCTTTCCCAAACTGAATCCAATAATGGAGAAATCCACCGCTCATTTTGGTTTACCCAGTTGCAACCATAGAGAGAAATGGATCCCTTGTGCATGACAGGTTTGTATTTCTTCTTTTATCCATTCATAGATATAATAGGAAATCATCCAAACGGGCTCTTTTCTATACATGTACATGTGGACGGCTCTTCACCGAGATTAAAGAATATGGGAGAATATTCACGTGCATCCATCCCTCACCATAAGGTGAGGGACACTTCCATAAATGAGAATTTTCAAGTATATAGGGTGATGTACACTTCCATAATTCATGTGCAAAAAGGGAAAATACCCTTACCATATGGTGAGGGATAGATGCACATGAATTTCTCCCAAGAATATATCCATGTACATGTGCACGGCTCTTTTCTAAATTCCATAAATAATTAGTTCAGTGGGCCTGGAGTCCAAGGCTCGAGTCGAGCCTGATAGGGGACCCTAGCTCGGCCAGTTGGTCTGTCTAAGTCCTTAAACATAGATTCCAGACTGTTTTATCAATGTTGCTGGTTCCACAGCAATGGTGTTGGCCAGTGTGTTGTTGCATCACAAGTTGATAGGAAATATTCGCCGTGCATTCGGTGGTAGAGTCTGAGAGACCGTCTGTCCAGATTGCTCTTTTCATTCATTTCTCCGTGTTTGGGGTTTTCTATTCGTATTGATGGGTCCACTGACCACTGTTCACTCATATATGTAATATAATATGATTGATATACTAGGCCTTCACACCAATGGCAGCATCTCCCTGTTTCTCACTCTACGTTGACCTTTGATGCTATGTTTGGGAGGGGAGGGGATGGAAAATTAATTTTACCTATTTTTGTTTGGAAAGTCAAAAAGTAGGGGGAAGAAAAGTAAAAAAGTATTATTTTGTTTATTTGTAAGGTATAGAGACAAAAACCATTTTACTCTTGCTTTTGTAAAAGTTTCAATTGAACAAAAATGGCAGTTAGTAATTTTCCACAAATTCCCCTCTTTTGTCCTCATTTTCCCCCTGTTTTTGGGGGAAAATTTTTTAGTGGGCTCCACACTCTTTTTCCTCCATTTTCCTCTCCCCCTCTTTCTCTCCCCCCCTTCCCAAAACCCTCATTTTTTATTTTCCCTATCATAAATAATATGAAACTTGTGGGTACTTGTGAGTTGTGACTGTTGTACATGTGGTCACGAGGACTCCTGCCACTTACAGCAAGAGGCAGTAACTGGTAAGGTTACATGTCCACGTTGCGCATTCATGCATCACATGAGTGTTGAGTGTATAAAAGGTGCACTCACACCAACTATGAGGCCTTTGATACTCATTATAAATAACTTGCAACACTAATCTAGAGAATCACATGGTTATGTGTGCACTGAAATTCTTTGGACCCATAATGTGATCCGACGACCACTAAAATCCTAAAAGAGAAAAAAGAAATCAGCTACAGAGGACCCGGATCCGAATCCGAATCCGATGAAGATAAATGGATCGAGATTTTGATTCCTGCCCGGCCGCCGATGGATCCGGATTCAAAATATAAGCCGGCGCATGGATCCGGGTTCATATCATAATATAAGCTGCGCGCATATTACTTACAACCGACGATACTTTGCGTGAGCGGGGAGCATCCGAGCATGTCATGGAAAGAAGTTCACGTGGAGGAATCTCACCCCCGCACGCTTATTAAATTACGAAATTGCCTTTTCCAATAAATTTCGTATGCCCTCCACACATAGGGGTTTTGCTTTCATGCCGTATTGGGATTGAGATGCTTTACGAGTGGCGGTTTCGTAATATTTTACCGACGAAAAGTCTCAACTGAGCACCGCATGCCTGAAAATCCAGTGGGGCCCACTTAATAATCCATTCAAGTGGACAATAAAAGAGGGCCCCCTCCCATTTGTAATTGATTTCGGGTTTGACAGACACCCATTCAAATGCACTCGAGCGTTGAATTAACTATGTACTCGTTTTGAATTGTGAAAATTTGTTAGCCATTGATCAAGTGATTGGAATGATGATTCAAGCCTTTGTCTGCACCATAAACAGTTAGATGGGAGGGATGTCTTTCAATTCCCCCTCCCATACCTAAGTGGGCCCCAAAGGAAATGGTGCTCACCTTATTGTGAACACTGATGTGCATGTGAGGGGGCCCGTTTTTAAAATATCTGAATTGTTTTCAAAACCGTCATTATATCATCAATATGTTTATTTAGACCATTTGTTTGCATGAAATTATCCATGGTGAGAGGGTTCCAATAAAGGATTCTGAATTTCTCCTTTTTCTAAATCTGGTAATATGATTTGAACCTATAGCCTCAAGGCTGCAATAGGGAGCATATTTCATTGTGCCTCTATTAAAAATACACATCCAAGATAGGGCCTTGGCTTTTGTAGTATTTGATTTACTAGTCTGATAGGTTTTTTGTTTTTGATAACCTAAGGTATATCCCGCCCAGTCTAGCTCGGCCTTTCTGCCTTTGGCCCAGAACCTGAGGAACACTTGATTCTAGACAGCCAAAAAATAATCCCTAGAGGCGCATGCAAACCCTCCTAACCACAAGCTTAGCTAGTCTGATAGTTAAATAATTGTTTTTTTTCTATCTCTTCTTAGTTTATTTTCTATTGAGAGATATATTATTTGATGGCTGTAAATAGATCTTCACCCTTTTTTCCTCCAGTTTTAGTTAATGTGAGAATACAATTATTAGAATTGTTGGCAATGCAATTATATGCAAACAAATGGGTTTTTAGCTTTTTCCTTCTTAGTAAGGTTTTGACATTTTGAAATCACTAGTAAAACTAAAATATGACAAGAGTAGTGATAATTAAGCAAACATGCACCTAACAGGGAATTCGTACACGATTCCTACTTTTTTTTTTTTTTTTGTGGTCTAATTCGACCTTCGGTTTCAACGCTGGAGGTCGAATTCAACCCTGACATAGGAAGTGGCCTTAATACATTTTAGTTCCTTGCATCGAATTTGACCTTGTAAAAGACACCCGAAGGTCGAATTCGATCGAAAATGTACATGAGTTTTTTTTTACTTTATGATGGTCAAACAGCTGTGGCTTGGCTTTGTCATTAGTAGGGTCCTTTCTCTTACCTTTTCTTTGGTCTTGTTTTTTCTTCTCCTCTCGTCTCTTTTTTTTTCACTTGAGTTTGAGTTTGGGTACGATGGGGAAGAAGAGATTATGGGATTGAAAAAGGGTGTGGATTTGTGGTTTGGGAGGAGTGGGAAAGTGCTTCCGTTTGAGTGGAGGAGTTTATGATTGGATTTGTAGCAGATTTGGTGTTTGATTATGGCTGGTGGGGTTAGGGACAATAGGTGTAGTTCAGTGAGGGGTTTGGGAACAGTCCTTGATTGGGTTTGTTTGAGGTCTCATGGGTTGGTTTGGTTTTAGGGTTTCAAAATTTTATGTGGTGTGGTGCGAACATTCCGTGAACCTTCCTTCCGCAAATGAACTTCCATGGTGTGGTGTGAACTCAAATTAAAATTCAAATCGTTAATCTCAAGTCATTTTTTCTGTTTGCTATCTTACATATGCTTCCGCCTATAGGAGGCTTGCGATTTACCCGTGATGTGACAAAAGAGTTTCCATGGACCCCTTTTTTGCTTTTAAACAGTTTTCATGGACGTTGGTCTGTGCACTAGTTGAAAATGTTGCCTGTGGTGTCAAATAGTAGAAGGATATTACTATGCCATTGCCAGATCAACAACCACTACAGAACCCCCCTTTAATATGCATCTAGTGTGTGTCATTTTTTTATTTTCCTTAACTAAGATACCCATGTATGATATTTTTTTCTCTAGTTGGCCCAGTGGCCAGGAGATGTTGAATAAACAAGCTCACCCAGGGATTGATCCGGGGTGGAACTATGGGAGCGAGTGTGCTTAGCCACAACTGTGATTCCCATGATATATGATGACCAGCTGAAAAACTCATGTACTACCCTCTCAGTACCTAAAGTTAGAAAAACTCATAAACATTTTTGGTTGAATGCGACCTTCGGGTGTTTCTTATAAGGTTGAATTCGATGTAGGGAACTAAAATGCATTAGGGCCACTTTCTATCTCAAGGTCGAATTTGACCTCCATTGTTGAAGCTGAAGGTTGAATTTGACAAAAAAAAAAAAGGTAAAAAAGATTAGGAATCCTATACTGATTCCCTGTTAGGTGCATATTTGCCTAATGTTCACTGTTCGGTGTACTGACCACATAAAATGTATTTTCAGGTAAAAACCTCAAAAGTTTATAAGAAAACCGGTAACATTTAAGTCCATCGTTAAAATCCTATATGCAGATTAAAAAAATAGCATAAAATGAGTTTTAGAGTCAATAATCAAATATGAACAAGCGTTTTTGCCTATGCAAAATTTTGGTCTATCAAACATTAGAAAAAGATCCATCACTTGGTTTTAGATCAAAGTAGAACAAGTCTAAAAATACCTGGAAAACAAATTTCTCTTCAAATTAAGGATGAAAGAACCATTCAAATTAAGGATCAAAGAACCAATCAAATTATAAATCCTAAGGGGTGGCTCAATTGGCCTAAAACTACGGTTTGCAATTGGAGGTGGTAGGTTCGAAGCTACACTATCACACTGGGGCTACAGGGAGTTTACCCGGCTTCCCTGTGGGCCCAGAGGGATTAGTCCAGCTCAAAGCGTTGATGATCTCAAATTCCTAATACTTCAAAGCTACAACAACAAAGAACCAAATGGACGAAAACATCTGACAAAATGAATGGAATATATGAGAGAGTTTTTTATACTCTATAACATTCTTGGACTAGGGTTTTTACCAAAAATTACAGCATAGAGTCATTAATTACTACAAAATGATTTAGCTTTTCTAATATTAGGATTTTTCTCTCTGGAAATACAGCTTTGATTATTAATTATTGCTGTGTGATTTGATTTTTAAGAATTACACATAGTGCATCATATAAAATGTATGTGTGCAAAGTGACAAAAGATAATGTAATTTTGTTGCAATGGACCAGGGAGAGAGGATGAAATCATGTCTTAATGGGACTAAATTTGTTGGGGGAGCTTAATGATAAGAAGTTCTCTTAGAAGAAATCAAACCATCTAAAAAAGACTAAAAAATACATCATTATTATCATCATTTAGAAAATGGAGCAAAACCACTATTATATGTTAAAGCTGTTGATCTCAATTGCAAAATTGACTGCCAATTTCACAATTGATTGCAAAACTGACTTTCATTTGACTAAAGAGATTAATTTTGACTAATGCAAAGAATCCTATCTAAAGATGAGTTCTCTTTAAGAAATGCCGATCTAAATAAGGCTTTCCTTTGAAAGAGGCCAATTTAGTGCCTGTTTGGAAAGTCTATTTCTAGGCTTTTAACGTCTTCAGACTGTTTGAAAACGGAAATAGACAGTTTGGAAGCGACATTGGGACCACCACTTCGAACCTCATAAAGAGGTTAGAGGACTATTTCTTTTCAGCCTGGGATGGAAGCAAAATCCAAATAGGCATATTTGTCGCTTCTACAGTATGTTGGGCGGTGATGGAGGTACTACCATTCTCTTTCTTTCTCTTTCTTTCTTTTTTATTTATTTCATGACACTACACGCCGATTTGAACCGTTAATCGACTTGAGAAGATGAAAAAATGGCTACAAGCTCAAATATGTCCGTCATGGATCTTGACATATTTGCAAAAAATCGTTGAACGGTAGGTTTGAATTTATGGATATTTTTTTGGTCCTATAATTGTGATAGAAGATATTATTCCTCTTTATAATGTTGAAAACAGTCATGACACCAAATTTCAGCCCCTTAGTCGTTCTAGATCTTGAGAAAATGAAGAAACTTCGTGAATCGTTGGATATCTCATGGCAGAAACAACATGTGCAACGTGATTTTGAATCTGTCCCCTTCTCTCTTTTTTACTTTGGATTTTGGGCCATTAGACAATAATCTGAGCCATTGGAAATATTCTAATGCCTAAACATGGCAATGGACTCAAATTTGGGTCGTTAATATGTCTCGAATTTCGATATATTTGTGAAAAATAGAAAAAGCTTATACTTGAATTTCTTGAGTTCTATGGGCCAAAAAAAGTAGCGATCCGAACTATTGATCCTCTTCAAAATGTCGAAAGCAAATGTGAAACTAAGTTTCAGCCCCTAATTTGGTCTATATCTTGAGAAATGAATGGAAAATCGTGAACCATTGGATCCTAACATCTATTTCAAATATATATATATATATATATATATATTTTTTGTTTGTCTTATCAAATTGCATATTTGTAGAGCATCAAATAGATCTGTTTCAAAAAGATAGGATTTGCCAAACAAGCCCAAGCCCAAGCCCCAAGTCTTGTAGAGAGATACGACACTAATTACTCTTTATCATGTTTGTTTCATCTATGCCTATTTCTTTCGTCTAATCTTTATCTAGCAAGCATAAGGCCATCAAATGGGCCCATCTATGGAATGGATGGAAAGACTCAAAGAATCCGGACTCACCTCAACTCCCTCACTTCCACACTTACATTACATTCGATTAATTTCATTTCAAATACACTTACATTACATTCGATTGATTTTCATTTCAAATACAGAGAAAGAGAACCTACCGTGTAGAAGTTTGTCTTATTGAAAATTATTTATGCTACCTCTATTAAAGTCTCCAAGTTTTGGTATGAATGGTTAACTAAAGAAACTAAATTTTGTGTTTTTGAGAAGTAGGATCCACTTGGGGGGTATTTACAAGAATTTATGCTGCCTCTACTTAGGGGTGTAGAAAAAAATCGTTAAACCGATCTGGACCAATCCGAACCGGGCTGTTCAGATTGGTTTTGTAGTAGATTGGTTCGGTCACGGTTCAGATTTCTTTCAAGCCGTTCAGCTCGGTTCGATTTTCGGTTTGAATGTGCTGTTAAACCGCTCAAACCGAACCAAACCAAACAAGTTATATAAATATATATATATATATTTTTATAAAATATAGAAAGGAATATAAAAAATTATTTGAAGAAGAATCGAACCCTTACTTCGTTCTCACCAATTGAACTGCCATTTTTTTTAATAAAAAATATAAAAAAACGTAATTGATTCGAACTGAATCGGTTCCTTTCGGTTCGGTTTGAGCACATGGGCGGTTCGGTTTGAGAAAATAAAAAATTGATAGGTTCGGTTTGGTTGATGGTTTCCCCTATAAACCGATCCAAACCACCCATGTGCACTCCTACTTCTACTAACGCTTTCAGAATTTTGTAGGAATGATTAGCTAAAGAAACTTAATATAGTATCAGAGTTGGCCGGTCATGAGTTTGGATCCTAAGAGGAATGAACCGGCTTGAAAAAAATGTGTTGCCAAAAGTGCGTTGACTGGGCCCCCTTGAGGGGGAGTGCTGAGGAGTGAGCTCCACACGAGGGGGAACATTTAAAAGTAATTATGCTACCCTACTAGCGCATCTTTTTAGCTTTTTAGCCCAACATGTTTATTTATCATGTTTATATTTGCATTTGCATATAGTTTGAAAACCTTTAGAACGTGTTTGTGCAAACAGAAAATTGTGGAAGTGGAATGGAAAGTTGCTCCCTGTTCTATGCCCTCTACTTTTTCTGTGTTTGGTGCACGGGACAACTTATCAATGAAATTGCACTTTTAATGCTATTTTTCTACTAACCAAGGAAGAGGAAAAGTCGTTTCCACAATCACAGTGTGTGTACAAACGCACCCTAAGGGCATGTTTGTGTACACACCCTTTCCGTGGAAAGGGAAAATTGCCACGTAAGCAAAATCCATGGAAATGGAATCCTCAGAAAAGGATTTCTGTAGAATTTAGAAATTCATGTTTGGTGCGATTTTTTTTCCTTGCTGAATTGGTGCTAATGCTGTTTGGTGCGAGTATGGATTCCTTGCTGAAAATTAAATTTTCATGTTTGGTGCAACAATTTTCCACAACCAGCCCTGACCAGCAGGTCCAATCCACCTTGCAGCAAGCCAACACAACTAACTAACTGACAACATGAGTCTATTGCCATGCTCGGCCTAATCTGCAATGATCAACTGCTGCTCAACTCTCTCCACATTTCCTACCCAGCTCATCAGCATCAATCCAGTCCAGCTGGTTTCTCAGCAGAATAATCAGACTGCTGAGAAAGCTCTAGTCTCACACACACAAGACAACTCCACCAGTTAACAGCCCTGTGGAAATTTTGTAACCTTAAGGACACTGAGGGCAATTGTTAATATATTTTCCCCCTGGTAGAGCCTCCACTTCAAGCAAACAGAGATTATGATACCACAAGTGAAGCACAAAATCCACAGCAAACACTCATCCTATAATCACTCGTTCGAGAGTGGGCCGCCACGATGCAAGAAATCCTACTAAGATGAATGCCGTGGGTTGGATGGCAACTGTTGTACACATTGTCATCCTACTAACGAAAACATTTAGATACTTTGCATCCTACATGAAAATCCTACTAAAGAAATCCTTTCAAACACAAAACTCTTGATCCATGAAAAAAGAGTGGAGAATGCGATGGTGCTATGTAAGAATTTGTGCCCACAGTAGAAAAACCTGCAAACTCTATCTAACTAGTAAGTTGAGAGAGAGTTTCCAAAACAGAGCAACATAACATGCAAAGAAGATAAAAAGAAATAGTTGCAAAACAGTCCCCCTTTGAAAATAAAAAAGGTAACCTCTTCATCTGTCTGTCTTGGTCTCTACATCTGCATATAAAAATTAAACGACTTCAATCCACATATATTGTTTACCATAAAAGTCCATATATTACCAAATGGACTTAAAAAGAATATATATATATATATATTACAGAACATACCATGTGAAAATCTCACAACACCACAAAAAAAGTATATAATTTTCGAGACATATAAATAGTCTTAACATCCTGTCATTCTACAGTCCATGAAAACACATCCAACATAAAACCATTGGTTGTTCCATACTCCAAACTCAGCTATAATACCAGAAAAAGTGCATAAACTTCATGAAAAAAGAAAAAATCTAATTAAAGATCAATAATCATCCCACATTTGTTGAGCAATTGAATCTCGAAGTGCACATGCAAATCCGGTGTTCGCATCACTTGGCACGGATCCAACTTCCGTATCTTCCTCGACATTTATGTTTTCATCAATGTCCATCTCTAGCACCGAACCTTCTTCCAACTCATCATTATAATTCCACTGTTTGATATAGTTGTGCATGACACAACAAGCGACTACGATTTTCGCTTGTGTGTTAAGAGGATATCGCGGTGCTGTTCTTAAGATTGGAAAGCGTTGCTTTAATACGGCAAAAGTGCGCTCCACTATATTGCGTACTTTCGAATGTCGTAGATTGAAAAGTTCATGGGGTGTTTGAGGTGCTTGCGTCGTTGACCACTCTTTCAGATGATAGCGAATGCCCCGGTAGGGTGCAACAAATCCACGGGTGTTCGCATAACCTCCATCCACCAAGTAGAATTTGCCTATAAAAAGAATTTCAAATTAAAATGGAAATTTGAGAATATTAGTTAAATATAATATATAAGGTTTCACATTTACCCGTTGGAACTTGAAGCCTATTATATGGTCTTGACAACGCATCTTGCAAAACTTTTGAGTCAGACGCCGAGCCTTCCCAGCCAGCGAATACATATTGAAATTTCATGTCAAAGGAGACAACAGCCATTACGTTTTGTGATAGGAACCCCTTCCTGTTTCGGTAACGCACCTGGTCTTCTAAACGAACCCATGCCGGTATATGTGTGCCGTCAATTGCTCCGATACAATCCTAATGGTAAACAAGTTATATTAAATTTATTATAACATATCTAACAAAGTTTAATGAAGAAAGTTATATAAATGATAATAAAGTTTACCTTCAAGTAAGGGTAGAATGTAGGATTCGTAGCAATTTCCAGTGGGGTCTCACTTCTTGCGGGTTTAATATAATAAGGAGAAAGGTGCAAAATTGCACTCAAAACTCTGTTGAAGTACCTGCTAATAGTCTCACCGGAGTGTTGGAATCTATTCTGCATCACTCGATTGCGCTCATTATGAGCTATGGTGAACAAAACTATTGCAACTTGTTCCTCCACCGTAACATTTCGTGAGTCTGCTAGTAAACCCCTTTCTCTTAACTCATTGGATAGATTTATATAACATCCTTTGCTCACCCGTAACAAATCAAAGCAACTACGTTCATGTCCAATTAGTAATTCATTAACAAAAGAATTACCACTTAGGATAGAGTCGTGGACCCTATCCCTATAACCATATGAATAATAGTATCCAAGGATGCAAATAAGAGCTATAGACTGGGCACAGAAATAAAAGAATTCCATATCCTCATCCATTTTGAAACAAAGTAAGGATCTGCAACACCATAATTAAGTGAAATGATATAAAATTATGCTCATGAAAAAAATATAAGCAACGGCAACATCTCAAATGGAAAAGATTGCCAAATAATTAAAACAACTATGACATATCAAAGTTAAACATTGTCATATTCATATAGCAAAAATTACATTTCAGTTTCAAAACAATCTTTAAGGTCCATAAGTCAACTATGACAATTCCAAAAGTAAAGCTATTGACAATTCCATATGTCAACTATAACTATTCAAAATTAGATCTATTGACAATTCCAAAAGTCAAGCTATTGACAATTCAAAATTAGAGCTATTGACAATTCTATATGTCAACTATGACAGTTAGAGCTTGTATCAAAACAATTCAGACTACTCTGAATTCCAAAATATCTTCAAACCATTAGAAGTGTCCTTCAATACTCAAATCCAAGCTGATCCATTACCCAACCTTCACGATCCATTGGAGGCAACGCCACAAAAAATTTAGCCTTTCTTTCGTTTTCCAAAAGACGGAGTACTTTGTAGTATAAACCACTTGGGAGTCCAAGTTCAACTAGGTTGCTGATGCACTTATCCACAGATGGACGTTCTTTAGAACGTTTGTTAGCATATTCAGCAAATCCATTTGCGATAGTCTCAACTGCACCAATTATAACCTGACCTGTATTGGCACGATTTTTTACAGTATGACGAGAGGTCGATACAGAACTAAACTGTCGTTTCCTTGTATTGCCTACCGATACATCATTATCTTCTAGTCCATTTTCAAATACATTGTCCATTTCATCAGCTTGTGTCAACCCTATGTCATCATTCGCTTCTACTTCCACTGGCTCAGGATCATTGCTTGCAAACCCATCCCGACCATCTGCAACACTATCCCCAAAGATGATGGCCAATGATGCCCAGTCCGGCAAGCTCTTGCCCTTATATTGAATGGCTTTAGGGTGTGCCTGCAAATAATTATGAATCATTTATATTTTTAAAAAGTTTTTGTAATACTATGTTAATAAATAAGCTTTTATTAGACTTATGGGATATGACTCACCGCCAAATATTGTTTCCAGACTTTAGGTTCAGCAGTGACCATTTTTTTAGCATCATCTCAACCGAATCCGCTAAGATCCAACATGGCTTTCATGTTTGCATATGTTTTCTTCAAAGTCTTAAATCTATTCTTAAGCTTATCCTTAGTAAATGATTCACCAAATTCAGATTTCATGTTCCACGTCAATAGGTTCCATCCTTCACATGTGAAACCTCCCTTACTACCACGACCCTCCCTGCATTGATCTACCATGACTTCGATGAGCTTCTCATCATGGGCCGGGGTCCATTTCAAATTCTTTGCTAAGACACCGGAATTATCATTTAAGTTTTGATCTCCCATTCCTACAAATTAGTTGGATGATATATATTAGAATATATCCGTTCAATGGATATAGAGTTGCATTCATTAAATAACATTTAAAAAGGATTTAATATGATCCACACATAATAATGGATTCAATTCCCATAAACTGCAATTCAGTTGGACTCATGGATTAACATCATCCCATTTGAAACCCATAAAAAAATTAATTAACATCATCCCATTTGAATCCCATAAAAAAATTAATTAACATCACCGGATAAGGAACAAACACAGATGATAAAGGCATGTTACAATTTTTGGGTTTTACTCTAAATTCACCATCATTAACAAAAACAAATTTATGTAGTATGATACCCAAAACCCAAAACTAGGGTTTGACGATCATCATATCAAACATACAAATGATGGAAACTAAAAACCCAATAGAAACAAAAATACAGCCAATCATCAAACATGAAGCTAAAATGAATTCAGAAGCATTAAAAGATAACAATAACACTTGAAATCAACAAAAGTTACTGTGGTTTGTTTCAAGTTTCTTTATAACCAATTTGGTAAACTGAATTTGATATCCTAGGTAGAGAAAGTAAGTTGGATTGGTTTTATGCTAACTTATCTCTCAAAAACATTATTATATATAAAAAGCTTCTTGACATGGAGTAGATAACTTAAATTCTGACTAAACTTTTCATTTGATTGTGATTTGAGACAATATTTAACTGTGCCCCTGGCCTTATAGTAGAGAAGAATAATGATCTGCTCCTGAGCAATGCTTGACCAAGGAAAGGCTTGGACAATTGATATGGAGTTGATTTTAGCTAGATCCAAAGAAGCCTTCTTGATACAAGTTAGGAGAACATTGTGTCATCAAATCTGACAGCATTTCTAGTTTTCCAAATAGCATGGATAGAGGAGAAAATCACTACAACCATACCCTGTTTTTCCATAATTTGTATGAGACTTGATACAAGTTAGGAGAACATTATGTCATCAAATCTGGCAGCATTTCTAGTTTTCCAAATAGCATGGATAGAGGAGAAAATCACTACAACCATACCCTGTTTTTCCATAATTTGTATGAGACTTACTTTTAAACAAATGCCAAAGGCCCAAATGAATTTATTTATCATAGTCTTGTGGAAAATGGCACCCTCATTTTAGTTCAATGACTTTCCACTGAGAACATATAGTTCAAAAAAAGATGACAAAAATTATGACCATGAAGGAGAAAGGACCTTTTTGAAAGGGTCCATACAACTGATATCATATTTCCATTTGAGGATCATCTTATCACACAACTTGATTCGTGTATCTATTTTGTAGCCCAGGTTGCAAGCACAACAAATCTCAACGACCACTTAAAAAAAAAAAAAAAAGGGCATGTTTGTGTTCGATGGAGAAAACCCGAGAGAGAAAAATCAAGTGCCGATGATAAGAAGAATCTCAACTTTAGATGGAAGATATCAGACTCATATAATAGTGTTGCTTATATGTCATAGTTCTCAGAGAGAAAACCTGAGAGAAGATATCAGCTAAAGGTCGATGCAACTTTCAGGGCATACCAAAGAGAGAGAGACAGGGAGAGAGAGGGGGGGTGGGGGGAGGGGGAAAGAAAAGAGCATACCTGGTGTAGATTAGCAACTGCAGAAGGGTTTCTTGTGGAAGATGAAGATCGCTTTGGTCCAGAGAGTGAAGAACGAAGGTAGAGTTTTGGTTGGGGATTGAGAAAAGAGTGTGGAAAAGATGTTATATAGTTGTGATGAGTTTGATGAGGAAAAGCAATTCCTATACCCCCCCCCCCCATGGGAAATTCATTTCCTCACTTTTCAAAGAAAATGCTGACTAGGATGGAATCTATTTCCATGGAATTTCTCTACACCAAACACAGGAAAATTGGATTTTCCGCGGAAAACCACATGCTTTTCCAAGGAAAAGTGTGACACAAACATGCCCTAAAAGTTATCTTCGAAATGCAAATGTGCATGCTTGGTCATTGGCCGGTCCCTGGCCCAACCCAATAACAAGCTATACTAAGCTAGGATCGTGGGTTGGGCTCTAGCATAATTTTCTGGCAATTAGATGCGCCGGGCGTGAGCTTATGTATGCTTCGAACCCTACGGGTAAACATATTTTATTCAAATGATTGATAAGTGATCAAATTTAATAAGTGGACTGCATTGAATGTTTTCAAAAATATGAGATCTAATGTTTAGATTTTTGTTTATTGGAAAAACATATTTAAGAATCATTCATTTTCAATATAGAAAGTGTTGAAACTCTAATGAAAAACATCCCAATATTTGATAACCCATTTCAAATCCTCCCAAAGGTCATCTTAGTTACCGTAGCATCTAATTCGGGGATTTTTTTTTTTTTTTTTTGCTATCGTTGGGTCCCAAATCCTTTGGGTTTGACTAATCTCTCCGGCTCAGAAGAAAGTCGCGCAAACATCCCTGTGGGCCTAAATGCTAGCATTAGTGGATTCAACCTTTGATTCATAAAAAAGGGGGAACTGGGGGTTGATTTCAAGACTTCTAGCTCTGGAAGAGGTAGGAACCGTCGTCCTAAGGACTTGGCCAACCCCTTGGAGTTAATTTGGGAAATTACGCAAAAAGATTCTCATCTCTACTCACGAGTTTTGACTCAATCATTTGGGCTATGCAATTTTATCCCCAACGGGCCCCTTCACTTTATCTTGGCAATCCCATTTGTATGTTCCTTTCACTTATTCGATTCCACCTACACCAACAGACCCTATGATAAGCATAGTTGTTAATATCGTTTCGGACCTCATTTAGCTCTGGCCTGCAAATGTAAAGTTTCGGCCGATTCGAAATTTCGACGAAACTTTTTGGAATTATATTTCGGGGAAAATATAACATAATATATATACATATATAAGTAAAAAAAATAGAAAAAGTAATAAATATAGATTTAATCCATTATAGTAATTTTTTTGAATTATATTTTGTGAAAATATAAGAAATACAACAAACATATCAGATAATCAATTTGGTTTCATGCCTGGGAGATCAACCATGGAGGCTATCTTTCTCCTGAGGAGGTTAATGGAACAGTATAGAGAAGGCCAGAAAGATTTACATATGGTGTTCATTGACTTGGAGAAGGCCTATGACCGGGTTCCTAGGGAGATTCTATGGGGAGTACTGGAAAAGAAAAGAGTGTGTGTCGCATATATTGAGGCGATAAAGGATATGTATGATAGAGCCGTGACATCTATAAGGACGACTGGCGGAGAGACTAAGGAGTTTCCTATCACGATTGGTCTACACCAAGGCTCAGCGTTAAGCCCGTACTTATTTGCCCTAGTTATCGATGAGATTACAAGACATATTCAGGATGAGGTGCCGTGGTGTATGCTATTTGCAGATGACATTGTTTTAGTAGATGAGACGAGAGAAGGAGTGAATGCTAAGCTAGAAGTATGGCGGAAAACGTTAGAGACAAAAGGGTTTAGGCTAAGTCGATGCAAGACGGAATATATGGAGTGCAAGTTTAGCCAAAGTAGGACACTTGGTAACATAAAAGTAAGCTTAGGCACACAAAAGATTGTAGAGAAAGAAAACTTTAGGTACCTTGGATCCATGGTGCAACAGGATGGAGGGATTGATACTGATGTAAGTCACAGGATTCAGGCCGGGTGGACCAAATGGAGGAGTGCTTCGGGGGTCTTGTGTGATCGGAAAGTCCCCCTCAAGGTTAAAGGAAAGTATTATAAGGTGGCGGTAAGACCAGCATTGTTATATGGATCAGAGTGTTGGGCAGTAAAGCATAATCATGTTAAGAAGATGGAAGTTAAGGAGATGAGAATGCTAAGATGGATGTGCGGGATCACAAGGAGAGATAGGATTAGGAATGAGGAGATTAGGGGCAAAGTAGGAATAGCACCGATTGGAGATAAAATGAGAGAAAATCGACTAAGATGGTTTGGCCATGTTAGAAGGCGTCCAATGGAAGCACCTGTTAAAAGGTGTGAAGGCATAGAGATTGCCAGGAGTAGGAGAGGGAGAGGGAGACCCAAGAGAAGTTGGAAAGAAACTATTAAACATGACCTTGCCTACATGGATCTAACGGAGGACATGGCCCTAAACAGATTTGATTGGCGTCGTCAAATCCATATAGCCGACCCCACCTAGTGGGAAAAGGCTTGGTTTGGTTTGGTTTGGTATAAGAAATACAAAATATTTATGTGTAAAAACGTAAAAAAAAAAAAGATTAATTATATAAAATTTCATTTCGGCCGAAAAGTCACATTCCATCCGAAATCTTGAATTTCTGCTGAAATCGGCAAATTGACCAAAATTAAAACCAAAACGAATGAAATAAAATTAATAACCATGATGATTAGCGCATACGAGCTCGTTTCTTTTTTAACAGACGCGATTTCACCCACACAAACAAACCATGACGTAGAACTGTACGAGTTTCCAGTAGTCAATGGATTGATGTTCATTTAGTAGCCATCTAATGAAAACGACATTCGATTTGTCCATTTTTGGTGCCGGAACTTATCCCAGCAAGAACATGTCCCGCGCTCCCGCTTGCAAGTCACATCATCCAAGTTTGCCTCGGACAAAAGGTGATGGCTCTGTTGCAGCTGTCAAGTGTGTAACACTTATCTGGAACTCCATTTGGGGCGAAGATCTTAGGACCATTCAACATGAATTTCATCCATTTCAATCATATACATCCTCAAGATTTCTCTTAAAATGAGTAAGACCCACCATCCAATTAGTACCTACAAAACATAACTAGGCACGGTATGGCATTGTTGCTGCCAATGTGGCTTAAATCATATTTCCATGGCAGTGTTCAATCACATGGATTCCACTCATGTTAGGCAAAAATATGAGAATGCATGTTCGGAAGTGATGAGACTCATCTTGGACGATACAGATGATCTCTAGATGTCCCAAAGTACGTGGGCGGACCTAGATGTAAATGACATGAGGTCAATTTTGAAAGTACATGATATTTGAATGTCCATTTGGACTTTTCTCACGTATATCTAATACGGTTGCCCCACGTCTAAATCTTGTGATCGCCCCACATTACAAACCTAAAATAATTGAAAACAAATCATCTTCGTGCCAATTTCTTTTAACATCTTCTTTCTAGTTAGAGTTTGAAATCCTCTATGCGCAGATCGAGCTTTTCATTGCTGGTCCTCTTGTGGTTAGTCTCTCTCTCACCAAATAATCCAAAATAAAACAATCTTCCTCTTCAGTTGTGGTATAATTCTAATCAATCTATACTTGAATATGAATGCTTAATTCCCAAACCCTAATTTCAAATCCTAAATCCCCAAATCTTAATCCAAACAGTAAGTCCTGAATCACAGAATATCTACAAGTCCAAAGATGACCAAATCATCATTGGGTACACTTTAAACTTCAATTCATATATAAATAAGGCCTTAGGGTTCATATGTTTGGATAACTCGAGTTACACTTAAGTGACATTTTTTTGTTCTTTGTCGTGAGCTTATGACCAATTATAATGAATTATTTTTATAGCTAAGGTAAGTACAGACAACCAAATTCCTTATATCAAAATAAAGTACCCTTTAAAATCCAAATTGGGTAAATGGGTGTTCACCCAAATTACCATTTCAGGGCATTCAAACACTTAGGATTAAAAAAATTATTATTTAATGATAACTTGAATTTGGAAGAGGTAGGGAAAAGACCCTTCTATTGGGCATGAGAACATAGAAAAAAGTTGTGTCAACTTAAATGGATATTTTAGATTTTTTGATATTGTTAATGTGAAAAAAATTAACAAAATGGGCTAAGAGTGTAGCCCAACCTAAATTAAATAAAACTCCAGGGTCTGCCGCTGTAAAGTAGATTTTAAAAAAGTGCTACACACCCACCCTGCAGAGGATCCGTACTCCGCACCAAAGGGTCGTTAGTCGGCCCTCTTGCTGCGCGCGGTGTAGTATAGAATTCCGGTACTCTGCGTGTTATCGAACGTCCGTGATCTTCTCTTACACGATCTTTTCCGCAACTGAAGAAAAGAGAGGATACGCAAAAAATTTGGTGGCAAAATTTGTAATTTCGCGGATTTCAGTTGGGCGAGTCGTCTACTTGTTTCATTTCAAAGTTGCAAAGCTCAAAGGGCCTAGCATCTTCTTGCTCAAGAAAACGTGGCGTTGATGCCGCTTATCTCTCTTTCCTATAAATAACTGACTGCGCCCCTTCTTTCCTCTCATTTTCTTCCTCCGCAATCTCCATCCGCATCGAGATAGAGAGAGGGAGAGAGATGTTGGAAGATCAAGTCGCCTTTCTTTTACAGAAATACCTTGGCAACTATGTCAGAGGACTCAGCAAGGAAGCTCTCAAGATCAGCGCCTGGAGAGGTCCAATTCGATTCACTTTTTTTTTTTCCTTCGGTCTTTCCAACCATTGCGATTCATATGAAGACCTAATTGTTATTTCTGTTGTGTTCGGATGATTTCATGTTCTGTATCAGTAGTTTTGCAATAGTAACTAACTAGGTCGGTGAATTTCTAGAATTGAGGTTTTTTCTAGGGTTAGTTGATTTTTTTTTGTTCAGTATAGACAAGTGATTAGATTATGTAATCAGTAATACAAGGAAGTGCGTGTTGAAAGTAAAAAGGAGTGGCAAACCGAACGCATTTACGAGTGATCAGTGTGTTGTGGATTCTCTAGTTGTTTGGAAAACAAGGGGATTATTGTAATTGGGAATCTGTCTGTTTTGGTCAGAAATTGTAGTCAGTCTGTTCAAATGATTATGCTGGCGGGCGCTTTAAAATGTGCGTTACGCTTACCCTGCTATTCTTGTGATATGCTATTGAATTGGATGTTACCAACCACTCAGGGCAAAGTCCAGAACAGTTCTTGGCCTGCCCATCTAGCAAATGAGTGAACGTACCGGTCTTTACTTGATAGCAGCCTGACGCCTAGTTGATTTACCTCTGCCTATTCCACCAGCTATATAAGTAGTAAATACTAAATACCATGCCATGAGTTGGCGACATTGCTACTCTGTTACCACAAGCACCATTCATACCCACCCCCGTGATTGGTGGGCCTCCTAGGTAGGCATCAGGTGGATTTGCATGGAGTAGTGGTGCAGCTCGCAGGAGGAAATCACCCCATTATTTTTAAAGATCTATTTATACCAAATCAAGGAACAATTATGAAATATCTTAGCACTAATGACATCATTAGCTAAGATGATGAAAAATAGAGCATTAGGAAACGATTGTAAAAGGAAGCAATTAGTCTAGAAATGAATAAAAGATGAAAATTAGTAAGCTGTAAGCATTCTTTATATGAAACATGAGATTTTATGTTTTGGTTTGGATTAGCCATATATGTACTTAGCACTCTGAGAGCTGTGTAAACTGCTATTTGTTGCGCTTATGAACAATGACGAAACTTTGGGTGAGAGTTATAAAGCAATGCCAATGTCAAAAGTCAAATATTTCACAAAACCAATTTGGGTTGATGCCAATCTTGTATAGAAATAATTTTTCTATTAAGACAACCAAAAAAAAAAGTTTATGGAAGGTGGAAAAATTGCATCTGGTTTTTATTAAGTTAAACCAGTTCCCAGATGAGCACACTACTCTCTGGCCCGTTTGGTAATTTTATTTGTCAAGTAAAGTTAAGCATCAAATCAAAAGCACTTTAATTCAAAAACTCCCTCCATCTTTTTAAAAAAAAGTCAAAAAGCAACTACCTTTATTCACTAAAAGACAAAAAAACTCCATTTCCCTATACAAAAAGTCAAAAATATTCCATCCCAAACAACTAAAAACAAAATACCATTATAACCCACTTATATTTTGTTTCCTCTTTTTATTTCACTTCATTCCACTTTATTTTAAAAGTAAAATGCCAAACGGGCAAGAACTGCACGATGGAAATAATAAGTGTAACGATTGTGTTGGAAGACGTCTTAGTTCCTAGTTGGGGTTGGATTGCCCTTTGGCAACTCTACTAATAGAGTAAAGTGAAGTAAAGTTGATTTTGAAGAAAGAATAAAATATAAGTTGGTTATGATCGTATTTTGTTCTTAGTTGTTTCTTATGGAATTTTTTTGACTTTTTGTATGGGAAAGTAGAGTTTATTTATTTATTTATTTTTATTTTATTTTAGTGGATAAAGGTGGTTGCTTTTTGACTTTTTTTTTTGAAAAAGATGGAGGGAGTTTTGAATTAAAGTGCTTTTGATGTGACATCTTGTTTGGAAAAATGGAGGCTTTGCTTGACTTTTACTATGCTAGAAAAGTGCCAAACTAGCCCTCCTTGGAGTACTTATTTCTTCGTGACAAAGTTCATTAGAGTATGTTGTTTGTAGATGCATTTTTATTCATTAGTTTGACAAGAAAGAAATTGTTAAGCATAACATATGAACACTACATAGATGAATATTACGTGCCCGTGGATTTGAAAGTAAGGTAGAATGGTTGATGAGTTGGTTAAACTGAAAATAAGTCAGTGCCATAATGCAATAGATTTCAATAACTTGGAGAAACTATAGAAAAAACAAAGGGTTTGAGTTGGATATCCCAAATAGAATTAGGGGGCGTTTGGAAACTCTAAAAATAAGCTCATATATATATATATTTTTTGATTTTAGAGCTTATTTACATACTAGAGTGTTAAAACCTCATTGTATTTTATTTTTATAGTCTATTTAAATAAGTAGAGCTTTTGCCTCTAAAAGAATCTAGAAGGGTAGCTGTTTGTTTATAAAGAGATTTTTTATGGAGGTGAACAATGCAAAATTTATGTATTTTGGACGAAAATGACCTCATAATTTTTTTACAATGACAAATTGTGGGTTCTACATTGTAATGTTTAGAAGGCAGGTCCCAATTACCTAACAATTCATAAAGGCTTAATGATATAAGATTTTTTTTTGTTTAGTTAATTTGTTTTGTTTTGAAGCTTCTTTTTGTTAGTTTGTAATCCTATTTTGTTTTGTTTTGCTCTTCAATAAAATTTACTATTATAAAAAAGAGTTTTTTTTTATAAGTTTACCAAACAGACTAATTGCAGATTAGAACTTAAAATTTAGAGCTTTTATTTTAGACCTTAATGTAATTAGCTCTTATTAATTAGATTAGTTTTTCCAAACGGCCACTTACTGTAAGGTGGGCAAAGCAGAGACAAGTTGGTGGAGTGTTATTGTGATTGTTGTGTGTTTCCTACATCAAAGGGCCTTTTTTTGCTAGATGACTTGTTTTTTAATCATCTTTAAAAGACAACAATCAGACATCATAATCATCATAATCATCAAAGCCTTGTCTCAACAATGTTGGGGTCAGCTACACGAATTCTGTTTCTCCTTTTCGATCTATCTTGAATCATGAAGACACCAATCGGACCTGATCTTGAAATAGGGCTGAGGGTTGGATAACAAAGAAATGTGAAGAAGCCAAAGTACATAGGGTTGAGATTTGCATGCTAAGATGGATGAGCGGAGTTACAAGAAGTGATATATGGATGGGGGCACGTGAGAGGAAACCTATAGGTTGCTCCAATATAAGAGGAAATAACAGAATGCTGTTTAAGACGGCAAGGGAACAAGAAAGTCTCAAAAGATTGTAAAGTTACAAAAGCACATGATCTTTTCCCTCTTTTCTTTAGTAAAGATTATATTACACTAGAAAGAACAATAGGGAGAAAGCAAGGAGCGAACAAAACAAGGCTTAAAACAAAAGAAATGGTGGGGGGGGGGGGCGGGGGGGGGAGGTTATCAGGTTTCCTATGCAAATCTAGATGGAACATTTCTTCCTAATTTACGCTGTCCATTTGAATCCTCCAAGGCCATCAGAGAGTTCGATTACTGATACCAATTTGAAGGAGACAACTCTTGATGTTCTTCTGATTTGATCCATGGCGTTTGATTTCTTTCTATACAGAGGGTCAAGTTCATTCTTTCTAAATGTTTGGTGAACTTGTTCTCTCTTTGACATGGAATTTGATGATGGACTGAAATTTTATTAACGGCTTTTGGTTTTGTGTGCAAGTGATAAGGCGTTTTCAGGGTTCAGAACATGGTCTTAATTAAGGTTGAGCATTTACCCAAAAAAAAAAAAAGAGTTTTTGAGTGATATCATGTTTACATTTTAGGCCCGTAGAGCTTAGCATATCCTACTGGTGCTTAACTTGTCCTAGAAAGATCTTGCACTCTGTCATGTAGTTTAACTGCTTTCTATTGGTTTCAGAACCCTTGCGTTTTTATGTCATCCATAATTACGTTCCATACGAGAAATAGTATTATCAGCTAATTGTTTCTGCCATCAAGAACCCACACTCCTTGGGCATTGTTTGCGACCTGCAACCACTCTAAAAGGGGTTAGAAGAAGTTAAATTCTCTAGATTTGAAAGAATCCATTTAATTGTGCTAGGGACCCTATTTATAGAGTATTGATGACTTGGAGGGCAAAAATGGAAATAGGGCAAAATTTCAAAAAGTTCAGATTTCCTCAAATTAGGTGCAGCCCCTATGCTTGCGCACCTGTGCATTGCTACACACTCCCTTCGCATTGCGCTTGCTGCATTTCCTTTTTCTTTTCTTTTGTCCTCTATAGCTTTCTGAGAACATATTTTGGAGCTGTTCAATTTTTTTTATTATTACATTGGAAAGCTTTGGATGAGGAATTTACATGTCTAACGGGTTTTACTTATTTGAAGCCATTTTTGTGGTGAAATTCCTTTATTTCTGAAGTCAAAATGCAATTCTCCTGTTGTGCTTATACTATTTATAATAAATTTTCGATTTTTAGGTGGTTTTGATAATGAAGATTAAGGTAAATGACCTCCTTGAGTAACTCTTTAAAATTTTAATGCCTACAACCACTTGTGTTAACATGTTGTCAATTGTCATTACTCCTTCAACGGTGGGCAAGTATTAGGAGTTGGGTGGAACTAAAGATCTGTTCCTCGATTTATTTGTAGGCATTTTTGGGTTGATGTTATCCATTGGGTATTTTGAATCAAATCTAGTCCTAATCTCATTGAAATTTTTACCGGATTTGTAATTCTGATCTTGTCCAAATTCCCTTTCAAACCTTACTCCTAAACTCAACTAGATTCACTTGTATTCATAATCTTGTCTAGATTCCTTCTTAAGCTGAGCTCCTAAACCAATTGCTAATCTTAAATTAGTTAGGATCTAACAGATCAATAATGCAGGATCAGGTTGCAACTTGATATGCCAATCCACTTGGAGTCCAAAATTAGTAAGAGCCGTTTGTGATGGAGCGAAACTCGGGCGAAATTGATCAATATGAAAAATATTGCCCAAAATGGAGTGAAAAACTGACCGAAAAATTTCTTGAATGTTTTTTTTTCGTTTTGGTATGAAGACCGAAATGAAAAATTTCTTGAAATTCGTCTGAAATGAAATGAAACCCACAACTATGATCTTGGTGTATGATGTTTGCGGATATATGGTGTCAGCGGTGAATTGAAAAATGGCATGAATGCGAAACTTGAGATTTGATAGGATCCTTTCGTATCCTAGGGCTTTAAAATAATTCGTAAAAGACAAAATATATGAATTGCAACTGCAATGGAGATTTGTAGAGAGAGGCAACTCTTGTGAGAATTGAAGCTCATGAGATACCGCAAAGAGAGTCCGTCTAATATCTTGGCTCTATAATTAGTAAGGATGGAGAATTTAAAAAGATATCGAACATAGGATAAGAGCTAGACGGTTGAAGTGGAGTCTTACTTTTTTTTTTTTGGAGTGGTTTGTGATTGGCGCATCCAACAAGATTGACGGAGAATTCTTACAAGACAATGATTGGACCAACTATGACCTATGGATCATAATGTTGGCCAATTTGGAAATAACACATGCGAAAAATGATTGTAGCAGAGACTAGAATATGAGATAGATGTATGGTAAAATTAGGAAAGATAAAATAAGAAATGAGCACCTTTGGGAGTTAGAGGTAGCATAAATAGGTGATAAATTAAGAGACTTGTTCGAGATGGTTTGGACATGTTCAATGTAGGCCAACCACGGTGCTAGTGAGGATACATTTTACTATGCAGGTTGATGGCACCTCAAGGAAAAAGGGTAGGCTGAAGAGGAGTTGGATGGAGTAGTTAGGATAGATATCAAGAAGTGCAACCTATCCGAGGATTGGCCTATGATAGACCAGAATGACGAAACAAAATACATGTTGAATATTAAAGAGTTTTCATGCTTCTATGTACTCAATCCTTAGACGTGCACGAGTTGCACTCTATTATGACTAAACTTGATTCAACTCATAATTGGACAACACCCCTTCGGTAAATAGGTCGTAACTTTTCCAAATTATGTTTAAGTTTGGGGAATGGTGGCCTTATAGGATATTCAGTTCCCTATTTATTGGATAGGGAACTGAATAACCTATATAATGGAACAGATTTTGTGCCAATTAATTCTTTTTTTTGACACTTGAATTAGGCACATCTTTGAAAATGATGGGTTTAGAAGAGCAAGAAAATGATAGGTTTCACTAACCTTTTATTTTGTAGCAAGTTAGAACCAAGGCTTATGTTATTTGCACTGTTTAGACTTAACGACATATAGACTGGCAAATTAACTACTCATAACAAGACTCAATGATCATCAGTATAGCCTTATCCTAACAACTTGGGATGGCTAAAGAGCTCTTCCACAACTTGTTAAAAAAACTCCAACAAAGCTAAGATTACACACCCCACCTTAAATGTTGTGAACTCTCTCTCTTTGCGCGTGTAAAAGATATGAAAATGCCTCATCCAAGAATATGATCTTAACAAGATTTTTATCTAAAAAGGAAAGACTCTAAGGGACGGCGCTTGATGGGCCAAGGGCTGGGCCATAGCCTAGGTCCAATGGGCTTGAGTTGGATGTGGCTCGTGATTGAAACTTACTTTGTGTAGGCATCAGTCGTCTTTGTTTGCGACTACATGAGGGAGAGGGTTTCATGTCCGAGTAAAGAGCTTCATCTCCAAAAATCAGTTTCAAATTTTACTTTACTGAACATATCATTCAGTGGTAGTCGTCCTCCAATCATAAATATAGTTTTATCTCAAGTAACCGCTAACTGTACTTTCAATAACAACTCAAATTCAATCTCTTAAAAACTTTTTTTTTTTTTTTTTGACTAAATTCGGCTTCTTTAACAAATTGAAAAAAACTTTTTCTACGAGAACTTGCACTGCAATAACAATATTCTTGCTTTAGTTTTAAAGAAGTGTGCTCATGTGGGTCATCCCACTCTGCAAGTCTTATTTATCCATGTGGGCCATCCCACTTTGCAAGTTGTATTTTTGTCTGAAGTGTTGTAGAAATGTAACTTTATTGTCGGGATAGAAATTCTGGGAACTTGAAATTCAACACTTGGATGTGTAACTTCTATTACATAGTTTTGGTTAGAAATTGGCAAACAGATTTTTGATTTCCGCAATTGCAGTTAAGCTGGAAAGTTGGATACTTACTTTTTATTGCTTGAAATGAGGTTCCAGGCGATGTAGAGTTGACAAATATGGAGTTGAAACCAGAGGCACTCAATGCCTTAAAACTGCCCGTTAAAGTCAAAGCAGGATTTCTTGGATCAGTAAAGATTAAGGTTAGTGACTCCTGCATCACACTTTGAATAGTAACAGAGGTGTTTCTTAGGTAGTTTTTGGTATTTTTTTTTTCCTCCGGTTATAACATTCGGAAACGTGGGATGATTTCTTCCTGTTTCTTCTTTTACAGGTTCCATGGAGCAGGCTGGGACAGGAACCTGTTTTGGTTTACTTAGATCGAATTTTCATTTTAGTTGAGCCAGCAACCCAGGTTGAAGGATGTACTGAGGATAGTGTTCAAAAGGCTAAGAAGATAAGAATACGGGTAAGGCTTTGGAATAATGTGTTTGCCGAGTGTGCTTGTCTGTAGTGTTGTGAATTACTGACAGGTTTTTCTCTCTCAATAGGAAATGGAAATGAGGCTGTTAGAAAGTAGGCAACAACTAAAATCTGAAATGGTGAGTATTTATATTGCTTTATCATTTTAAACTTATTTGGAGTTGGTCTTATATTGTTTGTGGGACCCGGGACCCACCTGGTGTCATTTTGGGTAATGATCTGTAAGTGTCCATTTTGAAGGCCCTTACATGATATCTATGATCATCTAAAGTGAAAATCCACCCTCTCTTCAGCCATGATAGGACCTTGTCATCCCACATCCCACTTGAATCATGTTTGACCCAGGTGGGCAAACATTGGTCTTCCTAGATCATTATTCTCATATTATATATACTACATTTATCCTCATGTTATATATACTGCATTTATTTGTAGCATGAACTTATTTTATTTTGTTACCTTTGCCACTGTGACTTGTTTGCTTCCTTTTCCTGCTCCCATTTACAGCTTGGTATCCTTGTTCGATAATTTGTGCTTGCATGCTCTTTGAATAATGTTCCATGGTGGATACTGGATCGAAATGATCCTAATGAAGATAAAGTTTTTTTTTTTTTTTTGAGAACTCTCTATCTTCTTAGGATGTAATGATTTGATACTAATCTGTTCCGAACAATAAATTCGATTTATGATAAGTTCTGCTTTTGGTGCCTTCTTTTACTTATTATTTGAATAAATTTTTTCTGTCCTCATAAATTAGATTGACTTGATTTGTGAAGCTTTATGAATTTAACATGCCTATTCGCATGTTTTCTATTTTCTTAAAGAACACATCATGGCTGGGCTCTTTGATCAACACTACAATTGGGAATTTGAAGCTCTCCATTACAAATATCCACATTAGATATGAGGATCTCGAGAGGTACTGACAGAGTTCTCTGTTTGCTTTTCATAATACTTAACTTGCGGAGAGACCTTCTGACTGCTATTTTGCAGCAATCCTGGTCACCCTTTTGCAGCAGGCATAACACTGGCAAGGCTTTCAGCTGTTACAATTGATGATAGTGGCAAAGAAACGTTTGTTACTGGAGGTTCATTGGATCGTATTCAGAAAGTATGTCTTGTTCATTCAATATTTTGTTTGATCATTTTGTAGCTTTATGGTGAATTGATAGATTCTATAATAACACTATTCTTTTCATGTTCTTTGTTTCTGTACTTAAAAAGTTCAGAATCACTGGTTACCTTGTTGTCATTGATGATAGTGTGCATGATGCATCCATGGTCATATATGGTTTAAAAAAGTGGTTGTGGACTGCGTAGCAGCCAGTGGCCGAAAAGATGCGTAGCGGTGAGAATCGAAAATGTGGTAGAAAAAAAAAGTCTAAAAAACCCTTAATATTGGAAAGTGCTATAATTTAGTATTTTGTTTCATTAGTAACTAAGATAGGGGTTGTAGTGGACTCTTATTGCATCGATGTCCTGTATTGCTATATTATTATAATAACAATGCCGATTTATTTGTCCATATATATATATATTCATGTCTGTCAGCTACATTAAGTTTGAAACTAAGAATATGCTAATAATCCAACATTGTCATCAAAATTTCAATCACTATTACACACTTCTAAATTCTAAATTTAAATAAACTATTTATCACAGCTGTTCACGACACAAGATAGATGAAGTAATGTTTAAATAAAATAAAGTTTAAAATTAAACACAAATGACGAAACATCTTTCATCAATGGAACAATGTAGTTTTGTTGAGACTTACGAAACATAGATCTACAAGTTAGAATGATTTGGTTGGCGCACTTTGGAAAAAAAAGCATTTTATCAAAATCTCCAAGAATTAAAAAAATAATTAGAAAGAAATAAAAAAAAAAACTCAAACCATTTGGGATTGGTCTATGGAAGATATACATCTGCAAGTTAGAATGCATTTGGATGTGATCAGGTTGGCCATTTTTTTAAAAACATTTTTATTTGAAAAAACCCAAAAAATTAAAAAATAAAGAGGGAAAACATTAAAAAAAACCTCAAACCATATTAAAAAACCACAAACCGTTTGGGATCGATCTATGGAAAAAAATACATCTACATGTTAGAACGCATTAGGATGTGATTTGGTTGGTCCACTTTGAAAAAAATATATTTTGAAAAATCCCTAAAAATAAAAAAATAAGTAGAAACTGCTATGCTATGTAGCAGCCAGTATTTGGAACCATGGTCACATATATGTGAGAGGCTCAATACCCTCTATGTCAACCTTTTGTTGGGAAGTGATCTCAGAATGCCATTCCTAGGGTATCATGGAAGGCTAAGAAGTCTTGGCTTTCATATGTGACCAAACCCCTCAACGTGTTCTTTGTTGTTGGTATCTGTTGTTAGCATTCCAAATACTTGACTTGGTTTTCATTGGGAGCCTGTTTCCTTAGATCATATATTGACTTATATTCCTGTTTAATAAAGAGTAGTTCTGGTTCTCTATGTCCGTTAATTTTCCTTGTTGTGATAACTGATGTTCCTTGCTGTCTGGTTCCTGTATCACAACTCTTTGCAGTCTGTGGAACTTGAGCGCCTAGCCCTATACCTGGACTCTGATATTTCTCCTTGGAATGTGGGTAAACCCTGGGAAGATTTGCTTCCATCAGAGTGGAGTGAGGTATGGTAATTGTTGGAATGGTAAAAAATAACCTAAAGATTTATTTCCTATTGATGGATTTTGTCATGATATTGTTGGATGATCTTAGGTATTTGAAGTCGAGAGTAAAAGTGGAGAACCAGCGAAGTCACTACCTAAGGAGCACTGTTATATTTTACAACCAGTGACAGGTAATGCAAAGTATGCAAAAATGCGTCCAGATGAATCTAGGAGTATGGGTCAACCTTTACAGAAAGCAGCAGTAAACTTAGATGATGTTACACTTTGTTTATCGAAGGTTTGTCTTCATACCACCCTTGGCTAAACTTAGTGGAATACTTATTCTTTTTTATGAAAAAGTTCTTGGTTTGTGAATGTAGGATGGTTACAGGGACATATTGAAGTTGGCTGATAACTTCAATGCCTTTAATCAACGCCTGAAATATGCTCACTATCGTCCCCCTGTCTCGGTTAAATCTAACCCAGGCCTTTGGTGGAAATATGCATATAAAGTTGTGTCTGACCAGATGAAGAAGGCAAGGTAATGAAATCCTATTTATCTTATTCTATGAGATGCATGGAATACTTTTCGTCTAGAATCCTTATTAGTGTCTAATAGTAGTTTTTGAAGATAATTAACGAGTAAGTTATATTGAAATTAAGGAGAAGAGTTAAGATTTAATACAAAGGATGAAAAATAGAAAAAGAAGCAGCATAGGTATAAGGCCATTGTACCTATGCTACAAAATAGAGAAGGCTACATAACAGGTGAAAATAGAGAAGAAAGGTTACATAACAGGTGCAAATAGAGAACTGTCTGTAACCATCCCTCAGCCAACAAACTTGTGAAGCCATCAGCTGTTCGACGCATATGATGAAAGTCCACTTGAATTGAGGGGGACAGAGAATTTATTTCGTTGAAATAGAAATTGTATTTCTATAGACCCTTAATGAAGTTGTCCATGAGATATCATTTGAAGAATCACATCGAAGCTTCCAAAATAGCCATCACCTCCATTTCATTGGTATCTTTGATGCCCACATGCTAAGAAAATATGAACACTACTTCCTCTTTGTTGTTGTGGAGAACAACTCCCATCTTTGCTAGCCTAGTTTTTCTCTACCTGCTCCATTAGTATTGAATTTCAAAAAACCATTTGGGCGAGGCGGCCAAGAATAAAGATCGTCTTGATGGGGGCCACATACCGTGCAAATCTCCCAATTATGACAAAGAATGCCGACCAACGCAATATTCTTATCTTCCTTTCATATCATAACCCACTTTACTCTCCTTAGGACCATTGCAGATAAGAGAGTTCTAAAGATGACGTACCCCTAAAAATTCGATCATTTTTTTCCTTTACAAATAGATCAAAGGACAGCGAAAGAAAAAACCCTCCATATGAGAAGACCACAACCATGAAACAAAGCTGCCGTCCAATCATCTAGAAACTTGCTTAAAGATTTTGCAAGACCCAATGCTAAACCACTCCCGCACATAAAGAACATGTAATAGCAATTTTCTCTCCAACAATGTCCTTTCTAAGATTATCCACTGTAGACACCTTGCTTGCTACCGCTAATCATAAAAAATCTCCCACCTTTTCTTTTAATTGATAGCAAGTAAATTATGTTAGTATAAAGATGTCCTATATATATATTTTTAGAGATCTCCTTGTTCTCTTCCTAGGTTCCATTCCAGGCCCGAGATGGACAACAGAGTGGGGAGGACTCGGCATAATGATCAGTTGACCTACCCTGCCGGCTCAACTATCCTATTCACTTTAAAGGGCATGGGGGATTATTCTGCTGCAAGGATCATGAATTAAGGGCGTATATGATGCAATCCTAGGGTTAGGACATAGGATTGCAAGTGCTGGGCACAATTAGGGTTCCGATGGAACATTCACACGATGAAGACACTCTCCAACGATAAACCCACAAAGGGAAAATTCTATTAACTCCAATCTTTGAGATTACCAATCTCTACAATGCTGTATATATAATAAAATAAACTTAGCCCTAAGAAACAATCCTAATCAAACTAGGAAACAAAATAATAATTCTATCCAAATTAGAAACTAATCCTAATTATATTCTTTGCTAAAAATAAAATTAATAATAATTAAAAATCAGAATTTCATGGGTCCCACATGTGGCCCACAAGCCTTGTTGCAACGATGTGGTATTGCTGCTGCATCAGTATATATATATAGGATAGAACAAACAAAGGGATAAGAGCATTATAAGTCATGCATAAGAGCATTATACCCTCTGCTATTAAACGACGGCACAATAGAAGTAGGTAAAAAAAGATATTCTATCCACCCTCCGTTCTGCCGAAGCATCTGCATTACGGTTAGTTGATTTACTTTGATCTCATTGAAGAAAGGTTGTAGTTTCCAGGGTTTCGAATCAATTGAGGTCACCTACGAGATAGCATTAGATGAATCTCTCTCCAAAAATAACTTGTTATATAATGCACCTGAATAAATCCGAAGAACTTACATTGTAGCCATTCTCTCTGCTTCAATGGAATCTCTGACCCCATATGCTTATTAGAGAACATGCACAAGAATTTTTCTATATTATTACAAATGGACACCAACACTTCGTGAAATGGGCTTACCTCTGGCTGCTTCGTCAATGTTAAACTTTAAAATACGGAATGGGAGAGATGACCAAAATTCTAGCTTCCACCTCTTGGGCAAACCACAGCTGCTTATTAGAGAACATGCACACGAATTTTTCTATATTATTACAAATGGACACCAACACTTCGTGAAATGGGCTTACCTCTGGCTGCTTCGTCAATGTTAAACTTTAAAATACGGAATGGAAGAGATGACCAAAATTCCAGCTTCCACCTCTTGGGCAAACCGCACTCCATAGAAGCTCCTAGTTTGTGAAGAATATCATCTGAGAGAACGAGCCAAAGCTAGCCAAACTAGTGTGCATGGAGATGGGCTGTTGAAAAAAAATTTGAAAACATAAAAACAGTTTAAAGAAAACTTACTAGAGCAAATTGCTTCTATATAAGGATATCTGCCTATTTCCTGTAAAAAAACCCATAGTTGTAAATTCTGTTCTATGGCCGGAACTTTCCAGATTTGGTCTTGGGTGGAACGGAACACCCTCTCCTCGTGCATGGAACGGAACACCCTCCCTAAAGATTCTGGCCATTGTATCTTTTCTCCCTCTCTCTCCATCAAGAGCCATTTGTCTTTTTTTATTAAATTTTTAAAATTTTTTTTATCGTAGATTCACTCAAACAACTCATGTGCAATGAAAATATGTCTATATGTCAAAATTTAAAATTTTCTCCTTTTCCCATTCACAACTGTATCGGTGTGTATTGGCCGCTATTTACGCATCGATACGTTGCGTATCGGACGCAAAGAGCTATGAAACAAAAAAAGAAAAAAAACCCAGCAAGCTTTTCCGCTTTCATATGTTTGACTGGAGGAGGAAGAAGGTGAAAAAAAAGAGGAAGAATTGAAATTTTTTTACAGAGAACAGATGAGGAAACATACCCATCTTGAAGGCAAAGGCAGCGGCAGCGCCTTTTCTTCTTCTTCTTCTCTTTTCTTTTTTATTCTTTTCCTCTTCCCCTTCTTGTTTTTTGTCAACCCTTGTGTTGGGAAATAAGGCCCTGGTTTTAATTCATTAGGGGGCATTTAATGGGCCCTATTTAAGTTCCAAACAAAACTGAAATGGAGCCCTTTTTTATTTTTCGATTTGTGTGTTAACGCCTTAAACCTATTTAATTGGTTTTAAATCATTAGGGGGCACTTAATGGACCCTATTTAAGTTCTAAACAAAAATTAGATGGAGCCCCTCTTTTATTTCTCGATTTGTGTGTGTCAACCCCCCCTTTTTTTGAATCATTAGAGGGCACTTATGGACAGTTTAAAAGGCATAAATAAAAATTAAATGGACCCCCACTTTTATTTCATTAGAGGCCACTTATGGGCACTTTGAAAGGTCTAAATAAAATTTAAATGTTCCCTCTAAGAAAAAATAAAACCTGAAGCACCTAATGCCTTTTAACCATTGGTGGGCTCCACAATGGGGCCTAAATATAAAAATAAAAAAGTCATGCCTTAGACAAATATTACTTAAATGAAATCAAGGCCTTAGCTAAATTTCACTTTACTTGAGAATAGTGCTCAATCACATTTCACTCTAATTAGAAATAAGATCATAGGCAATTTTTGCACTAATTGAAAATAAAGCCCAGTCAAATTTCACGCTAATTGAAGATGGGCTCTAGCAAAATCTTATTATAGTTGGAAATAGTGCTTAACCAAAGTGAGCTCTAATAGGAAATAGGGACTTAAATAATGTGCCCTTGTCACTCTAATAGGAAATAGAGTCCTAATCAAATTTCACTTTAACAGAAAAATTTACCCCGTATAAATACAACTATGAAATGTGATATTTAAAGCAATGGTACTGGTAATATAATAATGACACTGTTGATTATAAGCATTTTATTAGTTTCTAAGTTAACACAAGTAAGCAACATAAAATACATATGAAAAAAATTTATCATTACCATTATTTTCTATTCATATATAGTGATACATGACTTCATATAATGAGGGGGCCGCTATGCCCCCTTATCTAAGTTACTCATTTTCCAATATTCCGGATTTTCTAGAACTTTCTCAGATTTTTTTGACGAATTTCTCAAAACGCACCGCTACGCCGCTATGTAGTGCCCGCTTCGTAGCGTTTTGGCGATGGGCCGCTACGCAAACCGCTACCGCTATTTTCATCCTTGATTAATAGGGCTACCTTTAAATGAAGGAAAGGCTAATAGATGGCTTAAATACCTTTTGAACAAATCACACCTCATAAGGAAAGTAGGTGCAAGTATGTGCACCATATTTCTACGCATGGATTGACTAAAATTGAGGTGGGTTCAATGTAGGCGATCGTTTTTCTGTTTATCTTTTGGGCCTTGAGTGTACAGTATCACTGTATTTCTATTTAGACCTTGCAGGTGCATTCAGATCATGGAACCTTGTTTACCCAGTTGTTGGGAATTACTGTTACTTTTGGTTCTGTTTTTGTTCTCCACGTAAAATTTGGATTACCTTCTGTGCACTTTGCACAATATAGGAACAAAATGTACTGTTTGATATGGCATCCTGTTTTCTTTGTTCTTTGCAAATTGTCTGGGTGCTTTAAAGGTCCATCAACGTCTCAATGGCATGCTGAGCTGAGAAATGTTTACTTGGCTCTGTTTAGCACTTTAGCTTTCCATTTATAAAATCTCGACAACAGAAAAATCATCAAACTTTTAACAAGCCGCCTGTGACTTTTTATATGTATGCAGGGACACGATGCTACCTTTAAGTCAAGCCCTGACTTGCTTTATATTTGCTTTAAACCCCTTTATTGTGTTGCAGTGGGAAACTCTCGTGGGAGCAGGTTCTGCGGTATGCTAGGATTCGCAAGAGATACATATCTCTTTATGCTACTCTGTTGAAATCTGATGTCAGTCAGTTAGTCGTGGATGACAACAAAGAAATTGAGGAACTTGATCATGAACTTGACATTGACGTCATACTTCAGTGGAGGTAATGTGCTGTCCTTTCCATAGGCACAAATTATAAATAATTAATCACAGCAGATGGTTAAACGGTTTCTGTAGGTGGCTCTTCAACTTATCAACTAAGCAAGTCGGCGAAAGCTATGGTCTGCTTTTTTGACAATAGCGCATCAGCTATTCTTATATTAATAAAATATGGGAATTTGCATGACTTAAACAAATTACAGATGTCCAGGTGTGTGCCTGGCCCTGATCGGAACTGGATATGGGTTAACCTTGGTCCTTTTTTAATTAAGAGCAGCATTATTAATGCAGTAAGAGAAGTTGGTTGTGATATGCATGATCTTGGCCTCTAGAAATAGTATTCTTTCCACTGCAGTATTTAATATATAGTGAATTTCTGTTTTTGTGCAGGATGTTGGCCCACAAATTTGTTGAACAATCAACAGAATCTGACCTCTACCTAAGAAAACAGAAAGCAAAGACATCATGGTGGCCGCTTGGATGGTTGGTGATTTTTGCCTTGAAACTTATCTTGATTTTGATGTAATACTTGAAACTTTAGTGATGAACATCATTTTCTCAGGACTGATCAATCTAGTAAGGATGAAAGTGAAACCAGACGTTTCAGTGATGAAGACTGGGAACAATTAAATAAGATCATTGGCTACAAAGAAGGTGTTGATGACCAGTTGCTAACAACTCAAGAGAGGGGGAATATGCTTCTTACCTTTTTGGAGATCCATATGAAACACAATGCTTCAAAGCTGATCACCAAGGATCAGAAGTCCCTTGCTGAATTATCCTGTGAAGGGACTAATTGCACCGTGAGACTTTATCCAGAGGCAAAAGTTTTTGATCTGAAATTGGGGTCATATAAATTGTCATCTCCCAGAGGGATTCTTGCTGAGGTTTGAATACAGTTACCTTGAGTTTCATGTTTTTCTTCTAAAAACTTAGGCCTCTCCTTTGATGTACTTTAACTTACAATCCAACCCTCTCTTATCTTCTTCCAGAGTGCTGCTTTGGACAATTCATTAGTTGGCATATTTTCATACAAACCTTTTGATTCTCAAGTAGATTGGAGTCTGGTTGCGAAAGCTTCGCCATGCTACATGAACGTATGTTACTTCCTAAATATGTAGAATGCTACTTTGCTAATGTTTCAGCTTTTTTAATGAAGAGAGTTTTCTGGTGCAGTATCTGAAGGACTCCATAGACCAAATTGTCGGGTTTTTCAAAAGCAGTACTGCCATTAGCCAGACCATAGCTTTGGAAACTGCCGCTGCTATGCAGGTGCTATTCCCTTTGGAATTTGGATTAAATTTTTGTAAAGTAGAAGTGACTTTTGGGTTCTGGAAGCACACATAATTTTAATTTGTAAATCTATTTTTTGATCTTTTGAGCAAAAAAGTAGAACTGACAAAGTGGATGAAGGATAACATTTTGATTATGATGAATTTACTGTGGGATTTTTATCTTTTGGTTCATGTAAAGGTGACAATTGATGGAGTCAGACGCACTGCTCAACAACAAGTGACAAGAGCTTTAAAGGATCATGCCAGGTTTGATTTTAGTTGCCATCTTTCCATTGTGTTAAGAATTCAAAGTTACATTGCATATGTTCTGGTAGATAAAATTCTTGACTCGTAATCATTAATGGAAGAATTTATTTAAATTTAGCAACGTTGTAGGATTCATTTTTGGGTTGTGACAAACGTATGGATGATAATTATGGATAGTATATATGGATTGGATCTTCAGTGAGGCTGTATAAAGAGCTGAAATTACTGTGAGAATTGAAGCTCAAGACACGCCACAAATAGATTCATTCCAATACCTTGTCTCAATAATTAGTAAGGATGGAGAGATTGAGGAATACATCAAACATAGGATAAGAGTGGGATGGTTGAAGTGGATATTTGCTTTTGGAGTGCTTTGTGATTGGTGCATACCAACATGATTGAAGGAAAGTCTTTATAGGCATTGAGTAGACCAGCTATGACCTATCGAGTAGTATGTTAGCCAATCAAGAAGCAACTCATGCGCAAAATGAGTGTAGCAAAGATGAGAATGTTGAGGTGGATGTGTGGTAAAACTAGGAAAGATAGAATAACAAAATATGTGCTTTTGTGAGCATTTAGGTGTAGCATCAACATTTGATAAAATAAAACTTATTTGAGATGGTTTGGACATGTCCAATGCAGATTAGCAATGACACCAATGAAGGAATTTTTTTCTATGGCACCATTGAAAAAAAGTTTTTCTATGCAGGTTGAGGGCCTACCTAGGGAAAATGGGTAGACCTAGAGGATGTGGATGAAAGTAGTAACAGTAGATTTAAAAAAGTGCTGGTGGTGATGATGATGATGATGTTGTATCAATCAATGTGATAAAGTTATGCAATCATAGTGGTTGAATTTAACCCTTTTTTTTATTGAAAATTGTATGTAAAATAAGGAGACAAGATAAGGAAAAATACAGCTGTGCAAAACCAAATCCTATCTTTATCTGACATGACAGTGGAATAAAGGGGAAAGTGAAAAATAAGAAGCAATTTAGTAGGAAATCTGTGGACTTGACATTTAAAAAATCCCTGTTACCTGAGTGAAAACAACCACGGTTTGATTTCCTTTAACTTTTCCAGGTTTAAGACACCAGAAAAACCTTCATGTCCTGTAAGAGGGACTAAAAATCTTTCTTTGAAATGCTTTTCTACAACATGTACAAACTTTTAGTTGGATTGATTCCCATTTGTTACTTGCCAGCAGAGGAGCATAATTGTTGGATTTACAGATCGAAGTACATAAATTATACCAAATAGTTTGAAAGATTAAGTGGACAATCCTATAGAGCGTCTTTAAAATTACAAGATTCTGAAAGTCTGTTGATTATACAAAGTTAGGGGGGAAGCGTGGCATGAGTTAGAATTGTCAAAATGATGTTTTGATTTACTACACTTGTATTTTTATCCTTTGTAAGAACGTGCCAAAAAATGAATGCTTCATCCACATCTATTGCAGCCCTGATCCGTGGATGAATAGGCCACTCTTCTGCAATAGAGCTAACCGAATCCTTCAATGGGTTCCACTAAATAGGCTAAGCTTCAAATAGGGATGGCAGAATCCCTATGGGATTCTCCACACACGAGTAACCATAATCATAGAGACACCGGAATTCTTTATTGAAGTAATGAAAGCTGATCCTCCCCAAAGGGGTCGATACATATTTATAGATTTGGGATCAGGTGTTCCTAATTTGGAATTCCCATTCCATTACACTTCCTAGATTACCTCCTAGAAATTAGAAACTTGCTAAAATACTTCAAATAAAACAAAACTTCTAATCAAGGATTCTTAATTGACTCAAAACCCCAGTTAGTGGCTAGTTCCTATGAAGCACAGACACGGATACGGGACACGGATACGATACGATACGGATACGCCAATACGTCATTTCTCAAAAAAGTAGGATATGATATGCCGGGGATCGTTGAATTTTTATTTTTTTAAATATTTTTTATATGACTTTGTAATAAAAAAATAACATTATTTCAATCAAAATAGCCATAAAATATGCACTTTCATTGATTTAATCATCATCAAACATTACATTCAATACTTCCAAGTTCAAAATCCAAGTTTCACCAATTACTACAGAAACATAAACATATAACCCAAACAAACAGACAGTAGATCTACTTAAACTTCAATTGCCTGACCACCAGGTCCACCACCATCACCTCCATCATCATCTTCATGAAAGAGCACGACCTCCTATTCTGGTTCATCAAGGGAGAGTTGTGCAATCTTTAGCTCTCCGGCATCCTCAAATGAATCAAAAGCATCTCCAGCAATATCCCACATCTTGGTTTCTCCTTTCATATATTATGGACTTCTTCTTGAAAGAAGGCAAAGATTGCTATGAATGAAAACCAAGTCTTCAGCACGTTTTGGTGTCATCTTATTCCTTCTCACCGAGTGCACAAAGGAATAAGTACTCCAATTCCTCTCTGCACATGACGACGAGGAAGGTTGCATAAGTAGCTTGAAAGCTAGAGTTTGAAGCAAAGGTGCACACACACCATAGGTGACCCACCACCTTTTAGGATCCATTTCATAGCGATCACGAATGGAATCAACATCCGCAAACTCTCCTGACTAGATAGAGAAATCAGCAAATTGTGTGATTGTCATTTTGCGCTCCTCCAAATTATGAAAATATTTTTTAAGGATTTTCATTCTTTCTCTAGCAACCTCCATATCTCTATGTGGAGCAACTCGACTAGGATCCTCATGAAGCCAATGCTCGCTATAGTACCTTGAATAGGAAAAAAAAGAATTAAGGATAAGTTTATGATTAAGAGTTTAAGACTAAAAGGGAGAAAAAAAAAGTTCCAAGACTAGAAGTCACCTTGGATTTAGTGAATGAGCTAAGCAATGGAGAGGAGTGTTGTTCTTGTTCCAACGATCCACAAGAATTTTATGCACCACTTCATAAAAGGTAGATGCCTCATCAAGTCTCTTTCCTTCATGCCTATATATTGCACCCTTCACTTTTTCTATCATGGTATCCCACATGTCATACACCAAGTGAAGACAAGGTCTATCCGTGTCACAAACCCTTAGCTTATCATATATAGGAGCCGTAAAAGAAAGTAAGTCAATTTGTCCCACCAAAGGTCATCTAACATAAACTCTTTCACTGCCTTGGCTCTCTCCTTATCATCCTCTCTGTAGGAATTCCACCTTTCACTAATAACCAGGCTTGAAGACTACCTTTTATGAGCTTAAATCTCTTTAGCATGACAAGGACCGAAGCAAAACGTGTACTTGCAACCGAAAGCAACTTCAAAGGGACAAATTCATTAAAAATAGCCAATCTCATGGAGTGATTCATGATAAAGTTCTTAACAAACACAACATCCTCGGCCAAGTCCGTGATCCAATGACACTCCTCATATGTTAGTGCATTGTTTTCAATATTCTTTGCCATACAAATGTTTTGCAAGGCAAGGTTGAGTTTAAGAACCAAACATGGTGTCCAAACAATATTTTCAAATTGTGCTTCAATGAGATGCCTTGCACTGCACCCCCACAATTCTTAGTATTATCAGTTATCACTTGAATCACATTTTGGGGATCAACTTCTTCTATTACTTCTTTCAACAAACCATAAATAAAGTACTTATCTTTAATTTCACCTATACAATCCACTGCTTTAAGGAACATTGGCCCACTTTCCGTCACCGCCATAAAATTAATCAAGGGCCTCCTTTGTGAGTCACTCCATCCATTACTCACAATGCTTACACCCTTTTCTTTCCATGTGCCTTTAATTGGTTATAGCAATCTATCAACATGAGCCCTTTCTTGTTGGAGTAGACTTGTCCTTAGCTTATTATACCCCGGTGGCACATAGCCTGCAAGAGCATTGTTTGTGGAAAATTGGATACAACTCATATAATAAGGGCTCCTTGCTAGGTGAAATGGTAAGCCCGATGCATAGAACATCCTAGCAATCTCCGCATCCATTTGGTCACGCAACTTCAAGTTAAATGACTTCCCAATAGCCTTATTATTGTCACTTGCACTCCAACTTCCACTTCCAGTCGCCTTCCTTTTTTTTGAATCATAATCCACACTAGAAGTTGGCAATGGTACTTTCTTGGGTGCATTTTTCCTCAATCTCCCATTGCATTCGTCCTCTAATCTTTTCATCTCCGCAATATCACTGCTCTTAACTTTTGGACGGAATGCAACAGCATGACCGGGCTCATGTATCAAATGAGCCCTCACCCTTGTGTATGAGCTTCTCTTGGTTTGATGGCAAAAATTGCATTGCCACGACACATTTCCCCCTCCATCACCAAGTTTTTGCTGTTTTGTCACATACCTCCAAAGAGGGTTGTGAGCCTCTTCTAATTCAATAGTTGGAGAAGATGCACTAGTACTACCACCCGTACTAGAAGCCATTACAGTAAACTTTGGTTGCTGGAAACACAAAATATTGGCCCCATCAGGCCACCTAAAATCATGGCATTAAGAAAAAAAGAAGAAAAAAAAAAAAAAGAAACAGCAGCAGCAATATAGCATCAAGAAAAAAAAAAGAAAAAGAAGAAAAAAAAAAGAAACAGCTGCAGCAACATAGCATCAAGAAAAAATGGAAAAAAAGAAACAGCAGTAACAACATATATCCAAATGATTTGAGGGGGAAGCAACAACAGAAGCAGCATATATTAGTCTTGGAGCTAGGATACAATACACAGCCACAGCCACAACCAACAAAAAAAAGAGCAAAGACAGCCATAGCCACAGCAGAAGCAGCAAAAAAAAAAAAAAAAAAAAAAATCCCTAAAATCCAAATGATTTAAGGGGGAGGCATATATCCAAAAAAGAAGCAACAACAGCAGCATATATTAGTCTTGGAGCTAGGATACAATACACAGCCACAGCCAACAAAAGAAAGAGCAAAGACACAGCCACAGCCACAGCAGAAGCAACAAACAAAAAAAAAAGAAGAAAAGAGCAGCAACCACATCCAATCGAAAGCAAAGATAGAAGATCAGCAAAAAAAAAAAAAAAAACCCTAAAATCCAAATGATTTAAGGGGGAAGAAAAAAAAACCCTAGATTAGAATAACCAGAATAGCATCAACCCCAATAAAAATCAACCAATACAGATGAAGAGAAAGAAAGAAACAAAAGGAAAGAAAGAAGAGAAAAGATCCTGAAGGTGGAGATGAAATGACACAGCACAGTGGCTCGATTTGGGTGTGATTTCCTGCCAAAAACAGCACAGTTGCAGCACGGCGACAGCAGCAGCATGACGCCGATTTGGGTTTGATGTCCGACACCTTCAGCACGACGACAGCAGCACCGCTCTCTTGGTTTCAGCACGGCGACAGTTGCAGCACGGCAACAGCAGCAGCACGACGAGGCGAGGTGGAGGCGACTGCTTTCCCTTCCCCTCTCTTATTTTTTTTTCCTTTCTCTCCCAGAGCCCAGGTCTTCTAACTCTCTCCCTCGACCCCATCTTTTTAAAAAGACACTTAAAACGTGTCCCGTGGGGGATACGTGCGTGTCCCGTGTGTGTCCCGCACGTATCCCTCACGTATCCCACATTTAAAAAAAAAATGGATACGGATTTAACGTATCCCAGATGTATCCAAGTCGTATCCGGGCGTATTCGTGTCCGATACGCCCGGGATACGGATACAGGACCCTTTTTTATGTATTCGTGCTTCATAGGCTAGTTCTATTGGGCCTATGGGCTGTGCACAATGATCCTGGTTGACCTGTGGGTCGTAGGTCTGGCCTGCATCAGTTTTCCTTGGCTTGGACAGATCTTGTCCTTGAGTTCCATAGAGGTCCTCTTGGGTCGACAATCTACCATATGGACTTCTGATTTGTTGGCCGATTTCTGTTCTCTTTGCATGATTTAGACATTTCAATTAATGTTTTCCTCTCACTAGATGTTAGATTCAAGGCTTCACTCCTTTGGATGCACAAATTTTCTTATGGATGCGTCATTGAACCATTTCATACTTCATTTATTGAATTTGCACCATCAAATCACAATCTTCGAGCATCCATTGTTGATCCTCAAAGATAAAATCAATGCAGGGAGCTTTATTCACTAGTTCTTTTTTTGAAACCACTTGAACAATGTATTTGTTTTGTCCTCCAATTATCTAGAGGGATCTTTTGGAACTATCGTTGGATCCACTGGATGATTAGGCTTGTTGCTCGTTAGATTCATGTCTTTAGTGTGTGTGTTTCCTTCTTATTCCTTTGCCTCTTGTTTCTTTTGATTAACACTTTCCATAGAAATAAACCTGGTCCCTTTGTCTTCTAGTTCTTCCGAAGTATGGTCTATCTCAGAAGTTCTAAATGCTATTTCATCTGATTTTTTGGTGACCTTTCCCTTGTCATGGTTTTTTGCTCTTTTGATGCAATCATGACTTCTGTTTCTTCCTTTTGTTCATTCTTATTTTCCTGGACTGAAGGTGATGATGTAGACAGAGGTGTTGTCGGTTGTAGTGGAAGAAGCTCAATCCGTTGCCTTTTACACAGAAAGGATTTTTTTTCTTTTTTGTTGTCAGTGTGCAGCCATAGTTATCAATTTTGTTTCGTTTCAGCCCTGATACCAAAACAAAATCCATACTAAAAATTTTCAATTCGAATTTCGATCAGTTTTGATTCAAAATCATTTACTTCGGCCAAAATGACTGGAATCCAAAATTGCCCAAAACTGTTTGCTGGAGAAGGAAAAAACAAAGAAGAGGGAGAGAAAGGAAGGAGAGGGAGGGAGACTGGGAGAGAGAGAAAGGAAGGAGGAGGGAGAGAGAGAAGGGGAAGTACCGTATCACGGTCTTAGTCGCTGTCATCTTCATTGTCGCTCCTCTCTTCACCTTCACCGTCATTTGCGTGCACTCTTCTCCTTCACCCTCCTCTCTCCCCCCTTCACCTTCTTTTTGCTTCGTTTGTTTCATATCCTTCTAGATCGGCAAACTGCGAATATATAGTCTCTTCACCTTCATCTTCATTGTTGCTCCTCTCTTCACCTTCACCGTCATTTGCATGCACTTTTCTCCTTCACCCTCCTCTCTCCCCCCTTCACCTTCTTTTTGCTTCGTTTGTTTCATATCCTTCTAGATCGGCAAATTGCGAATATATAGTGACTCAAGAAAAGGGCTTTTTCTTTCCCTTACATCCCATCCATCCATTTGTCAAAATTTGAATATTTGTAGACGAGCAATAACAGACCCTTCCTTTGCTTGCCATTTTATTCAGTGATAGAACAAGAAGTACAAACTATTCCCTTTTGCTTTAAAAAAAATGAAAAATGAGCAATTCTAATTATATAAGGCTGAATAAAGATGTGATTGACCATTTGGTGGAACTGCTATGCTTAGTGTGTGACTCGTTGGTTTTTTATTTAAAGTTAGGATTCAAAAAACAGACCAGCCCCTAACTAGTAACTATATGAACTAGTGACCAACTCATTGCTTTGTATTATCGAGATCCAAGAAAGCAGTTTCCATATGATGTATGAATCATATAGTTGTAGCAACTGATTTTTTTTTCCATAAAGGAAAAAATCCCTGCCCTAAATCTTCATCGTCCAATCTAATGCATTGCTGATCCATAGTGTAGTCCATTCGGTTGGGTGCCAAACCCATGGGACCGGTGAAATTCAGGGGGGTCCCTATGTGTGGTCTACTCGGAATGGGCCAACAGTAGGCCCCATTGGGCCAAACAACCAGGTACGCACCATGCGCTCGGTGTGCACCAGATAATCGATTTATGTGTATATGTATATGGCTTATCTGTGGCCCACAAGTTCAATCCATTCACCTGGGATGTGCAGTCGATCCAACAATGTACAGTCAATTTGCACACATACACATATAATGGTAATGGGAGCTCAAGATTAGTAGAGATTTGGTCATTTTTCTTCTTTCACCCGTTTGGCAATTCACTCGTAAAGTGAATTCAAAGTAAAGGGTCACTTTTAAGAGACAAGACAAGAAAAGGAGGGGACTTATCAAAAGGTACAAATTTCAAAATGCACTTTATTGAAATTTTGTCATTTTTTGGCATCTGGAGGAACTTTCTTGAATTTTTGGATTTTTTTTTTTTCAAACAAAAGGTTTTTTCTGGTCGTTTAGTGGGATGAGAAATTGACTTTTTGACTTTTAAAGAAACCACCTTATTGATTGTCTGTCATTTTTTTCCTTGTGGAGGAACTTTTTTGACCTTTTGGATTTAAAAAAGAGGCTTTTTTTGTCTTTTAGTGGGATGAGAGATTGGCTTTTTGACTTTTTTTTTTTAAAAAAGGAGGTGATTTTTGAGATTTTGTACCTTTTGATAAGACCTCTCTTCTTTCGTTATCTTTAAAAAGTGACCCTTTATTTTGAATTCACTTTACAAGCGAATTGCCGGACGGAGATTAAATGAATGAAATCCAGAAGAACGAGGGATGCTTATGGTTCAAGAGTCAATACTTTAGGATCTGTGATTCTGTGGTGCAGATGACTGATAATGTTTTTCATTTACTAGTCAGTTTTGTGTTGTTTTCTGGATTTTACCTAGTCATGTCATGAAACGTTTCCCAATCTAAGTTGAAGTCTGATTGCCTACCTTTATTATTTATTTATTTCTTGCTTCAAAGGATTTGAACTCACATACTCCCCAAGTCCCACCTCTTAAGACAGCTGGCCTTTGTTCTATCTAAATATAGCAATATTTTACAGAAAACCTTTTGAACTCATTGCATTCTATGTATGCACTTTAATGTCTGTACTAGCATGATAGCCCCTGCAATGCAAGGGTTAAATATCATCCAAATGAAATAGTTAATTAATGTTAATATTCAAATTAATTATCAAACCATAAAAGGGACAAAAATTATTCAATTAATATTCACTAAAAATGAGAAAGTCCCATGTGATGCACGGTAAGTCCCGTATAAATTGATTTATAAGTTAAAAATAATATCTAAAATAAATAACAATTAATAAAAAGGTTCAGGAACACCCCAAAATTAGTTTAGCCCAGGTCAAATACTAATTTTATTGAATAACCCAAAAGGCACGCACACACACCCAATTAAATTGGCATAAGTATTAACCTGTGCATCAACCATAATTAAAAAAGAGGTTAAAATTTGAATTTTAATAAAAATTCTACATTGGTTCTATGGCTATATCACAAGTCCCAGTCACCAAACTAACCAATATCATAATTTCACAATAATAGAAGAGCATATACACGAAATTAACTAAAAACCATATGATAAAGCACAACTAAATTGTTTTACAGGGTTATGGCAAAGTAGCCATGACCCTACCACTTCTTATAGATTTCGGGTTTTAGCTTTTTACCAATGATAGAAATGAAAAGGTCTCTCGAAGAGGATTTTAGCAATGGCGAAGAGAGGGTTGAAACTTGAAAGATAGGGGTGGACGTCTGGGTTTCTATCAAAGGATAAGGGGTGATGGAGAGTTTTAAGGGGAGAACTGGTTTAAAGAGATAAAAGTGTTGTTTCCTTATTGAAGGGATGAGATGGTTTGTCTTTTGGAGTAATAGATGTACCCAGTGTGTTAATGTGGCTCAAGGAAAGAGAGATTTGGGCCCTTTTCTTATCAACTGTTTCTCAACTTTAAAGAGAGAATTTTTTTTTTTTTTTTGTGCGCATACCTAATCATGTTCACTCCCTTTTTCAATAGCTGTGTTATCTTCTTCCAGAATAGCTTTTTGTGTTTTGAAATATTGTGTTGGTATTATGAAATTCCAGTGTATGGTTTTTTATCTTACATTTTTCTGCTGCTAGGTTTTTGCTGGATCTGGATATTGCAGCTCCTAAAATCACAATCCCAACAGAGTTTCGTCCAGACAACTTGAATGCAACTAAACTCTTACTTGATTTGGGGAAGTTTAAGCTTTGCACACAGGTTAATGCAGGCACTTATATACTCTAGCAACTACATTTGAAACTGTCCATTCCGACTCTAATATAGTGTTTCTAACATATACACAGGATGACAATGAATTGCCTTCATCCAAGGAAAGTGATATGTACTTGCAATTCAATTTGGGTTTAAGTGATGTATCTGCATTCTTGGTTGATGGTGACTTTCACTGGAGTCAAACTCCTCTTACCATGTCTTCTAGTTCGATAGAACCAGCAAACAGAAGTTTCTTGCCAGTTATAAATAAGTGTGGGGTAGTCTTAAAACTTCGGCAGGTTACTGTTGCCCTAACTGTTCCATTTATTTAGACTTTTTTCCTGTTGATATTATTTAGATTTTGTATGTTGAAATGTTTTACAACACTGTCTTGTAGATTCGATCAGAAAGTCCTCTATATCCATCAACAAGAATTGCTATGTGGTTACCCTCTTTGGGGTTTCATTTTTCCCCTGCTCGTTACCATCGACTGATGCAGGTTGCAAAGATTTTTCAGTCTGATGATAGTGAGAACTCTGATTTTCCTCAACCTTGGAATCTAGCTGATTTTGAGGGATGGGTGTCTGTTCTAACATGGAAGGTTTGTTTCCTTTGTTTTCTTATGTGAAAATGCTCCATCAATGGTAATCAAGTTCACTAATATCTCCCTCTCTCTCTCTCTCTCTCTCTCTCTCTAAATTTTACTCAATAGGGTGTGGGAAATAGGGAAGCTGTATGGCAACGCAGATACTTATGTCTAGTTGGGCCGTTTCTTTATGTGCTGGAGAACCCTACTTCCAGAAGTTACAGACAGTATCTCAGGTTCATCAGACAGTGCCACTGTTTTAACTGCTTCTATCTTGTGTGATGTCTTTGATGGTCCTTTACTTAGGGCCTTTTGGCAAGCGTAAAAATTGGGTCTATTTGACTTAAAACTTATCCAAACAGATGTTTGAGTGCTTTAGCATGTAAGGGAAAATCTATTTCCCTCTCTGATTGATTAAGCATTTAGACTATTTTCCTCTTTTTCTAAAAGTAATAAACAAATGAGATCAAATGAGACATCAATGTCTAAAACAATCAGACAACTTCTGTTCTTTGTTTTTTGTTTTTTTTTTTTAACAAATTTGTCTATATAACTTTCACTACATGACAGGTTTTTGCCTATACTACTACTACTATATGACAATTTTTCCATATAGCTTTTACTACATGACAAGTTTCTCTTACAATTGAATCAGAAATACTACACATCTTTACCAAATGGTCTATTTGTATAATACTCTAGTTGTAACAGATATAGTTTGAACAGATCTAATTGAATCATATCTATTTCAAATAGATCTAATTGAATCAGCTCTATTTCAAACTGATCTTAGTTTAGAAACAGGACGTTATTGTTTGTTGTCATATTTTGGAAGCATTACAGAGAGTGGACAACAAGCTGGAAAGAGGTACAGTAGGAAGTATTTACTATCTGTGGCCCAAATTTGTTTCAATAACTTCAAGTCTTCTGATTCAAGAGCCTAAAGCACTGGTCATGCTCATTTTTTTTTTTTTTTTGTAGTATCAGTACAACATGGCTGTGGTGCATTTATTATTTTATAGTCTACCCATGTACATTTGTCCATTGTTAGAATGGCATGCAATGCAAGTTTACCTTATGCATAAATGCATGTGTATAGGTACTGATTGGGCCCTTGCGGTAGCCCATTCATTGGTTTACTGATTCAACTTGATATGAAGAACCAGTCCATTCATTGGTTTCCTGAATGCCAACATGCTGTGGTATTGCCAGCCACATTCACCTTGCTGTGTGATACGAACTCCCATGTTTTATTGATTATCTAGAGTCTAGACATTCATATATATTATATGGGGAGTGCTAGACAGCACCTGAGCGTTTTTTAGGAGAAAAATGCCCCTCCTAATTGGGCCCACTGGGATGCATGGTGATCATGGAAGTCCATTGGATGGAAAGATCTATATGAGACCTACCTATATGCAAGATTTTGACTCCATAACATCATCCTAACCTTTTAATCCATGGCCCTAAAACTTCATGGTTTATAGACATCATTTCTTATGATTTCAATCCAATGGTGAGGAAAAGTTGGATTAGTGTCAAATTTAGATTGGTCACTAATCATGGGGGGTAGTGTGTATGAAAAGACTAGATTGACTCAAGGTGGACTCCATGCCAAAAAAATAGAGGGGGCGGAAAAAGGGGCATTTTTAAATTGGGGCGTTTTGGAGATTATATGGCCTTTTCCTTGTGTGCATGACCCAAATTTCCTTTAACAAGAAGTTAGGGTGCCGTTTGGCAAGTCTATTTTCTGGGTCTATTTAGTTAAAGTTGATCCAAACAGATGTTTAGGTTGCTTTAGACTACTTGGAAAATTTCTATTTACTCTGTCTGGATCAGCAATAAATCATTTTACTTCTATTTCAATTTATAATAAAAAGCGAGAAATTTGAACCAGACCCAAATGTCTGAACTCTGAAGAGGGTAGATATTTCTTACTTTTTTCTGGATGAGGCTGCCCTTAGAACTTTTATCATTTTTCAACTTTGCCCATATTTAAGGTTTTCTTTCAACAGAGAACTGATCGACAGATTCTCATCTTCCAAACATTGAGAAACCCTAGCAGACAAAGTCGTTGCTGCTCTTCATTCATGACTGCACCAGTTCTATTCAGACTTTTGTGTGCTCTTCCTTACCTTCCTCTGCATTCGTCTTCCACTTCTGTTTGGGGGTGGTTGTTTTGATTCGGGGATTCAGGGATTTGGGGGAAAGGTTTGTTTGCAGTTCATGGATTTGGGTGTAGGTTGGTTGGTGAATCATATGACCCATATGATTAGTTCACCATCTCTTGTGAATAATTGCTGGAAAAAGATTTCCTTGTATTTTTCTTTTCTCATTTCATTTGCGTTGTGCTGTATTTTTCTTGTGCTCTGATGAAAGGGCTTCTTTAATCATGATTGAGATTTAGCCCCTCTAGCTTTCTTATGATTTAAACTCTTTCTTCTTTTTTGTTTTTTTAGGAAGAACCATTAATTTATGTTCACGAGTCATGACTGGCCTGTTTAGACATTATCTAATCTTTTTTCAGAGAAACCTAACCAATTTTATTTTTTAAAGCATCTTTTCACTAATTTCTCATCTTTTCTGAGTATCAAACTTGCAGAAATTGGATTTTCTTTATTGATCTTTCATTTTTGGATATTCAAACTATTTTTCTTGTTAAATCCTTTTCCCCTCTCATAATTCTTTTTGGATGCCTTGGATAGTGCAGCTGTGCGGGGTAACATAACTCTCACTCTTACTCTCGAGTACTGTAGTTGTGTGGAGTGAAATATCTGCCTGATTACTCCATCGACATTGGCAATGGATGCTTCTGTTCTGTTGTGAACATGTTTTGATTTGACTGTTATTTGGGTTGGCGGGATTCATGAATATGGCTTTGATCCAATGGTCTTTCTTTACTAGAGTTTTGGGTTTTTAACTTGGGTTGCAACTTTTTTCAGGGTGCTACTGCGCACTGTATAAACATCTTGGGATTACAATAAATATGAATAATAGGCTATTACAGTTTGTTCACTTGAATATAAAATTGTCTATCAAGAAACTCACAAGGTTAAAAAATAAGGAAAACGTAACTAATGCATGGACATCGATGAAGGTTAGGGTGAAGGATGGCCTAGATTACCCCACAAACTGTAGAACAAGGTAGAAAAACACATTTGATGAATGTGAATTAAATTTTAGAATAAATTAATTTTGTTAAGAAAAGAAGCCGCGGCCACTGTAATAAGTTCTTATTTCTATGTTTACCAAACAACCTTTTTCAGTTATGCTATACCTGTTCGAATCAGACATGCTGTGTGTATTACCAAACGCTCTCTTTGTAATATGTTATGAAAAGTTTAATTGAATCAAAACTATATATCAAACAAATATATTTGATTCAGATGTATTTCATATCAAACAGATATATTTGATTCAGCTGTATTTTAAATAGATCAGTTTTACTGAGTACTGACCAGACCCCAAGCCACTTGGTTATTATTAAGTAAACTAATTACAAATAAAAATTGAAATCATTCTTCACTTAAGACTCCTACAACTTAGGTTTTAAAAGATAGGAAAATTGCTACCAAAGCAACAACTCCATGCAGTTAAATATTATGGGTGTGTGTAACTAATCATGGATTCATGGTACTTACGGTTTAGGGTCATTATCTTATAGTGGTACTTATGATGAGAGAAATGAAGTTTAGATGTTGAAAGCTTGAAGAGCGTTTGGTGCTAGAAAAATGACTAGGGTTTATGGTTTAGACTTGATTGAGCTAAAAATCCAAACAGAAAGCAATATGAAAAGGGAAGTGTGAATTATAAATTCTCCTTTGCTCGATTTATTATGATCGATTGTTAAAAGACCAAAAAATGAGCTTTGGTAGTTGTCTAATGTTATTTGTTATGTTTTTGCTGCAAGGGAGCTTTAGGTCATTCCCAGTTGATTTGGAAATAGAATTGGCCTCAATAATAACACCCACTGCAGATATTCTTTGGTGCTCACAGAATTGCGTCATTTAATTGTTGATTTCTTCCTTAATTGAGTCTAGGGCCTGAGTCATTCCAAAGAGACGCACCTTCTGACCTACATGATTTTTTAACCTTAATCTTTGCATTAATTGAGTCAGTACAGTGTAGGGCCTTAGCAATTCCAAACAGACATGTATTCATGATTCCTTGCCAGACCACCAATGCCAGCATCCAAGTTCGATGTCTAAAACTACTTTCACTGTGCACAGCCATGCATTAATTTCAATTACAAGATAAGTTGAAATCCAAATTCCTCGAGCTCTTCCTGCCATAGCCATTCAAATAATTTTCCATTTTGCCTTTCCTATCTCATCTCCACTGAATGGCAGGGATTGCAAACTTTATTGTTTTGTTCTCACTATAAAAGGCTAACAGTAGGAGCTATCACTATGGTCCATTGGATGTTTCCTTTTTTTTTTTTTTATTATTTTATTGGTAACAGTAGTAGTGACATACAATTGGGACAGCTTACCATTTCTAGGGAAGAATCGAATCATATGTTCTATAGGAGAATCAGTAGGGAAGAAGTTAAAGAAGTATTGAAAAGGATGAAGAATGGGAAAGCGGTTGGGCCAGATGGTATCCCTATTGAGGTCTGGAGGTGCTTGGGGGAGAATGGCATAAATTGGTTGACAAAACTTTTTAATGTAGTGCTAAAGAGCAAGAAGATGCCTGATGCATGGAGGAAAAGTATTCTTATACCCATATACAAGAACAAAGGAGATATTCAGAACTGTGCGAACTACCGCGGGATTAAATTGATGAGCCATACGATGAAATTATGGGAGAGAGTTATTGAGAGAAGACTAAGAAGAACAACAAACATTTCAGATAATCAATTTGGTTTCATGCCTGGGAGATCAACCATGGAGGCTATCTTTCTCCTGAGGAGGTTAATGGAACAGTATAGAGAAGGCCAGAAAGATTTACATATGGTGTTCATTGACTTGGAGAAGGCCTATGACCGGGTTCCTAGGGAGATTCTATGGGGAGTACTGGAAAAGAAAAGAGTGTGTGTCGCATATATTGAGGCGATAAAGGATATGTATGATAGAGCCGTGACATCTATAAGGACGACTGGCGGAGAGACTAAGGAGTTTCCTATCACGATTGGTCTACACCAAGGCTCAGCGTTAAGCCCGTACTTATTTGCCCTAGTTATCGATGAGATTACAAGACATATTCAGGATGAGGTGCCGTGGTGTATGCTATTTGCAGATGACATTGTTTTAGTAGATGAGACGAGAGAAGGAGTGAATGCTAAGCTAGAAGTATGGCGGAAAACGTTAGAGACAAAAGGGTTTAGGCTAAGTCGATGCAAGACGGAATATATGGAGTGCAAGTTTAGCCAAAGTAGGACACTTGGTAACATAAAAGTAAGTTTAGGCACACAAAAGATTGTAGAGAAAGAAAACTTTAGGTACCTTGGATCGATGGTGCAACAGGATGGAGGGATTGATACTGATGTAAGTCACAGGATTCAGGCCGGGTGGGCCAAATGGAGGAGTGCTTCGGGGGTCTTGTGTGATCGGAAAGTCCCCCTCAAGGTTAAAGGAAAGTATTATAAGGTGGCGGTAAGACCAGCATTGTTATATGGATCAGAGTGTTGGGCAGTAAAGCATAATCATGTTAAGAAGATGGAAGTTGCGGAGATGAGAATGCTAAGATGGATGTGCGGGATCACAAGGAGAGATAGGATTAGGAATGAGGAGATTAGGGGCAAAGTAGGAATAGCACCGATTGGAGATAAAATGAGAGAAAATCGACTAAGATGGTTTGGCCATGTTAGAAGGCGTCCAATGGAAGCACCTGTTAAAAGGTGTGAAGGCATAGAGATTGCCAGGAGTAGGAGAGGGAGAGGGAGACCCAAGAGAAGTTGGAAAGAAACTATTAAACATGACCTTGCCTACATGGATCTAACGGAGGACATGGCCCTAAACAGATTTGATTGGCGTCGTCAAATCCATATAGCCGACCCCACCTAGTGGGAAAAGGCTTGGTTTGGTTTGGTTTGGTTTGGTTATTTTATTGGTAACAGTAAAATTTCATTAAAGAACCACTGGATGTTTCCTTGATTTGATTGGTATCCAAGATCGAAATTGCCAAGCGTTCAAACAACTCCTGAACAACATTTGTTGTTGTTGTTGGTGTTCAACATCCCTATATTTGAACAGTAAGAGCTATATTTGGGATAAGTGAGTAAATCTGGGGTGGTGCTTGGGAGAAACCAGGGAACAAGAGTTCAGCAGGAGATTTCTTTGTAGCTGTGGAATGTTCATTCTACTTTAGTAGCTCTACCGACAGAGATCTTGAAACAATTGTGAAAATCTCAAGCATAGGTGGGGGAAAAGACTGTGCTAGAGTCGAAGGGCACACTGGTGTAAGAGATGTACCATCTACTTTTAGATCCTAACGTGGTAAACAGGTGATTGATGAGGATGTTAACGAAATGATGTAAGATCTTATGAAAGTTCAACTCTAACTCTGCAACTGGGGATGACTAAATTCCTATGGTTAATTAGTTAGGGCACTAGGCAAAGGGAGAGCTTAAGTTCTGGCAGGCAGTCACAACTCACATGGTTTCATATTCTGAAGGTTTGATGGACAAACTATGGTCAATCCAGCTGTCTGGAAAGTGATCCTACCAACTACAATGGTTCAGTTGTGACCCAATTGTCTACTTAATGGTTCATCTTTCAAGAATGCTAATTGTTGATCCATTTTTTTTATCAGTGCTAATTGTTTATCCATGGCTGTTGCATCTTTTTAAAGCCTCTAGATCGAATTTCAATTCAACAGTTCATGATAATATGTCTGGTATTTGATATAGTCAGCTGATGGTTTGCCACTGTACGAACAAATTTGAGGGTGACCCTTTTCCAGTCTAGGAATCATGGACCCACGAACATCTCTTTGACAGCTGAAAAGAAAACTCAGGCACAACATCCTTCATTAATGTCTACAAAGGAAATGGAGACAGAAAATTGGTCTTTTATGTTATAATTTTAATATGCAGTCTTTAAGTTGGACAGCAAAGTAATATCTAAAACTCAGCTTATCTATTTGAAGAGTATCTGTTGTCATGATAAGATAGTTATTGCTTCGAGCTATGCCGCATTTAGAGAAGAAGTGCTGCATTTGGAAATAAATAGAGGAAGCAAAGGGAAGGGATTGAGAACAAACCTAGAATACGTTTTTTTTTTTTTCTCGGTTTTGGGGGGTGGAGTCTGGGGTTTGGGTGTGAAGGGTTTACTCTTCTAGAAGGGCCATCCAGAAGAGACATCTTTCAGTAGTATTTGATGAATTAGTAACGCCTGTTAGTGCAAATTTATTGAGGAAGGTTTCTCCAGCCCCTTGCTGCTATTATTTTGGATGTATTAGTACTTTTTTTTTGCTACTGAACATCAATCAAATGTGGTTTCAATTCCCCATATTGCAACCCTTTATCCAAAAAAAGAAAAAAAGAATATTCACTATATTGCACCGCTGATGTTTATGGCCTCATAGGTACTGCAAGTCCTTGCTTCAACTATTGTTCTTAATTGGTCTTGTAGCTGTATCTACTTCAAAATCTTTAGTTTTGAGCCTAATTTTAGTTTTATTTTCAATTTTCATAGGGTCCTTTCTGAAGAGTAATAATTGTTAGCTTTCCAAAACCTCACACCAGTCCTTAAAATGGAAAATTTTCATCTGCTAACCAATTTTTCGTCTTGGATACAGCTTCAATTCTCAAATTACATATGTGGATTTCTCTAATTTCATTTTATATTTGGTTTGTCGGTTCTGTGTTGTTTTGGGCTTAATCATTTTAAAGTTCTACCCTTTGTCCACAGTGTACGAGGAAAACATGTGTATCAGGTTCCTCCAGAGTATGTGGGCAATGTTGAACACGTATTGGCAGTTTGTGATGCTGGACAAATAAATATCAAGGTCTATTTGATCATTTTCAATATTATAATTTTCCTAAATTTATGTGAAAATTAATGCCTATATATCATTGCTCTTTTTTCAATTGGATTTATTTATTTATTTATGATAGGTTGTAGAAGATGTCAATGCATTAATTTTGCGATGTGATACTGATGATGCACGGAGAACCTGGCAGAGTCGTATTCAAGGGGCTATATATCGTGTTTCGGTACATTTTGAGCTATCTAATTTTTATTCTGCAGATACATATATTTTCTCCATGACTTAGTTGATTATATATATATATATATATATATAGGATATGATATGGAGAGCTTGTCCATTTTCAAGTATCTAGGTATCATAGCTCATTACATTGTCAACATATTGTGCATCTTTGAGTTGGGCTTATAGACAATGATTTATAAAATATTATTTAAGTATTTTGTTTTTTTTCACTGATCACAACGTTTACACATGTTCCTAAGAATGTTCTATATAATATAGCTAATTTCTTATTTCCTCCTGATCAAAGTTAGTAAAATTAAAAAATGCATCTTAGTATACTTGCTTTTTCTCATCTTTGATTTCGGAGAGATATTTGTGTAAATACATGTGTGTCCTATCCATGTGTCCGCTTGTGCATGCTGTTTAACTCATGTTCATATGTTGCCATAGAAATCGAAATTTGGGGTGAAACTTGGCCGGCAAGGTTGGGTATTTGCATAGCCCAAACCTTACACTTATTGAATGTGGGTAAGCCCATGCTGAAGCCCAAGTCTAAGCATGGATGAACCTGAACTACCAAGCTTGAGCTCAAGCTTGTACTAAATTTTTCGTTGTTGAGCCCATCTCTAGTCAGTAGTCATCATATAAGTATATAATTTATGATTATAATTTGTATATGCTATATTTCTAACAAATATTTAAGTCAATATATATGCAATTTAGCTACCTATTAGGGGTCGTTTGTTTGCACTTATCTACATATTAAAATGACTCACATGCATAATGGTTATACACATCATCACGTTTGTTTGTGCTCATTTATGTATGTGATGCATAAACGAGGTGTGAAAAAGTACGTCCATTTTTACACCTAAATAGATGTGAAACACTTTAACATCTCCCACTTGCAAAAGGGCATCAGTACATGATTTACTCGATGGTTGCATTTGGTTATGCAATAGGTCATGGGAAAGCCAAATAACCTCAGTTGTAGTGTGAGCTAGGGCATGATATTCAGCTTCAACAGAAGAATGAAAAATAACCAATCGCTTCTTGTTCTTCCAGAAGATCAGCTAGGAGTAAGAAAGATACCAAAAGCCATAGTGGATTTGTGTGTCAACACATCTTGCCTAATCTGAGTGAAGGTAGGCAGTGAGTTGGAGAAAGCTTTCTCAGGAGAGAAGGGCTTGATTTATTGTTCCTGGAAAATTAGTGCAGAATATGCATAATAGCCCAATAAATGGAAGTAGGAGCGGAGGCAATCTGACTAACTACTTGAACTAGAAAAGCAATGTTAGGTTGAGTGATAGTCAACTATTTAAGCCAGAAGTCTTCTAACAACCTGCCGATAGTGAGAGAGAGGAGTATATTTAGAAATTGATTGATCTCAAGTGGAGTGCTAACAATTTTGGTATCAGTACAGCCTTCTCTCTTAAGAATGTCTCCAAAGTATGTCATTTGAGAAAAAGGGGATAGCCCCGAGGAGAGTAGGCAACTTCTATGCAGAGGAGTGGTATAGAGGACCGAGATCTTTCCTATCAAACTGAGTTGAGAAAGTTATTGAGAGATCGGGTTCTGTCTTGATTGCCCGTGGTAAGTATATCATCAACATTAGAGAAGGAGCACTCGACTACACTTGGCAGAGAAGCAAAACAATGCAGAGTCATGATAACTTTGAGAATAACCAATTACTGAGAATAGCTTGTTGGAGCCCATATAGAGCATGGCATAGCCAACAAACATAGTGTAGTGGATGAGGAAGAGTAGGAGGTGGAGTTATATGGATCTCTTCTGTGAGAAAGCAAAGGCATTCTCAGGCAGTCTTTTGATTTATGGCCAATGACGACTGCAGCAATAGAATTGAGAGTGTGGAACACTGGAGCAAAAGTTTTGTCATAGTCAATGCCATATTCTTGTTTGTGTCCTTTTGCAACTAAGAGAGCCTTGAAGCACTCACTGCTTCCATCAGATTGATTCTTGACTTTGTAGATTCATTTGTAGCAGATAGTGCTTCTGGTAGCAGGAAGAGGGACAAGATAGATCCCATGTATCAGTCTTGTGCAAGGCCATAAGTTCTTCAGCCATTGCAATTTTTCAGTAAGAAGAGTTGGATGCTTCTTTTTATGATTGAGGTTCAGTATAAGAATTAAGAGTTGCAATTTATAGACTGGAGAAAAATGCTGAGAAGCTATAAAACCGTAATAGTCAACAGGTTTGCAGATTGGTGTATGAGCTCGACGTGAGGAGGAGGAGGAGGAGAGGTCGGGTTTTTTGTGTGTTGGGGGGGGGGGGGGGGGGGGGGGTGATATGATAAAGAAAAATGAGACGGTAGATGTGAAGACGATTCCATAACCAAGAAAGACATTGAATAGGGGGAGAGTTTGGAGTTTCTTGAAGAGGAAGGAGAACAATGGTAGTATACTTCAAAGGACTTAAGGTAGAATAATCTGGTTTTTAATGAAAGAGACCTTCAAAGTGTGTGTGGCCAGATAGAACAATAGATGGATGGCTATTGATAAGAAAAGTGGCAGTAAGAGGAGCTTCTAAAAGGTGAAGAGTGTAAAGGGTATCTAAAAGGTGATTGTCATCGATCAATGAGCGGGCCCTACCTGAGATATTGGATGTCCTTCTATTGTGAACGAAGAGCTTGTTTGTGTTAGAATGATTGGGGCCCACCAAATCATGCTGAATCCTGCTATATCATTGTTGCTTAATATGGATAAACGTGTAATCAAATAATGCTGGCTGATAAGATTTGCTTTAATCCTTTTCAATTTGATTAAACCTGTAGTTACACCCCAATTAAGGGAATATGAGCTCTAATGAATCAATATATAAAGAGGAGACCTGCCCAAAGGACAGTACTCAGTTTTCTGCCCGAATCTTCTCTAACATGGAGGAAGAACTTAATGCGTTGTAACAAAACAGTGCTTGGACATTGTTCCATGTCTCACTCATACCAAACCCACTAGTTGCAAATGGGTATATTCCATCAAACTGAAACTCAAGCCCGTTGGTTCTTTAGATTGCTACAAATCTCATCTTGTTGCATTGGAAATCGTTTGGAGAATGTGATTGACTATGATGAAACATTTGCACCAGTTGCAAAATTGCCCTTGTTTGAAAGATTTAATGACACTCTTGCTTGCCTATTTTATACAAAGCCAATATGATCGGTCACTATTTTTTTGTGAGACAACTTGTGGGTTCACTATCACGTTGTATCTTCTTTCCTCACAGTTCTGATTTGAGTCTTACTACTTACTATGAGGTAGATTGGGTAGGGTGTCCCGACACGACTTTTTATGACAGGTTTGTGTTTTTTTTACCCTTAAATCTCCTTGAAATGCAAAAAGGAAGTTCACATCTCCCAATCTTCCATTGGGGCCGAATATCGGTCTATGTCCTCTGCATGCATGTGTATATGCACTGACAGGCGAAAGATATAAGAAACCAGAGATTGAGAAAACCGACAGGAAAGGATGGGAGGTTGTGCTAGAACATAGTGGGGCTGAGCAGGAAAGAGAAGAGGCATGCATTAAGCAAATTAAGAAGAAAAAGAAATTGTATGTAATTGTTTACAAGAATCAAAGTTATAAACTTGTAGATGATAAGTTAGACTATAATAATGGATATCAAAGGGACGGATTGATTTGGATGTTGTTGCCTGTCACCACGACTGTCTGCAGGTCTAATATGTAATAAAATGTGGTTGCTATTGAATACGTATCTCAACTGAGGCAATTGATTGTTGTTGTATTAGGAATTGAGGATGCCTTCGGATGGGCCTTTGTCAACTGCTTTATGGGCCAAACATAATGCAAAAAGAATTCTTTTTTAGCGGAGCTACAATTGATCAAACAAAATCTAGAGGGGCTGTGGTGCATTGATGGAGATATTAATGTTACCATGAGAACCGTGGTTGGGTGTTCTTTGTGTTTTTGTGATTTTTTTTTCTTTTTTTTTTTTGGGGGGGGGGTGTTGTTTTTAGAATTACATCCGAGATGGAATACTTTTAGTTTTCATCATTACAACAAACTTTTGTATTTGCCTTCCATCATTGGAAGGTTCATATGGTCAAACAATCTACCTCCACTTCAAGTTTTAAAAAATTGAACTCGGGACCCGACTTGGTCATGGGTGAGTCTGAGTCACAACTCGGCCGAGTCGCATTACACTAGGCCGGGTCCCAATTTCCAAGGTTGGGACTTGGCTGAGTAACATGCGACTCGGCCGAGTCAAATGATTTGACTCCGAGTCCCATAGGACCCGACTCGGTATGCGTCTCAGACGTGGCCGATTTTTTAAACCATTTTCCACCTACCATGAGTGGATTGGATGGGTTCTTACTTATCGAAGACTTGAAGCTTATTTAAAAGACGTTTGCTACGTCAGGATGTTAAGGAACTCTTTATCTTGTGGTGGTTAGGCTTGTAGGAAAGGATCTATTAGTGTAAGTTAAATCATAGGGGTTTTGTTAGGTTGTGAGAAGGATGATGTGAAAATCTTTATGTATTATGGTGGAGGTAGAGTTTGGTTGGGTAAAATCGTGGTGGAAGAATATGGGGACAATTTGGTAATGGAGCAGGGTAGAGGTAATGGGTGTAAAAAGTCTCGAGTGGGTAAAGTCGTTTCCGACGAATCAAAGTGTTTGGTAGGGCATTGGTCCAATGTTTGTTTCTGGAAAGCTGTGTAGGATGTGGTTCTATGGAGAGTAACCTACTCATAAGTTCTTCTAGCAAAAATGTAACATTCTATCAATGTTATAAATTTTTAGCAGGACGATGGTGTTGCGTACGTTCTTTGGTAGTCTTCTTATTGAAGTTGGAGTCTTAGTTGATGTTTTCATTTGTTGCGATTATATGGATTCTTAAATTTGGAAATGGCATCTATTGGGGGTTTCTCGAAAAATCATGTTTAAAAATCTCATTTCTATTACTTTGCATGTCCAATGTTCTTTGGCTTGGACTGTTCAAGTGCCTTCTTGAGTTGAGGATTTTTGTTGGAGCATTGTGGCAGGTAAAGTACTTGCAATGGATGTGTTGAGTAGTAGGAGAATCGCACTTGCGAATGCATTGAGTAAAAGAGAGAAGAAGAAGAGGAAAGTTGGGGGGGGGGGGGGGGGGGGGGGGGGTTGGGTTGGGTTAATCATCTTCTTATGGAATCTCATTTTCAAGTTCCTTATGGTGCATGCTGTTGGAGTTATGGGCATAGATGAAAATAGCTTCGTAGCGGCCTAAATTGAAAAAAACAGTGTTCTGACCGCTACGCGAATGTAGCGGCCGCTACGGGGTGAGAAAAAAATCCTACTTTTCAATTTTTTTTAAAATGCATAATAAGACTTATTTCTTTTCTTCTTCTCTCCAAATAACATTTCTACACAACTCTTTTACCCTTTTATGTTTAAAAGAACACCAAAAAGCACATGATCTCGCCGAATTGTAGTCGATACAAAGAGTTCTTCTCAATGATTCTTCTCTAAGTACATCCTATTAGACACCCGCTTTGGTAGATGCATTTTTTTCTCTAGGTACTCTTAAGTCTTGACTTCATGACATAATTTTTTCTTTTATAAGCCTTTCATTAGTTTCTAAATTAGTATAACTAAGTAACATGAACACATGTAAAAAAAATGATCATTACTATTATTTTCTATTTATACAGCGATACATGACCTCATATAGTGAGGGGACCGCTACGCCCCCCTACCTTAGTTACTTTTGTAAAAAAAATACATTTTCTCTCATTTTCCAATATTCTAAATTTTCTAGAATTTTTTCATATTTTTTTGACGATTTTTTCAAATCGCACCGCTACACCGCTACGTAGCGCCCGCTACATAGCGTTTTGGCGGCAGGCCGCTACGCCCGCCGCTACCGCTATTTTCATCCTTGGTTATGGGGATTTGACGTGGAAATAAGGATGGTACTTTGCATAATAGTCGAGTCTTTGGATGGAAGGAAGCCAACAGAGAGGTTTTCGTGGAAGTTGTTAACGCAATAATTCAACATTAGAGCAAGCAAAAAAGGAGTTAAAGTTAGTTTTGTAATCAGATGTTATGAGAAATCGTGGGGTAGATACGTTAAGCGGTTGGAAGAATCAACAAGTAGCAACAACATGGTTTCCCCTATCTAGAGGAGTGCTGGTGTTTAATGAAGACAGAGCAGCGAAATGGTAATTGAGTTCACCATGAACGAAGGGTGTCCTTTGAAATGAAAATGGAAAGATATTGTGCTCGTTTCTTGGTCCCATTGGAATGAGAAAATCCAAGGAATCTACATTGGGAGGCATCTAGTTATTAAGAAGAATTCTTTTTGAAGGCTTTCAATGGTGGATGGCTAAAAAAATGTGACCAAATGGGCATCGAGGAGGAAGGAAGCTCTGTGGTAATCATATCATCATTTGTTATGAGGGAGATATGGTTACTGGTGGAGGAGACTTATTGTGAGCTTTTGCACATAAGAAGGGAAGGAAATGGGACAACTATTGTTCTTTTGAGGAGGCAAGACTTCTTGTCTGAAGTTATTTCAGATATGTGTGTGATGTGTAGGTACAAAGAGGTATCCATTGATCATCCATTTATTCATTGTAAGGTTGTTGACTGCTGCTTTCACTTGGAGTCACTTTATTTCTAGATGGAGTTTATCTTGGTGTATCCCAGGTTTCTTGGGGGATCTAGTTGAAGCTTAGTGATATTGGCCGTTTTCATGGGCGTGGGCTCTCTCTTTGGTGGATTATTCCTTTCGTCGTTATTTGCTCAGCCTGGAAGGAGGTGAATGAAAAGATCTTCCAAAGGTTGTCTTTGTTGGAAGACTTTATCTTGGTGTTAAAGCTTGAAGATTGCTTAGTGGATCTTGGTTAGAAAGGACTTTAATGATTTTTGCGTGAATGATATTTTGTTCAATTGTGAGCTTGCATGGCGTATGGGGTGGCTAGGGATAAGAGTGTTGAGTTATGGACGTCCCCTCCACTTGCGGTCTTTTTAAGTTGAATGTTGATGGAGCAGCTCAAGGGAAGCTGGGTCCAGAACGTATTGGTGGAGTCTTTGGAATGATAGAAGGGTGGTGTTGGTGATGTTTTCTATAAGGACTTAAATGAAGTAAAGATTCTCAAAGCTTTGCAGATCTTCATTGCATGCTTTCATGGGAGGCATGTGGTGGAAAGTGATTTATTAAATGCGATGGGAGGGTCATGGTTGAAAGTGATTCATTAAATGTCATTTCGTGGGTGTCTAAAGCTAGCCTGAAGCCTTGGAAGTTTCAATTTTTTCTTAATGAGATCAAGCTCCGTGTCTCATGATTGCGAGTTGAGTTTTGTTATGTGGTTAGATCCGAAGATCAAAATAGAAGTAGCGGCTGGTCGCCGAAACACTATGTAGTGGCAACGATGTAGCGGTGCGATTTGAAAAAATCGTAAAACAAAATCTGAAAAAATTCCAAAATATCCACAATATTTTAAAAAGCTAGAGTATGTGGTTTCTTTTATGCAAAAGTAAATAAGATAAGGTGGCGTAGCGGTCCCCTCATTGCATGAGGTCCTGTATCGCTGTCTGTTTAAAAAATAATATTTTGATCTAATTCTTCACATGTATTCAGGTTTACTTATACTAACTTATAAACTAATGAAATGTATATAAAAATCTATGGATGTCATGAATATATCTTCAAAATAAACAATGTATCAAGAGTTAAGACTTCTTTTTTTTTTTTTTGGTAGAGTAAGTCAAGTCAACAGTGATTCAACAGTTAACCCTACAAATGACATAATAATTAATAACTTCATAAAAGTCAATGCACTTAAGAGTTTTTTTTTTTTGAAATGGTAACTTGTATTGATCAAAAGCTTTATAGTATAAAGGAGCTTTACTGAGAAGTGGTTGGGATAGGCCCCAAAAAAAATAGCCACCACCCAAAGGAGTGGAACTATACAAAGAGGCATAGGTGCCTCACAACCAAAAGGGAAAAGAAGTGACCCAAGTCATGAAGAAGTGACTTCCCTCCAATTGAACATTATGGCATGGAGAGATGAGCCCAAAAAATATGGAAGATAGGACACCCAAGAGGCAACACAAAATTTCATTTTAAGGATCAAGTCTTTTTGGGAGGACGTCTTCCCATCAAATCACCTTTTGTTTCTCTCATTCCAAATCGTCCAGATGCAAGCCAGAAAGGAAAAGGCGCCACATGGATTTTCCTTTGAAGGTAGAAATCAGGTAAAACCACTGATGGAATAACTCGGGTAGGGACTGCGGTATAACCCAACTGCAACTGAATTCCTTGAGAATTGATGACCAAAATGCATTTGTTAACTTGCAGTGATGAGTAAGTGGTTTACCGATTCTTCATCAGCTAAACAAAGGGGGTAAGCATTGACGACAATCATATTCCGACGACGGAGATTATCCATTATAAGAAGTTTATTTCGAAGAGCGAGCCAAGCAAAGGCTAACACTCTTGGAGGGGCCTTATTCTTCCAGAGAGATGACTAGCTTCGAGACAGTGCAGTAGAAATTGATAAGGCGGAGAAGGAGACCGAAAAGATACCATCACTGAGGGCCCCCAAATCCTGTTACCTTGCCTTTCTCTAGCTATGTCTATCCCATTTAGAACCTCTAAAAGATTGAAGAGGTGAGCTTCTTCTGTCTTGGAGAGATTCCTTCTAAAGATTGGGCACCATAGGTCACGGTCAGAGCTTATTTCTAGATAATCTTTGACCTTAGCATTGCGGATTCTGGCGCATCTGTAAAGGGCGCATCTATAGATACGTAGAGTATCGGCCGCAAAATGGGGACCCGTACGCTTTTTTATATCTATTAGCGCTCGCAAGTGTAGTGGCCGCTACATTAACGTAGCACTGCGACGTAACGGGCACAACTACAGAAATTAAAAAAAAAAAGAAAAGAAAAAAACCCTACCCTTGTATTCGTCCAACCTATAGTGCAAAAAGTAAGAAATAAAAAGAACAACTGCAACTGACAAGAAGGAGACATACTTGGAGAGTAGGAGCACCAGCAGCAGCCACCACAGTCGTAGTAGGCAGCGACATCGAATCACATTAATAGAAATTGTAGTAGTAGCAACAGATCTTCCTTATTTACCTTTCCCTCCCTCCTTTTCCCTCTTTTCTTTTCATTTTCTTTGTCACTCGATGCTTTTGTTTTGGCGAAAACAAATGGGCAACGAATGCCTTGGCTTTTTAGTTTTGGTAAACGAATGCCGTAGTTGATTATGCCCTCCCATTGTTTTTAAAGGGTAACATATGGACCCCAATTTGGCCCACAACCCACCTTATGGTAGATTCAAAATTTCAAATAAAAAATTACGTGGGTCCCAGCAAAAAAAAAAGGCACAACCTTAATTGGTGTGCTCCACAATGAGGCCCAAGTATTAAAATAAAAAAGTTGCTCCCTAACCAAATCTTCCTTAATTGAAATTAAGGCCTTAGTCAAACTTCATTCTACTTAAAAATAGCACCTAACCAAATTTCACTCGTATTGGAAATAGGCCCAACTCAAAATTTCACTCTAATTGGAAATAGGCCCCAACCAAATTCCACACCAAGTGAAAATAGAGCTCCAACGAAATCTCATATTAAAGAGAAATAGAGCCCATGCAAATGTCACTTTAATAAGAAATAGAGCCCAACCAAGTTTTACTCTTATAGGACATGGGACCTAGGAAAATTTAACTCTAATAGAAAATAAGGCCCTAATCAAATTTCACTTTAACTGAAAAATTCTCTCCTTATCTCTCTCTCCCCTTCTCTCTATATTTAGATCAAAATGCATCTCTAAAATGTTATATTCTATGCATAATGGTGATGATATTTTGATGACATTGTTTGATTATAAACAATTTTTTAGTTTTTAACTTAGCAGAGCTGACCAGCATGAATATGTATGAAAAAAAAAATATCAATATTATCATTTTGTAATAATCCAGCAATACAGGATTTTATTCAATGATGGGACCACTACGCCCCCTATACTAGCTACTTTTGTAAAAAGACCATATATTCAAGCATTTTCCAATATTCTGGATTTTCTGGGAAATTTTCGGATATTTTTGACAACTTTTTTGAATCGCACCGCTACGTAGCATTTTGGTTGACGCTCGCCGCTACTACTATTTTCATCTTTGCTAGAGAGCTCACCAGCCCAGATGTCATGCCGAAATGAAATCTTCTCTCCATTGCCAACACGATAGCGGATGGAGTGAGCAAAGGTGTCTTTGGTGGAGCAAATTTCTTTCTAGGAGGTAGAGCACCTTTGGGAAGTTGGAGGGATGTCCCAGCCATTTCTCCTCACATTATATTTGGCAATCAAAATGCTTTTCCACAGGCTGTCTGAGTCTTCCTCGAGTCTCCAAAGCCATTTTCCCAGCAAACCCTTTAAGGATTATGTACGTAAGAGTTATGACTTAGCAATATAAAGTTGAGAAAGGAATACCTCTACCGCCAAAAGGAAACGGGTTGTGATATCGCTGCCCGCATCCCCATAGTAGATGTCATTGGTACCACTGGCATATTACAACTGCCCTCCATATTGATCATATCCATATTGGTGGGCATGAGGATCCTGGAACACGAATATATTAGATGAACTTGGATTCAGATGAGCATATTGATCGAACAACCATGATTCCGAATATTGTTGTTATGGTTCCGCTTGACCATATTGGTAGTCTATGGGACATACAATTGGTATCCTAAATATGGGTCATGGAAAACAAGGTACCACGCTGCTTATTGGTACCACTGGAAGGCATTGGTCTACGCTGTGCATAAACATGATATGACCTTATATGAGATGGAGGTGAAAAGTCCTCTACATTCTCGACAAGAGCAACATCTACTTCACCATCATGATAACTACTACTAGGCCGGGCCCTGCTACCTCCTCCGAATGGAGAGTCACAACTCGAAGTGATGCTCGAACTCGTACTATCAGAACTCACAGTAGACACTACATGAGAGACCTTGAGTTCATTGCCTCTTGATTGTCCCCGTAGCCGCAGATGGCCCACTTTCTCATTCTCTCACATCTTCTTCCATCAATTCTTGAATATTCCTTTGAAGCTCTTCATCCCCATCTAGCAATGGATCCTTTATATCCGTTAAACATGGAAGTAAGGGATCATCTTCCCAAAAGATATTATCTAGATTTATAGGACAATAATTTGGATCATCCCTCTATTTTCTCTATTTATTTCTCTATTGATTTCTCTATTTTCTCTATTGAGGATTGTAATGATAATATACCAACTTATTGAGCTTTTGCATAGACAGCCTATTTCTTGACTTTGTGTGGATCAAGGAAAATGTGCTCCAATTTTTTTCACAATTGGATGAAGATGTTGTCTGACTGAGGACACGAATAGTAGCAATCCTCAGATTTGGAGCACTTTCTCCAAAATTTATCTACCAGTTAGCTGAAATTGAAAATAAATAAAGAAAATTAGTCATCCGTAGCATATAACATAGATCAACTTAATACTAGTTTATGACTAAGTTAAAATTGTGGTAAACTATTCATACCGGGATAACATTTGTCTATTGCTCTTATCATCATCAGGTCTCCAAAATTCCTCGCCTCATTGTGTATATAGAAATCTAAAATGTGTAAAATAAAAGATAAATGATAATTTTCAACTTATCACAAATTCACAATACATTTAAAAGATGAAAAGCGTTATGTCACTTCATTTAAAGCTAAAATTTGCTAATCTTCGTCCTTTATTACTTTTTTGACACCTCCTTGAATCCTAGTCACATCTCAGTCTCAATTGCTTTTGTGTTGTTCTTCATTGCTATAGTAGATCTAAGGGTTCAAGAAATAGCTTACCACTCAAATGACAAATGTGCATAAGTACATCTGTACATGCATTATAAATTAAAATTGAAAGTCTCATAAAATCATAGATACATAGTTAAAAAAATTATATTATGTGCAATATGCAATGGATGGTGTAGTTGTTCATTCCATCGGGCATCAATTATTTGCCGGAACTCTTCATAATACCTACAATTTTGTTGTATTTCTAGCTTTGCCCAATCCATTGCCTCATAAATATAGCCCATTGTTGGCTTATCATCGTTATCTATAAGGCACAACACTTTACCTAAGGGCTCAAAAGACATTCACAATATTTCCTACAATATTTCCTACTTTGGACCAAAATTTATTATCTCTAACAAGATTGGGGCCATCAAAACCAGGACCACTCGTTGCCTTTCCTCATCTTGAATTAAGCCATGGTTCTGATGCAAACATCTGAATTAGCTCGTTTTTATGTTGCACAAGGGTACCCATGGCAATGAAGTGAGTGGCAAATCTTGTAGAAGCCGGACGCACTAGGGCTCTTCCCTTTGTGAATGACTTCCTTAATGCTAACAACCACGAGGGATCATAGAAAAATCTCGTCATACTTCTACAAGATTTGATGATACTTTTCACATTTTTCCACTTTCCGATGTCCTCCAACATTAGGTCTATACAATGTGCGGCACATGTGGTCCAAAATAAGTTCTCTCTTTTCCATTAACAAGTGCCTGGCTGCCTTAAAATTGGCACAATTATTTGTACTAATCTGTACAACGTTGCTAACACTTGTGACAACGTTTTCCATAAGGCGAAAACTATATTTTGCTGTCCGTGACTCTTCAGATGCATCAATGGACTTAACAAAGACAGTTTCAGTGGCAGAGTATACAAAAAAAAAGAAAAAGAAATAAATATATTAATTGTGTTTGCATGCCGCTCGCCTATCCGTCACACGTACTGGTGACTCCCCTTTCCTCCCATATACCTTTAAAAGTAGCCACTCAACTCTATCTTTGTACTCAATTTCTAAGTACTTGGTCTCGACATCATAGACAAAAGGCACTGTAATGCTAGGACCAGCCATCGGTTTGGAAGTAAGGAGAATCCACTGCTTGACGGGGTTATGTTCTTATGAATTAGCCACTTTGTTGTAGCGGCCACTAATTTTCTTTGGTATTTTTAAAAGCCCCCTTAAGCAACTTTGATATTCTTGGCTATTTAGCCGACTCCTCTCTATATGCAAGAGGATCGATTTTGATATTCTAGGCTATTTAGCCAACTCCTCTCTATATGCTAGAGGATCAGTTGGACCGGGTATTGCACTACTGGGAGTCCATGCTTAACGTGAAGAAATAATCTCTACGTCATCCTCTCATTCTCGAGTGCTGAATGCTCGAGGCATTGCCCATGGATACCTTTGCCTTTAGATGAGCCCCCTGCACCAGATGAGCCCCTCAACTTAAAGTGTCTTCCTCTTCGCGCGGCGTCAACTTGTGCCTCACGGCGCATTTCTTCTGCTTATGCCACCATAAGTGATGCTTGTCGTGTAGCTTCCATATGTGGGTCATCACCGTCATCATCATAATCGGAGAGAATTTCCTCCCTAAAGACCTCAAAGCGGGGATCGTCAACTTCTCGTTGCCTTTTCTCTTGAATCTCTACTTTTCTCTATTTTCCTTGATTGAGAAATTATTTCATCTCTTCTTGAAGCTCTTTTGACACATGACACCCTGCCACATTGCCCGCGACATGGGCCAAGTGCTTTGCTTGAATCTTGTTATGCCTCCATTTGTGGTTTTATTACAAAGATTACGCTTAATTTTCAGTCTATTGCCATCAACTGCTACACCGTGTTCCCACGCAGGATCTATTTCACGTACCATCTTCACAAATGTGGATAGAAGTTGAACTTTTGAGTCTTTTAGAGTAAAATACCTGCATATATGATGTAGAGTTGCATATGAAAACCCATTTAGATGCAACTCGGTGGACAAAATTGAAAAGAAAAACAAACATAATTATATTAAAAATCCTAAAAACCTGAAATTAAAAATAAAACAAATGTTAACGAAGGTTAGATTCATGTATGGGAATGAAGTGTTTGGGTTGCCCCAATTGTAAAGAAGATATATATATATATATATATATATATATATTTTAAATCCTAAGAATCCAAAATAAAAGTAAAAATAAAATTTAAATCAATGAATTGTTTTTTTAAAGTGTTTTGGTTGCCTTCAAAATCCTTCGAAAATCCTTCCTAGATTTTGAAGTGTTTTGGTTGCCTAATTTAAAAAAAAAAAATGTTAAAATTCTGAAAATAAAAAATAATAAAAAAACATCGAGGAATGTTGGATTCTTCTATGGGGTTCATAGATTTAACTATTGGGAAGGATTTTGAAGTGTTTTGATTTACCAAATTGAAAAAAAGAATTTTTTAATCCAAAAATAAAAAAAATAAAAAATAAAAAAAAATGAGGAATGTTTGATTAATGTATAAGAATCATAGTTCTAATACTTGGGGAGTGATTCGGTTGACCACATTTATATAAAAATTATTTTTTTTTCAAAAAAACCCCACAAATAGGAAAAAATTAAATAAATTCAAAAATACAAGAAAGAATGTGGGATTCATCCATGGGGTTCATAAATCTAACACTTAGGAACCATTTTCAAGTGATATGGTTGGATTTATTTAAGACAAAATGGTTTTTCTTTTCAAAAAATACAAAAAACCGAAATTGAAAAATAAAAATAATTCATAAACCATGAAAAAATGTGGGTTTGATACTTTGATGTTTAAGAAATGTAGATCTATACCTTAGAAGGCATTTCCTAAAGAATCATGGAAAAAAAAAAAATGGAAATATAAAAAAAGTTTTGAAAAAAACCACAAAAAAATGTGAGTTCAACGATGATGAAAGACACCTTGATTCGCTGGATGTTTGTGGTTTTTTTTAGTCTTCTAGCTTTAGAATGGAAGAAAGTGATGTTAGGGACCCAACTTGGAGAGTAACTGTGGTAAAAAAGGAACAACAGCACTAAAAAAGAGAGAATGGAGGAAATGAGGTTCGTTGGCTGGGTTTTATAATCCAGCCACTGCCCCGTAGCGGCCGATATGGGCTGCTACAGGTGTTACCGCCACTAACACATGTATAGCATAGTGGCCGATATTTTATTCCATGGTTAAGATCAGCTATTTGTATGGCAGATATTCTAGCAAAACAAGGGGTCGATAGGGTTGTTCCTTGGATGGTCCTTTCTTTCTAATGTGGTCTTGGGTAAAATGCTCTTAAACCCAAGTTCCTTCTCTCTCTCTCTGGTGTATTTCTGTATCTGACTTTTTTGGTATATTTTGTTGTTCTAGCGAAGGAGTTGACACTTGACAGAAATGACATTTATTTTATTTTGAATTTAGGAGGATTGACTTGTGTTGAAGGGGGAGAATTTGCTTATGACACTATGTTTCTCTTTTACTCTCTCTCAGTTAGAGTTTCTTTATCTAACATGTACAACATTGGTTTTTGAATGAAAATTTATGTACCTATTAAAAAGGCGATCAAGTACAAAAGTTGTGATTTTGGAAATTTTTGGCGCATAGTAGTTGGACAATATTATTTTTCCATAGGTGTGCATTTCATAAATTAAGACATCGGTTGTAGCTTGTAGCTCACTTCTTTTCTTACTAGGTAGTGCATTATCGTATATAGGAATTTCATAGTGTAGATTTCTTACTGTATAGTCACTGTGTAAAAATTGTTTTTTAATGAATTTTATACATTTCATTATCGTTATTGACTCTTTTTTTCACTATGCTGCTATAATTTTTGGATATCAAGGAAAGTGACCTAACTATGTATCTGTTTGCAGGCTTCTGCTGCAATCACTAGTTTATCTGAAGCTTCTTCCGAATCTGAGGACGAAAAACATGAACCTCTGGACAAAAATGTGACAGATTTAGTGAATATAGAGAAAATTTTTGTCACGGGTGTCCTTGGCGAACTAAAGATCTGTTTCAGTTCCAATCATAGTGTAGGCTTTGAATTGCTTTTCAAATATTATTTTGCATAATCTTTTATTTTTTTAGTGTTAGAACTGACAACAAATTACCAATGATTTCTGTTCTCTTCTCAGGGTAACCAAAGTTTCAGAAAGATTCTTCTCACGAACGAAAGTCCTCTATTTGAGTTTCGGGCTATAGGTGGTCAGGTAATTTTTTTCAAACTATGCTCCTGTTTATTAACTTCTTTTCTGAAAGTTTTTTCTTTGATTTGGGGAAATTATTTATGAATTAAAACAGGTTGAACTTTCAATTAGAGGAAATGACATGTTCATTGGCACACTTTTGAAATCGTTGGAAATTGAAGATCTATTTCGGTGTGAAGAAATGACTCTACCTCGATATCTTGCAAGATCCTTCATTGAGACCACGACTTCAAATGCACCTCCAACACCTTCTGTTGGGAGTCGTCACTTCAGTGACAGTGCTCTAAATCAAATAGATGATGATGATAAGTTTTTTGAAGCATCAGATGATCTGGTTGATTATCCTGATACTCCGGCACAGATTCCAGGAAGCACACCCAATTACTTTAGTGCACAAAGCTCCTTTCCATCGGATAAACGATTTATAACACCTCCTGGCTTTAGTCGTATTCCTGGTCTACTCCCTGATGTGAAATTTCAAGCTGGAAGTAAGGATTTCGGAATTGCTGATACGTTGGATAGCTTTGTGAAAGCTCAAATAGTTATTTACGACCCAGATTCTCCTTTATATAGTAACACAGATAAGATAGTAAGTAGCCGATTCTCTATTTCAGTATACATTTTTTTTCATCTGGCCATAGGGGTTTGTAGCACATCAGTTGTAATTTTGTTTCAATGGCACATGCAGGTTTCTGTGACCCTGGCTAGTTTGTCTTTTTTCTGCTATCGACCAACAATTCTTGCGATTTTGGAATTTGTCAATTCAATCAACATTGAGGATGATAGTAGTGATGTTGTGAAGTCTGCAGAAGCAGGGACCGAACGAGAATCCTCTACAAATGATGTGACTGATGATACAGATTCTTCTAACTTGCAAGAGCCTGTTGTTAAAGGCTTGCTAGGGAAAGGGAAATCCAGAGTCGTCTTTTGTTTATCACTGAATATGGCTCGTGCAGAAATTTTGTTGATGAATGAAAATGGAACTCAGCTCGCCACTTTATTGCAAAATAATTTGCTCACTGATATCAAGGTCCAATAATGAGCTATCTAAGATAATTATTTTAATTTTCTTAGGTTATACTTTATTGATGTTTCATTCGTTTATTTTTCTCTTGCCAAAGGTATTCCCATCTTCATTCTGTGTAAAGGCTGCATTGGGAAATCTGAAGGTGAGCGATGACAGTCTCCCTTGCAGCCATCCGTACTTCTGGCTTTGTGATATGAGAAATCCTGGGGGCAGTTCTTTCGTTGAGGTAATTATTCATAATTTTTATGTTAAACGTGAATCAGCTTATATTTTTTCAGTTTGTAGCTTAGTTGTTGATTTGAGGTTGTTATATCTTGCATGCTATCGTAGATTGCCTAATTAGAGTACTTAATCATCTTCTAGTGTCCTCTACTCCCTCTAAGTGACCATTCCGGATTTCCATGAATTTGCTTATATCGATGCATTGTAACATTTTATTGGCTCTGGTGGTTGACAGATAATGCAGATTCAATAAGTATTTTTGTCGGATGCATAGTTGTCTATTCTGTTTTGGACTCTGGTTGAGTTTCACTCCAGACTGAAATGGGTGACGATGTGAAATATAAGATCCATTCTCATTTATCTCCAATTATCAATGTCTTAGTTCTTTAATGAGTAAAAAAAAAAAAAAAAAAATCCATGTCAACTGTCAAGGCTAAAATATGATTCAATAAATGCAGACCCGCAATCTCTATACTAATCAGGAAAATTGGTATTAAATGAAAATGAAGAGCCTTTTCATTAAAAAATTGATTTTTTTTCACTGTTTTCCCTGGTCAGCTAAAATTTAAGGATTGGAGTGAGTGGCAGAAGATTTCAACATATGTGAACTGGTAACAATAGGATGGGTGGGGCTTGTGTGTGAGAAAGAGGAACAGGAGTTATGGACCAATTAGTGGACTTAGTGCGGAACGACGGGACCCCATCTGTGGTTAGAAATCATGGGATGACCTATCTAATGTTGGAAACCATCATGGGACTTCTAGATGCCCTCTGTGGGTTCCATGCAATATTGATTTACATTTGCAGTTACTTCTAACTATAAATACTATATATACTGTATAAGATGAATACAATTGATTATTTAATGTTTTGGATGCTTATGTTTGAGCATATGGAACCAGGACACACACTTATAAGGAGCCAAAGGATCTACTTGGCTTCAAACAGGCTCAAATATTTAATAAGATCACATCACATGGACTGTTTGGAAGAAAATAGAGGACGAACTATTCTGAAATTATTGAAAATTTCTGATTACTATAAAAGGCGGGATGTGTTCAAACGGGCATCAATTTGGTGGATCAAACTGGCCCCAACCCATCAAGAATCCACACAAAAAGTGCTACCCTTGGATCCTGTTCAAGATCTATGGTTCTTGTTATCAATACATTTACCATGTGGGTCCCATTGCTGATCTTCTTCAATTGTTGTTAATGTTTGATTTGTTAGGGAACCATGATTTGTTAGGAAACCATGAGTAAAGACTTCTAATTTCAGTAGGGAACTAAGATTTTTGGGTTGCTAGGGTTTTTTTTTGAATTTTTTGAGTATATTATATACAATGCACAGTCGACTGCTACTGCATGTTAATAACAGGTTCTATGAGACCTTGTTTTGTTCAATTCTTCCTCTCGTTCTTTTATAGTTTCTCCATTATTTCTTGAGGTGTGATATTCGTGCCTTGATCTAGCCAGTGAAGGGTTGATCTATTCATATCCCTTGATTATCTCAAGTCCAGAAGAGGAACTGTTACTGTGTACTGTTAGAGACAGTCGACAGTAATATTTTATTTTTTATTGAATAAAATCTACTTTCAAGGCCAGAGTATAGCAGTCCTACAGCAACCTGTGGCTGGTTAGGAGTCTTGTTAACACCTGAAACTGTATCACATTTATAGCTTAAACATAGGAATTACAGGACTCAATCCAACTGGGCCAACATGACAGGTTGATATGTTTTCGGCAATTCCTTCCCCCTCCCCTTTGATTATTCCGGGCAGGGGCGGACCTACATATATTCATATGGGGGTAGATGCCCCCGTCAGATCTCGCTTAGCTTCCAAAACCTATATGAAAATTATTGGTCTACTTCCAAAGTTCACATGAAAGTATTTGCATTTGCCCCCCAAAGGCCAACTACCTGTTTAGGTCCGCCCGATGCAGTTTAGTCCCTATCCAAGACAGGGACTGATGCAGGCAGGACCTTTTAACTTCATCTTGACAAAGGCGACTCGTTGAGGATCTCCAATGTGATACCAAGTGAAATAATCCTCAATTGAAGTAAGCCAATCAAGAAGGGCACGAGCATCACCGTGACCAGAAAAAATCAACAACCTCTAATTTGATTTTCCTCGAGAGATCATCTTGGCGTGGGCCTGATGGTATGTTATCAACACCCCTTTCTTCAAAGACACATTGAAAGAATTCTTGGATTGATTCGTGGTGAATATTATCCAATTAGTGAGAGTGTGAGTGTGAGCCAGAAGTGCTGGAAGACTCGCCATGAGGGTTTGTAGGGGCCTTAGCAAGTTCATCGATTGTGAGTTGTAAGGCTTCGACCTGTTCATATAAATCTCTTATGCAGTCATTGCGCTGAATGTTAGTGAGTTGGCTACGAAGAATTTGCCTGGTGCGAGTAGCCATGGACAAGGGCTGTTTTGTTCTCAAAAGTTCTTTTTTTTTTTCTTCTGCTAGTGGGCCGGGTTTGGGCTCAGGTTGGGTCCCTACTCAGGTTAGGCCCAGACTGCAGACTAGGCCCAGTTATCAAGCAGGCACGTGTTGTACATGTGGGAGAAAAGCCTCTTTGCTGTCATGGGATTCGTGCAGAAAGGAAAAGAGGAAATAAGGGGAGTTACAAGTTTCGACTTGGAGAACAAGAGACGGATGTCTGTTTGCCTGAAGAGCTTTGACGAAGGTGGAAAGCGATGGTGTCGAGCGATTAAGCAGAGGTTCGCGCATGTGGCGACGCTTGGGTTTGCTCCTTTGGGTCTATTGTTTATTGTTCAGAGACAGCTCACTGTGGAGATGAAGCTAGTGGCAGTGGAGTTCGTCGATGGAGGTAGCAAGGAGATGTGCTGGACGGTGGTCGACCGTCGGCTTCCAGTTACGCAGTGAAGTTGGTAGCAGTGGAGTTCGTCGATGGAGGCAGGAGGGAGATGTGCTGGATGGTGGTCGGCAGCTGGCTTCCAGGTACGTAGAGATTTTTTTTTTTTGCGCCCCTCTTTTATCTTCTGTTCTGCCACCTTTTTGTTTTTCTTTCTGCTGGGTGGGTTTTGACGAGGCCAGAGGGTGGGGTTTAGGGTTTCGTTCCGGGATTAAGGTTTTGGGTAATTGGGGAAATTGGGTTTAGGGCTGAGACAGGAGAGGGTTGAGGGGTCTGGCGGGTGGACAGTGGCTCGATGGAAGGGTTTCAGGGTTGCTAGGATGTGGGATTTGGATGGTGGATGTCGACAGTGCTGGGTGGAAGAACGATGATGATGAACGGAGGTGACGAGAGAAAATTCGGGAAGGATGGCATCTCCCCGACGATCGCTTCAGCTCTGATACCAATTGACACAGCGATCGGATTGATAGATCAATCTCCCAAAGGATTGAATGAATCCAAAGATGGATTCTAGCCCTAGGGTACAGCACGAACCATAACACACAAGAGATAACTCACAATGATAACTTGGATTAATTGATAATAAGCATAAGCATTACAATGGGTTATCCTCTGTATATATAGAGTAGCATTATTCCTAACTAAGCAATATGGAAATATCTAATCCTAATCAGCATATAATTTAGTAAGCAATCCTATTAAGCAATATTACTAATCTAGAAAATTTGAAAACGTGAGGCACATGTGGACCCCGTCAGCTGGGTCCCTCAAGGCTTGCGGGTCCCTGTCTTGGATAGGGCCCGGACTGCTCCGATTGCTGTGTCAGGGTCCCTGTCTTGGATAGGGATTGGACTGCATCACTGCCCCCCTCAAACGAAAATCCTGGGTCCACCGCTCCCCCCCCCAAAACCCGGATTCCCCCAAAACAACATGGAAGTCAGAATCTCAGGGCGGTGACTAGTGAATACAACCAGGATCGTAGTCCGCTGTGAGGACAATTCAGAACTTCTTCCACATTCCATAAACAACATTTAAGTAGAAGCAATAATATCAATCAGCAGAAGCTACGTATATGAAACAACACCACAGGTATCGTTCTATGCATCAAATATCATAGAACAAGTCTCTCAACTATACATGTTTAAGTCTCAAAGTAAAAGCAATATGTTTTATTACATCCAAGCCATTAAGACATCAAAAGGTATGAAACTGAAATGAACTCCCATGAGATCACATTATGCTGTCACGCAGCCATGGTGGCTCAAGCTACGTCAACGGCGCCCACTTAAACTTTGCAACACTTGGCGTCTCATAGAACGCCTCACCCTCCTAGATCGGGGAAGGGGATCCATACCTACAACACCAAGGTAGAAGAACATAAAGTTTGGGAAAACTTGACAGGACACAATATGTATGCATCAAATAGAATAAAGACAATGAAGAAGATTAATAGATTAATCAAGATAGAAGATAGTGCATGAGTAATCAATTATCATGAATCAATGTAATGGATAATCTACCAAATATAAATAACCTAACAAAACAGGCATCATCCGCATAAGCTAGTGCCCCGGGAAATTATGTTGCTGCTTTTCCATACTCAAAAGAGTTGTGGTGGAAATGAGTAATCAAATAACCTGACAACATAGGCAATTGTGCATGAGTAAACAAATAGCATGAATCAATGTAAAGGATAATCTACAAAGCACAAATAACCTAACAAAACATGCATCATCCATATAAGCTAGTGCCATGAGAAATTATGTCACTGCCCTCCCATACTTGAAAGAGTTGTGGTGGAGATGCACGGGATGAAAAGCCTGGCCAAAACAAAGTTGCATGGAAAAGCCGGCCAAAGTTGGTACTCAAAGCGTCAAAGTAGTATCCAGTGGCATATGTCCATCTCAAAACGCAATCTATAGATGGCAAAGTAAAGATAGCCCTTACCACAGGGGATCCAAGACCGTGGTTAGTCTTAATCGGCTGAGTGGTGCTTGGCACAATGAATCACAAAAGAATAGTGTCTGGCAGGGCTTCTCTTGCTTGAGCAAGAACCCCATCAAAATAAAGGAACTACTGCATATATCCAAAGGTACTCCCAAAATATCCAAATCCATCCAAAACGAAGTCCATCAAACTCCAAATCCAATACCAAAAGTAGTCCCTTCCAAATAGGCCATTGAATAGCCAACCTAGCCCAAGGCATGGGTCATCCACATCCTCCAACCCTAGTCCATCATCATCATCTTAAATAAAAGGTCTTAAAGACGTAACACACACCATGAGATAGGAGGTCAATGATATACAAAACAATGTAAATCATCACTTCATATTTCAATCAAAGAATGTATTGAAAGTAACCAAACCTAAGCCAATGGTTCCCTTTCAGGTATTAGTGCTGGGGTATTCAACATAGTGGTCAAATGGGGGTTTTAGATGTCATATAATTGAATCTTGGCGCCTTGATGGTCAAAGACATCCAAAGGTCCCACATTCGCCACCTCCTTGACCTAGCTTCTCCTCCCATACCCTACTTTGTTTGGTACAATCGATGAGCGAATGTTAAGCTCAACCATCCACACATCATAAGTCCTTCAATTCAGGGACATTAGGTAGGTATAAGGGTCCGAAACCAGATCTAAGGGTTAAAATACAAAAAATCTACACTTAAAGAAACCCAAGATTACAGTTAGTTGAGGTCCTATTACGGCTAGCTGTGAGTGTGCTACGGTTCCCTTATGGTTAACTGTGGGTAGCTCTATGGTTAGCCATGATGTAACTGTAGATCAAAACCCTGAACGGTTTCTTTTCATGGTTACTTTTCTAGGAGCCTACGCTAGCCTACGACAATCAAGTGAATTGCCCCTCAATTCCATTCAAACATTAAAGATACATCATTTTCCACGTTTTACACCATTCCATTACATCAAAACTCTTAGATTTAAGGCCATCCATCAACAAAGGGTCCCAAGTTGCATGCCAAGGGTTCCAAACCATTTAAAAGAGCTTATAAAGGGGGAAAACTAGATTAAACATCAAATCAAATTATAATTTAATTTAGGAATCATAGATAGCACACATACATGCTATGTAATTCATATATTTTACTTGCCTCAAGTTAGAATTGTGGAAAAACTCTCTAAAAGCCAAAAGCCAAGCCAAGAAACCCCAAAACCCACACCAACTCCTTAAATCCTCAAAATCTAGAGATCGTAAACCCAAATCCAAGGGAGAAATAGGGATTAGGGCTGGATTCTAACATGAATTCATCAAAAGAAGCTGGAATTGGAATTAGGGTTTGAAACTCACTTTGATTGAAAGAGAAGAATGAGATCTAATGAGAGAGGAGGAGAAAGAAGCTTTGAATATTGTCTTTGGTGATGATCTTCTATGATATTCACCAAGAGATTGATGGCTCTTGCCCTAGAAGCTTGTAGAGAGAGAGAGAGAGAGAGAGAGAGAGAGAGAGAGAGAGAGAGAATTTGGAAATGAGTACGTATGTGGAAATGTTGTTGGTTTTGTTACTAAATGGAGAAAGTCAGTTGACTAAAATACCCCTATTACTAAAGAGTCTCGAAGAAGCATGTGCAAGGGTATTTTTTGAAACTCAATGGAATTATTCCTTTTCTCCCAAGGACCCTACAACTAACACAACCAAAACCAAAGGCCCTACATCCTGAACTCTCTAAAATTACAAATACCCCTGCAATCTCTCCAAAACGTCAAATTTCTCCCTAAACTATACAACTAGGTCCAAAACTCACTAAAACACCTACAACTAGTGAACTAACCCACTAAACACCCTCCAAACAATACAAAACTCAATTAAATAATATAATAATAACTACAAAAGGCTGGGACCTTACACTTATCCAAATGGTTATCTGATGTGAGGGCTCCATTCGTTGTACTATTTAAAAATGGGTTCATGTTGGAAGGCCTTTGATAGCAGCATAGGAGCGTGTGTTGTGCAGGCTGGCCAGTTCTCTGTAGAATTACTATTAGGCTTGTAGCACGATCTGTGTCATGAAATGTTAAGGCACCAACTGGCGATGCAATTGAAGTGAGGGCTCAGCTGCTTTGAGTTCATGTGACTGCCTGTCAAATCATTGCGAATTATATTCGAAGTCCTACATATAGTCTAAGTTCAGGTCTGGTCATTGTAGTTATTTTTAAGTGAAGAACATTTGTATGTATTAATATATGCCCATACAAATCACAAGTAGTGAGTCAGATTTTATTTCCTATTTCTTGCATTCCATTTATCTTTCATATTTAGGTTATGGAGACCAATTTTTTTTTATTGTCTAAAATTATGATTTACATTTTTCTTTTTCTTTCTTTTTTTTTGCTTTTTTTCTCTGTTCACGCATGGCCAAACAGGTAGACTAGATGTTATGAATCATTAAATCGGGACGTTTATTTTTTAGATACTTTCTCATCATTGAGAAATGAAGGTCTGCCTGGTTTTCTTTCAGAAATCCATTTAGGAATTTACTCTTAAACTGTTTAGATTGTCAAAGGAATTTCATAAATTAAATTATATATTCCATTACGTTTTAGCCCCAAATTTTTTAATATCAGCAACAAATTTCATGGAGGAAAGGAGAGAAATTACAAAGCTAATTAACTCAAATGAAGGGCAGCTTGCCTGATAGGTAAAGTGGTTCTAGCAATGCCTTAATTTACAAAAGCTGTCAAATTGTTGATCTTATAAGGATAGACAAGAAAATGAAATATCTATAACATGTTAAGGTCCCAACTTTCATCAAGATTTGTCGGACACTAAAGAGATACAGTCCTCTTTACCTGCTAAATTTGCAAGAGGATCAGTTTCCATGAAGTAAGAAACTATTGCGACAATCAGCTATGAAATGTAGTCGATTTTACTGTCCGCTAAAATTTCTTGCAATCAGCAACATGGCTTACCATGCAAATGTTGTTTTGTGGAAGTTCATTGTGCCCCTCTTTTATTTCTATTTTGGCTTCTTTTTACACTTTAGACTTCTTCCATACATGTAGTTTATCATTGCTGTTAGTTTTTAATTGATGGACTATGCCTCTACTGTTGTAGAGCTTGTAGCATATAAGTATGTAACAGAAGTTGCTGTGTTTACAGCTTGATTTCAGCTCATTCAGTCCTGATGATGAAGACTATAGAGGTTACGAGTATAGCCTTGTTGGGGAGCTTTCTGAAGTACGAATTGTTTATTTGAATCGCTTTGTGCAGGAGGTACCCACTTGAAGACTCATCTGTTCCCTTTTTCCATGTCATTCAAATCGTCACTGCACTGTAAAAGTTCTATTGCAGGTTGTTAGTTACTTTATGGGCCTTGTTCCTAGAAATTCAAACAAAGTTGTAAAACTAAAAGATCAGGCAACCAACTCAGAGAAGTGGTTTATTGCAAGTGAAATTGAAGGGTCACCTGCTTTAAAGTTGGATCTTTCACTCAAGAAGCCAATAATAGTGATGCCTCAGAGAACGAATAGCCTTGAGTAAGTGTTTGTTATTACTTTTAAAGTTCTTTTATGAGACCATTGGCTAGAGTCAGTATGATCTGCATGTAAGGCCAACTTTTTTTTTTGATTTTTTTGATCCCTATTAATTTTTTATATGGAAAATTTGCAGTTATTTAGAGCTTGATGTGCTTCACATAACTGTCCAAAATACTTTTCATTGGCTTCATGGTGATAAAAGTGAAATGGGTGCAGTACACTTGGAAATATTAACCATCCAGGTATGGCACTCGATATTTCCCTTATACTGGTATTAAATCATTTAGTTCCCTTATACTGGTATTAAATCATTAAGGTTATGTTCTTAATTTTATCATTTAACCTGTTGCTTACAATACAAGAACAATGAAGGAAAGAGAAAAAGAAAAAAATGCAACGAGAAAGGAAAAAGATGATAAGACAGAGATAAGAGAAAAGTGCTTTGAAAAGGATTTAGGTGGTCATTCATAAGTCTTCTTGATGACCTGGCATTTATATTTATATTAATGAAAAAAATATGAATTTACAGGTGTTCCTGAAGTTCTATCAAATTACAAAACAGTCCTTCAGTGAAACTGAAATTACAAATAGGGCCTGTATGAACCTCAACACTCTCCTCAAGCAGGAGTATGGATATCTACAATCTCCAGCTTAGAGAAAATACTAGATAAATGCATCTTTGAAAAACTTTTTGGAAAAAAAATCGGCTAGACAACAATTTGATCTTCATGCTGAGATATCCTTAATCATTGTTCTGCATATTGAAATCATTTTGGAAATTGTTCGAGGAGATGATTTGATCAGAACTTGTAGGCTTCTTATCTTGAAGAGGTTCCACCAAAAATATAAGCTAGAGATGATCTCTGATACCATGATACAACATCAATATTAGAATAACTGAGAAAGGATTGTTGTGGGTTTCCCCGGACAATCCTGTGTCTATTTCTATGTAATTGTATGTGATATATACACATAAAGAGTGTTTGTTGCAACAAGATGAAAGGATATGAACAAATGAAGATAAGAGGCTAAGAGCAAATGGCTGTTGCTACTGTTGGGTCTGAGCTGATGTTCCTTGGGCAATCATATCGGTCTACAATTAGAACCCCGAAAAAGTCTTCCTTCTATGCAAGAACTAACAGTGGATGACTCCATTGCTCAACACTGCCTACAACCCCAAAAATAAATCAATTATGCAAACATTGAGAACTATAACTTGATCATAAGAGTGAAATTATAGTTCATCAAACAGTGAAGATTTTTAAGTTCTTGATTCGTCTTTTCCTCCAGTTTCTTCTTTGACTTCTCAACCTCTTGTTCTTTGTCCAAAAACTCTTTCACAAGAGGCTTCATATGGTCAGTGCTAGATCAAACAAGACCCCATTTCCAACCAATCCTCATTATTGTTAATGACCAGTAGCACCAAAAGCTCGAGCTGCTAGTGAACGATACAATGATGTATATCAACAAACCCCCTTGAACGGGAAGCTGTTTGAATTCGAAACTTATAAAAAACAGGCGGAATGGAATAGATCAAATAGATGGGAGGTAATTTGCCTCCCAACGGTTTCAAACTCGTGACGTCTTGCTCTGACACCATGTTAATAACCAGAAACACCATAAGCTCAAGCTGTAAGTGAACAACATAACAATGTATATCAACACGCCCCTTAAACGGGAGGCCATTCAAATTCGAAACCTAAGAGACAGACAGATGGAGCGGAACTGATCAGATAGACAAATGGAGGTAACATGCCTCCCAGGGGTTTCAAACTCGTGACCTCTGGCTCTGATACCATATTAATAACCAGTAACACCAAAAGCTCAAGTTGTTAGTGAACGCTACTAACAATGTATATCAACACCCCCTTAAACCAGAAGCTATTCGAATTCGAAACTGAACAGATAGACGGAACTGAATAGACCAGATAGATAGAGGTAACATACCTCCCAGGGGTTTCGAACTCGTGACCTCTTGCTCTGATACCATGTTAATGACCAGTAACACCAAAAGCTCGAGCTGTTAGTGAACGGCACGAGAATGTATATCAACAATCACAAGATCTCCATTCTATCTTTCTGATTCCTGTCAACATCTGTAGGCTCCTGACCATCTGGCTTTGCACATTCCGGATCTTTGCAATGATATTGACCAGTCCTATCCTGATCAGATTGACTAATAAGGGCACTAGTTGGAGGTGGAAAGTTCAGATGAGTAGCAGCATAACTCTCTAGGTCCCTATCAACATGCCCTACAAATCACACATGTCCAAGACGTTTACACCTTTCAATATAAGGAATCATGATACTTGAAGAATTACTTTTGTTCCTTCACAAAACCTGTTTTACCATATTTCAGATTGTCTTTACCTTACCAATCAGACAGGGGTTATATTCACAATTTCAATTTTCCCCCTTCAATATTGCTTATGACTACTGTTTCTTGCATCGAGTCGTGAAAAATAATAGCATCAAAGCTCCCCAAAAATATCAGTGGCCTATGTGCTCCCTTTATGGACTATTACATAGACAATGGATTCCCAGACACCAGCAGCTGCAATGGAGATTGAACAAGGCTTGATGCAATTCGAAAAGTTCTTACCTGCTAAAAGATCATCAGAAGCTGCTAATCTTTTTCTGACCTCACCAATTGGTATGATTGGTGGGCCTTAAAATACTTAACATCCTAATGGGATACCACTACATAACATCTTGTAATCACGAGATTTTCATTGAGTTCAGCCCATTCAAATTTCAATGTGTCAGTTTATGAGATATTGGAGCTGTGATCTTTTAGGTAATGGTAAAATTATATCAATGGGAAAAGATGTCCATATAAGATACACAACCCATAAGTAAAACTGTCAAACAAATCACAATGTATTAATAAGAGCATTACAATCAATGCTTTAAAGAAATTGATCAGAAGAAACAACTGGTGCTGTAGTCCTAGCAACACCCTGCTTAGCTAAGGTATCTACCATACTGTGAGCGGTCTCACTTGACGAAAAACCAAGGACTTGATCGTGTTGAAATAGAACTGCAATTTCCATGGACTTGAAGCACTAGAATTCGCCAATGAGATATTGGATCTTTACTACATGCATAAAAAAATGTTCCTTGAATTGGACAAGATATAGGGTCTTGCATATGTTAGGACTTATGCACAGTGATTAGTTGGTCATTATCCCATTATGTCATGGGGTACCATGCACATGCATTTGAAATCGCAATTTTATTTATTTTCAGTTTGATGATGTGAATGCTTACTTGAAAAAGTATCACTTTTTGGGTGCTGCAGGTTGAAGGCATTAACTTGACTGTCGGTACTGGAACAAGTTTGGGTGAAAGTATTATCCAAGATGTCAAGGGACTTTCTGTTGTTATTCGGAGATCTCTTCGGGATTTGTTGCACCAAATTCCAAATATAGAGGCTGGTATCAAGGTACTACAGTACAGTTTCCGAAGACATATAGGCCGCCATAAATAGCTTTCTAGATATTTCCATGATACATTGCTGTTTCTGACATATTTATTGCTGAATCTCCAGATAAAAGAACTCAAAGCAGCTTTATCCAATAGAGAGTACCAGATAGTAACAGACTGTGCATTATCAAATATCTCTGAGACCCCACATACTGTGCCTTCACTGAAATGCAGCCCTGAAATTTCTTCCGATGATGTGTTGGAGCAACCAATGCCCCTGTCTCTGGATGTGGTTCACCTTGAATCCCACAATAAAGAAGAATGGATTACTATGAAAGTGTCGGTTGCAATGAATCTGGTTGAGTTGTGTCTGCATTCAGGGGAAACAAGAGATGCAGCATTGGCCACTTTGCAGGTATTGAGTTCTTCCTGTGGTACTATATTTTTCTGTGCTTTAATTTTTTTTTTTTATATATGTTTTCTGAAATAAAACAATTAATTGCCTTGGGAATATCTATCCACAGGAATATTTCCTACATAACTGTGATGGAACTTGTTAATTTTCTGTACATTTAAGTGACTTGGTAAAATGGAGAGTAGCAACCTCTGTATATTCCTTGAAAGGGGATGGACAGAAGAGTTTGGTCACGGTCAGTATCTGTTGTGTTCAAGGTGGAATCATGCTACTAGGACATGAGTGTTAACGTAGGTCCATTTGGACACCACATGGCCCTGGCCCATTGTTAATCACACCTTGGCCCAGACCCACTTACTGCATTATTATTCTCCACAAGTGGTCAAACATTCAATCATGTACAATTATATATTTCCTTGTTAGGAGATTAGATTACAGTCATTAACTGTAATTGCCGTGTCAAAGGGATTGTAAATTGATAGCACTTACTGTATATAGAAATAGAATACTCTATATAAGAAGATGAAATCTCACATTGAGATCATGAATAGTATTCACAGAAATCTTGTGTTCAGCAATTTCCATGGAAAGGACAATGAGGTGTGCTTTGGCGAATCTTTGGTCAATTTGCACTCCTTTGAAGACTGGTTGCCTTTAGCTGGATGGCTTTCCTGCCAAATGGCAATGTAGTATGGAATGCTATATTTTCCAGGTTTGTTGTTATGTGGTGGGTACCAGGAAACATTGCGAGTCACTTCGAAGCATGTCTACAATAAGATTGCAATAACCCAATAACCCGTGCTCAGCATGGCATCTCCATTGTAAAATAAATAATCATATATAAAAACAGTTACGTCTTTCCATAGGGCAAGTTGTATAAAACAGAAATAGAGAAATTGGAGCAGAAGGAATAGTTGCACAAACGAGCAACTGAAACATGAGTGGTTTGATGAAAAAAATGAGTGGGTAGAAGCATAACTATGGGTCAAAATTAAAATCGCCAGTCAAATTAAATTCAAAAGCCTTTAGCTTAATATAGTATAATAGCCCAATAACCCGTGCTCAGCACGGTATCTCCACTGTAAAATAAATAATCATATATTAAAAACAGTTTTTTCTTTCCATAGGGCAAGTTGTATAAAACAGAAATATAGAAATTGGAGCAGAAAGGGAACAGTTGCAGAAACGAACAACTGAAACATGAGTGGTTTGATGAAAAAAATGAGTGGGTAGAAGCATAACTGTGGGTCAAATTAAAACTGCCAGTCAAATTAAATCCAAAAGCCTTTAGCTTAATATAGTATAATTGAACGAATGTAACAGATGTCTTAACAAAAATCGGTGAAATCGTTGGGGTTAGTAAAGTTTGTTTTATTTCATGTGCCCTTTGGGTGCTTATTTGGAGTGAGCTGATTAAGGATTGCCTTGTTTGATGAGGCCCAATGGGACCCCATTGGTGATTTGGCTCTATCCTAGCTTATGGGTTTGAGTGTTAGGCTGAAGCAATGGAAGGACGCTAAACTCCTAGCCTAGGAGGCCTTTTAGAAGGAAGCCCATCAAGCCAGATTTAGCCATATGAGGGTTTGCTTGGCCCATAGGACCTAGTTAGTCTCATGCTAGCCTCATCTGAGCCAAGTGGGCCCACACCAACCCTTTCATATCCATCCTAGCCATGCTGGGCCCATTTGGGTCCATGCACAGCTAGGCAAGGCCTAGTCATGCACATCGTGACTTTCCAACCCAAGTTGTGCCCAATTGTCCATGTGTGTGGTCATGTGCAGCTAGGGCATGAGTTCCAATACTTTTGAAAGCTTCCCTCTCTTAAATCTTATTTTATTTGTTATTTCTTAGAGTTTGTATTGTTTTTATTTTTATTTTTATTTTTATTGAAAGTTTAGATTGAGAAATGGTAATGATTAATTCTAGGTTTCTTTGTTTTGGAACTCGTATAATATTGGGTGAGAAGCCACATGATCATTATTTTTGGTTTTTTGAGATTTAACTCTCTTTATTACTCTTGGCCCAAGAAGAGTTTGAACGTGAAGTTAGGGAAGAAGTATCTCAAATGGGATTGTGGTATCATGTTCTTGGCTAGTGTAAGTTCTAGGCTTGTTTCATTATTTCCTTCAATCTTGTTTGTTGATATTAGGATTAAGCCTCTTAAGGATTTCTGAACTTGATGAGCTCCCTTTGTATTGTCGTTCCATGTTAGTTTATGTGGGCCAGACCCATGATCCATGATTGACCTAGCCCAGTGGGCCTAGCCCATAAGCCCAAGGGTACAGCCAAATTACTGTGGAAGTTAAGTCAATCAAGAATCTTTAATTAGGAGTTTTATATGATTTGGGATTGTTTAGCAATTTCTAATTTTCAGAGAAAATTTATGTGGAAGTTAAGTCAATCAAGAATCTTTAATTAGGAGTTTTATATGATTTGGGATTGTTTAGCAATTTCTAATTTTCAGAGAAAATTTAGGAGAGTTGGAAGTGTAGTTGGAAAAATTTGTATTCCGCTCTTGGGAGCATGGTTCAAAATAACACGTATCGGCCACATTATCGACCGTAGCAGTTAAGGCCCCTACGCTATTTTGAAAGTAGCGGCGTTACGGTCTAAAACATAGTGGAGCCAAGCAATTTTAATTTATAATACATTTTTTTTTTCCATTTGTTCTCCCCAATAGCCTTTCCTAAAGTTGTTGCTACTCTTATATGGTTCGAAATCACTAAAAAAACACAAGATTGGCTGCTACACTATTCATTTTTTTTACCATTTAGAAAATTCACACCACTATGCCACTCTGTATTGCCACAATTGCTACGTATCACCCACTACGTAGCGTTCTGGCTATTGGCTGCTATGCCAGCCTTAACCACTATTTTGATCCTTGGTTGGGAGGATTAGCTTTCATTATTTAGTAAAGCATTGATTAGTTTGCCTTATAGGGTTGTTAGTGTTTTTTCTTGTTTAAGAATGCTCTTTTATTGAATTCCTTGGAATTGGGCCAAAACCCATGTGGAATTGGTCCTTTTCCATTTGTGGATTCAGGGCAGCATCAAGCAAGAAGCAACTGGTAATAACAAGGTCTAGTTCTGAACCCGAGTATTAAGCAATGGAACAAGGGACATGTGAACTACTGTGGCTGAGGATTTTACTAGATGAGTTAGGATTTAGACATAATGGTCCCATGGAAGCAAACAATCTTTCATGAGCATATAAAACATGTTGAAGTCAATCGTCATTTTATCAGAGAGAAGGTTGACAATAAAGATAATAAGCTAGAGTAAGCACTTATAGATGACCAATACCAAGTAGTGAGGAAGAGATGGTCGTTAAATGCATTATCCAAGCTAGGTTGATATCCATTCACCAACTTAAAGGGGAGTGTTGAAGAATCATTTTGGACTTATTTGTAACTCATGGGAACATATGTACTGTTTTGTAAATCCAACGTTGAGAAACACCTCTATATATTTCTTTTTATCTAATTCAGTCTCGTTTCTTTTATTTTCTCTGTATTCCTTCAATTAGGTTTTTGACCTTTGTGCATAGAACCTGAGATATTCTTGACTCCATAAGTTTAACCGGCGCAAAATTGACGACTTACAGTCCAGTATTAATGGACTATTTGGATCATTATAGGTCTAATTTGGATCGCCAACAATTTTAGCACTTCTGCAATTCCCAGTTCAAGCCATCTTGACCATCCAACATATAGTTTGGGTCTTTTCTCTTAATAGATCAGAACTCAGAAGTCCTTATGATTGATCAAATGGATCGATATAATTGAGGGCCTGACCGGTCACATTATCTCAAATACAGGCCATGTGCTCCTGCAGCAGTATCATAGCCTCATTTTTTTTTTTTTTTGCCTAGATCTTTCGAGTGCTTTCTTGACGTCAAACATGTTGTGTGGTCGAGGTAGAGGCCGACGAGATTGGTGAGATGAAAAGGTGGCAGATCAAGTGGAAGAAAAATTTAAAATCATCGAGAGGCAATCACCATCTCCTACCAACTTCTTTGTTGTGAAATACGAGTTTTTGATCCATGGTTGAATCCCAATTTTTTCCTTTTTTATTTAAACAAAATAGTGAATTTCCCATGATACATGAGCAATTCACGATTCATTTCGGTTCAACCCATTGAGTGCACCAAATTTTTGTGTGGATGGGGCAATATTTTACCCAGGAGAGATGTCATCTCTAATAAAAAAATGAAAATAACTCTAATTTAGTACATGTTGTACATGGACCCTTGTTAAGAGGTAAGAGGATATAAACCAACAACCCCTCCGCCCCCCCCCTCCCTTCTTCCTTCTTTCCTCTTTCTTCCTCCTCCTATATTCCTTCTTTTCCCTCCCTCTCCCCACCTCCTCCTCCCTCTCTCAATACATTAGGCCAAGCGACTTATTTATCTAGGGAAACTACTAAAATTGAGTTTGCTAATGAAGGTTACAGATTTGGTCAAGAGGAAAATATATAATATCTCATAGTTGCTCATGGTTATTTTGGCTGATTACTGATTTGCTTTGATCCAGGAGGAAGCACAGTCAGCCACCTTTTTGGTCGTGGTCAAGTTAGCCATAGTTAGTTCCAACAATTTATTCATCCTTACATGTGAGCCAGGCTTCATTTTGACCTATCTTTATCCAATTGCATGTGGGTAAGTTGGAGCTCGGAAAAAGCCCAAGTTGCCTAGGTCAAGCTCAAGCAGAAGCTTGAGTGATATACTATAATTGTTCTAAAAATCAAAATTGTATTGCAAATCGTTCACGTGGTAGAATCGAATGGAATTGTAAATCGTATCACGAATCATTGGTTTTTTTTTATATGTTTTGTAAAAAGGGTTTAAGATTTAAAAAAAAAAGAAAAAAAAAACAGCTATTCATAATCATATATTTTTCATCCATAGCAGCACCAATACGATGCACATATGACCTTGGTACAATCATATGTAGAACTTTTTTGACGTATATTAATATATCATGAATGATATGAGTGAGTAGTTTAAGAGGTTTGAGATATCAATGTTATTAGGAAAATAAACGAGTTGTACGCAATTGTGATGTGTCTCCTAAAGTTAAAGTAGTTCATGAAGTACGAAAATAAAAAGAAAAAAACCTCAAAATAATAGAATGTAGAACCAAACTAAAGTCACAGTCAAACGCGTAGTCATATGCCTATTCCTTATCCAAACCTCTGCTATAATCTCACAAATTCTTAAAAGGTTTAATTAATCACTAGATAACCTCTTTAAAGTATAAATACGAAAAAATAAAAAAGAAAGTAAAAAAATAATAATTTTAGCCATTTACGACAGATCTTTTTCCTTGGGATTTGGTTGAATTGTAGGATTTTAAGTAACAACAATCTATATTATAAAGTATTACACTGGAAATGTATGTTGTATTTATATTATATATAAAAATTAAACCTACATACAAAGATATTTAGAGCGAGCAAGAGAGTCCTTTTAAAGAATGTCCTGGTCTGTGAAACCCACCTAGAAAGCATGGCGTTCTTTTATTTTTCTTTTTATTTATTTAGTCATTTTTGTGTGTGTGTTGGTGGTGGTCAGTCTCCCCATGGCCTATTTTTATGCAAAAAATGGTGTCCATCTTCCAGATAAAGTTGGACAGGTGCTAGATCAATCCAAGGACCTTTTAAACTTAGATGTGTGCCAAATTTAGCTGAGTACTAATTCAAGAGGGTTAGGGTGTAGTGAGTGTGAGAGGCTTGGATATATCATAGAGTGGGCTTGTGGGTCCTGCAGGCCTTGCCATGCCTGGGGATGACCTCTCCATACCTGAAAATTATGCATGTGTGTTTGTGTGCATGCGTGCTTGTGGCGTACTCGAGGGCCAAGGCCAAAGCCGAAAGGACCCAGTCCAGATTGGCTTTAAGAGTAGCACCCTTTGTCTCATATGGTAATGGTTTAAATGGCCATTTCCAAAGAGCTTATATCATCCTTTTTTATAATTGTTGCATCTTGTAAGCATTACTATGAACCATGCAAGGTGAATTTTTCCAAGTTAAAATTGAATGAAGACGTCCAAAAACCTTTTCCAAAAAAATAAAACCAGAAAAGAAAAAGGGAATAGTAAAAGAAAGAGAGTCCACAACACCGTCTTCAATCTGGAATCATAAAGTTTCCAATTGGTAGCTTGCCCGTTTAGTTGATTCCATGCAAATTAGGATTTTACCTATTTGTGTATTATGTTATACAACTACCATTTATGACCAGATACTTAAGTATTGGTGATGTGCATGTATTGTATGTCTTGACCCAAAAACCGAGTTCCTCGAATTTCACATCACGAGATCAAACAAATGTGAGATAGGTCAAATGATCCTAGCGGAATTTTTTCCATGCATCATCAATCGATCACGGATTAAATCTAAACTTTCTTATTTTAAAATTAAATAATCAAATCCAGTGAAATAGATCACACTAATTAAAATCCTTATTACATCACCATTGACTATAAAATTGAAATAACTAGAATAAAGTCTCTCTCTAAAATGCTAATTAAATACTCAGACGAGACTCACGTAACTCCACTCTTTTTCTCCTTGAAGTTCCTCTTGCGGTGTTCATGGTCTATGAAATCATGATTTACCTCTGTCATCTGTAAAAAATGTTCCTGTATTGGGATGAGTGACGTGCTCAGTAAGTAAAACAAGCTGTGCCAACGAGCATATAATCTTGCAATAAGGTTAAGGTATCAAATATAGAATTATGAAAGACAATTAGTAGAATGTGATATCACAAGAATAAGACGAACAATGCCAAAATAGGATTCTTGACTGACATCAAGGTCTAAACAAGATCAACATAAGTTCAACACTTCAAAACGAATTGATAAAAACAGTTTAAGAATATGGCACACCAACACAGCCACACCTAGGGCATAATATCTTCACTAGAAATGCCGCATGGCACACCAACACATCCACACCTAGGGCATAATTATCTCCACTAGAAAGGTCGCACCTAGTGAATTATAACCTCAGTAGAAAGGGTCACACCTGGTGAATTATATCCCCACTAGAAAGTGCCAAGTAAAATCTAGTACTGGTAGCACTGTCGCACCTAATTGTGCTAAGTAATCAAATTAAATCCCACAAAAATGAATATCGAGTTCTAGCTGTAGTTCTAGAATATACGACACATGTATAGCTTCTCCGTGTCCAAAAGCCTCCATCAGTCTAGTTGTTCCCACTGCATTTAGCTTTACTATATGACGGTGCAAACACATCAAGAGTCAAAAGGAAACAAATCTCAAGTCATAAACATGTCATCATAGCACGTATGGATACTCAAATTTGGTACCAATTAAAACCCCATCAATACTTCTCAAAACCAAGCCGTACTTGGACAGAATCTCAGACCGATGTCATTGAGTAATCCTTCCATGTCTACGAGCAAAACAGATCACAGATGATTTGAGTCATGATTTTTTCAAGCTTCCAGTGGGATTTTGACTATGGACATCCTTCGCCGGCGTAAGAAGATCCTTGTTAACACTTGTCCCATGTGCTTAGCGGACAAGGAAACAGTTGATTATCTCTTGTTGAATTGTAAAATGGCACAAGGCTTTGGTCTGGAGTTTTGAGTTGGTTTGATTGCAGTTGGGTTCATCTTAGGTCTATCCTCGGCTCATTTGAGGCGTGGCGCTAGGAGGTTGGGTACGGTGAAGGGTAGGTAATGTGCAGGACTGCCTTTCCAGCAGTTTTATGGATCATTTGTAAGGAAAGGAATTCACAATGTTTTGAGGATTCCATCTCTTCTGCTGAAGATCTTGCTTACAGGCTTAAGTTCACCATTGCCTTGTGGACGTCGATCCCTGCTCAATTCCAAGGGATCCTTATTGACCTGATTTTGAGGAATTGGAAGGAGGTGGCCCTCCCTTTTAAGGGTTAATGGTTGTTTGTGGGCTGTTTTAGCCCTCTCCTCATGTTGTTTCTTTTCTAGGAAGGTCATGTTTCTGAGTGTGTCGCTTTTGCCGGTTTTTGCTTCCTTCTTATATTTGTGAATTTTTAGTATAGCTCTCTTGTACTGTGAAGGCTTTTCAATGAATTGTTAATATTCAAAATAAATAAAAAATAAAAGATTCAAGCTTCCAACAAATTTAGGAGAAATAAAGAAAAAATACAGAATTTTTGAATTGAGACGCTGTCCTATTTTTCATATTTTTTGTATGACTCGGATTTTGAACCGGAGTTATAAGACATATGATAAAGGTTCTGACAAAAAATTAGAATTTTTAAACATTGTTTGATATCCCAGAAAATTCGATGAACACAAAAGACAAATCTGGAAATTTCAGAAAAATACAGAAGATGACTTGCATAGATTGGGCTTAACTTTTTGATGCAAATTTTCTTCAGGCGATTCTAGTTGTGCATTGGAAAGATAATTATGCAACCTATTTTTGAGAATTTTCCAGAATCATTTCAGCCCTAGAGGTAGGTGCTTTTAGATAATTAAATTCAGGTAAAAATTCCTGATTTTCTACAGCAGGGCAGTTTTGAGTTTTGACCCGTCAACATTTCAAGCTATAGCTTTCTCGTCCGATATTGGATCAAGGTGATTCAATTTTGCACTGGACAGCTTACTTGAGTATGCACGATTTGAGTGCTGTGGGCATTCTAATTCAACTGTTTGCCCAGTGAACGACTGACGAAAACATGGCTGATCCATACAGAAAATTAAGAACTCGCATAAACGTTTCGCTAGAACATACGACATATCATTCCAACTCACATAAAACCAAATCCAATAAAAGATCTGGTTATTACACAACTTGAACAATGTAACTAGATTCTAGAGTGGAATCATCAAAAGAAATCAATGAAACATGCGGTAACAAAGTCCGATATGAAAACGCCAATTCGATTGACATAAAGAAATGAGAAACATGGGTTTTTCATGATAAAAAAAAGATCCATAAGCCCCTAAAATCAAGGATTAAAGGTTCTAAGTTATTCAAAACTTGTTAACTACATTGAGGCATCACAAAAGTAGCATAGATCCAAAGGAAACACTTCAATTTCATGCATCATGCATCATCTTCATCAAAGCCTTGTCCCAACTATGTTGGGGTCCGGCTAACTTTAGTTTCATGCATCAAACTCCCAAATTCAAACCATATTCACGGAATACATGGATCACCCAACCCTATTCAATTTTTACATGATGGATCACAATCAAAACTCTGGAATCAAAGGAAGAGTCATGCAAACATTTGAAAGAATGAATTGTTTACTTGTTTTGGTGATTTTTGGTTGAATCTTAAGTTGAATTTGTGCTAAACTTTCCAAGTGAAGCTCCTACTTGGATGTCCCTTTCTCTTTCTCCCTCTCTCTTTTCTCTGTGTGTTGAGTGTCGGGTGAAGCCCTATTGGACGTTCAAGTGTTTGTGGCTTTGGTGTTCACTTTCCTTGTGGAACTAGGTCTCTTGATCTAAAGTGGAAACCACTTTCTAATTTGAGTTCTAGTACAATTAACCCTTTCCAACTTGATTTAATGGTTTCCTTGAGCTATTAGACCTCCGACATAAATTACCAATGGGGCTAACCCAGGCTTGTAATGGGCGTGCAACACTAGTGGATCCCATATGGCCAGAATACCCTGATATAATATGCTTAAATATTAGTTTTTGACCAGAATACCCTTCACCGCACCTAATATGAGTTTAGTTATTAATTAATAATGGTTAATGAACATCATTAAGGGTCTCTCATAGTGGACCGTACCATCCACACAATTATTTTAATTAATTTTTATTTATTTCTATTTTATTTGGTTTAATTACCAATGGAACCCAATTATTCCAAAATATTCTATATTGCAAGATTGATAATTTGAATTATTCTTTTACATTTGGAACATTATTTACCATGATAATTTAACTATACTAATCCTCTAATACAATTAATCAAGCTTAAACAGTAATATGAGTTATTTATATTACACTAGCAATGATTATCCTAATACAACAACTAGCGCAGTAATCCGTGCTGAGCATAGCCATGGCCTATGTGGTTAGGGTTCCCTGCTCCATCTTCTTACTGTTGAGATTTTTTTTTGGTTAGTTTTTATTTAAAAGGCTAGATATCGTGGGTTCAAATCTCTCAACCTTTATATTATTTTAGTAATAGCTATATTATTACATTTAACAACTACAATAATTTTTATCAAAAATAATTTAATGGCAATTCAACAGAAATATTAAGAAAACAATTTATCGAGATTGGGTCCGTATATTGTACCCATTCCATGCTTAAAGCTTTGAATATGAATGCGATATTCTTGTTATATACATGCGGTATTATAGTACGTGAAGGTGAAGAGGTGATACGAAGATTATTACTTTTTTTTTGTCGAAGATTCTTGCCTGGGTATGGCACTGCTATTCTAATTGTCTTTCTAGTGCAGATTACCGGTGCATGGCTTCTCTACAAATCTAATTCATCAGGAGAAGGCTTCCTTTCTGCAACACTCAAAGATTTCACTGTTATTGATGATCGTGAAGGAACAGAGCAAAAATTTAGGCTTGCAATAGGAAGACCTGAGGGTATTGGATATGCACCGCTTCATGCAATTAATGATGGCGATGAGCATATGTTTGGTTCTAATGAAAGAAATATCTCGAAAGATTACAATACAACACCATCCGTCACAATGTTAATTCTTGATGCCAAATTTTGCCAGTCATCAGCTAATGTATCTTTATGTATCCAAAAGCCACAAATGCTCGTTGCACTTGATTTTTTACTGGCAATTGTTGAGTTCTTTGTTCCGACGATTCGCAGCATGCTGTCAAATGAGGAAGATAATGATCTTTTGAATATCGATGGTGCAATCATTCTTGATCAACCAATTTATTGCCAGCCCTCAGCCGAATTCTATCTCTCACCTCTGAGTCCCCTTCTTGTTGATGATGAAAGATTTGACAATTTCATTTATGATGGGAAAGGTGGCAATTTATATTTACAGGACAGGCAGGGATTCAATCTCTCTAATCCTAGCCCTGAACCTATAATTTATGTGGGAAGTGGAAAGAGACTTCAATTCAAAAATGTGTTTATAAAGGTATTTTCTCATCCATAGGTTGTGATTTAACCTGTTAATTATCAGTTAAGACACTTGTTTGAAATATCTGACTTTTCTAAATTGTATCTATGTTCTAATAAAATATTTCTTGCTGCAGAATGGAGTGTTCTTAGATTCTTGTATTTTGTTGGGAAGTAATAGTAGCTATTCAGCTTCTGAAAATGATAATGTCTTCTTAGAAGAGGGGACCAGAGGTCTTCCTCAGGTTTCTTTGGAAGATAGTGAAACGGTACCATCTTCAAATGCTGAGGTCAATAAGCCTACAGAGTTTGTCATTGAATTGCAGGTCCTGTATGTAGTTTCTGCATGAATGTTGTCTAGATATTGAATAATTTATTCAGTTTTTTAATATGGTTCCTTCACTTATGCATAGATATATGTTATTTCACAGGCTATTGGTCCTGAGCTTACATTTTACAATAGCTCAAGGGATGTCGGTGATTCAATGGTACTTTCTACCAAGCTTTTGCATGCTCAGTTGGATGTGTTCTGCAGGTAATATCTGTCACGCTGTGCTTTTTCAAGGATAAGATTCCAATTTACTTGGGTTTCCCCTTCTATTGTACTCTTTGATACAATTTCATAGTTTGGAGGACACCAGGAGGACCACAACCAAGCCAATCTATATGATATGTTCTCGCGATCCCTTTTGGGCTTCTGATTTTGGGCAAGCCCAAAACCCTGTCATGAGTTATTTTTAGTTTTTTACCCAGTTTTTGTGGTATTATCCTATTAGTTAGTTCCTATTTATCATGCTTTCCCATTAGTTAGGTCCAATGTGGAACATGTAATCTTGAGTCCTAGTTTTAGTAAGTCAAATTTCCATTATTTCCATTGGTGTTTTTAATTATTAAAACCTTCCAAAGTTCTTAACTGTTGCAAGGGGGGATTGAAACCCTTTTGTTATGAAAATGACACTCTATATTAGTGCACATCACTAATATTCAATCGACCCTGATTTGTTATCCACTACTTGTAGAACCACCAACATCAAAGAGAATCTAGGAATCAAAGAGAATCAATTGAAATCAAGGTATTCAAGAGATTATATCAAAACCCAAATTTCCACACAGCGAAGAATAAGAACAAACATGTTTCTCTCGAACCCTCTCGGATGATGAGGTCCAGCACATATATGAGTTGGTTTAAGGGTTCTAAAGCATGTCTAAATGTTGGAGAATCACAAAGAGATCATGGAATAATCATAGAATATGAGCTCCAACATGATCCAACATGGGATGTAAAAAACCCAATGAGAACATGTAATGTTTTCATCAAACTACCATATATGATGCACGATCAAGTTATATCATCTCTAAGCATGTTTAGTGCTTCTAAATACATGGTTGATGATATAGAAAACAAAGGAATCAAGGTAACATGCTAAGGGATGAATTCTAAGACCATACAACCATATTCAATAATACCCAAGCAGCCCACTCCCAACCAACCTTCACTCACTCAGTCGTAAGGCTGCATCTGAGCTACAGTGGCTTCAATCCGAGTCCGGGTCCTAGGCTGGCTGGGGATAAAGGGGTTACATATTCCATGAAACTAGGAAGTAAAAGTTTAAAAGGGTGTCCTGCAATCATGGATGAAAATATACATAGCGGCCGAGCCCGCCACAATACATATGAATTATCCAGTTATCGCACCCCATGGCAGCAGATGGAGAAATGAAAAAAAAAAAAAAAAAAAAAAGAAAGACAACAGATGGAGAAACGTACTTGGAACTGGAAGCAACAACCAGCCGCACAACAACGGCGGCGGCGGCAACACAGCAGGAGCAATGGCAGCACCGCAGCACCCCTTTTCTTCTCCTCCTCCTCCTTTTCTTTCTTCTCTTTTCCTTCCTTCTTCTTCTTTTCTTTCTTCCTCTTTTATCAATCCTTCTATTTCAGGAGAAGGAAGTAGGGCAACAAAAGCCTCTTTCGGTCCCTTCTTTATCTAGCTAGTTGGGTAAATAAAAATGGGCCCGCATTGGGCTCACCTTAAGAAAGCTATAACTAAAGATTAAATGGGCCCACAGTGGCTCACCTTATCAAAGTTATAAATAAACTCAATTGGCCCCTCAGAAAAAATAAGGCTAATGCACCTAATGTTATTACCATTGGTGGGCTCCACAATGGGTCCTAAATATTAAAAAAAAAAAAATTCATGGCTTAGCCAAATAAATAAAAATTAGGGGCTTTGCAAAATTTTACTCTAATTAGATATAGAGACCAATCAAATTTCACTCTAACTGGAAATAGAGCCATGACCAATTTCACACTAATTGAAGGTAGGCTTTAGCAAAATTTTCTCTAATAGGAAATAGGGCTCAACCGAATCTCATTTTAATAGGAAATAGGACTTTAACCAAATTGTGCTCTAATAGGACACAATAGGAAATAGGGCCCTGATCAAATTTTTCTATAACAGAAAATTTTAAACTATATATTTACATTTCAAAATACAACTCAGAGATGTGATATTCTAAGCAATGATAGTGATAATATTTTGATGACACTGTTTGATTACAAACATGAATACATGTAAAAAAAAATGATTATTCCTACTATTTTCTATTCATATAGCGATACAAGACCTCGTACAATGAAGGGACGGACCGCTACGTCCCCTTATCTCAGTTACTTTTGCAAAAAAAAAAAAAAATTTCCTATCATTTTCCAATATTCTGGATTTTCTGTGATTTTTTCAGAATTTTTGCATGTTTTTTTTTTTTTTTTAAATGGACCGCTACGCCACTACGTATCGCCCGCTTCGTAGCGTTTTGGCGGCGGACCGCTACCCCCGCCACTACCGCTATTTTCATCCTTGCCTGCAATTATGGTACGAGGAAGTGAAAGTTTAAGGCATATTACAACCAAGAATCACATGGGTTTCAAGGCTAAGCGATTAGGCAATAAAACCAATTTTAACATCGAACATATTAAGGTCCTGTTTCTTTATTGGAATTTAGAGAATTCTTGTTTGGAGAATTTCTAAATTCTCAAACATAATGGAATTCTTGAATCCTCCTTTGTACTTGAGCATCCAAAAAACTTCCCCAAAAGCAAAGGGGATGGAATTCCAGGCCAGGAATTCCAAAGGTCATTTCAGACCTTATAGGTGGCTAGTGTTTTGGATTTCTAGTGAAGAAACATGGCATTTGCAAATGCCAAGGGACAAGCCATGACATCATGTCATGAATTCCCCAACACGCCAAATTCTTGTTAGAAATTCTACTAAAGAAACAAGCCCAAAGAACCAAGAATAGGCAAGGAAATATGAAGATCACAAAATCTCAATTCATGTTGAAGATGAGTGCATGGGTTTTGATGTTGAATTAATGGTTATAGAACAAGAGATAGACAAATGAAATAAGAACTTTAGTATCCAACGCAAAAAGGCAAAGAGGATTGATTCCAAACAGGCCCACATGTGGTCCCACCCAAAATAGGTTAGGAATACTTTATTTTTTAGTAGTTTTCTAATTTTCCCTCGAAGAGGTGCATCCTCGTGTTGAAGTCTCTGCAGAGACGTGTTGAGGTGTCTGCAGACATGTGCTTCGGTACTGTACGCAAGCCCTAACCCTAGGGCCTACGTCAATGATGCAAACTTGAAGAAGATAAAGATGGAACCCTTGGAACCCAAGTGCAAATGCCAGGGGACAAGCCATGACATCATGTCATGAATTCCCAACACGCCAAATTCTTGTCAGAAATTCTACTAAAGAAATGGGCCCTAAGAAACAAGAATAGGCAAGGAAACAAGGGGATCACGAAATCTCAATTCATGTTGAAGAGAGTACATGGATACCCTAGGCTTAGCCGTCCCCTTGCTTATGCTTCAACTTGCTATATATATATATTTATATATGGGAGATGCTCCTATGAGAGCATCTCTCACCTTATTATGAGAGATAAAGGTGGGGGCCCTCACATTTAAGTTGTTGGCATTGGATATGGATGTGAGGGCCCCCACCTTATCTCCATAGTAAGGTGAAAGCATCTCTCATAGGAGCACCCCCTATATATATATATATATTTATATGAGAGCTCAATAGCGCCCATGTGTTTTGCCCATAAGGGAACGAATGGGGAAGAGGTGATGTGGAGTTATTATTAATGGTAATAATGTCTGTTTCCTATTTTTTCTCCTCTTTAAATGACATTAATGACTTTCTATCCTACTCCTTTTCAAATTAACGAGTGACAACTTTTCTTCCCTATTTTTTCTCCTTTCAACAAGGAAGTCTTTCATGTGCAAATAAATTAACACAAGACTATGGTGGGGCTCTCTAATAAAATCAAGTGGTGGGGCTAACTTTGATTGAAGTGAAATTTGGGTAAATGCTAATTTAGATAAAGACATTGATTTTCAATGGCTTAGATTTTAGGGATTTTTATGATAAAATAAGCTTTAACTATAATTAAATGGTTTTATGAAGAAAAACCATAAATGACGAGATAATTGTCCGTACATTTTTTTGGGATGAAATCACCCTAGTTGATGATATCATCAAGTTAGTTGACGATATTGCCAACTTGATTGCTAATATCGTCAACCTTGTACAACTTTTCTTCTTCTTCTTCTTCTTCTTCTTCAATGGTTTTTGTACCTGATCGTCTTAGGTTTGGTGGGGATGATGCTGAGATTTCGCGGGAGATGAATATTGATTTTAAATAAATGAAGGAAAATCAAACGGGGTTGAGGAGTGCATCAAAGAAGGGTTTGATAAGTCTTTCACAAATCACATAATGAAGTGTGTCCAATCTGTCCACTATCGAGTCCATTCTTAAAGTTGGTTCAAAGATTCTGGATTAACAAAACAAAAGACACTTTTGGGATTTAAAATTCCACACAAACAGTACAATACATAAGAGAACACTTCACATTCATGATGCAACCCGACACGAGGCTAGGGCCCGCAGGCCCTGGTGGACCATCTGATGGGGTCCACATAGTAGTATTACTTAATAAGGGTTGCTTCCTAAATTATAAGCTGATTAGGATTAGATATTTCCTTATTTAGGACTCTACTACTCTATTTATACAGAAGATCTTATTGTAATGAAGGATGCCTTATTAATCAATTCAAGTTATCGTGAGTTTCTCTCGTGTTATGGTTTGTTGTGCCTTAGGGCTGGAATCCTTTTGGATTCGAGAGATTGGTCTACACTTTCGATCGAGGTTCCGGGGCTGCGCTAAATTCGTATCAAAGCCGAGATCTGGTCATCGGAGAAACGATTGTGTTCCCCGGTTCATCATCGTCCATCATCTCTTCCCCCATCAACCTCCCCAACTCACCCGTCAGTCCCTAAATCTCTCCCACCCCTTCTCCTCATCCATCCCCACCATAAATAAAAAAAAAAATGCACCCGTACGTCTTCCTCAACTAATCCACCAACCTACACCGCAACCCCTTTTCCAGCAGCCCTAAACCAGTCCTGTTAGACCTTCCCTCACCCATCCTATCTACCCAAACTCTTCACCGATACCCATCTCTCCAAACCAAACCGCCAGACGCACCAAACAGTCCACCCCCATCTTCGACCTCCTAGAACCCTTGTTGAAACCTCTCCACCCCTGCCAGCAGCCTGCACCTTCCATTAGGAAATAGCATCCATCAACCAGCGCCATCCTTTTATTCTCTGTGCACGGTGTCCAAGATAGAACAAACAAGAGGCCAAAACCCTCCCACGTGCTGGCCTTTTGAAGTTTGGCCCTAATCTGAGTTTGGGTCTAATCTGACTTTGGGCCTAATCTTAGTCCAGGCCCAACCCTACCCAGAACACAAAAAAAAAGAAGAAAACAACAAGATTAAATCGCATAAGATTGGACGGTCCAGATTGAATTTGTTGATATTGAAGCCATCTGTAATCCGATTATCGATCCATCTTCGCCGACGTTTCCACTCCTCAAGATCCACACAACAGGTCACCTTTTTCTTAAACAGAGTTAAATTTTGATATCCTTGCATCCACATCATCATGAGAATTTTTGGACACTCCATTGAAATTCAAAGAATAGAGTATGAGCACAAATATGGCAATTGGTATTTCAAGAATGAGTTCTATTTTGAGGAATTTCTCAATTTGAAGCAAGAAAATCTGACGGTTGATGAATATACCCGCCAATTTCGAGAGTTACACGATATGTGTGAACTCGAAGAAGATGGATACATGATTTGGTTCATTATATCCGAGGTTTGCGACCAAACATCTTGGAGAATATGAATTTTTGCATAACCAGTCAAGAAGCACACTTAGAAGCTTTCCATGTTGAGCATATGCTTAGACGATCTCACATGCATAACCAGTAAAGAAGCACACTTAGAAGCTTTCCATGTTGAGCATATGCTTAGACGATCTCACATGCGACAATGTAAGCTTGAAGAAAGAAAGTCTCAAAGGCCAAGTGCCCATGTTGTGGAAAGACTTTTTGCAGGAGAAGACAATCCCACTATTGTCATTCGCCGACTTCTCAATACAAATGAAAAGGAAGAAGATGAATGGAGACAGGCTTAGAAATTTCACACACGGGTAAGAGTAAAAGACAGGTCAGTTAATGTTATTGACAATGGTAGTGCAATAAATTTTTTCGCATAAGTGGTTATTGACAAACTTAATTTGCCAATTAAAAAGCTTTCTAAGCTCTACCAAGTCACATGGTCTAATGGTCATGTCATCCCTGTCACTCATAGATGTTTGGTATCATCCAAGATTGGCAATTATGAGGACAAAATTTGGTGTGATGTGATTAATATGAATATTGCTCATTATTTTTGGACGCCCATGGCTTTTTGATCGAAAAGTGCACAATGATAAAGAGGCGAATACGTATACCCTTTCATGGAATGTAAAAGAGATTGGACTCATTCCAATGAATTCAATGGCCCCATCTTCATCTACATCATCACCTTCAACAAATGAACCACAAGCGAGGACAGAAGGCATCAAGGATAACATCGAAGAGCAATTTCATAGCAAAGCTGATTTCATGGGTACAAACAATATTGATCAAGATAGTGCCACTCAAGTGCCTCAAAGGGTTGAGGAAGTACAAGTTCAAGCAAATATTGAAAACTCTGACCAGGTTAGGAAATAGATTGAACATCCAGCAGATCTCATTGTCATGCCACTTCCAGAAAATTCAATTGAGACATTGGAAATCAAATCCATTGTTTCCGAGGTTTCACAAGAACATCAAGTTGTTGATGTCCCTCACATTGACTTCATTTTTGGGGAGCCACGATGGATATTCAATGATCATGATCTGTTGGTACAAAGGCAACACCTGAAGCATCTAATAGTTGGATCACACGTCCGAATTCATTTCATACATCAGCAGCAAAGCCACCTCCAACCTACTTTTACTTGGAGGAAAAGATTGCATAAAGCTTCCAAGCTATGTCATGCGAATGCAAATAAAAAAAAAATAGATGGAAGTTTGTGCGCTTGATTTTTGACCCAGGATGGCATTTCCCGCACTTGTGGTCGAATTCTTTCCAACATTATCAAGCTTTCAACTCGCCGGAGTCGAGTTCTTTCAAGCCGGGGAGAGTTGATGCAGTCCGACACAAGGCTAGGGCTCGTATGCCCTGATGGACCATCTGATGGGGTCCACATAGTAGTATTACTTATTAATGGTTGCTTCCTAAATTATAAGTTGTTTAGGATTAGATATTAGTAGTATTACTTAAGAGGGGTTGCTTTCTAAATTATAAGTTGAGTAGGATTAGATATTTCCTTATTTAGGACTCTACTACTCTATTTACAGAAGATCTTATTGTAATGAAGGATGCCTTATTAATCAATTCAAGTTATCGTGAGTTTCTCTCGTGTTATGGTTTGTGCTATATGCCTTAGGGCTGGAATCCTTTTGGATTCGAGAGATTGGTCTACACTTTTGATCGAGGTTCCGGGGTTGTGCCAATTCACTACTCAAAGATTGCCCAACATGGCTCCCTACATGTTGCTCACATACATCATGACCTATGAAAATTTTCTCAAATGGCTTCAAGCTCTAAATGCTCACACAAGCATACCGAATTTATCCCCTCCAACCTCACTCCAACCCATCGCCAAATCGAGATAAAACCCTCAATTTTGGCATTTCACGAACACCTTGCACTCCAAACTCGAACTCTCAAAACTCATGTGAAGGAGGCGACAAATGCATAGAAACTAAACATGGGAGCCACACACCTAAGGAAGATTGTTGAGGCCACTTAAGGAAGACGGGACACAAAATGCAATGATTTTCATAACCTTTCCATAACTAGGTAGAAGAAGATCAAGCAAAATATCGATTTTTGCAATGAATGTTGACGATATCGTCAACTAATTGATGATAGCGTCAACTAGGTTGATGATATCGTCAATTGGGGTGATTTCGTCCCAAAAAATGTATGAACATTATCTTGTCATTTTATGGTTTTTCTTCATAAAACCGTTTAATTAATGTTTAAGCTTAGTTTTTTCGTAAAAATCCCTATATTTAATAAGGGGTCCACTATTTTTTGTAGTGATTAAATGAAAAAAGAAAAAAAAAAAAAAGGAGGGAGAGAATCATGTGTTATGTGCATGTTTTTAATTGGACTGAGCCCCACCTGTTTTGGAGTAAGTTTTGGCCAAGGATGAGTACATAGGATAGTGACTTTGTATGGTTTGGATTCTTCAGTTGGACTTTGGACCCCACCTCCTTTGTTTGTTTTGGATCTATTGATGTACACATGCATTGCGTTTGGTTGTCATGATAAAGGTGTGGTCCACATGCAGAGTTGAATGAGTGGCCCTCATGGGCAGGCCTGATTGTTAGTAGGGGAGATTTTTAAGGGGCCAACCCAATGAATCCATCAGTTGGGCCCACCACTTAGACACAACCTGTTTGAAATCATCGTCACTTCTTTTATGAGGGCTGGATTGAATTAAAGTGGGGTCCACCTTAATTGGATCATATGGAAAAGAAAATTCTGTGCTTTGTGCATATTTTTAATTGGACTGGATCCCACCTTAGGATAGTGACTTTTATACGGTTTGGATTCTTCAATTACCTTTTGGGCCCCACCTTCTTTTGAGTAAAATTTGGCCTATGATGTGTACATGGATGGGATAGCAAATTTGAATGGATTGTGGGGTACTTGCTTTGGAGTACAATTGGTTCGAATGAACACATGTTATAGAGACTTTTGTTGTAAGCTTGATATAGATTGTTACATCGTTCCCTATCAGCTTAAGCTTTTAGAGTAAGTGGTCGTCAACAACTTTGAGCGTTGGATGAATTCATGGGATAGTGATTTTGAATGGTTTGAATTTGAAAGGTGACATATGGGAATCTACATGGGTTGTTTTGAGTTGTAGTTAACTTCTATTTAAATGTCCTTAAGACATGGAGCTAATTTTAAGCTATATTTATCATTGAATTGAATGCATTAAAACAACAATAAATGTAGTTGCTTTTCATTGGATGTTGGATAAGGGGCAGAAACGCCCCTTTTTTAGAGGGGCATTCTGTAGAATTCCTCATATATATATATATATATATATATAGAGAGAGAGAGAGAGAGAGAGAGAGAGAGAGAGAGAGAGAGAGAGATCCCCCTTGCATGCCCACCCTAATTTAAATAATGCATGTTAAAGGCTTCTTAGTTACAATTAGCTTCCTAATCACACTTGGACTCTTCCTTTCTCACGAATGCCTAAGTCACATTGGTCCAACCGAAGCAACATGGATGACCTAGGCTTCCTTGGCCGTTCACTACACCCTTTGATCCCTCTCATGGGTCCCACAACTTAATACTAATGGACTGGCCTCTCCCCTCATGCATGCATGTCTTTTGTTTTTAGTTTTTGTAAATGGTTGCATTTTTCTCTTTAATGCTTGGTAATTGGATGATAATTACTAGCGGGGCCTCATCTAGTCCTAGAATTACATATTTTTAACAACTTACAACTAAGTCCAAGAATTTAACCATAATTTACAAGTTGGTCCAATTTTACTTGTATGGAATGCACATTACATCAAAATGAATGGAGTGGCTTAATTGCTTCAGAATGCACAGAATGCGGCCCGCAAGAACACATACACATGTATGCGATCATAGTATAATTACTGAATAATATTAGCTAGGCAAAACTTGGTTTGGGTCCTTACATAAATAGTAAGGTTAACAACTATATGCTGGCTGTTCAACTGGTAAAAAAACAAATTATTAAATGCTGGTTGTTCTTTTTTCAAACACAATTTGACCTGTTTCACAGTTCAGTTTGGACCTGGTCCATTGCCTAACCTACCTGTGATGGCCTGCCTATGTGCCAATGACCATGTGCCCGAGAATGACCAGATTATTGATCTTGCCGGAAGTTTGAGACCCTTCCCAAACCACGGGCCTTGAATCTTGGCTCTAGCTGAGCGCTTAGTGGGTTAGGCCTGAAGGTTGAATGGCTCCCTAGTCCCGACCCTCTACTTAGATCTTTGCTATTGTTTTCTTGGTTGAGTTTAGGTGGTAATTGTAATTGTTAATGGCGTTCTTTGCCCATTAAATGGTCTTTACTAGTTGACTCCTAGTTGTTTTTATTTGAATTTTTATGTTTGTGATGGAAAAAATTTGATGGATTTGACAGTAAATACTAACTTGTTCTTATGTGCCTTGCAGGCTTCTTCTGAAGGGAGACACTGTTGAGATGAGTGCGAGTGCACTTGGATTAACTATTGAGAGTAATGGAGTCAGGATTTTAGAACCCTTTGATACTTGTATAAAATTTTCAAACGCCTCAGGGAAAACCAATATCCACTTAGCAGTTACAGATATATTTATGAATTTTTCATTCAGCATACTGAGGCTCTTCTTAGCAGTTGAGGAAGACATTTTGGCATTTCTAAGGATGACATCCCAGAAAGATACAGTGCTTTGTTCTCAATTTGACAATGTTGGGACAATTCAAAGTACTTTTGGAGTGACTTTTTTTTTCTTTTTATTTTTGGTCAATGGAGGATCTCTTCAACATGAAGTGATTAATACTATTGTTTCTAACTTTTTTTTATTGTTACTGGACCTTTTAGATCATCAAAGCAACCAAACATACGCATTTTGGAGACCGCGTGCTCCTCCTGGCTTTGCTGTTCTTGGGGATTGCCTGACCCCACTGTCAGTAGAAATTTGCTCACTGTGACCATATAAATTCTATGTTTCTCTGATTGTTTTTAAAATTGATGTCCCTTTCCATTTGTATCATAGGAATGAACCACCTGCGAAAGGAGTTATTGCTGTGAATACCAGCTTTGCAAGAGTGAAGAGACCTGTGTCTTTCAAGCTTATTTGGCCAATTTCAGAGTCTGTGGACAGTTGCAACCCTGAAGGTCCCAGTAGCTGGACTAGTATATCAATTAAGTCAGTATCAGATACTCCCGACGGTGGAAAAGATAACTGCTCCATTTGGTTTCCTGTAGCTCCTAAGGGCTATGTTGCTTTGGGATGTGTGGTCTCGGCAGGAAGAACGCAGCCACCATTATCCTCTGCTTTGTGCATCTTGGCTTCTTTAGTTTCTCCCTGCTCCCTGAAGGATTGCATTACACTAAATTGTACCGATCAGTATGTGTTAGTTAAAGTAACATTTTTCCAGTTAGGCTATGGGATTGTGTATTAGCAACTCAGGCATTCCTTCTCTTTCTCAATCACAGGCATTCAAGTGTAGCATTCTGGCGTGTTGACAACTCCTTGGGATCCTTCTTGCCAGCAGATCCTTTTAGTATGAGTTTACTTGGAAAAGCATATGAGCTGCGTCATATTACTTTTGGGCACTCAGAAGGATCATCTAAACCATCAAAGAGGTTAAATGTCAAAAAGATTCCAGCAGATCATGATGATGCCCTACAGGAGGAAAGTTCTCTGGTTGCAACATCTGGCCAACTGTTTGAAGCCATAGCTAGTTTTAGATTGGTATGGTGGAATCAAGGCACGAACTCCAGGAAAAGACTCTCTATATGGCGCCCGATAGTTCCGAATGGGATGATTTATCTTGGTGATATTGCTGTTCAAGGGTAACTCATGTCCTAATTGTGCAGGCTTCTGCAGTTTCACAATTGCGTTCTTGAACTTTAATTGACCTTTGGATTCCATTGTCTATGTAGGTATGAACCTCCAAATACATCTGTTGTTCTGCATGATGCTGGAGATTCTATTTTAAAATTCCCTAAAGATTTTCAGCTTGTTGGGCGAATCAAGAAACAGAAAGGAGTAGAAAATATTTCTTTCTGGTTACCTCAAGCTCCTCAAGGGTTTGTTTCCTTAGGATGCATTGCATGTAAGGGTTCACCTAAGCAATCAGAATTCAGTTCATTAAGATGCATACGCAGTGACATGGTCACCTTTGATCAGTTTCCTGAAGAAAGCTTATGGGAAATATCTGATCTCAACCTTACATCAGAACCATTTAGCATATGGACAGTTGGTAGTGAGGTGCGAACCTTTCTTGTTCGCAGTGGAATGAGAAAGCCTCCAAAAAGATTTGCTTTAAAGCTTGCAGACCCAAATGCATCCAGCAGGTCAGACGATACTGTCATCGATGCTAAAATTGGAACATTCTCTGCAGCACTTTTTGATGACTATGGAGGATTGGTGAGGACCCTTGGTCAGTTTTGAGCATTATTTTTTGGACGACAAAAATGTATATGTATCCCTCTCCAGAGTGTGAAGAGTCATTTAAATTTCCTATGTTATTTATATCAATAATGAAAAATGGTCATGTTAATTGTTTCAGTAAATATTTATCTGGAATTTGCAGATGGTGCCATTGTTCAACGTTTCTTTAAGTGGCATCGGTTTTAATTTACATGGAAGACCTGACTACTTGAATTCAAATGTGAACTTCTCTCTGGCTGCAAGATCGTATAATGATAAATATGATGCATGGGAGCCTCTAGTTGAACCAATGGATGGATTCCTAAGGTGATTATTTGTATTATATATTTAAGTTTATAGCAGTTTATCTTCTAGTTAGTATAGCCATAGTTATCAGAATCCTATGATTCGTATCCCGAATCTTAAGGAAATGACTCATATCTATGTAATGAATTTCATTTACAGATGAATTTTAGGATTCAGGTGAATCTTACGATTCGATACTCATTTTGTTGAATCTTATGATTCAAGCCATTCGGCTGAGCGAGAATAGCTACAACCACTAAATTAATATAAACAATCTTTTACCTTTTTTCTTTCTTTATTCTTTCTTTCCTTTAGCGTTTTTTTACTTTTAAAAGTTATTTAGTAGTTAACAAAACCTCTTAAGAATATTCAAGGCTTTTTCTTCATGAACACTTTTTTAACTTAAAGAGATATCTTACTGTGCAAGATTGATGGTTTGGATTTTATTTTTTACTTTATATTTTGATTTAAAGATAACAAAAAATAAATATATATTGATACCTTAAACTTATTAAACTGTTTGCACATCATTTTATTATGTATTAATATATGTGATGATGTTCTTGATATGATTTTATGAGACTTATTTGTCATTGTATTTATATTCATATTAATGGGAAATTGGATGATTATGATTAACAATTTTTTTTATTTTTTTTAAATTTGTAATTATTGTTCATTTTTATTAGAAAAAAAATCCTATGATTCGCGATACGATATCAATTTTCAAAACTATGAGTATAGCTACAAATGTATTCTGGTTTTGTACGTGCAAGAAATTCTGGTTTCGACTTATCTTCAGACTGGAAGAATAAGCTGATATATGCTCAAGCCTTATGTAGTCCTTGTAAAATTTCCAGCTATATAAGCTTTTTATAAATTTGATGGGGGCATGCATTCTTTTCAGTGGGATAAGGCTAAGATGACGATGATCAGGTATTCTTTGCCCTGAATTATCAAATGCGGCACTCTTTGGCATCTGTACACTAGTCATGATAGATTGCAGCAACAGTTTCTGTTAAATGCCTCAAAAGAGAATCCATAACTGCTGTGGTGGATATCTAAGAAACCAACGTCTCACTTCCTTCTGAGCATTTTCATGTCAACTCGTTGAACTATATTTTATGACAATTTGTCAACTAGCAGCTCATTTAAAACCATATGCAGGTACCAATATAACCTGAATGCTCCAAGTGTTGCTTCTCAGTTGCATGTGACCTCTACAAGGGATCTGAATGTCAATATTTCTGTATCAAATGCAAACATGATTCTTCAAGCCTATGCAAGCTGGAATAACCTTAGCCATACCCATGATTTCTATAAGAAGAGAATGGTACTGCATATCTCTTCATTTTCTCATTCAATATATAACTTTCTTACTTCTCACCCTTTAGTATAGGAACCAGTGACTTTCTATCTTTTTTAATATCTAGTTGGTTCATAATGCTCTCATATCCACTCTTTTGCATTGCATTAAACAGGAGACTGCACCACCAGCTCATGATGGAAGTTCAATCATCGATGCCCATCACAAGAAAAACTATTACATTAGTCCAAAAAACATTCTTGGCCGGGATATATTTATACGAGCAACTGAAATCAGGGGTATCTCCAATATTATTAGGATGCCATCAGGAGATATAAAACCTGTCAAGGTTCCTGTTTCAAAGAATATGTTGGATTCTCATTTGAAAGGAAATCTCTGTAGGACATTTCGGACGATGGTAACAGTCATTATTTTAGATGCTCAGGTTTGTGTTATGTTTCTTTCTTTGTTTAACAGAAGTTATTTAATTTAACTCAACCAACACCAAAGCCTAGTTTCAAGAAGAAAAGCGTCAAAGATGATACTCCCAAGAAAAAAATATGGGCATTCAGGCCCCATTTATAGAGACTAGTTTTTACAAACCAGTAAAAAGTCTGACACAAAGTGATTGCAACTTGTTTATTTGAAACCTGTGTTTTTCTAACCTTACAGTTACCTAGTGATGAAGGATTAACTGCACACCAGTATATGACGGCAGTTCGCCTTTTTCCTAATCAACAAATTCCTAGTGAATCACTGCAACAACAACAAAGTGCGCGAACATGTGGTGTCATCTCCAAACATTCCTTACCTTCTGGGCTTGTCTTGGTGAATTGGAGTGAAATATTTTTCTTTAAAGTTGATTCTCCGGTATGTATCCAGATAGGCTTAATTTGCTGTAAGAAATATTCATCAAAGTTTCAACTATATTTAAAAAAAAAAATTTAGGTCGGATGGGTTTACGGATTAATTACATTCATTTTTTTCCTCTGAAGATAGCAGGAATGTATCAGTAACTTCTTTCACTATTATCAGTAGAAAGAATAGTAAAGTACAATTGATAATAACCTTTGTGCATTATTGTCCCTAAGCTGTAGCACTGCCAATAAGGGACGTGCATGAGCGCAAGTCCCTAATGTAGCCCCAAAACAAAAAAAGGCCTTGTGCATTACTGTGCAATAATATATTGGATTCAGTGTACCCTTTATTTTGAAAACCATATAGGATAAACTTGATCATGATGATGTTTTTCCCTTAAATGTTTCAATTCTATCTTATGCATTATAAGCCATTCTTCCTTTGACGCAGTCCCAATTGATTGAATCAAACTGTCAAGTGCCCAAATAATCCAAACCCAGAAAGCTCCAACGACTAATGTATTATGCAGACAATTAAGTAACCAACAGAAATTACGGAAGATTAAATGGCAAGTAACCAAATCAAATTAACCCAGAACTGACCGTAGAGTAATCCTCTATAGCATCATGAGGAGGAGGGAGAATTCAATACAGTTGTAATTCTCTATACAGTGCTCAAATTCGCTAACAAACATGAGTCTCTATCAGTCAATGACTGTTTCATATATTTAGTCCACCAAAACAACTTAAAAACCTAAATTTATTCCTAATTAGATTCCTACTGCATATAGAATTCTTAATCATATAGTTGTAGTTCACCAAAACAACTTAAAACCCTAAATTTATTCCTAATTAGATTACTCCTGCGTAAAGAAGTCTTAATCATAAAGTTTCCTTATAAAAATTAAACAAATTTGCTAGCAAACATTGTAAAATTGGCTCCTAAATCCTCATTTGGATTATATTCTATTCGGGTAATATTATCCCTAGTAGTGAACTTCAATTGTCTTTTATACCAATTGGATGTAAAAAAAAAATGTCCTTCTTCATGGGGGACCCTCCACCAAGATTTGTTGCCGAAGGACAGGAGAATAATGTATGCCACCTTAAAAAGTCATTCTATGGACTAAAGCAATCTTCCCGAGCCTGGTTTGACAGATTCAGTGAAGTTGTAATTAATTATGGGTTTACAAGGTGTCATGTTGTGGTGTATGTTGATGATATCGTTGTCACAAGAGATGATTATAGTGACATCTCTAAATTAAAAAGTTTCCTTTGAACGGAGTTCGAGATAAAGGACCTAGGACTGCTTAAGTATTTCCTAGGAATTTAAGAGGCAAGATCAAGGAGTAGAATTGTCATATCACAGAGAAAACATATCCTTGATCTCTTAACAGAAACTGGAAAGTTAGGCGCAAAACCGGTGGACACTCCGATTGAACAGAACCATGGCCTACATATAGAAAGTGGATAAAGATAAAAGATTGTATCAAAGGTTGGTGTGAAGGTTGATTGATCTCAGCGTTACAAGACCTAACATTTCTTATGCTGTCAGCCTGGTAAGTCAGTTCATGCATGCTCCTAGAACAAATCATCTTACAGTTGTGTATAGGATCCTTAGATACTTAAGAGGTTCTCCAGGACAAGGTACTCTATACAAATCCTATGGACAGGCAAATGCAGTGGCCTTTACAAATGCTGATTGGGTTGGATCTCTGACAGATCGAAAATCTACTACAGGTTATTGTACGATGGTAGGAGGAAATCTAGTTTTATGGAAAAGTAAGAAGCAAGTTGCAACTGCTAAGTCCAGTGCAGAATCTGAATACAGAGCTGTCACTCATGGGTGCTATGAATTACTGTGGTTAAATCTTGCTAGAAGAGTTTGGATTCAAGCAAGGTGTTCCAATGCATATCTATTCTGATAGCACATCTGCAATTAAGTTGGCTAATAACCCTGTCTATCATGACAACAGAAAGCATGTAGAAGTAGATTGTCATTTTATTAGGGAAAAGATTGAGACGGAAGATGTGTTACTCATACAGGTTTCTACCGAATATCAGTTAGCAGATTTTCTTACTAAAGTAGTTAATAAAGCTAAGTTGCACTTCATTTTGTCCAAGCTAGGCATAGTAAATATCTATGCACGAGCTTAAGGGGAGTGTTGTAAGTCAATGAGTAAGATGTAGGACTTATTTGTAATTTATGGTGAACTAGGGATCTTCATGTAAATACCATAGACTTTAGGGGCTTTTTTGTAATTTTCAAAAAGAAAGAAATTGCATTATAACAAAGGTCGACTAACCATCTAGGTTAATTGACCCTTCCATAAAACCCTAGATCTAGGAAGATCTAGGTCTCCAACTGCTTGAACCAGCCAGCAGCAACAAGTCCCTTATAGCAGGAACACATGTTATCCTACACCACCCAGCAGAACCTATACCTATGTTCGGTTGGACACTTTTCCTCCAAAGTTGTGTTTTTCTCCAAATTAAGCCCCTTGGAATCCTTCGTGTAGCAGTCTTCTAATGCCAGGAAAGCTCTGATACCAAGTTGTGAGTCTTGATTCTCTTGGATCTAGGGTTTTGTCTAAGGATATAAAAAATATGAGTAAAAAGAGAGAAAAGGAAATGGGAGAGGAGGAAGAAATGAAGCCACAGAAGAATTGTCTGACCCCTTATGGCAGTCAACCCTTGGTATGATGTAATTTCATTGTTTTTGGAAATTACAAAAAAGCCCCTCAAGTTTCTTGTATTTACTTAAAAGACCCTGCCTTACTACACATTATAAATAGGTGCTATTCTTGGCTCACAACAACAACCACTTCCTCATATATATCTTGTTAAAAGTCTGGATTTCTGAATTTATTCCATGACATTCATGTTCCACATATTCATAAAAAAGTGGAGGTGAATCTAAAATATCATCTGACACCCTCATCACCTATGGCTTCTGTAATTCCGTCTTCTAAAATCTCATTGTCTTACATTATTCGAGAAATAACTTACATCCCTGAACATGGTAGGTTTCATGGGAATTTTCTCGCAAGTAGGTCATATAACAATCTTTGCATTATCTTTGTAAAAGGTTAATGTGTTCTTATAACCATCATGGTCATATTACCATGGCTTACCCAACAAGACAGGACAAATGTCCATGGGGACAGCATCACATCATACATCATCGTGATAACAACCAACAATAGAAATAAAAATTAAAGCCCTACAAGTAGCCGGTACCTCATTCCCGCACTTGAACCATGAAGGCTTGTAGGGATTTGGGAGCTTCTTGGTCAGAACCTGGAGCTTGCTGACAAACTCTTGCGAGACCACATTCTCGCAACTACCTCCATCCATGATCAAGTGGCACTTGCAATCTCCGAGGGTGCACGTGGTACATCATCACCTGTGGCTTGTGGGCTTTCCTAAAACTATGGCTCGTCATTTTCTCCAATCTGACCATCTGACTCATCTTCCTTTTTGGCGATGTGGATCTCTCTCTTTCTATACTCTGATATGTGGCCAGTCTTGTTGCACTTGAAACAAGGCGTGGCCGCCTTGCCTTTTGTGACGATCATCTGGACCACATCTTATTGACCTATCTGATTTGGTCTAGTTGATGGACCACTATCCTTGTCTTCTTTCAACCGCTGACCATAAGTCTTTAATCCACTCTCATCCCTAGCAGTTTGTGAAATTGATGCTCTAAACCCGGGAATCTCAATCTTTTGCAACTCTTAAATTGCAACCGGTCACTAATAGATCTATGTGACTCTGTAGACAGTATGAACGGGCATTGCATGGCTATAAACCACCCAAATATTGACCCAGCAGCCAGTCCTCATCTTCAATAACATCGTTACAAACCAACAATTAGGGAAACTCATTTGTGTAGTCATCAACAGAGTGGTCACCTTGTTGGAGACAATGCAATCACATAAAAGTGACTGTCTATACGTGAGAGTTAGAAACAAGGCATAAAAGAGCACTAATTTGTTATGTTTTCTAGAACTGCTAAATAGAGTAGTTGCTGGATATTTTCCGGTTTCATTGATTTGGGCCCTTTGACATTCCGATTTACCAAATTGGAACTGAATCATCCCTCAATTATGACAAAGGTCTCCAGTGAGTGAGTTTGGTTTGTATCAATCAGGTAAGTGTATAATTGTCTTGAAAGATACTCTGGCCATTTTTTTATTTTTTTTCTGTTTCCTTAAATACCCTTCAACCACAATGATCATAAATTTCAGCATGTTTAGTTTCTTGTTATTGGTAATGGTTGTAGATTTTGAATCATACCTCACCTTGCAATAGTTCTTTTTTTTCTTTTTTCTTTTTTTATTAAAGCGCTAACAAATCAATTGTCTTTCCAGGATTACTACATGATGGAATTCCTTGTGACTGACATGGGAAAAGGTATCTGTCTGTTCTTGTGTTATTCTCTGGTTATAGAGCAGAGTTACTTGACCATGTTTCTACTTCCATCAGACTTGTTTTATGTGGAATATACTACTGGAGATGAATGCAAATAATGTTGGCTTTGTCAGGTGAGCCTATAGGGTTCTATTCAGGTCCTCTGAAGCAGATAGTCAGAGAGCTCCAAGCCAGTTCCGATTCATTTGATTCTAGTCATCTATTTAGTTGGATTGATCTCTCAGAACCCATGGTAAATGTCCTTGTTAATGTTGTCATTATTTCACTTCTTATTATGGACCCATTCATGAAGGGAATAATATATGCCTTTTGTTCTAGAGAAATGAATGCTTTTCAAAGAATCTTTAATTTCCTAGAAGGTAGAAAAAAAGTCTAATATTTTTAGTACATAATGCACCAGACTTTGCAAGGAGATAAACATAAGAAATTGCATGGGAGAATACGGTGTGCTGTTCTACTCTCACCCATGTCAGATGCTGAAAGTGACAAGCATGTCCTTGGTGATGGCAGAAAATCTGGACACATTCAGATAAGTCCCTCAAAGGAAGGGCCTTGGACTACTGTGAGGTTAAATTATGCTGCGCCTGCTGCTTGCTGGAGGCTTGGCAATGATGTTGTTGCCAGTGAAGTAAGAGTGAAGGACAGTAACAGATACGTAATTATACGCTCTCTGGTTTCTGTTACTAACAATACAGATTGTGTTATTGATGCGTGCCTCAACTCCAAAGCTCCTAATGAAAATCTAGAGTCATTAGATGATCAAAATATCAGGCCTGAAGGGAGACTAATAAGTGGTCATGGATTTGAAACAAATGAATTCTTTGAAACTGAGAAGTACGATCCATCCATTGGTTGGGTTTCTTGCCCATCTGACTTGGCATCATCAGATCAATCTAGCTTCAATCAGGTGAGAAATCTTGTTCTTTTGAAGCAAATACTATCACAGATGCATGTACTTATTTTTATAATCAAGATACACGTAAAAATAAAATTCGCCATCAATTTTACAAATTATGATTTCTCTTGCAGTTAAGAAAGTGTTCATAAAAAATTTTTTACAATATATATATAGACAAGGCCCATATGTATAATCAAACACTTCAATCAAATGCATGTTCTTTATTCATCTACCAATCTTCCTCGTGTCTATGGTTTCATGCTTAGGAGAACATAATAGAAGTCAAGGGTTTAAGAATTTGTACACCCTCTTCTTCATGTTTTTTATGTTTAACCAGTAACACCAAAAGGTCGAGTTGTTAGTGAATGACATAACAACAATTTATTTCAACAACCGAAGCCGTTCAAGTTCGAAACAATAGATAGACGGAACAGACCAGATAGATAGATGGAAGTAACATGCCTCCTAGGGGTTTCGAACTCGTGGCCTCTGGCTTTGATACCATTATAATATATTAAGCTAAGAGGTTTTTTAATTGAATTTTGATTGTGAGTTATCATTTTGAATCTTTTCAGTTTTCTCCACGGTTATCTCATACAAACTATTCTGTTCTTACTTTTCCACTTTTGAAACTTCTACATATCTCACTTTCTATACATAATAACTCCATCATTCCCTTTCTTGTTCCGATCTTCTCATTTCCTCGTCTCATAATGGTAACCTTTTATTCATTTATTTTCTTTCTATAATTTATGACTATTTTTTATAATGCATAAATGCTGGTCATACATGTTCTGAGCACGGGTTACTACGCTAGTGTTTATGACCAGAATCACCAAAAGTTGAAGCTATTAATGAACGACCCTTGAACAAACAACAAACCAAAGGCGTTCGAATTCAAAATGCAACAAACAGACAGAACAAACAGCAAACCATTCAAATAGATTGAGATAACATGCCTCCCAGGTGTTTCTCGAAACAATAATGTATAACCCACCCCCCCCCCCCCCCCCCAACCCACCCAATAGACAGAACAAACAACAAACCATTCAAATAGATTGAGGTAACATGCCTCCCAGGTGTTTCTCGAAACAATAATGTATAACAACACCCCCCCCCCCCCCCCCCCCCAACCAGGTGTTTCTCGAAACAATAATGTATAACACCCCCCACCCCCCCCCCCCCCCAACCAACCAGGTGTTTCTCGAAACAATAATGTATAACACCCCCACCACCCCCCCAACCCCAACAACAGCCACCACCAGTAGCCACCAAAACAATGGGAACCCGTTCAAATTCTAAACCCAGTAGATAAATGGAACAGATAGACCAAGACCGATAGATGGAGGTAATATGCCTCCCAAGGGTTTCGAACTCATGACCTCTGGCTCTGATACCATGTTAATGACCAGAAACACCAAAAGCTTAAGGTATTAGCGAATGACCCTCAAACAAATAGCAGACCAAAGTCGTTCGAATTCGAAACCCAACAAACAGACATAACAAACAACAGACCATTCAAGCAAATGGAGGTAACATGCCTCCCAGGGGTTTTGAACTCGTGACCCCCGGCTCTGATACCGTGTTAGTAACTAGTAACACCAAAAGCTCAAGCTGTTAGTGAATGACAACCATAATGTATATCAACACTTTATTCATCTCGCCATTCAAAAATAAAAAAACATTTATTCATCTCTAAAACCTTCCTATATCCACAAAAATTATTAAGGTCCCGTTTGGATGTTTACATAATACAATATTTAAAAATTTAAATAACAACATAATAGAATCTTGCAGAATCTAATAGTATAATATTATAATTTTGTTGTTTGGCAATTTTTGAAGAATTTGACAGATTTTGAACTCGGATGTTTGGAAGTTTCTAGAGAATATAATATATGCTGAAACTAAAAGTTATCAAAGATTTAAAATCAAACAACAAAGCAAATTTATAATATGGACTCAAAATTTGTAAAATTATCTCAATTTTCTTAGAAAAGGGAATTAAGGAGGGTTAGCCTCAAATATCAGGATCATAAAAGCTACATATAAATATAATTAATACCTTGGGAATTAAAGGTAAAAGTAAACTGACAAAACCAACCCCAGATAGATGGAATTAGTCTTTGGTGATGATTTAGCTCTCCATGTAATTTGATCCGTCGCAATGTAACAATTTGATCAAAACTAACTTTTATTGAGCTTACAATCGACAAACTTTTCAGCTTTCACTGTGCCTTAAATCAACTTTATTTGCCAAGAAGTTTTCAATTTCATGCTTGTTAGTAGTGAGGTGATTAAATATTCACAGTTTTCCTTTTCTTTTTCTTTTTCTTAGAAGTCTGATATTTTATTTGAGGTTGATTTAGAGAAACCAAACAAGGAATTTTAATTCATCTATCACAGTGATAAATGATTTTGTGTGATAAATGTTTTTGCCATGGCTCATCAACCCATGTAGGGAGCATATAGCGTTGCATCTGTAATCATCTCTCATATAGTAGTATAAAATCTAATTCCCTAATTTTGTATGTATGCCATGGTAGTTAGGATTGTCTTCTGAACTGTGATTGACAAACAAGCTTTTTGTATAGAAGAAAAACTATTTTTTAATATGTTATTTCTCTATAAGCCTTACATCTTTCTGTCATCAAGAGATGAACCATGTCCCTGCAGAGAGCCATTGAAGAGGGTGTAGACTTCGTAGAATCTGATATTATAACTACTAATGGTGCACTCATATGTCATCATGATGTAACCCTTGATGAAACAACTGATATTGCAGACCATAAAGAGGCAGGATGGTTTGGCTTGGGATCAAAGGCAAGATCGACTAAGTTTATTCCAGTTTCTTCCGGTTGCTAAAAAATGATCCGTGATCGTTTTGTAAATAATGCTCCAACGAGTCATATATTGAGATTCGTTTCGTGAGATCAAAAGTGAAAATGGGAAATAACATCCAGTGGGAATGCAGAAACATCCCAAACAGCGCAATCCCAAATGGCCCCTTTATCTCTGATGGATTTGAATAGTTTTCTGTAAAGAGAAAGTAAAAAAATCAAAGATACAGATAAGAAAAGGGAAGAGATGACATACCTTTCTTCCCTAAAAGTGATATCCAAGGAGGGGATGAGAGAAGAATGAGAGGACGAGAAGACGTGGGAGTGATAGAGAAGGAGAGGAAGAGAAGACATGGGAGACGTGAATATTGCATATGCCGTAAGTCATGGCTTGTGAGATATTCTAAGAATATTCTTTCCTACAGCATAGGAGTGAAGGAAAAAATCTTTCAATATTTTAGAAGATGTGACGCCCCGGAGTCCCACATCGACTATAGAGAGGAAAGTGAATGGGGTTATATGTAGAGCTTACACCCTTACCTTGCATGAGGCCTTTTGATGGGTTAAGGCCCATCAGAAGCAAAACCGTGAGGTAAGATTGGATGCGCTTGGGCCAGGTCCTCTGGTCAAGTAGCCCATGAACTAAAGCGGACAATATCATGCATGTGTGAAGGGTGAGGCATTACAAATGGTATCAGAGCCGACTCTCGACTAGTTCGAGTGTGGGTCCCCTGCCGTGGTCTGGTGCAAGTGGGCGGGTCTCCATGTGGGTTGGCCAAGAGGGCTGGCAAGCTACTGCACAGGGACGTGTAGCCTTAAGGGGGGTGGAATGTGACGCCCCGGAGTCCCACATCGACTATAGAGAGGAAAGTGAATGGGGTTATATGTAAAGCTTACACCCTTACCTTGCATCGACTATAGAGAGAAAAGTGAATGAGGTTATATGTAAAGCTTACACCCTTACCTTGCATGAGGCCTTTTGATGGGTTGAGGCCCATCAGAAGCAAAACCGTGAGGTAAGATTGGATGCGCTTGGGCCAGCTCCTCTGGTCAAGTAGCCCATGAGTTAAAGCGGACAATATCATGCATGTGTGAAGGGTGGGGCGTTACAGAAGGGAAGGAGATAATATTTTAAATTCTCAAGTTACCCAAACAGTCCAAACTGAAAGGTAAGAAAACTTTCTTAAAAATAAAAAAAAAATCTTGCACTTTCTTGTACATCCAAATAGGCCCTAAGACATTTCATTAACTACTATATAACCTTTTAAAAGTAAAAGCGCTAAAAGAAAGAAAGAAGATAAAATATTATTAATATAAACTGATTGGTTGTAGCTATTCTTGGTCAGCTGAATCGCTTGAGTTGTGAGATTCGATGAAACAAGTATCAAATCGTAAGATTCATACCTAAATCTTCTTAGGTATCAAATCGTAAGATTCATACCTAAATCCTAAGATTCATTTGTAAATGGGATTCGCTGTGTAGATACGATTCGTTTTCCTTAGGATTTGAAATAGGAATCAAGATTCTTGATACGAATCGTAGGATTCTAATAACAATGCTTATAGGACCGAGTGTGGGTGCCAGGTAGTGGGGCCCACCAATCAAGTGGGCTGTGGAGGATTGGCCATTATCCATGAGCCCTAACGTCATGTAAAGTTTCAGGCCCATCAAAGCATCCTAATCCGTTGTTACGTGGCCATCAAATTTAATGGTTTTATAATCCAATGTTCTTTACCACTTCAATCCAACAGTTAGTTTCCATTCAGATCGGTAGAGGGAGGTGGGGGGGATCAGATGGTTCATTGTGGGTGATGGGCTTGGATGGATTGTGGTGGATCCTATTGTAGAAGATAGTATGGCTTTAGACTTTGGCCCACTTAGGCCCAGCCCACTATACATAAAATCCCACGTGTGGGATCATTGTTTAATAGATTAGATTTTGTTGCTAATTCCTTGTTGCTAATTTTCCTGTACTATTTCCTTATATAGATTAGGAGATTCTTTCATTCCTTGATTTATTCTAAGATTATAATCTTAACATAATTAGTGCCTTGATTAAGGTAACTTTTGATTATATAATGGAACAGTCGATGATCAATTGATCATTGAGTTTTCTCCCCATATTGCTGTCTTCTTCCTCATCTCATCTCATCACAGAGTCTTACATGGTATCAGAGCACTGTGGGATATCTCCATCTCTCAGTTGCAATCCTTTCTCACGGATCTAGAAAGAACATCTTTCTCTGTGTCGTCATTCTTCACTGTGCAGCGAGGAGATCAAGGTGGGCCACCATCAGATCATCAAGATAGCACCTACAACCACTACCACAGTGGTCGACCCTCTTCTCTGAGATTTATGGGTATTTTTTTCAGGATTTTTAGCACATCAGAGGTAGGCCATCTACTCTCACTTGTGCTTTCACAGTTTTACAGGATAGTTTTCATCAGATCTGTTCAATTTTGCGGATTTTCATCCATTTGCAACTTGATCTGGAAGTTAGTAAAAACTTTTCTCCATAAGACTGTATTCTCTGATCAGAGGTCTGATCCCTTTGTGGGGCCCACGTGACCACTCCAGGACCGAAACAGTGGTCGTCTGGCACTTTTTCTGCATTTTTGGGGTATTTTCTGCACTGTTGGGTTCATTTCCTGTTTGGAGTTCATCCTCTTACTCCAGTTAGCCATCTGCACCAGAAATTCAGCCTTTCTTGTTGATTATTGCTGTTTCGTCCTCTTTATCCCTCTCTGTCAGAGATCATGGAAAAGTATGATGTGATTCCCGTTAAGTTTAATGGGCAAAATTATATGTCTTGGTCCTTCCACTTACGGAACTTTGTCGAAGGACAGGGCCTTTTTGGTTATCTTGATGGATCGATAACCAAGCCTCAGATTACAAGTACTGCAGACTCAAAAGGTCTAGCCACTTGGTCCAAAGAGAATGCGAAAGTCATCACTTGGATCCTTAACTCTATTGATCCTTCTCTGGCTGTGGCTCTTCAAGCCTACACCACAGCAGTTGATATGTGGGCTCATCTGAAGAAAGTCTACCATCAAACCAATAAAGCCCGGAAATTTCATCTAGATAGTGAAATTGCCAGATACAGTCAAGGGGATAAAACTGTGCAGGAATACTTTAATGGTTTCCTCACCTTATGGACTGAAAGGGATTCTATGTTGATCCAAACGGTCTTTTCTGGATTTCTGTCTGAGGCCCTCCAGTTACAAGAAGAAACTCATATTAGCCAGTTTCTTATGAATCTACGACTGGAATTTGAATCTGTTCGGTCTGCGTTAATGAATAGGGAGAATACTGCTAATTTTGATACTTGCTTCCAAGAAGTCCTTCGCGAAGAACTTCGTCTCACTTCACAGCGCACTATTCTAGAAGCACCCGAAGCACCCAAAGCCTTCCTTGCGCCTCTTCTTGATTCCTCTGCTCTTCTGGCAACTCCAAAGCAACCTCAATGTTATGAATGCAAAGGCTTTGGACATATTGCCAAAAATTTTCGCAAGAAATTGGTTTGCAGATATTGCAAACGGACCGGTCATGTCATTGATGATTGTCGAAGCCTGCAGCGACGGAATGAAACACAGCCTAAGAAGCCTCCCTCCAATATGCCAAAATAGAATGTTCCATCCGCATTTCAGGCTCAAGCCCCAATATCAGATACAGGCAGCACTTCCTCCAGGGCTATCTCCATGACTCCTGCTCAAATTCAAGAACTGATCTATGTTAATGTTGACCCAAGCTTGCAGGCCCATTAGGCCCACTCTTTGTATCATAGGCCCAGCCTTTGTATTTTAGTCAAAGATCTGTACATAATTATTTGCTAGTCTTTAGGATCTTGATTTGATTAGTTGCTGTAATTAGGGATGTGATTAGATACTACTAATTGCTGTAATTAGGGCATGTAATCCCTATATATATGATATACAATCGTCCATCAAAGGACAAGACATTTTGCATACTTAGTTGTTCTTCTCTCAATCTGTCATGGTATCAGAGCAGAGATAATCATCTTGATCATCTCCCAGTCATCTTCCAACGTATTGGAAGCCATTGCATCCCCATCTCAGATCGATAATCATCTTGATCATCTCCTAGTCATCTTCCAACGTATTGGAAGCCATTGCATCCCCATCTCAGATCAGTGTGGCCCACAAGTGATCATCATCAGCTGCTTCTGCTAAGTCATCTTCCGGATCTGGAAGTCTTTCAGAGTTGTTTTTTTTCTTTCTGATTATCCAGACGTGGCTCTGATCATCTCAGATCTAGAAGTGGCCCACCTGTGATCTTAATCATCATATCAGCGGAATCTCCCATATTGGTCGTCTGGTACTCTACTAATTTATGATGATTTTTTCAAGAATTATGGCTCATCAGAGGTAGGCCATCTATCACTTTTTGTGATATTTCTATTATATCAAGAAGATTTCATCTCGGCCGTCCAAAATTGTGGATCTTGATCCATTTGGAGTGAGTCTTCTTCCACCAGTGGCGATTTTTCATTGTGCCTTCATCCTCCCCCTCTGATCAGATTTCTGATCATCTTCTGGGGTACACGTTGTCATCCACTCCACTGACGACCAGGACGTGTGGTATTCTTTTATTACTGTGCTGTGTTTTTTTTGCTGCTGTGGTGCTTGTTCTGCTTGGTTCTTCTCTGCTACGGTTTTTTTTTTGGACTACTGTTCTGTGTAGCTGTGTTTCTGTTACTGTCTGGATCATGTTGCTGGTTCCTCTGCATCATTGTTACAAATGGAGAAATCTGAAATCTCCTTAATCAAGTTTAATGGAAAAAATTATCCCTCCTGGGCTTTTCAATTTGAACTTTATCTAGAGGGTAAAGAGTTATGGGGCCATATCTCTGGCACTGACCCAAAACCAACAGAAGATGAGAAAAAAATTCTGTCATGGAATACAAAAGATGCTAAGGTCAAATCTTGGATTCTCGGTTCCATGGAACCACAATTCTTCATGAATTTGAGACCTTACAAATCTGCCAAAGAGATGTGGGAATATCTTAAAATAGTGTATCATCAAAGCAACTCTGCTCGACAGTATCAGTTAGAATTTGAAATTGCCAATTATATGCAAGGGACGTCATCCATTCAGGACTATTACTCTGGGTTTCAGACTTTGTGGACAGAATTAAATGACATCAAATATGCCAATATTTCTGCACAAGCTCTTACCGAAGTGCAGGCAATTTTAGCATCTAGTCATCGGGATCAATTTCTTATGAAATTAAGGCCTCAGTATGAATCTGTCAGATCTAATCTCATGAGCAGGGTCCCTTCTCCTTCACTGGACGTCTGTCTAAATGAATTATTGCGAGAGGAACAGAGACAATTGACGCAATCTGGTATGATCCATCAAGCTAGTTCGGGTGCTATGGATGTTGCCTATAGTATACCCACTGCCTTTCAATTACCGAACTCGTCAGCAAATGTTGCTTATTCTTCCGAGGGGAAGCAACCAACCAGATATATGAGTAAAGTGGAGTGTTTCAAGTGTCACACTTTTGGACATTTTGCGAATCAGTGCAAGCAGAGGATCTGCAATTATTGCAAAGCATCTGGACATTCAATCAATGAATGTCGCAAGCGTCCTCAAAACAGAAATCCGAAAGCGTACCAGGCGATTACTGCTACTGGCACTATTGATTCTTCTTCCACATCTTCTTCGGCACCTGCCTCTGCTGCTCCAGTCTCCCCTGAAATGATCCGACAGATGATTCTCTAGGCTTTTTCCACACTTGGTATATCTGGTAAACTTCAATCTCCCTCTCACTGGTATTTTGATTCTGGTGCCTCCAATCATATGACATCCTCCTCCAAACATTTTTCCAAACTTAAACCATATGATGGACAGATTCAAGTCCATGCTGCTAATGGTACCACCATACCAATTACCTCTGTTGGTGATATTGCTCATTCTCTACCTTTACATGATGTGTTTTGTTCCAACAATCTTTCTACCAATTTAATATCTGTTGGTCAATTGGTTGATAATAACTGCAATGTTTCTTTTTCCTCCTCTGGTTGTGTGGTGTAGGATCAGGAGACGGGGAAGGTAATAGTGAAGGGGCCTAAGTGTGGGCGTTTGTTTCCTCTTCACATAGTAACACCAAATCCAGATATGTCATTGTTTGCTTCATCAGTTGTCTCTAGGAAGAATGTGCAGTTGTGGCACAATAGATTAGGTCATCCCAATTCAACTATTTTGTTATCTTTGTTAAATTCTGGTAGCATTAATAAAATGAAGTTTTTATCATCTGATGTGGCTCTTGATTGCACCACCTGTAAGCTAGGAAAGAGTAAAACTTTGCCTTTTCCATTACATGTTTCTTCTGCTACCAAGATTTTTGATTTAATACATAGTGATGTTTGGGGTGTTGCACCAATTATTTCTCATTCACAGTATAAGTATTTCGTCACTTTCATTGATGACTATAGCCGTTTTACATGGATTTATTTTCTACATGCCAAATCTGAAGTCTTTGATGTGTTTCAAAAAATTTTGAATTATGTTCAAAATCAATTTTCCACATGTATTAAGGTTCTTCGAACCGACTCAGGTGGGGAATATGTGTCCAACCAATTTCAGGAATTTTTACAAAACAAAGGGATTATATCCCAACGGACTTGTCCCTATACTCCCCAACAGAATGGTGTTGCAGAACGGAAAAATCGTCATCTTCTAGACATGGTCAGGTGTCTATTATTAGAATCCTCCGTTCCACCTAGATTTTGGCCAGAAGCTTTAACCACTGCTATTCATATCATCAACCGCCTTCCTTCTCCAAAACTTCACAACACATCTCCACATTTTCGTCTTTTCAAAACTGACCCACATTACACAAATTTCCACACTTTTGGTTGTGTTTGTTTTGTTCATCTTCCCACACATGAACGTTCCAAGTTATCCGCACAATCTGTAAAATGTGCTTTCCTTGGTTATGCTTCTCACCAAAAAGGTTTTGTTTGTTATGATCCCACCTCCAAGCGTATTCGTATTTCTCGGAATGTTGTTTTTTTTGAACATCAATATCTTTTTCAATCTTATTCTGATCCTTCTCCAGCATTATCCTTTTCTAAAGTACCATCTTTTGATGATGAATGTCTTCCTTCACCTTTGCGATTTCATCCGGACAAAGTGTATACTCGTCGACAAGGAACAAATACCACTAGTTTGCCTCTTTTGCAAGAACCGGTCCCGAATCCTGCTCCAGCATCAAGTTCCCCTCAACTTGCTATTCGCCGTTCTGCTCGTACTTCTCGTCCACCAGATAGATACGGGTTCTCTCATTCTTCATATTTTGCTACTTTATCCTCTGTATCCCTTCCTACTACTTATTCACAAGCAGCAAAACATGAGTGCTGGAGACAGGCTATGGAAGAAGAACTTAGTGCTCTACAGCAGAACCAAACCTGGGTTACTGTTCCTTGCCCAGCTTCAGTTAAACCTATTGGGAGTAAATGGGTTTACTCTATCAAATTAAAGGCCGATGGTACTTTGGATCGATACAAGGCTAGGCTTGTAGCCCTTGGCAACCGACAGGAATATGGTATTGACTACGAAGAAACTTTTGCGCCTGTTGCAAAGATGACCACTGTTCGCACTATACTTGCCATAGCTGCATCTCAATCCTGGCCTCTTTTTCAATTTGATGTGAAAAACGCCTTTCTTCATGGTGATCTTAAAGAGGAAGTTTACATGCGATTGCCTCAAGGTTTCCCGAAATCATCGGCAGATCAAGTTGCTCTTCTGAAACGATCATTATATGGGCTAAAACAAGCACCACGTGCATGGTTCGACAAATTCAAAGATGCTTTACTCAAGCTACAGTTTCAGCAGAGTCCATATGATCCATCTTTGTTTTTGCACCACACATCAAAAGGAATCACTATTCTTCTCGTCTATGTAGACGATATCATCATCACTGGCACAGATACAGCCACGATTCAAGATCTCCAATTTTCTCTACATCAATCTTTTCATCTGAAAGATCTGGGCCCTCTGCAATATTTTTTAGGATTGGAAGTTCATCACTCTGAGAAGGGGTTGATTTTACATCAACATAAGTATACTATGGATTTAATTGAATCGGCGGGTTTGTCTAACTCCACACCAGTGGATACTCCTCTTGAACTGAATCTTAAACTCCATAGTGACAGTGGTGATCTCCTTTCTGATCCAACATATTATCGTCAACTTGTTGGTAGTCTTATATATTTGACTACTACTAGGCCTGACATCAGTTATGCAGTTAACTTGATGAGTCAGTATATGACCAAGCCTCATCATCTTCATTTAGCCGCTGTTCGACGTATTATTCGTTATCTTCTTGGCACTTCTCATAGAGGCTTGTTTTTCCCTGTTGGCTCGCAGATGCAATTGTCGGCCTATTCTGATGCTGATTGGGCAGGTTGTCCTGATACTCGCCGGTCTACTACGGGCTGGTGCATATTCCTAGGTGATGCTCTTATTTCATGGAAAGTAAAGAAACAGGACAGAGTTTCCAAATCATCCACGGAGGCAGAATACCGGGCTATGTCTGCCGCCTGCTCCGAAATTATATGGCTTCGAGGTCTACTTGAGGAGCTTGGCTTCTCCCAGCAATCTCCCACACCATTACATGCGGATAACACCAGTGCCATTCGGATTACTGAGAATCCAGTATTTCATGAGAGAACTAAACATATTGAAGTGGCTTGTCACTTTATTCGAGATGAATATCTACGCAATGTTATTTCCCTTCCGTTCATCTCCTCCAGCCTCCAGATTGCTGATATTTTTACCAAAGCACTTCCTCGACCGCGTCATCAATTCTTGACTGACAAATTGATGCTTGTTGATTCCTCGGCATCAATTTGAGGGGGGGTGTTAATGTTGACCCAAGCTTGCAGGCCCATTAGGCCCACTCTTTGTATCATAGGCCCAGCCTTTGTATTTTAGTCAAAGATCTGTACATAATTATTTGCTAGTCTTTAGGATCTTGATTTGATTAGTTGCTGTAATTAGGGATGTGATTAGATACTACTAATTGCTGTAATTAGGGCATGTAATCCCTATATATATGATATACAATCGTCCATCAAAGGACAAGACATTCTGCATACTTAGTTCTTCTCTCAATCTGTCAATCTAGAGCACAGTCACCTCTGCATATGCGTCTATGGGCTTCTCTGGTGGTCGGTATCAACCTCATTCTCATAGCATCTCCTGCCTTTCATTCTTCTGCATCTCTCTGTTCTTCTATCACCTCTTCCACTTGGTTTTTAGATTCAGGAGCCTCCAATCATATGACATCTGTAGAACATAGCTTTACAGATTCCCACTCTTACTTTGGAAAAGAAAAAATTACCACTGCCAATGGTGATCAACTACCCATTTTTGGAGTTGGTACCATTACTTTATCTAGTGTCACTGGCCAGCCCATCACCCTTTCTAATGTCTATTTTGTTCCAAAATTATCAGCCAATTTACTTTCTGTAGGACAACTTATTGATGATGGCTATCTAGTTCACTTTTCTTCCTTTGGTTGTATCATCAGGGGCGACAAACTAGGAAGGTGATCGCGACGGGGAGTAAACATGGGCGCCTGTTTTTGCTGGACATTGGACATCATTCCTTCTTTGCTTCTTCTTCTAATAATTTCAAAAACTTGTGGACGGTTTGGCATAAACGTCTTGGTCATGTGAACAATGCCTATTTAATTTCTTTGTTTAAACTTGGTTGTTTGGACTCTACAATTGATAATAAAATGATGTCTTCTTTATCTCAATCAAAATGTGAAGCTTCTTGTTTAAGTAAAAGTCATATTTTGCCATTTTCTATTCATACTTCTCGTGCATTAGAATCATTTGACATCATTCACACTGATGTTTGGGGCATTGCTCCTACCTTGAGTAGGGCAGGATTCAAGTACTATGTGACATTCATTGATGATCATTCCCGATATACTTGGATTTATTTCATGCGTTTAAAATCTGAAGTGTTCTCTGTTTTTAAAAGATTCTATAACGTGGTCCACACCTAATTTAAGAAAGATATCATGATCATTCGATCTGATTCTGGTGGAGAATACATGTCTCATGAATTCTCTGCTTTCCTCTCTGGTAAAGGAATTCTTCATCAAAAATCTTGCCCGCACACTCCGCAACAGAATGGAGTTGCGGAAAGAAAGAACAGGCATATTCTCGAAACTGTTCGCACCCTTTTATTGGCATCTTTAGTTCCTCCTGAATTTTGGTGTGATGCTGCCCAGACTGCAGTATATCTGCTCAATCATCTTCCTAGTACTGTTCTAGGCAAGACTACTCCTTACGGAGTTCTCTTTGAACATCCTCCTTCATACTCTCACTTACGTGTGTTTGGTTGTCTGTGTTTTGTTCATCTTCCACCGACTGAACGCACTAAGCTATCTCCACAGGCTGCCAAATGCATCTTTCTTGGCTACAGTTCTGAACACAAAGGGTTCTTATGTTATGACCGATTTGAAAAACGCATGCGAATTTCTCAAAACGTGATCTTCCTGGAACAAATTTCTTTCTTTTCCTTGCGTTTAGATCATCATCCTATTGCTGTGTCCTATTTGCCACAATTCTAGGAATCTGCTCCTGCCTCACCTGCTGTCCAGGTCTATGTCTAGCGTAACAAGGGTCCTCCTATGGTGCCTCCCTCTCCTGATCATCTCTCAGTGCAGCTTCCTGCTCCTACAGGTAATCATGCTTCTTCTGATAATATTCTCTCTGCGACGATCTAATCGTCCTTCTATTGCCCTTAACCGCTATGGATTTCCTGCTCTCTTTTCATCCTTAGATAGTGCTCCTATACCCACTTCATATTCACAGGCCTCGAAGATTGCTTACTGGCAGGATGCTATGAATGAGGAATTACTCGCTCTCGAAGCAAATCAGACATGGGACTTGGTACCAGCTCCTGACGGAGCCTCTGTGATTGGCAGTAAATGGATATACTCCATCAAAGTTCACTCCGATGGGAGTCTTGATCGCTACAAAGCCCGATTGGTTGCGCATGGATATAAACAGGAGTATGGAATTAATTATGAGGAGACATTTGCACCCGTGGCTAAAATGACCACAGTCCGTACTCTCCTCTGTGTCGCTGCAGCCCGCAACTGGCCTCTGTGGCAAATGGATGTCAAAAATGCCTTTTTCCATGGGGATTTGCGAGAAACAGTTTACTTAAAGCCTCCTCTAGGATATGCTTGTCCTCCTAAGCATGTTTGTAAGTTGCGAAAATCTTTGTATGGACTTAAGCAGGCTCCCAGGGCTTGGTTCGATAAGTTTCGGGCGGCGATTCTTCAAGCAGGATTTCGTCAGAGTCATTCGGATAGCTCACTCTTTCTTAGGTGGACATCGAAGGGCTACACTTTCCTGTTAGGATATGTTGATGATATGATTATCAGTGGCAATAATAGTGCTAGCATTACGGAATTCAAACATCGTCTCACTCGCCACTTCAGAATGAAGGATCTTGGTCCTCTCACCTACTTTTTGGGGCTGGACTTCTTGCGTAACAAATCTGGCATTCGGGTTCATTAGCGGAAATATGCTACAAATTTAATCACTTCGGCAAGACTCGATGATGCTCACACTTTTGATACACCAATGGAGTTGAACAACAAGATCAGTGCGGATGATGGCCCTCCCCTGGATGATCCCTCTGTTTTCCGGAGGATAGTTGGTACTTTACTCTACTTAACTATGACTAGGCCGGATATTTCTCATGCCGTTCATACGGTTAACCAGTTTGTGAGCAATCCTCACAAACCTCACCTTGCTGCTGCCTTGCGCATACTCCGCTATGTCAAAGGCACCCTTAATCATGGTCTCTTTTACTCTTCGGGCGCTTCTTTGCACTTATCTGCTTATGCGGGTGCTGACTGGGCTAGTTGCCCCGATTCTTGGCGCTCTACTACTGGTTGGTGTATGTTTTTTGGGGAATCTTGGGTTTCATGGAAGTGCAAGAAGCAAACCACAGTTTCAAAATCGTCTGCTGAGGCAGAATATCGGGCCATGTCATCAGCGAGTGCTGAAATCATCCGGCTGCGCCGTCTTCTCTGTGAGTTCGGTGTCACTGTTGGTAGCTCTACACCTCTTCATGGGGATAACACCAGTGCTACCCGAATTGCAAACAATCCGGTCTTTCATGAAAGGACTAAGCATATTGAGATTGATTGCCACTTCATCCGTCAGCATGTTGTTACTGAGAAGATAACTCTGCTACATGTCTCTTCTCATGACCAGTTGGCAGATATCTTCACCAAAGCTCTTCCCAAACCGCGCCATCATGATCTCACTAACAAATTGATGTTTTCTGCATTACCACATCAATTTGAGGGGGAGTGTAGAAGATAGTATGGCTTTGGACTTTGGCCCACTTAGGCCCAGCCCACTGTACATAAAATCCCACGTGTGGGATCATTGTTTAATAGATTAGATTTTGTTGCTAACTCCTTGTTGCTAATTTCCCTATACTATTTCCTTATATAGATTAGGAGATTCTTTCATTCCTTGATTTATTCTAAGATTGTAATCTTAACATAATTAATGCCTTGATTAAGGTAACTTTTGATTATATAATGGAACAGTCGATGATCAATTGATCATTGAGTTTTCTCCCCATATTGCTGTCTTCTTCCTCATCTCATCTCATCACACACTCTCACAGAGTCTTACACCTATTTGGTGAAAAATGGGTGGTGGGTGAGGGATTTCCTTGTTCGTGTGTGTGTGCACGCGCTTTATTTGATTGTGGTTACTGGTTGTCTTGTCATTAAACATGATGGTTCCTAATATCTATTTTGATTGATTTCAGCAATTTTGTGAAATATAGTTCCAAGTTCTGACAGTTATGGTGATCATTTTCAGTATATGAAGCTAACAAGCTTGATTTCTATCATCTAATCTTAATGCTTTGATATCATCACAGATTTTGTAAATATTTGGAAATGATTTAATATAGAATGGTGTCCTTGACTTGGTCCAACTTTCCCTTCATTTATTTTATTTGATAGGATGCTGATTTTTTCCTATGATATTTGTTGTATTAACGTTCTGACTGCTTCAAAGAATAGTGTAATAGAATGTGCATTATTTACTTTTCACCTTGCTGAATGGATTAGAGTCATTAGATGTGTAATATTTCTCCATTCTAATATACAGGGAGTACCCAGTTCTGAGCTGTCATCTGGTTGGGAATGGGTTGAGGATTGGCATGTTGATAAAACATCAGTTGAATCTGCAGATGGATGGGTTTATGCTTCAGACCCTGAACATCTCAAATGGCCTTACTCATTCAATGATAGTGATTCTGTGAATTATGCAAGGCAGAGGAGATGGATAAGGAATAGAAAACAAATACTTGGTGACACAATGCGGCATATATCAATTGGATCATTGAATCCTGGAGATACTGTTCCCCTGCCTTTGTTGAGCGTGACACGCCCTGATCTATGTTACATCTTACAGTTGAGACCAAAGAATGTTAGTGATCCAAGTGAATATTCATGGAGTACAGTAGTGGATAGGCATTCTCAATCATCAGTTTCTAGTGAACCAGAAGAATGTTCAGAAATTTGTGTATCAACTCTTACCAAGTCTGAGAGACTCCTTTGCTGCACACAAACAACAGGGAACTCTTCAAAAAGTGGTCAGAGATTGTGGTTGTGTGTAAGCATAAAGGCCACAGAGATTGGAAGAGATATCCATTCAGATCCCATTCAAGATTGGAATATTGTGATTACATCTCCACTGTCTATCACTAATTTCCTTCCCATGTCAGCAGAATTTTCAGTTCTTGAGAAGCAATCCAGTGGTCAGTTTTTTGCTTGCTCTCGAGGAATATTTAACCCTGGTGAGACTGTCAAGGTTTATAATGCTGATATAAGAAATCCTTTGTGTTTCTCTCTACTTCTGCAAGGGGGTTGGCAACCGATACATGTATGATTTAAATCTTCATCTAGACTTGATTGATTCTGTGCTGTTGCATTTTCATTGCCTCCAGTTTCAGTTACAGCATATTATCATATTCTTTCTCAGGAAGCTGTTCTCATATCACACCCTACCAAGATACCGTCTAAAACAATTACTTTATGCTCGATTTCTGGAAGGTATGATATTATTTTATTTGTCAAACTCGTTGTCTTGCTTAAGATGTTGCCTCTGCTTTTGACTTTTTTAACATGTGGAAGTGCATTAAGACCGCTTTCAATTATCTTCAACATGCAGGATTGTGCAAGTTATTCTGGAACAAAATTATGATGAAGAAAATCTAGTCACTAAGATGATTAGAGTTTATGCTCCTTACTGGTTTGCAAGTGCAAGGTGCCCGCCTCTCACATACAGGCTTGTGGATATATCTGGGAGAAAAAGAAAACACAATTTCTTTCTCCCTTTTCAGTCAAACCTGAGCAATGAAAAAGTTCTTAGGCAGATCACAAAGGAGGAAGTACTTGAAGGGTATACAATAGATTCTGCATTAGACTTGAGACTTCTTGGACTTTCAATATCAATAAGTCGAAATGGAGAGGAACACTTTGGACCTATCACGGACCTTTCTCCTCTTGGTGGTATGGTAGGTTCAATTGTGAATCTTGATTCATATTTCCTATTTATTATTTAAAAATAGTTACAGATTCTTATCTTATGTCCCTCTTCTCAGGATGGCTCAGTTGACCTGTATGCTTATGATGCTGATGGTAATTGTTTCCGGCTCCGTGTTTCCTCAAAACCATGTCCCTACCAATCTGTTCCTACTAAGGTAAAATATGAAATTTCAAACTTGACATGGAAGTCTTTAAGACTTTTTTTCTAATTTGAACTTATCATCATCCTTTTAGGTAATCTTGGTCCGTCCTTTCATGACATTCACAAACAGACTCGGTCAAGATCTTTTCATTAAATTAAGCAGTGTAGATCAGCCAAAGCTTTTACGTGCATTTGATTCAAGAGTTTCATTTGTTTATAGTAAAGCAGAAGGACCAGAAAAGCTTCAGGTTATTTGCATCCCCCTAATTTTATCATTCATTTTAGTATTCACTTGCGCCCTATTACTCTTATTTTAGAGAATTTGATTTTTATCCTTTATCCTTTGAGCACTGAAGTGTTTCTCTTTCTTTTTCATGGATAATAGTAGATTGGTATTAAGTCATGCTTAAGTCTAGTTTGTATATGTATTGTTTACTGATTAAACAAAAATATAAAATCCAGTGTGTGTATGAGACTATTAGTGTTAACTGGAAAGTTGGAGTTATCTGTAATTCTGGAAAAATATGTACTGTGTTGTAAATATTGGAAAAGTGGGGTTTTATTTTTAATTTTCAGAAGTATGATAAAGTATATACAGATGTGGTCGCCCAGCCCTAGGAACCATAACCTTATGAGAGTTTTCTCTCAATTCATCCTCCGTACCTCTATTCTCTTTTCTTTCTTAGGGTTTTTAACCATGTAGAGAGAAATAACCCCTAGGAATCATCATATTGAAAGTGTTAAAATAAAACTACTGTAATAGAACATTATTCCTCATCGAGTTTCTTCCTCTTAATTTCTTCTCTGGCTTGAGAATCCTCCATGCTTCTTGCCTTGCCCCTTTTTTCATATTAATGAATGATGTAGTACTTTGGCTTCTTCCGCAAAAGTTCCCCATGTTTTATGCCAAATTTGGGAGAACTAGCAGCTTATCATTATCACAAATTAAGAACTTCAAAACTCCAAGGTTTCTGCATAATCCAATTTCTTCTACATCATTCAATGATTTATGCTGATATATCCACTGTCTATTTTATTTATTATTGTTCCATCATCATCATCATTATTATGCCTCATAACGTAAGAGCTACTATTCTACTCAACCCTTTCTAAAGTCATGCTCTTTGTAAATCCACAATCTAGCACATCTTTCTCCCATTGTTGTCATATGCATTTCCAGCTCCATTTCAGTGTGACCGTTGACCGACCCCAAACTGAAATGTTTTGGCCAGTTTGGTGCCACAGTATTTCAAAAAAAATTATGGAACTAGTAAAAAGTGAAAGTGACACAAACTGTCTGTATTTAATTCATTCTATTAAATCAACAATGCAATATGTTATTTCCATATGCCAAATTAATTTCAAGGTCATGCATGTATATAGCAATGTGAAATGATGTCAAATGAATGTTAGTGGATGTGAAATGATGCAGACAAACCCACATCCACTAACATTGATCAAGAAATTCAAATGATGGATTGAGCATTTTTAAGTATTTGGATGCTTTTGATCAGGCATGTAGGACCTGTGCACGTGTCTGAGTTGTCTAAGGTCCAAATGGGCCCCAAAACAGACTCCAAATAATTAATAAATTTACTAATTGGTTGATAGAAGAGTCAGAAACACAGGGTTTTCTACAATGACAGAAAGTCACAGAATCAAATTCCAGAAAAGAGGTTGTTATTGGGCCTCATTCATGTGGGCCAAAACAATCCCAAACGCATGGAAACCTGATGCGGATCGCGCAGAAGGTTGCGGAATTGGATTGGCATTGGCATTTATGGAGGCATATGATTAGGGGTGTAAATTGGGTCAGGCCGCCCAGGCGCGGCACATCCCAACACGAAAAAAACTCGGGTCGTGGGCCGGCACGACACATTGACCGAGTCGGGCCCGGCACGAACCACGGCCCAACACGGCACATCACAGCCCACAGGGCCTTGGCCGTGTTGCCAGGGTCCCTGCGCCGCAACACGACACGGCCTGACACGACATTTTATATAAAAAGGGCTGGTTTTTTATATAAATAAAATATAAAACTTAAAATAATTAAAAAAAAAATTTTAATTTGTAAATTAGCATCAATATTTGTGCATTTATTTTAGTAGTTTCAACTTTATTTCCCTAAAAGTCCATAAAATCTCTTTTAATTTATATAAAAAAATTTAAAAAGAAATTAAAAAAACATAGGAGGGGCATGTGGGCCGGCCTGTGGGCGGCACAGCATGACCTTAGCCGTGTCGTGGGCCGTGCTGGCCAACCCCCAGCCAACCTGGGCACGGCACAGCAAACTCACGGGCCGGCACAGCTGGGCCAGCCTCAAAGCGGGTCGTGCCAAGTTTACACCCCTACATATAATCGAGCACATGGGGTCCAGACCCTTGTGAGATCAGTTTATTTGAGAGAAGACCCAAACAGCCCAATGAAATGCTGAAAAAACACATCAATTAGAGGCTGTTTAGATATTCCAGAACGTAAGTTGGGAGTGTTTGGCAAGTTATGAACTCAAACTCAATTCAAGAACACAGTCAAGAAAAACGGATTGCTCAACTATTTGGGCCTTCATTACTGGGATCAAATGGGCCCAAAATTGACTTGACCCAACACCACCTGGGTCGCCCATGGGTGTACAGTTTAGGGGCAAGGCCCACCACCTGATCAGGTGTGCCATGTGGACCCCATGATCAAAACTTTCCAGAATGCTCTGGAAGTTCCTGTTTCTATAAATTTGGATTTTGTGGACTTTTAATTTCTTTTATTTTGATTTGATTGATTCAATTGGTATCCACTGATTGAGAAATAATCATCTGTAATTAGGAAGTGGGATTTGATTGCCAATAGCTTGGGTTTTTTGGGGAAATTATATATGTAAAGTCAACTGTATCATTCCCAGACATGGTCTACAGAGAACAGTGGCCAGTTTTTTTTTTTTTATTAGTAACAGTAAATTTTATGAAAGAAAGAAAAAACAAGAACTCAACTTAAAAACGAAAAGAAGTTCATCCATAGTGGAACTGGTGTAAGAGAAATGAACCAGCCACACACTACATAATAGATCTATCTACCCCTTGCTTAGCTAAACAGTCTGCCATCCCGTTTGCAGATCTACTAATGTGTTGAAACGTAACATGCAAGTCAGTAATTAGATGACTGATTTCTTTGAAAAGAAATTGCATTTTACATGGCCCTCTGAATGATTTCACCCAAGAAATAGGGTTAGCCAAATCACTCTCCACAATAAGATAATGATGAAATGAGGTATGAAAAATACGAAGAGCTTCTAAGATTGCCAGAACTTTCGCTTCATTAATCTTTGATCACCACGTGTTTTGAGAACATAAACAAAACTTCCCCCTTATGACTTCTTAGAACAACTCCAATGCCAGCCAAACCTGGTTTTCCTTTTGCCGCCCCATCAACGTTAAATTTAAGACTCCACGTGGTGGGGAATGCCAAGATACTATCCTTTGTTTCTTTAAAGCTCCTATCTTCAAACAAGCTCGCCAATTTTTCTTTATGTTATATTATCCTTTGTCTCTTTAAAGCACCTGTCTTCAAACAAGCTCGCCAATTTTGCATAATGTTATCTATCTTAATTTGTGAAAATTCTTTTGTAACACAAGCCCATTTAGCGATCCTCAATAGCACAGCTGAAGTTTTCTTTATTTGCTTTTCTTTTGTTTATCCTAATTTAAGTTAGCCATGGATAGGTGTCTTATTAGCATTAGGAGGAAGGTACAGCTGTGTTAGAATCTTCTAGAGAGCTCTCTTAATGTTCTAATACCTTATACAGAATCTTGAATGGTTGACGGTGGTATAGTACCGAGACAGTCAACAGAGAGTATTTGCAATAAAGAAGAGTTATTCTCTTGAGTTTACCCCTATTTGATTCCTTTCATTAAATTCCCCTGTGAGTGTGATGGTGATTATGCATCAAAGATCTAGCCAATTTCAGTGGATTTTCACTTTGCTTATTCAAGTATATAGAGTATTGCAGCAACTGTGCAGCAGTTCCTTGACAGTCTAAACACGGCTGTGATTTCTCTTTGATTCAGTGACTGCATCAAAGGCCCACGCCAGCAGGGTCACCCAAGAGTGCTTTATGTTATGTGGGGTCCATTTGATGGAAAGGTGGGCCATGTGGGCCCCACAGTACCAAAATCAAAACAGTTCTGAGTGTCCCAGCAGCATATGAATCTTAATGTTTTGATGTAATTAAATTATGTTCAGTTTAGATGTAATTATGAGTTCTTTTATTTAGGGAATTAGTTGTAGCAATTGGATGAGTAGTTGGGATTGATTTTAAGGTTTAACTTAAGTGTTTTTCTTTTTAAGCATTTATATATGCATAAGCCAATCAACTGCAATGGTATCTCTAAGAAAAAAAAAACCTTTTCAGAATTCAATAAAATCAATAGTTTTTATCTCTCCTTGAATCGGCTACTTTCTCCACTAGATCGAGGAATTTTCAGATCTAATCTGGCAAATATAATTAGTTGTTGATTATTTAATATTGCTCCTTTCATCTTAATTTTTGTAAATATCTGGATATTGGTGTTTGGGACTTGGGAGTTTCAAACTGTCCAATTTCCAATCAGGACCGGGTCACATGCATTCTCAATTTTAAACCCCAATTATCAATGTCCTGGTCTAAACTACATCTCCATGTCAGTTCCTTCACTTCTCACTAATTTAATAATTAACTTCTCCTTGGTTTTGAACTTAGATCCCATTTACATTTGAATTAGACAAACAGCCCCTATGTGTTCCAAATTCCAAAATCTCAATTCCCAAAAAAAAAAAAATGTACCATGGACAATTCCTTTTCTTTTCTTTTTTTTCGGCTAAAAAACCCTCTCTTCTGCAAAAGTGGAAAACATCATTGTTTATTTTCCCTAATAGATGGAATTTTTTCCAAACACAGATTAAGTAAATAAATAGAAAAACAAGGAGAAGAAGGAAAACCCTGTTCAGCTGAAATTAGCAGCCTATTTTAGCCCATGGTTTAAAAAATCAGCCGAGTCAGAGTCGACTCAGACTCGGCACATACCGAGTCGGGTCGCATGGGACTCGGACTCAAATCATGTGACTCGGCCTTGAGACTCGGCTGAGTCCCAAGCAACTCGGCCGAGTCCCATTCAACTGAAGTTGGGACTCGCCCCGACTCAGCCGAGTCCCATGCGAGTCGACGAGTCAACTCAAACTCGACCATGAACAAGTCGAGTCCCGGGTCTGTTTTTTTAAACCTTGTTTCAGCCTATTCCTCATCTAAATTGCACTAGCTCCCTCGTTTAATGATAAATTTTGGCAACAATTTTTTTTTATGAGCATAGGCCAAAGAATAATGAGACACAACTCTCGACCAATACAGCAAGAGAAACAACCAGTAGCATTTTCATCCTCCATGGAATATCCTCTGCCTTTCAATCACCATATCTTGCATCAACAAACGTTTCCAAGCCGCCTTCTCCCACAATAGCCGCTCTAGCTGAATATGACATTGCTCTTCCCATCAAATAGATTTACTTTGGTACAATTATTAGGGTTTACTGTTGTTTAGAAAATTGAAATCACATCATTGATAATTCCACAGGTAGAATTGAATCGTTTCATGAATTGTAGGGTTTTTATTTTCCTTAAAAGAAAAAAGAAAAAAGAAAAGGTAGTTATTTGTGACCCATCCATTTTCCGTCCATAGAAGCATAAAAACAATGAAAAATAATACTATAATACAATCACATGAAGAACAACATTAACATAAATTAATTCTTCAAAGAGTGTGGTGTGTGAATTGTCAGGAACAGTAAGCTTCCCATCCTTCACCTCAATTTTGCCCATTGACAGAAATCTGAAGTTGAAGGCTTTTGGAATCCAAAGGTTGAGAAATTTGAAAGGAAGTTATTGAAGTGGAAGAGGAATTATCTCTCTTTGGTTGGTAGGCTTACCCTTATTAAAGTGACTCTCTCTAATTTGCTTGTGTGCTATCTATTTAAGATGCCTGTGGCGGTGAGGGAGAGATTGGATCGCATTTGAAAGGGACTTCTTATGGGATGGGTAGCACTCTAGAAGGAAGCTTCATCTTATGAGGTGGTGCGATGTGTGATTAAGCCTATTTTTGTGGGTGGTTTAGGCCTGGCCAGTTTGGAGTTGAGAATTTGGGCTTGTCTAGCTGAATGTGGTGGAGATTTGGGGCAAAGAGAGATGCTTTGTGGAGAAAGGTTGTGGTTTCCAAATGGGGAAGATGACTGGGGGGGGAGGTCCTTGTGAAGTTCCTAGGTATTGGGTGTCTAACTTGTCGGGTAGTATTTTGAGGGTGGGGGATAAGCCTCATATGTGTGGGGCTTTATTTCGTAAAGGGATGAGTTTCAGAGTTGGAGAAGGAAATAGAGTCCCTTTTTTGGTTGGTGTGGGTCGTCTGTCCTGTGTCGTTCCTAGATTTTTTCAATTAGCTTTTGACAAATTGTCTTCTACTAAAGACGATTATGTGGGTGAGGGAGGCTTTATTTCTTGGGTAGTGCATTTTAAGAGAGTCCTTCGTCAGTCAAAGGAGTCCATATTTGAGTCGTTTTCCAGTCTTCTTTCTAAATTTTTTTCATGTAGGAATGAGGTGGACTCTCGCATCTAGATGCCTTTTGTCTGGAGCTTTCTCATCTAAATCTCTCTATACGTCTTTGGAGGAGACGCCGATGGATGGTTTCTTTGGTGTGGTCTAGCCCCTCCGAGGGTGGAGGTGTTTGCCTTGTTGGCAGTTTTTGGCAAGGTTTCTACGGTGGACAACCTTAGGAGGAGAGGACAACCGTAGGAGAGGTTTGAACTCGGATGTTTTATTATACTTGTGTCTGTTTTGCAAGGAGGGGGAGGCCATAAATCACCTTTTTGTTCATTGAAAATTCTCTTCCTTCATTTGGAATAAAACAATCTTTAGATGTGGTGTCTCGTGGTGTGTTCCTAAGACTTTGTTTAGCTTGGTGGAGGCATGGAGAATGGTTCCTTTTCATGGGTGTGGGGTAACTCTTTCGCAGCTAGTTCGCATTGCAATTGTGTGGTCTATTTGGATTGAAATGAATGAAAGTATTTTTCGGGGAGGTGGATTAACTCCCATTGAGGAACTTCTTCCTAGAGTTTTCTTAAAAAATTACTAAATTGGCATCGCCAAGGAAAGTATTCAACTGTGTTAGGTTTGATGATGTTTTGCACAATTGGGAAGCCGCTCTTTATTGTGCTCCTCAGGTAGTCAAGAGGTCGATGAGTTGGATTCCTCCCCTTAGGGTGTTTTGAAGTTTAATGTGGATGGTGCAGCTAGGGGATAACTGGGTTTGACCGAAATAAAGGGGGTGGCTTGAAACGATAAAGGGGAGGTGATGATGGTGTTCTCTCTAAGTCCTTAGGTCTTAATGGTTCTAATGAAGCAGAATTGTGGCCTATTTTGGGGGCTTTTCGTATGTTGGTCCGCGGTCATCGATTGAGGCTTATTGTGGAAAGCAACTCATCTAATGCTATCTCTTGGGTTCCGGCTCCCAATGGGAGTCCTTGGAAGTACCATTTCATTCTTAATTAGACCAAGAGTTTGTCTTTTTTTATTGAATTGGAGTTTACTCATATTTTGCACTCAACCAATGGTATGGCCAATTCGTTGGTTAAGCGAGGGGCAGATCGCCTTTCTCCTTTCTTTGTTCTCTTTGTGTAATTTTATTGTTTGTGGATGTTATAGCCTGGGAAGCACGGACACCTCTCCGGGGCCAGAGTGTCAGTGTCCGACGCGTGTCGGACACAGACATGCTCCGACACGTGTCGAACACGCAAAAAAGAGTGTCTTGTTTATTTTTTTATGTTTTATATTTCGGACACGCTGGGGACACGTGTCGGACACGTTTGCCTCTTTTAGTTGGAAAAAAAATAAAATTAGAGTAAAAAAAAGAAAAGCAAAGGGGGCTTTTTGTAAAAGTTCATAACTTAAAAGCAAATGGGCCATCCTTCCGCTGCCCTGAGGAGGCCGGGCGATGGGTTTTTGCTATTTACATGAATCTAGAAAATCTGTTTTTGCTGTTTATATATCAAATCTGTTGTTTATATCAAATAATTTTTTTTTATTTATCAGCTCTGCCTCTTCACCTCTGCGTGACAATTTGGAATTTAGGACTATGAGTTTACACCCCTCCAATGAAGAAGATATAAATAAGCCTCTGTGGAAATATGTAACCAAGTTTGAGAAAATTAATTAAGGAGGGGAAAATATTACTTGGCTGTGGAAATAGTATCTTTTAGTATATGATTAGATATATTATTAGTATTATTATTATTATTATTAACGTGTCCCCGATGTGTCCGTGTCCTACTTTTTTGAGAAATGCCGTGTCGGCGTGTCCATGTCGTGTCGTGTTCGTGTCCCGTATATGTGTCCGTGCTTCTTAGGTTATAGCTCTTGTTTACAAATCCGGTCTTTTGGGCTTTGACTTTGTATTTCCTCTTCTATTGAATACATTTTAGTTACCGATTAAATAATAAAGTAGTATATCATAAATCATATATTTAAATAGTTAAATATGTTTTAGATGTCAATATTACTATGAAAATTAAACAAGTTGCAATAGTTTTTTCTCTTTAAATCAAAAAATATGAATAAAATTCAAATTCATCAATCTTTCATTTTAGGATGTATGAAGTTTATAAATAAAAAAGGCATTCATGGAGAATTTTTTTTAAAAAAATAGAAAAATGAACACAAGATAAAACCTCGTACATACTATCAAATGCTTGTTCCTTATTCATCTCCAAAGCCTTTCCAAAACTCCAAAACTTCTTAAAGTGGTTTTGTTAACCACTAAATAACCTTTTAAAAATCAAAATGCTTTAAAAAAAGAAAGAGAGAAAAAAGATAAGAAATTATTAATAAATTAATATTAACCAATTAGTTGATGTTATTCTCGTTCCCCCGATTGCTTGAATAATAAGATTTATTGAAAAAAGTATCAAATCATAGGATTCACATGAAAATGGGTTTAGTTGCGTAGATACAAATCGTAGGATTCAGGGTACAAGTCATAGGATTCTGATTACAATGGAGTTTACAACCCTTGAGTTTAGGCCCTTCCCACAATGACCATGCCGGAGATAGGATAAGATCCTGTGGGCATACATTGACGAGCGAAAAAAACAATGTTCCCAAAATCCTCTTCCAAACGTTGCAACGAATCTAGAGATCTGTTTGTGAATCATTGTATGACTCACTGTGATCTTAATGTTGTAGATACTAAATTACATATTGAGATTACAACAGTCTGTTGGAGTACCTTCACTTTTTGGTGATCACCAGCCCCACAACATCTCTGGTTCTGTTGCATGTTAGTTTCCAATTGAACCTCTCCTCCTACTAGAACTCTAGTGTGTTGACTTTCAATATGTCTAAGCCATTCTACTATACTTAATACTCTCAACAATTTATCAATATGGATGAACACTCATCCGAGAAACAGCACTAGAGATTATGACGAATACTCATCCATGATCCACAAACACAATTAGGGGTGATTTCACCACAATTCCACAAAACTTAGTAAAATCTCAAAACAAGTGCATGCTATCATTTACCCTTATGATCATTGGACCTCAGAAAACCATCTCCTTAAACACCTTTCACTGCTTACAATAGGCATTTAGGATGATAATGTCCACACTAGGGAGCTGGCATCAGCCCCTAGGGTCAATTAATCACCAAAAGTTTCAAGAAAAATTCCTCATCGCTGCTCATTAGTGAGTCTCCTTGAACAATGAAGGTTCTGATACTGTCCATGTTTGAATACAAAAATATGACTTTGTTTATGCAAGATATCATAAATTATAAGTGAAAATGGAATAGAAGAGGAAAAATAAGAAAAAGAATTTAAAGGAGAAAGAATGTTAATCAAAGTCCTAGGGCTCGGTGACCAGGTTCTCAAATTCTTATTAATTGATTTTTTTCAGTTTGGAAAAAAAAAAAAAAAAAAAAAAAAAAAAAACAAAGGGAAAAGGAAACGAAAAAAACCCGAAGTTCCTAAGAACTATAGAACAGTCCCTGAAATCTGAAAAACTGCATGAAAATCTCCATATACAACCAGGGATTTAGAAATAGGCCAAGTCCAAGTCGACTCGGCCTTGGTCTTCCCCGAGCCAGGCCGGGTTGTACTCGGCCAAGTCTCCATGGAAACTTCATTTTCCTCTTCTCCTCCTCCTCAAACCCTCTCTTCTTCTTCTCATCAGCAATCCCACCCTCAAGCCCTTCTTCTTCTCAATAAACCCTCTCTCAAACCCTAACCCAAAAAGTCCTCTTTCAAACCCTCTCTCAATCTCCTTATCGAGCCTTAACCCAACAAATCGTCCCTCAAAACACCAACCCCCCTCTCTTCTCTTCTCTTCCCTCCCGCTCCGTCTCCCTCTTTCTCCTTCCTCTCTTTTCAAGGCCTACCCCAATGAACACTCTATGCATGTGTTAACAGCTTAGTGACGCTGAAGAAAAAAAATATAGTTTAATGATTTGCGACTTGGCCAAGTCTGATTCAGGCTTTTTTATCCCTGCGTACAACTCAACAGCATCTATGAAAGGTGTGCCTAGACTAGAGTCTAAAGTAAGAAAAATTGGATGGGGATACACTGTCCAGATCAACTAGGTCATTTCTTTTCTAAATATGGGTGCCATCTTGTACGTAGAATTTGTTTACTGTACTTCACAATTCTAGCATTGCTGTCATTCTATTTGCTAAAATTAATAGTCATATTGATGCTTTATGCTTCCAGTTGTCAAAGACTTGAAGAATCTGATAATCATGCTGAACCAGTTTGTCTAAATGATCTTGTGTTTTCTCCTCTTTTGTAGGTGCGGTTAGAGGAAACAGAATGGTGCTTCCCTTTGGAAATTCAAAAGGAAGATACTGTGACTTTGGTATTGAGAAAACAAGATGGTGGTAGAAGATTTTTGAGGATGGAAATTCGTGGCTATGAGGATGGGTCACGCTTCGTGATTATATTCCGTCTAGGATCAGCAAATGGTCCTATCCGGTATGAAAGATATAGAGTAGAATTCAGTGAATAAAAGTTGTATGTACTGTACTAGTGTAGTTTACAAACAGTTTCTGAGTTTGTTCTTTTGCCAGAATTGAGAACAGAGCAAGAGGTATGATGATAAAGTTTCGCCAGTCTGGCTTGAGTGATGATGCCTGGGTCCAATTGCAACCACTTTCAACAACAAACTTCTCTTGGGATGATCCATGTGGGGAAAAACTTCTTGATGTTAGCCTCTGCAGTGGAAGTAACATCTCTGTCCAAAAGTTCAGTTTAGAAAGGACTGGGGAATGCTTCCCTGATGAATGGGCACAAAGTGTCCAGCTTCTTGTAGTAGAGATGGGTGATATTAAGATTGCTCGGTTCACTGATGACCAAAGAATATTAGAATTGTGTTCACGTGAAAATGTCAATCTCCTCACATGTGTTGGCAACTGGGGCACAACATCAATGCAGAGCAAGAAGCAGAATAATAGTGCACCTTTGGAGCTTATAGTTGACTTGGGGGTTGTGGGGATCTCTGTGATAGACCACAGACCAAGAGAGCTATTATATATGTACTTGGAGAGGGTCTTCATTTCATATTCAACTGGTTATGATGGAGGCACTACAAGCAGGTAGTGGAGGATGTCTCAGTTGGTGTGTCTTATCTGTCAGCCCATTTGACTGCCAATGTCTTGTTTAACATTTGTCTTTAGTCATTCAGATTGAACCGTGTGTGTCTGTATGCTTCCCTGACATGGGAAAATATGGAACTTTGCTATGATATCCTGAATTGTTATGTTTGTTTATGACAGGTTCAAGCTCATATTGGGCTTTTTACAGCTTGACAACCAGCTTCCACTGACTGTGATGCCTGTGCTATTGGCACCTGAGCATATGATAGATTCCCACCATCCAGTTTTCAAGATGACTATTACAATAAGCAACAAAAATACTGATGAGATTCTGGTGTACCCATGTGTTTATGTCCGGGTAAGATTTCTGGAACATAAGCATGCTCATGATTCCTGTATTCGAGGCAGGCATGGGGTACATTTTCATGTGTTCATAATCTCATCAAAATTGTTCTCAAATGCTAGGTAACTGAAAAGTGTTGGAGGGTCAACATTCATGAGCCAATTATTTGGGCATTGATGGATTTCTACAATAACCTTAGGATAGATCGTATTCCACAGGGCTCAAGTACCACACAAGTTGATCCAGAGATACGTATAGAGTAAGATCTTGTGTTTCATTTTCTAAGAGTTTAACCTATGCATGCTATATACTTGAAAGGATGTTGTTTTGTCACTCTGCCATTGCTTTTCTATGGCTGCTTGTAGCCATTGTTCAATGCATGGTTATTAATTCTTCCATGTCTTATCTATTGAGATGTATGTCCATCACTCTCATCAAGATGTGTCTGCTTATGGTTGATCTCTCATCAAGTTTCACTACTGAAATCTCAACTACTGTCCATTTTTATCGCTTAGAAGTTCTCCAATGAACTATTAGGACTGTCTTATCAATTTGTACTTTGCTATGGGGCAGCCTTGATTCAGTGTCTGAACCAATGCCTTTCTTGCACATTCACTGCCCCTTCATTTTGTGGGTTGTATCCGTGGGGTGACTCCTTTGTTGCCAGCAGAACCGAAGAAATCAGGTGCATGGCGGTTCCAAGATCCAAACATCAGTTAAGAGGTAACCAACTCATGGAAAATATATGTGCTTTGAATTAAAGCATGGATGGTCAGATTTGAATCTGAGTAGTGATTTGGTCTTCTCGGCCATGCAAGAGCATCAGATATTTGTGTTTTGCAGGCCTATCATCATTGCAATTGGGTCCAACCCAACCCTACCTATTAGTTTGAATCTAAAAAACAAGTCTGAATACTATCTAAACTAGAGAGATGATCGGATTCATAAAATCCAAGAGACCGTATCTAAATTCAGATGATTTGATTAACAGAAAGAAGAAAGAAAATAGAATGACAATGGATGGTGAAACAGATCTATCGATCAGCTGTACGTGTTTCCTCATGAAGTCAAATCCAGGTAACAAAAACATTAATATGGCTGAAGCAGATGGAGAGTGGATAACATTTCAGCATTAAAAACAGATTCATAAGCGGGCTCACAAAAGCAAAAGAAGAGATTGTAGACTTGGAGAACTAGAAAAAGTGCAATTAAACTCAAAAGGATGAGATCTGAGATCCAGGTGGCAGGCTTTAGATTAGCTTTGTGGGTCATGGTAGTTATCTGAACTGAATCGGTCAACCTAGAGACAAACTTAAACAAAGAACCTTCTCATTGAAAAAATAAGGGCTACAATCTGAACTCTAAATGTCAACACAAGTAGAGACGTGATGGCCAGGGCCTAGATCTTTACCAGACATCGACTGTAATATTGAGTGTTGCAAACAAATATGCTCATTGGACAAGGCTTGGCTAATGAAAACTCGTAATACCCCTGAAACCAACCAACAACCCCCACCCCCCACCTCCCCCACAAATCCCACTTACTCCCAAAAACGAAGAAGAAGAAGAAGAAGAAGAAGGAATTAGGGAATTTAAAATTAATTTCCTTGCTTTTGGAATTTTTGACTTATTGTAATCTTTATTTTGTCTGTGTGGTGTGTCAACCATTAATTTGTCTTGATTAAGTCTCCTTTTAAATTCGGTTTTAAGTTGTTAAGCATATGTAGGACCCATTGATTTTAAGTTAATAGGATCAATTCTTTTAGAATTATTGGTAGTATTAAATAGTTTGTATTTTATTGGTGGACTTCTTATTTTGGGATTGAGAGATATTAGTGAGACCTTGAGAAGTGATTAATAGGAATTGTATTCTCGTTATAAGAAAGGACCATGAATTAGAAAGTTGTGGTCGACCAAGAATAGGAAAGGAGGACTACTCTTGTCTTGTTGCTTAAAAGGACTCACAACACAAATTTGAAAGAAGACTTTCCTAGTAGAGTTCAAATTAGGAAAGTGGATAGGTAGCCCTAAATTATAAATATATGTCTCCACTAGCAAAGCCTCCACACAATCTCTCTCTAGCATTCCTGTCAAGTAGAACCCTAGAGAGAACTAGAAGATACTTCAAGAAAACTAGAAAGAGAAGAAAAGATTCAGCAGACTGTTCTCTTTTGGATGACATTCATCTTCCCCAAGTAAATCGAGCAACTCTAGCTTATTCAAGGTGCGTAGAGCTTCAATTCTAGATGTGTGAATGTAATTCTAGTTGTATTTTTTGTAGATTCTGGGATATTGTGAACCCTATATGCTTTGATATTAAAGAGGTTGTAGTTAAGAGTGTTTTGGGTTTTATTTAAGCACAATATAGTCGGCATCACTATTCATACCATAGTAACTCACTACAGTACACACTGCAGTAACAGTTTCAGAATTGAATTAGATGTACGTATTTGGTTCTACATGTTCCTATTTGCATGTGATGTAATTTCCATGGCATTCCTAAATGGTGATTCTATTATGCTAATTGTGAATGTGATATTACATGATTATAAGATGGTTAATGAATTGCAATTGTTTCACGTGTCACCTATTGCATATTATTGTTATAAGTTGACTTTTGGTCATTTGTGGAAGAATCTCAAATTTAGCAGGGTTAGTTATGCAATTGCTACACGATCGAGTACGATTAATGAAATGGAAAGGGGCATGTTAAACCTGAAATTCATGCAAGGGGTTGATTTCAAGATACCTAGTTATAAGGGTTGAGAGAAATAAGAAGTTATGTTTAAGCTTTTTTTATATGGACTCTAAGCATGAAGTAACATGGTAAAATAGGATTAATCGGGACTGACCCATTGGACTTCCTAGACCACTAGCATATACAAGGCCATAACATAAGTGTTATTTCCTGACTCATAGGTCAGATCCATTATTCCCTAATTCATAGGTCAGATATGTTTTTCCCTAACTTATAGATCAGATATATTCCGTAACTCTCAAGTTAGTTATCTGATTATAACTCAGTCATTTGACTGACTATAGTTCAACCCCCTTATTGATGATAAAAGGCATCCATGAGATGTATGATTTATGAGCTTGTGTTGTACGGTGTTTAGGTGGTTGTCCTATGGCTAGTGTTAGAAACCTTAATCTGGACTAAATTGCAAATTCATTTTGACTACACACACGTAGACTTAGAATTCTATTCACTCAGTTGTACTGATATGTGAATTTGCCCCAATCTAGGTAAACAGAATCTACAGATTGAGATTGTCATGATCAAGAAGCCATAGGCTTGGACACGCACATCTGAGGGCGGAAGATTAGAGTTAAGAGATTAGACATTAGTAGTTGGTTTCTTTAAATTCCTTAGATTGTTGCTAGTTGATTTCATATTTTGATTGGAAGTTTTAAATGAACTCTATGTATTGAATTTCAAATTTTATTAATTTTGTGCCCATGAATATGAATCATTTATTTGACCTGTGCATGTGAGAAAATGAATACTCATATTTGCTGCATGGAATTCAAAGGGCCCTGGGTTCCAGGTTGTGATACAACTTATGGTGGGATCACATAGAGAAGGCAGCTAGCAATGTTATTGATTCAATGTTGTAGTATGAGGCATAACCGAGCTGGTTAACATGGGTTCTAGGGGGTTCTAGGATAGGAAACACCTTTTCCTAGATAAATGTTGGCCGAAGCACAACCAAGGTAGGAATTGAAAATAGAAACTTGTTGGGCTATTTGAGGTAGTGGTGGTGACAGAAGCAATAAACAAGGCGGCAAAGGGTTTTTCCTTCTTTTTTTTTTTGTTTTTTTTTTTGGTGTGTGTGTGTGTGTGTGAAACGGATTGCACAGAGGCAAAGTTAACAACACAACATTGGGTGTTAGATTTTAATTCGGCCAGCCAAGAAAGTTGCAAATTGCACGCACTCACACAAGACACGGCATGGGGGCTTTTTCTTGCACATGTGCTCAACGCAGCATGGGACCCTTTTTTGCCCAGCGCTGATTCAACCTGGGATATGTTGTGGCTCTGATACCATCTCAAGTTGCTAACCAATACACCTAAAATGCCTAGGCATTAGAGGTGTGGCAAATTAACTACTTTACAGCAAATTCCATAGGTAATGTCAATTGCAGGAGAGGTGCAGAGGATCATAGAAAACATTGCTACAGTATGTGGTGACTGAACAGTGACAAACACCAAATGGACAGACATTTGCAGAGTTGCAAACAGTCAGAGCTATGGGATAGAGTCGTTAAAGTTTTCAAGTATGAAAACATGGGAACAATTGCTTTGCTGAGTAGATCAGAGAGTAATAAGTGCAAGGCTGGAATTGGGGATAAACTAGAGCAGACATTGGAACGGAAGCATATGACAGGCAGATCTGCAGTTGCAGATTCTAATCCAACCCTTGTCAGACAAGGAAAAGGAGTTCAACTCGGTGAGACAGTTGAAGGGATGGCTACTGCTGAAAATAAACGAAGAGCTTGCTATCATAACTGAGGGAAATGGCATCGTGAATGCCTGTGATGATCTTGCTGTCCGAGCATAAATAGATCTACAACAAGCGGATGTCAATAAAAGGACATGTCCAAGGCATGGATTCAGTGACAGTTGGAAGTGTAAGGTTAATTATGGGCTTTGTCCAGATTGAAGTCCAAAGATGGGATGTACCATCCATCAATGGGGGAATTCAGTGATAGTTGATGTGTAAGGTTAATTATGGGCTTTGTCTAGATTGACGTGCAGAGATGGGATGTGCCCTTCATCAAGAAGGTATTAAGGGATTGAAATTCTCTCTCCATTGAATTCTTAACTTTGTTGATTCGACACTTGAGATTGCAACATGTGGTTTTGATACAACTAACAAAAGATTTGCATAAAACTTGTTGATCATTAACTCATGAAAGAGTTGAGTGCTAATGATAGCCAACAAAATAATCCTAGATAAACAAGTCAAACTAATCTCCTTATCACTATGTAATCCAATAACATGCTAACCTGTCATATTAATCACTTTTGCCAATGAGGACTTTCATTGTTAGTCAACCCAGTTCACATCCCATGCATAGTCGCAGGGAGAAATTATATTGCCATTAAGTTGTTTCAGTTCTCAATTGACAAAGTGTTGATGAAATGATCTTGGCTACCAACTACAAACTGGTTCAATCTGAAACCATTTGGGTCAAAACCCTGGTGCTGAGTGCCGACTGCTGATACCTAAAGCAATAGCCTCTTTCTCTGAGCTTCATCGTATGGGTATAAGTCTTATAGTCTCCAGTTCTTATGGTAAGAGATCGTGGTGCCCTCCATTCTTCCTGAACTACTTATACACTCTTTGCTTTCTGTTTTTTAACAAACTTAAGTAATCAACCTCATCTTTTTTGTAATAAACACAACTATGGCAGTTCATAGGAGCAAAGTCATTGATATCTCTCTATTATGTATTTATGTTTGCAAGCTTTCATCCAACATTGCAATTCACAGGAATTTGGGAGAGGCGAGGGATTGTAATCATACTGTCTTACCTTGTCAAGATAACCAGGTTTTTTGGGTAGGGAGTATAGGGGTGGTTTTGGTTGTAATGTAGACCTCACTAACCTATATCTCTGGTGTTACTTTCACTCATCATCTTCATGTGTAATAATGCCCCTCTGGGTAGTTTATCTGCTCGAAGAGGTTTTAATTTCCCTTTAAAACATAGTGGTGTTTCTAAAATTATGAAAATCAATCATTTGACAATATTTTGGTCATCTTTACAGCTTAATAGATATTTCAGAAGTAAGGCTTAAACTGTCACTAGAGACAGCACCGACACAGAGACCACATGGTGTCCTTGGCATGTGGAGTCCCATATTTTCTGCCTTTGGAAATGCATTCAAAATTCAGGTTAACTCAAGAACCTTTCTTGCAGAACAAACAAAAGTGCAGGATTCAGTGGAACAGCACTATTTTTCTTTTTCTTTTTTTTTCTTTTTAATGTGTTTCAGATGGGCCATTGCTACATTAGGCATTGATCTCTATGTTTCAGGTTCATCTGAGAAAGGTCATGCACAGCAACAGATATATGCGGAAAAGCATGGTCATCCCTGCTATTGTAAATCGTATTTGGAGAGATCTTATTCACAATCCTTTGCATTTGATATTTGCGGTTGATGTACTTGGAATGACGAGCTCAACTTTGGCTTCCCTTAGTAAAGGATTTGCTGAGCTCTCAACAGATGGGCAATTTCTGCAGCTACGCTCAAAGCAGGTGAGTCACATTTTCCCTGGATTATGTTGGGTCCTAAATACAAAAATAAAGGAAAAAATAACTTAAGCTTGATTCAGGTTCGGTCGAGGAGAATTACTGGTGTAAGTGATGGAATTCTTCAAGGAACTGAAGCTCTTGCACAAGGCGTAGCTTTTGGTGTGTCTGGTGTAGTGACAAAGCCTGTGGAGAGTGCCAGACAGCATGGTATTCTGGGGCTTGCTCATGGGCTTGGAAGAGCTTTCCTAGGAATCATAGTCCAGCCAGTAAGTGGAGCATTGGATTTTTTTTCTTTGACAGTAGATGGAATTGGTGCAAGTTGTTCAAGATGCTTGGAGATCCTCAGCAACAAGGCTACTTACCAAAGGATCCGAAACCCTCGCGCCATACATGCAAGTGGTGTAATTGAAGAGTATTCTGAGAGAGCAGCAATGGGACAGGTAGTGATTTTTCATATCCCTTTTCTGTATCATCTTCACCATCTCAGAGTCTTTATCTAATCAATTTCAGATCAGCTAAAAGAGTTCTGATTTGAAATTATCATTTTAATGGGAGTGTTTGCATAAGAAGTTTGAGGACTGGTGCCATGATTCTCCAGGGATGACAGATTGCAATATGGCACAATCTTTATTGGAAGGCCATATTGAATATACAGGAAAGAAGGAACATAACATAAATAAAGTTTGCCATGTTAGAGAGAGAGAGTATTTTGGCAAGTTGATGATGGTAATTATAATCCCTTTGAGTAAGGAAGCTATGCTACAGAAATACTATGCAACACTCAAATCTCTAGAATAAGATCCAATATGGAAGCAAATTGTTTATATGCTCATGGAGTTTGCTGGTCTTGGGGAGGACAACCTCATTACATATAGATAACTTTTAAGTGTACAAATAAATTTTCAAGGTTTTATAATTGGACTTGGGAAGCGACTTGGTCACCCTTGAGTTGAGTCAATTCAGCCGAGTCACAAGGGACTCGGCCAAGTAGGACTGAATCCCTGCCAGGCCCAATAACATATAAAAATATGAAAATAGCGAAAAAAAAATTTAATAGAAAATATAGTTCTATGAATTCAGAAGTTGTTGTATTTCCTTTTTTATTAATGAATTTAAGGATTTCTCTTCGCTGAGAGGTACTTCTCACAGCCTGTAGGAGAGGTAACTTTTTTACCACCACATATAAGACTCCATTTTCTCAATTAAATAACTGGAAGTCACATAGGTGAGCATGCCCGTACACATATCTGTACAATGTCGTCTATAGAGCTTATCAACTAGTTAGCAAACAGCCTTCATTAGAAAATCTTATTAGAAGAAAACAGGTGGGGCAGGCCAGGCCTATACCTGAACTGGGGTAGCCCATTGGGCCTCAGGCCCCTGGCTGATCTGGGCTGAAGGATACTGAAGGAGGCCCAGAGAGAAGTACCACATCCAATCACCCCGCATCAGATTGTTGTGTGCTTCAAATGGGGTCCATTTCTTCGGTTTTTTTTTTTTACATATGCTATGTCTGCTTGTTATTCTAGAAAGCAGAAACTAGAAATTAGTTTTATTTGAAGTTTTATTGAGGGAAGAGTCCTATTAGTACAAAAGAGGTTTTAGAAAGAAAGGCCAATGGGGTATTAGTTGCTAAAGAATGAAGTTGCCTAGATTAGCCCACCCACTATAATAAGAAGCAATTTAATTCAATTATTTGGGAGATTGTTTTTGTTTGGAGTTTTATTAGGGAGAGTAGTGTATAAGTGATAGCTCTTACAAAGAAGGGCAGTAGGATATTAACTGCTAAAGCAATGAAGTTGCCTAGACTTGCCCCTGTATTAGTACATAAGGAGATGCAATGCCCTTGTATGGGAGATGAAGATTTGATGAATATTTTAAAAGTTCTCTCTTTTGAAGCATGTTCAAGTGTCAGCTCAAACCCGAACAACTTCAAGCTCCATCTTAGTTTCAATCCTTTGGATTGAGTCCATATGACCTCCATCATAAGTGCTGTCAGAGCATGTTTAACATGGAGTCGTTCTCATTGGGCATTGTTGGACTTGACATGAGTCACCAGATTAGCATGTGTTCCTGTGCCATGTGTGCACGTCTCAGCTGTATAACTTATGAATTTGCCGGCAATCCTCTTTTTTCATAAAAGAATCTTGATAGAAGAAGTTAAGTTAGCATGTGTTATTTTGCACATATTCAATGCAGAAGGCATGGGGAAGGCATGTCTTCAATGGTGAGATTTTGTAATACATGTTCTTTGTTTGGATACTTTCGTTGTATACTAAAATTTGGTTGAAAGCATTGGAAAATTAGGAAATAGTGAAAGGTAAGGTAAGGTTGGTTCCAAGTCTCAATCAACCAAATTAAAATAAACAAGTTTCTACCCACAAGAATTTGCACCAACTTTAGTTATTGGTATGAGAACATATTTGTTTCTGTTTTTAACTTTGCTTAGTTTAGATATCATTGGAAATCATTTATTGATGTGACTTTCCATCTATCAATTCAGATGATACTTTTCCTAGCAGAAGCTACAAGACATTTTGGTTGTACTGAAATATTCAAAGAGCCTTCAAAATACGCTTGGTCTGATTACTATGAAGAATATTTCATTGTGCCTTACCAGAAGATTGTTCTAATAACAAACAAGCGTGTCATGCTGCTACAGGTGTAGTATATAGAATTAAAAATCTTTAAATATCCACCCTTCACATTTTTTTCATTAGAATAATGATTAGGTTCATTTTTCTCAATCAAATACTCCGTTAAGCCTTAGTACTTCCCTCATTTGACCTTTTTTTTATTGTAGTGCTTGGCTCCAGAGAAGATGGATAGGAAGCCCTGCAAAATCATTTGGGATGTACCATGGGAAGAACTCATGGCATTAGAGCTAGCAAAAGCAGGCCACCTGAAGCCCTCTCACTTAATCCTCCATCTCAAGAATTTCAAAAGGTCGGAAAGCTTCGTCCAACTGATCAAGTGCAACATTGAGGAAGAGGAAGGAGAACCCCAAGCTATCAGAATATGTTCGGCAGTCCGTAAAATGTGGAAAGCACACCAGATAGACTCAAGAAGCCTAAATTTGAAGGCTAGTTCTTTAATGCTTTACATTATTTTGTGGTGGTGATGTGATTTGATGTGGCCCCATCTTTCTGCTAAGATTTTTTAATGTACAGGTTCCTAAAAGCCAGCGGCACGTACATTTTGCTTGGGATGAAGAAGATGGTGGGGATTCCCGTAACAGAGTTAAGCCCTTGATTAGGCCAAGAGACTTCTCTTCAGTGAGTTCTGTCTCCGCTGATAGGAAATTTGTAAGACACAGTATCAACTTTGAGAAGATTTGGAGCAGTGAACAAGATCACAAAGGTCGATGCAACTTGTGTCCAAAGCAGGTGCTAGCTCTTTCATTCTTGTTTTCTTGGGGGATTCATTGGCACTGTCTGTAATAGTATTAACATCAAACTTGATCTTTTAGGTAGTGGATGATGGAAGAATTTGTAGCATTTGGAGGCCAATGTGTTCTGATGGGTAATTAATATTCTCTTCATCTTCCAACTGCATCTAGGGTGCTTGATGTGACGCATTCATTTGCCATTAAAGAAAAGGAGCCAAGAACTTTTTTACCCCTAATTGTTAATTCTCATATTATGACCCAGATATGCTACCGGCTTTGAACCTTCTACTCTCTTTTGCAGGTTTTAGCCTTTTTTTTCTTTATGTGGAAAATTGGTTTAAGATGATGTGTCAAAGGAATTTGCTGCCAAGAATTAGCGTTAACACATGAATTACAATACTGCAAAAAACACTCAACACTCTTTTAGATAAAGTTTATAATGAAATTAAATCCAAAAGGAAGCATATAGAATGATCAAGGGGAACAAGACATTTTCCTGGAGAATACAAAATATACCCATTAGACATAATAAATACAAAGCTCTTCCAACCAGGGATCAAAATGGCAATTGTGGCAGGTGTTTCCAACCAGGGATCAAAATGGCAATTGTGGCAGGCGTAGCGACCAATGGCCAAAGCGCTGCATAGCAGCCGATTCGTAGTGAATCAAGAAGGTTGTCAAAGAATTTTGAAAAAAAAAATATCCAAAAAATATGGATTATTGGAAAATGTTAGAATTTGATTTTTTTTTTCTTATAATATTAAGATTAGGGGGGTTATAGCGGTCCCTTCAGTGCATAAAAGTTTTGGATCACTGAATGATTATAAATAACAATATTGATCTAATTTCTCCCATACATTCATGTTGGTTGGCTATACTAAGAACCCATTATGCATTTCTAAATTCATAATTCAAATAAGAAATTTAGCACAATTGTACATAGCAAAAGGATATATAAATTATAAAGTGATGCTTAAATAAAGTTTGAAGCTCAAACCAGATAACAGATTAGCTTTCATCAAAACAAACAATGTGTTTTTTGTTGAGTGTAAAGAAAAGGAATACGTCTACCAAAGGGGGTTCCTACCAAGATATACCTAGAGAAGAGCCCTTGAAAGGAATTCTCTGTACCGGCTTCAATTCGGTGATATCTTTTTTGTGTGTGGGTTTTTTTTTTTATTTTTTTCTTTTAAGAAAAAAAGAGTAGAAGACTAAGAAGAGTTGCGTAGGAATGTTGTTCGAAGAGAGAGAGAGAGAGAGAGAGAGAGAGAGAGAGAAATAAGCCTTACCGTGTATTTTTAAAAAAATTTGGAAAGTTGCCGTTAATCTCACTCTGCTTTAGCTCTATAGCGGACCGCAGCAGTATGTAGCGGACCGTAATGGCTGCTACAAATAAGAGTGGCGCTAAATACAGTTTATCATAACAGTTGATCCATGCTTCCAACAAACCCCAAAGGTCAGTCTTCAAGCATTGTTGCTATGATGAGTTTTAAGATAAATCTACCATGGTTCAAAATAGGGCCGTAGCAGCCACATTATCGGCCAAGGTTGATACGCGTTGTCTAAAAAAAAATGGCAGTCGCATGCATAATAGCCACTACGTAGCAGATTTTCCTTTTTTTATTTTTTCTTTCACTTTTTGTTATGAACCACTTGAAAACGTCTTGCAACACGTAGATCTATCTTTCACATAGATACATCCCAAATGTTTTGAGTTTATTTTTATGTTTTTACTTTTTCTTTTTCTTTTGGATTTATGGACATTCTTTTTAAAAATGTTTTTTTTTCTCAAAGTGAGTCAACCAACTCACATCCTAATGCATTCTAACTTGTAGGTCTATGTTTCACATAGATCAACCTCAAATGGTTTGAGTTATTTATTTATTTTTTGTTTTTTATATTTATTTTTTATTCTTGCGGGATTTTTTTTTAAAGTTTTTTCTCAAATTGGGCCAAGCAAATCACATTTAAATTCATTCCAACTTGTAGATATGTGTTTCCCAACTCTATAAAAAATACTTTCTTCCATTGATGAAAGATGTTCTGTCATGTGTGTTTAATCTTTAAATTTTAATTTATTTAAACAATATTTTTATATATCCTATGTTGTGTGCAGTTGTACTAAATAGCTTATTTGAATTAGACTTTGGAAATGCATAATAGTGATGAAGTTTTGATGATAATGTTTGATTATTAGCATTTTATTAGTTTCTAATTTAACATAACTGCCCAACATGAATATATGTGGAAAATAGATCAATACTATTATTTTATAATTATACAGCAATAGTGGACCGCTATGCTGTAAGGCGTTCGTTATTCCCTCCTATCTCAGTTACTAATGAAAAAAAGAAAAAATAAATAACTTCTAGCATTTTTCATTATTATGAAATTTTAGAGATATTTTTCACTTTTTATCCCTTTTTTTCAATCCATACCACTACGTTGCTACATATCGCCCAGACCGCTTTAAATCGTTTAGGCCATGGCCAGTACGTCCACTACAGCTGCTATTTTGAACCATGAAAGTTACAAAAATCAAACGTACTTGAATCACCCACAAGCATTTTAATTATGAATCTCATTCTCTTTTTCTCTTCTTTTGTTGATCATTGAGTATGAAGCTAATAAATGGTCTCATAGTTTGGCCTACTTGTTCATTTTGATATGTCATCACAATCTCTATGTTTCCCACCATTTAAAAAAACGAGGCAAAACTCCAATTCATCGCTCATATAGTTTTTTGGTACTGGTCTACATATAAAACACAGCTAAGATTGGTCTCCTTCACCATTAACACAGGAAACTTTCATATTACATAAAGTATCACATCATTATACTCTCAAAGCCCTTTTTTGGACTTGTAGATGATGAGCATGTATTGGTTTGCTGCAGGTACGTCTCTGTTGGTGATATAGCCCGTGTAGGAACCCATCCACCAAATGTTGGTGCCATCTTCTACAAAGGCAATGGGCAGTTTGCAACTCCACTGGGTTATGACTTGGTAAGCAGCAATTGGCATAATTGAAAGATAAGAATGCAGTTGGTTTAAGAATATCCTTCATATATTTTGTTCAATTTAAAATTTTTCTTGTCATATATTGATCTTAAAAGTATTGTCAGAACCAGAAGAAATGGGTTAGGAAAGCTTTACTGTGGGGGTTTCAGAAGTCCCACATCTACCACCTTATATATTTCGAGATTCATCTGGCCTCTTCATTTGTCTAGTCCTTGGATTTTGGAGTTCTGCTAAAAATTATATTTATGTTTCCATGCTTGAACTGCCTGCTTATCAATGTATTCGATCTTGTTAATGAAGGTCCCTAAGATCTTTCCGTTCATTGCCATTTAATAGGTATGGAGGAATTGTGCAGATGATTATATTGCACCCATATCAATTTGGTATCCCCGAGCTCCTGAAGGCTTTGTCTCGGTTGGTTGTGTGGCAGTAGCTGGTTTTGAAGAGCCAGAACCTGGCACGGCGTATTGTGTGAGCGCAACGCTTACAGAGGATACAGTGTTCGAGGATCCAATGGTTTGGACCACCCCAGACTCTTACCCATGGGCGTGTTATATTTATCAGGTCCAAAGTGAGGCACTTCAATTTTTTGCATTGCGACAGCCCAAAGAACAATCCGACTGGAAACCAAAGAGAGTTTCTGAGCATCAACAGCGTTGAGCCCATTGTGTTTTAGCATCTACATTGTACAGATATAGTAGTGGTGTACAATTTACAAAATCCCAAAGCCAAATGATTAGAAGAGAAGTTATTCAAGTGCCATGGGCTACAAATAAGAAATAGAGGAACATGCAGGTGGCAGCCATGAAACCACACCCCCCCCAACCAAAAAAAAAGGTTTCATGCATGTTCCAAATAGCACAAGCACACGCACAATTTCACCAAGTTGTCAACTCCACTGGTTGAATAACTAGTATAAAAATAATGACTAGTAATAAACAATACAGAAAAATCAGTAGTCACCCATCGGACTTGGAATTTATATAGAGGGATTATCAGGTGCACACGGCGTACTCAAGACATCGTGCTGTGGGGCCCCATCTGCTGGCCCACTTCAGGGTGGGCATTTGAAGATCTGTGTGGGCCCCTTCTCTTTGCAAAAAAATCAGCCTCATTTGATCATTCTAACCATCATTCAGGGTCCACAAGTTCAATCGATTGAAGTCAGTCCAGTGGTCCAATCCATTCGTATCTATCCAAACCTAGGATGTGTTTACTGTCTTTGGGGTTTCACACGGATGGACCAGCAGGTGGGACTAGCTACTGGTGCGCATGATAGTCGTAGGCCTTGGACTTGGATTTTGGTCCGACTTTTGACCAGGTGGGTGGGTCCAATTTCATGTGTTACACACTGCTTCAAAAACTTTGAATATGTAATCATGAATTATAGAGATGTGTTCTATATATTATTGTGTAATCATTCATAAATCATGCATAAATGTGATTTTGTCCGACTGTAATCTTAAAAAAATTATGATGATTGGGCCAATAAGCGAACCAACCACGGATCAAGGCCACTTCTACTAGAGAAGTGTACCTTTTATGAACTTGGTTATAGAATACGTATTCTATGAAGTTTCTATAGTTTATTAATCTAACACAATAATGTATAATCCATTCTATAACCAACTTATAAAATAATTAATTAATTTTCTTCCTCAATTCATTTTCGGTGCTATTGATAGACTTATGCAGGATTTCTTTTGCAATAAATGGATTGGAAGTTATTTGTGTCCTATGGCATAGAGCACTATATGTAAGCCTTTTGACTATGCTGATTTAGGTATCCAATCCGTATTTATCTTAAACCATGCTGCTATTATTAAGTAGGTGTAGAAAGTTGTAGATTATTCTTCTTTTTGAAACATGTGGGTTTATGCTAAATTCTTCAAGGATAAGTCTTTTCGGGATATTAAAACTGCAGCTGCAGTTTCATGAGGATGGCATTCAATTCTGTCTTTTGCGAAGCCAGACACTACCTTTTATTCGTCATTTGATAGGAAATGGCACCTCCACATGCATATGGACAGATCCATGGATGGAAATTGGGCGTTTGGTCGATCAATATGGCCGGCAGCCAAGTTATGACCTTCAACTTGGTTTGAATATCTTGGGAAGTAACTACTGCTCTACAGGACATCTGGGGGCATATTACTAATGAGGTTTATCCAACTACTGATTATCCTAAAGAGAATATTTGGACCTTAGAAGATTGTGGGAAGTTTTCTTTGAAATCAGCATATAATATGATTGGAAATCATGATGGGATTTTGGCTCCATTGCCTAACCGTATTTGGTGTAAAGGATATATTAAAAGGCACTTTATTTACTCCTGGATGGTGATTACAGGATGCCTGAAGACTTTCTTGTACAGTGAAATGTTAGTGTGACTCGTTTTGTTCCTTATGTGCGGCAACTTGGGAGTTTATTGAACATCTTTTTCTTTATTGCCCTTTCGCAATGTATGGGGATTTATGCTTCGCTTGCTTAATCTCCAACATATCAATTTTGCCTCACCTATTGAGATGATTGAGTCCATTATTTTACTGGTAAATCAAAATGATGAGGCTATGATCACCTTAGGCAGGCTGATTTTCCTAGATGTCACTTGGAATGTGTGGTAAGAGATGAACTCACGCATTTTTCCGAGGAAAGAATAAGAATTGGAGAAGTGTGGCATATCGGATTAAAGCTCAAATTCAGAGTCAGATTCTCTTTTTAGCCCTTTACCTACAAGATCATGTTTCTTTCCCCCAGACCGCATTAAGCGAGGATTGTTGTTCATGCTCTACCAAATATATGGAGGCTCACTATTGCACAGTTGGCTCCAATGATTATGTGCATTTTATGATCAGACTTGGAAGTGTCTTTGTTGTGCTCATTCAATAATTATTGGTAATCTGATTAATGATGTTCAAGTAATGTCGGACTTAGACCTCCCTCATTTGACTCAATTTTGGTATGAATTGGAGGATGATTTATTGAAAGTCTCCAACACTTTCAAATTGGCATTCTTGATTTCAAATGAGGCGATTGCATGATCTTATTAATGCAAAACATCCACAACAACTTATCAAGATCTCAAAGCCATTAGGGCAATTACTGCGTAAAATTAAGTAGATTCATGGTTCAAAAGTCTGTCTTTATTTAAAGCTTCATCATTTAATTCATCATTAATTCTTAAGCCCGGGCTGTGGACTTTAACTAATGTCTGAATGTAGGCTTCTAATTATTTTCACCCAATTGTGGGATCCTTTTTATAACCTTCTCCGACATCAAAAATTATTATAATCTATCAAACTAAGGTATACTTTTGTTATGGTTCATTAGCAAGACGTGCAAGAGTTGGATTACAGGCATGGCAACCGTGCAGGTTTTATTCATACCCCAACCCGACTTGGGCCTCTTGACGGGTCACTTGCATGCGATGTCAAACCTGCCCTGTTTGGATTAAGATTGGGTCGAATTTAAAGATTAAAATTTTGAAAATACATAAATGCATGAGCATGAATGTAGTCACTGGCGGAACCAGGGTAGGGGTAGTCATGGCCCCGCCAAAAATCTCATAATGCCTGTTGAGACTTTAAAACTCTGTGAGGAAGAATTTTTATTTTTTACATAATGGCCCCTCCAAGGAAAATTTTGTAGGTCCGGGTCAGAGTGTGGTAGAGATCAAACACATCACCTTCGAGTGTGGTGGAGATCCTATTCCCACATGCCTTGTATTAATGCCCAACATCACTTCGGAAAATTTGTTTATGCTGAGTAATATATATAGGGAGCTGCTATTCACACATCCCTTATTGCTCCTTGCACCCTCTGAAAAATCTTCAAACTATCCCTTCCTTTTTTCCCACTCCCTCTCTCCAACCGGCGCCCACCTCCACCCGCTCCCTCTCTCCCTCCCTCTTCCCCTCCTCTTTCTCCTTCTCCCATCTCTATCGTTCTCCCTTCTCGCCACCATACTCCGCCCACACCCTCTCCCTCTCTTTCTCCCTAATAGCCGTCACTCTCCCTCTCTTGTTTGGCCACTCATGGCCGAACAAATTAGTATATTATTTGGCCCTAGGGGGATGAAGCGCCGAACAAGATGATATTGTTCCCCAGGGCTGAACAATATATTCATTTGTTCGGCCCTGAGTGGCCGAACAGGAGGGAGAGGGAGAGGGAGAGAGGGAGTGAGAGGGACGACAATCAAGGAAAGGGAGATACATGGAGGGGGAGAGAAAGAGGAAGAGGGAGCGGGCGGAAGTGGGTGAGCATGGAGAGGAAAGAAATGGAGGGGTAGTTTCAGGGGCGGCCCAACAAATCCGGAGGCCCTAGGCGAGAATATGATAGTGGGCCCTATTAATAGGCAATAATTATTAAAATATATTCATTTAAAAGATATTTTTCTAGCTTTTTGAGATGCAAAAATATTGATTAAATTTTTATATTCAAGTTTTGTTAATATATCTTTTTCAATAGATAATATAGCTAATCCATTTAATCTTTCTTGTGACATAATTGATCGGAGATAAGATTTTATTAATTTAAGTTTCGAAAAACTTCTCTCCGCTGAAGCAACTGTTACTGATATTGTTAACAATATTCTAAAAGCTATACATGCATTTGGAAAACAATCTAATCGTTTTATATAAGTTAGGTTTCAGCTGGAGTATTAATTTCAAATTGTAGAACTTTTTTTAATACAGTCAATTCTTGAAATAAATCTAAACCATCAATATCAGAAAATAAGTCATAACCAAAATATATATACCCATAACTAAAATTCTTAACAGGGGGCCCCAAAAATTTGCAAAAATTGGGGGCCCTAGGCAGCCAACTAAGTGGCCTAGGCCTAGGGCCGGCTCTGGGTAGTTTGGAGATATTTTAGATGGGTCCATCGGGGTCCTATTGAAGGATGTCAGGGAGCCATGAGTTATGTGTGAATCGCAGCTCCCTGTATGAAAGTAAAATTTTCAAATAAATTTAAAATTTTCAAAATAGGGCTCAAATTTTGCCCATTTTTCATATAATAATAATAAATAAAATTATAAAAAAAAAAAATAGAACTCAAAATAGATTCAAGTCATCGAGTGACATTTCAAGACATCCGGCGTTTTCCATCGATCGCCGCTAGATCCTTTTCTTCTTCAAACTTTCACTGTCAAGATCCAACTTCTTCTTCAGAGACATTCATCCAAACACCTTGCATGTATCATCCTGCGCCGGCATATGATCCCTTCTCTCACCAAACACTTGAAATCCAACAAGAGAACCCTCTCTCTCTTGGAAGAACCCTTTCTCACCATGAGAGAAATCAAGCAAATCCAATCCCATCTAATCGTCTCAGGAACCCTCTCTGACCCCTTCGCAGCTGGAAAGATCATTGCCTTCTGCGCCATTTCCCACCGCGGCGACCTTGACTACGCCCACCTTCTCTTCCACAGCCTCCCCCGCCCAACCACCTTCATTTGGAACACCATGATCAGAGCTTTCGCCGAAACAAACCAACCCTCAAGAGCCCTCTCCCTCTACAAACAGATGCTCGAAAACGGTCCCCTCCCCAACAACTACACCTTCTCCTTCCTTCTCAGAGCTTGCATTGATCTCTCCTCCCTCTTGGACGGGCAGAAATTGCATTCCCAAATCGTCAGGCTCGGATGGGAGCCTTACGACTTTGTTCTCAATGGGTTGGTTCACTTGTATTCGAATTGCAATTGCATCTCCTCGGCTAGGAAGTTGTTTGATGAGAGTTCGTCAAGTAGGGATGTGATCACATGGACCGCCATGATCAATGGGTATGCCAAGGCAGGGCAAATCGATGCTGCACGCTCTCTGTTTGATCAAATGCCTGAGAGAAATGTGGTTTCTTGGAGCGCCATGATTACCAACTACGCGCAAGTTGGCATGTTCAAGGAGGCTTTGGAGCTTTTTAATGAGATGCAGCTTGCGGGGTTGAGACCGAATCATGCTGGGATTGTCGGGGCGCTCTCTGCCTGCGCTTTTCTTGGGGCTTTGGATCAGGGAAGATGGATTCATGTTTATGTGGATAGGAATGGGATGGAACTGGACAAGGTTCTGGGAACTGCTCTGATAGATATGTATGCAAAGTGCGGGTGTATAGAAACTGCCCGTCAGGTGTTTGATCAGATGCCTGAGAGAGATGTTTTCTCTTGGACTTCCATGATTTCCGGTCTGGCAAATCATGGGCATAGTGCAAGTGCGATTGAATTGTTCATTAGGATGCAAGATGAGGGAGTGAAGCCAAATGAGGTCACCTTTATATGTGTTCTCAGTGCTTGCAGTCGAATGGGTCTTGTCGATGATGGGCAGAGATTCTTCGATAGCATGAGTGAGGTTTATGGGATCGAGCCAGGAGTCGAGCATTACGGGTGCTTGGTCGATCTGTTGGGTCGTGCTGGGATGCTTGAAGAGGCGAAGAGAGTTGTAAATGAGATGCCCATGGAGCCCGACTCTTACGTTCTTGGGGCGCTGCTAAATGCTTCGAGAGTGCATGGTGAGGTTGAATTGGGTGAGGAAACGGTCAAGAGTTTTATGGTTAGGAGGATTGATCATGGTGGGGTTCATGTGCTCCTCTCCAACATGTATGCCTCTGCTAATAGATGGGAAGATGTGGCAAAAATAAGGAAGGGGATGGAAGAGAAGAAGGTGAAGAAGATGCCTGGGTGTAGCTTAATTGACGTGGATGGTATGGTCATTGAGTTTGTTGCTGGGGACAGATCTCATTTTCAAACTGAGGAGATGATTCTGTTATTGCTTGGAATAAACATGCAGTTGAAGTCTTTTGGTTTGGACATTGATACTGGGGAGTTTGGCGCCGCCCTGTAGAAGGGCATGAAGCAATTGAACATATGTTTTCATGAGTAGCAGTCATAGGTCATGCTACAAAATGATAAACTGGGTGCAATACTTGATCACACAAATCTAGGTTTAGCTGTTTCCAATCAAGCAGCCAACACTACACTTGACTTCATTCAATTGAAAAAACAAGCAAACAAGGGAAATGGTGCTGACATGTTGCAGACATCCTATGTTGATAGATTCAGAGTCCAAAATAACTAATCCTTTGCATATTAACTGGTATTCTTTGAGGTCCATCCGAAAAAAGGAAAAAAAAAAAAACAAAAAAAACGTGTTGAAATATGTTGACATGGAGTGCTTTGCCAATTTGGTAAATTTTGTACTATGACCAGCACATAAATTACAATATAGTTATAAGTAGAATTTGTATTAGATTGCATGAGTTTTCAGATACTGAATCTTGCCACAACTTAAAATACTCAATTATCCTTACACATATAGCTTGGACTCTATCAGATAACATGATAAAGGAGTCAACAAATGCATTGTCTCCAAGATGTAAACCAGTAACAATGGGTTCATTGTAAAATGCTATAGTGATCACTTGTGATGATCATCTTCCCTTCATACACTGTACGTGGATAAAGCCAATTGTAATTTGACTTGCTCTTCTCAAAGAACAGAAGCTTGCATTATCAAACTCGGCAACTTCATTCAAACCTGCACTGACTTCAGGTGTGTCATTGGAACAATAAAACCAACTCTCCGCTCTTCGAATGAATACTCTCTCTCATCTGGCATCTTCAAAGCTCCAGTTTCGAAAGGAATTGAAGCTGGAGCAGGGGTCGTCGACATCTGCATGGGTACAGACACTGTTGAAGGAGTTGCTGGCACCAGAATTGGCATCTCCTCAGGGGTCAGTGGTGGTGGTGTCTCTTCAACGCTACTTGCGAAAAGAACTGCACTGCAAACAGGGGTTGTTGCTGTCTGCGTGGATTCGGACAATGTTAAGGGGGTTGTGGGCATCAGACTGGATGTCACCTCAGGTTTCCTGTTCTCTTCATTAGTTACAAATGTCTGTTTGGAGGGTGTGGTAGCCAGCATGTTGTTGGACAGAACTGCCTTCGCTGGAGGCCTTTTATGTGAAATATTCAGCCCTTCTAGAGCATTCCCTGTGTTGGCTTTAGAGGAGAGTGCAGTGACTTGAGATAAGGGCTTTCGGATGAGCGCTTCGGTTTCGAAAGAGTGCTTTTTCATAGGGAGGCCTACAACATCCAAGCCTCTCCTGTCTGCACAATTTTATTTTCCCAGTCAACTATAGGATATGTAAGCAATTTTGAATTAAATTAGTGTTACAAGTTCAAAGCCATGTACCAGCAGATAAAGTTGCCACACCATCATCCTTTCTGATCGGGCGTGATGCAATTCCTACTAAACCATGTTTTACAGAATGTGGATCGAATTTTGGTGTTGGAAGCAATGCTCCACCAAGAGACATTCTTCTATTTGCACTTCCAGTGGAAGTTCTGGGAGGCTTTTTCGAGCTTAGGGGTTTGGAAGGGCTTGGTTTTGAACCAAAAAGAGCCTCCTGCTCTGCTATCAGCTGCCCCTGAAGCCTCTTTTGATCCTGCATTGACGATGAGGATATTAAGATTGCACGCGGTATTAAAAAGTAAATAATTTTTTTTCACAATATACATCGCAAGGCCCTACCCGCTGCCTCCGCTGTTCCTGCTCTTTCTCCTGTCTCAATATGGTGTACTCTTCAAGCATTGAAAGAAGCCTGACCTGCATGTCAGAGGAAAAAATAGACCGACTTCAGACACTAGCAAACCAAATCAACTAACGGGAGCAAGAAGGAACAAAAGTACTCACTCCATCATAGGTGAAATCAACACCTCTTTCTCTCTCCCATGTTGTGGTTTTGCATGCCAATGCCTCCACAATCGCTATACCAGCAGGCATTGCAATAAAAAAAAATGAAGTAATTCGCACAAATTAATGAGGTAACCCAGTAATCTACCAAGAGCTGAAGTGATTGGCAGATTTAAGCATTAGAATTCCTAATAGTGGTTAGTGGAAGTAACAAGAACGAAAAACTCGGCCGAGTCTGAAACAGTGATTAGTGGAAGCCAAAGTAATAAATGTGCACCTGGGAGTTTGGCAACTAATGCACGAGCTTTTTCAGCACGCTTCAATGTAAGATGCGCGCCTCTGCCAGCATTGTAACGGTTCTCATCCTGAAATGCCACATGCATCAGCAACAGCAAATAAAAGTTTCTCAACCTTTTCAAATTGTTGATAGAAGTTTGAGATGTATAGTCAAAATGCCAAACCCTGTTGTATTCCTCAAGCCAGCTCTCCTCCTCACATGCTGCAAGCCATTTCTCAACCTTTTCAAGAATTTCTTTCCTGTTAAACGCTTCCTCTTTCACCTTTGCAATTTGAACCTCAACTTGTTCCAAGACACAAGAGGGGTCGATGGTTCCTACACAAGAGAGAAAAAACCATCAGACAAGCAAGGACAATCAGATGGCCTATGAACAGCGTTTAGTCGCAATCATTAGCCAAATACCAAACTCTACCTTCTATCAGGATTAAAACCTACCTGACTCAATAGCTTCAATTGCATATTCCATAGACGAATCTGCTTCTGCTACCAAATGAGTCTGCCTGCATATCTCATCCAGCTCTGACCTCTTCTTTAAAACAAGCTCTTTCATCTTGCTTGCTTTCAGCTCTTCTAGCCTTAAAACCTCTGCTTCCACCTGCATCACAAATTTATCTCTTATTTTTCTTCTTATGGACGACAAACGTCGCCAAAAAAGGTGCCAGAAAAGAAAAAAAGCTCACGTAATTAATGAAGTCCACAGAAAGAGTGCCTGGTTCTTTCATCTCATGTTCTGAAGCTGCAATGTTGCAGGTAACATTTTGAAACTTCTGCTGTTCTTCAAGGGGTGTATCCATCAAATTCCAAAGCTCCAACATAGTCGTCGCGAGATCTTGAAGCTGCCACATCTTAAAAGTCAGCTAAGGGATGACTTGCAGTATCCAAAGACAAATAAATTTGCCCCCATTATTTTACCTTCTGCATCCTCTGTATCTTAATCTCTCGCAGCCTCTGTATTGCAACCGTCAACCTTTTAATTGTATCGTCACTAATACTCATTGATGCTTCATTATCATCTAAACTGGGATGAATTTCACCAACCATGTGCTGGAAATCCATGCCCAGAACCAAACATAGAGAGTTCAATCTGTTTAGATGGTCCAAAACCTGTTTCAGGCGATCGCTCTGCAGGGAAAGAACAAGGAAAATCAGTCATAGGGAATCAGCAAGATGAATATGAGCAATTCCTTGTTTGCAAACCTTCTTCTTTTGAAGCGCCTCAAGCTGTTTGTGTAACTCATCGAGCTTCCTAATTGACAAATCATTTTGATCCACAACAATATCAGATGGAGTATAGTCTCCTGGTCCAAAAATCTCCTTTGAGATCTTCTGTATTTGCCCTACGACTTCATTAAATTGACTGAGTCTGTCATTCTTCCTTTTACGCATCTCCTCAACTTGTGGAATGATGACCCTAAGCTCTTCTTTCAAGTTCCCTGTATTCTGGTCAGACTGAGACATCAAACATCAGAGATGGCATGTAAATAGATGAGAAACAGTCATATAAAGTGTTGATCTGTTTCTTTCAATATGGTTCAAGAACTAAACAACTGCATTCTTCTTTCTTTTGCAGCAAAGACACTGAGACATACCTGCCTCAAATGCACCGGTCTCTCACCCATCGCAGAACAAATGGCTGCAAGATCCGCTTCAGAATCGGCAATTGCTTGCCGTAATTGAGCTCTTAACCGATTTGCCTGGTCGACCTTTCTTCTGTATACTTCAAGACACTCTTGCTCTAGCTCAAGTAGCAATTTGTCCCTCTCAGCTTCTGACTCTCCCACTTCATCCCATATTATCTACTCAACAGCAAACATAATACCAAGTAAGGGGAAAAAAAAAGGAGGAAAGAGAATGAGAATCAATATTGTCTAGGTACATGCATTTCTTGGTAAATGAGAGATCTCAGAGAGCTCAAGAGAAGACCTGAAGTTCATATAGAAGAGATCCACAAGTTGTCTCCATTTGCAAAATCTGGTCCTTGGGAAGATTTGACATGGTGAAGTTATAGTTTGATGACTTTCTCTCACTTTGTAGCACTTTCAGAGATCTGATCAGAACCTATAGATAGATAGAGAGTGACAAGAGAGATGGAAGGTTTTAGGGTTTGATAGATAAAAGGAGCGTTGGGAGAGAGAGAGAGAGAGAGAGGAAGAATAGTAGGATCTTCTTTTTGTAAGGTTGGTTTGTCTTTTAATGATGAAAGGTCTTTTTTTTTCTCTCGCTGAGAGGGAACAGGGATTCGACCGTTTGGTTTCTGGGCATTTGAATTTCGGATAGATATGTATCTGTCTCCTTTTTCCACTCTCATATGTATAAAGTAGTCCATGAGTCTATGGTGCTGTATAGTCCGGCGGTGTACACAAGGGTTTGTTTGGCTTGGGGGCTTCTATAGACTGCAAAATTGAGCGTAATGCCTCAATGGTTATTTTGTTTTGCACATATCTTGATTGACAAGGTATTATGTGATCAAAATTGACCACGTAGTCATTTTCAACCTCTCAGACACATTCAACAGTTTTGATTTTGTGTTTGAGGCCCACAGATCATAACAAATTATATCCAATAGCTCACGGTTTGTAGCACATATTTCGAGATTTGTGATGATTCAACTGCTAAATTTTAGTTACATGGCCATGTTTGATCCTGTAAACATTTTCAACGATTTGGATCTTAATTGGGCCTCTCAGAATTGGAGAAAAATTAAAAAAACCAGGCGTGATTATGCATAAACACTATAACTTCGCCTCTTCTTTTTTCCTTCTATATCTCAACTACCTCACAAGGGGATTGTGGAAAGTAGAGCCATTACCTCTACTTCTCTAAAATATGTAAAGGCTGAAAGGTGGGGTGCCAAACACTCTATTTTTTCAAACCGCTATCTAGTTTAGAGAAATAGCAAAATAGTGGGAAAAATTATACCTCCCAAACATACACTATATATACTAGTTTGCATGAGTGAGGCGCGTGGTTTGATGATGATATACCTCGTTAGTGAGTCAGATGGTCAGCAGTGGGCCACACTTCAAAAATCTCATCTGTCGAGAATGATTTCGACCTTTTGACCAACAACTGCCTCTGAATTTGACTGTCAAAGGGAGACTCGCTCAAACCTGCTTCGTGCTTGCTGTCGTGTACAGGGCCAACAAAAACCAGTTTCTGCTGACTCTTATGGCCCCAACCCCCACTACCGGATCGGCCTCCATGGGTTTGGAAATCCCACAGCTCTCGGATTATGACGCATGGTTTTCATCTTTCTTTCTGGGTTAGTTTCTGCCGTAACTTTTGAATAATTTTAGCTCGTTTGCTCTATCAAAATGAATAATTACTCTGTAGTAATTATTTGTCCCAAAATTTATTGTAATGTGTCTGGTTCTGTCCAAATTTTATAATTTCAGGCTATTCGTCCGATTCGTCCGTTTAAAAGTGAAAGCAATTTTATTTTATTTTTTTTAACTTTTTGGCTTAAAGAGATTAGTGGGCTTCATTACGAAGCAACACATATATTAAAATCTAAATAACCATATTGGTCCTTATCACACTAATCAAATTTTATTCCGAAAAAAAATATCTTCTAATGAATAAGCTAGCCAAGTTTTACTTTTTTTTTTTTTTTTTGCTATCGGAGGGTTGGGCTAGACTAATCCCTCCGGGCCCAGAGGGAAGCCGGGTAAATTCCCTTGTAACCCTAGTGTAGTAATGCAGTTTCGAACCCACAACCTCCGGATACAAACCGTGGTCCTAGGCCAACTGAGCTACCCCTTGGGATTATAATATGAAACAGCCCATTAAATATAAATTGACATATTACATTGATTTAATACAGTAAATTAAATGTATCATATATTATTTTTTTAATATATTTAACACTTTTTTCCAAAATGCTTCACCAAAATTTTCGAATCGGCCAAAATATTTTATTTGGAGGCCAAACCGAAATGGCATCCAATCCGAATTTTGTAACACTAGCGACCAGCATAATCTAAGAGAGCCTGGCTAACTCTAGTGGGAAGCCACTCTCTTGGGTTATTTGCGGACCTTCCTAGACAAGTAAGGTTTCCAAGTTTATAAATTATTTTTTCACAAACCGAAGGTTGAACCCACTAGGATCACATCAATGCTGGGCCAATGTGTACCCATTTCCACCAAATATGCTCATCCCCCTGTTTCCCTTTATTGCCAAGCATCCATGCATGCTGAGAATTTCCAAGTTTTGCATGCTTGTTGGGAACAATAGAATCCATCTCTCACTTGTACAAGGTATCAAACACTAAAAACAATGGAGCATCTGGATATATATGAGCCCCACATTCATCCAAGCCTTGTGATCTTGTAATTTTCATTAAACTGAGTGATTCAATCATTCTAAAAGAGCAAGATGCAAGAGTGATGGACAGGAAAGACATTCGATGATCAAGTTTTAATTTTGACAAGTCTTAATTTTGATTTTCAATAAGTTTGACTTTGAATTTTGAATGGACTAGAAGTTTTTGTATTACTCCTCTCTGGCACAAGTTGGGATAGTCATCTCCTGAATAAAACCAAACTCGTCCTGCCAATATTCACTATAGATAGAATACATAATTGAGGAAAGCCTGTCTTGTTTGTATGGGATTTCAATCATGAGTCAAAGATAGATAGCAGTAGATCAGCAAGAACCTATGGCTCTTTGCCTTTTTTCTGCATGACTGTAAATCTCTTCCTACCAACCACATCTGCATGTGCCCTCAGTTTAGCAAGGTGAACCATTCTCTTTGCAGAATATTTGGGACCATCAAACTGATTTTCCTTCTGATCATCCATGTCCACGTTGGTTGCAGAAGATTCATCATCTGCCTCCCGAGGGACCCCATTTTCTACACTTTGGACAGCTTGCTCCAAGCTCTTCACCACTTCACTCATCTTTGGGCGCTCTTTTGAGTGCTTTGATAAACAACTGTCTGCTAACTTGGCTATCCTCCGCGCAGCACTAAGAGAGTACTGATTCCCAAGCCTCTGATCAATTATCATGCTGAATCTCTTACTTTTTGAAGGAAACTGTTTAACCCAATCCAAAAGCTTATGTTCATTTGTCGGGCGGTTTCTATCCAATGCTCGTCTACCTGTAAGGATCTCATACAACACCACTCCAAAACTCCACACATCACTCTTGGCTGTGAGATGGCCAGTCTCAATGTACTCAGGGGCCGCATAGCCATGAGTCCCCATAACCTGATCATCAAGAATGAGCTTGTGAGCAAGGTAGGTAGGTCACATTTTGGTTGGGGTGCATTTGATGCATCATGAATCACTTTGGAGAAGTAATCACATTAGATAGGATATTGTTTGCTGAATTTTCTTCACCAAATCAAAATCGGGAATCAGAAAATATTCAGATCACTTATTATAAGGTTTAAGGCCAACAAACATTAATGTTGGGTGAAGGTTTTGCAAATTAAACTAGAAAAGTTTATACTATTCCGACACTTAAATTGATTATTGATGGTTCAGCAGACTGACCGTTCAAGCAAAATATGTACATACCGCTGTGGATACATGAGTTTTCCCTGCTGATGGCCCCTCCCTGGCCAGCCCAAAGTCTGATAGCTTCGGATTAAAGTTTTCATCTAACAGTACATTGGAGGCTTTAAAATCTCGATATATCACCTGTACAATTGAAGGCAGAACTATTAAAAAGCCATCTGCTTCTTTGCTTTAATGTTGCTCTAATTTGATGTAATGGTAATACTTCCTTTTAGAGCATACTGAATTTGCTGGAAGTTGCCTATACCAACAAAATGCATGACAAGCCTAACCAACTTAATTTCTTGAAATTGAATTTGCATCTAGATTTGTTTTTGGTCTACTTGATGGGGAAAAATCTAATTTGAAAAAGCTGACGAGGCTATAAATAGTTAAATTAATTAGAAACAGCCTACAATTAAAATAGTAAGCGAGAATTAGTTAGAGGCAGCCTCTAATCAACTATTCCCAAGCATCAAGATGATAAAAGTTTCATAAGCTACCTGAACTTCCAACTCCTCGTGCAAATAAGCCAGTCCTTTAGCTGCACCTAAGATAATATGTAGCCTTGTGTTCCAGGGAAGAACAGGGAATGCCCTGTTGAATAAATGATCTTCTAGGCTTTTATTTGACATAAACTCATAAACCAATAGCCTTTGAATCCCCCTTTCACCATCTACAGCACAATATCCCACAAGTTTTACAAGATTTGGATGCTCAACAACGCCAAGAAATTGAACTTCGGCAATCCATTGCTTATGACCCTGAATGAAAGGTTTTTGAGAAAAAAAAAGAATAAAAAACAGAGCTGCAACAAACCATTTTTATTTCTAGAAAACAATAGAACTAAATGAAACCAACCGTGCACATTGAAAAACAGACAGAGAAAGAGCATTGTGCAAAAGAGAAAACTAGCAATGCCACATTGGTATGACTTGAGGAATGCGCCACATCACAAAGTAAATAACGTAAAGAGCTATCCTCCATCCCTTAACAAGGAAATCAGAAATAGAGATACAGAAGCAATTCTCCTGAAAAAGTGTTCACACTTCACATCCATCCATGCATAAACTTGTTTAGTGACTAAAGCTGAACTGATAACCTAGTCATAGCTCACAAGTAGATTTTTAATGGGGCTAAGATAAAAGAATAAACTATGTATTTTTCGCATACATCCATTGTTCCTGCATTAAAACTACCCTGTCAGCTTGTCCACAAGTGATTTTGAAGGATTAAAACTGCACATCTTCTACTTTGCAAGGATAAAATTGCATATCATCCATCAAATATTAGAATTTCAAATATTTAGGCATGTTGAATGGATCACATTTAACCATCCGTAACCCGATGAAACAAGATTATAAGAACTTTCGTTCTTTTCATTGATAAGTTCCGTTTACCCACAACCTCAAGGTTGCAACAATGAGCACCCTCCACTGTCCGAATGGAGAAAAGAATCAATTAGCACAGAATTTATAAGTAGATGGAATTCTTTTTTCTTTTTTTTTTTGCAAGTTTCAAAATGATTTTAAGCAGACATTTATTTTAAAAGCAAAATTACTATAGACAGTTTGTCAGGCCAAACCAACCCTAAGTTGCAAAGTATCCGACGCCAAGATTAAAATCAAAGGATTCCAGTTATCACCAAGTCAATGACATTGTCCCAATAGTGCAGGTAGGTCTACTGCTATTTCCTACATAAACAGACCCAAGAACTGGTTTTATACAGATCCCTTTCTTGCTAGTGCCAAACCTCCTCCTTTGAACTTGAACTGGTTTTATATGTTGGGTTTATGGGTTTTGACTCGTTTTATAGGCCCAATCATTTGTATTAGGGTTGAGGGGTAATTTGGTCTTTGTTAAACCTATATATTATCTCTGTTGGTTGTAACCCTATTATGGGGAAAAACTCTGATTAGTGAAAAGAAGAAAACGAACTTTTATCCGTGGAGGTAGGTGTGAAATCACCGAACCACGTAACTCTGTGTTTTCATTGTGTGGCTTGTTTGCTCGTTGCTCGCACGCTTCCGGACACACGATCACAACATTATACACGTGTAGCCACGACATTGGGAAGCAATGGTTATGCATAAGAAAATAAAACAAGACATAAAAGTGCAAAAGAGTCATCAATAGGTGCAAGGGGAAATAGAAAATGTATGTATGTATCACTTGAATTTCAACTTACAGAATTGGCAATGGAACTTACTAATTGAATATGAAGACATCTTTTCAACTGCAACTGCTCATTTTAATCTTTCCAGATTTAAAAAGTGAGGTTGGTTACCTGCAATCCATTTGTGTTGAGCTTTTTAATGGCGACCACAATCTGTTTGCCATCACCATTAGGAGGTCTGATGAAACCTTTATAGACACTCCCAAACCCGCCTTCGCCAATCTTAAGCAAGAGGCTGAAATCGTTTGTGACATTCCTCAGCTCTGAGTATGAGAATACACGCAAGTTTTGCGCCTTCTCCTCATACAAGGCCGGGATACTTCGACGCGAGGACGACACTGTGCTGGCCGTCGAAACTGAAAAGGAGCTACCATGTACTGCAGCTGAGTTATCCAATTTTGACCCCTCCACCGATACTGGTGCGGATTTCTGTCCACTAGTCCTAAATTTCCTCTTGAAAGAATAGAAACACTTCATTTTAGAAGTAACAGGCGATGGTTTTCAATACCCAAGTGCTCTTAGGATTTTATTCTTTTCCATTGAAAGCTTCCACAATCTGCATCAATCATTCACCAGCTTGCTTGTTTCCAGCTTTTGGCTAGGTGAAAATAACATCAAGAACCCACAAAAGGCTAACAAGAAGAAGGAAGGAAACCCCGATTGTCAGACAAAGACAAAACAGGAAGAGGAACTAAGAACACCCCAGATGGAAAACTGAAAAACAGACAAAGATAAGAACTATAAAAAAAAAAAAGAGGAGGAAAGAGAACCCAGATGGAAAAACCAAGAAAAATGAGTTGAGAAAGAGGGAGGAAAGAGCATTAACGATTGAATTCGTGCTTAAAACGGTGAAGGGATAACAAAAACCAAAGAAGAACCGAAAACCATCTAAAGAAAAGAAGAGAGAAACCCGTGAAAGAGAGAAAAAAAAAACAGATACCGCCAAATCGAAAGCAACAGCTGATGAACGCGCAAACATACACAGAGGGTGGTGGACACGCAAGGCAGCAGGTGAGGGAAGAAGTCAAAAAAGCAATGAAGGATACTGGACTGGTTAAGGTCAAAACGTGAAAGTTGGGGCAAAGCTGACATACACCAGCGCTCGCATCTTTGTATCATTGTATCATGCTGAGCCTGGCATATGTAAGTGGGTGCGTCCATTTAAAAAAAAAATTCTAATTCGTTCATTGATTCTAACACCTACAGTGAAATATACATAAAAAATATTATTCAAATCAATAATATGTACACGGTTGGATTAACTAAATGCGGAATACATGATTTTACTTTATTAACTCTATGGAAATAGAAATTGGGCACAAATTTAAAATCAACAGGTCAATCTAATGGTGACCCCTGCGAAATACACTTTGAAGTTATTTATGCAAAGAACAGGATGTGTGAAAAAGACGATAGATGGATTGAATTTCTTAAAGGTGGGCCCACCCACTTGCATATACCAGGTGCTGCATCATACTAAGATGCAGCGCTGCTGTATGGTAGCTTTTCCTGCAGTTACGAAGAAAAAGCGCTAAATTAAATTAGAAGAAGAAGAGAGAGACTTTTCTTCTGTTATCAGCATGTGGCTTCTCGAAATTCTGAATTTCCACTTAGTCTGCACGGTGCGAAGGTGAATTAAATAAGAAAACGTTCTCCTTCAAAGTGTAGTACAGTGCCATGGAGCCCACTTGGACCACCTTTCATCAGTGCAGTCCCACCCAATTTTACCATCAGTTCATGGTTTGATTGAATCTCAAAAAATTCTATCGTTAAAATAACACTAGCACAATAATTTGTGCTAAGTACGAGCATGACCCACGTGGCTAGAGTCCACACTCCATCTAATTAGTTATGATATTTTTTTTTTATAAATAAATACGCACATAAGTTCAAATCTTCTTACCTATACATTTTTAGCATTTCACAAATGCTCAATAAAAAAAGTCAAAATCTAAAGGAATTTGGTCAAAATTGAATCCAAAATCCTTAGCTTTAATCTATTATAATTGAACTTTAAAATGATCAAATAAAGATATCGGATAATCAAGCGGAGCTGATTTCTAGAATCCCCTCCTCATAAGCAAGCCTCTCGACATGCGGCCCTGCCCAATTTGAAATGTGTGTGACATTCCACACTAGACCCATCATATCTCACATTAGGGTGAGTTTTAAGACTATACTATCCTCTCTCATGTTCTTGATCATTTTCTTCGCTCAAATTTATTGCCTAGTCCATTTGTCAAATAGGGAGCCAGCTGTCTTCCAAAACCTCTACCTAAGGTCCAAAACCTCTACCTAAGTCCCATCTCGAATTGCCCATCTATGATTTTCAAAACCTTCCCTTCTTCCTCTTAAGAAGGATCTCTGGAATACTTTCAAATGCTTCAAAGTCCTCTATTGATGCTCATAATTTGGATGGAGTAATTGAATTGAGTGGAAGCCGATGTCTAGTGTTTTAATGGTGGGATTTATAGGTCTTCAGCATAAGATGAGAGATTTTAATGTCTGGACATCATGATAGTTCTTCTTTTAAATAGATAGATATACACACACCACTTTGCGCTCGTCATTGCCTTGTAATTTGCCTTTCAGGTATGTGATAGGAAAATAGATTTTTTTCTTTTTTTTTTTGCTAATGAGGGTATCCCTAACAGGACTTTTCTCCTGGACACACGCATGACCCCACAACACATATGCATGAGGTAAAAGCCGTGTGGGTGTCAAACACACACCATAGGGAGCAAATCCATGTCTTATGACAATGAACTATCACCAAATCACGTAGATAGGAAAATGGGTTATACACATGTAAATGTTTTATATGTGAAACACTTTAACATATTTGTCAAAATCATCATTTTCACTTGAGTAAATGAGTAAATCAAACATTTTTAGAAGTGTTTGGATATTTTCGAATATTTCTCACAAACTTCTCAAAATCCATGAAGTTTTATAATATGAAAATAACCATCTTGATGCTTATCATTAATATGAGAATATCGAATGTTTTGAATCATGAACTAGGGTACCCACAAAATTATAGAAAACTAAATAAATAGAATGAGACTCTTTGGATATTTTTCACAAATTACTCAAAATCTATGAAAAATTAACAAAATAAACTTAAAGTCTTGATCCTAATTAGTTGTAGTTCAACTGGTTAAGACGCATGTGTCAAAACACATGTATTCATATGTATTCATGTTCTCTAGCAAAAAGAAAAAAAGAAAGGAGGAAAAAAAAAAAAAAAAAAAACTTAAAGGTCTTAGGATTTATAGGTTTTTTAATAAACAAATAGAGCAATTTGGATTGCAAAAAATATGGGGCACATAGGGATAAAAATAAAAATGGTTGATGGGATTTGGTCTAGTGACCAATTACAAAATCAAATGCATTCACCGTGTGAAGACTTGTACTAGGGCCTTTTTGCAAGTGGGAGATGCAAAAGTGTTTCACACTTTGTGAAGTGTGAAATTTTGGAATGAAAATGGCCTCACGTACATACCATTTTCATACCTCTTTTATACATGTGTAAATGAATGCAAACAAAGATAATGATGCGTAACCATTGCATATGTATAAGGCCCCATCCCGAGTTAATCAAGATTAACTCTAATTAATTGAAATTAATGCTAGTTAATCATGTTTAATTAGACTGATGATAATTAATGACCAAACTCAATGAGATTAGTCTCAAATGAACTTAAGGAAATGTTAATGAAAGAGATTAAGTGAATTGAATGAGTTTTAAGCCTAAATTAAGAAAACAAGGGCTTTTTCGTAAATACGGATTTATACGTACTTTATCGAATACGGAAACTCTTGATACCAACGTGAGTATCTCAACGAGTACGTTGACTTTCGTAAGAGACTCGAAGTCGTTTTACGAGAAATTTGCCAAATGACCCTCCATTTGACTCAAAGTGAAAATAACCCTAATAGGATGGACTTGGGTGCAAAAAGGGAACTTATGTAATAGAGATGAACTCCTTTGAGTTCATTTCCACCCAATTTCATTGAAGAGAAAACCCTAGACACTCTTGGGTCTTCTTCCTTCTTCCATTCTTCTTCATCAAGAGAGAGATTGGAGTGTTTCAAATAGGTTTTGAAGGAGTTTCATCTTCTTCCTCATCTTGTTTTCCATTTTTGGAGTGTCAAAGCTTGAGAAAGAACTCAAGGATCCCTTTTCTTGGAGCTACAAGTAAGTACTTAGATCATATTAAGAGCTTTGATGTTCTAATAAGTGGTTTTAGTAACTAGCACAAATAACTTATGTTTTACATGTTTTCATAAATTAGGGTTTGAATTGGGGATTTTAATATCAAGGCAAGCTAAGTAAGGAGGGGTTTCTTGCTAATAAACTTCAAGAGGCAAGTATAAACACTTGTCTATGATTATAATGCTAGTTACATGTTCCCTTTTCATTGTAAGAGTGGAGTTCTCAAACCCCTTTCTTTATTACAAAAATGGAGATTTTTTGGATTTGATTTAGTTGTATGGATTTGATGATGTTTTAGTGATGGAATAGAAGTGTTTTGATGTATGTGGAATATTGATGGGGAAGGGAATATGAGGTTCCATTTTTGATATGCAGGTGGTGAATGGAATGGAGGAAAGGAAAGTGAATGTTCAGAATTTCGAAATTTGGAGTTCTTGACAGTTCGCTCGAGTGAACTTGAGTCCGCTCGAGCGAACTAGTTACTGTCTGATACGAAATGTCATCTGTAAGTGTCCGCTCGAGCTAATATATGTGCGCTTGAGCGATAGAGTTTCTGTCTGATGGCCTCTATCATCGCTTGAGAGAGAGTCATGCTGGTCTTTCGCGCGACCAACGTTCCGTGAGACGTTCGCTCGAGCGAACTTGGATCCGCTCGAGCAAACCTGAAACCAGCCAAACATTAGCCGTGAGTGAAAATTCGGCCAATCGCTCGGACCAGTGAATTTTGGATTTATGGGCAGTAATTACGGGAATTATAATGCATACATTAAATATAAATGTAATGTCCATCGAAAATAACACATGCATTTAGTAACCGATGATTACACCTAATAGTTGTTTAGATTTGAGGTAGAGTCAAGTAGAACCATAAATGATTAATAATTTCTCCGACTCATTTGGAACCATAAGTAAGAAATGCAAAGAACTAATGAACGGTAATTGAAGGTAATAATATAATGATTAATCCTACTGCAGTAGATAGATGGGGTGTTCCGGAGCTCCGTAGTGATGCCAGTGATCTCTGATCAAGACGCTGGTAGATCCCACATATAGACTGAAAAGTCACTGAAAAGCCATTTATAAGCCACCTAATAATATTGGACTAAAGTGTCACATAAGCCATCTAATAAATACTCAAATAAATCAATGAATGTTATGAAATGAACTGACTAACTACTTCCCTTGGGAAGGAACTGAATTGAATGAGAATAATACTATTGTAGTCGTAATTTAATCATTGATTATTAATTGGTTCTACTGTACAGGATATTATACGGTTCTAGTTTTAATTGTCTAGAGTTCTTACATTGAGAAATGGGCAGATTTAGCATAAATTATCATAGATTTGTTTATACATTACTGAACCCTCGTGTTCATAGTGTTATTGATGGCATTACAGGCCCAGTTGCCCGTCTCGGCCTTGCAGAGGCCACACCGCTAGCGGAGGAAGCCAATCCGATTCCTCCAGGAGGATTGATAGAATGGACATAAATCGGCGGGCGAATGGATTTGAATATTTTGGAAATACTTTGGGAATTGTTTTGATAAATACTTTTGTCGTAAATCATTTTGAGGTGTAAATAGATGTCACCTGCATAGTATTTTGAATATGCAATTGTGGACTTTATTAGACTGTAATTTTGTATATGTGGACTTTACTTTTAGTGTAAAGTTAATTATTGTCAATGTATATATATTTCCGCAAAATTGTACATTTAACAGGTACGCAAGATAGATCCCTTGTGAGTCTCGAGCTGGTTCGGGATTCACGGGAGTAAGTATAATCGCATTCACGACTCGGGGTTAAGCCTGATTACTCTAATCTTGGGCCCGGGTCGTGACAATATGTGAGTCATTTATATAAGCTAATGAATGCAAACAAATAACCCCTAAAAGAAAATATGAAAAGACACCAACTTATTTTCTTATAATAAGAAATACATCCCATATAACAGGTGTTGACAAAAATACACACTTGCATTCCTCATACATTTGAAAAACAATTTGTAATAGTCTAATAACCTCTTTGTCAAGTTTGGTTTGTTTGAAATAGAGTTGATCCAAATAAAATTGCTTTGCAATAGAGTTATTTTAATTAGATCTTTTCATGAATATACTAGTTTGGCATGTCAGATTTGAAAAGAAAAAAAAACCAAAATTTGTAATATGGTAAAAGTCCTATCAGCAAAGTTGTCATATTGTAAAAGTAGTCCAACAATATTGTCATGTAGTAAAAGTTGTACTTAAATTTGTCGTTTAGTAAAATTTACATGAGCTAAGTTGTCAAAGAAAACTAAAAAAAAGGGTTTTCACTGTTGTAGAAATTCATGTTTGCTTCATACATTCAGAAATTCATGTTTGCTTCATACATTCATACCTATTTGAAATAGTTATCTTTTTTATTTTTACTTTTTGAAAAAAGAAGCAAAAATGTGTTAAACCTAATTCAATTAGACATATATAACGTTTTACAAATGATTTAAAGCACTCAAAATATTTGTTTGAATCAGCTTTAGGTCAATTAGACTCAAAAAGTAGACTTTGTATTTCATTGATCTTTTTTCAATATTATTATGTGAAAAAACCAAAAATATGAATGCTTCATGCCTATCCGGCTCGAATGTTCTCTCAAAAGAAAGAAATCAAAGGATTAAAAGAAATATGAAGTTAATAAAATTCAAATTATTATGAATTCCAAATGACCCATTAATCAATTGATCAATTAAACAACAACCCACATTAGAAAACATATGAAAATATAGAAAATTATAAAAGAAATCTAAACAAACAAACAGAGTTGTAAACCTTGTTAAAAGAAAAGAAGACATTTTTCTCATTGATAAATAAGAAGAATATGGAGAAAACGTAGAAAGGAGTTAGATTTAATTGCATGTATCATGACTCCGTCATTTGGTTCAATTGATCCATATGTGCGGATGTGTACTTATGATAAAAAAGAAGAGCAAACAGAGATAGTAAGAAAGAAAGGGAAATTTTACGATAGAGAAAGAGCGAGTAAGACTAATGTAAGAAACGCTTTTCATTTGAGGAAAATAGGGACATTTCCTTTGTGGGAGTGATGAGATTGAGAGATACTATTACCAACTTTCTCAAAAAACCAATTTCAAATAGCTTCAAAATTTCTACTTAATGGAAATAAAGGAACGTTCTCATATAATAATGCTACTAGTGTTATCAAAGGGCCAAGGGTTAGGCTGGGCCCTCAGTATATGCAGGGCCAAGCCCAAGTGAGCTAAAGCTCTTGAAGGACCTGTGTATCTAGGGCCTCACCCTCCCTCGAGAGCTAGGGCAAGTATTAGGGTTTAAAAGCTAAAAAATAATTTTATTTTTATTTTTTCCTTCATTACCACCAGGCATCGACTTTAAGCCAGCTATATATTATATATTTGTAAGAATCTTTTTTGATTTATGCGTTGCAAAGTACTCTCTCTTGTTGCTCATATACTAATTTCAGTAATGAATGCATCCATTCATTGGTAACGAACAGATCGAAACCATTCATTTCTCCCTTTCATTTTTCTTCCGTCTTCTACGAAGAAGAAAAACACCCAAAACTCTAGAGAGCTTCTCTATTGATCAACAAGCAGACAACATCGCATATTTAGGTTCGTTTTCTCCATTTCCTCTTTCTTTACTTTCTCTAAATTTATCTTTACACACTTATGTGTTTTAAACATTATAAACGTCTAACCCTTGTAGATCAAAATTGAATTCTAGGGTTTTAATTTTGAAGATAAGTAGTATGTATATTTATGCCATCTTGATAGATGATGATGATGCATTCTCTCTCACTTATCTTTTTGGAAGATTGGTTATATGTATATGCATACATACATATCATCATTATAAATATATATCACCATTATGAATCTTTCTTGTGAATAGATCACAAGTTCAAAAATTGTAAATCTTTCTATGGGGATCACCTTGATGTGTGCCATCAAGGGCTTGAAGTGGGATTGAGTGCTTCTTGTATGGATTAAAGTTGCGTCAGATATTACTAGGCGAGATCTCACATGGGATCTATGGTTGGGAGCCCAATGGTGTCCATCTAAGAGGAGGAAATGGTAAGTGCTCTGCTATCAAATCAACCCACGTTCCCCTTGAAAACCAACCTAGTGAGCATAAAATTTGGTGCGATGGAAATTTAGGTAGCATTTGGTTCGCTGTAATGAATGTTGGAATGGAATGGTCATTCCGATAAAATGATCATTACCGCGTTTGGTTTGCAAAAAAGTGGTGGAATTAATGACCATTAATTTTTGAATCACCATTCCTTTATGCAAAGGAATGGTCATTGCACTGGGAAGGTAGATGAATGACCATTCCATTCCTTTATGATAAAAAAATTGAGATTAAAATGCCCTCTAATGACATCGAAACCCTACCCTTATCCCGATTGTTTTTCCCCATTGTTGCGAAACGAAAACCCTAGGCGGTCTCCATCTCTCTCCTCTCCGTGCCTCTTTTTTTTCTACGTGCCTTTTTTCTATGTGCTTTTTTTTTTTTTTTTTCAACTATCATCTTTTAAATGAAATCTCCAAGTGATAGCGGACAAGAGCCTAGGGGGTTTAATTGGGAGCAAGGGCAAAGGAAAAAAAAACTTCCATGGAAAATTTACCTGAAGGCAGGTATGTAAAATCCACTAAAAAGTTAAAAAAAAAGGTTGGGGAATGGGGGTTGGGACAATATGTAAATTTTTTTGAAAGTCCTATAGGCTATAGCTAAAAGTCACCCAAGAATTTTAACAAACTTGGATGTCCTTTTTTTTTTTTTGGGGGGGGGGGGGGGTTTGAGATTATTTCTGGGGGGGGGGGGGGTTTGAGATTATTTCTTTGAACCTAAATATTGCCTGAGAATTTTAACAAATTTAGAGGGGACCATTTTAGGAAGAGGAAGGGAGGGATGTAAAGGACCAGAAAAAAAAAAAAAAAAAACTATAGACAGAATTTTTAAGGGTGAAATCAAACAGCAAGGACAACCCTGATGAGAATCAAATTTGATACAGGGAGATTCGAATTTGGGGGATACCAGAGGTGGGTTCCATTGGGCCCTCCCTCATGCATGTTACCAAATGCTCCACGGATTGTTGGCCCTTTTTAACCATTCACTTCATGATCCATTAAATAGATGGTCTCAAGATCATCACATCACGCCACTTTTTATGTACTAGGGAACTACATTAAAAGGTTCACACCTTAATCTTAAGGAATGCATCAAAGAGGGCCCCATGAAAAGTAAGTAGCTAGCCAAATAACACACATATACATACAGGGCATATTCATTTTTTAGAATTTCTGACAGGAATTTATCATATTGTGGTTTTTTGGACATGATGTGACATCCTATCCACTGGCATTTGTAAATACTATGTTTCTTTATAAACATTTCAAAATTTCATCCACCTGAAAAGTCTCAAATGACTTTTGGGAATTCAAAAATTTAGCCCCTTTGCTTTTTTGTAGAGTTTCTGGATGCTCAAGTACAAAAGAGCATTCAGGAATTCCACTATGTCTGAGAATTTCAAAATTCTCTATACAAAAATTCCATGAATCTCAGCAAAGAAACATGCCCTATAAGGTGATTTCCACCTGAAGAGGTACCTAGTTTTTACAGTTCCTTTGAAATGTCAAATCTTCATAGGACCTAGTTGGATGCATGTCAAATGAGGGGATAGTGTCAATTGTCCAGAAAGGTCTCTCTGCGAATTCAATGTTGGGAATAATCATCCTAAGCGGATCTTCTCAATGTTGATTTAAGGATTTTAAAGTTTAATGTATCTTTAAATCACACTTTCTATAAATTAAGTTTACCAATGAATAAATTCTAATGAATATTTCCCTCTCTATTGCCAAGAAATGACTTGTAGAACACCCCCCACTCTTAATTGCCAAGAAATGACTTGCAGGCATTGGGAGGCTGTGGGAGAGTGCTCTATGTGGGTGTCACTGATTGGTGATATGTGTCACTCATTTATAGTATTTTCATGGTTTTTGACAGAGTCAAATTTGAGTGTCACATGTCTCCCATTGATAGGGACATGTGTCATAACAACTTGAGGCTTGTCCAAGTGAGAAAATAACTAAGGGTCACATAGTACCAAATGGGTCATAGTATTGGACCTTACTACCAAGGGGGGGTCCCAAAACCAGCTTCAGCTCGTCGTGAGACTCTCCAGTTCTAAAGTGGGGACGTGGGGTCACGCGGTCTATCCCCTTGCACCTAGGCCCTATTATGACTTTTTTTTTTTCTTTTGTTTCTCTCTAGTTTTAGCTCCATTTGCTTTAAAATCTTATAAGGAAATGTTCTTTACATGTTACTTGATGATTTTGTGCTGACTTTGGAGGCCTTGAATTGCTTGAACTTGCAGAAGTGAGGCCCACCAAAATGTGCACTATTTGCATTGTTTTGACTTTAAATGGTCTCCGATTTACTTTTATTTCTCCACATTGGAAATGTCTCGACATCATTTAGATGACTCTTCCTCGTGCTTTCACATACTTGGCCTGATCATTTGATGCTCAAAGTGGATTTTAAGGAGTCACTTGACTTTGTAGACCCCCTCTTATGGTCCAGTCTTCTGAATTTGACTTTTCATGTGCCATCAGGCCCATCATGCTCCATCATCCGGTGAGCCCCACTGATTGACCACGGTTGAGTTGGCCGTTTTGTGAATTGCATCCTTGGGTGCCACCCATGTTTACATCAATGGTGTAGGCAACATTACCAACTAGATAAAATATTCTACCAATCATGCATGCCCATCTATCCACATGAAGCACATACTAACCACTGTATCAATCCCATCAACCCATCCTAGTATCCTACCCTTTCTATCAGATCCCATCCTTCTAGCTCTCATCCATCCACTCATTCTACTTATCTATCTATCTTTGATCCATGAAGAACCCCATGCAGGTATGATGTGTGGATGGACAAGATCCAGTACATGAGAAGTGGATAAACAAGATTTAGTGGATCTATGTAGGTCCCATATAGATGATCAACATGGAGACATTAGTAGGATATATCATCTAAGTAGGTCCCATGTAGATGAGTAGATGGGTCAGATCTGGTGGTAGATTTAATACTTGGGCATAGAGAAGGATGGATGGTTATATCTTTCATGAGTCCCACATGTACAAAATTTTGATCACTCAAACTAATAGTTATATTTATTTTATACAATATTAAAAATCATTAAAAAGTAAAATAATGATAATTTCCATATGACTTCCTCATTTTGGGGCAATGTTCTACTTCATAGTTTATATCTGCAGTCCCAAGTCATGGGGCTCACATAGATAATAATAAGTAGGGCTGTGCTACATGAAAAAGTCTTCTTATGGATAAGATTGAAAAAACAAAACCAAATCCCATCAGATCATCCTAACCCTTGATTTAACAGCGTGCCATAAATTTTTGGTCGTCTTTTTACAGATGTATTTCTTAAAACTTCAATCTAACAGTGGATAAAAGTTTGATGAGATTGAAATTCGGCATACTGTGAGATCATGAGAGGATGAGAGTGTAAAAGGGCCTGCACTTATCAAAGGCGGGCCCAAGTGGGTCCCATGGAGCTGGATTGCGTTTAAGGTTGCTTGTAGGATAACATTTCTCCTGATTTTACTAGTAAGAATGAAATTTACTCCCCCACCATGCATTAAGGGGCAATGATTTTGAGCGGTTTCTATCCATGGATGGACCTATGGTCTAATAGGATACCAATTCAAAATGATGCATGTGATAGTGATGCCTGGGTTTGCAATTAAATATATATGAGTAGAATACCTATGAATTTATGGGAAAATGAATTCTATCAAAGGATTATTAAAGATGTTAGAGGGGAAGGGTATAAGGTGAAGATGTAGATAGACATTCACTTGCCAATGTACTAAATTACTAGATGATAGTTAAGTATTCATTTCCCACCTTCTTTTAATTCCACATTTGATTTTCATTTTTAACCACTTTATGTTATGAATCCTATGTATTTATTTAATTTCTATGTATTCTAGTGCAAATAAATTCCGACTGTTCATCTGGTGTGGTGGGTTGAACAATCATTCAATGAATATATAACAGTGCGGAAAATATCATTATCTTGGATGGAAATCAGATAAGGTGGGCCACACCAACATAGTTGCCCTGTCATAAACATTTCTCATTTAATTGGTTCACATGTCCTTGGGCCGATTTCTCCAACCCAAATAGTTCACTTATTGGTCAAATGGCCCAAACTCCTAGTGACGTTGTGCCCCAAACTTTAATCACAAAACCAGACTAAGCCCTAGTTTGGCATCACTAATTTTTGCCTCTATTTCTCAAAATCTCTAAATTGGATAAAGATTTTGAGAATGGAGGCGTGTGACAGTCTTTTTTTTAGAGCAGCCCACCATTGATAGTATGTACGAAGTAGAAGGAAAAAATGAAAAAAGGGTGGGTGAACAATGTTCTTGTCCATTCACTCCTCAGTTTGCTTTTTTTTTTTTTTTTTTTTTTTTTAATCTCGAAATCTAAGAGTATAAATCAAGATTCAAACTGCTAGAAATGTTCACAAGATCAAATATGACCTTAAAAATCAAAAGTCAGCCATTAGTTCACTACCAATCTCGAGATATGTGCAAAAAAAGTGAGCCATTGGATGCAATCTTCTGAAATCCATGGCCCCAAATGCAAAATGCACACCATTAGGTCTCTTTGGAAGGCTGAAAACGGCAATGTAGTTAGTTTTCAAAGCTTGATACCTTGTGGCTTTCAAGATATTTTGCAAAACGATAGTAGCCATTGGTGTATTATGCTCAATATTAGATTTGTCCATGAGCAGTAAAGTTTTTATTTTTATTTTTGGAGTGTAAATCAAGATCCAAATAGTTGGAAATGTTAAAAAGATCAAACATGTCCATGACATCAAATCCCGGTCGTTGGATGACCACCAATCTCGAGATATTTGGCAAAAAAAAAAAAAAACTTGAGCCATATAATGCAATTTTCTAAGATTTATGGACCCCAAATACAAGATCTAAACCGTTAGGTCGCTTTGGAAGGCTTAAACGTTACCATAAAGTCAATTTTTAAGACTTGATACCTTGTGGATCTTGAAAGATTTATGAAAAACTTTTAACCATTGATAAAACAAAGTCTATTTAACATAATAGTTTTTTTCTTAATGGTTCTATATTGATGGATTATCCAATAAAAAGGAGTAGAGGTATGCCCAAGATAAATTAAATGATAATTTAATAAAGATGCAAGGAAGTATAATTGCACCATGCTGAGAAGGAAACCCACCTCCCAAAGGAATTGAAAGCTCTTTAGGCTCCCCCTTTTCATGTCTTTTCATATTTCTAACTTCTAGCGTCGGTCACGGTCACATTCTCTCTCTCAAAACTACACCAAAACACGAGAGAAAAATTACAAACAACAGCAAGCAAGCAATCAAAAGCCACACGAAGAGTGCAACCATCTCCCAATAACAAAAATAGAATACACCAAAAAAACAAAAAAACAGTCTCTCTCTCTCTCTCTCTCTCTCTCTCTCTCTCTTCTCATAACTGTTGCAGAAGAAGTTTTCTTCTGTTATGCTTCTCGTTCTTCTTCCTCTCTCTATCTCTGTCCGTTGTTTCGGTTCCCGCCACTCGCTGTGATCAACATTTCCTCACTCTGGAAACCCTAATTTATCTGCCCATCTCTCACGTTTCCAGGTAAAAGATGTTGGAAACCCCGGCCACTACTTGTATTATGGAATTCCTTCTTTTTTTACTTGGAAAGGTCGGATTTTTTTAGGGTTTCTGTTTGCATCTCATCTTCATTGTTTTGATGGATTGAATAATGGATCTGATCTTCTTCTTCTTTTTTCTTTTGGCGAGGTTTAATTTGGTTTCTTTGATGTTGCAGAGAGGAGAAAAAGAAGAGGAGGAACGAGGGATTGAATTCATGTCACTCAATCAATCTAGGGCTGAGAGGAGCGAGTCGTTGTCGAGGAGACATGGTCGATCCGGCAGCTATTCGCAGCAGCAAAGGAGCTTTGCGGGCGGCAGTGGGGCCGCTCCTCCACCGTCGCCGGCATTGTCGACGAGCAAAAGGTTATTCTTTTCTTCTTCTTTGGTCTTTGTTTTGGTGGAATTGGCGCTTGGTAGGGTAGGATTTGCGAATTCGCCATTCAAGAATTGGATTTTGGAGATTATGATTTCTCATTGAAATGTTGGTGTGTGTGTGTGTTTTTCTGGGATTGGTAGCTTCAAGAAGTCTGGTACTGGGCAGGGCGGGCAGTCTCGGATGGGCCCCACCACAACCTTGAGCTCTGAATCCAATGTTGTTGTTGCCACTACCCGAGCCACGCCGAATGGTGTTCATGTTCAATCGCAATTGAATGGTAGGGAGTTTATGCTTTTCTTTTTAATCTTTTTATCCGAGAGATGTGTTTTTTCCCCTCTAAATTTTGATTTTGATTTTGCTGTCCTGGTCTGTTCGAAATTACGACTTGATTGCTATGATAATAGAGAAATGGAGAATTGTGATTGATGCGGGTTTATTTTTATGTTTTTTATTATTTTCAATGTGCTTCAGATGTACCAGTGTTGGGTGCTGGCAAGCCGATCGATTCGTATGTCCCAAAAAGCTCCCGAGCCCTTCCAAAGGCTCTATCTTCTCAATCGGCTTCTGCTGCTGCAGATTCTTCTACTCCTGGAACACCATCTAAAGGTTCAGTTTTATTCCTCAAATGAAAATGTAGTTTCAATTGCTTGCTAATTGAGGATTAGATTTATGCACTATTTTTACCCAAAATTGGAATGCTGAAGTAAGGAACTACTTGAAAATCAACTTCCTGGTTCATAAGCTCTCTGAGTACAAACAAAAAACAACTAAAGTTTCTAGGTGTCCATGATTTAGTTTGGGCCAAATTAAGGTTTAAGGTTCCAAATAGAAAATCATCATCATCATCATTATAATTACCGCCACACTCATCTTATCCTCCTTCCATTAAATGGGGTTGGTTTAATGAGTCATAATATGTAACTATAGAGTAAGCTAGGTCATCTTATATTCTTACTTCCTACCAAGAGTGCATGCAATTGCGCTCTCGCTCTCTCTCCATTTACTATGTAACTATAAAGTAAGCTAGGTCATATTATATTCTAACTTCCTACCAAGAGTGCATGCAATTGCGTTCAATGGAGAGAGAGGGAGAGCGCTATAGGGAAAATGAACATTCCTTCAATGTATAACCATAGTTGTCAATTTCGTTCCTTTCCAGCCGGAAGTGGCCGGAACATTCTAGAATTGGCCTAGGGTGGAATGGAATGCCCCTCAAAGATTCCGGGCCCAATTTTGGCCCATTACGATCGGTCTGGGCCCAAAACTGGCCCTAATTCTAGCCCAATTATGGCCCATTCTAGACGGAACCGAATGCCCCCTGAAAGTTTTATTTTGTTATGTTTATTAAGTAGTTTTAACAAGTTCACATATTTCATGCTTTCATTCATACATAGTGAAAACTAGAAAATAGTCAATTGTAGAGTGTAGTTTAATTTAAATATTGGAAGTATGCATTTTTAGTATTATTTTAGCATTCTACTCTTTTTCTTTTCCAATTTTAGATTATTCTTTTAGTTTTTTCATTTTTCATACAATTTTTCTAGAAGAGAACACCGGAATTGATTGGAATGCCGGAATGTTTTACTACAGGGAGAAACCAGAATGGGAACTGAAATGGAATTGAGAACTATTCGTATAACCCCTAAAACGTACAAAAAGATGTGGAGAATCCTCTCTAACTAATCTTCAAGTGCTAGATGCATTTTTTTTATGGTGACTAAATTTTATTCAAAGCATCGCATCTGTAAAAGAGAAATATACTAGATCGCTACTCAAGGACTACCCACAGAGAGATGAACACCAATACAACACCCAAAAATCAAAAGCTTCAATGTACTATCGATAAACACGAGCTACAAGAAACTCCCTTTCACCAAGCTATCCGCCTCGGAATTAATACTCCTTTTGACATGAGAAGAGGAGAAAGCATGTCCTTAGACAGATCTGTCACCTCCTCAATGACATCCAGCAAGAGCAGGACCTGAAGCCCCCCTGGTGGCATAAGCTATCTCTTTCCACTATGACATTGTGATTGTTAAGGTGGCGAATTTCTCGAAGGCCTAACTGCAGAGCTTCGGCTTCCACTTTGTTCACAAAGCAATGACCCGCCAGATGAAAAGGAATTAACAAAGTATGCCCTCACTATTCCAAAGAATACCCTCAACTCCTGCCTTGATTTGGATTGCCAAGAGCACCCCCATTAAAATTAAATTTGATACAACCAAGGGGAGGAGGACTCTAGGGCGGATGAATAGAAAGTTTTTACACCAAAGAGAAAGCAATCTTATGCCAACATCTCATGATGGAAGTTATAGAAGATTCTTGGAACTCTGAAGAACTGGACACCCAATATGCAACATAGAATTTAACCTTTTACAACAAAGATTCCAAGGAAGAGGTCTTGTTCTCAAATCATCTATCATTCTTTTCCCTCCAAAGGTACCAAATGACAACTAGAAAGAAAGCCTCCACATAGTTCTTTCCCTTCCTGAACCCTTTGCCACTCTCCATGCTTAAAACAAATGACATAAGAGAGTTGGAAAGAACCCAACTACAATTGAACCATCTGAACACTGATCTCCATAATATCTGAGATAACCTTTCTTTTTTTTTTTTTTTGGGTGGAAAACCTGAGATGCCTTATAATTGAGAAGGAGATGGCAAATAGATTTCTGCATTGTCAACGCAAAGAGGACAAGCATTGACTATATAGATCCATTGCTTCCAACGATTGTCCATAGTGAGAATGCGACCTATGCAGCCCAACCACCCAAAAGCAACCATGTGTGGTGGCTCTTTGAACTTCCAAATGCTAGCCGCCAGAGAAGGACAATGGCCACCATCTGACATTGCATGATAAAAATATGCGATGGAGAAGTTCCCTTCTGACAAACAAACTAGTCAATTCTCCAACAAGTGATCATCAACCTTCCACTAACCCACCCAAAAGACACATGCAAATTCCAAATGGGTTATCATGGGCTCTAAAATCTAAATGGACAGAAAGTGGGAAGTTATGCTATAAAATCTGTTTTAATTTTGCGAGCCTTTTGCTCCATGACGATTTGGCTGTTTTTCTTATTTACAACTATTACTTTCCATAAATAGGGTGTATTGAGCAGTCTACTATTGTAATTCATTGTGATGCATCAATTTAGAATATTGTAGTTGCTTGATTCAGTCGGCTATCAGGACCTCCCTTTCCTAGTCCGGACCACAATACTAGAGGAGATAAGGAATCTAACAATTCCACACTCTCACTCCCCTATGAACCTAACTCGAGGAAAGCAAATGACATACCCAATACGACAAGAAGTACTCTAAATATAACATGAGCATCCACATACAAAAGCTAAGAAACTTGAAACTAGTCTCACAGGAACTAGACCCATAACTTTTGCAATGCTCCAGTTATCGAGAGTAACTAAATATGAGGGAATGTGCTAGAATGTCCTGTATTTCATTGAGCTTATGTGTATATTATATACTATCATCATATCACATTCAAAACTAGTCACACATGGAAACTTACAAAAGTTTTAATGACGTACACCGTGCTCCTGAAAACATTTGTTAATCACCACCTTTAACCCTATAAAAGGAAAAAAAAATACATCTTCCTAAATGTATTAATGACTCTATAGACTCTTTGACCATGCACAACCAACAATACATGCAATGATACATATTTTTGGCCATGCACAACTATCCAAGTGTGGAATACTATCTCATGCAAACATATATAACTAATATACACAAACTATCATAAGAATGATCTGGACATTATTGGGCTGATGTGGATGGGCCATGCAATAGATGTTATGAAAACTTTGATGTTGACGTTTATTTTCTGTCTAATCAATCCACATATTGATATGTCATACTATTAATACTGTCTTCTTCAATTAAGTCTTTATCATTATCCTTGGATTGGGGAAAACTCAACCTCAATTTTCATCACTAACATCTTCCTTTTCAATAAGGGAGTCAAGCTTAGGACAGGAGGTAGGTGCACCGCATTGAAAACATTTGTAGTAGTGACTTTACTAGGTGACTTGATCTCATGAGCATTTTCATTAATCTGCTTTTGAGCAAATGCAACAACTCACACAACCCAATCATTTTAACTTAAGCTCATTATAGGTTTCCGTGGGCAAATGCTTTTGGTATGCCCATACATGTTCTTCCTTGAACATTGACTTCTCTGATGCCTTTTCCATTGCTACTTTGTATTTACATTGCTGCCTCAATATGTTAGTGGACTTTATGATGGATGTCCCAAAAATGCTTTGCAAATCTTATGCTTCACTGCTAAATATTCCTAATTAGGAACAGAACCACATTCAAAACATTTTGGGATTGGATCCAAAAACAATATCGAAGGAGGATTATTTGTTGTTCGATTCTTCATATGGTTATGCACGAACTTGAGATGAATCTAGATGAGATCCCAATCCCATTGCTTTGGGTGGTTTCCCTCTAATCTTTGAAGGTTCAGTTTGGTCATCAATATGTGGGTGAATACACATGGCTGAAAATCTCTAGAAAATCTCTATGTAACATTGCCATGATGACAAAAATGATCTACGTATTCAATGTCACAATCTGAAGTAATGGCTTTTAGAATGCGCCTTGAATCTGCACCATCTCATCAAAATACAAATGAGTAATGATCCTGCAACATAGAATAAAATGTGCCATTTTGGAAACTTGATCGATGACAACCAAATATAATATGTATACCTTGTTGCATTCGTGGAAAACCCAAGGCCCTCCCATGGAGCTGTCAGCATTGGCCATGGGTGCAAAATGCTCGTCTTCTGCAAGTTGCCTTTATTGGTCCAATAACTATGGACCTACCAACAAATCTTCTTACCTCTCATTACAACTTTGGCAAAATTGAGTTCTCCTCAACCATGGAAAGTTTCCAATCTCCTCCCAAAATGACCCCTAAACCTCCATAGGGCAATTCATGGTCAACATTTTTAGAATTTAAACAACTTGGGCCTTGTGTTGCTTTGATATGGATATAGATACAAACACGAATATGGGAATTGTGGGAATGACTTCTACTTTTTAAAATCCAAGACACGATATGGATATGTCTATCCTATCTGTAACATAAAATTTCATAGTTATATTAAAAATTTAGTGTTAATTTTCTTCTTTAGAACATTTCTAGATTAATGAAACTATCGTTGTCTGAGGTATATTTTGATATATATTTTATGAGAATACTCTTCTAAGCTCATGCACTCATTAGCTCAACTGTGGAAACACCTAATGGGGCCTGCCTGATGATCCATTCAAGTGGACCATAAAACATGGACCCCTTTGATAGTCACTGATCCCTGGGTTTGGCATCAATCCGAATGGACTAGACCGTTGGATCGACTGTGCACTCGATCAAGTGGTTAGGATAATCAATTAAGCCTCCGTCACCTTACATAGCTAGATTGGGATTTTGGGTGGAACACCCTTTCCCACCCCCACTGATGCAGTGAGATCCAAGATCAGGACCCGCAAGCCCTGATGGACCCGTCTGACAGGGTTCACATATTCCACATGTTTTCTAGATTAGTAGTGTTAATTTATTTACTTATTTCTAGAATAGTAGGTTGCTTTAATTGTTTCGGATGATTTCCTTTCTAATTTAAATGTTGATTAGGATTAGCTATTTCCTTTATTGCTTATTTAGGAACAATGCTGCTCTATATATAGAGAAGCTCCTTGTTGACATGTTCATGCTATATTGATAATAAAAGTTGATAAGTGTTCTTGCGATTTCCCCTTCCCTTTTGGGTATTTCCCTTAAGTAATCTTAGGGTTTAAGTCTTAGGGCTTAATCTCACCGTTGAAGGTGTAGATCTTCACCGTGGCCTCCGGGCTGCGCCATCAATTGGTATTAGAGCGAAGATCCAATCTCGAATCGCCGTCTAGATAGCCGATTCGAGGTAACCCGTGAAGCTCGATCTCAGTGAATTACCAGTCATCCATCATCTGTTATCATCTACCATCATCCATCATGTTGCCCCCCCATCCACCACTGCCCGCAAACCTCGAACCATTCATCCTGTGACCCCGTAACTCATTCATCACCATCATCATCACCCATTCATCGCATCCCAATCCAGCGTATCACGAAACCAATCCCCACGCTGAAACCCACTTCTGAAACCCCATTCGCAAAAAAAAAAGCAGCGTCCAACACCACTTCAACTGATTCACATCCTAGCCCCAGCTGAACCCTCCTTCCACTCATCCCAACCATCCTTGCCCCTACCACACACAACCAAGCAGAACTCCATCCCTTTGCTTCCATCAACCGTACCTAGAGAAGAGAAGAAAATATAAGTGAGAGAACGGAGAAAAGGACAACACGAGAAAAAAAAAAACAAAAACAAAATTAAAAAAAATAAAAAACAAAATAGGGTCAGCAGCAGAATAAAAAGAAGAAGAAGAAGCAGTAACAGAAAAAAAAGAGAGGAGCAAAACGCAGCAGAGAAACAAAAACGCAGAGAGAGCCAAAAAAAGAAAAAAAGTAGCAAAGAAGAAGAAGAAGAAGTAGAGAAGAGGAGCCAGCAACCAGCATCTCGCTGGCATCCACGCTTCACTGCCATCGCCCCTGTTTCGTCGCCATTGCTGGACTATCGCCCAATTCAGCCACGACCTAACACTACCCTTCCTCTCTTAAGTCGGAGGTAAGAAGCAACTTTTATTCTGCCTTTTGTTTTTTCTTTAAATCTCTACACAAGACCCAAGGCAGCACCGAGAATCAGCTCTTCTCTTCACATGTGCCATTCCCAGGCACTACCCAACCCAACTTTTGAGTTGGGCCTGAGCATAGGCCTCACCTGCATTCTGGACCTGGTCTGAGTCACAACCCGACCCAGCCCACCAGTTAAAAAAAAGACAAAAAAAAAAAAAGGAAAAAGTGCAGAAATTTGCATCATTGATTCAAGTCAATATGAAACTTTTTGGGAGCCCCATTCCACTTCAAAGAATTTAGTATAAGTGCAAATATGGCAATTGGTACTTTGCAAATGAATTCTACTTTGAGGAATTTCTCAACTTGACGCAAGAAAATTGGACGGTTCATGAATACACCTGCCACTTTTGAGAGTTACATGATATATGCGAATTGAAGGAAGATGAGATACATGATTTAGCTCGTTATGTCCAAGGCTTGAGACCAGTTATCTTGGAACATATGAATTATTGCAAAACCAGTCAGGAGACATACTTTGAAGCCATCCGAGTTGAGCTCATACTTAGAAAGTCTCGCAGACAACAATGTCAACAAAGAGCTCATATTGTGGAAGATTTTTTTTCAGGAGAAGACAATCCCACTATTGTCATTCGCCGACGACTCCATACAAATGAAAATGAAGAAGAAGAATGGAAACATGCTAAGAAATTTCACACGCGGGTGATAGTTGTTGACAAAGTTGTTAATGTGGTTATTGATATTGGTAGTGCGATTAATTTTGTCGCACAGGAGGTCATTGACAAGCTTAAATTGCCTACTGAGAAACTTCACAAGCCCTACCAAGTCACATGGTCTAATGGTCATGTCATTCCCGTGATTCACAGATATTTGGTATCTTTTAAGATTGGCGGCTATGAAGATCAGATTTGGTGTGATATGATCCATATGAATATTGCTCATATCCTTTTTGGTCGTCCATGGCTTTTTTATCAGAAAGTGCATCATGAACAGAAGATGGAGTATGCCAATGACATCAACATTTCAGTCGTCGTCTGCACCTTCTACAGAAGCACCAAAAAAGGAGCAAAAACTTAAAAAAGTAGTCATGATTGCACCAAAAGAGCTGACTTCGCACAACAAAGATGACATTGAAGAGCAAGTTCATGGCAACGAAGATTTTGTGGGTACAAACAATATTGTTCAAGGTAGTGCCACTCAAGAGCTCCAAAGGGTTGAGGAAGTACAAGGTCGAGCACATATTGAAGACTCTAACCAAGTTAGCAATAAGATTGAACATCTGGTAGATCTCATTGTCATGCCAATTCCAGAAAATCCAATTGCATCATCGGAAATTAAATCAATTGTCCCAGTGGTTTTACAAGAAGATCAAGTTATTAAAGTTCCTCATATTGACTTCATTTTTGAGGATCGTAGATAGATATTCAATGATCATTATCTGTTGGTACAAAGGCAACACCTAAAGCCTCCACTGGTCAGATCACACATACATCAGCTGCAAAGAAACCTCCACCGTACTTCTACATGGAGGAACAGATCGCATCCCGCTTCCAAGTTATGTCATGCGAATGCAGATCAAAAGAAAAGACGCAAGTTTGTGCGTTTGATTTTTGACCCAGGTGGACATTTTCTGAACTTGTGGTCGGATTCTCTCATGTATTATCAACTTTTCAACTCACCGGAGTCGAGTTTTCCAAGAGGGGGAGAGTTGATGTAATGAGATTCAAGATCAGGACCCGCTGGCCCTGATGGACCCGTCTGATGGGGTCCACATATTCCACATGTTTTCTAGATTAGTACTGTTACTTTATTTACTTATTTTTAAAATAGTAGGTTGCTTAATTGTTTAGGAAGATTTCCTTTCTAATTTATATGTTGATTAGGATTAGCTATTTCCTTTATTACTTATTTAGGAACAATGCTACTCTATATATAGAGAAGCTCCTTATTGACATGTTCACGCTATATTGATAATAAAAGTTGATAAGTGTTCTTGTGAGTTCCCCTTTAGGGTATTTTCCCTAAGTAATCATAGGGTTTTGAGTCTTAGCTCTCAATCTCACTGTCGGAGGTGTAGATCCTCCCCCCCCCCCCCCACCCCCCCAACCCCCACCCAATTTGTCACGACTCAAAATACAGGCCCTTCAAATTCCGTGCCATGTGGATTAAGCATCAATAACACCATCATAAATCAAATCATATGCACATAAAGATTCAGGCTTTCCTAATCAAACTATTACCAATAAAAAGACATGCTTCACAATTTAAAGAAATTGAGACATAATCAACTAAAATATTTAATGTTCCAAAATGAAAAAAATTTGTCTCGTAAACTAAATCTTTTCTTCTAATGAGTCCTCGCACTGCTCAACCACAAATATCGAATCCTATTTCTTCATTGCCTGGACCCTCCTGCATCTCTAGGTTTAGGTTACTTGGATTGGGGCGAAAAACAACAACCAATATTTTTGAGTGATAGAGTTCTAAATCTACATGTATGTGAGACATCAATAAAAATAGAGAACATTTCACAATTAAACATAACAATGATTTTCATTTGAGATCAGATTTAAGGTTTCTAATGCTAGCCTTAGGACTACCACCGTATGGCTAGTGCTTTCAAATCATACGTCTCAAGGATGCCTCATGTAACTTTAAAGGCTGAACTATAGTCAGTCGAACGGCTGACCTAGAACCAGTAAAACATAGCAACTGACCTAAGAGTCAATGAAATTACGCAGTTGGCCTAAAGTTAACGCAAGTAAACCATCTTTTAGCCTCACGTGCTGGTGATCTGGGGGGGGTTGTGGTGTGTTCTCTAATGGGTATGTCCAATTAATCCATTATACCAAAAAAATGTTCTTTCCTTATTATTAAAACACATCCCTTGATTGATCTCAATACTTATAGGTGGCTTGAGATGATACCCTTATACAGTTTCAAACTTATTATGCTTTGCACCATCTCATTACTGGTATTCGATTGTATAAAGGCAATCTCATAGCTCATATTGTATAAGTTTGAGGTTTACCAAGATCAAAACAATAGGTGACATGTGATACCACTACAATTCAAGAATCACATAATAGCACGATCACAAGCATCATATACGATGTGGGAATGTCATAGAAGTTCATCACATGTAAATAGGATTGTAAAGAACTAAGTACAAGCAAGTAGTTCCAAACTAGGGAGGGCAGCGATGGAAGAATCTGGATGGCTTCATCTGATGGCCCTGGTGTCTTCTTTCTTCCCTTTGATGTCTGAAGAGGTGGCAGAGAGGCATTCTGGGACAGCTTGTGGAGCATGAAAGCTCCACCTAGAGTAATAGCATTTGAGTGGAATGCGTTGCTTGGTCGGATACTGACAATGGACAACTTACGTACGTTGACGTAAAGTGATTGTAGTTAATGCTTGTCCGATGTGCCTCATAAGTGAGGAATCTATAAACCACTTGCTTCTTAATTTCCCCCTTGCCGCATGTGTATGGAGATCAATATTGACTTAGCATTTTTGTGGCCCTCTTCCGAACTCTATCCCTTCTTTGTTTGATGTTTGGAGAATAGGGGTGGGTTCAAAAAGAGGACAAGTGATTTGGAAGCGTTCATTCTTAGCAGCCATTTGTTCCATATGGAAAGAAAGAAATTTGAAGTGCTTTGAAGGAAAATCCTCAGATGTTAGCAAGATAGTGGATAATGTCAAGCATGTTGTGGCTCTTTTGGGTCTCCCCTCTACCTTTATTTAAGGGAATTCTGAAAAGTTCTATTCTTATCAATTGGGATGAAGTGGCCCTTCCTTGTCCTATTTCTAGGCGCATCTTTCCCAGATGGCATGCGCCTCAAGGTTGGAAAACTCGGGACTCGGGCTCGACTCGTCAAATGCAAAAAAATTTGACTCGGATAGAGTCAATGCAGTTACTCTCGAGAGTCATTTCTTTTTTAAAATAATTTTAAATTTATTTTAAAAATGGATCAAATACTCATAAAATATAAATATACATTTATTTACATGCATTCATGATAATAAATTTATATATACAAGAAAAATATTATAATAAGAAACTTTTTTGAATGATATTATAATAAGAAAATAATTTAAATAAATTGCATATTACATAATTTGTTAGTCCAAATATCAAAAATAATTTTCAAATTACATACTAATCATCATTTTAAATTGTTGACTCGTGCATACTTATTTTAAAAAAATTAATTGTTTAAAATTAGATCTACCTATCAAATGGTTTAAATGTTAATAACTTAATAAACCGAGATGACTCGAACGAGTCTCCCCTATATTTGACTTGGTCCCTCGTCAAAACGAGATGACTCGGGAGAGTCAAGAGTCAACTCGGGGAGTTTTCCAACCATGCCTGCCTCCGCATGGAGCTTTGAAGCTTAATTTCGATGGGAGCGCTAGTGGTAATCCGGGTATGGTAGGTGTTGGTGGTGTTATCTACAACAAAGGTGGGAACATTATTTTATTTTACTCTGGCCCAGCAGGTGTTTGCTCAATCAATAAAGCAAAACTCCTTGCCTTGAACATAGGTCTTTGAGAAGCTTCACGCCTACTTCCTCAGTGACTCCTTGTAGAAGGGTATTCTTCTTGTGTTATCCAATGGATGACTCGGTCTTCTTCCCCTCCGTGGTAACTTGCAAATATTATAGAAGAGGTGTTTCAATTGTTGGGTGATTTGAACATTTTGTTCCATCACATTATGAGATTAGCAATTGCAGAGGTGGATAAACTCCCCTAAGAGGGAGTTCTTAAACCTTCTTTGATCATTTTTGCCCCTACTTAATTTGTTTGTTTTTGGGTTGTTGCCCATCGTTTTGGGGCTTTGTTTCTTTTTTGTTTTTGGTCTAACCCATGTTTTTGTGAGGTTTTTTTTTTTTTTTTTTTGTCAGTATGGTCCTCTTATACTGTACAATTTTTGAGCAATGAATAGTCGCCATTTAAAAAAAAAAGTAGTTCAAATCTGAAACTTAATAATAAAGTTAATAAGATGACATTATGGTCACTAATAAGTTGGTACTTATCTTTAAATAAGACTAATTCAGTATACTTCCACAACTCAAGCATGTTTCGGATGGTCCCTAGACTCTAGGTCTGGCTTGGCATTACCCCCACAGCTCCAATTCAGGTTTGGCTAATGGCAACACGAGAGGGCAGTCCATCATATCTATTACCTACATCGATGACCCATCTTGGGGCAATCTTCAACATGGTACAGCCCATCCTATAGTTCCTTATTTCACTTCAGATACTACATAGTTCACCTAGTATTGAAAGATCATCCATATCCATAAAATCCTAAGAATCTAGCATGCCATCAACAAGGGAACTTATGAAAAAACATTCCATAGAGGCTTAGACCAACGATCAAGGGTTCTAATGATTACTCCAAGGCCACAGCCCTAAGGATGGTTTGGCTCAAACCATAACTCAATTATATGGTTCAGCCTTCACCCAATCTCTACATACCATCAGTCAACCAACATTAATTTCCAGGTATCACAGGCGACTAACATTAAAATCAGTTCCGTGCATTTGCAACCCAGATCTGAACTATCATGGATCAAGCTGATTTCCATGAATGGGTTGAACAGTCATCAATCATCTTATTACATTACCAAGCCAGCAATAGCTTTTTAGTTCATCAGTCCAAATAGCACCATACATCATGGGTAAAGAGGTGCACGAGGCACCACTCCCAAAACCCTAATTATCCAATTCGATTATGAGTTCTGGCCCCAGTGTGTAATTCAGCCAATTGTTCATCATACCATGGACACCCCTCAACAGCATCAGACCATTAACAACTTCTTTCTACCATTAAACCCTAGATTCTATTAGTAAAGGAACAATTCCAATGAGAAGGACAAGTAGGCATAGAATTCTACTCACCTTTGATGGAAGTCTGTGGTTTTGACAATATGGGGATTGCTATAGGTCATCCACAACAACTCTTAGATCACTTGGCTTCTTTTATTCCATCAATTTTCCTTAATTCTCCTATTTCCAAAGCATGGCTAGGGTTTGAAAGAGAGAGATGACTCCAAGGCCGCATTGCTCGGCACGGCATGGCACGGCGTGCCTAGGCCATGCTGGTCTTTTGCGTCAGGCTTTCGTGCCATTTTTAGGGTCTTAGACTAAAAAAATTAAAAGATACACACAAAGAAGAGTATAACATACAGATTTAAGTGGTTCGGTCAAACTCGACCCACTTCACTGAGAAGAGAACCATGTGGCTCTTTTCATTTTTGAAGGTTTTTCAACAGGATCACCTTCGAAACCTTTACAATTTTTGTAGATAAAAAAAATAAAGAAGTAAAGACTATTTTTTATATTTACACTTAAGAAAGGAAAAAATAATTGTATATCTAGTCCTGTGATGTATTCACTTGGATCATAATTCAGTTTTTGCCATCTCCTGCTTTCTCTTGTCAGCCAAATACTAGTCTCGTAAGCAGACGCAGCACTCCACTGTACCATATAAATTTCATCCTCCTATCATCCACCACACGTCCACCTGCACTAAAAGCTTGTTCTGATGCTAACTTAATATCATGCCGACTCCAACCTTATCACAATCAAGTTGAGATTTTTTTCTCAAAATCAAGCATCACCAATGCCGGAGCTTTAGATATCTGCTCTAAACTTGTAGTTATCGCCCACTTCTCGCATCCATATGAAATTTCATTTCCTTGTACAATCTGCCATAGGAGCCATGATTGTGCTGACGTGTTGGACAAATCAATGGTAGAAAATTGTCAACCATGAAACTTCGCACTTCATTAGTAGGTGTTTGCCAGTCTTGAATTGCCTTAACTTTCTCCTCATTGACTCTTAACACTATCTGTCACATCATCATCATGATCATCTTAGCCTTATCTCATCAATTTGCTTCAGCAGCGTAACCCAAAAAAATCAATTGGTTGCTGATGGAGCTACATTTCTTCTTCTCCAACTAGAGCTTCTCCAGTGTCCAATATGCCTCTGAATATTTGGGATATACACTTACGATTCCCCTCATGATCAATCTTAGCCCATCATCGTAACACGCAACCTCCCTCCCTCTTCTTTTTCCTCCCTATATGCCACAGAGACCATGGGTTTTACACCGATCTGAATGGACCAAACCTGTTGGATTGAAATAAAATAAAACGGGGCAGTGTAACACCATTTAATTTGAGGGCTACGATCAAGGGGTTATGATGTTGGGATCAACTTTAAGTTATATATATGGGGTGATCCCATCTGGGTCTTTTGATCCTTCACTTTGGCTATCGCACTATCTCCCGTTCAAGAAATCCGCACAGCACTATAAGGATGAGCTGGACATTATTAGGCTGGCAAACTGATCCATCACTGTTGGGCCATACTGACGTTACAATATTCAATCAAATTTCCATCAAATTTTCATCGTTGTTCTTCAGTGAAGGTTGTGTTCATTCTTAAGCACTATAGTCATTGCATTTTACTATTCTGTTGCCACAGGAGATGTATCAAGGTCATTCCCTCTTCAGTTTGGATCCATAAACCCCGGTTTCATGAATGGAATGCAGGTATATATTTGTTGCATGTTTTGCAGATGATACAAATTTTTTACCAACTATAATTTTACTAAAGCTGTTCCTTTCCTCTTAAATGAAACAATCACATATGCTGCACATTAGATACCTGCTCGGACTACCTCGGCTCCTCCAAATTTGGATGAACAGAAACGTGACCAGGTTCGTGATGATAAATGGCTTTCTATCTTATTGCGATCATGATGGTTTTGTGCTCTATTTTATTTGCTGCTTTACATCACCATTGTCCTCAACCTCTGTGCATTGTTGATCACCATGTTAACTAGATAAATATCACCATTGTCTTAGTACTCTTATCCCATCTATTAGGGTTGGTTTAAAGAGTTCTACCATTTAAACAGGTGTAGAAAACTTGCTATTGACTGAATAAACATAATGATAATGATAATGTTGTCCCAGTGGCATTTTAATTTGCTTTTTTTTTTTCTTTTTTTATCACTGTTTCCCTAACCTTTATGTTTCACTGTCATTATTTTACCCAGACCATTGCAATCATCATCTTATCCTTATCATCAATCAGGGGTCAGCTTAAGTTTGTCAAAAGAGAATTCAAAACTTGCTAATGGCTAAGAAATCATCGTAATAATGTTATCCCAGGGGCATTTTCTTTGAACTTAGAGCTGAAAATGATCTAAAATGACTCTTCCATTATCTTTTTGTTATGTTATTTTATTTTTTATTTTTTTATACTTGAATTGGGTGCAGCAGCTAGAGAGGCTAAGATGGGCCATTTAATCACTACCTTTTTCTTTGCCCCTCCACCACTAAGGCACATAGAAATTCATTGTAGTCCCTTTTTTTTTTTTTGTGTGTGTGTGCAAGTAACAGACTCATGAAGTCACTAGCTGTAAAAAAATTCAATCTAATGCTACTACAGGATATTTTGCAGGCACGTCATGATTCTTATAAATCTATTCCCACAATGTCAATACCTTCAGCTCCCAAGCCACAGAAGAAGAATGTTGTCAGTGCAAACCAGCCTAACATCATAGAGTCTCATCCATCTTCACAGGCAAAGAGGGATTCACAAGTCCAAATTCCAGTTGCTCATATTGCCACCACAGCCCAAAAGTCTACTGCTACTCCTATCACTGGAATATCTATGCCCATTTCATATCAGCAACCACAAATTCCTTTACAATTTGGTGGCCCTGGAGCACAGATGCAGTCGCAAGGCATCAGGGCTAGTTCATTGCAGATGCCAATGCCGCTACCTGTGGGGAATGCTACTCAAGTTCAGCAGCAAATTTTTGTACCGGGTGTACAGTCGCATCCCCTGCAACCTCAGGGGATGATGCATCAAGGACAGAGTCTGGGATTTGCACCTCAAATGGGCCATCAGCTGGCTCCTCAGTTGGGCAACCTTGGAATTGGAGTAACCTCACAGTTTACCCCTCAACAACAGGTTGGGATATTTGGTGGTCCACGTAGAACTGTCAAGATTACTCATCCAGATACTCATGAAGAATTGAAGCTTGATAAAAGGACAGATATGCATTCAGATGTTGGTTCCTCGGGGCCAAGGGTTCATCCTCATGTACCCCCTCAGTCCCAACCTATTCAAACATTCTCTCCTGCTCATCCAATCAACTACTATTCACCTATTCAACCCAATTCTTATAATTCTTCTATGTTCTTCCAGAGTCCAACATCTCTTCCTCTAACAAGTGCCCAGATGACTCTCAGTTCCTCAGCAACAGGATACAATTACCCAGTTGGCAAAGGTGGGCCACCCATTTCTTTTGTGAACCCTTCCGTACATAATCCTTTGCCTGTTAGTAAGGCAGGACCTCCTATGCATGGAATCGGTGAACTTGCAAATTTAGAACATCCTCGTGTTGGTTTTGTGGTAACGCCTTTTGCCCCATCCGCTTCAGCTCAAGTGACAGTGAAGCCATCTGTAACTTCACTTGCAGAAAAGGTTGTGACCTCAGTGACTGTCAGCTCATCTGCTACCAAGGGTGAATCACCTAAACTAGTGAGACAACCAAGTGGTGAAGCTAGTGTTTTCAATCAGCAAGTGGATAATGAAATTAATTTGGATGGTTGCCTTCAGCAGCCGAAATCTATAGCTGAGTCATCAGATTCCATGTCCTTGCCTGTCACAGTGAAACATTCTGCTTCTGTTCCTTTGCATGGATTGCCTCCTAGTCCTTCACCAGTTCCTCCCACTCCGGTGGAAGAGTCTGCTACTGCTGTGAATATTACAGAAGGCCAAGGAAGAGAACCTGATAGGAGTTCTAACTCATTGAAGGATCAGAAGAGGAAGCCTGGCAAAAAAGAACTGCAGCTTTCCCAGCAACAGCACCACGTATGGCATTCTGTGCGCATATCAATCTTCCATCACTTATTATTAGGGCTGTCAATGGGTAGGGTTGCAGCAGGCCAGGTTTGGGGTGCCTGTGAGGACCAATGCATAAATGATAAAGTTTGTGTGATCTTTTATGAAAGTCTTGTATCATCGTAATGATACTTTACAACCATAAGGTTACAAAGTTTTTAGTGAGGATATCTTGCAGTAGCTTCTTGACCATCTTGACAAGATCTCACACGGTTTTATCCTTATCATATTACTGACCTTGTATGATCATAAATATATGATGATGCTACTTTTTTAAGTTTGTGACGTGAGGCTTTTTAAAGACCTTGATAAGATCTCAAACAATTTTATTCTTGATACAATGGACAGGGCCTGAGTTTAAGGTCTTATGCTAAATGGGCAGGGCCTGGGCATCCATTTTAGATTTACTTTATTGAATCCTATCCCACCAATGTTACAGATGGTCTTGAGCCAGGATTTTGGTCTTGTGGGTTGGTCCAACATGATTTAAGGCCCAAAACATAGCCCGATTTACCCCTACATATGAGATTTCATTTTTTAGGTCATTAGTTGTAATATTTCAATCTTCATTTCATTTAATTATTGAGATACTATTTTTTTGCAGGCAGATTCTTCTGATGTTGCAGGTAGTTTGAAGTCACCTTTGTCAAAGTTATCTGGCGATAATAGTTCCTCAGATGATGCCAGGCAAGCATCCATAAATCCTGAGAAGAGGGTTGGAGAGCCTACCAATGTATCGAGTATGCCTCCTAATTTAAAGCCGAGTGTTTATTCTTCATCTGATGCTGATGGAGATAAAGCATTAACTTCGACATCAGTATGCTCTGGACTTATTTTGGAAGCAGCTGGAGAAGCATTACAAGATGCTCATGCAGGCAGTTGTGATGCATCTACAATGCTGGATGATGGTGGTCTGGATGGGGAGGGAGATCCCTGTGAGCCATCCAAGTCTGTTTGCCTTGAAGCTGATGGGAATACATCTCAGAAGTTGGATGATTCTCTTCTTACGAAGCAAAATGATTGTGCTATGCTGGGTGTTGGATTGAAACAAGAAACTAAGGTAATAGAGGAGCACAGGAATACTAGAAGACCTGATGGGTCCTCGCAAGATTGCAGTAATTCTGAAATGCATAGTGGATCTAATGTTTCAGAACCTACTGAAGGCGAAGAGGAGGTAGTACCATATGTGGCTGTATCAGATAATGTGGAAAAAATGAATGTTGGTGAGTCTAGTTGTGCCGAAACTAAATTTGTGGATGTGAATTCTGCAGCAGGATGGAGCTCTGAAGTTGTCAGGACAGTGGATAACTTAGTTAGGCCTTTAAATATATCTTCAAGCTCCATTGATGGCACAACAGCCCCTTCTCATTATTCTTCTACAGATGCTCTTGAATACGAAACTTCATCGACTGCCTCCAAAACTGGAAGTGAAAAAAGCACACTTTGTCAAGAAGTTGCCATGAGAGGATCTGGTATACTGAGTCAGGAATCAGCCTCTGCCCCACATTCAGCTTCGTCTGAAGTCACATGGAAACATGAAGGGAGAGGGACAGAGGGTACAATTGGAGGTCAAACATATACTTCATTGTTGGGATCCAAGGATAAAATATCTATGGAACAGAATAGGGCAAAGACTACTGCTGAAAAGAGGAAATTGTGGAAGGAATGTCTTTTGAAAGCAGATGCTGCTGGGATAACTTCTGATCTGTATTTGGCATACAAAGGTCCGGAAGAAAAGGATGAGACCCATGTTACGTCAGCAAGTGTGGATAGTTCTGCTGCTGGTGTGAAGCATGCAGATAGAGATGATACCAAGAGGAACACAGTGGCAGTTGAGGATGATGGACCAAATAAATCTGAACTGGATGATTGGGAAGATGTGGCAGAGATCCCCACTCCAAAACTGAAAATATCAGAAAATAGGGAACTGGTCCATGGTGCCACCAAGCATGATGATGAATATGGAGGCAAGGTAACGGGTAAAAAGAAGTACACCAAAGATTTTCTCTTGACCTTTTCAAAGCAATGCAGGGACCTTCCTGTAGGTTTTGAGAATTCAGCAGATATACAAATGAGTGGCCTGGTGGCTGCTTACATGGTTGATTCCCACACAAGTTCTGGAAGGATTATAGATAGGCCATCTGGGGGATCCCGTCTTGAACGCCATGGGAGTGGAATTGTGGATGATGACAGATGGGGCAAAGCACCTGGTTCTTTTGGTTCAGGACGGGATCCACGTGTGGACATTACTCATGGAGGTGTGGCTATTAGCTTTCGGCCTGGTCAAGCAGGCAGTCATGGGGTTTTAAGGAATCCACGTGGGCAGTCATCTGGTCAGCATATTGGTGGACTCCTCTCAGCACCAATGCCTTCTCCAGGAGGCCTGGCATGGAATAGCCTTGATGCGGCGAGGTGGCAGCGTTCTACTGGCTTTCAGATGGGTTTGATTCCTGCTCCTCAGTCTCCATTACAGGCAATGCATAAAGCTGAGAAGAAGTATGAAGTGGGTAAAGTGTCTGATGGGGAACAGATCAAGCAAAGAAAATTGAAAGCAATTCTCAACAAGCTAACTCCTCAAAACTTCAATACACTTTTTGAGCAAGTCAAGGAAGTCAACATTGATAGTGCAGTCACTCTGACTGGTGTGATCTCACAGATTTTTGATAAAGCTTTGATGGAACCAACTTTCTGTGAAATGTATGCAGACTTCTGCTACCATCTTGCTGGTGCTTTGCCTGATTTCAATGAGGATAATGAGAAGATTACATTCAAAAGATTGCTTTTGAACAAGTGTCAAGAGGAGTTTGAGAGGGGGGAAAGAGAGCAAGCTGAAGCTAACAGAGTTGAGGAGGGAGAGATTAAACAGTCCAATGAGGAAAGAGAGGGAAAAAAGGTTCAGGCACGGAGGCGGATGCTTGGGAATATACGGTTGATTGGAGAACTGTACAAGAAAAGGATGCTGACTGAGAGAATCATGCATGAATGCATTAATAAGTTGTTGGGTCAGCATCAAAACCCTGATGAGGAAGATGTTGAAGCTCTGTGCAAGTTAATGAGTACGATAGGTGAGATGATAGATCATCCTAAAGCCAAGGTACATATGGATCTATATTTTGGTGCGATGTTGAAGTTATCAAACAACCATAAGCTATCTTCTAGGGTACGATTCATGTTGAAGGATGCAATTGATCTGAGAAGGAATAAATGGCAACAAAGGAGGAAAGTTGAAGGGCCTAAAAAGATTGAGGAAGTTCACAGGGATGCAGCTCAAGAACGGCAACTACAGACGAGTAGGTTGTCTCGTGGTGGACCTGGCATCAGTTCTGTGAGAAGGGGGCAGCCTATTGATTATGGTCCTCGAGGGTCCACTGCATTATTTTCATTGAATCCCCAACAAATGAGTGGTCTCCGCAGTTTCCCACCTCAGGTTCGTGGATATGGAACTCAAGATGTTCGGTTGGAGGATAGACATTCTCTCGAAAGCAGGATGCTATCAGTTCCCCTGCCACAAAGGCCTATTGATGACAACTCTATTACTCTAGGCCCACAAGGAGGTCTTGCAAGAGGAATGTCCATTAAGGGACAGCCTTTGATGCCAAGTGCTCCCTCCCCCGATGTTTCTTCAACGACTGGGGACCCCAGAAGAATGGCATCGGGTCCAAATGGTTACAGTTCTGCATCAGATCGGGCGCTTAATTCAAGAGAGGATCTTTTGCCAAGATGCGGGCCAGAGCGGTTTATGGCAGCACATGCTTATGACAAATCAAATTCCCTAGAGCGCAGTACTTCTGGAGGCAGGGATTTAAGGAATGCTGATCGTGCTTTTGATAGATCGATGGCAACATTGATTGGCATAGATCATGGATCTTCAACTGGGGTTCACGGTCTTCCGATGGAATCGAAGATGTCTGAAGATCATTTGCGAAATAAGTCCATATCAGCCATTCGAGAATACTACAGGTTACATATTGTCTCCTGATATTTATTAATAAATATACTCTATTTTTATTCAACTTTATCAAGTCTTACTTTCTGAAAGATCTTTTACATTATATCAACACCCAATATCAAGGGAAAATATTCCCCTACGCTCCTACGCCCTGCACTCCCAGACATCTGGACCACGCGTCACGTGTAACTAATGAAATTCTGAGGTGGGTCCTGCCTCTTCGTATGGTCCAGATGCGTGGGAGCGCAGAGCAGTGTGCAGTTGAATAATTTCCCAATATTAAGATCACACCATTTTTATTTTTATTTTTTTAAAGAAAGGGATTGAGATCATGCTTTCTTTCCTGTCTTACATTTTCTTTGTTATTCTTCGTCATTTTCTGCATATGAATTTTTCCGGGCTTTGTTATTTCTTATGATTTTGTCTACACATTTTTCTTGTGAGAGATCAATCTTTCTCCCTTTCTTTGTTACGGAATTCAACATGGTAATCTTTGGGATAATATAACCTTGAAATTTTAATGGTAAGGGTTGCATCCAGGGAAATATGGTGTAACAAATTTGCATCATTCACCAAAGATGTAGGACAGAAGTATTGCGCAGACTTAACAGTAATTTCTGCAGTGTTTTTCTAGCTTCTAAGTTTAAGCTTGGGGCTAAATCTTCTATATGTTTTTTTTTTTTTTTTGTTTGAAATGGTCATGATGAAAGGGAGATTACAAAGAACCCCCTCTTAAAAGGGAAAGAGGGACACAGATATAAAAGCATTACACCAAAAAAAAAAAAAATCCTATCCACCCATTGCTTATCTAACAAGTCTGCAAAACCATTGGCCGACCTTCCCACATGCTAAAAGACCGCTTGAATCAGAGATGACAAAGCTCTAATCTCACGTAAAATTGAAGCTTCCAAGGAAACGTAGTATTTGTTAGAAGGCAGAAACCTTGCAAACTCAAGTAGATTATGTTTTGCATGCTTTTTATTGCCAATATGCATAGTTAGGGAAACTGGGTGTACTTAAATGTTAATGTTTGTAAATCTTTGTTTTGATGTTCTGATTGAACTGGAAATACTGTTTCATTATCAGTGCTAGAAATGAGGACGAGGTTCGTTTATGCATCAAAGAGTTGGACTCTCCAAGTTTCTACCCAGAAATGGTTATGCTCTGGGTGTCGGATTCTTTTGAATGTAAAAACGACATTGACAGAGATCTTTTGGCCGAGCTTCTTGTCAACCTCTGCAAGTCTCGAGATGGCTTGCTAAGTCAAGAACAACTCTTCAAAGGGTAAGATACATATTTATTCTGCTTCAAATCTTTTTATTATTGTTGTTGGTGTTGTTGTTGTTGTTTACTTCTTTTATCAATAGTGGTTGTCCTATCTCAATTTGACTATAATACGCTGGAAGAGGAAATAAACAATGTTTAATCTTCTTGTATGTTTCCACCTACAGCTGTACCTACATGAGTGATAAGACCCATCTTCTTGTGATCTGAGTTTTGAAATGTTACTATGGGAGTTCTCTCTGAAGTGGTCTTAGTTTTCAAATGTTTCCCCTGATAAAACATGGACCTAGTGGATAACTAAGACCATTCAATGGGGGAGAGATGTTTAGGAATATCTCTGTTTTCATGCGGCTTGCCAGATTAAAAGTTTAGATTACTGAACTTAAAACTTAAGTTACTTGCATGGTTGTTTTCAGCTTTGAAGCTGTACTTTCTACATTGGAGGATGCTGTCACTGATTCTCCAAAGGCTGCAGAGTATCTTGGTCGCATCCTTGGTAAAGCGATCTCAGAAAATGTTGTTACTCTTGGGAAGGTTGGAAGATTAATACATGAAGGAGGTAATAAGCCAGGGTGCCTTCTAGGGACTGGGCTTGCATCAGATGTTCTTGTTACCGTTCTTGAGATCATTAAACAAGAAAGAGGGGACTCTACTTTGAGAGAGATGAGGATGAGCTCCAATTTACGGTTGGAGGATTTTCGGCATCCAGATCCCATCAAATCAAGGAGGTTAGATGCATTTATGTAGAGAAGGTGATGCGATGCATCGTGTAAGAGATTTCATGTCTAGATCTAGGGCACATAGGTGCAGAGTTCTCTTTCTCAGCTCTTATATATTTCATTATCAATGCCACCAATGACCAATGTCTTATTGTCCATGGTACACTGCTGAAAGATCAATTGAGGAGGATGGTTTACAGACGGGGGGTTATCTTTCCTCACCATGTTGTGGGTATTTATTTCTGTTACTGTTTGTCTAGTTACTACTGATGGCTTCATCACTCTGGGTAAGGAACAGAAGCAGCACCAGCAGCTTGGGTGGAAGGTGTGATTGATTAGTGTTGGACTGCATTTGACTAATGCTGTGATGAGAATGAATCGGATTCAGCTGTCTAATGCCCACATGATATAACCCATGTCAGCACTGTAATTGCTTAGGCCAAGTTAGCTTTGGTGGCTGTCTTGCACTCCAGTTTGGTCAGTCTGTCTCTCACGAAAGTGGTCCTATCTGCAAATGGACCCCTCTAGAGGCCCATCGACTGCCTTCCATTTGCCGTGATGCTTTGGCCCCTCAATCTGATCAGTGAATGGTGATATACATACAATGTGATTTTATTCTTATTTCTGTGTTAGGAGTTTAAGGGTCATCAGCCAAGGTAATTTGTACAGTGTGCAAAGGCTACAAGAATTTGTAGGTAGTGTTTTAATTTTATTTTATTTTTACTAAATATTCTTCTAATGAATGGTAAGTTAGGTGACAACTTGAGAAGTCTCCCTATTATTACACTATTCAAATGGTTTCCACAATGATTGTTATTGAGATGGGCCACCTTAAGATTTGATTTGATTTGATTGATTGTCAAGGAACATTTTGGGAATTCAGGAGTCATTTTCTTCTTACAAATAGACTTGCATATAGTCTAAAAATCAAAAATTAATTTATAAATATTTAGTATAAAAATTTAGTTGTGTTGTTGAATCACTATTATATATGATGGGAGATGCTCCTATGAGAGTAACTCCCACGGTGCTATAAGAGTGTGGGGGCCCCACTCCCTACTCTCGCCGTCTTGTGAGCTAGAGCATCTTCCATAGATGATTTTTTTTCTTTAATTAATAATGGCCAGTAAGGTTTTCAGGCAGTTTGATTGCATAGTAATGGCGGCCATGCCCTTGAAGTCATAGACGCCATTAATGGAGTGGAAGATCACGCAATTAGTTCTTTTATTTTGGTAGGACTTTAATTAGTGTTGGGCATAGAGCAGTTAAGTGGGGGCAAATTCATGGTGATTGTTTGTTTTTGTAATGGGCTCTTCCCGGCTCGATAGGGAGGATATCCCTCCTTGTAATGCTCACCACATCAATGGTTGGATCACCATAATAACGCATATTGCTAGAACACTTGACTGAATTCATAACCAAAATTATGTACCCATGGCTCACCATATCAATGTCTCAGTGTTAACTAATATGCAACCATAATCTTGCACTGTGACACAAACTGCTCGAGCACCGGTAGGCACCAATGTTTGAGTTTCGCTGCTGCTTTTTTTTTTTTTTTAATAACCCAGGTATCTCTGGCCCCTCCTTCAGCTGTGAACCCAAGGGTTACTTGATTCTAGACAGCCGAGTTTCACTTCTTTTAACTCCTTTTAACTCGGGATTTCTCTTAGTGAAGCCTCAAGGATTGAGGGAGCACCAATGCCTCACATAAAGCCACTCGTGCTCTGATAAAAAAGAAAAAGAAGACAGTACATTCTTCTATTTAAATAGATTGTATGAATGTTGAAAACGATGATGAAAATAAGTTGCAGTAATCTAATCATAGAAATAAGCCCACTAACAAGAGGCAGGCATTCTGAAAATACATCAATCAATAATCATCTATAGTAGTGCATTTCATGCGGCTGTGGACATCAACCCGCAACAGTTGAAACTAGTACAAGGCTGAGAGAGAGAGAGAGAGAGAGAGAGAGAGAGAGAGAGAGAGTACAGATCATAGAGCAAATGGCTTTGAATACACGTCAAACGGTTCATAAGAAGTTAATTGTGGTTCCTGCAGCAATAAAGAAGCAATCTTAGTTATCATAAGTGTGGTGATCTAGGGCCTAAGAAGCATACACACGAGAAAACAAGCACACATAGACACAAGATTTACGTGGTTCGGCTTTTGGCCTACGTCCATGGGAGAAGACGAGGAGAGTTTTCCATTATGCAATCAGAAGAGAGTTACATCACAAAGGCTGTTGCCTTTATTTATAATATCAGCCACAAAAATCCTCGTACATCAATATGAAAGTAGTTTCAAATAGACTTTTCTGAATCCAGGCTGGGGCCTGAATTTTTAAGTCCAAGTAGGATTCGGGAGAGGCCTGGGTACACGAATAACATAATAGTGTTGTGTCATGTATATAAAACTAGGATTTAAATGCACTTCAGAATGTATAAAATGCCATATGAAATTTTGGTATCCAGGCCCATCTCAACCTGAATTGTACTCGGGTGATTTTAAATTCCAGCTTGGACTTGTATTTCAAATTGCCTCAATTGCCTGAGCCCAGGCTCATGCCAACCCAGATTTGGGGCTGGAATTGGGTTGTCCCAATAACCAACCTGACCTGCTTGAGTTGCACCAAGATTAATGGTGATTTGAAAATCTCTTGTATGACACCTCCAAGGAATAAGCAAGGAAAAAAAAAATCCGAGATCATTCAAGTATTTGAAACGGTCATTGGAGGATGGTCAAGAGGCCACAACAGAATTGGGATGTGAGAGATTTGGACAGTAAGAGGGACGGTGGAATTTTGGTATTGGATTCTTTGTATCATTTCAGGTGCATATACTCCATCCTTGTCCATCGCAGTATGTTTGTTAAGAGGATAAGGGGTGATACAAATGAAGAGAGAGCTCAGCCCAGGATGAAAACAAATGAGGACGTGTGCATTGACATGTTTGAGTGTGATGGGAGCCAATACCTGTCTCGACCGACCAGCAAGACTGCCTCCTGTTAAAAGCATGGAGATCAGTGTAGTCACAGGACCACCACTCATTTCATTACTGGTACTACGGATGGTGGCTCGCATTGAATTCAGTATACTCCCATATGTAGCTCCATTTTCATGCTCAATTGCTCGGATAAAACAGTAAGTCATGGCACCTGTTGAAGTTATTCTCGCTAATGCCTGTTCATATGAACAATCAAAGCATTAGCCAAGTTCCAATTTCACTTTTCAGAATTCTGTTTGTTGTTTCTTTAATGCAGCTGAAATTCTGAGTCACAGCTCAACTAGTTTTTGTTAAAATACCATTATAACTGAAGAACAAGTGGGGAGGACTCTAAAAATTGAGGCTTTACCGATGTATCAACAGAGGTTTGATCATCATCACAACCACTGAAAGAAATGGCCTCCCCACCACTAGTTCCTTTCCATACACCTGATCTAGGACGATGGTCCTCCCACACATACTGCCCGCTCCTGAATTCATAAAGAAGACAATACTAAAACGTTTCTGACAACAAAACAAAGCATAAATGGTTTAGAAAATGTTTAAAACATTAATGAAGAAATGAAATTTATCCGATGGTGAAACTCAAAATTATATACACATCAATTCAAAATTAATTGAGATGTCAATATAAGTTCCCAGAAAGTAGGCTGGCAAAGAAACATTCATATACGAAATTGATGATCACATAGCCTCCTGCTGTGGAAGGGCTGTTACTGCTTGGGGTTTTTACTCCATGGCTTTGCAAATGGATACTTCTAATCCATTTGGACAGAAGGTAGTACCTTTGGTTCAATAGCGAAAGGGTACTCTACCCAAGGAAACTTAAACCAAAACAAGATATAATGTGTCCCACTATCTTAGGTAAGTATCTTACAAAGCTTATCCCCTTATAACTAGGGTAATTCCCTTTACTTCAGATCTCACGCTAATCTTATACATACACTAGATAACAACATCTCTTAGTTACAAAAATAATGGTCTCCCACTATAGTTATGGTGGTCTCCGTCTCACGTTAATAAAAAAAAAAACGTATTAAATTAGATTAAGAAGAGCCAAAGCAGTAGAAGTTGGATTAATTTTGTGATATTCATGTATGTAAATGGAGTTGTATGTTTGCCCCTTCCACTTCCAGGTAACTAGGGTTTAGAGACAGAGGAATTCCATGATGATCAAGAGATAGGCTTCAGCATGCATACTTGAGAGAACGGAACCACCTAGAAGATTGAAGAGGAAAAGTTTCCCTTTATCTGTTTAGATTATTTTCAGTTCGATCAATTAAAGATTGTAATTACTTTCTTTTATTCATAGATAGTTGATTTGTTCAGTTGTTTAATTATTTCAGATTTTAAACTATACCCCCTCGCATGTGGGGCTTCGCTCGTGGACAGAAACATGCCAAATGACGATACGTGGACAGAAACACATGGCCAGGGATTCGAACACACGACCCCAGCTCTGATACCATGTCAATAACCAGAAATATAAAAAGCTAGAGTTGTTGGTGAACGATGAAACAATGTATATCAAAGGGTCTTGACTGAGGACGCCAGCAGAGGAACATTTCTTAACAAAGAGAAGTGTAATCACCTACTTATTATAAACAAGAAAAAAAAGCACAACAGCAACACAATTAAGTTCAATAAATGCCACTAACCTATTCATTCTGCAGAGGAATGGCAAATCTAGTACAGTGCCACTATGGCAAGCATCTATGAATGCATGAAGTTTAACCCCATGAGGAAGAGGTCTGACAATGGTTGCATTTATTTCATCATCAACAATCATACCCTGTGTTTTGAAGTCCAAAGGACAAAGGGTTTCATCATATCCATCAACCTCATCCCCAGTATAATTGCGCTGTTGAGATCCATGGCCAGAGTAGTGAAATACTAAAGAATCACCAGGCCGACATCCTTGTACGAGCCAGTATAATGCCATCCGCAGGTTATATTTGGTTGGAATTTTGTAAGGATCAGTTTCTTCTTCTGCAAATCAACTTTCAGGAAGGATCAAATTACAACTAGTTAGAGAAACATTACAGAACCAAAAGAAAAAAAAAAAACCAACCTAAACACCCCAGACTTCTATATTCCAAAATACCAACTTACAAGGAAGACCCATTACAGAGAACCAAAATCCAATTCCATACAAAAATCTCATAATCAACAAAACTTTAGTAGTCACAACAAATCATCAGAAAGTTGTACATGAGTATCATATCAACTTTTGCTAATTGCATTAGAAACAACACTAAAAAGTATTTGGGCATTGAGTATATACATCCAATCCAGACCTGTTAAATTTGATTTGCAGGAGTGTGCTTACTCAAAATCAAAATCTCTACAAAGTTTATATTTCTAAGAAGTGGTGGGTGGGTTGTAGGGAAACTAATATATATATATATATATATATATATATAGAGAGAGAGAGAGAGAGAGAGAGAGAGAGAGAGAGAGGGAGGAGAGAATAAAACCAGTGAGCATGATGATGGAGGATTCGGGGAACTTGAAGCGATTGACGAGGAGATAGCGCATGCACTTGGCATCGTTGATGGAGCCCTTGAGCTCGTGGCGGGTGTAGCGGTAGGAGATGCCGCATACGACGGCCTTCTTGTGGCCGTGAGGGGAGGGAGGGGGACCTCGAGGGGAGCGGTTGAAGGCGGAGGGAGGCGCATCCTGGTGGTGGGAATGGGAAGAAGGGATGGTGTGGGCGATGCGGGTGATGGCTTTGCAGACGGCGCATCTTATGATTTTGGCGCCGGGAGGAAGCTGGAGAGAGATCCGGCAGTTCGAACAATCCACCAGCATGATTGTTTCTTTTCTTTTTGATGGTTTTGGTCTTGTTTTCTTGTTTTCTTCTCCTCTTTTCTTTGCCTCTTGGAATTCTGGAGAGAGAAAGCTATATGTTATCCTCCAACTTCACTTTCATATGTAAATCTTTCAAGCTGCTTTGATGAGTTTAGCCTTTTTTTTTCCTCTTAGAATCTGGAATATTGGAAAGAGAGAAAAAGAGAGTAGTTTTTTTCTTTTGGAATATTGAGAGAGAGATCTGTGTTGACAATATTTGGACTTTACATGTGATCTGAAAAGGGAACCTGTTTGATTCGCTGCTTTGGGCAAAAGGAATATGTTCAAGACAACCTGGCAATGGGTCGGGTCTGGTTCGAATTGTATAAAGTAGTTTTGTGAAAATTCTAGAATTTTAGTTTTTAACCCCTTGTCTAGCAAAAAAAAAAAAAAGGGCAGAAAGAAAGATTTTATTTTAAGCCAACCCGCTCATTAGATAAAGTGACAAGAAATCGACCTTTTACGTAAATGACCAGGGATCAATCCTAGGTGGTTAGGTTATAGATTCATACGTACTGGCAATAGCAAAATATATATATAATTTTTAAACATGATGTAAATTAATATTCACCGAGGAAAATGCTGTACAAGCATACAGATACACAAATATGCACACTCAGATTTTAGTTCCAAGTTTTTCGAAGATGTAAATGTAACGTGCCTGAATGTTCCAATTTTTTGGCTTTTTTTTAGGAAAATATTCATGTGCATCTATCCCTCACAATGTTATGTTGAGCGACAACATAATAGAGTTGACTTTATAACACATCCAAATCATCCACACACATGGAATCCTATTAAGTACACGAAATCTATTGAATTTTCACCTATTCAAATGGATTGAACCGTTGGCACGAGGGTCAATTTTTTCCTTTAATATAAAGTCATTAAATTTGTGGGCCACGGATGAAGGGGTTAGAGGCATAGAATTGACTTTAAATTTGATATATGGTCTTATCCAAAATGTCTCTTCACATCCCCCACAAGTCCCATGATCAGTGGGTCCCTAGGTAGGTCCCATTAAGTCTGTCCCTTACCATGGTGAGGAAAGGATGAACAGGAACATCCCCTTTTTTCATGACCAACAGGCCAACCAAGTATTAATGAAGACAACAAACCTATGGATCTCAACCTAATCCCCTGACAAGTTATGCGCCCAAAAGTAAACCATGTCTGTTGATTGAAGGGGTCGTTTAATCCGATGGTGAGCTCTTCAATGGATGATAACAATCTCAAAAACTATCATGTCTTAGGGTGAATATCCAACAGTCTGTCATAGTTAAGAGTGGATCTGATTTGCATACATTTACTTGACTTACCATAAGCTCAAGTGTATCTAATAATTTCTTTTCTTTCATTATAAGATCATTGACTTAGCTCTATTCCCTTCTATATCAAATTTGAGTCAATTGCTTTCATTATATGATTTTATACATAGGTGGAAGTGGAACCCATTTCTTTTTCTTTCATTACATAAGAGAGGCTTATCTTGGGATATATTTTGGGTACTTGTTCCACCCAATGCCAGTGTCCGGGTATTATATTGAATCCCAGTTTAACAAAACGGTGCAGGTTACACCCAATGCAACATGTAATTATGACACATGGCCTGTCCATCCATTCAATGAAACCCATCACTGTCCAGCAGTTTTGTCTTTGATTTCAGGTTCCTGTTTAGTCCTGGTTTACAGAAAGCTGCACTGCCAAATTTTCACATGAAAAGACAATTTCATTTGAGTCAATTAATCAGAATTAACACCCTTAATTTAATTTGAATAAGGTCATATAAAAATATTAATCCTTTAATAATTACTAAAATATGTAAGATTTCACCAAATCATTCAAAATGTGGCCTTTGATTCCTAGTCAAGGTGGTTAGCCAAGATCTTTAGATTAACACAAGTAGTTATATGTAAAATTGAGAAGACAAGTGGTTATTTATTATTGTCAAAAATTTCCCCAGTAGACAAGTTTAATCTTTAAAAGCACATCCCAAATTACAGGGGGCATATCACTTTAATCAAGTCATCCTTGCCTAGCCTTTATTCATGAAATCCCTGATTTGGCAAATATCCATGTGAGAGAATCCCCTAAACAACCCATTGCATTGGTTTGCTCAACTGTATTCACCAGAGCATTCCTCCCATAGGGAGTTGAAGCAAGTGCAAGTATGGTCTGCATGGGTCAAGTAGATGCATGCCAATCACAGGGGCAGAGGGATGAGAAATATATGGTCTGGACTGTGGGTTAGGGATTCTCTTGCAAAAACATGCTGTGAACACTCCAATGCAGGCCAATCATAGGGATGGGATGGGTTGGAAAGTTACAAGAATGTCTGTGACCGTTCAATTTTGGGCCCTCAAAAAGATGGTTATAATAAAGCTCACAGTGCCCACCTAATATCCACGTTAAAACCTTCTAATCCCATCACTAAGTTACTTTCTGCCAAGTCTAGCTAAATTTTCCTGCTGCTACCTGTATATAGCAAAAAAAAAAAAGGTTCACAAATTTAACTGATAAAAACAAAAAATTGATACATACCTGGATTTAAATTTGTGAAACATTTGCTGTTATCTCTGATGTAGCTGACTCAGATCAATGCCAAGAATTCCTCTAGGCGGATTTATTCATGTAATGGGGACAACAAGGATCTTCTGACATCATTCATGAATTAGAGAGCAACAAGTAGGGGCATTTGTGAATAGAGTTGGGAAGCCAGAAGCACTACTTACAGGGGGGTTATCTAAATCCCTTGAATCAAAATAGAACAAATTGACTAAAAACTCAACAGCTATTAACAGCAAAAGGATAAAAAATCCAACACAAATACAGCATTATGTGCAAGGAAGAGACACAGATTTGTAAGCCAAAACAAAAAAAAACAAAAAACTATAGGGTTCATAAATCAGAGAACTGATAGCTGCCAAAACAGAGCATGACCAGTCAGACCACTACAGAAATTCAGAAAGCTGAGTTGAATATTGAATTTGCTTAGTCTTCATCAAAGTATTTCTCTTCTGCATCTTCAGTCGCCTCCCTGAACCAGTGATCATCCAATGTCTCATCGTCATCTATTTTAGAATAATCTAAATGCTGAGCGTCTTCTCCAGCCAAAAATTTCTGTTGCATAATGTGCGTGAATTGCTCCATCTGATCTTGCATCTCTGCCTCAGATATTGCTTCCTCATAGGGTTCAGCAGTAGTTTGTGACACTTGATCCACTTGCACCTGTAATCACAATGCCAAGCACAAAATGGTAGTAGTCCTAAGCAAAACTAGCCAATCAGGATAAGCTGAACAATACTATATACCAGGTGGGAACATACAAACCGAGGATTTGGCTCGGGATAGATTGGAATGGAGAAATAGAATTCATGTAGCCAACCCCAACATAGTTGGGACAAGGCTTTGATGATGATGCTAAGGTGGGAACATACAAAATAAATGAACCACACTTAAGAATGTCCAATATGGGGCCAAATTTCGGTGACCATAAATAGTAGGGTCCTGTGTCAACTAAAGTTGCCCCATCAATGTTCCCAGTAAATCTGTTCCTACAATCTGGTTTCATCCTCGTTCAGTATGGATCTTTGGCTGTAACTGTCAGTTGCAAGCCACAAATTGTATAGCTAGAACCATCCAACAAGGAAGACATTAGCACAGCCCAAGGACCAATCCTATTTTGGTGTCCGCCAGATAACTGTAACATCGATTTTCTCAATCAAGCATGATACTATGATAGAATATGGTTATTATGGTACCAGCATACACATTTGCATGTAAGGGGCAGTTCACTGCAATATCACGATATTTTAACATCATAATGTTTTAAATTTTATATTGATGGACAAAAGGCAAGAGTGTTGTCAGAACTAGTATTGAGTAGTGTAAATGGAAGTACAGACAGAATTCCCCCATAGAAGTCAGATTCATGTTAACAATAGCTCATGGCTCAATTTGAAGGTGCTCCATGTCACAACTGCAATATTGAAGGTTTGAGTTACGTTACCTTTTACCAATTTAAGAAGAAGAAGTTAGATTCATGTCAAAGTGTTCGGTTCAAGTCACTTCAGTAGCATCCAGTTAACTTCTCTGGATAGGAACAAAATGCTTCAAAAAAAATCAGAAAACAACTGAAGCAAGATATACAACAGCCGAGCCTCATTACAGAATAAGAGAACTACACTGAAATGGGGACGTGGATTAAAGCAAAAGAACATAATACAACAAACTGGAGGCCCAATATACAATTTTAGGTAAACAAAAGACTACGAGAGGCTTGGTAACAGCTCGCCCTGAAGGTCCTTTCATAGATACCTATTCAAACACTGGCGGGCAGCAGACTGTCTCTAAAAGAAGTATCTTATTTATCAGTATCTGACAGCAATATTACAGTACACGCTGAAAATTTAAAAAGATTTTAGCCATCACTGCCTCCACTGTCCAGATCATAGCAACCTAACACGGTATTGTTCTTCCACTTATCCCCTTCTTCATTTCTTTTTCCTTATTTTTTAAATTTCTTTTGACTGGCAACATGACTCGAACACACATCCTCGAGGTTGCAAGTTGCAGCGGTGAGAACCTTCTGCTTGGCCACAAGTAATTAGAGATTTTTTCTGAATATTTCAATTAGAGACTTCCAAGGTGGATATTAGTGTGGAAGAGTTTGCTCATGTTTGAAATAAACACGCAGTTTTATTTGATCATTTTACTGCACATAGTAGCTGCGATTTGCTTCGAATTTCTCTTATGAAGTTGAATAAATTCTAGAGAATTACACATGGTATGTTGTGACAGTTGATATCTAAATTAGATTCTAGAGCAATTTGTGTTGTACCATCACTTTTCTACTGGATTTGGTTGCTTGACCACTGCCAAAGGATTGTCTTGAGCCTCCATATGACATTACTAGGATTTGTTTCTTTCAGTCTGTTTGAATTTCTGTGAACACCAACTGCTTGGAGAATTAACTAAGCTAGTGTCCCCATTTAACAAACTCGGACATCCTTCAATTGTTTTGGGAGATTCACATAAGTAATTTATAAGGGATAGTATATCAAGAAATCAAAATATCTGTATGTGACAATACCAATTGATCAAATAAACAAAGGGGGGGCTTTTTTTTTTTTTTTACCTCGGCCAATCGCGGACCTTCCTTTCCTTTCTCTGCATCTTCCTGTGCATTTTCATCTTCTTCAACTTCCTCTTCCTCCTCCTCCTCTTCCTGTTCTTCTTCCTCTTCCACCATTTCCTCATTATTACCCACCCAATCTTTCTCAAGAATGCCCAACCTCTGCTGCTCTCCTCTAATCTTCGCAACCAGAGTCGCTTCCTCGGCCCGCCGCAACAGCGTCTCGGACCACCGCTCCCCAGGTCTGGACAGACTCCTACTCGTGGGATCCTGGAACTTCCCCACATACTCATGATGCAGATACGGCTCCCGCTCTCTCATGGCGTCCTCGGAGAAGTAGTGGCCGTCGCGAATGAGCTTGTTCATGTAAGCGCTGCGCCGATTCTTCACCGTGACGGAACGAGAGTGCAGCTCTTTCGTGGTGGGGATGATCAAGCTCCTGAGATGCTTCAAATGCCAATTGATTTCATAATCGTCTTTCAAGCCGTCAAACTCGTTGAGCTCGAGAGGGGTTAATCGCGTGCCATATCGTTCTAAATGAAGAAGAAGAAGGAAAGATTAGGGTTTTAGAGATGAGAAGGAAAGATGGAAGGGGGGGAGAGTAGTAGGGTTTAGGGGGGTTTTTACCTAAGAAGACGGCAGCGTCTCTGGAGAGGAGATCGAAGAGGATGGATTTTCGGAGGGAAGAGTCGTTGGAAGCATCGTGTGAAAGAGAACGAGGGAAATAGAGGCCTTGTAGCTGAGAAAGTCTCTCTGAGATGCCTTCCTTGGCTTCGCTGCTCACAGCCCTCTCCTGCATCTCTTTCTCCCTCTCTCTAATCCTCAATGTCGTTTGCTTTTGGAAATGGCCACGTCCTTTCGTTCTTATTTATTTCACATAAATATAATACTAAAATGCCACTTTTGAGGTGTTTTTGGGGCTTTATTTTATGAAGCTTTATGAATTCATAGATGGAAATTTCTCTTCGTTTTGGCTGGAATGGCCTAAATTTTTTCGTTTCAATCCTTTAAGCTGAAACAGAATGGGTACTAAAAATATTCGGTTTGAATTTCGATCATTTCAGTTGTCCATTCCGATCAATTTCAGTTTTTATAACAATTTTCACTTTTTTTTTTTTTAAAAAAATTCTCAATATTCATATGATGAAACATGCATGATTTCTAAATTTTTTTTAGAGGTTTTTACCCGAAAAATCCCTTTAGGCTCATTGAAGATCAAAAATGGCTCAGAAAGTCTCCATGCACTGTAGTGGTCCTAGAAGCCTCATTTGGTGTAATTTTTTCAGTTTTTCCTGAGAGGGGATATCGCCGCTCCTCTTGTATGTTTACAATTGATCTTTTTTTCCGTTTTTTCCCTTTTCATCTTCCTCATTTCCTTCATCTCCCCCATTGATCTCAACCCAACTGGTCCAGCACTCCCTATCGATTGCAATGCTTTTCTTCCACCTTTTTTCACATCTTAACAAACACGGGGTCTTTTCCAGTGTCTTCTTCCTAACTCGTTGGAGATCAATGGGGTTTGTGCAAAACTCGAAACCCAACCATATTCGATTACTGTAACGTTTAATAGGTGAGGTTTGGGTTTGAGCTTGAGTTGGAGTAGGAGGAAGATAAAGAAACGAGCGGATGACAAAGGAAGAGGAGGGGGAAGAAGAAGAAAAACGAGTAGAGACAATCGCGGGTGAGTGGCGATATCCCCACTCATGATGGATTTTTTTTCCTAAGGATGAATACACCTATATGAGACCTTAACCTTTTATGTGAGGAGATGTCCCTGCTGATGAAGTTTATACGCGATAAGCGGGGATATCCCCTCCCATAATAGGATTTTTCTATTGGATGAACACACCCATGGTGATATCCCCGCTCATAACAGATTTTTTTTCCTTAGGATGAACACACCTATATGAGACCTTAACCTTTTATGTGAGGGGATATCCCTGTTGATGAAGTTTATACGCGATGAGCAGGGGTATCCCTCCCATGACAGGATTTTTCTATTGGATGAATACACCCATCTAAGAGCTACACCTTTTATGAGCGGGAATATCCCGCTCACTCGCGATCGTCCCCACTCGTTTTTCTTCTTCTTCCCCATCCTCTTCCTTCCTCATCCACTCGTTTCTTCATCTTCCTCCTCCTTTCTCCAACTCCAACTCAAGCTCAAACTCAAACCTCACCTATTAAATGTTAGGTAGTCGAATATGGTTGGGTTTCGAGTTTTGCACAAACCTTGCACAAAACCTCCTTGATCTCCAATGAGTTTTGGGCCACGAAGAGGAAAGGGATAACTAGGATCTCCACATGTGCTTACTAGAAGGTGAAAAGATATGGAAGAGGAAGTGTGACCGGTTGGGTTAAGATCAATGGAGGAGGTGAGGGAAAGGAGGAAGGTGAAAAGGGGCAAATGGAAAAAAAGATCGATGGTAAAAGGACAAGAGCAGCGATATCCCCTATTAGTGAAAACTAAAAAAAAAAAATTTATACCAAATTAGGCCTCTAGGACCACTGTGGTGCATGGAGACTTTATGAGCCCTTTTTTTTTATCTTCAATGAGTCTAAGGGGATTCTTTTGGTAAAATCCTCTTTTTTATTATTTTTATTATATATATTTTTTATTTCTTATTATTCCAAAAAGTTTTGTCAAATTTTTGAAAATACCAAAGTATTTCATCTTGGATGTTTAGACTAAAATGATGATCGAAACAGAATTGACAAATATGTTTATGATCCTTTTGAATTTTTAGGATAGGGAATAATAGGTTTATATAAAATTTGTTGCTCTTATGCCTTTGAAATGAATCCACGTTGGATGAGTGGCAATCAACCTTTTGAATATATTTTTATTCTACTATGTCTTGGATTTAAAAAGAATAGAAAGAAAAAGGTGCATCAACTGCCTATGCCATGTTAATGTAATTTATGTAGGTATAGGTATGTTGGATATTGCTTGTTTGTGTACATGCTTATTTATGTACACGGGGACTGACAATTTATTTTACTTTCCATCCTCTATCCGATAAAACATCAGTTCAAAGTGAAGCATAAGTTGAAAAGTATGTATTTTGTCAATATTTCTAAAACCCTGTAAAGATGATGTCGTCCATGTCTATGATAAACGAATGCCCCTTCAAAGTGTTTAGGACGAAGTCGGCTTTTCTTTTTTAATATTGATTTTCTTTATTTCTAATTATAGTTGCCACATTTATTCTTTTTTTTTATATATATATTTTTTGTAATGAGTTTAATTAGAGGAGAAAGTCCAGATTATCGATCCAAAAAGTGGAAGGTTAATATTTGGTTAACACTTTGGTGGCGGTGTAATTTTTTTTATTTTATTTTATTCTTTTCTTATTTCTAGGCCTTGGGCTCAGCCCTAACTTGTCCCAGGCCTGCAAGGGTAGGGTAACTGGCTAAATAGTGCAGGCCCTCCAAGAGTTATGGCCAGCCCATACCCGGCCCTACACATACTGAGGGCTAGTAAGGAGAACTATTGCCCCATCTTGGCCTGGCCCTTTGACAGCCCTAAATGCGGCCCTCAATTTATAAATATCCCATGTACTGAAAATAAATTAGAAAAAAAAAAATCTTAACAGCTTTTTATTTTGTTTGGTCAACAAGCTAATCAATTTCATGTTAAATCTATAAACCTTGTTTGACGGTGCAATTGATCCATCTGGATCCTTCGAAGATGGTTACATTGTGACTATCGATCTAACTTATAATTCCTATAAACCAATAATTAACAAACAATAAGATAGTGGTGATCCACATTTGGCCAAAACTCATCAGAAACATGTGGCTCTAAAGCGTATCGCCCCCACCACACATGATGTTAACCTCTTTGTTTTCTCTTAATTAATCTTCTTCTGTCTTAATAAATTATAATTTCGCGTTCCTGGGGTTGGACATCTGCAGTATTAACTACTTACATCAAAAGATTTCAACGAGAAATGAAGAAAAAAAGAAATGTAAAAAAACACATACAAGAAAGATATTGCACAAATCCAGCGTCGTTAAATCTTAATATTAGTGATTTTCTTCATGATTTAGAAACATGTGGTTTCATTATAACTTGGATTTTAAACATCATGAAAAGACTAATCCAATTGTACATCATGATATCCTTGGTACAAGAAAACGAAGCTGAACGGTTTCAATGATAAAAACATACATTAGATTAAGCAAAGACTAAGGGTCTTTTGGATAATTTAAAAATAAGTTATGCTTCTATGTTTTTGAGTTTTTATTCACATTGGAGCATTTGGTAAACCTCTAGTCGTATTTAATATTTTTAGAGCTCATAATAACAAATTAGAGCTATTGCCTCTAAAAATAAATAAGCTTTGAGGGGCTGCTTCTTTTTTTTAGACCCTTTTTTAGCTAAAGCAAATGGAGGAAGAAAATGCAAGTTTACAAGTACTTCCAATTAAAATAACCTCGCAGGGTTCTCAATATATATCACAAATGGCGGGTTCTACATCGTAATATTGAAAGGTGGGCTCAATTACCCTAATGGAATAAGAGTTTTTTTTTTTCATAATTTTACCAAAAAAAAAAAAGATTAATTGTAAATTACAACTTAAAATTAGAGTTTTTATTTTAGACCTTCGTCTGATTAGCTCTTTTAATTAGATTAGAATACCCAAATGGCCCAAGCATAAACATATGGTTCTCAGCTATTGCTCAGCTGGTTAGAAACTCATCATAAGTGGGTGTTCGAGCTAAAGCCAAACATAAAAATTATAAAATTTATAGTAATTCTGGAAATTGTTTGAAAATCAATAACCAGTCATAATCCTCCAGATTCAAAGGGAGATGGATAAATTGGTTGAATTTGGTAAACTGTAATATGTACATCCAATTAACAATTGATAAAACGACTCAGACCAACCCACTTTTCAAGTAGTCTGATATTTTTAAGAGGCCTCTGGATATCTAATACCATCGTCCGCCCAAAAGAATCTAATTTTTCTTCTGCCTCATATAGTCAGTCATATATTAACCAACTCGACAACCCAACATGGGGAAAGAACTAAGAGGAAAGGTAGAGGAGAGAAGGAAGACTGTCTTTTTTCATGCCCTCCTCTTGTTCTCCTCCCAACATAGGTTTTCTGCTGCTTCAGCAAATCAGAACGGAAAGGGCTCTTTTTCTAGTATCTTCTCTATGTATTGAGCTTTTGTTTCCTTCTATCATCCCTACACTTCTTCCAAAAGTTCCCAAAAGGATGGGTTTTATGATATACAAGATGCAAATGATGCAATTGGTAAACTTTTATGGCACCATCATACAGATTAGATTTCTGATTTTTTTTTATCCAAGTGAGACAAAATGCAGCCTTTCCAATAGCATGACTGGGGTAGAACTTTGGAGTGGAGGCGGCATAAAAAGGGCCCATAGGGGTGCTTTCTATGGTTCCACCAAACAGTGAGGTTCCACTACAACACCAAACCCAGATCACGTCTGACAGTAATCACAAGTCAAGCCAACTCACACAACTCATGGTTTATAAACACCGTCCAATCCCATAAGAAGAAGAAAAAAATAGGAGAAATCGACCCCAAATTGTTTAGCAGCTCCACATAGGAACAGTTGCCCACTTTCTATAGACTTCCTTGGGATGGGATTCATGGTTAAATCCAATAAAAAGATAACCGTGGTGAGAAGTGCAGGACACAAGGTGGAGATGTAGGCCTGACCTTCATTTTACTATGATTTGATTTTCTTTTTTTAGGTTATGGTTGGGAAATGCACTTGGTAACAAAGGTAATACCATTTGATGGCTATTTGTAAATCCTCACCTTTTCTTCATCAATTCTATCTCATTTGAAGGTAAAGCATTACTTGAAATTCCAAGGAATGATGATCGCTTCTGCAAATTGATGAACCAAAAAAATGGTGAAGATCCACAAATGGCCATCAAATAATCTCTCCTTTAGTGGAAAATGCTTTCTCAACCATCACCCTAGAAACTCAAATCCTAGGAAAGTTTAGTCCCATGACATCACCATCTTTGCCCAACCCTTTACCTCTTTAAAACTCTTTTCACTATTCCAAGGAATTCAGGAAATTGGACCCATTATACTAGTTCCTTTCACATACCTTGTATTCACACAAGGGTTTAACAGCCTGAAAAACTGCTACATAATGAGCACAACAGGTTTAACAGTGACTGAAAAACTGCTACATCACAAAAGCTGCTATTTTAACTACCACCTGCCCACACAGCTTGTAAAGCGACATTAAATCCTCCCTCAGTAAGAGCCCTGGTTGGTTCAAGGAGATATCAGTCATGCACTCTACAGGAAGTTCCCAACCAAGGACGGAGCCCAATCAGGCTCAGTGGAAACGAAAAAAACCTCGCATTTAAGGACTTCGGGCTCATTTAAAGTCCATAGAAGTATGACTTATGACAGAAGCAAGACAATCCAACAACCCTAGATGAACATTTGCCTTCATTAAATGATAATCTGCGAAGAATCTATTTTCTAATTTTATCTTCAGTCACCATATTGTTAAATGATGCAATGTCACGAAAAACACCTGGGAGCGAGCGGATGGTTTTTTTACCAATCAAAAATGCAATTCCACATTTTTGCAAATGTTCCAATAGATTTCAATTTCGGTCTTTAAAAATGTAACATGTTTAAGAACAAGCCTGTAAATAACACATTAGAAAATTAAAAGCATAAAAACCAAACAGTAACAACAAAAAACCTGATCCATCTACCACGAGATGATATAAATACTTCCAAGTACCCAACTTTCCACCTGATCAAATGCAAGGTTAGCCTTACATCAGCAATTTCAAAAAAGAAAAAAAAAAACCTATGTATAAAACCGCCACTTACCAGTTGAGGCTGATCACCCTGAGAAGACTTTCCTTAGACTACAAGACTATCGTAGCCCATTAATTGCAAATATCTATCAACTGCTGACTACCTAAGAATTCCAAACTAGACAAAAGAACTGTAAATGCAACTACTGTAGAGAGCATCTATAATGCTTGAGCATGAGCCTACCCCTCCATCCAGGCCAAAAAATACACTGCAGTATACACTGGGTCAAATAGATTGGGAAATGGAAGAATGTAACTCAACAAAGATTTTCCTAAGAAATCAAACACCGAAATAGCAAACTAAAGTGATCGGCCATGTTACAAACCCAAATGGCTGCCCAAAACATCATGAGCATTTCATCTTTTTTTTTTTTTTCTTGTTCTTTTTTGAATGGTATGAGCATTTCATCTTGAGCTCGAAAGAATCAAAAAACATATTCATGCAACATTACAATTATAATGTCAATTGTATAGAAGGTTGAGTTTAAGACGAAAAGGATGAAAATCAAAGTTCAATTGCTCAAAATCATGCTCTAGTCCTAAACAATCAGGGGTTGGCTCTTAAAAGCATCTCCACCAGTAACACCTTCATTCAACAGTGTGCATTCATAATGCTCAACAGTTTACTCTCATATACTATTGCATGTAATGAGAAGTGATAGGTAAATGTAATCACTGTCACATTCTAGTCCTACCCAATTATGAATCAACCTCTACTGCAACTAACCATGAACTCGCAAGAACTAGGTGCCATCTTAATTCAATACCAAACGAAAAATAAACCTGATACATACAGAGAAAGAAAGGAATGAGGATGCATGCAGCCCCATCCGAACCTACCGAACGTTTAAGACATGCTATACTCCGCTTTACAAGGAGCCATACTAACTTAACATAATATTAGCTTGATAAAAGCCTTGAAGTCTATATATGGGCAGAATTTCCCTTTGCCAAGCAAAATGGCCACAAAGTATAAAAGAGAATATTTCCACAAATCAAAGGCGACTTAAATTGACCAAATACATTTCACATTAAACCCGATCTGTCACTTAAGATGGCCTTCTGAACATCATAGACTAAAACCCGATCAGACTAACAACAGAAATATCACACTTTTCCAACTTGTATCACCAACTATTCCCCCACTTTTACAAATTCCATAAGTTCCAAATCCGTAAACAAACAAGAACTCCATCAGTATCACAGTGAATCAGAACATGCTTTACCACAAAGGTTGAATCATCAGCCCCAGGCAAGCATATAGCCATTGCACCTATTTGATGGCAATGCAAGAGAAGAATTGACCCAAATTTGGAAATGATAACGGAAAACACTAATTTTAGAACCGGATCTTCAATGCACACATTCTAATGGCGTCCCAAATTGTAGGGTTTTAACTTAACTCCTAAACGAATTGTGAGGCCAACAAAGACGCTATAATTTCTATATCAGGGTTTTAAAACTCAACCGAGTCCAAGTCAATTCGGCCAACTCGACTCAGACTTGACCATTAATAAGTCAGGTCGAGCCGGACTTGGCCAAGTTCCATCCCAGCTCCTTTTTCCTCTTCTATTTCTTTCTCCTCTTCTTCTTCCAAGTCCCTCCCCTCTCACTTCCAATCCACCATTTTCACACCATTCTTCAAAATCCATCAAAACCCCCCAAACTCTAAATCTCTTTCTTCTATGCCTTCTATAGAGTCCATCCACATCACACCCATCAAAACCCTAAACCTGATCTCTGAATGACTTGGCCAAGTCGCAGGCGACTCAGAATAGGCCTGGTTCGAGTCCAAGTCCAGCTTTTTAATCCCTGTTCTATGACTTGCATCCTAATCCCTAATCCAGAAATTACCACAAACTCAAAAAAATCTACAAATTGAAAAGCAAACGGCCAGATGTAAATCTTCGAATCACTTCAACCATGAAAAGCTAATACAAACTGATCACGTGGGACAAGGGAACAAACAATTAGTTTTTTTATTCCTTTAAAAAAAACCATAAAATGAATATAACCATTTAATGTCAAATTGGTGGTGGAATACTTCCCCATTAAAATAAGCACGTCTTTCCCTTGCTGATCATTCGATCCCAACCCCACCCCCCCAAAAAAAGCAATATGAATAACTTGGCGCTGAAATTTAGCATATGAATGTTGATTGCCATGGATATTCTGCATGAGAGAATTTTATGTCCTCCACAAATACATACTTCAGCTACTGCAAGAAATGGCATGACTTTCAAAAGTTACATGGAAATTTTTAATTCCAGCATCCACTGGTAATCACTTAATAATCCATATGCTCAAATGAACCGTGTCATATGGACATGTAAACTCCCAACTGCATCTTATCTCAATCAAAAGGTCAGCTCTTCCAGCAGGCATAGATCGAAAACCAAAAGATCATGCACAATGCCTTTTTTTCTGGGTTTTTTTTATGACGTGGGTATCCCTGAGGTCTTTGACCCAATAAGACCAATCCCCTGGTCCTGCACAATACCTTTCACCAAACAAAAACAGTTGGCCCAATATTTCAGCCACAGCCACCTCCAGGTACCCACATTAAAAAGGACCATGCCGACAAATGTGTAACTGCTAACCCAAAATTTAAGCACAAAACTCTCAAGTAATAACTCATTTCCAATTAATATGAAGTTGTATTACCGATATGTTTACATGTGAAAAAAGATTGAACCATGAATCCAAGTGTTGCTTATAACTCATTGAAGTATTTATTTCTCACATTTTGGATCAGCATTAGCTGAACCTATCATGGCTTCCATTCAATGGGCTATTTTAACTTAAATTATTTTCTTCATTATATTATTGAAATACCAGAGGCCATCTAGCACAGACAATCCAGAAAGCTTAAGCCATCGAAGAACCCAGAAGGCCCAAGAACATAAGTCTGAAGCACCTTGCACATGATGTCAAATGTCCAGCTCATAAAAACCTTTCTTTTTTTCTGATTCGTAGCTCACGGAAACTTTGAATTAGTAAAACCTCTTTGACCATCAACTAGAGTTCTTACAGGAATATAAATAAATACTCGTCGCATACATAGTGCACCAGAGTTATTCATTTGCTTTCAACTCTAAACCAATAAAATATCCCAAATAGCAGAAAATGCATTGCCAGTAACCAAAGATAATTATCCTGTCTCAGCTTACAGTCCTTGCCTTGTAAAACTCCAACTCAGCATCACAAATAATTATCAGACTAACACAACGTTGATCATGCTTGGCGATAAGTTCACTTTGCAATTCTGTAGGCATCATGTCCAGAGTCCAAACAAATCAAAGCCTACAGCCTCCTATGTTGCCAAATCTGTAATGAATACATCCATGTGACCAAGAGCCCCATGCTCATCAATCAAACTGCTAGAGAAGGCAGAGCACTACCTATCCCGTGAAAATCATCATGGCAAGAAAAATCTATGAAGGAAAAATGACACATGGTTTCTATTGCAGCCGAATATATAAATACATGATAGAACATAATATGCAGTATGCGTACCTCAGTAGTAAGACCCAGAACCAGTGGAACCTAAGTATCCACTTCCACTCAATCCACGATCAGAATACAGTGATGAATAAGAGCTACCACCAACCTGCAACCCAGATGTTCCGAAAAAAATTTGAGTATAAAGAGAAGTAAACATAGTAGAATCCAGATATTTTCTATTAGGTTTGTGGTTAATGATTCCTAATAGCAACAGTGTTTAACGAATGCAATCTAGAAACATACATCAGGTCCACGTGACAGGTAATCACTGCCATAACTTGAGGAGTACATTCCACCCACATCACTGCTGCTCACAGAGCCTGAACACCAAGCAAATGAGCACATGTTAGACTCGACGGAAAAACTGGCTTCAACTTTTAAAATGCCACCAATTGTACAGGTAACCGACTGTGTCATACCTCCATATCCCATACCATGACGACTACTGTATAACCCAGAAGACTCCTCCCCAGTGTATGAACTTCTGCCACCATATCCAATATGGGATCTCCCAAGCCTACAAAAAAGACTCCAATGTGATAAATGTAAAAAAATTGAATCTAGTAATTTACACAGCTGCTTATGTTTGAAAAATGCCAAATAAGATGAACATACCTTTCTGAGTAAGCATCTCCATATTGAGAAGCAGTACCACTATAACCATAATCCAAATGAGCCCTTGACCCACGAACACTAGCATCAGAATACCTTGAAGGAGCATCAGCATACCTTGAAGGAGCTTCAGTGTACCTCGAAGGAGCCTCATCCTACAAGACCAAACCGCCAAACCCAATAACATCAGGAAAAATAAAAATTCACAGTATAATATAATACCGGCCAAAAGAAAAATAGATCAGCACAAACAGATCCTCAGAGAGGAGGGTGGAGGAAGGGAAGGGGAGGGTTGGGGGGGCGGCGGTGAGAAAAGAGAAAGAGTCTAACCAATGCAGAATAGGGACGTTTTGATCCAGATAATGAATCATAATCATGGCCACGTCCTTCTCGGTAACTTGGAGGCACCCTCTCAATCCTTTGGCCATAGCCTTCATCTACATAAGCCGTTGCAGCAGTTCGAGAAGCACTGCGAGGAGCAACATCAGAGTATCCAGATCCACGAGAAGGATAGACTTCATCCCTGTAGGATGATCGCCTTTCTGCAGCAATTCTAGAGCCATACCCTACAGCAGCTCTGCTTCTGGGAGTAACTTCCCCACGTCTGCTAAACTCCCTCTTTGAACTGCTCTTGGGGTAAGAGGGGCCTACTGATCACAAGGAATATTGCATCAGAATTTAGAAATACAGAATAAAAGTTTAAGTCAAAAACTCTTAACATCAGAGTGTTACCAACAAGAAAAATGCAACACGGAAGTATACCTGGTGGTCTCTGATTGTAGGACCTTGCAGGTGGAGGCAAGTGCCTCGCTCTTTCAGGCACTGCAATAATAGGGCGCCTATCCCTACCTACAAATGGCCTCTTGAATCCACGAGCAGCTGAAGGTGCTCCATACCCCCTCAGTCCACTAGAGCTCTGTCCAGGAATTCTGCGCATTGGTGCATGCACCCAAGACCCCCTGCCACCTCGTGAAATCCCTCGCCCAAACCTATGATCTTCTTGGACACCACGTCTCACTCTACCCCTCTGAAGTGGACGTGACAATCTGGCCCTTACTTTTACCTGAAATGATGAATTAATAACATTTTATTACTCCCTCAAATCTCAATCCATTTTTAGCAAACATATTTGAAGTAATAGAAGAATGCAACACACAATTGACAATATAATACAGACCTTCTTGGCACCTTCACCTAGCTCTGCATTGTTGATGCCTGCAGCACAAGCCACCGCAGCATCATGGGTATCAAAAGTAACGAATCCAAAATCCTTCCTCTTAGCTGATGGCATATTTCGGGCAAGATCAACATTTTCAATCTCCCCGAATTTCTTGAGAAGTGCTTTGACGCGATCCTCGTCCCATGAAGCAGGTAGACCATCAACAAACACTGTCTTAACCTGATATAAAAATAAAAAAACAGCGCAATGAAGTTCGTTAAAACAACTAACAAGTTGAAAGTTATTGTCAAGAAACTAATAATGCATTCACTTCACATGAAATACTACAAGAAGAATAGAGCACAGAGTTACAGGCTGCTGGAGCCCCACAGATAATGGAATATAGGAGGGATGGAAGGATCCATTCATGGACCAACTGACGAAGATATCAAAAACAGGATCAATCTCATGCCTCTAACCCCTTGATTTGTGGCCCACAAGTTTACCTCAATCCAGTATTTAGAGGGAAGAAGGGGGAGGAGGGAGAGGGGGGGGGGGGGGCGGGGCGGGTTGTTACATCATAAGGTGGGCTCTACTATGTTTGCCCTCACCATAAGAGGGTGAGAGTTCTCATAGGAATATATATATATATATATATATATATATATATGCTCAGGATAGATTGGAATGGAGAAATAGAATTCATGTAGCCAACCCCTTTGGTTTTATATTTTTATACACACACACACACACACACACACACACACCCCTACACCTGTGCACTCTATTGACAGTTAGAACAATACAGACCCAAAACTGTGTTGTGTGTAGACTTTTTTAATCTTTAACTGGTGATTTATAGAAACTTCCACTTAACCAAACAATAAGCTTGGCAGAACCCAGCATAAAAAGGGATCAAATTTGATGCATACCTTTGCCATAATCTCATCGTCTGGCTCAACAAAAGAGTCTGCAAAGGAAACCTTGGCAGTCCTATCAACTCCAAACACAACATCCCTCTTCGTCAAACACTTAAAAGCATTCATGGCATCATTACGGGATGAGAACTCCAGAAAAGCAAACCCCCGGTTCAACCCTTTGTTGCTGGTATCTTCAACCAAGGTCAAGTCCTCAACCTTTTCAACTCCATAATGTTTCAGCTTTTCTTTCAACTGAAAACAATTTGATTTCATGGTATGGTCAGAGTAAAATAAATGCCCAATTAACATTCCAGCCTACAGACAGTGAATAAATGCCCAATTATATATTCCATCCACTTACAGCTTCCTTTGTCCATGTCTTGCATATATTACCCAAAAAAAGCGTGTCATTGTCTTGACTTGGGGTGACACCACACTGTTTCCCCTTGACCTGGAATAGGTGTTGTAGATCATTCAAATAAATGTGCAAAAGAAATTTACAAGCAACAAAATTCAAGTAAATATACCATACCACTGGGTTCTTAAGCTCTGAAACAGCTCGTTTTGCTTGTTCAACAGTTGCAAAACGTAAGAATGCAAAACCCTTGTTTTTCCTTGTCTGTGGATTCATCATCAACCTGACTTCAGTGACTTCACCTACTGCGCTAAAAACTTTCCTGAGATCTTCTTCAGATGCATCCTTGTCCAAGCCCCCAACAAAAACTTCAAACTCCTTCCGCTTACGACGTTCCTTAACAACCTCATGATGTTCTTCTTCCTCAACAATATCATCATGTTCCTCAGCATTTTCAGCATCTTCTTCACCCTCATCACCATCACCTTCCATTTCCTCATCTACCATATCAACATCCTCTTCACCTACATCCGCCCCATCGCCCTCTTCTTCCTCACCTTCATCCCCCTCTTGACCGGCCTCATTCTCAATCTCCACTTCATAATAATCCCCACCTGTCTCCTCTTCAGGTTCATACTCAACATCATTATCATCCAACTCCAACCTCTCACCTTTACCATCATCATCAAAGGCATCATTGACACCCTCTTCCTCTGTCATGAAAACAGCTAAAATCACTCATTTGCAACCCCATTCAAACCCAATCGTGGGTTGAAATATTCAAAAGATTCCGGCAGAACATAACATAAATCCAACTATGGGCAACAAAAACTGCACATAACATTAGAATATAAATACTATAACGCAACAACAACCGGTGACAAAAACATAGTAGTGCCAAATTTAGTTCATGTCAGCCAAATTGGACAAAAATTATTTGTTTCAGTTAGTTTACCGAAATGAACCACCACCAAATACTGGGTTAGGAATTCAGGAATGTTTGGCAGATATCGGTTTTGAATTAATTGATTTCGGCCAAACATGCCTTCAGCTGAATCTCACATGATCGTATTTCCTTCATTCCGAAGATAAATGAATAAAAAAAAAAAAAAAACTATATTCCATTCACTAAGATTTTGTTTACTAGGACGATTGCCTGTTTCCTCCTCTAAATATTTAGACACTTTTTACCAGTTTCTCAAATAAACATTAATTTCTATTTTTATTTATTTTGAAATGGACTCTAATAATAAATACTGAAACGCTAAAACATTTATTCTGGGTAAAAATCGTATGCAAGTGAACCCAAACCCGAACCTGAGCAGCCCCAGCCTGAATTGTAATTTCCCTACCCTAGTGGAACTTTGGATAAGCTGGACTGACTCGGGTTGGATTGGGTACCCAATTCTTTTTGTTTAGTTTATTTTTCAAAGGGTATAAAATGAAGAAAATGTATATATTCCATATGTTATACAGTTTATATACTGTGTTATACCATAATACATAAGTATATAAAAAAAGCAGAGTACCTGGGTTGAATTAAGGTAATTAGAGCTTAAAAACCCATGTGTGTTCCAAAATTTAGGTCTGAGCCCAACCCAAACCTGAACAAGCCCAGCCCAAATTTCACTTTTAGTCAGCCAAGCCATGCAACTTCGATTTGGCCCAAGTAAACTGCACCACTCCCGCTGACAGGTCTAATGGAACTCTCAAAACAGAATTACAATATAATATATATAGTCTACATAATGGAAATTATATCATAGTGGAAAATAACTTTGAAACTCTACAAGATAGAAGAATAAAATCTGGACACACCAATGCCACAACAGAAGCCAACCACCATCCTTAGACATAAAAATGTGCAGAAAGGATATTCTTTTTCCTCAATTTTAGCAATGCATTGGGGAGAAAAAAAAATCCGGACTCAACATACAGAGCATCTATCTAATGGAGGACAACTCTTTACATCAAAGATAACATGCTAAATCAAAACAAATGATAAATGAAAACCACCATCCAAATTATGCAAAAGAAAAAAAAGAAAAAGAAAAAAAAAAGAAAGAAAGAAAGAAGAAAGAAGAAGCTAGAGATAAGTTTCTAATCTATTACCCAAACTCTGAATATAACTGTAAGTTTATTGCCTCTGCTTGAGTATTTTGCCTCAGGCAGCAGATGTGATTTTTGCCAGACAAATTTGAAGTGAGCCAAAGAAAATCATTCTCATTTGTCTTCATTTCGCCTTGTATAAGGTTTTGTATTGACTAAGTGAAGGCATGCGACAGAGCCTACAATGTAGATGTGGTTATTTTGGGGGACATAATAAAAAAAAGCTTCCCTAATGGATAGATATATTAAAATCATGGAAAATATAAATGAGATGCACTAACAATGTCGGAACACTCATGGCATCAAATACGAGCTCTATGCTGGAGTTTTTTTTTAGTTGGACAGCAGAAAGGGTCCTCTTTGAACCCCTGTGTTTGCCATCATGATGATTACAAAGTATCCAAAATGAAATTTCCAAACTGTAGGATGTTTGTAGATGGTAGCTCAGTAGTTAGTCAAAAGCCAGTTGACTAATAGTTGGAACACTGAAAAAACACGAGTGAAATGGGTTGAAAACTAATGGATTATAAACAAAATAAACGGATGTAAATTTAGAAAATTAAAGAGTAGAGAAGTTGAGATGGTTACGAACTCACGATCTTCAACAACTTAGTACTAAATTGTGGAAAATTGTTCTACGATGACCCCACCTTTGATAATTCCAGCCTCTTGTTTTTTTTTATTGGTATAATTGCAGCCTCTTGTCAACCCATGATCTGGCATCACGCCTAATTTTATACTCTTTGAACCTTTCACTCATTGTTGGATTGAATCACAAAAAAATATACAGTAACGATGCCAATAGTTATCGGAACCGACGATTCGTACCCCGAATCTTAAGGAAAACGATTCACATCTTTGTAATGAATCCCATTTACAAATGAATCTTAGACGATTCGATACCCGTTTCATTGAATCTTACGATTCAAGCGATTCGACTAAGCAATAATGGCTATAGCCAATAAACTAATATTAATAATATTTTACCTTTTCACTTCTTTATTCTCTCTTTCTTTTATCCCTTGTATTTTTTAAAGGTTATATAGTAGTTAATGAAACCTTGTAATAATTTTTTACGGCTTTGATAAGGTCTTAAAGATTAATAAAGAACATGCATTTAACTAAAGCATTCGACTGTACGTATGGTGCTTGTTTATATCTTCTTCTTTTTTTAATCTATTTTGATTTTTTTTTTTCATGAACACTTTCTTAACTTTAAGAGATATCTTACCGTGTAAGATTGATGGTTTTGATTTTATTTTATTTTTATATTTTGATTTAAAGATTAAAAAATAAATATTGATATTTTAAACTTATTTAATTATTTACACATCATTTATTTCATATATATACATAATAATATATGTCATGATGTTCCTGATATGATTGTATGATAGACTTACTTGTAATAATATTTATATATTTATAATACTATAAATGGAAAAATGAATGGTTATGCATAATTACTTTTTTCTTTTTCTTTTAATTTTTAATTATTTTTCATTTTTATTAGAAAAATAAAAAATCCTACAATTCGCTTCGATTCATGGGTATGAACGATTTGCGATACAATTCCAATTTTGAAAACAGACCTTTCCATCTGCCCCGTTCCCACTGACAGACAATCATCTAAGTGGGCCCCACAAACTACGTATATTTCTGCTCATAGGAGAACATTCTCCCTAAATTGTGTTAAGAGTTCGATATGTAACAGCCTTTTTTTAATATGAATTTTATTACTCCAGAGAAAATAACAGCAAAGAAGGGCTAAAGGCCAAAAAAAAAAAAAAAGGAACCTAGCCAAGCGCCCAGGCCCAATAAAAAAGTAACAAACACCTACGCTAAAAACCTAAACATCGAAAAAGAAACTATGCATAAGTAATAGAAAAAAAATGAAAAACTCCTTTCTTTGCAAGACCGTCCATTATTCAAACCCCACTCAATTACCAAGAAAGAGTCCCCTTAAAGAATAGCATTGTATCCTCCATTCCTCCCATCCTACGCAACTTGCAACATCCTACCAAAAGAGTAAAAACTTCAGCTTCATTAGCATACGTGACTCCACTGGTCCCAAAAGCTCCTACAACACTGTCATTCCAATCCCTAATGATACCTCCAATAAATCCAATACTAATTGATTGAATATAGCTACCGTCAAAATTCAGCTGTAGGACTCCCATTGGAGGGTCATCCAGAAATCTCTATGCAAAGTGTTTACACACCACCTCCCCTTCAATACCTATTGAGACCAAAGCAACTCCTTAAAACTCATTTCCTTGGATACTGACCAGACAATGGACTCAACAATCACCTCCATTGATTTGCTTTTGTTCCCGAAAACTCTGTTTTCCTCTCCAACCATAGCTCCCAAGGGTAGCATACAATATTAACCTCCATAAAAACCCACCACATACAAACTTGCACCCCAAACGCCACTGACAAAAATAAATAACTGTCCATGGTATGACCTGTTACATATAGAACATATTAAGTATTGTTGTCCAAACTCTATGAGCAAAGAGACAACAGATCATCAAGTGAGACACGGTTCCCTCATCTTTTAAGCACACAGGACACCCATAGACTATAATATGATTTCTTCTTCTCAACTTCTTGATAATCAGAATTTTATACCACTCGCTGCCCAACAGAAAACCAACACTCTTGAGGAACTAAAGGCTCCCAAAAGCGTTGCAAAAAATAAATAAAAATGAAGCTATGCAAAACAAAATGGATAGTTAGGGTTAGACGTAGCTAGTTGGGATCATCACAAGCTTGACCAAGTGCAGAAAAGCCAGTAGGGTCTCCAAGTTTCTCCAACATAAGATCCATCAATTCATCTTAAAGGTGCTGGCCTATGGGCTCCATTAAAATTGCCCAAACCATCTCAAACATATCCCTTCTATTGGAACAACCAAAAGTTTCCTCTTACGTGTTACTCCTAGCACTGTCCTTTCTTGTAACTCCGCACATCCATTTAGCTTATTCTCGCTTCTTCATTACCCAAAATTTAGGTACATACAACAAGTAGGTCCAACTCTCGATTTCTAAATATACCCCTTTGGTCGGGCCACAAAAGCAAATTGCTGAAGCACTAAGAAATATAAGGCTCTGATGACTACCAAAAACAAAGAAGAAAAAAAAGGTTTCAGTTAATGCAGGTCCCAGTTTCCTAACCCACTCAATCACAGTGGATTAGTTATATACCTGCAATGACCAAATCAACCACAACTTTGGAATGCACCAATCCGCACTCAAAACAATTATGCCCCCGGTCCAAGAGCACAGAAAAGCAACCTTTAAAAGCCCAAACTGAAAACCCATGTAAATCACACATAAACATGCACTTTCAGTTACAACCATATAAAAGGACTAAGAAAAAAATAATCTTTCAAACAAAAAAAACACAACTTTCTCATAGTTTCAACAGCCCGTTGATCAAAACCATCAATCAAAAAGAACATACAAAACAACCCATCCAAATATGCACCAAAACCAAAGAAAACATGAATCAATAGTCATAACAATAATAACAATAGCAGATCAACAGTTTGGAACTCAAAACCACATCAAGAATTAAAGTCATAAAAGAAGGAAAAAAAGCCCTAGATTCAAAACATCATAAGACGCTAACCTTTCGCTGGAAGAGATCCGTTAGGCTCGGATTTGGATTCCACTTGGGGTTTCGAAGGCGATTCCACTTGGGGTTCCGAAGCCTTCAATTTCTTTTCTTTTTGTTGGACGACCTCTTCCACCGCCTTAATCTCTTCTTTGACTTCGGCCACGGAAACCGAAACCGAAACCGAAGCCTCGTCGATCTTCTCTTCGGGAGGAATCTGCTTTTTCCGAGAATATTTAGCAGCTCTGGCCGGGGTTTTCTTCACTCGAGGAGGCATCGTTGATGAAATTCCCAAATCTCCAAACAACGGGCGAGAAGAGAGAGAATGGAGAGAAAACAACAACCCTAGATTTCCCAAAGCGCAAGAGCAGACGAGCTTTCTCGCTTGCGGAGGAAGGAGAAATAGTGCCCTAGGTCGTTCGCATCTATTATATATAGGGAGTCTCTAGGGTAGAGACATAAATATCGACGAGATCTTAAGATTGCCACGATATTATCACGTTTAAGGGGAAATATCAATTTAATATTCCAAATATCTTCTGATACTGTTAAAGTGGAAGGTTTTGATTTCAATTTTTTACCAGATTACTTTTAATTTTGACTTTTTTAATTGAGTGATGAGGGTAAAAACAAAAAATATATACATTTGGAGATTTAATCTAATTAGCCTACCCATTACACCATACAATTCTTATATATAATTATTTGTCAAGACAATGTCAAAAATAGTTAACTGAAGTCATGTGGGTCCTGTCCGTGCTCAATACTGATTGTTGTGCTGGTTAATATTTAGAATTTTGATCATATTATAAAATATTAAAGAGAAAGGTTTTGGCTTTAATTTTGACTCTCGATTGGGGTTTTAATCGTAACATATTCTGTTTTTAAATCTTCTCTCCCCACTCGTGCATCTACTTAGGTGGCGTTTGGCGTCTCTTATTATTGCCTCTATTTGTCTTAAAACTGTTTGTAACAGTTTTAAGACTGTTTGGGAACTCATGCTGCAAACTCTATTTGAAATGGAGTTTAGATAATTTGCCTCCATTTCAAGAAGCCAGCAAAAGGGCAATATTTGAATCAGTGGTTTGTGTATGAAGCGGAAAGACACACATTGCTACAGTAAAACGGACGTCCTCATGGGACAGTCCGTTTTTTCATTTTTTTTTTTATTTATGAGACCCAAAGTCATGATCCGGACCACTAGATATATGAAGAAGGTCAAACACGGCCACGTGTCAAAATTTCAACCGTTGATTTATCTCGGATCTCGAGATATTTCCAAAAAATCGTGAGCCATTTGATCTAATATTCTGGACGTTGTGGGCCCCATAATCACGATCCAATCTGTTGGTTCTCTTTAGAGGGCCAAAAACGGCTATGGGCCCAAAAGTGAGCCTCTAATTCAAAGTGGATCTTGAGATATTTACAAAAACGTTTTTGACCGTTGATGTCCCATGCATTATTGACTGAGCCTTGAAATTGTACATAGGCAGCGTGGTTTTTTTTTGTTTTTTTTAAATTCAGGCGCCATAAATCATGATCCTAACCATTGGATATATTCAAAAGATCATTCACGACTATGGGTCCAAAATTTAGCCGTTGGATCATCATAGATTTTGAGATATTTACAAAAAAAGACAGACATTTATATATACTTTTTTTTAAACCATTGCCCCCAAATGCAAGATCCAAACCATTAATTCTCTTTGTAAGGTTAAACACAACTATGACTTCAAATTTCAATACTTGGATCCTCATAGATTTTGAGATATTTATGAAAAACTTTTAACCATTGTTTTAAAAATGTCTATTTCAATCATTTTTTTTGTGTTACCAAACAAATTATTTTTACACCATCTATATCAAACAGGGCCATTTGAAACAGATCTATTCTATAGAGATCTATTTTATATAGATAAGATTTGCCAAACAGGGCCTTACTTTATTTCATTATCAAAACCACTTATAACCACCCCACACTTTTCTTTAATTTACTCCATTTAAATCCAAACACTACCACTCCCTTTCCATTGAAATTCTCCTCTTTCCACCACTAGCTCTTAAATTATATAAATAGGCGCTCTCATGACCTTCTTATTCTTTTGTTTTCTTTCTAATATTTATGAAATTTTTTAATGCATGAATATTTAAACTGCAGTAAGTGACATATTCGTGCTCGGCACGGGTTTTTATGCTCGTCAATTGCTTATAGCTATAGGTATCTTTTGATATTTTAGCTCGTTCATCTCTACTACGTACCTATAGTTGGTGTATTATTTATAGCTTGGGTTTTTATGCTACTGTTGAATTCCATTCACCAGCATATCATGTTAAACTAATTTATATTTTTTATAAAGTCCAATAATGTCCTCACCCTAAACGTAATCTCACTGCAACTAGTAGAAGATTAGCTCAAACCCATAAAAATCCAACATAGCCTCACTGCCAATGCCATCACTGTCATGTAAAGCTCAAAAATGTGTGAAGACAAGGTTGAATAACTCCATTGTGACTTTTTTTTTTTTTTTTGAAAAGGAATAGCTTCATTAAACTTGATCAACAGCCAAGAGGAGGGGATGAACCCCAGACCCCTCGACCAGACACAGAACCAGCTGCTCGTGCAAGAGCATGTGCCACATGGTTCGCTGATCATCGAGCAAAAGTAAACTTACAATTGCCTAAATCCGTTGATAGGATTTTACAGTCATCTATAATGAGACCGAAATAGGATAGATCACTATAAGAGCCATTTAAAGCTTGTACCACCAACTGAGCATCCATCTCTGTTGTGATATTGCACAGCCCCATCTCCTTAAGCCAGCTTAATGCCTCTCTACAACTCAGTGCTTCCGCCATAGTAGGATCCTTTCTCCCATGTAATACTCCATTTTTCGCTGCAATCATGCTGCCCCTCTCATCACGCACGACACACCCAAAACCCATACAATCCTCACTCTCAAAGATTGCTGCATCTACATTGCATTTCAGCTCACTTCTATCCGGTTTCAGCCATTTGTAATAGAGGTTTTGTCTTTGGTGATTATTCCCCCCGTGCATGGAACTCCATTGTGACTTTGTTTAATCGTTAATGTACTAATTTGCCACTACTTTTAGTACAATTTAGAAAACTCCCCCCCACTTTCCTCACATTCAGGTATAAATTGGACATTAACATGATTGAGTCACAATGTCAATAATCAACTCGCGATGTCGAGTATCAACTCGTGATGAGAATCAACGTGAGATGTCAAGAATCAACTCGTGTTGAGTATCAACTCGCAGGTTTCACTAACAATTTTAAAGCCGAAGTAACGATTTATGTGAATGTATGAGTTGAACCATTCCATTGTAAGCTTGTTTAATGATGAATTTACTCACTGCGACAGTGCGACCCTAGGGGTGGTAATTTTGCCCCGCCCCGCCCCAGCTTGCCCGCTCCGCCTCGCGAAGGTTTTCCCCGCCCCGATCCTTAGGTGGGGCGGTGCGGGGATGAGTTTGCTCTTTTCCCCGCCCCGCCCCATTACCCTGCCCCGTGTCCCGCCCCGTACCCCGCCCCGCCATTAAATAAGTTTATATATATACATGTATATGTATATGTATGTGTATGTATATATGTATATGTGTGTATATATATGTATATGTATGTGTGTGTGTGTATATGTATATGTGTGTAACAATCTAGAATATATTAATATATTTTAAATAAGGTAAAACATTAAAAGAAATGAAGTTTGGTCTAGTGGTAAGGCAAACCTCTAGTTACTCCCCCACCCAAGTTCGAATCCCGACTCTTGCACATTTAAAATTTTTACAATTAAGGGGTGGGGCGGGGCGCGGTACCCGCGGAGCAATCGGGGTATGGCGCGGCGGGGATGAGGCATATCAATTACCCCGAAGGGCGGGGTGGGGTAAAAGAGGGGCGGGGCGGGGGCGGGGGCGGGGAACCCTAATTCCGTCCCCGATCCGCCCCGTTGCCATCCCTATGCGACCCTTGTCTTAGTATAATATGGTGGAGATTCTGTTAAAAAAATTAAACATTTTATTATAAAAAAAAAAAAAAAAAAACATCGCATTCCTTTCCACTACCTATTCGTAACCTTACTTTAACTACAGTTTATAGAGAAATAGCTATAAAGTCAAGCATATTTTCCTCCACGTTTACCGCTTTAAAAGATGAGTTTAAAATAAATATTAACTACTCACGACATTCATAATAGACTAGTGTAAGCGCACAAAAACTCACAGACCCGGGGGGGTGAATTTGCGGCCCACTGGAGGAGGATGGAGAGTTCAACTCCTCGATGATGATAGGAGAACCGATGCCTCGTGCCTGAAAGGGGAGGAAGAAGAAGGTCAGAGGACCCTGGCTTGGGCAGCGCAGGGCTCTCCGATGCCTTTGTTAGTTGCAGGTGCAGGACTAGAACAGAGGTAGGAGGTGGAGTTTTAGAGGAAATGGCATACCAGTGAGTGTGGTGTTATTGGCCCTTTTGCTTCTGGAGCCGTTGCTGTGTATACATAGAGGAAGAGAGGGGACAAGAGGGAGGCTCTATCAGAGTCTGATCCCATCACACCCACTCTGCAGTCCCATCGGGCCTGACTTCTGGGCCCAGTCCCATCAGACCATTGTGAGCCATGCACCTGGCAGGGGTGGATAAGGGGGAAGAAATATCCCCACACAAAGCCCCCCAGCTTTTAACTTCTTTAGGGTGCTCCAACCCCTTGGAAGTTTGAAAGCTAAATAGCCTGAGCAACACGACCTGCTGGCTCGTCACCAGAGGTGCAGTCCTTCGCCGTGTAGGCGGAAACTGGTGCGTAGCCGAGATGAGGGACGTAGCTGGCTAGTACTGTTACCGGAGCCAGTATGATTTTTTCGAAAGCCGGTGCCACCACCGAGCTTGAGTTTTTCGACGCTGGTGCCATCACCGAGCGTGATTTTTTCGAAAGCTGGTGCCACCACCGAGCTTGATTTTTTCGACGCTGGTGCCATCACCGAGCGTGATTTTTTCGAAAGCTGGTGCCACCACCGAGCTTGATTTTTTCGACGCTGGTGCCATCACCGAGCGTGATTTTTTCGAAAGCTGGTGCCACCACCGAGCTTGATTTTTTCGAAATCGGGACGTAACTGGCTGGTACTTTTACCGAGGCCAGTGTAATATTTTTATCAAGGCTGGTGGCATCACCGAGCCTGATTTTTTCGAAAGCTGGTGCCACCATCGAGCTTGATTTTTTCGACGCTGGTGCCATCACCGAGCGTGATTTTTTCGAAATCGGGACGGAACTGGCTGGTACTGTTACCGGAGCAAGTGTAATATTTTTATCGAGGCTGGTGGCATCACCGAGCCTGATTTTTTTCGACGCTGGTGCCATCACCGAGCGTGATTTTTCCGAAATCGGGACGGAACTGGCTGGTACTGTTACCGAGGCCAGTGTAATATTTTTATCGAGGCTGGTGGCATCACCGAGCCTGATTTTTTTTTTTTTTGTTGATATATGTGCATGACATCTCTCATATACCCATGACAAGTTACATATACGTGTGGTATAAGGTGGTGGCCCATGTGGACTTTTTAAGGTGCATGTGTTACAAGTGTAGTAAAACATTGGAACTCAGGGGAGTGGATAATAAGATCACCAATTGGGGAGGTCACTAGGATCACCAAACCCATGAATGATGTCAGGGGAGTGGATAATAAGATCACCAATTGTGGTGGTCACTAGGATCACCAAACCCATGAAGTGATGGTAGAAAACACATAACCCAAATCCCAACGTCCCAAATTGCACCATTCTCCTCATAGTCCTTCTCAAGTGCAGCGAGATCCTCACGTGCCTCAGAGAATTTTCCTTCCTCCATCCCCTTATCCACATACCAGTGCACAAAAGCTCACTTTGCATACATCAGATCAAACTTGTGATCAATCCTCGAGAAAACTTCAGCAACACTGGTGGTGGCAACAACAGCATTGACATCCTTGGGGACCACATCGCCACGGTACATGAGGCAGCAGGCCATGTACTTGCCATGGCGAGGGTCATACTTTCCCATCATGGAAGATGGCTCAAATGCACTGTTGGTGATCTCAACCACAGATAGCTGCTCATGGTAAGCCTTCTCGACTGAGATGACCGGAGCACAGGATGAGAGCATGAAGTGGTTCCTTGGGTAAGGGACAAGGTTGGTTTGGAATTCTGTAACATCGATGTTCAAAGCACCATCAAACCTCAAAGATGCAGTGAGGGAAGAGATCACCTGCGATACAAGGCGATTGAGGTTGGTGAGGGTCCACCTGGGCAAAACCATTTTCGTCTCCTCTTTCTCGTTCTGCTGCTGGGATCTGCCGGGATGGTGACCTCAGCCGAGATGGTGACGTCTGCCAAAAAGATGACTCCAGCTGAGACGGAAGTCCTGCTGACATGGTGCTCACTGCCGAGCTGACCCAACTGAGTTGGACGGAGCTGGGAGGCGTCTGCAAATCAAGCCGCCGAGATGGGTGCTGCAGAGATCATCGGACTGAGCTGCCGAGATGGAGCGTCCGAGCTGGGGAGCCTCTGGCGATCTGGCTGGGAGGTTTTGGCAGAAATGGTGGGTCTGCCGAGCTGAGTCGAGATGCAGTCTCAGCCGAGCTGAGACGAGGTAGGAGGTCAACTGCACTGACGCTGCTGAAATGTGGCTGCCGATCTGGATGTTCGGGCGTTGCAGTGTCTGCCGAAATGGGAGGCGTCAGCAGATCAGCAACTTCGGGTCGTCACCGAGGTGGGGATCTCCACGAGCCGGGACAGAGCAGGGGTACTGCCGAGCTTACCGTGCTGACGCTGGCAGCCTGCAGGGATGCCTGCTGCGTTGAGCAAGCTGAGCAGAGGTGCTGCCGAGGTGGGGGCGGCCGAGATGTAGTCTGCCGAAATCGATCTGGGACCTGACGCAGCCCCTGCTGAGCAGAAATGGGCGCTGTCCGAGCTGAGACGAGATGGGAGGCTTGTGGCCGAAATGGGATGCTGCCGAGCTCCTTTTGCCGAGCTGGGATCATCGAGGTCACCGCGCTCGTCGTGCTGAGCTGGCTGCCGAGATGGGAAGTCTGCCAGCCAGAGACAGGTCGAACTGGGAGAGTTCTGCTGGGATGCAGTTGCCAAACTGAGCCACGGACCGTCTGCCGAGCTGGAGTGTCTGCTTCAGTCTCTCGGCTCTTCTGCCCCTTGAAGAGGCCATGGATGATATGGAGAAGGAGATGAAAATGGCTCCACAGCCACAGACTTCTCCAGCTGAAGAAGAGAAAGAGAGAAAGAACTGCTGACGAAATCAACTCGTCCCACTCTGGCTCTTCGAGGCATGGTGTTTGGGAAGATGACTTTTTGATCTGATTCCCACAGACGGCGCCAATTGTAAGCGCACAAAAACTCACAGACCCGGGGGGGTGAATTTGCGGCCCACTGGAGGAGGATGGAGAGTTCAGCTCCTCGATGATGATAGGAGAACCGATGCCTCGTGCCTGAAAGGGGAGGAAGAAGAAGGTCAGAGGACCCTGGCTTGGGCAGCGCAGGGCTCTCCGATGCCTTTGTTAGTTGCAGGTGCAGGACTAGAACAGAGGTAGGAGATGGAGTTTTAGAGGAAATGGCATACCAGTGAGTGTGGTGTTATTGGCCCTTTTGCTTCTGGAGCCGTTGCTGTGTATACATAGAGGAAGAGAGGGGACAAGAGGGAGGCTCTATCAGAGTCTGATCCCATCACAGCCCACTCTACAGTCCCATCGGGCCTGACTTCTGGGCCCAGTCCCATCAGACCATTGTGAGCCATGCACCTGGCAGGGGTGGATAAGGGGGAAGAAATATCCCCACACAAAGCCCCCCAGCTTTTAACTTCTTTAGGGTGCTCCAACCCCTTGGAAGTTTGAAAGCTAAATAGCCTGAGCAACACGACCAGCCAGCTACGTCCCTCATCTCGGCTACGCGCCAGTTTCCTCCTACACGGCGAAGGACTGCACCTCTGGTGACGAGCCAGCAGGTCGTGCTGCTCAGGCTATTTAGCTTTCAAACTTCCAAGGGGTTGGAGCACCCTAAAGAAGTTAAAAGCTGGGGGGCTTTGTGTGGGGATATTTCTTCCCCCTTATCCACCCCTGCCAGGTGCATGGCTCACAATGGTCTAATGGGACTGGGCCCAGAAGTCAGGCCCGATGGGACTGCAGAGTGGGCTGTGATGGGATCAGACTCTGATAAAGCCTCCCTCTTGTCCCCTCTCTTCCTCTATGTATACACAGCAACGGCTCCAGAAGCAAAAGGGCCAATAACACCACACTCACTGGTATGCCATTTCCTCTAAAACTCCATCTCCTACCTCTGTTCTAGTCCTGCACCTGCAACTAACAAAGGCATCGGAGAGCCCTGCGCTGCCCAAGCCAGGGTCCTCTGACCTTCTTCTTCCTCCCCTTTCAGGCACGAGGCATCGGTTCTCCTATCATCATCGAGGAGCTGAACTCTCCATCCTCCTCCAGTGGGCCGCAAATTCACCCCCCCGGGTCTGTGAGTTTTTGTGCGCTTACAACTAGTAAGTTCGAGAGTTGAATAAAAAATAACGAGTTGTAAAATATTTCAATGCATGAACGTAGTAACTCTTAACGTTGCGGGAGATAAAAGTGAAAGACAATTTAGTCTAGAACATAATGAAGCCTACGATATAAGATATTTTTGGGCATTACATGCATTTGAGGATGCTTTTGAATGTATATGGATATTTGAGGCTTCTTTTGGTAAAAACCACTTATTATAATAATAATAATTATTATTATTATAATTATTATTATTGTTATTATTATGTTACTAAATATTACTTCCTTTTTTAATGTGATAGGCTACTAAACATTCCTTATTGTCACTAATTGTCATGAAGTCTTTTAGCAAAAAAATATACATTCTTCAAATAAATATATGTGGAAAAAATAAACTTTTAGTTCATTTTCAAAATAGTACATGAAGATTTGAATATTTTAAAGGAGTATAAAGTTATCATATTTTTTTAATGAAGTCCTCTCCATAAAAAAAATTTAGAAAATGACAAAAGATGCCCTCATGTCATTTTTTTTTCAAAATTTCTCTTTCATAAATCATTTAAGAGAAATTATCAAGGCCAACCCAACTAAACTAGTGGGGCCCACTTTAGCTATATTCATGCATATATGGTTGAATAAGGAATCCGGATCCCCTATTTCATCCTATCAGCATTCGCCGGCTGTATAAAATCTCTTATTTTCTTTTTTCATTCCAAGAAAGCAATTGGGAGGGTGCATTAGCTGGCATGAGATTTTATATAGCTGGCGAATGTTGATGAGATGAAACGGTATCTTCTTGTTTCAACGAAATAAGGGATCCGTGCTCAATAAGAAGGGTTTATATGGATTTCAAATAGTAAAAAAACTAGCTTCATTAAATGGTTATGATCATTTTAAATATTATTTTTGTCATTTATTTTTGTTTTTTCCTTTATGGAAAGGACTTTATTGAAAGAAATATGAAAAACTTTTATACTCGTTTGAAAAATTCAAATTCTCTTGTCCTTTTCTGGAAATGAGCCAATTTTTTTTATACTTTGAACATGTCTCGTTCTCCTTGACAATGCTGTCTGGTCTCTTTGAAAACCAACTATTTTTCCAGGCATGTAAAGTCCATACCTCCCCCACGTCATGGGATAAGTCAGGCATTTGCCTAGACAAGTGGCAGCAAGGAGAGAGCAACCAAATATATTTCATAGAATCTGATTTCCTACCTGATCTTGCTCACTGCCACACGTGTATATTTTGCACAAGTGCTAGTCATATGGGTCCACATCCAAGGACGTGGTTAATTAAGCTTATATTTTCGAGCCACAAGGCAGAATGTCTATATGGTGGACTTCACATCATTAGGACAGTATGAGTGAAAATCTACCAGGTGAGGGACAAATATCATGAATGCTTATCATGAATTGGATGTAATCTTTCACTTTTAGCCCCACTGATAGAAATAGAATAGAAGCTCATATTCTTAAAATAACTAGAAATTTAGTATGAATTACTTAAACAGCTCCAAGTATTCGCAATGACATTCAACTACCTTCTTCCAGTACTGTTGGATTTTTGCTCTCCATTTGATGCAAAGCAAGACCCAATGGGTACAAGGTCAAGATTTCTTGCGCGCGCAGGTGAATGCTATACCAGCATGGTTTTTCCAAAAAATCTACCCCCTCCCTCCTCTCCCCAAATATATATTATATAATTAAAATTTTTTGAGTGAATGATAGTTCACAATCCCGGGGTCATTTGTTAACAATCATTTACATATATAGCCAATTCAGATGTGTAATGAGTAAGCATCGTCGCATTTATTTGTGCTCATTGTGAATATATAGTGTAAATAAGATCATCTTCCCATGAAAATTTTCACACCTAAATATATGTCAAACTCACTTTCACATCTCCCACTTGCAATGATGCCCACTGTAGTGTCACATTGTGATTGCAGTTGGTTATGCAGCTGGTTAAGGAAAAATCCCATCAACAGATCAGCTACTCTTATTTTTTGTAATTCTTCTATGCCCCGTATTTGCAATCCAAACCATTCTATTTTCACACCTTTTTATCTTAAATCTTAATAGATTTAGAGTAATTTGCGATAAAAAACCCAACCTATAAATCTATTTTTCTACACTTATGAGGCTTCCAATTCATGATCTGAACCATGCAATATTCTCATACTAATGATAACCACGAAAGACTGTGAAAAACGTCCAATAAGTCTAAACACGTCTCAAACCATTGGATGTACTCTTCTTCTTCTTCTACTTCTTCTTTTGATTGATTTTTGAATGATATTGGATGCACTAATCATGTGAAAATGGAGATTTTGACAAACATGGTAATGTATTTCACATATATGCACTATTATATTTTTATACTTGTGATTCTTCAGACTTAGCCACTTGGATTGAAGCCTGTTTCTTTAAAGATTTTTCAAATTAATAAAGAATCAGGCAAGCCCACGCCCTCATTTAGACGCCTTTTTAACTTTTGTTTCAAACTTGCTTGGTTTTATGCAACTATGATTTTCATTTGATGCATCATTTTATAACGTAAGTAACAGAAAGGGAAACACTAATTGTTGGTCCAGTACAAAAATATCCAATACAAAAGATTACTTTGTTTGTGCTACTGTTTCTGTTGTCAGATTTTTCTCCTTTCTAATATTAGGACCTAATGAGCAAGCAACTTCAGGGATAAATCATATGTGCTAATTTTTCATCAAATACACCTAAAAACATGTAAAAGCATGGTGGGCAGTGAGAATTCCTAAGATACAATTTAAAAAGAGAGGAAAAATAATGAAAGGTTGAAGTTGAAAAAAGAAATTACCCAAGCAAGCAAGAACAAGAGCAACATGGGTTCACAACACAATCAATCCAAGAGCTAACCAAACACACTTTCCAATCATAAGCAGCAAATTTCCATCAGTGTTTTTACATTATAGTGTATTGTACAAATAAAACACACACGAACACATAGAGCTGTATTTTAAGAACATTAGCTGCACCATACAGTTATACCAAATCCACACTTCTGACTCTCCAATGCCAATTTTAAGGACATTCACTACACCCATAAGATGAATCCTCTTCACTGTCCACATCAGTGTCAACGTCATCAGGGTCCACCATCCCCACTGTGAATTGCCCACCACCCTCGAAAGCATTGGCTGGTATCCTTGCCTCTTGAATGATACGCATTATCTCCTCAACAGTTTGAGTAGAATGGTCACGCTCTAAGCTCTTATAATTTGTGTTCTCCACTTGGATCAATTCTTTAGGTAGGTTCTTCAAGAACCATGGGTGCCTTTTAATCTCCGAGATCGTGATCCTCTTTAAAATAAATGACAAACAATGCATCAGTTAAGCAGAAGTAGGGAAGAATTAGGGAGGGAGAGCGGTGCTTAGGAACTAACCTTTGATGGATTAGCAACGAAAATTCGAGAAAGAAGGTGCCTGCAGTCTGAGGATACACGTATATAATCCGGGATGGAATACTGAACGTTCATTATCCTCTATTAGGTGCCAAGGGAATGAACTCATAAGTAGAATTAAACTACACTCAATCAAATAATAAAATAGCGATTATTATTATCTGGCTGTGTAAAGGGACTCACTCCAATCGTATTTCGAAAATTTCGAGGATCGTCAGGGTCCTCGAATGGGTATGCTCCCACCAACATTACATACAAAGTCACACCACAGGACCAAACATCTGCAATCTGCATATGACATACACTAAAAAATGTCATGGAAAGTACAAGAAAATAGTCTAAGTTTCCCATTGATTAGGTGCTCAATGCAGTCCCACACTTCCAGACACAAACCAAAACATTTAGGCAAGTTTAAGAAAAACATTTTGCAATAGGAACTAACTATTAATTCAAGGTTTTAATGAACCAAGCCATTGTTTACAATTTATCAGGTAAACAGCATCTTAAATTCTCAGCCATATGGAACTTCTAATACTGATTAAAGCCCTCTTAAATGACAATAAAAAAGGATTCCCAAAAATTGTTTGCATCAATATTTAACAATTGGACAATGGATCACAAGCATCGTCAAGTGCGACTTATATTTGAGATATTGTCCATTGCTAACAAGCCCGCCATCTCAATATTAGATCACCAAACAGCTGGTCCCAACTTGCAAGCTCAATGTTTGAGGATCATGTGCAAGACTTTGGGCCAAGTATCACATAATTCTCTGTTTTACCACGCAATATTTTCATACTCTACAGATCGAAGAAAGAAAATATTTTCACAATCACATTGGCATCCATCCAAGTACGAAGGCTGAAGTATTGAGGATCTGGCCATGACATTTCACTTATGTTGCAATGTAAAAATGTACTATATTCAACTCTGACCAATGTGAAAACTGTGAAGTATTTTAACTATGCAATAAGGTCCCTTTTTTACCTTTCCATCATATTCCTTTCTTGACAAGACCTCGGGAGCAATGTACGCAGGTGTCCCAACTGTTGATTTGGGTTGTGAATGCAATAAAGCAGACTGCAATTCATCAATAAATGAAATAAATGGAGCTGGCAAAGACAATACTTAATTTCAAACTAAAAATGTACAATCACCATTGCAGATAATGTCTACCTTGGAGTGCCCAAAATCACAAATCTTGAGCCGTGGAGTTGGACTTCCATCCAGGAGTGTATTTTCCAGTTTCAAGTCCCTGTGACATATTTCCTGTTATTATTATAAGGGAGACATCAGAACTGTTATAGTCAACACATAAAGGTGCATATTCTCATTCTAGTTCAAAATCAATGCAAAATGTACCGCTGAATGCAAGTAGCTGACGCCAGATATTAGCTGCTGAAAGAAAAATCTTGCCTGTGGCAGATGCAATTGTCACCAGACAACCAACTTCCAGATGCATAGGAAATGTAGAGAATTTTGATATAGCAAAATGAAACATGACTAGAGAATGACACAAATCAAATTCAAGGTAAAAGTCACGGGTCTAAGACCTCATCCTCACTAAATCGTCCAGCATTGCAGATCCTTGCGAAGAGCTCGCCACCAGCAGCATATTCCATGACTATGGCTAGATGAGTTGGAGTTAGCAAGACCTGCACAAATTAATCTATACTCACTCTCCAAAAGTCTAGCAAACAAACCCAGTTCTTTCTCTAAAGTTGCACTATACATAGAGGCAAGTGACCAATTAAAGGATTGTGAGTAAGAACTTGTGAGTCTATTGCAAAAGATTTGAATAAAAAGCAAACGCTCTCATTTTTCACCATCAGATTCACATGCTTCTATTTTTACATCTGAATCTGCTCTTAACTTGAAAATGATGTTTGATTCATCTTGAATGGTCATGTTTAACTATAAGCAGAGTCTTCGTTGTAAATCTGCTTTTACATGTTTCACACATTTGTGCATCATGTATATCATATTAATCATATTAGTGTTTTCTCAATCATTCAAGTCAGCTTGATGAGTTATACCATGCAACTAGTAAGAAAATTAGTAGAACATAAGAAGTGTGGGAATTCAAACAATACACAAAAACTGATTCATTTGGAAATATTCCTTGGAATATATGTGGAGGTAAGTCATAACTCACTAAGAATTTATATAATTTATATGTGAAAGCTCTCTATCTTTGGTATTTCTTTTTAATCTTTTGTTTTAATTGTCCGTAGTTCATTATACCATTGGACTGCTTGAATCATAGCATGTACATTTTTATATACTAATGTTTTTGTTTATTGCTTATAATAAAAAACTGAGCTTCGAACTGCATAAGAAAACAATTATGGCAACTAAACACATTTTATTCTATGTGTACTTTATCAACAAGGAACTTTCTTCATACATTTCACATTTAAACCAAAAATTGTACCTGTGAAATCAAGTCACGGGAGCTTCTTCTCTTCTAAATTTTTTTGTATGTTTCAATTTTCATGCAAAATCAGTGAAGCCAATAACTAAAACGAAATTGCACATAGATTCCTTTAAAATTGGATAAAAGATGGATAAGAACTGCTTACTGATTTATTGGGAAACATAAGCTAATCATTCTGCACCTATCATGTTGGCATTTTAAAAAAATTTATGGATATATTTTTAGGTATTTTTCTAAGCCCCCCTAAAATTACTTCGTTTCCAAAGAACACCCCTAACATCTTCAAATTTTAAAAAACCTTTTTCCCTTTGAAATTATTTTTAGAATACATCTTTGACTGGTGTTTCTGGAAACTAGTATTTTTCTCCTACTGTTTCAATTACTATAAAGAAACCAATATGCCCCTTGTGAAAACTCCAAACCTTGTTCTAATCAGGCTAACTTAACCTCAACCAATTCAGTTCTTCACCTTATCAATTATAATGGCTCATCTTTAGAAGGAATTTAGTCTTAACCTGGCATAAAGAATGGCATGGCAAAGAGATTAGGTTGCAATTAAGTTAATTGGACACCGGTAGGGCTTAGGTTTTTAATGAGTATAATTTTGGTCTTTTAATCCTTTAAAAAAAAATAAAAAGAGACGGTAGCTTCCAAAAAAGATGTCAAACAAATGTGTTATCCTTTTTTTTTCCTGAATGGAAAGATATATATTAAAAAAGAGGAACTAGGGCAATGAGCTCCCAAAGAGCCCAAAGGCTACATGTACAAGCTCCCATAGTTACCTATTTCAATCAAGAGGCCTTCGAACTGTGAATAGTTCATTTCAAACAATTCACAGTTCAATTTGCGAACTACTCGCAAATTAATTTCACATAATTATCTAAGTTGAATCATATAATTAATTCTATCGCTTACCTAAAAACACAAGGCACTCAAAAGCACTCCACCCCAATGTCTTAGCGCTAAGCCATACCTAACTCCGATCAGAGTTGGCCCCACATAAACATTGATCACCAATAAAATATAGAATTCTACTTTGGTTTTTCATCTTAACTTTGTTTTATATGTAGTCAATCTAATTGTGGCCCACACTATAGTTGAAGCAAAATTTCACCTATAGGGTAAATGAACATTATAGTTATTTTGAGTGATTTGGATTTTAGACAAAGACCTTTAGTGATGGACTTACAAAATGGATGTTCATCGAACTTGTTGAACTTCGAATTAGCCGAATTGAGAAGCGAACTCAAATGCGAATTAGTCGAACTACGAATTAGGTAACTATGCAAGCTCCTCAGGAGCCAAAAAAGAAAAGGAAAAACTTTCCAAAACAGGACAAAAAAGAACAAGAAGAGAAGATAAAAACTCATAAGAAGGCTCTAAGAACACATGTGTTATCTAAAAATTGTCTAGAAGTTACAGGAGAGAAGGAAATTATATAAAGAGCAAGGTGTTTTTAAAATTGATGCAAATTAACATCATGGGGAAATTTATAAAAATCCCTATACTTAATAAGCAATTAGTTTCTCTATAGCTTTTAGCGTCTACACAACATAGGATTTGCAAAAACAATGAAAGAGCATCAAAACTCAAAATTAGACCAATTTTACAGAACATAACTCCATACCTCTTTAAACTGGACAATGTTTGGATGCCTCAATGCCCTGTGATTGATTATTTCCCTCTGCACATTCTCATCAATCTGAAACCAACAACAGCATTCAAAGTCTTAAAAAATTCACAGAGAGAGAGAGAGGGGCACAAAGTAAATTTCAAAACACCAACACACAATCACATAAACAAACAGGTTAAAAAGAGAATGCAAAACTTCAGCAAATGCACATTTCTACTAATTAGTGATTACCTTCTTCCCCTTCGGTATGTATTTCACAGCTACCAACTCCTTTGTCTTCTTATCTCTCACCAGCCTGGCCACCCCAAAGTTCCCCGACCCAAGCTCTTTCAATGGCTCGTATCTCTCTTCCATCACTCACACCACCTTACCCTGTATAAAAGAAGACACCCCAGAATGAAAGAAACCATAAAAAGATGAGACCCCCAATTCAAAGTCTCAAACAACCCAAAGAAGAGAGAGACTGCCCAAAATAGAAGGAATCAAAAAGAAGTAAACACCCAACTCAAACAACAATCCAGAGAGAGAAAGTGGTCTTTTTTTATTGTAGATAATGGAGTAGAGATGAGTCTGAAGCAGTCGTTGTTGGTGAAAGATCTTGTTTTTGTTGGATTTGGAGATTTTAGGGGACACGTAAGTAGAGACTATAGACACTGAATGCTCCCAATCACAGACGCAAGTTCCCATGGGAGGAGGTAAAGTACGTGAAAGCTAACGTACTGGAACATGTGGGCCTTGGTGTTGCAAAACAGTGTGGCACGTGGTTCACTGAGCTCAATTCATCTGTGGAAGGATTCGGACATGGGCCAACAATTGTGCAACAGAGCATGATTGCTCGTTATCAGGGAAAAGCTTCTAAATTTGTACATTTGTCATTATTCCTTTTGTTGATAGGTGCAGCGTTTTCTCTGCGTACGACCAAGGAAATGCTCGGATTACGTGGAGCCTGCATGTGCACTTAACACACAATTTTACTAAGAAAATTTTAAAAGAAGTAAAGTTTTTAAAAAATTAAGTAGAAGCTTCAATATATTTAAAACTTAAATTTCAACAAAAAATCAGTGATTGTAAATTGCAAGACCCGTGCAATGTCTAAATACAGGTGACACTACTTTTTTCCTATATATTTGAAAATAATAAAACAATGATATAGTGAGAAAAATGAGATCTCAAAAGACAATCGATATGAAATTTATATAACTTTTTGAGTATATAAATCACATATTTTTAGATATTTTATCATGAAAGTGTACAAAAAAAATTTAAATTTACTTTATTTAACTTGTCAGGATAACTTATCAATTTCCCGGTAGACTTGACCTGCTGAAGTTGGAGTCCAGTCGAAAGCATAGTCAAATTGATAGCTTGCAGTTTTATAAAAAATAAAACTAAAAACTAAAAACCAGATAAGCTTACTGTTCTAACCAATTACCATGAACATTTTATGTTCACTACAAAATGAGATTCTATTAAGGAAAAAAAAAATAATTATATCCTACCTAAGGACATCAGAATAAAAAAAATTGAGATGGTGGTTTTAGTCTTAACTTACAAAGAAGAATAACATCTCACACCGACCGCCAAGAATAATGAAGTAATCCGGCTTCTCCTCAAGCGACGGAGATCAACATTGATAGAACTATGATATGAACTCTGAAGGGTAAGATTTACAGAGCACCTGTTGATCAATATTAATATTTAACATGTGCTTTGTTTTATTTTATAAGACGGACCATATCAGGTAAAAAGAGGCAATACCTCTCAAAGAGTCAGTATCTTCTTTTGCTTGATACAAAGTGCTATATTTTATACCCTTTAAGAAAAGGATAATACAAAAGTAATCATAGAAAATCAGTTTAATGGAAGCTCACAAATAGAGATATCCATAGGAAAAAATACCAAAAACTAAAAATACAAATTTGCCAAAAGAATTGGACCTTCCTCTTAATAAATATATAAGAATATAACCCAGGTATTCTAGATCAACTATTATGCTCTGTTCTGTATAGAGGATGAGAGTGTTGATCAAAGTAAGAAAAATTCGAAATGAACAAAGTCAAACTGAATTTGTTGCAGCTCAGCATCAAGTACTTATTTTAGTTGCTTACACTTAAAATGATCACTTCATCCACTGGCTCTGAAGCTAGAACAAAGACAAACTGGATTTATTACAACTTAGTATCAAATACTTATTTTAGTTTTTTACACATAAAGCGATCACTTCATTTACTGAATTTGAAGTTAGTAGTAACGCTAGTATAACAAGCAGTTTCCATGAGATTCTCGTTTTCCCTTCAAAGAAAGGCATGATGTTTCATTAAAATATATGAAAGGAAGAACAACAACAACAACAAGAAGAAGCTTGCAAAGATGAAAGAAATAAATGCGTTAGAAAATGATCAAAGTTTTTTAATTTAAACCTCATGAGTAAGAGCAATAATAAATAAATATATTCATGCCCTTGAAATGCCCGTTTATAATAAAAGGATTCAAAAAAATTGGATATTAAGAAACTAAAAATTGTACAGAACAACAACAATTTTACAATAGTAATTTGTAAGACCTACTATTAAATTGCATTTATGGAATTATCTTTAACAATCACTAATATCATAAGAGAACCAATTTTTAGTAGTAGTTATCACATTATCCAACTTGTGATTATTCTTCTTACAGGGGTATAAATCAAGATCAATATAACTATTATGTCAGATTGAAAACTCAATTATTATAACTAAATAAAATACAAACACATGAAGCAAATGGGAAAAGAATATATTTTTTTTTCATGGTAACTTTCATTAAAAGAGAGAAAAAAACAGGGCGGACATAAAATGAGTTTAAGTTTCTACATTTTACTTTCTTATTTATGATATATATTTTATCAGTTGCTGCTTTTTTCTAAAAAATAAAAAGAAAAAACTGAAAATAAAGCATCAATCCAAACGAAGTACATGGAAAACAGATTCTGATAGATAATGAAAAGCTTTTCCATGCTTCATAGCATCGTCCTTTTAGCTATTATCTACTTTGTTTTTCTCAACCAAGACACTTTCTGTTTGAGTTTTTCATTTTACTATCTCACATAACAAAATAGTGTCAATTGTACATTTTAAATGATATGCATAAATTCATATTCCAAACATAGAGTGAGAACTAAATACAAAGTTCTACCATAAGAAAACACGAAGTATGCACAATTTGGAAGCATGCAGTTAAGATTCAAGAAATAAAATAGACATATAATTAAAATTATTAGAGCACGAAGGCTTCCAATGGGCCTAACTTTGGCTCAAACAGGAATGAGAAAGAAAAAACCAACTCTTCATCATCATTTTCTTAACTCTGGTTGCACCTATTTTTCTTAGAATGAAGATTTTATTGCAACATTAAAAAAAAATTGAAGAAGAAGACACAATCAAACGATAATAATTTCAGTAGACAATGCTCACTTACATGTATGAAAACTCCATCCATTCCAAAAGAAGCTGAGCAAATGAAGAATATGTTAAAATGTCATGTTCTTTCTTACACAATTACTCACAGAGGAAAAACCTCATACCCACAAAATTCCTTGCATTAAGAATTTTGTAGTATTTGAATAATAAGAATGTTAAAAGAAAACTGAAAAAAGAAGAGGGGGAAAAAACAACATTTGAGATATTGATTTGAGATAGATTCAAATTTTATCCACATTTTCCTTTTCTTTTCTCCAACACCTTAAGAAAAAAAGAAATCGAAAAAAATTACTTGATTTATTGGAATGTATTAAAGCGAAATTTTATTACATTTAAAATATCAGCATCTACTGAATAGAAGAGATTAAAAAATTGTTAGGATCGTGTGTGGCCAGTTTGGTCTATATCTGATCATTTGGGTATAGTAAGGGGGTAGTTAGCAATTTTCCAGAGAATTTAGGAGGCTTTTTCGTAATTTTAGATTTTTAACGTTATGGTACTGTTGGGTAGATATTTTTAATTCCTAAACTTTAGTCTTCTAGCTCATCTTGATCCAGATCCTCAAAACCCCTCTAAATTCAAGCTTGACCAAAAGTCTATTTTGGGAAAATCTTGTAGTATCTGAATAAGAAGAATGTTAAAAGAAAATTTAAAAAAAAATAGGGAAAAAATAACATTTGAGATATTGATTTGAGATAGATTCAAATCTTATCCACATTTTCCTTTTCTTTTCTCCACCACCTTAAAAAAAAGAGCAAAGAAACCGAAAAAAATTATTGGATTTATTGGAATGTATTAAAATAAAATTTTATTACGTTTAAGATATCAGCATCTACTCAATAGAAGATATTAAAAAAATTATTAGGATCGTATGTACCAAGTTTGGTCTAGATCCGGGTTCATTTGGGTATAATATAGGGGTAGTTAGCAATTTTCCAGGGAATTTAGGGGGCTTTTTCGTAATTTTAGATTTTTAACATTATGGTACGGTTGGATAGATATTTTTAATTCATAAACTTTAGTCTTCAACCTCATCTTGATCTGGATCCTCAAAACCCCTCTAAATCCATGCCTAACCCAAAGTCTATTTTAGACAAATTGAAAAATTCCCATTATGTCCCATTTTTATATCCATCTTTATCTATAAATATATATACTATATATATTTTTTATAATACTAAGTGGGGCCCACATCTTGCATTTGATTGGACAGGTATGTAGTGAAAAAGTACAACACTTTCTTCTCTTTTATATAAGGGTATAAATATAGTAAGGGATAGTCAGCAATTTTCTAGAGAATTTAGGGGGCTTTTTCGTAATTTTAGATTTTTTACATTAGGATACCGTTTGGTAGATATTTTTAATTCCTAAACTTTAGTCTTCTAGCTCATCTTGATCAAGATCCTCAAAATGCCTTTAAATCCAAGCCTGACCCAAAGTCTATTTAGACAAATTTGAAAATTCCCATTATGTCCCCATCTTTATCCATCTTTATCTATAAATATATATACTATATATATTTATTATAATACTAAGTGGGGCCCACATCTTGCATTTGATTGGACAAGTGTGTAGTGAAAAAGTACAACGCTTTCCTCTCTTTTATATAAGGGTATAGATATAGAGGGGGGTAGTTAGCAATTTTCCAGATAAATTTAGGCGCTTTTTGTAATTTTAGATTTTTGACATTAGGATACCGTTTGGTAGATATTTTTAATTCATAAACTTTAGTCTTCTAGCTCATCTTGATCCGGATCCTCAAAATCCCTTTAAATCCAAGCCTGACCCAAAGTCTATTTTAGACAAATTGGAAAATTCTCATTATGTCCCCATCTTTATCCATCTTTATCTATAAATATATATACTATATATATTTATTATAATACTAAGTGGGGCCCACATCTTGCATTTGATTGGGTAGGTGTGTAGTGAAAAAGTACAACACTTTCCTTTCTTTTATATAAGATTATAGATATAGTAGACAGGTAGTTAGCAATTTTCCAAAGAATTTAGGGGCCTTCTTCTAATTTTAGATTTTTGACATTAGGATACCGTTTGGTAGATATTTTTAATTCCTAAACTTTAGTCTTCTAGCTCATCTTGATTCGGATCCTCAAAATCCCATTAAATCCAAGCCCGACTCAAAGTCTATTTTAGAAAATTTTAAAAATTCCCATTGTGTCCCCATCTTTATCTATAAATAAATAAATATATATCGGAGGTGCTCCTTTAAGATTATCTCTCACCTTTCTATAAGAGATAGGGGTGGGGGCCCTCACATTTAAGTTGTTGGCATTGGATATGGATGTGAGGGCCCCCACGTTATCTCTCATAGTAAGGTGAGAGCATCTCTCATAGAAGCATCTCCCTATATATATACTATATATATATTTATTATAATACTGAGTGAGGCCCACATCTTGCATTTGGTGGGGTATGTATGTAGTGAAAAAGAACAACACTTTCCTCTCTTTTATATAAGGGTATAGATATAGTAGGGGGTAGTTAGCAATTTTTTAGAGAATTTAGGGGGCTTTTTCGTAATTTTAGATTTTTGACATTAGGATACCATTTGGTAGATATTTTTAATTATTAAACTTTAGTCTTCTAGCTCATCTTGATCCGGATCCTCAAAATCCTTATAAATCCAAGCCTAACCCAAAGTCTATTTTAAACAAATTTGAAAATTCCCATTATGTCCCCATCTTTATCTATAAATAAATATATATACTATATATATATTTATTATCATACTAAGTGGGGCCCACATCTTGCATTTGATTGGGCATGTGTGTAGTGAAAAAGTACAACACTTTCCTCTCTTTTATATAAGGGTATAGATATAGATTTGATTAGAATTTACACCGACAATTCTCTGGTAGCATGGAAAAGCATTAGGTTTTGGCACTTGTTATCTTTTGGCTATTTAAAATGGATCTTTTCTCAGCTCCGTAAATGCACAAAATGGTACATTTGAATAAAGAATTTGTCATGGGAAGAAATTTGGAAATATCATGGGTAGGATTTGATGAGTCCGGCCCAAATGGCCCGATCTGTGATGAGCCAAAGCCCAAAGTTAATGGAGATCCGTTTGCAGTCCGAGCCCGTATCCACTATGCCCGGCCACGTCATAGCAGTCCGGGTCGCTTCGGAAGCAGTCAGGCCACGTCCCGTTTTTACCAGGTCCAGCGGAGAATATCACAACTGCCTCGCCAGTCGAGGACACCTCGAACGCTCCTCGTGAACAGTGCTGAGAAGTCTCCCCATCTGTTAGGGGACGCTTATAAATACGAAAGCCCCTCGGTACTTGAGGGGCAGGCCATAATCTCTCTTCTACACACTCTCCAAAATTTGTAATCACTGACACTTGAGAAATTAATACATCCGGCGATCATTGCCCTTGAAGTGGACGTAGGTCACACTGACCGAACCACTATAAATCTCTCTCTCCTCTTTATTACCACATTTATTACCATTATTACTTGACAGGTGGTGTCTGAACCAGAGTTTGGCATCATCAGTTTGGCGCCGTCTGTGGGAACGTACAAAAAGTTTTCACCCTCATTCAAATTATGGTGACCACCAGATCGACAAGACGCGAGGAGGGCGAGGATGGTCCTCCACTTACTAATCCTGGCCCGAATGCTCCTGCTCCCACTCCTCAACTAATGTTGGAGACTATGCAACAGATGGTAGCCCAAAACCATCAAATACTACAACTCATGCTTGCGGGGCAAGGAGGGGTCGGAGGAGTACCGCAAGGAGGAACACGCCCGGGGCATCAAAGAGCTCCACGACGGCGAGGAGCTCCCCACCTAGGCGCCCAGGCCCCGGGCGCCCATGCTCCTGGCGCCCATGGTGTACACCCTGGCGGCGCCCATGGTGTACACCCTGGCGCCCATTCCCAGGGCGCCCCCCGTGGGGCCCAGTTGGGAGGACCCCCACCTCCGGGAGGGTCAAATCACGGAGAATTTTCACGTCCTCCCTCCGCTTCTGATGGGGAGGATCCACATTTCCGAGAAGTGGAGAGTGAGAATCAGGAGCTGGAAGGCGCGAGCTACTTCTATGATTCAAGCAGAGCAGCCCCCAACCGATGGGACGAGAAGCTCAGAGAGATGCAAGATCAACTGGGCGATGTTTTCAACGCCATGAAGGCACACGCACCAGAGACAGTGGATTACCTGGTCAGGTGAACGGACACACCGTTCAAGCCTGACGTGGTGAACTATCCACTCCCTTGTAAGTTCAAGATGCCATCCGTGGAAACCTTTGATGGAGCGAAGGATCCGCTGGATCACCTAGAGACTTACAAAACAATAATGCAGCTGCACAGTATCCCGGAGGAGATTATGTGCAGGGCGTTTCCAACCACGTTGAAGGGTTCCGCCCGACAGTGGTTTTCCAATCTCGCCCCAGCTTCCATCTCCACATTCGAGGAGCTAAGCAGGTCCTTCGTATCACATTTCATTGGAGGACGCCGCCACCAAAAGCCAGCCACACACCTGCTGAGTGTAAAGCAGGATAGTAATGAGAGTCTCCGGGCATACCTCACTCGTTTTAACGAGGAGGTACTTCAGATTGAGGAAGCCGATGACAAGGTAACCATGACAGCCTTCTTGGGAGGCCTCCGTCCTTCCAGTTTCTACTTCTCAGTAATGAAGCGCCCGCCAAAGAGCATGACGGAGCTACTGGCGAAGGCCCAGAAATATATGAATACTGAGGACGCTACTAGGGCCAGGCGAGGCGAGTCCTCCAGAGGCGAGTCCTCCAGGGCGGCGGACAAAGGAAAGCACGATAGAGACGACAAGAGAGAGCCAAGCAATAAGCGGAGCAGAACCGAGAGGATACCTGTCAGAGACCGACTCGGTCCCGCTCCCCAGAGAGACCAACTCGGCCCTGTTCCGCCGAGAACCCAACAAACTTTTACGGCTCTCAATGCTGCCGTTGGGCACATTCTGCTGGAAATACAAGATGATCCTGCAGTAAAATGGCCGGGGAAAATGAAATCTCCACCAAACCGCAGGAACATGACCAAATATTGTCGCTTCCATCGCGACCACGGTCATGACACTGATGATTGTTTCGACCTCAAAAGGCAGATTGAGGATCTCATCCAGCGTGGACACCTGCGCCAATATGTTGCTGGTAGGGGGCAGGCGCCACCGCCACCTCACAATGCCGAAAACCAGCACCCTATTGGAGAAATCCGAACCATCTCTGGAGGGTTAGCGGAGTCTTTCTCCGCCATGAAAGCCTATGCCAGGAAGGCGAGGCATCCTGAGGAGCCACGCCCGTCAAAAGCACCGAGGCACAGCGCAGACGAAACTATATCCTTCTCGGATAAAGATCTAGAAGGGATCCAGCACCCTCATGACGACCCTCTGGTGCTCTCGATGACCATCGCCAATTTCCAGGTACATAGGATCTTGGTGGATAGTGGAAGCTCTGCAGATATCTTGTTTGTAGAGGCTTATGACAAGCTGAGGCTGGGCCGAGAGAGGTTACAGCCTGTCAAATTTCCTCTCATTGGTTTTTCGGGGGAGAAGGTGTATCCCCTGGGGGCAATCACATTGCCGGTTACAGCCGGGACAGCCCCCCGAACCTCCACCACAATGGTCAATTTCCTGGTGATAGATTATCCATCAGCTTACAACATCATTCTGGGGCGACCTACTCTTAACTCCTTAAGAGCAGTCCCTTCCACCTATCATCTTATCCTCCGCTTCCCAACCCAGAATGGAGTGGGGGAGGTTAGAGGAGACCAAGTAGCAGCAAGAGAATGCTACGTCACCTCGATGAAGGCCAAGATAACACAGGAGGCGATGCAGGTTGAAGTCTTTGACCCAAGAGATGATGCCACCACAGAAAGAGGGGAACCTGTTGAAAAACTTACCCCTATAATCTTGAATGAAGAGCATCCAGAAAGGAAAGTATATGTTGGCTCTTCACTCCCGGAGGATCTGGTTGGCCAATTGACAGATTTTTTGAGGGATAACATGGGCATATTCGCATGGTCACATGCGGATCTTGAAGGAATCGACCCAACGGTCGCCACCCATCGCCTCAATGTTAACCCTCTCCACAAACCTGTTCGGCAAAAGCTAAGGGGCGCCTCCACTGAAAGGGCCCAGGCAATAGACAAGGAGGTCGGAAAGCTGATTGAGAACGGGGCGGTCAGGGAAGTGGCGTATCCTGAATGGCTCTCCAATGTGGTGATGGTGGCCAAGGCGAACGGGAAGTGGCGCCTCTGCGTAGACTTCAGCGAACTCAACAAGGCATGCCCAAAAGACAGCTACCCCCTGCCCAGGATTGACCTCCTCATCGACGCCACAGCGGGACACGAGCTTCTCTCCTTCCTGGATGCTTATTCTGGATATAACCAGATTAGCATGCACCCTCAAGACCAGGAAAAAACATCCTTCATCACTCCGAAGGGCACCTACTGCTACAGGGTTATGCCCTTCGGACTAAAGAACGCTGGAGCAACCTACCAACGCCTGGTGAACAGGATGTTCCACTCCCAGATCGGGCGAACGATGGAGGTATATGTGGACGACATGCTGGTGAAAAGCTTGGCTGCAGCAGATCACATCGGTCATCTTCAAGAGACCTTCGGTGTTATTAGGACCTACAACATGAAGCTGAACCCCGAGAAGTGCGTCTTCGGCGTGGGATCAGGAAAGTTCTTGGGCTTCATGGTCAATCAGAGGGGGATTGAGGCAAACCCCGATAAAATCAAGGCTATACTGGACATGAGGTCGCCATCATCGACTAAGGAGCTGCAGCGCCTCAATGGAAGAATTGCAGCACTAAACAGATTCGTCTCAAAATCTGCAGATAAGTGTTTGCCTTTCTTCAGAATTCTTCGAAAAGCTTTTGAATGGGGATCTGAGGCTGAGGATGCCTTCCAGAAGCTCAAGGCCTACCTGGCCACACCTCCTCTCCTTTCACATGCTTCGCCTGGGGAAGTGCTGTATTTGTACCTCTCTGCTTCTCCCTCGGCGGTAAGCTCGGTTCTCATTACGAACCATAGTGGGGTGCAAAAACCCATCTATTATGTGAGCGGAGCATACCGAGGGGCAGAGGTCAGATACTCAGAGTTGGAAAAGCTGGCGCTCGCCCTCATTTCTACTGCAAGGCGTCTACGTCATTACTTCCAGGGCCACAAAATCATCGTCGTCACTGATCAACCTCTGAAGAGAGTTTTGGCAAAACCTGACGTATCTGGGAGACTCCTCAAGTGGGCAGTAGAATTGGGCGAATTTGATATTCAGTACCAACCAAGGGTCGCCATCAAGGCACAAGCACTGGCTGATTTTGTTGCTGAGCTTACACATGTAGAGGACCCCACCATGTTGCTGCCTGCAGACCCAACCTCTCCCCCGGGCGCCCAAGCATCACTGGGCGCCCAGGACTCTAAAGTGGGCGCCCAGACACCTCTGGGCGCCCAGACTGAAGTGGGCGCCCAGAGGTCCTCTCTCGGCGCCCAGACTTCTTCTTCTGGCGCCCAATCCTCTCTCGGCGCCCCGACACATGTAGGGAATTCTGCTCCCGACGCCCCGGCAACCTCTGATTCTTCGCCTGGCGACCAAATGCTTACCAAGACATTAGACTTTTCTTCTATGCCTCAGTGGAAGCTGTACGTTGATGGCTCCGCAACAAGTGAAGGACGTGGCGCAGGACTCCTTCTGAGCAGCCCAGATGGTACACCCATCAAGTATGCGGTAAAAGTCTCCACTTCAATGCCTCGAACAATGAAGCCGAATATGAGGCCCTCCTCTCTGGCCTGAGGTTGGCGATTGAGATGGACGCCCAGTACCTCGTCGCCCATAGCGATTCACAATTGATAGTGAATCAAGTCAATGGGCACTTCGAAGCAAAAGAGGCAAGGATGCAGGAATATCTTGCCATGGCAAAGAGACTAATCCAGCAGTTCAAGTACTTCAAGATTTGTCACATCCCCAGAGGGGATAACATGGCAGCCGATGCACTCGCCAGGCTCGCCTCATCCTTAGAGGCCTCATATGCGGAACCAACTTTCATGGAGCACCAGTTCGAACCAAGTAAGTTGAATATGGACACCACAAGCATCAACTGAACCACGGCCGAATTGAACTGGATGACCCCCATCAAGGCGTACCTCCAAGAAGAAACAGTACCAGATGATCCCCTGGAAGCCAAGAAACTCAGGATGAGAGCTTCTAAGTTCACCATCCTACAAGAGGTACTCTACAAAAAGGGTTACAATCTACCGTTGCTGCGCTGCCTTTCCCCAGAAGAAGCTGACTACGCCCTCAGAGAGATTCACGAAGGGATTTGTGGAAATCACTCTGGAGGACGCTGCCTCGCCCATAAAGCGCTTAGGCAAGGGTACTTTTGGCCAAGCATGGTAAAAGACGCCAAAGAATTCACCAAGAGGTGTGACAAGTGCCAGCGCTTCGCCACTGTGTCAAGGCAGCCACCAGAGGAGCTGACTACCAACCTCAGCCCATGGCCTTTCTCCAAATGGGGCATTGACATCTTGGGCCCCCTACCTTTGAGCAGAGGGCAGTGCAAATTCATAGTCGTCGCCATAGACTATTTCACAAAATGGGCGGAGGCAGAACCCCTAGCGAAGATAACAGACTCCAAGGTGAAGGATTTCGTCTGGAAAAACCTGGTCTGTCGCTTTGGGATACCTCATGCCATTGTCAGTGACAATGGCAAACAATTCGACAACAGGCTATTCAATTCCTTCTGCGCTGACCTTCAAATAAAGCAGCCTCACTCTAGCCCGGCACACCCTCAGGCAAATGGGCAGGCAGAGGTGATGGTGAGAACAGTCCTGCGCAACCTTAAAACAAGGCTCGAAAGAGCAAAAGGTCTGTGGGTCGACGAGCTTCCGGGGGTATTGTGGGCCTATCGAACCACGCCACGGACTCCTACCGGGGAAACCCCTTTCTCTCTTGCTTTTGGGACTGAGGCGGTCATTCCTGTCGAAATAGGGGTACATTCCCTAAGGGTCCACCACTACGACCCTACCACCAATGAGGAAGGACTCCGCCTCAACCTCGATTTGCTAGAGGAGGCAAGAGAAAAGTCTGTGGTCCGTAATGCGGAGTACAAGCGACGCATGGCCAAGTACTACAATTCGAGGGTGAAGCCTCGTTCCTTCCAACCAGGAGACCTGGTCCTCAAAAAGGTGATCCTCGCCACAAAGGACTCTCGGGAAGGAAAGTTGGGACCAAATTGGGAAGGTCCCTATCTCATAATAGAAGTGGTGAGACCGGGCACCTACAGAATCCAGAACTCTGAAGGAAAGGTCTTACCTCATCCATGGAATGCAGAGCACTTGAAGAGGTACTACCAGTGAAGATTTTGAACGGGGTGGATTAGGGTTTTTGTTTAGGTACTTGATGTTGCACTTTTTATTGTTCAAAGCATTATTTAAAGCATTGTTCAAAATAAAAGCAATGGATGGATAAATAAAATTATATTACTTTCATTACAAAAAGGTTGCATAAATCAGGCTTATAAACAGAAGCAAAAGTCCCTATGCTCTAATCACTCTCATCCCCCTCCTCGTCATCCTCCTCTGCATCGTCCTCATCATCATCCTCCTCTACATCGTCCTCAGCGTCATCAGAGCTGCTGCCACCATCATCAGGCGCCTCCATTGGCACAAAGCCTGATATGTCAATGTCTGGAAAGGCAGCCGAAATCTTCTCTCGAAGCTCCTCGTAGCCATCAATGAAGGCATCTGCAAGGCCAATCTGTAGGTCCCTCTCAGCTTGAGAAGCTCTCTCGTTCGCTGCCTTCATCTCTGCCTCCATAGCAACTTCTCTGAGTCTCGCCTTCTCAAGGGTCCGAGCAAACTCAGCCTCACTGAGCGAAGCCCTCTCACGGGCCTTCATAAGCTCAGCCTCACTGAGCGAAGCCCTCTCACGGGCCTTCGTAAGCTCAGCCTCATTGAGCAAAGCCTTCTCACAGGTCTTCGAAAGTTCAACTTCTGCCTCGGCCGCCCTCTTATTGGCTGCTGAAAGTCCGATCTCAAGCTCGCTCACCCTCTCACGGGCCGCAGCAAGATCAGTCCTCGAAGCCCTACCAGCGGCTTCCAGAGCAGTAATCTTCTCTTGAGCAGTGCAGAGCTCTAGCCGCACAGCCTCCTTCTCCCGTCTCATCTGACCATAAGATTGGGCTCTCGACAGCAGGCAGATGGATGCAGTAGAGACCTGAAGAGATAAGGGACGAGAAATGAGACGGTTAAAAAGAAATAAAAGGGTAACGGCCTGGAGAAAAAGGAATAAAGAATAGTGAATCTTTACCTGAGCCAGGCCCTCTACAAATGAGTCAATAACCCCCTCGGTGCCCAGGGCATTAATCCGAGAAGCCTCATGCGGCAGTACATATCTCCCTAGCCTTTCCCGCATCTCCCACGAATGACCCAGCATGAAACTCGGGAGGAGAAGCGTCCTGTTGATGTACTCTCCTCCATAGTGCAAGGAATCCGATCAAAACTCTCCATCCGTTCGGTGCTAATCGCCCCGGAGTTAAGGAAAAATAGTGAAGAATACGGCAGATGGGAGAGGATATTGGAAACCTTAACCCCGCCTCGATCATCTCCTCATAAATGACAACATCACCAGAAGAATCATCGCATGCTGGCTCGTTTGGTGCGGCCCGGCGCCACAGTACGGTGGGTGGGATACATACAGCAACCCTCGTAAGGTCACCGTCCGTTTTGAGCACACTAAAAGTGGTACTCACTTTGGATCCGGCCTCCTCGACTGCGACTCTCCCTTGATATTTTTTGCGACGACGTAAAATTCTGGTAGATACATTACTAGGACTTGCGCCCTCGCCCGCAGGGCCCCGCTCGCACGCCGCCACCGAACACTTCGACTTCAAGCCTGCCTGGGCGCCAATGCCCTTGGGCGCCTCCGTGCGCACCACGCCCGTACCAGTGGGCCCCGCGGCACTCACAACCGCCTTGGCGCCCAGCCTCACGCCTGCCTGGACACCCGCGCTTGCCGTACCGTCGCCCTCCGCGCCAGCAGCCACGCGTGCGCCGACGCCGGGCCGAGCCACGCTCGCCACGCTGCCACCCGGAGCAGACACCACCACGCTGCCGCCGCCCAGGACGGGCGCCGCCATGCTGCCGCCGCCCAGGACGGGCCCTGCCACGCCGCCGCCCAGGCCGGGCGCCGCCATGCTGCCGCCGCCCAAGCCGGGCGCTGCCACGCCGCCGCCCAGATCGGGCGCTGCCACACGGCCGCCTGCGCAGGGCGCTGCTGCCAAGCCGCCGCCGCCTGCCGGGCTGCTGACGCCCACGCCGGGCGCCCCCGCGGTGCCGCCGCCGCCTGCCGGGCTAGTGACGCCCACGCCGGGCTAGTGACGCCCACGCCTGCCGGGCTGCTGAAGCCCACGCCGGGCGTCCCCTTGCTGCTGACCTCCCTGCCTGCATCGCCCATGCTGCCGGCGCCCCTGACACCAGGTGCCTGCCTGTTGTGCACTTCTTCCTGGGATTGCTCAGCCATGGTGGGTTTTTTCTTCTTTTGGGATAAGGAAGATGTAGGTTTTTGTCTTCTACTTACAGTAAAGGAGGATGAGTAAAAGAAGATTATTAAAGGTGAAGATGGAAGATATTTTCTTTCTCTGGGAAGGAACACAGTTGCAGAGATAATGGGTTGAGGAGGATGGTCTCCTCTCTTTAAAGAGGGATTTTTATACCCTAGGTTTTCCAAGAGCAAGAGGAGTCCACACTAAATGGACTCTCCCAAAATTCTTTCTTCTCAGGACCTGAGAGGAACACAAGAAACTGGCAGGAAGAGAAAGGCGGCAACCATTATTTGAATGGGAAAGAAGCCCGGATATTCAAAATGCCCCCCTTTTAAAGCTTCTTTGGCGCGGGGCATTGAGGGGCAAATGATGAGTCCGGCCCAAATGGCCCGATCTGTGATGAGCCAAAGCCCAAAGTTAATGGAGATCCGTTTGCAGTCCGAGCCCGTATCCACTATGCCCGGCCACGTCATAGCAGTCCGGGTCGCTTCGGAAGCAGTCAGGCCACGTCCCGCTTTTACCAGGTCCAGCGGAGAATATCACAACTGTCTCGCCAGTTGAGGACACCTCGAACGCTCCTCGTGAACAGTGCTGAGAAGTCTCCCCATCTGTTAGGGGACGCTTATAAATACGAAAGCCCCTCGGTACTTGAGGGGCAGGCCATAATCTCTCTTCTACACACTCTCCAAAATTTGTAATCACTGACACTTGAGAAATTAATACATCCGGCGATCATTGCCCTTGAAGTGGACGTAGGTCACACTGACCGAACCACTATAAATCTCTCTCTCCTCTTTATTACCACATTTATTACCATTATTACTTGACAGGTGGTGTCTGAACCAGAGTTTGGCATCATCAGGATTTATAGTGCTGCGGAAGAGCAAATGGGTATTGTTTTATTGCAAATCCAGCACAAATGCACATTAAATAATAAGTATATTTTTTAAGGGTATTTTATGGGAAGAAAATCCCATAAGACCCGATAAGGTTGATGAGGTCCCATTAGCACGATGGAGACGGGAGGAGTCCTCTTTGTGTGGGTTTTTTTTTTTTTTTTGTCGTTTAACTATATAGTCGATATCGACCACTCTGTTTTGTTTGGAAATAAGACAATTACATATTGGAAAAACTCTGATTGACAGATTGGTCGATATCGACCATTAGGGCTAAGCTGTGATAATCGATATTGACCCTTTTGTTATGTTCGGTAAATAAGACAATTACAGGGTGAAGAAAATCCGACTGAAAGATTAGTCGATGTCGACCATCATGGCTAAGTTGTGATAGTTGATATTGATCATTCTGTCATGTTTAGCAACTAAGGTAATTACATGTTGGAGGAAATAGGACTGACAAATTGGTCGATATCAACTCTCATGGCTAAGCCGTGATGGTCGATTTCGACCATTCTATCATGTTCAACGAGGAGTAGTTCTGATTTCATATTCTTAGCTGGGGATCATTCACTGAAGGCCTTTTTAAGAGTTTTCAGAATCTATTTGGTTGCTCTTTTTTAATTGTTCACATTCAATCCAACAAAGCAAAAGTTGGGCAAAATATGAACCGCTAATTACATCCAAGAAGAAGGCACATGAAGGCACATCGAAACGCTAGAGGGTCAAGTGGATCGATTAGAATGCCTACAATTGCAAGACGGGCCTCTTGATCTCCTTATCCATCTGAGTTAGCATCAATTCAAATATCTTGAAATCGCACAAGAGCAACCATAAAGGATGACCGAACGTGGCGGAGACGTTATCTTCCACGAAAAAAGTGACTGTACTAAGCAAAACCTTAGGCCAAGATGGGAGCAAAGAAGAGAAGCCACTAGTTGAAAAGGAGGAAGAAACAAAACAACAAAAAATATTCCGTGAGAGTGACCAGGAAATGCCAGTGCCAGGTCGAGCGCTTGGAGCATTGGGTGATATAGTATGGCCAAAACTCTTCCAGGCTTCTGAAATTCATTTTATTGTTCTTTTCTTTCTGTCTTGGGGAGTGGGCCTAGGTTTTCTAGTGATGGATTATGGTTTTGAAAACTCAAATTTGGGTGAGTTGAGGATGATGGATTTTGGGGGGCCTTCATCACCTCTGTCATCTGCAGCGGCCTCGCCAAGCAACCCACAACTGCCCCGGCGGGGGAACCCTCTCAATTTCAATCGTCAGCCATGCTGGCACCGGAACCACATCTAATGCCATGGCCAACGCAGAGGATTCGGTCACCGCATGCCACCCAATCGGACGTGATCAAGTTCTTGAACAAGGAATTGAGACCTAGGGTAAGGGTTGGAGCTTGAGATCCATGATTGAGAAAATGTTAAATCTAATAAATGGGTTAGAGTTGGGCCTTTAGTGTTTTTTTGTTGATGTTGTTGCACAAGTGAATGAGAAAGAAAAGGACATGAACCGCTAATTACATCCAAGAAGAAGGCACATGAAGGCGCATCAAAACGCTAGAGGGTCAAGTGGATCGATTAAAATGCCTACAACTGCAAGACGGGCCTCTTGATCTCCTTATCCATCTTCTGAGTGAGCATTAATCCAAATATCTTGAAATCGCACAAGAGCGACCAGAAAAGATGGCTGAACGTGGTGGAGAAGTTATCTTCCAAAAAAAAAGTAATTGTACCAAGCAAAACTTAGCCCAAGATGGGAGCAAAGAAGAGGAGCCACTAGTTGAAAACGAGGAATAAACAAAACAACAAAAAATATTCCGTGAGAGTGACTAGGAAATGCCAGTGCCAGATCTAGTGCTTGGAGCGTTGGGTGATATAGCGTGGCAAAACTCTTACAGGCTTCTGAAATTCATTTATTGTTCTTCTCTTTCCGTCTTGGGGAGTGGGACTAGGTTTTCTGGTGATGGATTATGGTCTTGAAAACTCAAATTTGCGTGAGTTGGGGATGACAGATTTTGGGGGGCCTTCATCACCTATGTCATCTGCAGTGGCCTCGCCAAGCAACCCACAACTGCTCCGACCGGGGAACCCTCTCAATTTCAATCGTCAGCCATGCTGGCACCGGAACCACATCTAGTGCCGTGGCCAATGCAGAGCATCCAGTCACAACGCGCCACCCAATTGGACATGATCAGGTCCTTGAACAAGGAATTGAGATCTAGGGTAAGGGTTCGAGCTTGAAATCCATGATTGAGAAAATGTTAAATCTAATAAATGGGTTAGAGTTGGAGCTTTAGTGTTTTTTTTTGTTGATGTTGTTGCACAAGTAAATGAGAAAGAGAATGACATGAAGTAGAAGATGATGAAATGTTACATGGTTACATTGGTTTGAATTCTTTCTGTGACGGTCGATATCGACCATCTCATAAAACGACAAAAAAGAAATGACAAAAACACACAAAGAGGACCCCTCCCGTCTCCAACGTAATATTGGGTCCTCATTGGTCATATGGGGTCCTATGGGATTTTTTCCCATAAAATCCCTTTTTTTTAACCTTCCCTTTTTCTACAGACTTAACCCATTTACTCTCTTATCCACGCTCATGTGTCTAGCTAGCATAGTTAGGGCAGGGGATGACGAGAAGTGCGGAGTTAGAGAATCACCCAAGTCCCACACGATTCATGTGAATGGGATGGTATTGGTAATATGGACTATTCAAAATAAATGACATATCTTGTGGACATATCTTGTGAACATATCTTTAAGTTTCACTTAAATAGGAGTTGGCCCCATCATAAAATTGAGTACGTGATTGACAATATGATTAGCACACTATATATATTATTAATTATATACATTAATTACATTAACAATCATATGCTAAATTTTATGATCGGACCAATTTCTATTGAAGTAAAACTTCATGATATGTAACTAGGAGGGATAAAATCCATTTTGAACTATATGGATTATCAATAGGTAGGCCCCATGGCAGAGTTTTACATCGCGCACTCAAGGGATCCCACTCATATAAGTGTGAATTGTGCAACAAATGAGATGTGGCCAACGGTACAAATTTGGGGCCGCATCATCTTGAGCTCATCTTATCTTCACTCATCCCTATCCAAGGGAGCAAAAACAACTAGTATTTATTTACTGTTGCTTTAGGGCTCATTTTTTTCTTAGAATTTTTGTCAAAAATTTATCATGTTTTTTTTTTTTTTTTAATATGATGTGACATCTTGTCCCCTTTCATCTACAGATTTTATATTTCTTGACAAGCATTTTAAAAGTTTTACCTCTTGAAATGTCTCAAATGAACTTAGGAATTCCAGCTCTTTCGCTTTTTGGTAGAATTTTTAGATATTAATGTACAAGAGAACAGTCACGAATTCCACCATATTTGGAAATTTAGAAACTCCCCAGACAAGAATTCCTTAAGTTTTAGTAAATAAATTGGCACTAAAAGTCCCTCTTAGTTTAAAGTTCAGACTTTCCAAAATCATAGTGGCCCGCTATTTGTCTAGTTGAGTTCGTTGACCCTTGTCACTCTAGTTTAGTCCAATAGATTGGATGGCTAGGATTGTCCACTAAGTGTAATTTCTTGGGGTTCTCCCTAAAATTTGTGGAATTTTCCCCTTCGAGGGTTGAACAAACTAGAAAGCAATGCAATACCTTTGTGTTGATAAGTGATTGTGGTGGGCCTCACTGTGAATGGCCAACTAGTAGAATAGAACACCCTGGCCTTCCAAAGCATTCACCCTTGAAGGATTATGACATTGAATGACTATTGTTTTTTTTTTTCCCTCGGACATTTCTTTTTTTCAAGTGTCATCCATCATGGGGCCACCATTTGAGAGGTTTACCAAGACTGAACTGCGTGGCCCAAGTCCTAACTACAATCTAAACAAGCATAAAGAATCATGTGAAATGTAGATTTTCCTGTTTTGATTGTATATGAATTTTGAATACTCATGTGACTTTTGTATGCATGTGTTGGAATTCATCTTCAATCCTGTTCAGAATTCAAAGGCTCCACTGTATATCAAAGGAATTCTTAATAGATGAGACAATTCCTTCCCAAAATAAATTAAATAGACGAGGCAAGGATTTGGATCACATAAAGATATGCTGATGATGACCAGAGAGAGAGGGAGGGAGAGAGAATAATATAAAACTGAATGGATGGAATGAGAAGAAAATCAAGTGGCTGGTGCTGCCAAATGGATCTGTGAGGGTGCCCACTGGAAGGAGACAGACACTTCTACCCATCAAATCTTCAACTGGAACAATTAAGATCCAATCTTCTAGTTCAACAATTAAGATCCATTTTATCTTGAATTAGTAGAGCTTGCCCAGCTTGTCATGTCTTTATTGGTTTGAACTTCTGTTTTTAAGTCCCCTAGTCATGACTCTCCGACCACTTTTCGGATTTGAGAACTATCTAGTTTTCACTTTCCACAAGTAAGGCTGCGTGGCACGAGGATGCTTATTTTAATGTTTTTCAAGTTTCTTGCCAATCTGTAGAAGTTTGTCTCCTGTATTTCTTGAATCGTTCAAAAACCTACTTTATGAATGGTAAGGTAGATTTGATGTGGACCTCTCCTTAATAATTTGAGGATTTCACGGGAAAAATTATGGAATTTGGACATTACTTGCAAAGGTCCCCACGGAATATGGGGCATAAACAAAGCTTGTTAGGACGTTTTTCGTTTTTTTTAAATGGGACCTCTACCCTACTTAATTTTTTTTATTATCTCTTGCTAGTTTGGACAAGTGGTACGCACATGGGGATGTTTCACTTGAGGATCCAAACATCAATCCCTATGCACGTATGTAAAACCTAACTACAAGCACCACTCAATGATGGATGCCTACTTCAATTTAAATAGTAATGTTTATAAGGGAAATCATTTATATGAAAAAAAAAAAAAAAATTCTAGCATTTCTTGGTTTCTATTTCTTTGAAACTTTGTTCGGGCTTTTATCCAATGTGCCACAATCAATAAACTATTATCTAATCCTAAATACAAGCTATAAAAAAGAGGCTGTTGAACCTCAAGGGGTTGGCCGACAGGACCACAGTTTTTCCCTCTTTCAGAGTTAGAGGTCTTATTATCAACCCCCGATTTCCTATTTTTTAGGAACCAAAAATTGAGTCTATTTGTGAAACCACTTTACGGACTATAGAGATTTTACCCGACTTCACTAACGGCCACAGAGAGTTGGGAACCCTTCTTAGCAAGAGAAAAATAAAAAAATGAAAAAACAAAAAGAAGACGCTGTGGTGAAAGGGAAATTCTATATGCACCCCTTAATATGCTGAGCACACCCACATTTTAGGAAAAAAATATCACTGTTCATAAGGAATGTGGGTGTGCTCAGCAGAATGGGAGGGTGCATATAGAATTTCCCGTGGTGAAATGACCTCTAAAGAGGGCCAGCAAATGGGACCATCCTCATCCATTTATTAGTGGATTATCTTCAATGGATTTAAGGAAGAGATAGAGATAGAGAGAGACAAATCATGTCACCCTACTTGGGGCAATTATTGCGTGTCAGGGGCCTTGCGAGAGTTGTTTGCTCACAATGATTTGCTGTTGGATACTTGGATTAAGACTCATTCAAATGGGCCCTCATTGGACCCATGATGCAGATCAGCCCATATTTATCTACAGAGATTTTAAAGACTGCATAGCAGGTTGCAGCCTCCCAAGTATTGACCTACATAGAGGTATTTCATCTAGCAGATGGGGCGAGCACTCATTTCTTTAAGGGTCTATGCCCCGTGGAAGACCCTAAATAGCCCAACAGTCGACAAGAAAGGTCCACAGTCAGTCCATAAATTGCACTTTGGGGGACTCACAGCTAGATCAATGGCCCGTGACCATGGCAGGCCCATGTACAACAGAGTGTTTCAGAGCCTACCCAAATATATATTCCTTCTTTCTGTGCCCCTCTTTACCTCCTGTTGGACGTTGCTTTCCTTGATGTGTGATTCCATGTCTTAGACTCATCAAATTCAACTTGAGGTTCTTACAGTTTAGTTTATGGACTGGTTTGTTGGCAATTGAGAAGGTTTTTCTTCATGCTGTGGGACAGTGAAATAGATAGTAGTTTACATCTGAGATTGGAGTGGCAAGAGCATATGTAAATAGCGATGAAACGATCGATAAAACTGAATGGCAAAATTTTGTGTCTTGCAAATCATCCTTAGCGAAGATAATGACATTACAGGATCTAAGGTCACTATCTAGTATCCAGTTGAAAAAATATACATAAAAAAACTTCATAGTTAACTAACAATATGTAATGCTTTTTTTTTTTTTTTTTTTTTTTTTTTTTTTTTAAGTTTGATCTATCAAGGGAGAAAAACTAATTAATGTTGTTTTGTTGATGTGCATCTTGAAAGGTGGAACTTGTGATTATCTGTAAATAGCATACAAATATCGTTTCAAGTACTCACATGAAGCATAATCGTTTCAAGTTCTTAACTGGCTGTCCGGGATTTGAACCCCGGGCACGTCATCTCTTTCTGCTTGAGCGGGCTTTTTCTCCGGTCCCAGTCCCCTTGATCGGAGTACCAAAAATAATAAAAACCTTAGTTAACTTGGCTTCATTGTGCACCTTCTTTACAAAGAAGCCAATTGAAGGTGAAATGCGATTCTTTGTTTTTTTTTTTTTTTTCTGGTTGGAAAATGTGTATCTTTGTTTGGTACCAATATTTATCGTTTTTCTAAATGTATTGGTGAGAAGTTGTTATCTCTGTGTTTCTTATATATTGGAAATTAAAATCATGTCAGATTTTTGAATTGTTGGACGGTAAAGTCTCCACCTTTTCCCTGGAGTGTATCATTGTATATAAAATTCAAGAGTTATGTTCACAATTTGCTTTAATGATGTCAGGTGGCTCTACTAAATATATGCTTAAAGAACAATAATACCTCTTACAAGTTACATGTTTTATGTTTATATAAACATCTTTCTTTCCTTGAACTTCTCACGTGTGGATTTCATTGAAAACTTCTTGTTTTTGTTTGGAGTAGTGATCTCAGAAAAAAGTTGCATATCCTGCTCCCTTCCTCATACTATAAGGACAATAATAAACATCTTTCTAATTTCCTTGAACTTCTCATGTGGATTTCATTGAAAACTTGGTATATTTGTTTCAAGCAGTATTGGTGAAATCATTCATCGAAATATTACAAATCCGACCCCTTACCTCAGCCTATAAAATCCTGAAAAACATGGATTTTAGCTCATGCTTTTCTGAAAAAAAATTTTTTGCACCAAATATAGGATATCATGTCCCTAAATGTGATATTTGAGTAATTTACCAATAATCTAATAGAGAGTAGATGTCAATTAGTGGAAAAGGTAATGGTTGTATAGATCGAAGAGAAGTATATTTACTTTAGATTATATTTGCGTCTATTTTCATGGTAATAATTTGAAGTGAGATGAGAAATTAACAATCAACAAAGTAATCGGTTTACTTATATTTTATGAAGTACAGGATTTTGGTAGCTTGGAAATTGAAAATAATTTTTTTAGTAGCTGAGACTATATGTTCTCACTTGTTATGATCAAGCAAAATAGGTAAGAACTACTCTGCCGCCTTATCTCTTGAAAAAAGAAAAAAAAAAACATCGTCATAAATAGGAGCTTATCATTAAATTCATTTAATGCATCTTTATATAACGTCCACGAAAAAACCAATAGGCTTTTCCTCCTCTATAGATTTTTCCTCTATGAGAACCGGCGGGCTTGGGTCAAGGTGGCAGATCTAGTTGAAGTATGGTATGCCCATCTCCTGCTAAATAATACCTAAGATACAAGCCTAGAGATGCAATTAAGTACCATTTGTTACATCCACTTCAATAGCTAGCTTTTGTAGTGGGTAAAGCTCATGGTGTTACAAATGGTATTAAAGCTGATTACAGCTATGTTTCCTATGGGGAGAGTGTGAGATTCGACGGGCCTTGGCCAAATTAAGGTGATAGATCCGGTTAAAATCTAGTGTGCTCGTCACCTACTAAAGAAAACTTAGAATACAAGGCACTTCATACATCTCATATCGAAAATTTTCATAACTAATTTTTGCGGTGTGTAAGGCTCGTGGTGTTACACCCTCTTAATAAAAAAAATTCCTATTTATGGTATCACTGGAAGTTTAGCTCACTTTTATGCTTTTCTAGAAGAAAAGTGATGACACCAATCATGAAAAATCTTCACCGCAGAAAATGGGCCAACTTTTCCTCGCATTTTACATGAAAACGTGGGTGCACAATCGTGCTTCTAGGTAATCGAGTGGACTGTGGTGCTGTGTATGCATTTTTAACATGGGCTGTTGATCAATGCTTGTTGTGTTACTAGCTACTAAATTCATGGTTTGATATAGTAGTCCTATAATGGGCTGTTAAAATACTGTTTTCAACTTGTATTAGTTTCTAAGCTTTTCTCATACTCAAAACATATTAAAATATGGAAGTTTATAGATGAAAGAGAGTAGTTTTATGCCACCGTAATTTTTATATTTCAAAGAAAAGTTGACAATTTTAATGTTAAAAGTGATATCGTTCGTGCACTATTTGGGCTTTGATAGTGACAACCATAATAATTGTGTTCAGTAACATTAACTGTGATTGGACGCCGTTGCCTAGATTAATCTTGTTGGGTGAGAGAGCTCAGCCCATGTGTGCCATTTGCTAATGGTACCAATCACTCAAGGAATTGGAAATAAACGTGCAATAAGAGTCAAAGTTTGACGCCACTGCCTTACTAATTACCAGAGTTTTCAAATGTAGCTTCGCAAGCCACAAGTGTTATTCAATTTCCCATCTAAAAAACAGAGTGAGAAGGATTAAAGATCTTCTATTATATGCTCGTTTCATGCCTTTAAAATAGCAAAGTCTGTCTTGATTGTGGGTAGCGCCTCTCATTTTCTTCTCTCTGCTACCAACAATTTTCTTTTATTCTTTGTAATCATTCTTTGGAAATATAAATTCTTAACTTTTAAAAAAACAAGAGGATTTTACAGAAAAAATCCACTTAGACTTATTGAAGATCAAAAGGGGCTTAGAAAATCTCCATGCGCTGCAGTGGTCCTACATGTCTGATTTGATTTAGGTTTTTTCTTAGAGCGGATATCTCCGCTCATCGATCAAAACCCATTTTCCTCATTTCTCATCTTTCTCCTTTCTCTCACCTCCTCCACCTCCTCCATCGATCTCAACCCAACTGGTCTCAGGCTCTCCTTGTTGATTACGATGCTTCCTCTTCCACATCTTTTCACATTCTAGCAAGCACGCGGAGATCCTAGTTGTATTTTTTATCTTCGTAACCTACAACTCGTCGGAGATCAGTGAATGTAGAACACGAACACGATCCTATTCCTCTATTGTGACTTTTAATAGGGTAGAGTAATGTGTTCTACACTCAAATCCAATGAATTGTGGTTTACGAAGAGGAAAAATACAACTAGGATCTTCACGTGCTTGCTAGAAGGTGCAAAGAGGTGGAGCATGAAGCATTCCAATCGACGGGGAGTGCTTATGACCAGTTGGGTTGAGATCGATGGAAGAGGTGAGGAAGAGAAGGAAGATGAAAAATGGGGAAAATCGATTGTAACAAGACAAGATAAGCAGCGATATCCCCACTCAGGAAAACTAAACAACGGGATTTTTTCGATAAAATCTTCAAAAAATAAAATAAAAAATAAAATAAAGTTTGACACCACTACTTACTAATTGCAAGAGTTTTCAGATCTAGCCAATAAGGCGGGTAGGTGTTTTAAGATCTAGTAATGTAGCTCTAAAAACTCAAAATTATTAGATGCTTCCCATCATCTTCGATCAAACCGAATGAAATGTATAAAGAATATCATTTTTTTGTCATTTAGCTAAATTAAAAAGTTCTCTTATATCCGATAGGGTCGAGGGTTATTGCCGCATGCCCTATTTTTCCAAAACTATGGAGTGTTATATAGCGAAAGCAATAGAGGATGCATATTCATAGAAAAATAGCATTACATTTATGTAAATCATTAGAAATAATCATAAAAATGATAATTTTTTTTTTGAGTCATATAGTGTAGTCAATCTAATGATGGTTTAGTAGTTAACGCATTTTTTCTTTTTTCTCACGAACAAAATAATTATAATAAAATTTTATACAAGTGAGATTATTAGAAAACTTTTCATAAATCATAAATTAACTTCTAAGTAATTTTAACAGTTGATATAGACCTATCAATGCTCCACATGTGGGCGCTTAGGTTACTTCATTTAAAAGTAGATAGCTAATATAGTGCCACATATCGCTCCAGCATGAAAATGGCTGATGCTTTAATATATATAATAAAGCTTTTCTCGTACTTAAAACATATTAAAATATGAAATTTCAATGAAAAGCTAACAATTTTGAGATTAGAAGTTATATCGTGCACTATTTCGACTTTCGTTGCAGCAACTATAATTGTTTTTAATTCACTATGATTGGACTGTTTGTGCAAATTTAATAGCCGCAATCCCGTAGTTTAGTCCGTTCTCGCAGAGACCTCAATGATACTCATATCATTAACACAAAATAGAAACAAGAACTATAACCAGATCGTATTTTCCGATTCTTCCCATATGGGACTTGGGCCATGTGTCCCATGTGCTAATGGTACCAATCACTCTGACCTCAAACATACTCATATGACATATCATTAACAAAAACAGAAACAAAAACTATAACCGGATCGTATTTTTCTATCCTTCCCATATGGGACTTGGGCCATGTGTCCCATGTGCTAATGGTACCGATCACTAGAGTAATTGAAGAGAAACATCCCATTGGTAAGGCAGCCACACGTGTTATTCAATGTCCCATCTAAAAATACTGAATGGGAAGGAAAGGATCTTCTATTGATTCAATATGTGCTCTTTTCATGCTTTTGAAATAGCAATTTGGCTTCTAGGTGGCTAGTTCCTCCTGCTTTCTTTTGTTGTTACAAGTAGGTAAACAATTTTGGAGCTACCCAACAATTTTTTTGTTCTTCCTCTTTGAAAAATAAAAGTTCTTTAGTTTTTCTTTAAAAAAAAAAAAAAACAAAACAAAGTTTGACGCCAGTGCTTACTAATTAAAAGAGTTTTCTGATCTAACCAATAAATCAGATAGGCGTTTTAAGATCTAGTAATTCAGCTCTAAAAATTTTAAATTGTTCGATGCTTCCCATCATCCTCTGTCAAACTGAATGAAATGTATAAAGAATATCGATTATTTTTGTTATATAGCTAAATTAAAAAACCCTCTTATATTCGATAAGGTCGAGGGCTAATACCACATGTCCTATTTTTCCAAAACCATATACAACAGAAGCAACAATGGATGCATATGTATAAAAAAAAAAAAAAAACATTGAAATAATTGTAGAAATGATACAAGATTTTTGAGTCACACATTGTAGTTAATCTAATGATGGTTTTAATAGCAAGGCAACTTCATTTTTCTCATGGACAAAATATCCTATAATAAAATCTTATATAAATGACATTATTAGAAAATCTTCCATCATTTGAAAATTAACTTCTAAATAAACACAAAATAATATTAAAATTAGTTTTCTGCATAAATTCCAATTTCTCTCTTTTTTTTTCCCTCAAATCCATTACCATCACAATCCCCCACCCCCACAAAAAATGAAAAAAAATTCACCCATCACGATATTTTCAAAATATCGCAATCCCACAAACCAAACAAACCCCCACATTTTTTGTGCCAGTGGTCCTCATCATGTCATAACCCCAAGTACCTGACCACCCCCGCTTCATTTCTCCTCCTCATCATTTGAGTCACGTGTCAGACGACAGACTTCCAAATCTCTCACAATTCACAACCCTAGCTCCACTCCTTCTAGAAGCTCCGATGGGAACTCCGCTTCTTCATCGACGGTTCTGATTAGATGGACCCCACTCCACTTCATCAAATCCCGTTCGCGCACGTGAGACAGCACTAGGGGCGGAGAAAACGAACGCTAGTTTCTTTTCCTTTTCCGCCCTTCCCCGTACAATAAAAATCCAATCTTTCCCTTCTTCGTCCCCTGCTCTCTCTCTCTCTCTCTCTCTCTCTCTCTCTCTCAATGGCGGCTGAGATGAGTATCTCTCTGCAAATCTCTCCTTTGAAGTGCGCGAAGACGAGCGTCGATCGTCTCGCCTATTTGGAAAGCCGGAGTGGGCTTTGGGCTGCTGCGAGTAGAGGAAGAAGACCATCTTTCAGTAGACGTTTGGTTGCGTCGATGAAACTGACGGAGAAGAGCGAAAGTTCGGATCTTGCAGCTGTTAATGGCCCTTTAGATCTAGTAACCTCTTGCTCTCTATTTCTCCTTCTTTCTTTCTTTCTGTCTGATTGAGTCCCAAAAAAAGCATCGAACGAATGATTTGAGGAAAAGATCTTTTCTTTTACTACTCTCTGAGATTTTGGTTTAGTTTGGTTAGGTTTAATCAAAAAGCTTTGTTGTGTTGTATTGTGCAATCGTATTGAGAGATTGTGGACCAACAGTTGATCAACTGTGATTATAAACGAACGGTTGGATGTGAAGGGAGTTGAAATTGGATATCAACCCATGAATTTGTGTGGTTTAGTGGTTCTCAACAATCCAGGATGGCCACCCATAAGAGTAAACTAACTACTTGGTGTGGCAGAGCATAATGCAGAGTTCATACCCTCTTATTATCAAACATTTATTATACAGTGTATAGGATATGTGTGCATATATAGTACACACACCCACTGCAAGTGCCATACATTATACATGTGTATGTGTTTATGTATGTATGTATGTATTTATCTTGTTAATAAATGGAAAACTACAATTTGGTACATTGAAAACTAAAAAAAAGAAAAATAAATCTACCTCCAGTTGCAAATTGAACAAAAATAAGAAATAAAGATAAGACCCAACTATCCAAGTCCACTACAACAAAGAAAATCTGTATAATTGTGCTTGCAAATTGTGCTGCGAATATGATTTTGATCCATACCAAAATCACAGAAATCTGTAGATAAAAAATGAGTTAAGAAGTGAATCCAAACAACTATATGATCAAGATGATTTTTACTCTGATCACGAGTCTGGATAAACACCTATAATGGCATGATCTAGACTTTAAATCAAATCCATCTATAGTACACAAATTGGATTTGAGCTTGCCCTTGCCCAGATCTAATTTCTGCCTTAAGTAGAGTGCTTCATGACCAATACAGTTAATCATGATCATTAGGCCAATCTGTGCTTGGATTCCAGAAGTGATGAAGAAAATTCATTCAAATTCTTCTAATACATATTACAAAGGGGAGAGAGAGAGAGACAGAGAGAGAGAGCAGAAACATAACTTCAAGCAGAATGAAATCCTAAATTAGAGAATATGAAGAAATCTCATTCAAATTCTTCTGCCACACATTACAATCATTCAAATTCTTCTGCCACACATTACAAACAAAGGATAAAAAGATCAGAAATAAAAAACTCCAGAAAATAGCATTCAAGCATTTCTGTGGACAATGTACTTACATGATGACGATGAAGCCAATGTTCTCGGTTGGTATGGTCTTTCAGCTGGCAGTGGTGTTGAGGATGACAAGATTGGGTCACGAGAGGCTCAGTCTAGAGAAGATTAAGAAGAGAAAGTTCTTGGATCCATGATATTAGCACACAAAAGGAAAAGAAAGCAAACAAAAAACTGAATGAGAAGGGAAAAGCCCTGCAAAACACCAACAAATCAGATGATGAAGAAATAATAAAAATCTGATGAAGAATGCTCAAATCTAAGACAACTTCTTGTCAATTGGCTAGGGAAACGGAGAGAGAAAAGTGCCTTGTCCTTTTTTTTTGTGAGATGGTAACAAGAGAAAAGATCCTTTTCTTAGAGCATTGAGAGAGGAAGGAGGTTTTTTTCTTGGAGGGGGGTGGGGGGGTTATGCACAGTGAAAGTGTTTTGTCTTAGAAACAACTCCTTCAGTGGTGGCCACAGAGATGCATGTCGATCTAGGGATTAGGGAAATAGAGGGAGATTTTAATGGCTTGATTATAATTGGGATCCCCTATCATCAAAAACCAAACTGATTTAAGAGATACGAGATTATAGACGGAAAGATCAGGCCAATGTCTCACTGATCCAAATAATACATGCCCAACCCATTGACAGAGACCAACCCATTGACAGACACTATCCGATTATATTTGATTTTATCTGAAAATAATTCTAATCATAAATGGTGATGGAATATGAAATCTGAAAATAAACTCAAATGTGGAATTTTCAGAAAATTGGGTAACTTCCGCACATTGTCCTTCCAAAGAGCATCTCATCAATCCAACAGTCTGGATTACCTTTTCCGCGGGCCCCACAAGATCAAACCCTATGCTCTCAGACCATGTTTGGTAACAAGTGAGGAATTCATAGATCTGATGATTCTTCACTACCATTGGAACAAGGATTCCTCGTTGGGGATTTGTATAGTTGAGGATTTCACATTGATATTGGTGTGTATTGATGCATATAGATGAGAAAAATAGGGTTCGGTGTGCAAATCCACTTAAGTGAGCATTCTCAAATCTTATAGGGGGTGGTCGGATCTGAAAATCCTAACAAATGAAGATTTCCATTCGTCCAAATACTCAAGAATTTATAATTGCCAAATATGGATTTACCACAACTTTAGGGAAACCGAAAATCTTTTCCCTAAAGATTTGGTTGCCAAACGTGACCTCAAGGTTTAAGTGAATTTCTCGGTCATGTATGTAATTAATTCCTAGATTCTTGTCCTTCTAATCATATGTATTGATTTAAGCTATTTCAAAGATTAGGAAAAGTGGGGGGGAGATTCTATGGATGAAATTTTAGGAATGGAGATATACTTTATAGATCCATGGATTTTGTTTTTATAAAAAAAAATCTACATGGCGTGGATCAATGTTGCTAGAATTTCACGAAAGGCTAAATCAATGGCATTTATGACATTGAATCTAATGTTATTAGAAAAAATTAGAGAAACCCGTTTGAGATGGTTTGAGCATGTCCAACGTAGGCCAGCAACGATGCTAGTAAATAAAAGTTTGATTATAAAGGTTGATGGCCCACCAAGGAGAACGGGTAGGCCAAAGAGGACGTAGATGGAGGTAGTAAAAATAGATATGAAGAAGTGTAACTTATATGAGGATGATGATGATGAATCTAATGTTATTAGAAATTGTATGATTGTTTTATTTTTTAAATATTTTCTAGAAGTGTATCAATGATAATGCATCTAGATAGCGTTGATAACATGCATTTATAACATTGATTATAATTTTAAGGATGCTCCGATCTGGGTGGAGAGGGGGATTTGCTTAAACAATTTAAATTTAGAAAGAGAAATTGGAGATTTGCGTGAGAAGATAGAAAAGGAAAGACGTGAGATTTGCATGACAATTATGTGAACTTATAATTGATTGACACATGGGGGATGATGTGGACATGTGGGGAGGCTCCATATTGAAATGGAGAGCCGGCTCTCCCCCTCTTCTTTTGTATAATACTAGAGGAGCTGGTCCTTGCCCAACCCGGGCCCTAATAAAAAATTAATTAATTTTTAAAATGGAACCCCTTTAAATGAGTTCTTAAAAATAACAACCAAAGAAAACTGCAAGCTATTCAGGGATTAGGAAAGCACTATTTGTATAGAGAGATCTTAGAAAAAAAAAAACTAGTAAAAAGCTCAAAACTCCAACTAGTGGGAGACGAATAGTTAGGACTCATGTTAAATTCTCAAGAACTTCAATAAACCCAAAATTTTAGATCGACATTAACAAAAAAAACACCAAATATGGATTTGAAGATACTACATAAATCACTACATTCAAATCCTAGTTAAAACTTAGAAGAAAAAAGTCTGAACTTTGAAGTCAGCTAGAATTTCGAACTTAATCATCGAACACATGGGACAAAAAAAATCAGATTTGCAGAAGAAATATAGCCCCATTATTGAACCCCAAGGGCAACAAAGACATCTAAAAGTGACTATGGAAATCAGAATATCAACTTTTACTAAAATATACACTAAAGTATCTCTCAGATTCAACCGCAGGAGTTCCCTCTTAAATTCTACAAAGTTTTGAATTTTTGTGCAACTAAGAATATAAAGTTCTACCTACATCAGATAGAAGAAGAAGAAGAAAGAAGAAGAAGGAGGAGGAATCTTTCACTTACAAGCCACTAATTGAATAGGATCCAAAATGATGAAATAAAAATCCAATATATTAATAAATTTAAAGCTTAGTGTACCTTTTTGTGGTTATTTTTCTGTACGTCAGTGTGGGCCCCACAGCAAGATTAGCATATTCCAAATCCACTGCTGATTAGTAAAGAGAGTTATTCATAGGTATGATTTTACAAATCAACATGTACAGCTGTCTACCTTTATCTTCTCCAAAATTGTAAAAAGAGCAATTAGAAAATGCCTAACTTTCTTTGTTTAAAGAGTCCAGATGTGAGAACCTATTGCCTGTTTCTTAAAGAGTCGAATCTGATAAGGTTTGGAAAGATTTGGAAAGATTCATACTTTAAGGAACGTGAGAGCTCTTTGTGCAAAATCGTGCCGATTGGAAGATCCAATAGGACCTCGCCAAGTGGATGCTGATGTGGACTGCGAGGAAGCTCCAAATCGAAAATGGAGAGCCCTCAGCCCCCGCAGAGATCTTTTAAATTAATACAATTAGTATAAAATTATTTGGACCTGGATTTAGGCCTGTTATAAATGCCCTTTATCTTGGTCTGTGTCTAGGTTCTGGCTTTTCATTTATTTTTGGGAGTGCAATTGGTCCTGTAAATTGGACCCAAGTAAGGTATGACTGTATGAGTGAGATTAGTGATTCCCTGTTGTTAACCGGGGGTTAGGTACAGTATGGGCCTGACCCAACACTGACCCATTTTCTCCTATCTAAAAAGGTGGACCGGGTTTTTTGATGTTATATGATGAGCACAGGTTAAGTTTTCAACCTGTTGGCTATCTGGGTCTTAGATTATCTTGATCACAATCTAGGAAGATCAAGATCCTAACACATCGCCAAATTGAATCCCAAACCAAAATAAATTTGATCCTTGTCATTGTGAGACCCATGTTTAGGTTGGTGCAATCTAGACCGCTGATAGTAAGGGTACTCCTTTAAGCCTCTTATTCTGTTGCAGTTCAGTTCTATTCAGTGACAGAATTAGGAAATTTTCCTCTTTTTATTTTATTTTATTTGTGGGTGGGGTTTTTTGGGGGGCGGGGTGGGGGCTGGGGCCTCTATGTAATATTTTTTCTTTCTTGGGGGCTCATATGTATAAATCACAAAGTTATTCAAAATGCTTGGGGGTTTTCAGGAATTTTTGCACCCCCCAACACCCGCGTGTGCACATGAGACGTGGTTCTATTGTCAAGTTTCTTATAGGCTGTTGTGATTGGCCACAGTAGTTTTCTTCTGATTGTCCTTTTATTATTCTGTTCTAAAGTGGTTGTCTCTATTTATGCATCAATTCTCCTCCATTTAAAGTTCTAGAGAAGCTTATTTTAAGGAGCTTTTTGAATGTAGAAAATATCATTTACGCCTTTTACCAATGTTAAAAATATTATTTTAATGAACTCTATCACCCACTACTATCAAATGAACTTTATCACCCACTACTATCAAATGAACTTACCACATTATTTAGTGTGCACAGTTTTATTTTCTTGTATTCAGTAGATAAGATTTGGTGCATGATTTCTTTTAAGATGATAAAGACTAAAAGAACTGTTGAAACTGAAAGAAGCAATGCATTCATTAAGTGGTATGAGCTAGTCAAATTATTGGAATATGATGACGATGATATATGATAAATATCAGTTTTTAAAGCCCTGTTGGACATTGGGGGAAGTAGGTCTACCCCCTTATAACTTCTTTTGTGGTGGAAGCCCTGTTGGACATTGGGGGAAGTAGGTCTACCCCCTTATAACTTCTTTTGTGGTGGAAGCCCTGTTGGACATTGGGGGAAGTAGGTCTACCCCCTTATAACTTCTTTTGTGGTGGCTCTCACTTGTCGTCAAGGTAGGCCGCCACCCTTTTTGAATAGCTAATGGCCCAAATATCACTCACACAGGTGTGATTTTCATCTTAAGATTTTAAAGTGATATATGTCAAATATGATCTCACATTATAATTTGGGTGATCATGATCATTTGAGTCTGATGGTTGATACCACTCTGATCTGAGCAATATTTGGGTTAAGTGCAATTCTCAAAGGGTGACCTTAGTCCAATTTAATTGGGCTGGGCTGTCATGTAAACTGTGTGTGTTGGGTGCAAAAACATGCATGTTATTGTACAACAACTTCCTTCACATTTAAAATAGCAATATTATGAATAATCTGTAACTAGAAAGAGTTTCCACTTGGTTAGGAAAAGTTCAGCAACTCATTTGGGTTTCAGTCAAGTGATTACGACTTGGGGAAGACGACAGGACCTACAATCTCAAGGAGGAAAACAAAGATAGTGTGCACAATTGGACCTTCCACGAGTACACGTGAAATGATATGGAAACTGGCAGAAGAAGGCATGAATGTAGCACGTCTGAATATGTCCCATGGAGATCATGCATCCCATCAAAAGACTATTGATCTTGTCAAAGAATACAATTCTCAATCCAAAGACAATGTTATCGCCGTAATGCTGGATACTAAGGTATTCTCGTGCCACTTTTTTAATTATTTGATGACTACTCTGCAACATTTACTTTTGACAGTAGGCTTCATTATTTTCTTACTCTGTTACATACTTGCATGGTTATCTAATTCTTACTTATCATTCGCTTTTTGTCTATTGAGATGGTCCAATGCCAATCATTGCTTTTTTGTTAAGAGAGTAATATTGTTGCCAAAGCAGCTTTTTAGACTACATATTTTATTGCATTGCAGTTTCTGCTTTCTAAGTGCATAGGCGTGGTCTACACAAGCTTGTTCTCGTCATTTCTATATATTATCCTGTATGTCCCTGAGACTGAGTTGTGAGTTGTGAAGCTTTCATAAAGTAACCTCTTCTGCACTTTGTCAATCAAGTTAATATGATTTTTTAAATCATGTAGTCCTCTGAGATTACATATCAATTCATTATTCATATGATTTCTTTAGGTGCTGCTAAGAGGTACCTCTCACGGCTTTTGTGAGAGGAAAATTTTTTAAGCCCCATGTGGGACCCACTTGGATACATGCCAATCATGGGAGAACAATCTGATGGAAAGGTCTTATTGTGGATACGATTTATCTCAATTAGATCATCACAACCATTGATATATGGACCCCGATGTCTAATAGTATTTTAATTATGTTTTTTTTTTATGAAATCCAATCCAATGGTGATTATAGGGTGAGAGGATCCCACATGGCGGTAAAAAAGTCACCTCCCTCGCAAGCTATGAGAAGTACCTCTTTGTAGAAAGAAACCCACGTATATATTATGTATGGGGTAACCCTCTCCCGAGCACCATCCACGTGCACCCGCTTGGGGCCATTCCAATCATGTGAGATTTTTGGGGGGGGGGGGGGTGGGGGGTGGTTTCAAAACATCTGAATAATACCTAAGAGCATTCAAAATATCAACCCCATTAGATCATCCTGTAGAAGGCATCATAGTAGTGATCCCATGCTGGTGGATCACCTTGAGCACCTCACCGTGGCCTCCACCTAGGGATGGGAAGGGGAGATTGGAAGATCAAGGTAAGCCCTACCTATGTAAAAAACTTGGGGCCCGCCTGATCATCCTAGCCTCTTCATCAATGGCCCACAAGTTTCAAGGGCTTTATATTATAAAAAAATAATCGATTCAGCAGTCTAGTGACTCTAGTCCATTTGGCTGGGTGCAAACCCTAGGATCCAATGACTATTGGGGTTGGGGCGGAGGGGCGGTGGTTCCCAATTTTGTGGACCCCTTGGATTGATCATTAGTGGGCCTCATGATTAGGCATGCACCTGATTGCCTATGTGTGTGTGGATTTTAGTGCAACGATGAGTAACAACCGGATTAGTGTCAAATTTGGGCCTTGTGCTAATTCATTTTGTGGGTTTCGCAATAAGTGTGAGGGGGCTGGATTGATTATAGGGGATCCTATGTGTTGGAAAAAGTAATTGCTAATGGATGGTGCTCATTAATAGGGATGTAAATGGGTACCCGATTCTCCGACCACTCGGAGGTTCCAACCCGTGAAAAACCGGGTTTGGAACCTCATATAGGTTTCGATAAGTAAATGGGTCCGATTCTAGAACCATTTTTTGGAACTGGGATTTAAACGAGTCCAGCTTCGGCGCCACCTCGGTTTGGACCTGGGACCTGGCCCAAGGTATATATGCTTTTGAATTTTCAAGCTCCCACATAAACATCATTCGCACCTCTTTATCGACCAAAACGTAGGTTTTCTTCTCCAACAGAAATTGTCCCTTCTAAGCCTCCTCAATCTCGATCTTGGCATCCAGCTCCCCAATCTTCGCCTCTCGGCTCAGTTTCTGTCCTCCCTTCAGTCTCTCTCTCTCTCTCTCTCTCTCTCTCTATCTCATGCAGTAATTTCCATTCTCACCATGATCTTGTGCAGAAGAGGAGCAGAGCAAGCTACATCTAAAACTAGGCATCTTCTTTTACCTGTGAGTTTGACGGTATTTCTTGTCTTTGACACCCTCTAGCTTGATTTCCCGATCATCGACATCAATACCATCATTTTGATATTCATCGGCTATTGCACTGATTAAGTGACAATTGGAACTAGTATCCCTCTGTTTCTTTCTCTAATCTAAGATTTCGATTTTTTTTTAATTGGGGTTATAGAGGACAGCCTCTTATATGGATGAAGGTCCAGTGATTGTGGGGTTACTGGACCCTGTTTCGACACGTGGACCCAGAATAGGACTTGGAACCAGGAGTTGGAACCGGAACCATCCTTGGGCTAACCAGTTCCAGTTCGGGTATGGAACCAGAACTGACCGGTTTACATTCTTATGCTCATATATATAAATTATCTAGTGCACACGATGTGGATTCTTGCTTAAATCTCAATGTGGGGCCCACATGGGACCCAACTTGGTATTGGTGGGGATCTCTTCATCTGGTCGGGGCCTACCCTTGAACAAAATATGGTCCCCATCTAATCATCCTAACCTCTTCATCGACTGCCAACAAGTTTTAGCCCTTTAAAAATGACCCATTGATGCAATGGTACAAACCATTCAGATGGGTGTAAATATTGGGAATGGTGTAATTTAGGGGTGTCCTCTGTGTGTGGTCCATTCCAATGATTCATCAGGTGGGCCCGTCTATGAGGTGTGTATGGTGTGCACTGTGCACATACACAACGCACACACGCTCGAGGGATGCTACAAAACGCCCTGCCGTTTTGGGCAAGAAACACCCCTTTGTGTTTGACTAATGAGAATATGAGATTGTTCTTCTCCTGTGCAACTTTTTGGGAAGGGGAGTGTAAAGCATTTAAATGCTTTTCTCTCTTGCAAAGTGAATGAATCATGCTACCCTTTCCTACTTTTTCTCGTTCTTTAAAAAAAAAACACTTCAAACACTGGACTCCAATGGAAAATGGTAATTAATACTCCTATTTTTCTCTTTCATAATGGTTCCCTTTTATTTTGGTAATTGAATCCAACGGCACTTAATGGTTGGATTAGTATCAAATTGGGAATAATGCCAATTTTAATTTTGTAAGGGCACATAAAAAAAGTGGTGTCAAAATTTTAAGTTTTTATTCAAAGGTGGGTCTAATTCCTATAGAAGTGAAAATTTAGTAAGGGCAAATAAAAAAATGGGTGTCAAAATTGAAATAATGTCAATTTATGGAGGATATGTGAGTGAAGGGAATGATTTCAAGTTGGGTCCACTACCCAAAGGTGTGTCCCACAACAACAAAAAAAAAAAAAGAAGGGTAGAAAGGAATGTAGATTTAAAAAATTTCCTACAACCGTTTCCCATCTCTATTACTTCTCTCAGGTTTCCATTTCTAATAGTTCTCCTATTTTATCTTCTATCATATTTAGAAGAAGCTCCTAAAAAATAGGTGCATGAAAAAAAGTTGAATGGCTCATTTAATATTGCACTGACTACTGTTGGACGATACTTCTCATTTGCTTTTGTCAAATTTACTTTCTATAACTACAACGTGAAGTGGTATCATTTAATTGGACAAGTCAAAAGGGACAAACACTCCTTTTGAAATGGGGCATTTTTTAGAATTTCCGTATGTTATGTGTGTATGTATGTGTGTGTGTATTCATTTTTTATCCCACCTGCAGGCTCACTTCGAGATGGGACCTGAGGGATTTGAAGATCTGCCTGGGCCCCTCCTTTCTGCAAAAAGTCAGCCCCATCCAATCATTCTAACCCTATTATCTGGGGCCCACAAGTTTAGTCTATTTAAATGGGGTGTGCAGTCGATTCAACGGTCCAGTCCATTTGGATCTATCCAAACCCGGAGGCGTGGTATTATAAAGGGGGGAGGGAGGGAGGGAGGGAGCGAGAGAGGTTTGGTCCACTTTCATGGGCCAGTAGGTGGGCCCCACTAGGGGTGCGCAGGGCACAGTGGGGTCTTTTCATATGAATCTGGAATGCATTGTATTTAAATGATTGTCCTGGTTGCCCTCTCTTTGTAGTTTGTCTGAGGTCATATAGGTTCTTAATTCTTTTCACTCATTCTTTTCATAACATAATTGACCATTTTTATATGATGCTTAATCTTCTAGGGCCCGGAGGTTAGAAGTGGAGATGTGCCTCAGCCCATCTTGCTTGAAGAAGGTCAGGAGTTCAATTTCACAATTAAAAGAGGAGTCAGCTTAGAGGACACTGTCAGTGTAAATTATGATGACTTTGTGAATGATGTGGAGGTGGGAGACATACTATTGGTTGATGGTTAGTTCCTCTTATTTGTCAAATTTTCCTTGCTAACATGTTCATTTTCAATGTGGCTTTCTTGTGGTTATTGTCACTCACCCAGTGCCAGTTTTGGTTATTACTCAACAACTGGTTCTAAGAAGCAAGATAGTAATGGAGCTTAAATTAGTGACAAAAGCCCGTTGTACAGTTGGAAGGTGCTCATTATCACAACTACAAGGTGGCGGGTTCAAGTCATGTTGCCATTTGAAACGAAGTTAAATTGATTGGAAGCTTTAGGATTTGGATTGAATGTGCTTTAAGAATGGTTTTGGATTGCTGAACCCTATTACTAACCATCACGGAGGTCAGGGAATAAATTTGTTCCTGATGAAATTTTCTGGTGGCCCCTTGTCTTATGTTGAAGGCAGCATGTTCTATGCAAGCTTGATTCAGTCGCAAAATCATGGGAACCAATGTTTTTATGCCACCTTTAGCAAAGTTGCAGTTACTTTTGGCACATTTGTGTAATGCCAATGATTGCTTGGTGCCATGGAAAAGGCTCTGATTTTATTCAGGTGCCACTTCGCAGTTTTATATGGCACGTTTCCGCATAAAAAAGGTTAAAATTTGAACTGATTTTCCTTTAGTACATGGAGACCATTTCCAATTGAATCTGGATACCCTGTTTGGTTCAAACAGGGGGAGCCTGTTTGGATCAAACAGGAGGTGCCACGTGGCGATTTTTTTCTTAGTTTATTCATTTCAAGAGGGGGTCTTAGTTGAGGTGGCCAAAAATCGCCACGTGGCACCCCCTGTTCGGTCCAAACAGGCTCCCTCTGTTTGAACCAAACAGGGGATCCGGACTCTTTCCAATCGTTCTTTTCGGGTGGGGGGTGGACTGTGGTCAGAAATGCTTTTCCACAGCACAGTGAGGAAAAGAAAATCCACAGAATGCGGAATTCCACCGTTAAAAAAACACGCCCTTAGATGTTGTATTTGTTTTCCAGGTTTAGAGATGCCTTTTAACTATTGGTTGAACTTAGGAAGACATCTATGCTCATAACACTTTAATATCCGTAAGACACATTTTCACCTGGAAGTTGACCGGCACTGACTAATCCTTGTCCGGTAACGCAACACTATGATTTTTATCAGTAATGGTATTTTCATTAACAAGTATACATATAAAAACTATGACCATACAGTATAGGAGAGGTATGATATGGCATGCATGTGCAAAAGAAAATGGCTATTACAAAACCACCCCTTATAAAAAGATGATTAAATGATTAATACTTTTTTGTAAAGTAGATAATTAATATTTGCATTATAAACTTTGATCATGCTCCTTGAGTGAATGAAACTTGCATGGATTGCCAGTTTTTCATCATTTTACTTCCCATGGAGCCTTTGCTACAAATATGCCGTTACCTAAAATGTTAATTTTATGTGAATATTAGGCGGCTTACTTATTGATCACGCGTAACAAATTATATTTCACTTTGATAGGAGGAATGATGTCATTAGTTGTGAGGTCCAAAACAGAAGATTTGGTCAAGTGTGAAGTAATTGATGGAGGAGAACTTAAATCAAGGCGTCATCTAAATGTGCGAGGAAAGAGTGCAACCCTGCCTTCGATAACGGGTTACTTTCTTTCTTTCTTTTTTTCCATCTGATTAGTACATTGAACTTGAATTTGCATTCTGTTTTGTGGCCATAAAGTATGCACTAATGCTTGTTTGTGCCATTTCTTCTTTTCTGCAGAAAAAGATTGGGAGGATATCAAGTTTGGGGTAGACAACAAAGTTGATTACTATGCCGTTTCATTTGTTAAAGATGCAAAAGTAGTTCATGAATTGAAGGATTATCTCAGAAGTAAAATTTTGCATCTATTTCCCACCACTATTCATTGGTTTTTTTCATTACAATTCACATGTTCACGACTTCTCACTGATCACCATTGCTGAAGAAGGATTACGAAGTATACTTCCTTCTTGTAGGCTGTGGTGCAGATATTCACGTGACTGTCAAGATTGAAAGTGCTGATTCCATACCAAACCTTCACTCAATCATTTCTGCATCTGATGGGGTAAGCCATGTTTCATCCTCACAGTTGATCTTTTCTGTTCTTAGGGCATTGCAGTTTCAGTAGTTTTTCCTTGTTTTTGTTTTCTTTCTTCGTTTTTTTATTCTTGGGCTTGCCAGGATAGTTCTCTTGTATTGTTAACTCCCTTTAATGGAAGTAACTATTTAAAATAAATAAATAAATAAAAAATAATTAAAAAAAGAAAGAAAGAAAGAAAAAGAAAAGAGCATTATTAATGTACACCCCTTGTGAGATGTATATGACTACTGCACAGCTCAAACCTGCTTCCGAAACTCATGTATTTTTATGGTGTTCTTAAATGGATTTAACTCTAGATTTATTATATAATGCATAATTGATGGAAAGTTTTTTTTGACCCAATCACAGTAATAAAAGAAGAATAAAAAAAAGTGTGACCCAATCAGTAAGAGGTGGGGACATTTTCATGATGGGGCATTCATCTGGTGATCTGATTTTGGATGGGCATACTATAAAAATCATACTCTGGCAGGCACTCTTTTTTTTTTTTTTTTTTTTTTTTTTTTTTTTCTGTTGGTAGATGACTTGAACCAGCAACCTCAAGGTTGCAATAATGAGCACCTTCCACTATGGCACGGGTTTATCCCTTTTAATTGTTTTATTGGTGACTATGAAATGGCCAGTTTAACATAAATGGGAAATAAATTTAGTAGTTATGTTATCTAAGATACCCTATTAAATAAATCTATAGCCATCTAACTAAGATCAATGAAAGAAATTTAGTAGTCATGTAGCTAAGATACCAAATGGTTATTGGCATGGATCATACTTGAGGGCACGCCAGATGTACAGTGTAAGCCACTGGAAGCTAGGCGTGTCCTATACTTTTGGTGGCTACACAAAAGTTAGGGGTTTCTAGTGTAGCCACCAAAAGTATAGGACATGGCTTGGGTGCCTAGAGGAAGAGAAATGTGGATGCTAGGCTGGTTTGGGTGTAGCTGGGTCCTCACTAATTCTCTTTGGGACTTATTTGAAGCTTGGATTAATCTGTCTTGGGTGCCTTAAGGAAGAGAAATGTGGAATCTGTCCTCCTTCGTTATTTGGATTATTTGGAAGGAGAGAAACACCTGGCATTTTGAAGGGATTGCTTCAAGTGTGAATTCAGTTACCAATAAGATAAAGCTTTCTGTCGCTTTATGGGTGTCTCTTAATCCTCTTTTTCAAGGGATTTTGTTGAATCAATTGTTGTTCCCTAATGAATTTTACCTTTCAAAAAAAAAAAAAAAATCGTTTTAAATATGAGCCTGAATTGAAGCTGCCAACCTATTTTGGCTTTCATCTTAATGGCCTGTTTGCCGTAGCTATTTTCCCCCTAGGGATCAGGACCTCTTTCATGCCATTTTTCTTAGAAAAGAACTGGATGATTCCTTTCTTTTTTCCTTTTTTTTTGAAAGAATGTAATCAAAGGAGAATATTTTGGATACTGGTGAACTTAATAATGAAGTTTTCCATATTTGTTGTTTAAACTGATTTCTGGTTCTGTTTTAAAATCCATACAGAAATTCAGGACCAATGTTCTTTAATGAAAAGATGGTTTGGAAGAGGCCCTAATCCCACTCCACATTTTAAAGCTTTTTGACATTTAATGTTATGATTCTAAATGCAGTGGTGAAAGCTTGTGGGGACTGCGGCTCAATGGTTTAACTGACCATGAAACTTGATAAAGTGTCATAAAATAGTATCTATTCAGCAAACACCATATTTTAAAAATTTCTGCATCACATACATTTGGATGCAAATTTGTGCAAAGCATTGGTTATCTGTTTTCTTGTTTCATCTGTTCGACCGTTCTTTGCTGCTACAGCATAGGCAACTGCAAAGCAGCAATAAAAGAAAAAGGAAAACTAAGGAAAAAAGATGAGCAAGCATAAAGATTGAGCCTTTGACACCCTCAGCTCGCCACGTGAGGCCGTCAGCTCAATGTGACATGTCAAATCTGTTTTCAGCATTATTTAAGTGCTTTTTATTTAGTTTTGTCAGTTTCTATGTTGTGTACCTAAATGAACTAATTTTTACACAATAGTAATAGTACAATTTGGCAAGTCGGATCACAAAATTACTAAATATTACGCAATGGAAATGTCATTGATTCTTCAATATAGAGAAGCAATCTCATTGATTTTTTCCATAGAACAGATCACAATTCTCATTTCCCATAGCAATTTGTGTCCACAATTTAGACTACTTGAGTAGAACCTACAAGGCCACATTTTGTCAATCCCCTCCCACCATCTAACGCCTCTAAAAATGCAAAGCAAAAAATCATTGTACATGTTAGTGAAAGTATTTATTTTGCTTAGACAAGAAAATTTCATTTTACGTTGTGTATATGTACCATTTAGAATGACCATGTTTTTCTTGCTTCCTAATTATTTTTACTGATGCAATTATCGACAGGCAATGGTGGCCCGTGGAGATCTTGGAGCAGAGCTTCCAATTGAGGATGTTCCTTTGTTGCAGGTGGTTTTCCACCCTGGAACATTTTTCTTCTTTCAATACTAGCAAGTGATGCAATTTTATTTGTCTTACTATGCAATATTTTTGGGGGATAAAATACTATACTTTTATCTTCATAGTCATACTCATATTAGCCCCTTCAACCTTGCTGCTTATAAATTCTTAGAACTACGAAAAATAGTTTGGTAGTTATTCTTGTATTATGTGAAACCTCATGGCTATTTTCTTTCACTTGTAGATGTTTCTAAAAAGCTAACAACTTACTCAAACATTACCTGGAGGCCAGACAGTCTCTAGTTTAGCTAGATGGTTTAGAAGACTAATGGGGGTTGTTTTCTCTTTTCCCTAACTGAGCAGAGAGGAAATGGAGAGAGAGAGAGAGAGAGAGAGAGAGAGAGAGAGAGAGAGTCCGGACCCTCTCAATCTCCCACTCACTATTCCATGCAAGAGTCCGGACTCGGGCTCCTCTCAATATGTCACTCACGGTACCAGTGACATGACTAGTACTCCACATGTGGGCCATGGACATATTTAAGAGTCCAGATCCTCTAAATGTCTTACTCATGCTTCCAGTGCCTGTGAGTAGCACTTCACTGGTGGGCCACCTAGAAGATCTGATTCGCTTAAAATGGACACCCTCACCTTCCATGGGATGTCTTTGAATTTTACTCAAATAGGAGTTGATCCACTGTAAATTGAGCATATAACTAACAATGTAATGAATGGATATGATTAACAATGGATAAGATTACATTAATCATATGCTCAATCTATGGTGGGACCTACTCTTATCCGAGTAAGTTTGGAGACAATCCCACTGAAGGTGAGGGAATTCATTTTGAGCAGTCAAGATTTTTAATTAGTGGGCCCCACTATGGAGTTCTGTTCTCCACACTCATGTGACACTAAGAGGATTCAAACTCGAAATTAAAAAAATAAGTAGATTTGTTTCAAGTATGCAGAGCAGCAGACTGCTATCACTATTAAAGTGGGCCAGCGGTTTTTTTTTTTATACTATTAAAGCGCACCAATACATAATGTACTGTTGTAAGATAGGCCACCTGTGATTGCTATTGTTTTGAGGAGTTGTATGTTTTAAGACTATAGGACTGGAAAGTTTAGATCATTGCAATGTACTGCCCTATGCAGAAACTAGAAGAGCCGAGAATGGTTTGCCACCTTCTATTTCCACATAAATGTTGTGAAACTTTGTCATTGACATATGTTACTCTGGTTAAAACATGGCTTGAGACCCATAATAAACACCAATAGTACAATGCAGCTTTTTATGTGCTGCTGAACAAAATGAGGTTCAAGCAGTTTGGCCCTCTCCTTTTTTTCTGGAAAATTTTAATTTGCAAACACTCCAACTGTACCTTCATGTCCCACCTAATGATCAATCTATAACTCTCACATTTTTGAAGCTTTAATTTGGCTTTGATTGTACTTGTATCCACTATTATAAATGCATTAAGAAATAATTAGACTTTAAGCACGTTAGACATCATTTGCCCCCCTAAAAGAAGAAAATCCTGGCTCTGCCACTGGGGATTGCTTGAAAATCAGGGTATATAAATGACTTATGATAATTCCCTCTTCCTTGTTCTTAAAGCTATCTAGTAAAGTATGGAGTCCAAAAATCATAGTGAAGTTATTGTGTTTGCCTTGTATTTTTAGTGATAAATTTTAGTCCTTTGATTGAGCAGGAAGAGATTATCAGAAAGTGTCATAGCATGGGAAAACCAGTGATAGTAGCAACAAACATGTTGGAAAGCATGATCAACCATCCGACTCCAACAAGGGCAGAAGTCTCTGACATTGCGATTGCAGTTAGAGAGGGTGCTGATGCTGTCATGCTCTCTGGTGAGACTGCTCACGGGAAGTAAGTATTTTCTCATATGTCTGTTGTTCTATATGACATTATCACTTTTTTTTAAAAATATTTGGAAATAATTGTTAAGGGTTTAAACTGTTGTGGCTTTCCCCAGTTGTACGACATTCTTCTCCTGAACAATTGTTAGTCCAAGTGTCCAATAAGTAGTGACAAGAGCCCGTGGCACAGTTGGAAGGTGCTCATTGTCACTACCATGAGGTTGCAAGTTTGAGTCATGTTGCCATTAAAAAAAAGTTTCCAACAAGTAGTCTTCTTGAATTAAGTCTTGATCGGAATCTTGCTTAGTTTCCAATAGCTTTTATAGATTACAACCAGTGTCTTTTCATTAGATATACTATAAGATATAAAGAGAGCTCTAAATCTGTCCCTAGTGAAGGACTCGCCTGATTTTTCATGTCAGTAAGAGAAGTGAAAAAAAAAAAAAATTCGGTGGAGCATTCATTGTAAGAATATGGATTTCTTTGTTCTTCATCTAGAAAAATGGAGACAAAAAATTGATAGTTTTACTTCTCTAGGATCTTAAAATAATGAACTAAAAGAGGAAATATTGCAATAATTGCAAATACGTACGATTCATGAATTGTTGTATCAATCATATGTTCATTGTTATTAGGAGATTTAGTGTGTTTGTTTTGTGAATCTGTTTAGGTTTCCATTGAAGGCTGTCAAAGTAATGCATACTGTTGCATTGAGAACTGAATCAAGTTTGCCCAAGGGCGCTGCTCCTCCAAATCCTACCGCTGCTTTCAAGGTATTCCATGTTATACCAAGAATGGAAGGTTCTTTGTCTTTTTAATCAGTTGGAGTGCTGGTATGCTTTTATTATATTACAAAAGGAAATTTTCTATGGTACGATCCGAACTCATGTTTCAATTGCATCCATGGACGATGTGAATGTCTGGATGGTGAGAATTAACTATAAGCATTTCCTCTTACTGTTGTGCAATTAGTTTCTTATTTTTAAAGTCTTTCTTCTATTGTTGGCAGTTTTACCGGAGCTACATGGGTGCAATGTTTGCATACCATGCAACCACTATGGCTAATACCCTTCGCACGGCCATCATTGTCTTCACGAGAACAGGATCCATGGCTACACTCTTGAGCCATTTTAGACCTTCCTCTACCATCTTTGCCTTCACAAATGAGTAAGTTTTCAGTACAGCGGACATTTTAATATAAGTTTTCACTACATAAGACATTTTAGTATCTAATTGCTCACAGTAATGAAACCATTTTTTAAAATCCTACGTTTTTATTTAATTTTATTCACATTAAAGTTGGAGTTCCATGGTTGGCAGAGAGAGAGTTAAGCAGAGGCTGGCACTTTATCATGGGGTGTTGCCTTTATACATGCAGTTTTCTGATGATGCAGAAGAGACCTTCACTCGAGCTCTTGATATGTTGCTGGTATTGAGCGCCTGTACTTTAGCATTTTAATTTCCTGTTTTTCAAAATTTTCCCATCTTGGAGTTAATTTCATTTAACCTTTATCCAACAGAGTCAAGGTCTGTTGAAGACGGGTGAACATGTTACCCTTGTCCAGAGCGGAACACAGCCGATCTGGCGTGACGAGTCTACACATCACATCCAAGTCCGTGAGGTCCAAGGATGACGTTTTGTACTTTGAATCGGCTATTCTTTTACTAGAGTATTTCTTAATTGTTTACTATTCAAATGAAAGTTTATACTTCATTTTATAGAAGTCAACTGACGAACAAAAATACACATGGTTATTACTTCACCTGAAAATTGGTGACACGTCAAATGTTTTATTAGTAGTAAATGTTATAGCGCCTCCAGGAGGGTTTTGTGTTTATGCAAGTGTTCTTCTTTAATTTTATTGGTGAATGATTTTTGAATATTATAGATATAGCCAGGATGTCCCTTTATTCTTACTTGATCATGGCTCAAGTCACTTGATTAATACTAATTACAATTTCTGAGACCCAACACATGTCCTGACTGTAATGAATAATTTTCCTTATGGTGAACCCTTTACAAACTTATGTGATACTCAACACTGTTCCATAGTTGGTTGGAGTCCACACTATATGCTAGATTGCATGTCAAAATATCTTATATGTTTGACAGTTTTTGTCAGCACACGGCTTATATTCTGGAACTATGTCCAAAGCTGATAGCTCAGCAGGGAAGGGGCAAGTACACTCCATAAAAGGTAAGTGCAGATTTATATTTACTTTATCCACTCTGCCTGCTGGGGGCGGGGCCTTAGGAGCCATGGCTGTTGCGGGGCGAAAGAATTTTTAAGAAGTGGTCTCTTAATCATCATTCAGTGCTAAGTCATTACAGTCCATTTATTAAGTTGTCATACTTGACAATTGGCCTGAACATCCATCATCCTTTCGTGCAACCTCTCTGATGAGTGGAAGCCTTTAGCTAATGAGTAAAGTTGTACATCACCTTCCTTTTCATCATCTCTCTCTTTAAATAGCTTTTTATAGAACTCAGTTTTTGAAGTTTAGATCTAGCTATAGGATCCAATAAATGTACTGAAGAAACCTGCGCTTGTTGTGTTAGGGTTCTTTTTATTGAATTTTTTTACATCCACTTTTTCTTAGTGTAATGTGTTCCCATCAAAGTAGAGAAGCAACCCCTCATGCATGCAGCCATGCACAACTTGTAGAACAGAATAAATAGATTTAGTCTTGGTCACCAAAATTGATCTAGCCACCAAGGCCCACCATTGGACGGTAGGAGAAAAGGTTCCAAAGAGCTAAACGGATAGGTATAGGCTAGCTTTATCTCCTCCAATCATAACTCTCGTGGGTGAATGTGTTCTCCTATGGATACTATTCTTGTATTAATAGCTTGGTTGAAAGCCATTGAATGGGACAACCAAAGTTTTTAACCCCTCTTAATCATCCTCATATATTATCAATCAGGACGCCCACTAATCCTGGGACCCATCTGCAGTTCACAAACTCCTTGACTTTGCGCTTCCTCAGTGGCATCATTTTAACCTGATATTCGCTCTAACTTGATACATCTGAACCACGGGAGAACATGCTATGTATATTGAAAAATTGAAGCCACTTAGATGCTAAGAGGAAGTAACAAAACCTGTCAATGTGGCCCATTAAGGTTCCAGGTTATCCAACTGCTATATTTACAGTGATTTCCATGATTTTGAGATGCTTGCAGAGAGCATTTCAAAAGCTCTTCAAGCCACCTGGGACTTTCCCATTGAAAAATTCCAACATTCATTAATGCATCAGAAGAATTATAAATGAATTAGAAAGTTAAACTAAGATATGAACTACTTTTATGATCCTTTATCAACTGTAACTATAACTAATCTACTAAAAAATCTTTGTGGTTGATTCTTCAAAATACAAGAAAATAAAATACTAAATATAAAGAGAACAAGAAATCCTTCTTCAAGCCTCAATATACATCTTTGATTCGCTCCCAGTCACTGCATGCACTACTGAAGAAGAAGACTGTAAGAAGTATGTTTTTGAGTCGCATCTCTCTTTCCAGCTGACGAGTTGTGGACATCATAACTGATTGGCAAATACTGAAATAAAAGATAATTTAGTCCCAGGTTAGCATAGTAGGATACAAAGGAAATTTAAAGTTTTCATGAGCAAAGGCAGGCATACATTGAAGTCCATGTATGAAGCATGCATGGCAAGCCAGTGCCGATCCATCAGCTTGAAAGTTATGCAGTATAGTATCTCAAATGCCCCCTTCATTCTCTACAGCAACCAAGAGTTAGATAAACATGAGACCATGGCTCTAAATCAATGCAGAGAATGTCATGCATGGACCCCCGCATTCGAAAAATTACACTGATTGACCATCATATGGTGTAAATATTAAGGCTCCATGATCAAGGATGGAATAAAAATCCGGAGTTCTTAATTGCAAATTGAATCTATCCAACAATATCTGAAATGTTGACTTCCCACAAAATTACTGTAAAGCTATGTAGAATTTTCATTTACCTGAAAGTAGTTCAGGAAAACTGCCCCCGTTGTGGTATGTGGTTTGTCTGACAAATATCGACTCTCCAAACCTGCCAATTGATTAGGAGAATTTAGCTTAAACAGATGGTTCACCTAATCTGCGAAAGCGGGAAAAAAAAAGTGCTTGCACTGAATGCTAACCAAGTTTGATTTCAAGCATCTGAATGAGCATGAAAGTGATGTTTATTCCAGCAACTGCAAATGGGTGCTCCCAAGTTGCTCGATCACCTTCTTGCTTCCAAAGAAGATTCTGAAATGACTTGCGTATTCAAACACTACAGTTCTTAGCTCAAGTTTCACAAATTCAAGTTCTATATTCGAAACCACTCACCTTGAACCCACTTTGACTTGGAAGATGCAAATTCAAAGGTAGGGGGTTTGGAAGGTCCTCATCATGGATCAATATGTTGGGGCTGCACCTGTCGCCAAATATTGTCCTCAAGTTTAATGGTTTTATAACTATACAAATTTTTTTTTTTTTGAGTTGAGGCAACAGTGAGTTAAGTTGGATGAGAATCAAACTGAGTTAGGTGCTATCTCTTTCTTTCTCCTTCTCTCGAAGATCTCCAAGACCTGCTACTACACCTTGATGGACACCCAACTCCTAAAATATCCATCCAAACAAAAACACCTTTAAATTTACAAGTGGGAAGAATTTTTAACATCAAGTCAAAGTGGGAGAAGTTGGTTCTTCTAACGAGTTATTCGAAAGCTCTTGTTGAGGAGAAAGGAAATGTGAAAGGGAACAAAACATCTTTGAGAATGAAGAATGCACACTATCTCTTTTTATAATCTCTGTTTTGGCAATCTAATTTGAGAATAAAGAATACACAATTATGGCAATAGTTAACTCTTGAACTTGAAGTCTTCTCTTATTTTCTTTGGGAAGGGCTCTCAAGGCTTTGTAGTATTATTATTCATATGGTTTTTCATAAGTTTGAGTTAGAGCTTGAAGGGAAAGAGAAACTTGAACCAAAATAAGAAACCCTCATTCAGAATTTTCAAAGTATCGGATATCATTTGAAAGCTGTCCATATGTAACTAAGTTTCTCTCATCTGAAGTCATTTTCAATGGCCAAATCTCAGTTTACTCAGTCAAACACACCTACAGAGTCTTGAGTTGTTTGATGGGCTATAATGATTTTCAAAATTTTCCAAGTATCAGATATCATTTGAAAGCTGTCCATAAGTAACTAAGTTTCTCTCATCTAAATTCATTTTCAATGGCCAAACCTCAGTTTACTCAATCAAACACATCTCTACAAGGAGAGTTGAGTTGTTTGATGAGCTATAATGATTTTCAAATTTTTCAAAGTATCAGCCATCATTTGAAAGCTGTCCATATGTAACTAGGTAGCTTTTGGTTTGCTGTAATGGAGGTTGGAAAGAAATGGTCATTCCAACGGAATGATCATTATATTATTTGGTTCACACAAAAGTGGCGGAATGACCATTACCTCCGGAATCACCATTCCTTTAAGTAGAGGAATGATCATTCCACTGGGGAGGCAGAAGAATGACCATTCTATTCCTTTATGTTTTTCGGTTGAGACCGAAATAGCCAGACAAGGGTATTTTATAATAATATAATAATATAATAATATTATAATTTATATTATTAATAATATTATAATATTTATATAATTATAAATATAATTATTTATAATTATAATTATATAAATATTAATAAATTATAATATTAATAAATAAAATATTATATAATAATATAATTATAAATTTATATTATTTATTAATAAAATTATAATAATATTATTAATATAATGTATTAATATTAACAAGGCCATTCCATTCCAAAGTTCTAACAAGGGTATTTGGTTAGTTTTATGTAAATTTTATTCTATTCCGGACATCATTCCAGTATACCAAATGCAAAAATAGGAATCCAAAGTTCTATTACTGGGTTGATTTCTCAGCGTACCAAACGCTGGAATGGAAATGACTATTCCTGTCTCATTCCATTCCAAACTCATTCCGCTCTCCATTCCATTCCTATCTAAAATCATTCCAGCGAACCAAATGCTACTTAAGTTTCTCTCATCTGCAGTCATTTTCAATGGCCAAATCTCAGTTTACTCAATCAAACACATCTACAAAGAGTCTCGAGTTGTTTGATGGGCTATAATGATTTTAAGGGCAAATGACTAATAATTTTGATGCCCAGAGAATGGAGATATATGTCTTCTAAAAGATTCCTTGATAAGAGGGAACTATGTTAACATCCACCACAAGCAATTGGATGGACATTATTCAGATGTGAGGGAGGTTTGAAGTGTCAACATTGTTTATCCATTAAAAGCTTTTTAACAAGATTTTCTAATGATGTTGATAATTAGGTTGTGAGATTGAGAGATTTTTAAGCATCACTGGTAAAATGACATGCTAGCTTGGAGCCAAACCCAAAAAGATGGTCACATCATGTGCAATTGAATGATTCTAATGCTAGCCACTCAATCAACCATCTGATCCAAATGTGTCATGTTCATGTTCTATGCCATGCCCAAATTCGCTTTGGGTCAATATTTTTGAAAAGTCAAATGCAATGTAATTAAAGAAAGTATTAGGGTTTTGGACTCATAACAGTAATTATGACTAACAAATTAAAACAGTACATAGGCCATTATTTTAAACCATTGGCCAGGTTTTTTTGATATGGGTAACACATGGGGAATACAACATACACACCCTAGGCCTAAACCTAATAGCTGGTACAACGAACAAACAGTATCAGAGCTGCCTTTATCTGTCCCTTTTTGGAGCTATTGGAGGTTTGGGTCCTTTGACTTTAATCAATGACTTGAACTGTGGCAGGAGAGCGTGGTGCATGCATATCAGCATGTGAATATTTTTTTTATGTTAGGCATATGATGTGCAGGATTTGTTTTTGATGAGAGGTAGTTCTCATGGTTTATATGAGAGCTAACAATTTTAGCCCCACATGGGACCATCATTAATCCAACCTAATCATACTTTCTAAATCCCCATTAGTGGCATTCACCTTAATTCTACACTCATTTTGAACTATTTCAGGTCAAAATTGAGATTCAGAAAAGTACAGCTTAAGATACCATTAAACTTTTAAGGTTCATAAATCAATGTAACGATGATATCCCCTTGTGATATCCCCATGATTTTGATAAAAAGAAAGGGTTTCATTTCAACAATATAGTTTAAAGGTATCATAATACAATCTTATATACGGCAAGGTCAACAAAATCAGCATTTTTTCTTCTTTTTTTTTTTTTTGCGATTACATAGGAGGAAGCAGTAAACTATCCTAATTCATTAGCTTGGGGCCTCCTAGGGGTGTTCCACCTTCGGCCCTGCTCTGCCTGATGGCACTCCCCATCTTGTGCTCGGTCAATGGCAAGGGTCAATGTCCGGCACTGTGGGTGAGAAGCAATACCCTTAATCACTTGGGCATCTCTGGCTTCCCAAGCTCAACAGATTTTAAGAAACATTTCAGGGGTTCTAGTTTTCTCATAGTCTCAAGAAAAAGTCTTTGCAGGGTTCACTACCAACCCAACAATTGATGAGAGTACTTTCAAAATATCTCACAGGCATAGAAGACAAGCCATTGACTATTGGCTATTGCCTTGTAGCAGGGGGTGGCAATGGATTGACAACAGCGAGCAAAGAAAAATATGACAAAAGTGAATGTGTTGGACTTGGGAAATTCTCAACGGACTCATGTCATTTGATGAGCACACTCACCTTTTAAAAAAAAATTATTATTATATACGGACATGTAGGTCTGTGCATGCTAGATTTGTACGGTTTTTACATGTTGAATTAAAAAATTACGCGAACCATGTTTTTTTTCTTTTTTAATCCTTAAGTCTTCTCCTCTCTCCCATCCCTTCCATTCAACTATGTTTTTCTCCCAATTGCAATCCACACTCTATTCCATTTGCATAGATTACATATTTGTTTAGTTGAAAAAAAAATTAACAAATAGGAAAACAAATGGAAGAAGTTGAAGATGAAGAGGTACGGGGAGATAACGAACTTTGATTTATATGCTGAAGAAAAGCCAACGTCGAAGAAGAGAAGAAGATGAGCTGGCGACGAAGGAAATGAAGAAAGAGAAGGAGATGACGCGACGACGAAGAAGAGAATAAGATGAGCGAACAGAAATGAGGAAGGAGGAAAAAGGCACGTTGGTAATTTTTTTTGGGTGGACTCAGAAAAAAAAGAAGAGTTTATATTTTTCTTATAGGTGAGCCCAGCATATGAATTGGCATAGCAAATTGGGTTGGTGTATTTAGAATTTCTCGTTCGACATTTCATCATTGACCTGATCATGGGGCATTCCACATCTACAATTGGGCCCATTTCTGAGCCAATTATATCATTGAAAAAGCAAGCACTTAAACCTATGTTGTTGGAATTTACCTGGCCATAGTGACCTGTACTTAATGCTCAGAACCTAAAAGCTTCTCTTAATAGAAGTGCCTAGATAGCAGCGTTGACTTTTCTTAAATAAATGCTCACTAATGTGCTCTTTTGTTATTGCAAGAGCTTTATTGAACTTTGTTTATTGCAGTGCCTCCAAACAGGATGATCATTGGGTCAATGTGCTTTGCCAGTTTATCTTTTTCCGAAAGGAATTCACCCAACCACCCCCAATTGGGACCCACCTTCTTAGGTCCCAAGAGATCAAAATCACAATTCCTCAGATGATGAGTTCTAAATATGTGTAACACAATGTATGGATCGAGCAAAATATAATTAGTATGATTCAACAAATTTAGGTTAGTGTTCATAGTATCAGAGTGGTTTTTTTTACTTTTAACCCTAGGCAGGGGAGCTGGCATGAGTTTTCATAAAACCCAACTCCTTGGGTTTATGAAAAACCATATGGAGCTTTTAAACATGGCCCCTCCAAGATTTTTTCACCCAGTGGCACCTCCAAAAAGAAAATCTCCTGGGTCTGGGTCTGCCCCTAGATCGATTATTCGATAGCTAGGTAACATGTGGAATTGCCAACCAGCTAAGCGATCCCTTATGCTGTGTTTGGGAAGGGCGGAGGGAAGGGGAGGGGAGGGAAAATTTGAGGGGAAGGAAAATGAAGGGGAGGGGAGGGGAGGGAAAATTAATTTTACCTCCTCTTGTTTGGGAAGTAAAAAAGTAGGGGGAAGAAAAGTGAAAAAGTAGGGTTTTGTTTGTTTGTGAAGTATATGAAAAATTACCATTTTGCCCTTACTTTTATAAAAGTTTCTAAAGGACAACAAATGACAAAAAGGGCAAAAAGGACTTTTCCCCTCATTTTCCTTCCCCTCCCTCATTTTCCCCCCATTTTTGGGGGGAAAATTTTTGCTACAAGAAGACAAAAATTTTCCCCCCACTTTCCTTCCCCCCCTTTTCCTCCCCCCCTTCCCAAACACCCCCTAAAAATATTTTTCCCCCACTTTCCCCTCCTTTTTTTCCTTCCCCCCTCTTTCCCCCCTTCCCAAACAGAGGGTTAGTTGCCAAGTGGTTTTAAGTTAAGTTGTTAATGAGATGAATGGCCTATAGAAGCATGTACTGTTATATTGTATTAACTATAACCTTCCCAAAACGTGCCCCCGCTCCTGCTCCCCCTCCCCATCCCCCACTAGGATAAGAGCAATGATACTCCATAGGAAGCCAAACATGTTGAAAATCCCAAAGCAAAAGTGAGAAAGGCCTCTCCTTCAGTGAGTTGTCCTCAAATGGTACTCCAATAAGATTTTAATCCACCGCAGGTTTGATTATGTAATAATTTTAATCATATACTTAATCTTACAGTGGGACCAAGTCCTATTGGAGCAAATTTTAAGAAATATCCATAGGAATGAGTGTTTGTTATCACCAGCTCAGAAATTAAATAAGTGGGCACTATAATGGAGTTGCACGCACTCACTAGAAAAAGTGAGTGGCATGCTAAGACAATTGAGATTTCTAACTTGCATTATCGTATCATTTACACCTTCATTATTCTCGTTTTTTAGAATTGATAAGTTTCTATTAGTGTTATCATCTCAACCATCCATGCTGAACACATTCGTCATTGCTCATCAAGCGATCACAAACAACCAATCAATGATTTTTCATTAATTAATTATGGATGGATTGGTTTACATAAAATCAATCCGGCATTGTTCCTACTTCGATTTGATTAGAGTAATGTAAAACTTTCGGTTTTCAAAACACAAAAAAAAAATTTAATGGTTTGAATTCATTACGGCGAGCCATGCTATTTTGTATTTTGACGGCCCCCACAAGACTTTAAGAAATTATCAGAACATGAGTTTTTCTTTAGAGATTATTTTAAAAAATTGAAATTAAATTTTTTAAAAGATTAATAAAACTCAATAAATATAATATATATTTTTTTATTGCATATCGCTTGTCCTCCCTATAAGAAAATCCAGGTTCCCCCACTGAGTGAGTGTTCATTGAAAAAATGTCTGCCCACAAAGTTGAATTAGCTCTTACTAAACTCCATATAAATCAAAGTAGGGCTGGCAGTTAGATTACTCTAAACTACGTAATAAAACCATCTTTAATACCTCTTAGCATTGGCTAATCTATCTAAGAAATCTGTTTTAACCCCAAGGGGTTGGCCGAGTAGTCAGGACCACAGTTCCTCTATTTTCCGAAGCTTGGGGTCTTGGTATCGACCCCTGGTTCCTCCTTCTTCAGGAATTGAAGGTTTAAGTCCACTAGTGCTACCATCTTGGGGCCACATGGGTGTTTACCTTGCTTTTCCTTGGGTCCAGTTCAGTCCAAAGGGAAGGGAACCCTCCGATAGAAAAAAACAAAATAAAATAAAATCTGTCAAAAGGAAAAACAATAGATGGATGTGTCTTTTATTTATAATACATGCATGCTACTATTTTTGGCATCACATGTTAATGGTGTGGCCCATGGACGGTTCGGAATAACATGTACAGATGACCAAAACTATCACCACCTTGATAGACTTCTTCAAGACAAAAACATCTATGTGACCCCATGCATCATCCCACTAGTTCCCTACCACACATTATGCACTTTAGCCTTATCTGTATCTGTATATGATGCATATCCTCTCAATGCACTCGGACATAATCCATCTCATCAATTATATTAAGCTGTGGCTGTTGAGCACTGATCACATGCTGATGTCCTCACCGGAGTAATCATGGGTACCTTCCATTCAATTTGTTCGAGCCCATTTTTTATTGTTTCAAACCATTCACATCACATGTCTTGCGATGTATAAATGCGAACGGGAATTTTACTTTAATTGGACTAATATAAACCGTTAAAGTTATTGATGCCAAAAAAAATTAAGTATTAAGTTGGATTTCATTTTTATACCCATTGTCCAATCTAATGATGTTTATCAACTCAACGGTTGTAAAATATCGTCTGCTACATTATATTTGATTAGATTGCATTAATGAGTTGACACAATCCACATGAAAACACCCTGCATATGATGAACCTCTTTTCCTTTAAACCTGTCTCTTCAGTTCTGACTAATGGCACAAATTGGGTACTCAACTGAGATAGGTAAAGGTTTTTGTAGGAATCAAAAAATAGGATAAAGAAATATAAGGAGGACCGATGAAAAGTAAGACTCACTTAAAGCCTGTCTGGCTGTAAGCATTTTTACATAGAACTATGTATGTCTAGAATTTCTAACGTTGGTGTCATAGCATATCCCTTAAGATTGGAGTTCCAAGTGATGCGTTTGATCATTGGAATTTTGAATACCACGCACTTCAAAACATACTTTTTTAACCTCTTTTGAATTTTCATAATTTAATCATTCTAAATGCCGTAGAGGCTTGAGCATTTTAAAATTCCACTTTGACGAATGACATGGAATTCTCCCAAACAAGATATCTCCATATTTTGCAACCAATGCGGCTTAATAAAATATAGGCAGGTCCACATGAAAACCCCCCCATCATATGATGGAACATTTCTCTAACTTTGTCCCTTCAGTATTGACTAATGGCAACAGTTAGGAGTTGAAAAATAGGATAAGAAATTTAAAAGGAGGATGATTCATTATAATCATATAAGATGAATTAGACCCATGAGGATCTCATTGTAGTACTAAATATTATCTTTCTCCTTCAGTGTCCACTGGCATCCGCTCTATAAAAGGTATGCTTTTTTGGCTCCTTTCTGCCTGTAGCTTTCAATGAATACTTTCTAACGTCGGACCTATTACAATATCAATGAGGGGAGTGCTGAAAAAGCCCATGTTTACTTTTCTATGCCCTGTTTGTGTGGGACCTTCTGAATGTATCCAGTCATATATATTGGGTGGGGAATGACAAATGAATGACTCAAACTAAAAAAGTCTTCATGAAAGACTCCCACTAGATCATCACACACCTGGTTCAATGGGTTTGAAGATGCAATGTTTTTGTTACATACATGACTCAATCAAGGTATGATTGGCTGATGCAATCTTACAGCTTGATTGTAGGAATATTTCTACTCACATGTAGGATGATATTTGTTTAGTGGACTTGTAAGATTTCTTGTTTGAAAAGAATAATAAATAACTCGAAATATCGTTGCTCGAGTTGTTTTTAAAATGCCCAAGTATAATCCACCATTTAGAAATCTGGAATTTTATTATTTTTAAAAAGCCAAAAGTGATTTTTTTAAATCTTGATTTTTAGAATTTAGCTTTTAAATAGAGAATTTCAAATACCAATATGACATCGGTGTCAGAAATTCCCAACACTTACCATTTTCATAAACATATCTTCGGCAAACAAGCCATGAAGCTTTCCTTCGTTTATTAAAAGAAAATCATACCAGTCAACATGCCAATTAAAACAATAAAGATTAACAATTAAAATATTATTGTTGGATTATCATGAAGTTGGTACAAGTGTGACTAATGAGGATGTGTCATATTCAACATTCATATAAGTGGGCCACATTTTAAGGAATAAGATTCTTTTTCTACCTATTGATTAAACAATCTATAAAACACCCTCCTCCATACATTTGTTCTTACATCACCTCTATCCAAGTCAATTATAAACGAATTTATACCTTCCACTTCTAGACGCCTTCATGAGAGAATTCATTATGTGAGATCCACTTATAAAGTTTAATTGCTACTTTAGCAAAAAAAAAAAATAAAAGGAGTTTAATTGCCAATCCATTGTTAACTCAATGGCAAGGCACTGTTCTTCCTAAAAAAATTATTATGGTTAGATCGCTGGCCTTAGTGCTGATGATTAGGGACTCAGATACAGGATGTGAGTGGGTGTATAAGTTGTACAAGAGGAAAAGTAAAAGTAAAAGAAAAAATTATAAAATTCAAATGGCTGAAAAATAATATTCTATTTAGCAATATTAACTATGTGCCGATAATAACGGGTTGCTCATTTGGCTGGCAACCCCGCATGTTACTTAGCTCATTGGGGGTTAACCCTGGGTATGTGACTATTCCCATGTGTATAGGCCACTTTTGTGGGCTCTCCCTCTCATGTTACGGGTTTTCAATCTCATCACCACTGGAGACAAAAAAGCCTTTGGGCCAGATTTAAAATAGAATTGGTCCCATTGTCATATTAAACATATGTAATACATGTGGCTAAAACAAAAATAAATGAAAATGCTCCATGGCAAAACAAGCATTATTCTTTTAAAAAAGCATATACTTTTAATGGGCATGATAAAGTCCAGACTTAAGTTAGTTTGTATATTAAGTTAGATATTTTCCAAAGTGGCCAACATTAAACAAGTTTAAGTGAAAACCCATAAATTGCACTAAAATAATATCCACTTCTATGAAAATAAAATGAGAAGAGATGAGGAATGATCTATTAAGGTGATAGTTGGGTTTTCATGGCCCATCTCCTTTCATTCCGCTTCCATTAAAGTAAAGATTATTTGATGACCATTTATAAATATTTACCTCTACTTCTTCACTTTTAATAACTTTTAAAAGTATACATTTTAGTATACACATGAATTCAATTTTATGCAAGCATCCATGCTCTTACATGACAACACATTCATGGTTAAGTGATGTCCGCATCTTGGTCTCACTCACATAGATAACAACCAATCCTCGTGTCCTTAATTAAGTCATAGTATCACTCTCGGACTAGCTATCCAACTTAACAAAAAACGAAGAAAAAAAAAAAAACCCGAGGCTCCTAGATTTCCAAAATCTAATATCAATTATTCAAACAAGTGTAACAAAAATCCAATGGCAATCAATGATCAAAATAGACAAGGATGATACCAACTCCTCAAATTTCATGAGTAAGCGGTGGCACCCATTTGGATGCATTTCAATTATCGGAAAATGAATATATGAGAAGATATTCTCTTGAATAAAGGTCATGCAAAAAAAAAAAAAAAAAAAACAAATATTATCAAATTATCATTGCTCTTGAGTTTTACCCACTTAAAAGGGTAATGACCTTCTAATCCATTCCTTTTACAAAAAGAACCCAAAAAATAAAAGAAAATAATCTTTAAAACAAAAATATAAAAGAATATTTACATCATCCAAAAATATTTAAGAACATTTTGGAAAAATGGAAAAAGAAAGCTCAGGAAGTGGACGGAGGGTTCCAAGCCTGCATCGCTTTCAGACGAGGAGAAAAACGGATTCCAAGTGGGATGTAGACTTATCACGAACTGCAACTTTACTTTCCCACTCCACCCACTTTCTCATAACATTACCTCACCATTACCATTACCATTTCCGATGGCTTGCAAAGTCCTCGCAAGTCTTTTCTACTTCTCTTCTTACTGTCATTAGTAATACTACTACAGCTCTGCTAGTCTGTTACTCTGTTCTCCTCCCTCACGTGCCTCATCATCCCCTCCTCACGTGACTCTTCTGCTCTCTCTCTTCCCAGTTCTTCCCTTTCTCTACTTGTACTGTTCTTGTACTCTTTCTCTCTCTTTCTCACATCATCACCTCAATCAACTCTTCCTTTTTCATCTTCCCTTTTCAGCTTTCCCTCTACCTCGAATCGAATCTCCACCGTTTCGGACCGATTTCTCGCTCTGAAACCCGATATATCGGTTCGGACATGCTCTAGGGTTTCGGTTTCCGCGCAGGGATGGGATGCTTGCAGTCGAAGACGAGCCATGTACAATCTCCAGAAGAAGAGTCCGTACAGGCAGAGGAGAAGCCAGATCTAGGTATTTGATTAGGTTTCGGATTTCATTTCGTCCGTTACGATGAGATTTTTCTTGTTTTTGATTTGTGTCTTTGATCTTGTGTTTTTTTTTTTGGCTAAAATCGGTTAGGTAATGGTGGTCCGACGGAAAACGATCTGCAAGTGCCGGCATTCAAGGAGTACGGGCTGCCGGAGCTGAGGAAGGCGACGAACGGATTCAGCCCCGACTGCATTGTGTCGGAGAGCGGGGAGAAAGCTCCGAACGTCGTGTATAGAGGGAAATTGGAGAGCAATCGCTTGGTTGCGGTGAAGAGATTCTCGAAGCAGTCGTGGCCTGATGCGCAGCAGTTCGTGGTGAGATCTTTGATTCATTTTCTTTGGTTTTGATGCTGTTAGGTTGTTGGATTTAGGTCTGGAAGTTTGAAGTTTGAGTGTTGCGGGTTTTGATTGGTGCGTGGCAGGCGGAGGCGGCGGGTTTGGGGAAAGTCCGGCATCGGAGATTGGTGAATCTGATCGGATGCTGCGCCGAAGGAGATGAGCGGCTTTTGGTAGCGGAATTTATGCCTAATGATACTCTGTCCAAGCATCTCTTTCACTGTATGTGATAAATGCTATACTGATGTTGTCTTTGTGTGTGTGTGTGTTTTTTTTTTTCATGTATGGATCGGTAGCTACAAAATGGGTTTTTGGATTCAATAACAGATTTTTTTGAACAAGTGAGATGGTTTATTTGTAGGGGATAAGCAGCCGCTGCCATGGGAGATGCGATTGAGGGTCGCATACTATATAGCGCAGGCGCTCGATCATTGCCATGCTGAAAATAGGAAAATTTACCATGATTTGAATGCTTACAGAGTTCTTTTTGATGAGGTATATGAAACTTTTTTTTTTTTTTTTTATTGTGTATCTGTGTTTACTTTGAGTGTACATTGGGCATGAACCCATTCATGTAGGCAATTAATATTTTTTTATTTTTTGTGATTAGGAAGAAAGATAGAAGCTTTGCATTGATTTTTTTAATCTGAAATTTACATCTTTAGCAAATCTTTGTTTTTGTCATCGCTGTACTACAAATAAATTTAACTTTTTTTCACAGGTTTTAAGAGACTCTGGATTTTTTGACTTGGGCTTGAGCCCGAGTGAGGGGGGTTGTTGAAGATGGCGTTGGACAAATCAAATTGACGTTCCTCTTTTTTTTTTTAAAAGCCCAGTATAAGGGCAAGCAAAGCACTCTGTGATTTTAGTGATAAAGTTTGTGGTTTTAATGCTTAAAGCCAACAAGGATGAGGGAAAAGGGAAGAATCTTACTTGAATGAGTCTGATTTGACCAATTTCTTCAGAAGTAAGTAGCTGCAGGAGATGTTTATCTGACGTCCAACAACTGCTCCCCTCTTACTTGGTAGCAATTGCACTTAGGAACATTTGAGAAGTCAGAAGAGCCACCTTTTTAGTCTTGAACCTGAAGCCATTCCTTTTCTCTCCCATGCACTCTACTGCTTAGTCCTACTAAGCTGGGGAGTATGCTTGACCAAATGGGGACATTTAATTGTTTTACCCACCCAGTGTTCCAACATAAAAAATGACGAGGGTTTCAGCGCTGGTGCTTTTCTTTGCCTCTTTTTTTGAGAAAAATGGCTAAGAATATGTTGATTTTCCTCGCTAGTGAGGACATGCATTTCTGATGGGGGCGATAGGAAAAGTGATGCCCCGGACCTTTTCCGCTGTAGCTGGACAAATGTGTCCTTAAGGACAAGAACATGAAAAGACATCTTAATACATCGAGCATAACTATAATGAAAATCGCTAGCGCTGGACCTTGGGTGATTGACAAGAGCCCTTTGCACACTTGGAAGGTGCTCAATGTTACAACCTTGATTCTAGTCAAGGTACATTAGAATAAATAAAAACAAAAAGAGCTGAAGAAAAAGGTAAGGGTTCAAAGCAATGTGATGGTCATCTGTTTATTCTAGCCCACTCTGTTTCTGAAATCTGTAAGTTGACTTTGTCTTGACAAGGTTTAGTCCCCTTTTATTTATCGTACGATGATTGAGCTTTTGGACAGATTTTACACAAGTAAATGCCACTTGAAGTACCAGACAAAGTAACAATTGTTTGCTTTGGATAAGAATTGTGGTCAAATTCCATTGCAAAGTAATTGCTAGAAACGACTTGTGGCCTTAATTTGCTTAAGTTTCTAAATTTGTAAATTATTAACTCTATTACCATACACGGCATTCTCTTATTAACTGCATCTAAAACAGTCATGCTTCATTATGTAATGTGGATTTTGACAAAACTTCTTGAGAACAGAGAAAACTTAAAGAAAGAATAATTTTGCTTGAGTAAATTTGATTACCGATCCCTTGGGAGGTCTCTTCCTTGTATACCCTTTGAGCATGACTTTTACAGGATAGTTACAGCAAGTATATCCCTTTTAAGTGAGGTGAAAATGATCAAAATCCCCATGATTGAGGCAACTATAATTCATGAGAATATGTTACAGATATTATCAAATACAGTGTCTAACAGGAGTAGTTATTTCAATGTTCCTAGTTGGTTGACGTGTGGTGGATAGCTCTAATGGAATTTTCTTCCATATTATTTTGAAACTTGAGATCTTTAGATATCTGTGTTGATATATATACCTTCAGATTTCAATGCAATTCGTTTGCTCTTAGATGACCTGGGACCTAGATACTCTTTTGAGATGACCATTTTTGTCTATTTGAACCAGCAAATTATTTCTGATTTACTCATAAAAGCTTATCTGTAATTGTACCATGGCAGGATGGTGACCCCCGTCTGTCCAGTTTTGGTCTCATGAAAAATAGTCGAGATGGTAAAAGCTACAGCACCAACTTGGCATACACTCCCCCAGAGTTTTCGCGGACAGGTGTGCCAATGCATATCTCAGCCCTAACCGAGCTTCCTTTGGTCAACTAAAATTTGCTCTAGGGTTGTTTGCCTGCTTCTTTTATAGTATTATGGCTTGAATTTTGGTTATTATGAATTTAGGGTTAGGACTTGGGCATACAAGCTTTAATCTGGTTTAGGCATGGCATATTTGCACTTCTTGTTCAACTTAATATACAGCTCAGTGCTTTTATTGCTACAATAACAACAGGTATGTGCAAAATTTGAATCGGCTAGAGGAGTGAGTTCTGAGGACAGTGTCCATAAGAAGTCCTATTGATTTGGAGTTAGAAGCATGTGCTATGATTGTAAGTAAAATCTTCTGGTAAAGATGGGGCCTATAAGGAAGAGCTAATCTTAGAGACTAGCATGATTTTGAACATCAAGAAAAAACATGTTTCAAAATTGTTGCATGTCATCATCATGTGTTGCTCTATTCTTAGCTGCACTTAAGCTTCTCCTCCTGAATGCTGAATGGAATCATTTGGTATCTTTAGAATGACTGTAGAAGTATGTTTCCTGTCTAGCAGATATTAGAACTAGACAACTAGCTTGTCCATTCAATTTTGTCGAGCAAATCAATGGTGAATCGGTGATGACCTATATTGAAATCCCAGGGGTAGATTATCAATAAGAGAATTGAATTGTGAGAGTGCTGCACCAGGATATTTGTCTCACCAAATCTCATGCTGACTTGGTGATGGCAGAATACAAAATTACAGATGAGGTTTTACTGTTCGCAACTGCAGTTACTGATTATTCTCTCCCCCATGAAGAAGAAGGGTATTTTACCTTCCAATTTCTAGGCTCTCATGGAGTTTGATGATGTTTACTATAATTTTTAGGGCTATTGTTCTCATATTTTCCCTCATTCTTTTTTTTTTAATCTTATTTTGTAAACCAATTTATTGGTAGACCCCTTTATGCTACACCAGTTTCTGCATCTGTTTATTGTATGTGTTTTGCTTCTCTCTCTCTCTCTCTCTCTATATATATATATATATATATATATATATATAAGGAGATGCTCTCACCTTACTATGAGAGATAAGGTGGGGGCCCTCATATCCATATTCAATGCCAACAACTTAAGTGTGAGGGCCCCCATCCCTATCTCTCATAGGAGCATCTCCCATATATATATAAGTTAAAGCTTAATGACTCCTGTTCCCACAAGATCCACAAGATGATCTTATCTGGATTTTGTATCATTGGATGAGCTGAGCTCATGCAGATCTATAAATTTATATGCAGAGATATTTTTAATTTTTTTTGTTATAGGAGTATATAATTAGTGTTTGATAATCTATCTTTTGTTGAACTTGATTTTGATGCTTATTAGTGCAGGCAGGATTTTCCCAGAGAGTGTAATATACAGTTATGGAACAGTACTGTTGGACCTTTTGAGTGGGAAACACATTCCACCAAACCATGTAAGATGCTTTCTATTGCATTCATCATTATAGTCTTTTTCTTTTGGGTATTATTTATCCCCTTTTTTTTTGTGTGTTTTGGGGAATGCAAATATTTAGTAAACTCAATGTTTTTACATATGGTCCCGCTACTACGCTTTGTTTAGAAACTCCTACAGAGTATGTCAAAAATCTATGCTGCTTTAATAAAAGAGCCAGCTGATCTGACTGCTCTTATTCTGTTGTTGGCATTAAATCGGTGTTACAGGATTACACTCCATTGGTTTGAAGTGTTCTTGTTGGAGATGGTTGATGTTGTTTGCTAATCAATCTTACATTGTAGGCATTGGACTTGATAAGAGGGAAAAACATATTGATGTTGATGGATTCATCCTTGGAGGGGCAGTATTCTACTGAAGATGCAACTAAGTTGGTTGATCTTGCTTCTAGATGCCTGCAGTTAGAGGCTAGAGATCGACCCAATACTGCATTTCTCCTTGCGGCAGTGACCCCTCTTCAAAAGCAGAGTGAGGTAACGCTCATTTCTTTCATCCTGATAATTTTTATCATATGGCAAAGCATTTTTTTTATTTATAATTGTATGTGACTTTTCCTAGTGTATTTCATTGGCATGCATAGGTGTCATCACATGTTCTGATGGGTTTACAAAAAACAACAGCTGTTCTGCCAACTGTACTTTCTCCTTTGGGAAAGGCTTGTGCAAGGATGGATCTTACTGCTGTGCATGATATCTTACTTAAAACAGGTTACAAGGATGAGGAAGGTGCTGAAAACGAGGTGAGCGGAGCTATTCTTGTTATTTGTTTATTTATTTTTCTTTCCTTTGGTCTTGTGCATCTGTCTATTGTAAAATAAGATCTGAGCCCTTGTCTTTATCAACTTGATGTACTTGAGCTAAATAGTCTAGAAGCAAGCTGTCAAGATCATAAGGTTTATTGAGTCTTGTTATGCCTAGGTGGAGCTGCATATTTGATGAGACATGTCAACTCATGTGCCATTCTTGCATGTTTTAAGGTGCCTGTTTGTGGGGCACACCATGTAGTTTCCTTGCGCACAATTATGCGGCTCCATTCACCATGTGGACCAAGTTCAAGGTGTATATTGAACAGTAACCCTTTTCTGTTAATTGCTCATTATTTTCTTGCATGAGGACCCCCCTGATGAGTGGACCATCTTGGTTTTTGGTCAGTAATAAACTGGCTGGGTCTTTCTGGCTAGCAGGTTACATCTTGTGCGTGTGTGATGTGCCATGTATTACCGATAAAAAAAAGTGCCATGTATTTGCATGTTTTCCTTTGGTAGGAGTGCATCTTACCATAATCCAGTCTTTTCTACTTACATTTTGCTGCTTTAATGTGGTTTAGATTGTGAAATCTTCTCTGGTTAGAATTTTGCCAGCGTTATGGATCATTTTGAGAAGTGTGTGCTTTGTTGACTTTGGCTTGTGATACTCCTTAATAACTTATAGATAGATATTCTTATCAAGAATTCCTTTGTTGTTTCAAATAGTTGATTCTTTTTGTTAAGATCCATTTAGAAGCACTGAACAACATTGGAACTTTGCCAAAGTTCTACGGTTACAGAAAAAAGCTGAATCTAGGGCTGTAAATGAATTGTTTGGGCCCAAGACCTGGCTGTACCTGGACAAATGTTTCCTGGTCGGCTTCTGAAGCCCAAGACCCAGCATCTGACGCAAATATTATATTGATGAGCCTAACTCATTTCAGAATATTACAGCGAACACTCATTATTTTAATTTATATTGTTTACTTTATAAGACCTGTGTGCTATACAGGTTTTGTGCTTCTTTCTTGTGTGTCATTCTTTTTGCAATAATGCAATGAAACTTTACTTTGACTAGGAAAAAAGAAATGAGTTTTGACTCTACGGTCCTTGTTATACCTGGAAACTCCCACCTCATGCTTAAATTTCAAGAGATTGCCCTGCAGTGCCTCGTAAAACAAGTATGCTCTGCAAAATGTCACAAAAAAAATGTAAAAAATGCCTATCAATTTGCGATACCTCAAACATTGAGGAAATATGCAAAATCTACCCCCCCCCCCCACGCAAAAAAAAAAAAAAAAAAAAAAAAGAGAACAAAAACAAAATCTCCTACCACAAAAGCTGCTGATCAGTCAGGAAACTTTATTTCATTTCTCTGATCTTTCTAAGGCACGTTTCAGCCCTCTCAATAGCAATATCAACTCACTGCAACCAACTCTCAATAGCACCTTCAAAAGATCTATTGCCTCCTTTGCTCTCTCACTGCAATCAACCTGCAAAACCATCATTCTTTTTTGCATGAATGCAATGAAACTCTACTTTCACTGGGAAAAGAGACACTGCATGATCCTTGTAAGACAGAAATTCCCCTCATGCTTAAATTTCAAGAAATTTCTCTGCAGTGCTTGTAAGGCAAGTAGCTTCTGCAAAATGTCAAAAAAAGTGCCTATAAATTTGCGATATTGGGAAAAATGTGAAAATATACCTTATCATAATAAATTATGTGATATTGCAGAAAATCTATGAAAGAAAAGAAAAACAATTTTTTTCTCCTACAGGTAGATGTTGATCATTCATGAAACTTTTTTTCATTTCTCTGATCTTTGAGGCACGCTTCAGCCCTCTCAATAGCAATATCAACTCACTGCAACCAATTCTGAATAGTGGCTCCAAAGGATCTGCTGTTGCCTTCTCCTTTGCTCTCTCATTGCAATTTGCAACCAGCCTATAAAAACGACACTTTCTGGAACGCTCCCATCTGAAAACTCTCCTCCAAAATCCCCTCACCTTCTCTCCTGTAGTTCTTGCATAGCTTCCAAAGAACCAGATACAGAAAACTCAGTCACCGGATCCAAAACCCGAAAAATATTCTTCAACAGAATCGCCACCATTAGCTTGTGATTAGATGCCTCCTCTCTCCCTTCTTGGCACCCACAGATGCCATCTAAGACACCCAAAGTTTGTCACAGAAGCTCCTATCTGAATCCACAAGCATCTCCCGCAGTGAAGACAACAGACCCATGTCTCCAAAGTGCGATGCGCCTGTCTTTTGGGGGTGGCGGTGAAAAGGGCGAGGAAGGATCCGAGAAGTTGCCATTAAAGAAGCTTTTGTTGTAATTGGACAGTGGATCCTTTCAATACCTTGACTAGAGCTCTGATCAGTCCTTTCGTCTCCATTAATTTCTTGCGATGTCCCATATTTTTGCAATTTTTTGTGATATTGCAAATGCATATGCATTTTTGAAATTTTGCAGAGCGTACTTGCTGTACAAAGCACTACAGGCAAATTTCTTGAAGTTTTAAGCATAAGGAGATTTCTATGTTTAACAAGGAGTACGGTAAAAACCCCTAAAGGAAAACCAGGGACCCAAATTAAACTTGATAATATAACCAGGTATAGATCTTGGTATGGTTCATAGAATTGGGATGGAGTCATGGACTCTAGAGCTGAAATATGATCGTTGTCAATGCCTGCCCTCTGTGCTTGTCAGCTGAGGAATCTGTTGACCACCCCCCTTGTGCTCATTTAAAGTGGCTAATGGGTTATTGATTTCAGTTCTTTCCGGGTTTAATCACAGCTGATGATGCAGGACAGACCCGTGGTCCCCCATGGGTTGACCCGCCAATGGGCCGAACCCATTCATCTCGACTAGTTTTTGGGCCCAGCCCACCTACATGCCTATTTTATTTTATTTAGGGTGTTTATTGCTTATGTTTTAAGTTATTATGTTGGTATTTAAATCTTAGTCATTGATGTGTTTAGATGGCCAGGATTAAGTTTTAGGTTTTTCCCCTCTTCTTATACAATGCATTGTAATGCTTCTTTGGCAATCAGACTATGATTAATGAAAAGTTTTGAGTACTTTTGGGTTTCCCGAGTTCTCTCTTCTTCCTTTGGCGTAAGGCCAATTATCCAGGTGAAAGCCTGATCTACCCCTCCACCCTCCATCTCTACCGCCTGCATTTGGTACCTTGCTCCGCATCAGCCGACTTTTCTCTATGACCGTTTTTTATCTGCTTAATGCATGTAAGCCTGCTTATGGTCTCCAATAGGAGAGATTCTATGGCGTCTATCCTTTTTACAACTAATTAGCGATATGGAAGAAAAGAAACCGAACATGCCTCGAAGGACATCCTTGCCAAGATTAGATTCAGCACCACATCTTGGGTCTATGTACTTCCTGATTTATGGGGATTGACCATTAATACTATCCAACACAATTGGAGAGAGGTGACCCTCTCCTAGTTTGGTTCTTTTTTGAGCTGTTGCCTGGGCGTTTCCATTGTTTTTGCTGTCGATTTTCAGATGGCTTGTTTGTTGCTGTTTTTTGGTTTTGTGATAGCTTTTTTTTTTTTTTTTTTTTGTGCGCGCGCGCGCTTTTTTCCCCGCCTTGCTTTTTGGTATAATCCTGTTGTACAGTTAAGCTTTTGATTAATACAGGTTACCATTAGCAAAAAAGGAAAGAATGGAAAAGGATTTGATTGGAGACATGGACTTGGACCCCATTTAACAAAATTGGGTCTGGCTGGTTCTAACCCATTTGCAACCATTGTTGAATAGCCTGTTGGTTACAACACATGCTCTTAAGATCGCTGGATTTTGACACAAATTTGGTAATGGTTGAATTATGAACAAGTTGATGGATAATTACAGAAACAGCAGTAAAATTTTATATTAACTTTAATTTTTATTTTAACACATGGTGAAATGATATTCCTTAGCTGTTTTCTTAAGAGCTAGCAATAGCGTTAAGAGTTGGTTCATTGTTGGGATTGTCTCTAGTGCCTATGGATTTCTGTAATGATTACTTAAGTTTGAATTTAAACAGTTAGCTTCGCATAAGCTTTAACCTCTGTTGTTACTTTCAAAAGTAGGAAAAGGTTTGTTAAAGGGACATATATGGTATGCTGCTTTTTTATTATTTAGGTTTTGCTTGTCTGAACTGTGAGGAAAGGGAGGACATGTAAATGAAATAAAAAATTATGAGTATCCACTAGATGTTGACCCGAAGAACACATTTATATAAACATGGAATGCTGTCTGTGTGATATTTTGTCTGGGCTGCTTTGTTGCTTTGTTCTAATTTTTTGGTTTATTATATGATGTTCTTGTATGCTTGCTGGTGGCCTAAACAATCTTATGTGGCATGTTGCTGTGTTCATTGTGGTTTATGTAGCTGTCATTTCAAGAATGGACACAACAAGTGCAAGAGATGTTAAATACAAAGAAATTTGGAGATATTGCTTTCAGGGACAAAGATTTCAAGACTGCCATTGATTGCTACTCAAAGGTAGGATTCTTCCTTTCTCACTTTGTCTTGTGAGATCATATTTTTTCCTGAGGTGTTTATCTTTTGATGTGATTGGGGGTTGTCTATTACTCAAGATTCATCATTATTGAATCGTCGCCCTTTACATTTGGGGCTGGCTTGTCAAGTTTCTTCTCTGTCTAGAGCCAAATTCTTTCATTTTTTTTCTACTGAAGGGTATAATTTTATCTACTATATTGCCATCAGTACTAGTTATAGGCTTATAGAAGGTGGCATTCCCTATGTGATTGTCTGCTAACAGCTATATTTGTTTAGTTAACTAGGAGACCTTGTACCAAGAACAGATGGAAAGCCTACTTGAAACCCACATGCAGGTGGGTGCCATTCTATAATACAGTAGGGACATTTCATTTCATGGGTACTGCAGGGACATATTTTTCTCATAAAAGATCTACTGGGTATGATACGACATGGAACTTTCCCTATTTTGAAGCATCTGGGGTATCATAGGTGCCTCCTAGCCATGTTCACATTATCCATTCTGCTCCTCAGGCAAGGCCTATTGTTTGATTCAGATTGTGTTTGTCCAGACCAAACTCAATTGGTCTGGACCAACTCAGATAATCTGCCTCACCTGAACTAGCCCGGGAACCTCCAATATGAAATTTTAGCACCCTGATTTTATTCAGAAAAAATTTAACCAAGTTCCAATAGATAATTTCAGTCCAAAATTTGTAGATTTCAGTAAGTTGCAGAAAATCCAGCAAGTTAATATTGGCAAAAACTTTAGATGTAAACACTATCAGTTCCTTTAAGTTTTTTATATTTTATATCTTATGCAACAAACATGGATGCTATTGCTATGTAATAAACTTCAACCTTTTTAGTGCTCTTTTTTTTTTTTTTGAATAGTTTTAGTGCTAAATCTTCAGCCGGTTGCATGAAATAAGGAGGGAAAAAGCAGTCAAAATGAGTATCCTTCCCTAGAGAGGCTTCTACTGTTCCACAAGGTTCTGACTTGTGAGCACAATAAGTGCACACAAACAGTCGAGAGGAAGTGGAACTATTTCAACTGGGTCAAAAGAAAAGAAAAAATAAACCCAGTAATTGAATCAAAGGGAATTGAACTTATCTACCCTATGTCATTTTAGATTCGTAATGCTACCCAAATTAACCCTCTTGGATATGTTCTTTTCTTCCAAATCCAAGCTACTCAAAATAGAACTTTCAGAGTTCCTCACAATCTTCAAACAAAACAGTTCTGTATGTATGCAGCTGCTTCAAAATTCAGCATCAAATGAAAACTAGAGCATTATAATGCGATATCCAAGCTGCAAAATCTAGAAAATCACTGCAAGAACTAAAGAGATAAACCAATTCAATTTGGAACAGCGGATTGTTGCTTTGGTTTTACCCTTTCATGAGATTTGGGTTTTTGAAGAAATCCAGTGTTTTCATTGCAGAAGCTAAAAGGAGAAGCTTTCTTTTTTAAGTAAAAGAAACTGTAGTCAACAAGAACAATTAAAATCACTGGGGTAGTACTTGTCTGTAGCTGCTTTTCTTGGGTGATGCCCCACTACCCCGAAACCTATGTAATTGAAATCACTAGGGACAATTCATTTCTGTAGCTCTCTCTCTTGGGTGATTCCCCCTCTCAACTTTGAATTTAGGGTGTCTATTTATGATATTGTATCCCTTTAACAAGATCGATCTGTGGTGTAAACCGTGTTGTCCTTGCAAAATGCAGCTGGTGGCACTCATGTCTGTTCCTTCAGCTACTGTCTTTGCGAGGCGGGGTCTGTCCTATTTGATGATAGGTCAGCCAGAGCTTGCCCTGCGGGATGCAATGCAGGCTCAGGTGTGCATGTCGGAGTGGCCTACTGCCTTCTACTTGCAGGCTCTTGCCCTATCCAAGCTCGGAATGGAGACTGATGCACAGGACATGCTGAGTGATGGTGCTTCATTTGAAGCCAAGAGACAAAACAACTGGCGTGGCTAGTTTCAGTGGTCAAATGGTTGGATAAGTTAAGAGCATCGCAGCCTATACAATAGTATGACAGCTATGTATAATAACATCCAGGAAGATATAAATAGTAGCTCTGAATCATTTCGCATGGATATGTTTTAGTCATTCCTTATCGGCACCCTCTTGCCTTTGTCTTGGCATCTTGGAGTTGTCCTTTGAAAATGGTTCAGACTTTCTAGTCAAAAGAGGTTTTGTATAATGGAAAGTGATGGAATCTGGATGTTAAATCGCACGATCTCGTTTAGCTGATGTAGTTTTAAGCTATGGTTACCGGTTACAGACACGGAATCTTGTGTGCTGCTGTTTGGGTGTCTTGAACATGATTAGGTTATGATGCACTCACAATAATGTTGATCGATTACTTCATTACTTCATAGCAAATGATTGCGTAATTGCATTACGAAGGTGTAATGAAGCCAAAGCAGGTCATCGTTCATCTCAATTTTCAACTAAATGAAGTGGTCCTGTTACGTTTATACTTTTACACAAATATGCTCCTGGTCAGTCATTATTACCCTGTTCAGGAGAAAATCTAAAGTAGCGTGTCATCCCTAGCAACTCTCAGTCATCTATTCCTTTGATCTCTCTTTACTTGTAGGCGGCTTTTGCTTGTACGTATCTTTCTATTTTTAGGCTACTTACCGATGATTTATGTGGGGTTTTTTTTTATATTATTCATGGATGTGTACTTTGTACCCATTAATTTAAATACAGGGATATACGGTTTTACAACAAACATAAGTTTGTCATGGTATGAGAGCCTTTAAAGTGATTTCTAAACATATGTTTGTCATGGTATCAGAGCCTTTAAAGTGATTTCTAAAGTTATTTTGGCAAATCATAGATTTCTGGTTGGAAAAAGAAAATCCCTTTTTGAATAATTTACTGTGGAAGTAATGTCAAGTCACTAAAAAAGGTATGGTAAAAATGTGTTTGTTTTCACGGGGTAAAGTAACTAGAAGTGAGATGAGACGTCTAAGAGGTAAAGCAACCACATGAGTTTTATCGATTTCACTTTGCCTCTTGTAAGAGTAACAAATGAGGGGTTTGGTGAACTGGGAAGCAGGAGAAACTCTGTTCTTTCTTTCCTTTTCCCAATGGTGGAACGTCAGACAGTGACAAAGTGGATTTTCTCCATTCAGTGGCGAATTTCATTTTACTTTTCTCTCTATCCAAATGCCACCTGGAAATCGTCTCATTTTTTATTTGGGACGTCATCAATGGTGGAGTTTGATCATATTCACGGTATGGTAACCGACGTTGCAAACATTTGTATGGGGGTTAATCGGGTGGGACTTATTTTTTTGGCACCCTGTTGCTTTCATCTCCCCTCCTCCCGTTGATAGATGAAAAATTTCTCCTATGCTCAGGAGTGCACATCCAGACCGTAACCAAAAGCAGAACCCCCCCTGAATTTCACCGGCCTGTATGAAAAATGAAACCGGTGCGCGCCTTGATAGACATGCTGATCTAAATGGGTAAACCCAAGCTGCATAGATGCAGTCTGTTTGTTGGAGAACATTCTCCTAAAATCATGATATCTGGAATAGTTTCAAATTTTGTTTTAAAAGATCATAACAACATTTTTTTTGTCCACAGCCTAGGAGGCTAGAAACATTATCCTTCTGTAAATACCGTGTTATTATCATAAATGCAGTGATAATATTGCAATAAGAAATAAAGGGGGTTAAAAAAAAATGGATACGACGACCATGGAACCAAACTCTGAATATTGACGGTAGATGATATCCTGCTCAATTATTTCTTTAATTGGACTCTTTTTTACCCTATTCACTAATATCAATGAATAACGCACACATCAATTGATATCAATGAATGTCAATTTTTTTTTAAAAATATTTTCTACCTTCTCTTCTTCCTCTCTTCCATATCTCTTCTTTGATTTAATTCATCGTTATGATCTTCTTCAAGAACTAATAGTTGTAGAGAAGTAGAGGGCGTCAAAGAGGGAGCCGGAGAAGTAGTGCTGGTTGAAGGACAAGATGAGGAGGCCAAGGGAGAAGTAGATGGAAAAGAGGTAGGTTTGAGTTAGGATGGAATTGGAGTTGAAGATGGAGTTGGAGTTCGTTTTTTATTTTATTTTTATTTTTATTTTTTTTTGAGGATATAGAGACATGGTAGATATTTTCTTAATCCTCGATTGGGTTTGGAGTTGGTCGGTGGTGGGCTAGTGTTGGATAAAAAAAATTTAGCAATAGTTGCATATCCAAGCCATGCCCTCTAGAGACTTATTTTTTTAACCATCGGAGGGTTCCTAATTCTTTGGGCTGGATTAATCCCTTGGACCCAGAGAGAAGCCGGGTAAACTCGCCTGTAGCCCCAGTGTGGTAGTGCAGTTTAGAACCTACAACCTCCGGATGCAAACCGTGGTCCTAAGCCAATTGAGCTACCCCTTTGGGTTGCCGTCTTGAGACAATAAAAAATGCGACTCAATTGATTCTTTTTTAAAGAAAATAATATAATAAATAGAATTAAATAAGTGGTTATTATGGATAAAAAAGAAGAAAAGGAGGAAAAAAGTGAAGAAGGTTGATATAAGTGAGTGTATGAAAAAAAAAAAAAAAAAATGGGCTGGGTTCCTCCATCATCAAAATTCAGAATTTGGATCCACACTAATCCTAACCAGTTTTAAGAAGATTCTTTTACAATAAAATCCCCCAAAACAGATTTAACGTTAAACTGAAAATATCAGTAGTATTGCAACATCTCTGCTCACTAAATAATCAATACTGGTGTCACACCATGGGCCACACTTGTAAAACTGTATTATTTTTCCATGTGACAATGCAGTTGTCCTTATGCTACTGCAGGTCCACAAATCCAAGGACCATCACCCAAAAGTGTCCTTGCCTCGGTACTGCATGCCCACAATTCCAAGGACCATCTCACAAAACTGTCCATGCATCGGTACTTCTTGCCCACAACACCAACAAAACACCATAACCTCTCACAGCCCGTCTTTCTCAACTGCAATCTTAATCTTGCGTGTATAAAAAAAATAAAAAGGATTATACCAAAAAGATAATTTTAAATGCTCTCTCACCAAATCAATTATTTTGCCCGAAAACATAATTTATTTTAACATTTACTACTAGGGACCCTATAGATCTTTTTTAATGTTAACGGTTCCCTAGCGACCTGCGTTCGACCCATTCATAAATTTTAGGGCTTAGAAACCCAATTTTCTCTATTGTTTGTTTCATTCTTCTTCTTTAGCGTTGACTGCGACTCCACATCAGCTGACAGGCATATTCACAGTGGTTTCCAGTGGTAACAAATCACGTTTTAGGACAAAGTACAAATTCTACATTTCCATTGGTCTGTCCTAAACAATAGCATATGTACTTTAATGTTCTCTACCAAACAACGGCGTTTGACTTTAATTCCTACAAGGGAAAAAAAAACAAGCAATGAGGGACAAGTTTCGTGCATTTATAATTAAGGATGGCAACGGGGCGGGTTGGGGGCGGAATTGGGTTGCCCCTGTCCTTGCTCCGCACCTCATGGGTCCCCGCCCCGCCCCACAATTCGGGGTATGTTAAATACCCCGTCCCCGTCCCGACATGCCCCGCGGGGCCCCGTCCCGATTTAGTGCACTGTTAAATTTTTTTAATTTTTAAAAATTATCTAATATTAATATTATAAATTTTCATTTTCCTGAAATTTAATCTATTTAAAGTGAGATTTATTCTTTTAAGATTTTCTCTAAGCCCTTGAAGGCCACTAACATACACTTGAAAATATCATATATGCTTTGAGACATTCTTTATAAAAAAGACAATATCTCTCTAAAATATCATGAAGTCCATCAATACATGGTTTTACTTTATTTTTGGTATTGAACTCCACTCATTAATAAAGAGGTTGATTATATATAATTAAAATTTATATAATTTATAGTGTTGTTAGTATGATTAGAATCATATTAAGTTACTAACTATAATTTACCTTGCTATTTCTAATCATATAAGTTATTATAAGCATATAGCATGATATATCTTATAATGTTATATCAAATTAGTATAATTTATATTGTTATTAGTATGATTAGAATCATACCAATTATAATTTACCTTGCTATCTCTAATCATGTATGTTATTATAAGCTTAAAGCATAATCTATCATTCTTTTATATTCATTTTATTTAATATGAATTATCATGTCGTAATTTAACATTATATATGATTAAAGTCAAATAAGCTTAGATAGATTTTTTAACAACTTTAATTTCATTTAATTTGAATTAGAGGGAATGATCATATTATATGCTTTTATAATGTCTAGGGTTCAATCAATTACATGTTTAACTTTAAAAAAAGTCTTCAATCAATCTACTTAACCATTAATAACAACATAAAATCAATATATACATTTACATATAAATATGTTTATTTATTATAAAAGAAATCTAAAAAATATATATAATTTTAGAGGATTATTAATTTCGGGGCGGGTTACGGGACGGGGCAAGAAACAGACCCATCCCGGCCCCGCCCATGATTTGAGGTAAGTTTTTTTACCCCGTCCCCGCCCCGTCTAAGAGTCGGGGCGGGGAAAACCAATACGGGACGGGGCGGGCAGTCCGGGTTGGGGCGGGGTGGGTTAAAAATGCCATCCCTATTTATAATCGTCATCGATAGAAATCCTTAACATTTTATAAATAAAAGTCGATTGAGACTCTATCATAGTGGTCAAACAATCTGATTTTTTTAATAAATATATAAATAGGAGGGTGACGTGTATTTACTGTATTGATGGGAAACTGCCAGGCTGGGCACAATTAGGATAAGATGAGTGAGTAGATTATGACTCAAGGACTCACCTGGAGAGATCATATGAAGATTTTTATTATATAAATAAGTGGAGGATTTGGGGTACCCCAGAGAACAGGAGAGAGAGAAAGGGCAGCATCCGCAGCGCAGGCACCCTTCTTTTTCTTGAGGTACCCACGCTCTCCACTATCTAATCTTTCATTCATGATTTTGGGTTTTCAATTCCATTCAAAAGAACCCATTCAAATGGAATGTTCTTCCTCTTTCTTTCTTTTTTCCAGATGGATTCCATTCCATCTGAGAAACTTGATAGGTATGAGATTTCCTCCTCTTTCTTGGTGGGACTGCCATAAAAAAAAATACATAGGAATTCATAGTGAAATGAAGATTATTAAAGATTTGAGGTGTGAAGGATATGAGGTAAGGGTGTAGATGGGAACTTGAATTTCCTAGGTATTGAATTAGTAGGGTGATGTGATGGTTGGGTATTCTTATGAAGAACAACCAATCTAATGAGGTGATTGTAGGTAGGATTTAAGGCCTTCAGAAAGCTTATGCTGAAAATTGTTATATGATCCAACTATTGATCCAATAGTGAAAACAGATTAGATGACTATCAATCTGGGATAGGACGAGTGCCGATTCTGGGTGATGGGATTTGTGCAGTGGGTTTGGGTTTATCATTCCTATGCCTCCCTATAAGGAGGTACACATATAGTTCTGTGGAACTGATTTTAGTTTGTGCGGTGTGGTGGTATACTGGTATGTTAATCATACTCGCCATTTTTAATAGGTGGGTTGTTGTGGTGTTATTGTTGGAGATTGATTGGTCATCTGTAGTGTTCCTAATACATTGCAATTCAATATCTGTTTCGTTTTTCGTTTTTTATTTTTCTAATCTCTTGTAGATGTTCTCATTATTCTTTTAGCGAGGTCATAGTTGCTGAATCAGCTGAACTATAAAATTGTGAATGAAATATAGTTACACATCACAATAAACAGATGCAGGAATTGCTTTCATCCAATGATTTACTGCTGGAACCAGATGGGGCAAATAGCAAGCAATTGATCGTTTTCATTTTGCAGGGAAGCAAGTTTCCTAGTAATTAATTAGTTATGAAAGAAATATGTTATTCTTTTTAGAAGTATGGTTGAAAAGTTGCTGCATGTGTTGTGTGAAACATAGCAATGTAAGGACAACATAAGAATAAACATAATACTATAACTGGATGCTGTAATTAAGTGATTGAGGTTTCCACGTTTTGCACGAGCAGAGAGAAATTAAGCAATAATAACATTTGGAACTTGAAAGGATGGAGGTGGGTTGAAAGCAATAATTTCTGTTTAGGGTAGTTGAGTGAAGTTTCTTCATCTGTGGATTGGGAACATGAGAAGTAGAGAGATATTTTCAAGCTTGTAAAAATGAGAGAAAGGAAAAGTAGGGACTTAGATCATGTTAGATGTATAAAGAGCGACAACCAAAAGGTTAGTGAAGGACAATGATATTAAAGAAAGGTAGAGGGAATATTTTAACGAACTTCTAAATGAAGATTCTAATAGGAGCCTTCGGATCGAGAGAGGAAACTTCGTTAGCCAGACGTACCTTCTATCGCAGAATTAGAGTAGTGGAGAAGTGAGGAGAGCATTGGCAAAACTAAAGATGGAGGGCTACGAGCCTAGATGGCATTCCAATAGAGGTTTGGAAATGCTTAGGACAAATTGGATGGGTTTGGTAAACTAAGCTCTTCAATAAAATATTAAGGACAGAGAAAATGCCAGATGAATGAAGAAGTGTTTTTGTATTACCTGTATACAAGAACAAAAGAGATATACAAGAACAAAAGGGATTAAACTTATGAGACACACTATGAAACTATGGGAGAGAGTAATGGAGCAAAGACTTAGGTAAGGGACCAAGATTTCTGAAAATCAGTTTTGATTCATGTCAGGGATGTCAACTATGGGAGTTATATTCTCATTCAAGCAATTAGTGGGAAAATACCGAGAAGAGGAAAATTCTTCATATGGTCTTCATTGATTTAGAGAAAGTTGATGACAGGGTAGTCTACGATAGGGTACTTAAGAGATTTGATTTGGTGGGTAGATAAAAGAAATGTCTCCAGAGGTTATATTGAAATCATTAAAGACACGTATCAGGGATCGGTAACGGGTGTGAGAGCTACCTCTAGATAGACTAATGAATTTCTAGTGACCATAGGTTTGCATTAATGGGTCACGTTTAAGCCCTTCTCTTTACACTAATTATTGATGAGTTAACTGCTCATATTCAAAAGGAGGTACCTTCGTGTATGTTGTCTGCAGATGTTATAGTGTTGATGGATGAACCGAGAGATGGCGTAAATGCGAAAATTGAGAGATTACAGGAGGTTTTAGAATCTAAGGGCTTTAAAAATAAGTCGTACAAAGACATAATGTAAGAATTACAACATCAATGGGGATGTGCAAAGAGGTGAAACTCCTTTGAGAATTGTCACTCAAGGGATACCACAAAGAGATTCATTTTGATACCTTAGCTCGATAATTAGTAAGGATGGAGAGATTAAGGAAGATGTAAGAGCATAATGGTTGAAATGGGGACTTTTTTCTAGAGTGCTTTGTGATTGGCACGCACACCCACCACGATTGAAAGAAAATTTTTACATGATACCGATTAGACCAATTATGATATTTTAAATATAAAAAACACAAATTAAATATAACTACTGTTAAAAAAAAATTATAGATTTTTTTTTCTGTTTTTCCCTATATATATTTTTGGATTATCTTGCATTTTTCTTGTATATGTTGAAAACATTGTGATATTCTTGGGAAAATATTGTTTCAGCTATGTATTGCAATGTTTTCAAAAAGTACTGATTTCTGTGACAGTGGTTTTATTGTATTCTTATAATTTCTAAATTGGGCTTGAGATCTTTTTTGTATAGGCCTCTCCTAGGGTCGGTTTATATGGTCTTAAAGAGTAAGTGGCATTGCTGCATTTGACTTTTTCCAGCAAAAGATGGTCATGTGACTCATCAAAGTCATCTGCAAGGTCCTCGATACTAACACCTCTGGATACCCTCTACGGTCAATAACCAGAGGAGGAAAACTTGAACAGCTGCTTTTCCCTATGGCACTTCCTAGGGAAGGGCTTCCTTTTGTGTCAGCCATCCCAGCTAAGTCTATGGTGCTACTAATGCCACCATATCGGCTTGGGAAACCTTTTTTTAAACAGTAAGTTTTATTAAAGAGAAAAGGAAACAAATGGGACCCAACAAAGGAAAAAAAAATACAAAACAAAAATGCAGTCAGCTAAACATCAAAAGAAATATCTATTAAAAAAAATCAAAGAAAATTTGTAATCGAAAAACTCCTTCCTTGGCAAGACCATCCGCCCATATCATTCACTTTGCACAACACATGATTAAAGTTAGCATGTAATTAAGAAGAAATATCCTGCACCTATTTCACCCAAAATTTTCAAAGAAAGATTATTTTCCCTACTCTCATTGAATAGCGGAAAAAGAGTCCCTTCAATGATTGCACTATACCCTCCCAATTTCCGCAACTCACAACAACCAACCAATAAAGCATACACTTCAGCACCATTAGAGTCCAAAGAGTTAATGGTACTTGAAAAATTCTTTAGAACCTGTCTAGACCAGTCACGAATAACACCTCCAATTCCTCCCATACAAATTCGTTGGTCGTAGCTACCATCAAAACTCAACTTTAATATACCTTATGGAGGAGAATGCCAACTGATTCTATGCACCTTTTTAGAACACCTTATTTGTTCCCTCTTAATTATAAATTTATTAAAAATGGAAAAAAATTGCAGTACAAGAGTTATATACTGCAAATAAATCCCAAAATCAATACATGGGCTAACAACAAAGCAAACTGATACTGGGAAAGACATAACTAGGAAGAGCAAGGAATATCCTGGTGGACGATTATCAAACTTTGTCTCCGAACTCCCTAGCCAAAAGGATCCATGTTTGGATTGCCGCTTCTCTTAATGTGGCTGAAAGGTGCATGAAGACGACAAGTGAGATTCATCACCTCCTTCACCATGTTGGCCATCCTCCAAGGAGGCCTTGGAAAGGCTGACACACATCTGATAGCACTGGAGTCACCCACCACTAGAATCTAGCAGAGACTATGGTGGAAACTCCCCAGGGATCAATCTGAAAAGCCATCATTTTCAGCAATGTTGATAAAGCAGAAACCCATAGGGCCAAATGAGAAATGAGGCAAGTAGAGGCATCATTGCGGATAGTTTCCCCCATCCTTGTAGCTTCAGTATTCCTATGGCGCTTCCATCAAAATTTAACTAGGCCCAGCAAGCAGGTAACAAAGAGGATAGAAACTGCTGCACAAATAGAGATAAGAAAGCAATCTCTTTTGAGTATCAATAATGGTCATATACATATGTCATGGAACTGAGGAAGAGAAGACATCAATCAATCAGCAACACGAAATTTCAGCTTATCGAAGAAAGACTCCATGAAAGATGTTCACTATAAAACAATGTGTATCCCTCTCCTTTCACATCGCCCAAATACGCCTATAAAGGTAACCTTCAATATTATTTCTCACCTAGCCGAATCAACCCCTAATTTCCAGGCTTCAAATAGTTCTAGAAAGGAGTTAGGTAAAGTCTAGAACACTGACGCCATTGAAGAGCAGATTGCCATATCAATTGGGCTATTCGTCAATCAAGCAATAGATGATCCAGTAGTTCCTCATCTTGTAATCACATAGGGAAAGTGTTAATAGTAACCATCTTCTGCTTTCTAAGGTTATTGATGACGAGGATGCCCCCTTTCACAGCCAAACAAACAAAAGCTATGGCCCTAAGAGGAGCCTTGATGTCCACACAATAGCAGTAGGGTCAAGGCATGAAGACTCACTTGAAATAACCTGGAAAACAAAGCAACCGAGAAACTTCCGTCTATGGGGTTCATCCAAACTTGCACCCCTTCATCCGACATATGAACTTTCACTAATTTAATTAAGCAAAACTTGAAACTAATCTTCCTTATGGGCTGGTTTGCATGTGCCATTTTTTGCAAGAGTGGAAACCCACTTTCTGGTCTGTATGCCTTTTCATTGCAGAAAACCAATGGAACGAGCATTTCTCTCTTGATAGAGGAAAGCGGCCGCAGAACTAGCCCAACTTCTGAGAGGTTTCTTCTGAAAATCGGACTTCACATTACTTGTTCACCAATTTTTTTCATGTAGCTCATAGCTACTCGCCATGACTTTTGGATTATGGGCTCAATGGAAAAGATCTAGAAATATGAAAGCTAGAGGCCTGCCTCCCACTCATGTATCAAACCAAAATCAGTTATGCTCCTCTTCCAACCCTATATCTGATATTACCAGAAAAGACTCCTTAACAGAAGTGGTGCCTCTCCATAAGATAGATTTGCATGCATTGGCCTCCTCTGTGTCCCATCCATCTCTAGCCACACCATACCTAGAAGCCACAATTTTATTTCCAAAGACCATCCAAGCCATCTCCCAGCCTCCAGTGGCATTTTTCTAATAGTGCTTGGGAAACTTCAACTTCTAGACAAATCGTGATGATCAAATCCCCAGTATCCATATACAAAGCAATGGGCAAAGTGACCCCTTGAGCGATGAGGACCTTGTTCTGGCAAGCCTCATTTCTTCCCTGTCCGCTATTTTGGGATCAACCTCCATGCCTGTTCCTACACATGACCAAATTGTTTCAAAGTCTGATGAATGCCGGGCATCCAAAAGGAGCTCCACAATCCTTGATCCCTTGGGCTTCCAAGGAAATCCCAAGCATCTCCATCCCGCTCTTAAGAAGGGAAAAGGGAGACTGATCACCCTATGTGGCAGCTGCAATCGCCTCTTTGACCTCTGCTTCGGACAGCGATCTGAACTGGACTCAGTTGTCTTCATGCCTGTGGGTCCAGACAGGCATGTTCCCCCCAGATTTTTCACAACCAGACTTCAACCTAGCTAAGACTCTCCTACTGGTTGGGGTACCCACAATGCTGCATACCAGCTGAAGAGGAAAATAAAATAAAATTGCTGCATACCAGCTCAGGCTTCAGAGATTCTGGAACCTAACACTTCCACCCTGAAGCAACTTGACACGACCCGAGCCCGAGATTATGATTAATCCAAGTTAACTCCGAGTTGCGTCGCATACTTACTCCCGTGAACTTCATTAACATAAAATTCACAAGTGATATCATTTACACATTATGCGGAATATAAACAAATATACATTGCTTTATACGAAACAAAACTCATTTACATATTTACAAAACTAATCACTTGCATATTTAAATACAATGCAAGGATCAAAAGTACAAAACATTTCCAAATCCATCTTTCATAACAAAAAGTTTTCTTTTCAACTCTTCGTTTCAATATCATACTCATATGATATCACTTTATTTCCACTCAACTAGCCCTCCTGGGGAAACCGAATCGGTAATCTCCGCTGGTGCTGTGGCCTTTGGAGGATGGGCAGCTGTGCCTGTAATGCCATCAATAACACTATGAATTTGACAATTCAGCAATGTATAAACAACTATATGATTTAACATGCTAATTTACAGTTTAATCTGTCTAATCCAATGTTAGACCAATATCATTACCATTTAATTTAAATCAATAAGAGTCTATAGTATTTGGCAAATCTACAATAGTATTTCATTTCAATTTCCATCTTCCTAAAAAGGAAGGATTGCCATCTTTCATACGGAATGATTCATATAATGTGGGATTTATCAATGCCCGGGCCAGGGACATCTGACATAACCATGGAGTTCCGGAACACTCCCAAATAATCTGCTGCAGCTGTAATAGCCCCAATGAGCATAAAGAAATCACTATGTAGTGCCAGACTCAATAAATAATATAATTAACATTTAATCTTTCGTTTAATGACAATTAATGAATATAATCCATGTAGAACTCAGCTCAAATTACGATCCATTTTGGATTTAATACTATATACAACTTTCAATTAAGTAATACCAACCAATTAGGTGTAATTATCAGTTACTTAATGTACGTGTTATTCTCGATGGACATCACATTGTATAAATTGGTACATTAAAGTTCCCTTAATTAACACCCATGGAGGTAAAACAATGTTAATTGCCTTGATTAAATCAATAGGCTTATTTATCCACAATTTAAAATCAAACCTGAAATGATTATTTTCGGTTAGCTGTTCGGTCACCAATCGGTTAACCGAAACCTGGATGTCGGCTAACATTAACCTTAATAATCAGGCTTTCAATTCATACAATCAGAAATTAATCTGAAAATTTTCCTCTCTGGCGGTTACCTGGCGGCTAGCCGAAATCTGGTTGGCGGCTAGCCGACATGTACTCGGCTACCTACGGTTAGCTTTCCAGAAGCTAACTTCCCACTAACAAATTCCCTTTCGGTCACTAGTCCGGTCACCTCGCGGCTGGACGAACTCTGAACAGCGGTTAACCGAAATAAATTCGGTTACCTGCGGTCACAATTCCAGAATCTCATAATTAACACTCTGTTTTCGGCTACCTATGCGGCTAGCCGAACTTGGAATTTCGGCTAATCGACACATGTCGGTTACCTCTTGGTCAGCTTTACAGAAACTGACATTTCTGTGAAACTTGAACAGGTGATTTCGGTCACCTTACGGTTACCTTCCGGCTAGCCGAAATCTTAATTTCGGCTAACCGAAATTCAACGGTCAGCTTTCCAGAGACTGACCATTTCATTTCTGGCGGTTAGCCCTGCGGCAAGTCGACATTCACCCAGAACTTCAGAATCTCTGAAGCAAAACTTTAAACTTAAAATTTTCAAATTCCTCAACACTTCTATGAATCCAATTCATTCACAACCTGCACATAAACAAATGGAACCTCCTGTTCCCAACTCAACATCACTTCTATTTCATTCAAATAACTTACTACCCTTCTTCTTCTCCAATCAAACAATCATATACATACAAATTAAACCATAAAGCTGAACCAAAACTATAACAAATCCATATTCATTAGCATATAAACATCAATCACTGTTTATACTTGCCTTTGATCTCAATTCAAGTAGAAAACCCTTGAAATTTGAGATCAAAATCCTAATTGAAACCCTCTTTAAAACCTAACATCAAGAACAAACCCAAAATAGCTTCTTCATAAGCTAATGAATTAAAACTATTAAAAACCCCAAAAGTTCTATAACCCTAAAGCTTCACTTGCTGTTTTCCAAAGAAAACCACAAATTCTTCCAACTTTAACTTCAAAGAAATCAAGTAAATGGATGAAGAAGATGATAAACACCAAGTACTCTTGAGAATCTCGTTCAAAATCCCTTGCCAATTATTCAACAGAGAAGAAGAAGAAGAAGAAAACCTAAGTTCATTCCCAGCTGTTCTGGAATGTTTTCACCGACTGAGATGGGTGGTTCTCCATCTTTATAAACTGAATTTTACATTCAGCCCCCATATATTATGCATATTTCAAGTTTGAGTCAAACTAAGGCTTATATGACTCATTTCAAGTCAAATGAAGACGAGTATATTATGAAAGTTGCTGTACTCATTGAGATACACACATTGGTATCAAGTCTAACCGTATCTGACGAAACACATAAATCCATATTTACATTAAAGTTCTTAATTTCACTAATCTAGGTCTAAAATCAACTCTATTAAGTCAATCTCTTCTAAACTTGTGCATTATGCTTAATTCACTTATTTGAGACTAATGCAATCCTTCTTGATCACTAATCACATTGAACTTGACTAATCATGTTTAATATGCATTAATCTCGACTAACTAGAGTTAATCTTGATTAACTCGGGACGAAATGTAACACAACTTCTTCCAAAGCGGCTTTCTTGTACGAGGTCTTAACCTCTCTGGTTCTCTCCTTGGAGCAGAGAGCCTGCCGGTTATGTTACTCTTTCCTGGACTTCTTTCTCTGGTCCAAAATGGGAGTTTAACAGCCCACCGCCACGTGGAGATGTGCCTTTCACCTAGCCAAGTGCCTTTTCTGCATCCTAAAGCCACTCAATCATCCTGAAAGATGATTCTCTGGAAGGAATATATCCACAGTACAATCTGCCTTCCAAAACATCACCTGCAAGGCTGCAACTCCTTGGATATTTTATTTAGGGTGGTTACAGGAAAGGTGATGCATCTACTCCCGAGGTCCAGAGGATTTTGCTTCCCGTCTCTTGATCTGAACCATGGTTTATCCATCAAGTACTATCTGCTTCCCTCTAGTACTCGATCTAACTTTGAGTCAATTGAATAATGCTTTCCTGCACTTCTTGGTGGACAGGGAGTTCTGGGGGTATTGATTGACTGGAGGAGATATGTAGAGAATGGCTGCGACCTGCGATTGATTGCCATCTCCATCTGGACAGAGCTTTTAGAGTCTCATATGCTGCAAAATTACTGTTAGGCATTTAAACTGCTGCTATCAGTAAGATACAATCAATCCTCTATTGGACTGTTACTGGTTTTTAAGTAACAAGCCTGTGCGTAAGAAAAAAGGAGGTAACTTAATGATTTCTGTAAATAGGCCACATTTGGCAGAATAATATCTTTGGTGGCATTCTAGCAGCATGTTTAGGGTTGGAGTCATCGGCAGAAAGCTAGTCATTCCATTCTTCATCAAGAGTCATAGGCTGTCCTTGGACAGAAAGTGGTTCTGCCATTGGCTACAAGGTCTGGAGGAGGGGTCAGCACCCACTCATGGTTAACCACATTTAAAGGATTAAGTATTAAGAGTAATTCAAATCATACCATTCAACAGGGAGAGGGAGGGTGGGAGGGAGGCTTATAGGTGTTGTCACAACTGCATAATAGGTGATACTGTTAAAAAATTGATTAAGAATTCATGCTTTACTTTCTATATAAACATGTCAGGACTTGGAAACTCAGAGAATCCTGATGTGCTGGTGCAATCATATGATGAAATGTTATAACATGTTTGTACAAAAGAAACAAAAAGATAAATGATGACAATTTGTTTTCTGTATGGGCATGCAGTGTTAGTAGATATTTACTCAATTCTTATTTGAACCTAGCTTTATCCATGTAACAAGTACCATTGATGCTGAGCATCACTGAAGGGGGGATAATGGAAGAGTTTCTTTTATTTCAGGACACAGGCGGTCAGTTTATGGATACCACAGCACCAAGAATTAAGGTTTCTCTGGATCTGGCTCGGGAATCACTGATTGCCATTTCTCAGTTGAGTCCGGCTAAGAACCTTTCTGCACCAAAGTTGTTGCATGGCAATGCAAAAAGTTGTAATGGGGTTGCAGTGAATGAGAGTGACATAGCTGAGGACTATAGATCCAAGCTGATTTCCATTTCCTACACCGGCTCACCAGACAGTGAAAAGATCCCAACCCTACCAGGAAATCTCCTTGATTAGTTGGAAAGTAGCTTCTGTAGGTTGTGAAAGTTTGCTGTAGCTTCTTATTGCAGTTTTTGTGATTTTAACTGGAGTGAATGGATGTAACAACTGATGGTTACATTTGTTGTTGATGATGCTTTATACTCAGTGCTCTTCAAAATAAAGTACCAAAGAAGAGTTAACTCTCATGTACAGATCTAATGTAAGATTTTGTTACATGAAGAAAACATTTCCTGCTTTGGGCTCTACCCTCTTTGGATTGCGCGGATATCACTTGATAGTTTTAGCCCATTTGGATCTTTCGAACTCGGTAGCCATTTACTCTGGTACCAGGAACTCTAATTACGCGTGTTAGTGTCTACAAGTAATTGGCTGTAGCAAAGAACAAAACAACCAGTGAAAGTCAGATCAGTGAATGCCATTTATGTGTAAATCGAGTTCCTTGCCCTCTTATTCATGAAGATCCAAATGGGCTCTTGGTAAAGAACTTTCCAAGTTAAGTTTCTATGGGGTGATGGTCCGGGAAATCCTGGAGCAGCTGGTGATTTGAAGAATCCTTGCCCTTATTTGGGCTAATTGGCAAAATGCAATAAAATAGCCCACCAACTATGATGCCTAGATACGGCATGGATACTGTTAGGATACGCCATAGACATGGATTTTACACATAAAAGGTAAAGTATCGGATACGATATGACATGATATGTTATCCATTTCGAAATATCCGTGCATCATAGCCCACCACTTTAAGGCAATGTGGATGTTTGAAGCTGGGATTCTAGAAAGGTTTGGGCAGGAGGCTCCTCAAACGTACACGTGTATTTTATGCATATACATGATGCTTACTGCTGAAAAACTTTGTGGCTCAACTTCTTATGTAGTTACAGTTCATAGTTGGGTCCAACATGGGTTTGATTTGGCCCAAATTTTATTCCAGTTAGATGATCATAGCCATTCATTGAGGCCTAAAAACTGAAAGCCTTTCTCAGGTTTATGTAAGATGGGGAAATTCTGGTCATCTGTTAATATTGATAGTCGTTAGTTTTTAAAAGTTTATGAATTTAGGGCACCCATTGATATTAATAATAGGCTTGATAAAAAAAAATAAAAAAAAAGAAAACCAAAGAACAGATGGGAGCAATATTTTGCAAGGTATGCACAGAGGACAAGTAGAACATGAGTCCAGATCCTCTGAGGCTTTGTTTGACTTAAGGCAGTCCATTGAAAGAGTAGAATTTCACCGTACGCTTATTTTTAGCGGTTCAAATTTTCAACGGGTGATCTCCACTAAAGGAGTTCCACTCCAACTCTGGATTTCTCCAAGCCAGTATCTGGACTCGGTAGTACAAGCCTCACACTACCATTGGCAAGCTAAAATCATGTTGTTGTCTCATTGACCCTCGTGAGCATTTATTTTTGTGCTTATTCCAGGGCTGCGGGGCTTATGATTGCTACACTAGTCGATTCTTCATTTAGTCACCACCTCATTTGTGAGGGTGTACAGGTAGTGGACCTACAATTAGCTTTTGTTTCACTTCCTGTTCCGTGTTAGTATTTTTTTTTTTAAACCTAGTTAAGGAGGTTGCGATCCAGGAGAGAGCCGGCACACATATGGGAAGATAGCCTGCTCAAGCAGGAAGAAGGCCTACACAAGTGGGAAAAAAGTCCGCACAAGCATAAAGAAAACATACACAAGTGGGAAATATGACGTATCCAAGTTCGAACCCTAAACAGCAAGGTGATAAATGGCCGTTCTTTCTCTGTGTGAGTTGTGGAACTGTTGCATGCCAAGTGCATTTCTTGATTGGTTAAGGCATTGGGAAGCCTCGTCACCACTCATTCCTTGAATTTATCTTACTCAAAATCCCTTGGACATTGTTTGTTTTTCAAGTGGCAAAGTAAAATCTGTGATAAGGTGATTCTAGCTGACAAAAGATTTATTTTATCATGATTGGTTGATAATAACAAGTAGAGTAGTAAAGTTTAGCCACCGAAAAATTGTACTTTTATATTATCAACCCCCAACAAACTTTACCTCATAAAATATAAATGGTTGCTTTATCACTTGTTGGCTACTTATCTCTCACTTCGGATTGCTTTACCATAGTAACCACAGTTTGAAGTGATCTGTGAATATGTTTTCTTGGTTTGAATTGTTAATTGGAAGGGTTGTCCCATTTGAATATCTAAATTGTCCAAGTAATCTTATTGAATATGTGATTCTTACCTTTAATTTTTATTACAACTTTGCGTTTTGATTTGGCCTATATAGGAGTTCCTAACTCAATGAGATTTGAGCAATGCTAGGGACAGACGGCTCGGGACAAGCGGCGGACAGACGTTAGAGGGATGCACGGTTCTCAAGACACATGCACGCTTCTCAAGGCACCAAAACCACAGTGACTGTCCGCCGCTTGTCTCGGGGCGTCTGTCCCTAGGATTTCTCATGAGATTTACATGATTGATTTGATAATATTCAATCTAGATTTAATATATGATTTGAATTTGACATTGATATTGATTAGAAAAGGGATTCGATATGACATATATATGATTTGGTTTCAATGTCTGATGATTTAGTTTGAACCTTTGAAAATTTAATTATAGGTTTTGACCATCTTTGATTTTCTGTGACGGTCCCACCTCAAAGATTTAGGAATTGAGATTTTGAGGTGGGATACATTATACTAGCAAACAATGCCCGTGCTAAGCCCAGGCCAATAATAATAATAATAATAATAATCTATTTAAGTTACTATTATTTAAAATATTATCAATAAAAATAAATTAAAAATAGATAAACATATTATTTATCAAGCTAATTTATTTTATAATAATTAGATTGAAATACTTATGCTATTTAGCTTTGAAATTGCTATGAAGGAATTACAAAGAAGAGAACGATGATGATGATTAGAAATTTTATATCCATAAAATAAAAAAAAAAAACATTTCTAAAAAGATCATACTTAGGAAAAAAACAATGCAGAGAAAATTTAGGATATCATTCAAATGTCATTCCTCCTCCATGTCAAATGTCCAAAAAGAAAAAGATCAAAATAAATGCATCTCTAGAATTTGTTACAAATATGCACGCAATAGAATACCAAAATTAACTGGGAAGCTTCTTTTTCATAATCTGAAATAATGCAATAACAGCCTTCGTCCTTGGAGCTGCTTGACTGTCTGAAACATAGAACAAAGTCTCCAACTTGATAGACCATTCGTCATAAAAACAACAACAACGAGAAAAAAAAAAAAAAAAGAAAAAGAAAATGACAACAACACATCTAGATAAAATGACATTTTCAGGCATCTTCTATAACATTGCTCTTGAATAAGCAAGGCAATGCATTAATACTTCCTAAAGATGGCACTGATCTAGCATATATATAAAGTAATAAAACAAATTAACACACCTTACAATTTGCAAGAAATAAGGAAACCACTATCAAGAGAAACCTATATACGCACTTTTTTTTTTTTTTGCTATCGGAGGGTTTCCAGCCCTTTGAGCTGGACTAATCCCTCCAGGCCTAGAGGGAAGCCAAGTAGTTGTAGTTCAGTTTTGAACCTACAACATCCGGGTGCAAACCATAGTCCTAGGTCAACTGAGCTACCCCTTAGGGTTACCTGTATACGCACTTGTGAAGAAGGATGATGACACATGTATCTAAGTAAGCATACACGTCAAACTATCAAGAGCATTGACATTTTGGTCCATGAGAGAATTTCCGTGCTTTAGAGCCTATTGATCTTCATAAAAGAAATTATTAGATCATTAACTAACATACAAACAAAATCGCATATAAAAAGAGAACAACATATTATAAATAGATTCTGTTTGGTCCTTTTCCTGTTTGTAGAGACTATAAGGCCTTGTTTGGATCGTCTTAATGTTTTGACGTCTTAATCTGTCTTAAAAAGATCTGTGAGTTTAAGATCTTATTAGGCCTGCGAGTTTAAGATCTGATTAGACCTGCGAGTTTAAGATCTGATTAGCTGTTCTGTAATAAGATCGTTTGGCAACACCTGAACGTGATGAGATCTGAATTGAATAAGACTGTTTGGTAATGCATCTTATCCATGTCTTAAGTTAAGGGTAATTTCTGTCATTTAAAAAAAATGGTTTTAAGCCTGAAAAACATCTGTGACATAAATTTGTTTCTTTTTAAACTCGGACAATGTCCAGTACACTCTATACTCATTTTTTTAGATGTTGAGGGAAGGAAGATGAGGAAAGAGTTTACCTTTGACTTTGGATCCAAAACAAGAAGAAGGAGATCGATGTTGCTTGGTGTCGCACATGGAAGAGCTTCGTTTTAGATGCAGGAGCAATGAAAGAGATAGAGAGATTAGGGCTCCAATCGTTGATATTGGTGAGGGTTATTACGAGAATTTTAAAATTATTTTAAAGTCCTAAAATGTCTTACCGCTTAAGATGTTGGTGTCTTAATTCCAGGAGCTGGATTTTGAGCTCCTAGAATTAAGATAATCTCGTCTTAAATAACAAGTCGTCTTAGCGCTTAAGACATGCTGTTATTACGTACCAAACAGTCTTATTTAGTTTTTTTGTCTTAGCGCTTAAGACACAAGACATTAAGACTCAAACTTAAGATGATCCAAACATTACCTAAGTGTAGATGTAATTTATGATAAGAGTAGAGAGGTTTTAGGAATTTGGTTGGACTAATGTTTTGAGTTTTGATTTGCATTAAAAGTTTTTAAATAGTAATAATCTTGGGCGTGATTTTAGTTTAACCTCCTCTCTTGGCAATCTTGAGAGAGATAAGGGTCAGATCAGTCAAAATAAGAATTGAGATTAAGATTTGATAATTCTTTTGAGATATGAGAGGACTATTTATTTTATTATTCAAAAGAGAGATTTTTGTGAGAGATTTTAGAAACGATATCCGGATTCAAATCAAAGGGAGAGATTTTAAGTAAAATAAATGTCATAGAGGGAGAGAAATCGGGATTGCCACGTGCCAAAATTAAAAAAATCGAGAGTGCTGACGTGGCACTCTCGGCTCCCCAATTGCTTTTAAATATATATATATATTTATATATAAGGGAAATTTTCAAAAGAAGGCTCAAGTTTTTATCAGATTTCAAATCAAGACAAAAATAAGATTACATTTTAAATCAGGGTTTAAGCTTTCCATTTACATTTCAAATGAGGAAAACCCATTCAATTCATACTGTGATGATGGGCCACTAAAAAATGATGCATCCAAATCACCTTACAATTGCAAGTGGACCAAGGGGTGAGACACTGGGACAGCAACGGTTGTCCATGCTCTCCTTTCCCAAGTTGTTGACCTCTTGTTTTTTGGAGATAATCCACCTGTAGACTTTCATTATAATATTAATTAAAAAATCAGATCATTTCCCCTTGAATTTATTTGCTTATATAAACTTAATTTTCATATACCATGCATGCATGGAAGATAGATTAATGAAACTTATAAAAGGGGGAAAGAGACGGCAAAATGGAGAGTAAGAATCTCCTATGTCACCTCTTCTAGAAAGTTCTCTCTTTTAGTTCTGGGTGAATTTCCCGTTTTGGTGATGAAGATGACTATTAGCGTTGACGTGAGAAACCTGGTCCCCAATTATTCAAGTGGGAAAGTGTCTATAAATCTAATTCAAGGGGCCATGACGTTAAAATAAAAAAAAATAAAAACACTCGTAGCAACTTAGACTATAGTCCTGCTAATTAGAGATCAATGAATGTTTAAATAAACATAGTGTATAAACACCATTGACGAAGAAATAAAAAATAAATAGATAATGAAGTACATTTCAGACCAGCTGAATATCTATTTGGATTTTAGAAGCTTTGGGGGCAAGAAATCCACCGCCAAAGATGTCATTCATCCCTTTTAGAAATACATTTAATGCAAAGAGTTGGATTCATTGAACCTTTCATTCCTTGATCTTTACTTAAAAAATCCAGTTGTGGATTCAAAGCAACCCATGTTTTGACCGGAGGATTGTGTTCTGCAAGGCATCATTGGTGGGTCCCTTTCATTGAAGGTGACCATGATATGAGATTCTTGATTTTAGAGACAATAGATCTTAACCATTGACAATGGGGCCCTTTAAAAAGTTCTAATCAGATTAATAGTGTAAGCATTATTTGGAAAGTAAAAGATAATGATTAATTTTGCATTCAGATTCGGTCTTATTATGTAGGAAAATTAGTGAATGGTGATTTGGTGAGATTATATGATAAAGGTAATTCCAGAATGTACCATGCTTCTTGCGAATAGGCTGCTTGCTGTCTTTTATTATATAATAATAAAAGAATGACCAAATGATATCTAGCAAGATATGATCTCTAGATTTTATCATCAACTCAACTTTGTCAAGAATCCGGATCCTCTAAGGAATTGACCCACTCACGGTCTGCCATGTCACAGTCCAAGACACCTTAGTCAGTTGAAATTTATAGCAGTTTGCTACTAGGAGGATTGGGTGGGGCTCCAAGGAGCCCTTACCCAACATTCAGAATCTTAGAGTTATTATAATCAGCCTGTAACAGAAAGGACAGTGCAGATGCTCTGCATAGAAGAAGATTTGAAGATTTGAAAGATGCACAGAAAATTAGATTTTTCCTCGTAAGATTGATATATAAAGGGAAATTTTTTCAATAGCCTTCCTTGTCTTGATTGCTTGTTTATTGTCTTATATGTTTTCATATGGGCCATCTATGATTGCTTCCACCCCAATCCCATCATACAAATTTACTCCCCCTAGAATCTGCACTTATTCGTAGGGCCGTCACCCTGAGGATTATATTAGCTTGTTTGTTGCAAAACACACAGGCACAAAGCCCCTCTCTCTGTCTAGGATTATATTAGTTTGTTTGTTGCAAAACACAAAGGCACAAAGCCCCTCTCTCTCTCTCTCTCTCTCTCTCTCTCTCTCTCTCTCTCAGTGCAAGTAGGCACAGAAGAAGAAAAGTCCCGGAATCCACTCTCTCTTTCTCAGTGCAAGTAGGCACAGAAGAAGAAAAGAAAGTCCCAGATGGATTCCGGGGTCCTTTTGGTGCTCATCTCTGTGGTGATTGGGTGCATTGGTGCTCTTTATATGCTTCTGAAGAGGGTGAATGAGTGGTTTTACGAGAGAGGATTGGGAAAGAAGAGGCATTCCCTCCCTCCAGGTGATATGGGCTGGCCCTTCATTGGCAACATGTGGACCTTCTTGAGGGCATTTAAATCAGGCCATCCAGATTCCTTCATTTCCAGCTTTGTCAAGAGGTGGGCATTCTCATTTAATGGACACTCTCATATGTCTAGGGGTCGGTCTTGACATATTAATCCTCTTTAAAATCGAGTTTTATAATTTCATGACCCAAATTCAGATGTCACCGGAGTCGCTTGACTTTGGTCAAATTTTTTTTTTCTTGCCCCAGATCTCATGATATCAGGGGAACAGTGTATGTAAAGAAATAGAAAATTCTATGTCCCATGGTATCAAAGCTTTTATGCGGAGAAGTTTTTTCGAATGATAGAGCTTGAGAAATGGTAGTGAGATGTGTATTTACTTTTCTCAAAATGTCATTTTTTGTATTTTATAAAAAAAAAAAAAATAGACTCCCTTACTTATTGCAGAAATTGTATTATACAGAAACTGATAAATCTCATAATATGATGGGATTTGAGGCAAAATCTTTTATAAGAAATGCTGACGATAGTCGTGAAATCCTATCATATCTTTTTTAAGAAATGCTGACGATAGCCTTAAATAAAAATCTCCTATGATCAACCTGAATGGGACACAACCCACCCCCTTAATGTCATTCCGATCTCATGTTGTTCACACCAATCTGAATGGGACTGATTATTGGAATTTTTCTTTTAAAGATGCACTCTAAAACCATGAAAATTGAATGCCATATATCAAGAAGGGGATGGACTTGAAATTTTGCACACTGAGGTGTCACATCTAGATCTTTCGATCCCACCTTCCTATGAATCGATATGGCCCCAAGTGGGCCCCACGATGCCAAGGGCAAAATTAATTAGATGAGCATGTTTATACTTCAAAAGCCATATTTATTCATTCATCTTCTTTTTCCTGCATCCACAGACCACCACAGCCTTTTGTTTTCCTTTTAGTTTAAACCAACACCAAAGGCATTATTCCTTTGATGTAGTATCATATACTATTTGAGTATTGTTGACATAATCTTGGTTATGATTTAAGAGAATCTGAGGCTGAGACTAGTACTTAATTACTACTTTCAGTCTGGAAGAATCAAAGACTTGACCTGGCAGTGTCATTTCCAGTGGTTGAGATGTCTTTGCTTTCATTAAATCATATCTTGCTTTGATTAGTTGGTTGCTAGCCATCATTCATTTTGTACCAAGAAGATCAAAGAGAAAAGGAAAGAAAGAGATACAATGCATGCCTTTGTCACCATCCACAGAAAGGAAGACTTGTGGCTGGAGGAAAAAAAAAACTAGACATGCAGAAGGGCTAGCTGTTGAGGTTGAGGGACCTACCTTACTGAAAAAATATCCTTGAGGTCCACCGACTGGTGGGCCCAATAAACCCCACCCACTCCTTTTTGGTTGACCATGCTAACTTCTCAGTCTTGATTCAGATGGATGGTAAGTACGAGATAAACGGTGGATGGTGATAGTTTCTACCAGGTGGGTCCAACCATGGATTGACATGGGCCCAAAGACCAGATCTATTTCAATGATTGATGACAAGACATTCGAAAACAACCTTATAGGAATCTCTTTGTGTCGGATCCAGTACCTCATGCATCTAATCTCCATGTGAGTGGATTTGGGCTGTATCTTTAGGCCTGTAGGTCTGACCTGGGCCTTCTTTGTGGCCCAATAGTTATAGTCCTGGCTTTTGTCTTTGTATACTTCAAGGTCCACCCAGCCAAACGTATTTGGCATACTTTGCAGCTGCGTTGGTAGTTGCATGGGCCTACTTTTGAGCACATGGGCTCAATCAGGCTGTTATTATGGCTTATGAATAATTGGGTGGGCTTGGATATCTTCAGCCCAGTCTGACCCAGCCCATCAACAGCCATCCACATCTCCATAGGTGGGTCCTGGTATTTGAATAATCTTTTTAGGGTTTTCATCGACAAGACATGGTAATAAATAAATGAATAAAAGTCCCTTCAAAGTTAAAACATAAAGACTTTTTTTTAGGGTTTTGTATGAGCTGGGAGCAAAATTGGTCCTTTTAAAAATGTTAGTGATGGAGAGTCTGATGGTGTGGCCCATCTTTTATGCTTTTAACCATCCAATCCAACGATGTCCTTACAAATCAGTATAGACCATATGATCATTTCATTGTGATCAGAGCAATATTCATCGTTGGATGAAACACATCCGATGCCATTGGAATAATAACCACTGGATATGGTCATCTTGGTGGAGTCCATCCAGAACATTGGCTCCTTGATTGATGATGGATCATGGCTTAAAACTTGCCCTGAACACAAAATCTGATGGGAAGAGATTTGATGGCTAGGATTGTCTAATCAGTTGGTTTTTTCTTATTGTACAATAGGCACACCATCTATACAACCTTAATTGGATATCAATGAACAGAGACTAGATTATTGTCTACTCACATGAGCATGCACATATCAGTCAGTAAAGATTATGTATTTCTCATGGTACATTATACACCATTTATGGCAGATTCAACCGCACTGGAATTTACAAGGCATTCATGTTTGGAAGCCCCACAATAATGGTTACAACACCAGAGACTTGCAAGCAAGTCCTGATGGATGATGACAATTTCAAACCAGGATGGCCTATTGCCACACTCAAGCTCATTGGAAGGAAATCCTTTGTGGCTCTTCCACATGAGGAGCATAGATGGATTCGCAAGCTAACGGCAGCTCCAGTCAATGGTCATGAAGCACTATCCATTTATCTCGAGTACATCGAGGGCGCCGTCCTATCTGCGCTCGAGAAATGGTCTGGGATGGGAGAGATCCACTTCTTGACAGAGCTGAGAAAGCTCACATTCAGAATAATTACCTACATATTTCTTAGTTCAGAAGGTGATCCAGTCATGGAGGCTCTAGAAAAAGAGTATACAGATTTAAACTATGGTATAAGAGCCATGGCTATCAACCTTCCTGGGTTTGCTTACTATAGAGCACTTAAGGTGAGTTCTAGGCTCATTCTGACTTTTACTACATTGTTAGTTCCTATGGGCCCCAGTATATGCAGTAGCTAATGGCTGGTAAATGGAGTTAGTTGATAATTTGATTTATAGGTAAACTGAGTACAGGGAAACTGATTTTTAAGGATTATGAAAGGGGTTAAGGAAGGATCTAGTGTGTTAATTTATGCACTCAAATGTATGGTATGTGTGCTATTCACCACCATTAGGATAAGCTGATGAATAGCAGAGGCAGCAATTGGTAATGTCACAGCACTATCAACTTACCATGACCTATCACCCATGCAATGTAAATTTTAGGCTATCGACGAGTTATGAATTATATTCCTAATTAAAAAATAATCCTGAGGATGCATTTGGATTCATAAATTTTTCAACGCATGTTTGTGATTGCTAGTGTTTTCTTAGGAAAACAGAAGGATTGGACATTCTAGGAAATGAAGCCATGGCTAGAGCATGAAGTTGACGGTTGATATTCTTAGGAGGTGTTTGGATTGGGAGAACCTAGAAATTATAACATTTGGTTTTAGATTGGAGAGGGGAACAGTAATTACTAGATTCTCCCAAAGTTAATTCCCTCTCCTAGGGGAAACAAGAAGCACCATTTTCATCTTCAAAGATAGACAGAGAAGTGCTACTTTCTTCAATTTATACAACTCAAGAAGTGAAACTTTTACTCCTTCCTCATCCACTTCTCCCACTCTCTGCACATGTTTGGGAATTGGTTTTTTTGCAAATTTCTTTTTCCTTCACTCTCTTCTGCCAAACTTCCCTCACAAAAATCTCCATCCTTCTAGTATTGGGTTTTCACATCCCTATGAATCTTCTATAGATAAATGTACCTTCAAGATGATAGAAGTAATACTGTTGCTGCTTTCAATATATACATCTTCAATGTTAAAGAGCCTAGTTTTAGTTCCTTGTTCTTCCCTGCGGTCTATGAAAATTGAGCTCCATCTGCCCCAATGCTTACCCTATTGGATGCAATAACTAATTAAAATTTAGAAATTTAAATCCATGAACTACGAAACACAATGAGAGGTGAAGAAAATAGAAGGTGGTTCACTATTAAAGCAGCTGTGATGCTAAAACATTAATAGCTTTAATAGGAAATGAAATTTAAGATTGGTGGCCTTCATGAGAGTATTAACATAATAGAACAGGGTATTCTAGCTTACCAAGTAGATGAAGATTAGCCCTATGTAATATAAAAGTAATTTTGTACATTCTAAAGAAAAAGCATAAAGACAAATTTGGCTTGTTTGGTCAACATAAAAAATTACTTACATATGAACACTTCACTGCCTAACATAACATAAATTTGATCTGGAATTAAGAGCTCTTTTTTCTTCTTCCATTGAAATTAACTACAAGCTTCTTGATTGTAGGCCCGGAAAAAGTTGGTGGCAATTCTTCAGACTGTCCTTACTGAGAGGAGGGAGCGTAAGGCAAGAAATGCACGTAAAGCAAAGAAAGACATGATGGATTCTCTAATTGAGGTTGAGGATGAATATGGTAGGAAATTTACTGATGAGGAGATCATTGATCTTCTGATTATGTACTTGAATGCTGGCCATGAGTCTTCTGGTCATATAACCATGTGGGCGACGGTCCTCTTGCAAGAAAATCCAGAATTTTTTGCTAAAGCCAAGGTCATATTAGAATCCAACAAATGTCACAGTGACTTTGCTTTTCTATGTTGAATCTTCAGTTTTCTATGTTGAATCTTCAGGACATCTTATTCTTTTGAAATATTTATAGGCTGAGCAAGAGAAGATAATAAAGAAGAGGCCACCTTCGCAGAAAGGATTATCATTTAAGGAGGTTAGACAAATGGATTATCTTTCCAAGGTGCGTCTCTCGTCATATCTCTCGAATAATATTTATTATGTTGTGTTTTCTCGCAAGGGTCTCTTCTCTAGTGCAAAAGAGTAGGGGTTGACTCTGTTGTCATCACCTACAATATCAATCTAGGACAGGTAATGAAGTTCATATGTTCAGCATCCACAATGACAAAAAAATTTTTGAATCTTTTAGGTGGTTGATGAGACATTACGTGTGATTAACTTCTCTTCTATGGTTTTCCGAGAGGCTACATCGGACGTCAATATCAATGGTTAGTTTTGATGGATTGAAGTTTCTCTATCTAATGAGTGGTGTATCTCTCTCTAACTTAAGTACAAGTTCATAACTTATGTTTTCTTCTCAGGTTACACTATACCCAAGGGCTGGAAAGTTCAGGTCTGGTTTAGGAGTGTGCATATGGATCCTGAAGTGTACCCTGACCCAAAGGAATTTAACCCAGATAGATGGGATGTAAGAATGATGGCAGTTCTGTATTATGTGCATACATACACTTGTACATATGATTAGATCGTTCTTGTTTTGTTTGTGCTTAAATTCTTCCAGGTATATACACCCAGAGCTGGAGCTTTTATTCCATTTGGAGCAGGAAGCAGGTTATGTCCTGGAAATGATCTTGCAAAGATGGAGATCTCCATTTTCCTTCACTATTTTCTCCTTGGTTATAAGTAAGTAAACTTTTCTACTACGTTGGATTTTTTAAGTGAAGTAGTATAAGAATATCTTAAGCATGAATTGATGTTGATGTAGCTACAATGAAACTTTCATCAATTTATCAGAAAGAACCACAGAATTTAATAGTGGTCTTCTTTGAACAAAGAAATTAAACTGTATTTCCTACATAGGCTGTGGTTGGATACATGACTGAATTTAACTGTGACAGTTTAGTATGAGAAGAAATGATGGTGTTCCATTGAGGCAATCCTCAAATGTTCAAATATATTGATGTTCAGACAATTGAAATCTACATTTCAGTACTTCAAAAGTAATTGCAATTATATAATTTTGACTTTAAAGATCTTAGTTATTTCAATTTAATTTAAATGCAGACCATTAGCCACCATTCGAGTGATGTGGACCATGTCATTTGTCTACTTTTTTCAACATGATTTAGCACCTTCTGAAATGTTAATTGGACTTGCACTAACAGTCCTGTTTCACTTTCCATATGATCTTTTCCTAATTAAGTAAATTTGACACTTGATTCCATTTTGTCCTTGTGCAGGCTCAAGCTGAGTAACCCAAAATGCCCGACAAGGTATTTGCCCCATCCGCGACCCTTAGACAACTGTCTCGCGATAGTCGAAAAGCTACCATCATCATCAGTGTAGAAGAATAACATGGCCATAAGAGGACATGTTTCATTTCTGCATAGAACATAGAACCAAATATGACTTTCTAAGTCAATACAGTAGTATAACAGCATCATATCAAATGCTTGCTGCATTAAGTATATCCTGATCAGTGCCTCTCCTTGCTTGCTAAATAAGTATGATTCTAAGTATTATATGCTTTCATTATGTCATAAGAATCATGTGATGAAACATGGAATAGTTGGTGGATGTAATATTTGGTGGGTTGGGATGATTGGTGGATGTTAATGATATGCCCATGATTTCACTCTCTTTGCTTAGGCCAGTGATCCAGGCCTTTCATATGATGGGCTTCTACCATGCTTATATATGAAGCTGACTGAATGCAATTGCCAATTTCTGATTTTATTTTGACTGTCCTACAAATTTTGACCTCCATTTAAAAGCAGTTAGTATTGATTTTTAACGTCCTATTCCTTCCTCTTTACTTCTCAAAACCGTTTCCCCGAACGTGTCCATCACAACCCTGCATTCAGTTTCTCTATTCCACTCCTCTACTTGCATGATGCTCAAAACCGATTCATCTACGCCCATTCCTCTCCCAGGTCTCTCTCTTGACCTCTAGCTTTTTTTTACTCTTCTGTATTTAACTAATTCGTCGTTTGAAATTAAAAAAATCAATTTAAATACATTTTTTTTCATTTTTTTAGAAAATATTTTTATTCTAAAGATTTTATTTATAATTAAGCACGGGCACCTTACGCTAGTATTTGATGATCCTAGTCCTTGGATTTGGCGTGCATTTATCCTTCTATGGCTGACAAGGGGCTGGGTTAGCGAATGGGTTATCAGGACCGGGCGCGGTCCAGAAAATCCTCATCGTCATGATCATCATCCTAGCCACCTAAACAATGTCCTAGTAAGGGATTGCAGAAATAACATATTGAACTGGGCAGGAAGATTCTGCTGTGAGCCCTTTTGTGGACCCGCCTTGATGTCTGCTGGTCATGAGTTTAGGATGGGATGAAAACATATAATGCTAACTAGGCTTATAAATATCTCATAATTTGATGATCTTGACCATATATTTAAGGCCCCCAAACTTCATAGTTATGTTGGCATTTGTTAAACCAAACTTTGTGGCCCTTGGATGGTTTTAATTCTCAGATCTGTACTGAGAGCTGACCCACTTTTTAATCCATTTTGAATGCTTCAATCTGAATCTAAACCTTTAAGAACATGTTGAGGTGGGCCCACTGAAGAGGGTGCGAATTGAATTGTAATATTGCACTGGAAAGAGAGAAGATCTCACCTAGATCCAGGCCAGGGGATTGATGAAACCTAGAAGGGTGGCTTGGAACTGACTAACTCCATATGAGCTGTTCTGGGCATGAATTTCAGGCCCAAGAGTAGAAAGGTCTGGACTCCAGCGGACCATAATAGGTAACGGTCCTCGAGGATTTGGATCTTCAACTGGAGCCCAGTAGAATCAAGAGTACTGATCACTACATTATGGGCTTCACAAATTTAGCCTTCTACCCAAAACAAAAACCTATTTAGCCATTGCCATTGCAGTGGCCACTCCAATGAGCCCCATCATAGACGTCCAATGGAGAAAGACAATTGACGTGCAGCTGTGCAGGTTCAGCTGGAAAAAAAAAAGATATCAAGGTGACGGGCGCTTTAAAAAAAAACCGCAGTTCCTATAGAATTAGGGCATGTTTGGATGAATAGGAAAATACAAGAAAGTAATATTTTATAGAATATAATCTTTCATTTTTAAAAAAAAAAAAAGCCAGTGTGTTTGGTAACCCAAGAAAAATATGAAGAAAAGATTATTTTCTATAAAAAAAAAAGCTCAATATTTTTACCTACAACTCTCCCTTGCAGAAAACTTTCTACAATATAAGAATCTTTTAAAATGATGTTTACCCCAAGAAGATCATGCGATAAAGAGAAAAATTATTCTATTTTTCAGTCCAATCTACTATTTCAATATTCAGTGTGAAATATAATGGCAGGAGAAAAAAAAACGATTTTCTTTTATATAGATTTGATTTCCTATAAGAGTAGGAATGCATGATCTCTCTCTCATGGCATGTTTCTTTAGTGGAATTCATAGAGTTCATATTTGTAGAATTTTGAAATTCTTGGACATGGTGGAATTTATGAATGCTCCCATGTTCTTGAGTTTCAAGAATTCGGCCAAAAAGCTAAGGGTTTAGAATGTTGGTAAAGTAAGCCCCACATCCCACATCGCTTATAGGTGGAAGGCCCAAACATGTATATATGAGCGATGTGGGATGTGGGGCTTACTTTACCAACACTCCCCTTCACGTGCAGGCCCAACAGATTTTATGGATGGGCATGTCACGCGGGCTACACAAGAACAACGGGATCAAAATCCGCTCTGATACCATGTAATAAACTATATACCAACCCAAAAGCTTTTGGGTTGGTATATGGTTTATTACAATAGGTGGAAGGCCCAAACATGTATATATGAAGCCTTGCCAAGGGCATTACTAGGCGATGTGGGATGTGGGATGTGGGGCTTACTTTACCAACACTCTCCCTCACTTACAGGCCCAACAGATTTATGGACGGGCCTGTCACGTGGGCTACACAAGAACAACGGGATCAGAACCCTCTCTGATACCATGTAATAAACCATATACCAACCCAAAAGCTTATTACATAGAATTCCTCAAATCCCAAAGGTCATTTGAGAGTTTTTAGGTGATTGGGACTTTATAATGGTTGCGAATAACCATGACATTTGCAAATGTCAAGGGACAAAACTTGACATCATGCCCTAAAATATAAACACATGTGGAGTGATGAATCTTCTCATTTCAGAAACAAGTCTTCAAAATCTATTCTCCATAGACTTCCTAGATAAATCCTCCCAGAACCACATTCATGGGATTTTTCCATGACCAACCCTCCAAGGGTATAGTCTTAAGTTCCAATTTATGCACCTTCTCCTTTGTAGTTGTTACTTTAGACTTGGAACCCCATTGGACAAGTGTGCTCTCTCCTTTGTTGTCCTTACATTAGTCTTGAGATTTCATTGGATGATTCTCTCTCTATGTTCCTGCTTTCCAAGTGTTTTGAACAACCAACCATAGTCAGAGGTCTCTGTGAGAACTTGTAATTGAGGACTCAAGATCCATCAGATACCAAAACTCTATCAGTAATTTAGTTGGTCTAAAGGGTTCATACTAGAGGGATTGGTGGTTGTTAAGCTGACCAACAGCTTAATGTCGACTGAGAAATCATTGGTGCTCAAAGTCCATGTATGTTGTTCAAAGACTAGTGAAAAACTCAATTTTCCACATCTTCCAGCCTTGTTACATTGACTCTGTGCTTTTCTACTTTCTCTCTTGGATGAATACCACATACTCTGGCGACTCTTATAAGCCCAGATAACCAAACCCAACGCTCCCTGGTACAGAACTTGTGAAATTACCTACCCAACCAAGGCTCCAACATTGGGCGCCTGTGTGTGAGATGAGATGCCCTTTGCCACTCGGGCATCTCGTGTTTCTCACCTATCTTTTAGATCACTTGCGGCTGAGTTTCACTGGAATTTTGAGGAATGGAGCCACATCAGCCAACCTGCACACTTATCTTTCTAAAATTCAGGACATGTTTGTGCAGGCGTTTTTTCCATAAGAAAAAGCATTGAAAGTGGTAATTGTTTTTCACAGCAAAAAAAGTTTCATGTATTGATGATGTCACTTTTCTGGGATGGAAAGTAGAAAAATGAATTGATTTTTTCTCAATTTCACATAAAGGTATTTTTGATGGGGTCTAAATGGAATGGGTTTCTCTAATAATGTGGAAAAGATTATTTATTTTCCACGTCGCTACACAAACGTGCCTCTAGTATGTCTCGTAAATCAATCCTTGTTGAAAAAAACCACTATTTATCTCTTACATAGTCCACAGAAACTATTTACATTGTTTTCCAAATTAAGCCAGCCAGTGATAATTCTCATGCATTATTTGTATCACTAATGCGGCCAATACATGAGAATGACTTCTAACCCTAGTGATAAGGAGTGACTGCTCTCACCTTGTAATCAAAGATTTGAATTCTGGGTATGTCCCCTCTGCTTGCATATGCGAGCTACTTTTCCACTTAGCCCTTGAAAAAAAAAAAAAAACTCCAGAATTGATGAGCCTAATTTGAGTTACAAACTCCATTGGGTTTGGAGAAGACAAGGGAACAAGGGTTTTTCGGGTTTGAAACGAGAGAAATTAAGATGGTCCTTTTGGTGTAGTCCATATCTAAAATGTTTTTTCTCATAAAATCCTAAAAACAAATGCAAGTCATACATGGCTGTTATTCAAATTCTTGTCCCATTCGATGACACAACAGATACTTTAATGATTTATCCCATGCACAATGCAATACAATGAGAAACAATAATTTCTTTTTTCATTAAGGTGGGTCCCACTAATGGCTTCACATGGGCTGAGTGAAGCTTGTGAGGATCCATCACCATCCATGTGGTTTGTGGGTTACATTGACTTGTTTGTACACTTCCCACTTCCCACTTCCCACTTCCCACTTCCCACCCTCACGTTCTTTCATGTATTGAGTGTATTAGTAGATTATAAGATTCATTCACCCAGCTGCTACTGCTACTTGGCTCAGGTATCATGCAGTGCAGGGGAGGTTAGTTGGTGGGATTGGTGTGTAGGCTGACAGTGCAGTTGACTGACTCAGATGGCGGGATCGTGACATAGGCCGATCGATACACGCGCAGCATGGACTTTTGTCCTTCTAATGCTCTCTTTTCCTTTTTTTAGACCCCAACTACTTCCTTTGCTCCTGTCTGCTAGATTTTTCACTATACCCAATTTTATTTTTAAAGTTGAGATTGGACAAGCTGCATCTTTTTTTAGTTCCTTCTCACATCTTCTTTGTTATTTTTTGATGGCATAGAAACTTGATTTCAAATTGATTTGGACATAAGACTACAATGGCCAATGAAACTTTTATTTTAATGACCTTGTGTTCCGGGTGGCGCTAGCTAACTCGACACAAATGCACCCGGGGTTTTTAAACATAAGACATGGGGAGCAAACACCACTCTACCAACTCTTGGGTGTGAGTTGGTATCTATACGACTAAAATAATTTAATTGGAGTGATATTTCTACGTGCATGCGCTTTACTCACATTTGAATCTTTGGATCAAATTATATCTCTTGATTGTTGTCCATCCTAGAAGGCCTCGAAGGAGTGAGAGTTTTTTATATGAAAAACATTGTCAACCGTAAAAGAAAAAAATGCTCTATCCTCTATGTGTGATGTAAAGGTGCTCTTTATTTTAGTACGTAAGGTTTTGTTGGTTTGGCCGTAAATTATAGTTGGACTGATATTTGAATTCTCCTATTGCTGTCTCTCGGTCGAATTTATAAATGGTTAAGGACCCTTTAGCATTTTAAACGTTAAAATTAGAGAATTTTATAAAATCTGGATTTTATTTAAAAAAAAACACACAAAATAAACATTGTTGCTAATATGTTGTCAAAATTTTCCAATAACTAAAATTCTCATCATGAATTCTTGCAAAACAAAAGCCCTCCGAGGAAACATAAATGTGTAGAATGTGTTTTCAGATTTTGATTGGAGTGACATTTGGCCCACTTTAATTCATATTCATATTGGGATCAAGGCATACACACATCACTGTACTTGTTTCCATCACTATCATGCTTGGGTCCAACAAATCTTGAGCCTAGAACAATTGGACCTGACCCACAAACCGTACATGGGTAGATGGACCTAAACCATCAGACAGACCCGATGTGGACCCGAAACAGTTGCTCTCAGGTCGGGTCTAGTCCCTTTTTTTTTTTTGTTGGATCTGCTCCATTTAGGTCCCCACTTTTTACACTTTGTTTTGAAGAGACAAACAAAACCCAACAGCAAAAATTGGCCACCAATCAATGACCAAGAAGGTGCCATTTGCATGTGGTGGCCCATCGGATTTAGATGGTTCACTAACTTTTGACTCTTATATCTATATTTCCCTGCTGTCTGGAGCACGTGGAGGGTTAGACAAGAGAATAGGGATACCCTTTCTCTCTCACTGTTAAATGACAAAATCACATGCAACTCTCAAGGTTGACAATGTATAAACAAAAGAAAAATAAATGAATTGCAGACCCCTAAATACAATACACTAGGGGAGCCTTTCCATTTAAGTTTTCCCTTTGTGAAAACAAAGTTGAAATGATCCTTACATGTAGTGGTTTGTAAGGAACAATATTTTGAAGTCACTGCCCTTACACCTGCAGTAGATTATTTGGGGATCTAAATTCTAAACTAGTAAGATTTATATGATTGGTACATTATGTGGTTGAGTAAAGTTGAATCAAATCCTTATATACTTGGTCTATTGTATTAAGAATCAAACCATTCAACACAAGTGCATGCCAACATATTCTTACTTCTAATGGTAGACCAGGAAATTTCCCTTGGGGCAGGGCATTGTGTTGTAAAAAAAAAAAGTTTGAGGGGGCCAATGTATTAAAAGAAAAAGGAAAAAAAAAAAAAAAGCGCCTTTACAAATTTTCTCCTCCTCCTCTTCTTTTTCTTCTTCTACTTCTTCTACCTCTTCTTCTTCTTTTTCATTGCAATAGTCAATATTTGGTTTGGACAAATTTCAAAAAAATGTGGTCCAATTGCATATTAGTGGGATTTTCATATAGTGGGCACTAAAATAATATGGATTTAAACTGTCAATTCAATCCTAACTCCATGCATTGATACATGACACAGATTTCTTGTTAATCATAATAATAATACTAACACAATTAGATTGGACATATGTGAAAACATGTCTAAGTTGTGTATGCTAATCTAGCGGCGAAAATGATTATATTTGGACTCAAACTTTTTATAGTTATGGACAAGAAAAGTGCGCACATTATAAAACGAGGGGATTTCAGTATTTCACAATATAAGAGGAAAATATTTTGATTTTCCATGCAGTTCACTCTTTCATTGCTTGGTACAATATTATTTTCCGGTGGAGAAGGATGAAAATGTACTGATTATCCTTAATAAAGAGGATTTTGATTTCTAGGAATAGGGAATGTTTAGAGTGTGGAATTCTTTTGTTGCACAAACACACTTTTAAATTTAATGGATGTTCATATTATCAAATGATGAGCCTCATTGTACTTAGAAAATAAGTTTATTAAAAAAAATATTATTAATTAGTGTTCTAATCACATTCTATTTAATACAACACTTAATATCACTTTTATAGAATAGGGATGGCAATGGGTCGGGTTTAAACGGGGACCTACCTTGTTTTGCTCCTATTTGGGGCGGGTTTCGATCGTAGAGGTTTTCTTGGTGCAGAGAAGGTTTTAGTTTTGTTGATATACCTGCCCACCCATGTATATAATATATCTTTATTTTTATTAAAATCATAAAAAAAGCTCATGTGGGTTTAGCCGTATTTGACATTAACTTAACACGTGTGGAGAAAAAGGTAGTGTGTTTGACCTCAACCACATTCAATTTCATGAATTCATATATTTTAAAGCTCTTAACATTTAAATTCGACTTGACTACAACCCAAATGGGGCAGGTTTGGCATCACATACTAACAACCGGTCACGGGGTGGAATAGGTTTGGATGAGATAAATTTTTAAGATGGGGCGGGTTTGGGTTTAACCCAACCCGTACCAAACCCACCCCATTTTCATCCCTACTATAGAAGAATTGAGGTGTGTGTATTGGATCCCAACATAACCTTTGTCTTACAGGTTCTGGATTCTATAATTATTCTATATTTATATTCTCATGGGGTCATGGAACTTCAGAGCTTCAAGTTTCAAATTTCAAAAACAAAGAATAAAACTCCTTGTTATTTGTTACCCATCATAGAATAATGACCGTTTGGAATCTGTAAGATTTGACTTTTACTTGGTGCTCTGAATGACAATGCCTTGACTGACTTTCATAAATGCTTAACAATGTAATTTGTTGACTAAAGGGATGAATTCTCCTAAGTTATTAACCTTTCAATGGTAATTTAATGGTGGTGGTTTATAACTAACCAAAGATTGGATTGAGGTGGGCCAGTATCATGCATTTGTTATATGCATCATCATGAATTAAGACTTACATATATAAATATATTTGTATATATCATTTAGCCTTTTCCTGTTTTGTTTTGGTTCCTAGCATCTGAGTAATCAGTCAATATCAAGCTTACCTATCCAGATAATGCCATTATCATCAAACAGTACTAAAGAGAAGAATGACCCATGTTTTTGTTAATGAAACGGAAATATGCAATTTGGGGCCCACCCTTTTGTGAATTGGAGCCATTGGAATTCTTCATCTCCAATGAATCACCAGGCTTTGACACTTGTATGATCTAATTACATCCCTATTGAGCTACCACTTATTTCAAAATCAATACAACCGCTCTGAAGAGGGGGTGGACTTTTACCCAACATAACTCCAATTGAATTGGATAGTTTGAACCAATAAAAAGGTAGGACCTGGAGTACATATTTCAATGTCACAGGTAACATTGGATCATTTCTCAACAATAATAAATATGATAAGCATAGATTAAGCGTAAGGAAGAATCCATATAGAGAGGGTGTTACGTCAAACAAGATGATAAACTATTAAAATGGTTATTTTCTCATTCCAAGGACAAATAAAGAAAGAAAAAACAGCAAGAATGCATAAAACAATGTGGATGAGAAGACTATTGTTTTTCTAGAAAGGAATTTGCAGCCCTTCTTCAATTTGTCAATTTCAGTCCTAGATTTTCGCTGGAATTTGTTGCAGGCAATGCAAGGAGGATGGTCCATATTAGAATTCGGATACCCCAATGTAGAGTAACAACATTTTTGGCATGTTTCTTTGTTGGAATTCCAATAATTCTTGTCTGAAGAATATCTAAATTCTCAAACAAAGTAAAATTCCTAGATGCCCCTTTGGACTTGAGCGTTCAGGAATTCCACCAAAATACATATGGAGTGCAATTCCTGGATGCCTCTTTGGGCTTGAGCATCCAAGAATTTCACCAAAATACTTAGGGAGTGGAATTTCTGGATTCCCAAAGGTTAAAAGAGACTTTTTATTTGGCTGGAAACCAAAAATGCCAGTAAAGAAACATGAAATTCAGAAATTTGCGAGGACAACCGGTCATATCATATTCAGAAATTCCTGGACATGGTGAATTCCTGACAGAAATTCCACTAAAGAAACAGGACCTTCATATTTTACTGTGATAATTGTGAAATACAAGTTTCATGTTTTGGAGGTGGATTTCGAGCTTTTGTGGATTTTTTTTTTCTTTTTCCCTCTTTTTTCTGATTTAGAGACGATTGAAACTCATACACTCATGCGCATCATACGTGTTCCTAAAATGCAGACCACCCGTATGGAATTTTCATGAATTAGCTATATGCAAAAGGTTGACTTAATTAAATTAATTTTGAGAATTTATTGGAAGAAAATGGTTTTGAATGGTTTCATGTTCCCACTTTTAATGTTCACTTTTATTTGTTCGATGATGAGCGAGTAACATTTGATGAGATTAATTTTCTCTATTTAATTTCGTTTATGGTAGATTCTTTGGTCACACCTCCCTATGACATTCTTTCTTTCCATAATCCAGGATAACAGTACTTGTCACGCCATGATAGGACTTTTCTTTTATTTACTAAATTTTACATGTAGACCAGTGCTTCTCTCAGTTAGGGATGTAAAGGGAATACCAGACCAGGAATCATCAATGAGAAGATGAAATCGGCCCGATCAGAATCAGTTTCTTAGTTTTGGTAACTAAAATTGTAGATGAGAATAACCGGAACTCGTTCCGTATATGGGATTGGTTCATGAGTCCAGGTCAGGTAGAGAATGATTTAGAAAAAAACCAACTAAATGATTTAGAAAAAAAGAAGAAGAAGAAGAAAACTAACTTTTATGAGGATTTTTCGAAAATTGAGGTAATATGTCGGGCCCAGGGTCAGAATCAAGTTAAAACGCATCATGGCCCATTTATTTATCGGAACCTAAATAGAGACTCAAACCTGGTTATCAACGGGTTGGAACGTCCGAATAAGCGGATAATCGGAGACCCATTTACATCCCTACTCGTAATGCTATTTAAGACATTCAAATGATTTCAAGCATGCACCAAGGTAGGAACTAGGAAAAGTGCCTGCATAAAATCATATGCAACGATTTTGAGTTGTTCAAAAGTTTCATATTTATTATCTACTTCTATTTTATTTTATCTTTTTGCTTGCTGATAATGTATATTGAGACTAATATTGTACAAACAACTAATTTAACATATTATCTTTATGGTTGAAAGTCAAAGAGGAAGGTATGGAATACTATGGATTCAAATGTGTAAGTCAGTCCTCAGCTGTTGCTCAACGGATTAGGGATATGAGTGTCTGTTTGAGAGTGTGAGTACATGTTTTAACTTTAGAATAGTAGGATGATTCGCTCGTGCGCTCCTACCCTATATGGTCCATTCCAATAAGTGATGATAACAATTATAGCAAAAAAAAAAACGAAGTGCTATCATCCCAATAGCAACTATAAAATTCCAAATGAAAATGGTTTAAGGCAGCCTGATAACCAATATTCAATCTTTGCACTCCTCAGGACTCGTTTTTTTCAGTCATTTATACATATAAATGATTCACATATGTAAGGATTACGCATCATCACTTTTGTGTTGCGATCATTTATGCACATGATGCGTAAATATGGTGTGAAAATAGTGAGTAACTAGGGCCATTTACACACCAAAATAGGTGTGAAACTGATTCCCACACCTCTTTTAGAAAGGGCACCAGTTACACGTCTTACACGATGATTGCATTCATGTGGGGCCCATGAGGGACCTTTATTTTATTTTTTAACATTCCTATGCATCCCATATTTGTAACTCAAACCGTTCACTTTGTTTATTAAACTAGCAAACGCCAAGATATTAAAGATGATTATCTTAAATCTTTATAATTTTGAGTAATTTATGAACAAAGTCTCAACTTATTATTATTATTATTATTATTATTATTATTATTTTGCACTTCTCTGGGACCCCAATTCACGATCCAAACTATACAATATTCTTGTACTAATGCTAAATATCACGATATTTAGTTGTATGTGTTAATTCTTCATGGATTTTGAGAAATATGTGAAAAATATTTAATAAATCAGATTCTAATAAAAACCGAAATCCAAAACAAGAACACTTGATGACCATAATCCAATCGAGAAAAGAGAGAGAGAGAGAAAACAAGTAAAAGAGCAAATTGCTCTCTTTCAAATCAGTTGTAGAGAGAGATTTGGAAGAGACTTCAGATGAAAGAGTATGAGAAAGTAAAACCGTTTATATATTTGAAGAAATGAAAAAGAGAGAATCGGAAGTCATAGTAGCGACGGAAGGTGCTCTGCAACGGTACTCCATAGCCATGAAAAGGAACGGAAAATGGAAAATGAGAGAGAAGAAGACGGAATGAGTTCTCCAGGACAACAAAAAGTAAAAGAGAACTTGGCCTATGAATGAGGGTTCAAAGGAGCAAATTAGTCATAAAAATATATGACGTGGCGTATTAGGGACCTCTCATCAAGATATCTCCAGGTGCCTGGACTATAGACATTAGAGAAAATATTATTGGACTGGATGTCTTAGAAGACCGTGCTTAGGGACCGTTGGCTAATTTACCCTTTTTTTAAGGGAAATCTTTTGTTGGAAATTAATGATAGAATTGTAATTACTATCTTTGGAAATTTTGAATTTCCTATTTTATTGAGCTTCAACGAGCAAAATTAGTAGAGCGTGTCAAGTGAGAAATCACTTTTATTAAGGGTACGTTCGTGTAGAGGCAACTTCCATGGAAATATTAAATGGTCACATCAGCAAATTCTATAGTTTTTAAATACCTCAGAAAAGGAAGTTAGAAATTCATGTTTGGTGTAAAAAGTTTTTTCTCGATGAATTGGCACTAACGTTGTTTAGTATAGTTACATATTTCTTTAGTGAAAACTGCTATTTAGTGAAAACTATTGGGTGGGTGGGTCAGTATGTGTGTGTGGTGGGTGGAGTCGAGAGGGAATGGGGGATAAAGAGGGTGGTTGGGTTGAGTTGTGGTGGGAGTGAGGTAATAAGAGGTCGGTTAGTTTTATGTGGAAATAAACTTCTCATACCCCTATAGGAAGTCTATTTCGAAGCCTTAGAAGGAAAAAAGCTAATATAGTGAAAAAGCTGTTCCGCATAAAACTACCGCACAAAACACATGAAAAATGAGTTTTCCGGAGAGAACCACTTCCTTACGGAAATGGCCGACACAAATGTGCCCTAAGTTTTAACTGGCAGATTTCTCAAAATTCTTGATTTCTGAATGCTACTTTGCCCCAGGAGCATTTTAAAATTCCACTTTAAGATATGGCATCCAGTTTGCAACATACAACATTAGGAGAATATGTATATCCTCCTGAATAGAAATCTTTCAGAATTCATACAAAACAAATTGATATTTGCTAAAAGGCCAATCTACTTTCAGGCAAAAAGAGGTGGGGGGACAGTGGGCCCAACTGACATGCAACGTGGGTTTGCTGGCACATGGCCCCCCATCTAAAAATCCTATTAGTATGTTTTCATGGTACCATGGTAACTAGGTAATCTTCCATCCTTCATTTTGATTTGAACCTGTCACTGTGGGCCCATAAACATCCAACCCATCCAGCTCAGGCCAGAGAGAGACTACACCTTTGCATGACCATGATTGTTCATTTGATCTTTCTTTTTAAGATCGTGGGGGTCTCGGTCGCATCTCGTACTCACTCGAAGTACCAAATGATTTCTCCATCCCAGAATTCATAATTCACTGGCGCAAAAACGGTGGGACCCACACCCCCTCTCAAATGCAACGTTGCATCAAACCCCACCCCACGTGTGGCGTGGGCCCCACCTGCTCTCCTTTCCCCCCTACACCCGAGTGACTACCTGATTGAGTACAATCTCAAGGGCCCCACACATCTGTCCCTCATCATCATGATCCTTTACAGCAGGATGATCTGAACCGTCCATTCTGTGGGTCCGCTTGCCAATTGCTAGGGGGGGTGGGGGTCCTCGGAATTTTATAAAAGAAAAAGGAGGAAGAGAGAGAAAGAGAGGAAGGGGAAATAAAAAAAGGAAGCTCTTTCAACAATGACATCAGGTCGTAGTTCCTTCCGAGTGGGCCCCACGTATCCGTATCTGTCACCACCGTTGACTGCTGAGGCACGAGGGGCCCACCTCTCCCTTTGTTGGTCATTATCTTTTATAATGCAAGTGGGGATTAAGACCTGATTAATTAAGATTAATCCAGATATATATATATATATATTTTTTGCTTTAATGTCTGCATACGTGTCTCAATTCACAAGAGTCCTCCCGCGTCATTACAATAAAATGCTTTTGTCGTTTTCCCTCTTCCTTTTCTCATCTTTTCAAGGAAACAAAAATACAAAGTGGGGTGGCAGATGAGAAAACAGAGAAATCAAAAACAGCAGCAGCAGCAGCAGCAGGAGAACAGAGAGGCATTGACTTGCAGAGGGGTGGGGGGGCTTTCCATAGAAAGTCATTTCCCGGTTTCTCTCACCATTTTCTCTATTCTTCTTTCTGGGGTTTTGGGGGGGATAGTATATGTATATTTTTTTTCTTATGTTGACTGAGTGGGAAAGCATGGGACAGAGGAGAATAGACGACAAGAAAAAATCTATTAAGAAGAAAAAGAGGCCGAGCATCCTTCCATTTTTTTCTACCCCTGTGATGGTGACCTCCCTCGTTCTGTGGTGATGAGTCGTAGCCGTTGGATCTTTAGGGTCAGACAGGGTTTGGGACTCTGTATTGATCCTTTGTAAACCACAACAAGGTATCAAAACGATGTGGCCCACAGGAATAGTTCCATCATATATCCTTATGGGGAAATGACCGAAATAGCCCTGGCCTTGGGGCAGGGTGAGGGAAGTGAGAGTTTGGGGCTGATTTTGAAGACTTTCTTTATCTGCTGGTTGGATTCTATAATTCACGAGGAATTTGTAGGCTTAAGAATTCTATTGTGCGTTTGGAATAGAGATTCTTCGTCAAGAATTTATATAGCTAGGGATTTTGCATTCATTTCGGTGCATATTGATACTCGTATGAATTCGCTAGGAAAAGAATTTCATAGTGTTTGGAAGGAGTCACACCTATAAATCCTTTAAAATAAGAAATCTCCAAAAACTTGATTGCCAAAAGTCACCTTAGTATCTTTATTTTAAGCAAATAGGTAGACAGAAATGCACAGCAAATTTAAAAAGTTTTTCCATCACATTACATTCAATGACAGAGCCAGGAATTTTTCCTTTGGGGGGGGCAAGGAACAAGGATGTACATAAAATAATTTAGCATGAAAAAAATTGAGGAAGAATTGGAAATTAACATAATAACGTAGAATCATGTTTTCAACCCGTTTTTACACATAAACTAGTAACTAGATTACCCAAAAAAGGATAAATTTGTATTTAGGATTTCCTTCACTTATAATGCAGAAAAACAAAGGTCGAAGAGGTGCAATTGGACACTACTTGGCTCTGTCCTTGACTACATTCTCCGGCAGGAAAATCCTATACATTGTTCACTAAAATGTTTTAACCATCGCATACGTTAGTATTGTGGTTGGTAGTTAGCTATGTATAGACTTCGCATGTAGGATTATCATTTGATTCGGTCCGATATATGTGCAGTAGGCAGTCAGCCATCCATAGAAATGGGACTATGAATTTATTTGGTTTGTAATATGTGTGAATTAGATTTGCATAACAACAGCTTCTAAATGCAACCCTCCTATTTTTTCTTTGCACACCCATAATTTATCCATGTCATCTTCATCGCCAAGCAGCACCACTGTTGTGCCTTCCGCAACCTTCCCTTCTCTATCTCCTCCTCTTTCTCTCTCCCTCTCACTCCCTCTCCCCCTCTGGCGGTGCTTCTAGAGGGGTGCATGGTGGATGTGGTTTGAGATGAGGTTAGTTTAGGTATTATGGGGGTGTGGCAAAGAAAAAATTTCAAATTTCAAATTCAATGGTGGCAGTAGAGAGCGAGTGTGGGGGGTGGGTGGGTGGGTGTGATGTTTGCATTTAGAACCTCTCTTGCATAACTTAAGTGTAACTTATGCCAATTTTCAAAGATACCCTTACTAAAAATTGAAATACCACTCATAAATCAGGTTGGGTATGTGGCTGGGCAAATGTAAGTCTGTGTGAGTTTGGGTTTATATTGACCTGTAACAAACTTGACCCATTACCATCCCTATGTAGCGATGAAAATAATATACTCCCCATTGGAATGCCTTTGCAATAAATAAAATATGCTCACCCACCGGAATACTCAATGCTAGACTGTGTAATTTTGTTTGAGAGCTACAGCCCAAATAAAGTAATTGAGTTTTGGTATTAAACCTAGGATTTTCACATGGCCTTTTAGGGGCGAACACATGATTTCTATGTAAATTTTCAAAACAGAGCTAGAATTTTTGTTATGGTTTTAAAAGCGGACTAAGGCCAATGGGTGTAGCCAACCCCACATGGTTGTACCTAGATCCGCCCCTGGGAATACTTATACCTGGTATTGGAAACAATGTACTTGTCCACTGAATTGCTTTAACCGTCACATTAGTAGCATGGTTGGCAATTAGCCATGTTCAGACTTCACGGATAGGATTATGAATTAATTCAGTCCGATATAAATGAGATTTGTGGTAAGCTATATATAGACTTTACGGGTAGGATTACGATTTGATTGCAATTCACAATTATCTACGTATACACTTCATGGATAGGTTACGAGTAAATTCAATCCAAGCTATACATAGATGTTACGGATAGATCCGATATAAACAAGATTTACAGTAAGCTATACATAGATGTAACGGATAGGGTTATGAATCAGTTGCAATTCACAGTTGGCTACGTATTGATTTCACGGATATAATTAAGGGTTAGCTCAGTCAGATATAAATAAGATTTGCAGTAAGCGTATAGATGTAACGGATAGGATTATGAATTGGTTGCAATTCACAGTTGGCTATCATAGATTTTACGGATAGGATTAAGAGTTAATTAAGTCTAATATAAATAAGATTTACAGTAAACTATACATAGATGTAACATATAGGATTATAAATCAATTGCAATTCACAGTTAGTTACGTATAAATTTCACGGATAAGATCTTGAAATGAATCATTATGATGTAAGCATCAATTAGATTTGCATAACCTAGCTGTAACTCATGCTAATTTCTAGAGACACCCATGGTCAAAATTGAAATACTACTACATGAACTTCCTAAGGTCAAAAGTAAAAAAAAAAAAAAAAAAAAAGGAAGGGAGACATGCTCTCAAGTGGATTGACTAAGATGTGTATAACTCTAACAAAGTTCCCACACATCCTTGTTTGAAAGTTCCAAGGCCTCTTAAGTTGGGCTATAACACTTAACAAACTGAATAGTCTTTAAAGTAGGTCAAATTCTAAACAATTTCAAATGCATTCTTCAAAAACTAACAATGTAAACATTCCTTTGTACTGCATTTCACAAAAAAATAGTTTGAGGGGTTTTCCAAATTTTACATCCCAAGAATTTCCAAATTGATCTCTCAAGGGACACATGTGTCAATTTTGAAAACCTAAAAGGGCAAATGAAAAAACCAGCCAGCTCCCACAGTGTCCCCCCTTGCCACCTCATGTATCAAGCCAACATGGCAGTGACATGGCACCCAAGTATAAAATCTTAGGAATAGGAGGCCAAAGAACACCAATGCTCTTTCCCCCCCTCTCCCCTCTCTCTGCCCCTCTCTCTCTCTCTCTCTGAAACAACTTTCCAAGCTCTCTGCCCTCCTCTCTCTCTCTTTCTCTCCTCTCCTTCTTCTTGGGGTAGGTAACAAACAAAACCAGGAAGCAATCAAATGCAATGGGGTGCGGTTTCTCCGGGCTCCTCTGCTTGAAAAGCTCTTCTTCCTCCCCTGCTGCCAAAGAAATCGTCTTAGACCCCTTCTTGGATGAGACCATCGGACACTCCTTCTGCTACATACCCTCTCCGTCTCACTCCGCCCGGTTCATCTCCCCCTCAGAATCCCTCCGCTTCTCCGAAGCCGCTATCCGCCCTCCGGAAACCGCCTTCAAATCCATCTCAGGCGCCTCCGTAGGAGCTAACACCTCCACTCCCAGAACCGTCCTCCAACCCGAGCTTATTTACCACAATGCCACTGACCCACTCACCAAGCTCACCTCCACCGGCTTCGAGAGCAGCGCCTCCTTCTCCGCCATCCCCCTCCAGCCCGTCCCACGCCTCGAGTCCTCCGGCCCCCTCGACCGCCCCTGCGGCGGTGGAGGCTTCATGTCCGGACCCATCGAGCGTGGCGCCCTCTCCGGCCCCCTCGATCCTTCCATCCACTTCTCCGCCCCCCTTGGAGGAGGCGGCGGCGACGGCGGCGGCGGCTCCTCCAAGAAGAAGAATAAGAAAAGCTTCTCGGGGGGCGGCGGAGTCCGGACCGCCCTCGCCCGGAGCTTCTCAGAGAAGAAGCGGCCTTGGGTCGTTCCCGTTCTCAATTTTGTTGGGCGGAAGGATGCCCCTTCGGCCGCGGCGCCGCCGGATTCCGATGGCATGATCGAAGGGGAGCTGAGCAAGAACGTTCATTGGGCTCATGGGAAGGCCGGAGAGGATCGCGTCCATGTGGTCATATCGGAAGATCGTGGGTGGCTCTTTGTTGGGATCTATGATGGATTCAACGGCCCCGATGCGCCTGAATTCCTCATGGGTAATCTCTACCGCGCCCTTTTCGATGAGCTTGAAGGTCTGTTTTGGGAGAAGATCCAAGATGATGATGGAACTTGTCTGGTTATTCGACAAGGAGATGATGATGGAGCTGCTGCAAATGAAGCAGTGGTGGAAGGAAGAACAGACCCATCTGTTGAAATCTCAGAATTGTCAGAGACTACAAATGATTTGCAGTTGCAGCCTCCATTGAATTCTGGGTCGGTTAAAAGAGTGACGTTCCAATCCGAGCGGGAGATGGGCTGCTCAGCAAGAAGGAAGACCCTTTGGGAATTTCTTGCTGAAGAAGCCGATGAGGAGGCTGGAGAATTGGATCTTTCTGCTTCGGGCCGTTTCGCCTTCTCAGACGATAACGCTTCTTCCCTCGCCAAGAGGAGTTCGATTCTGCTATCAAAGCTGAAATACGGGTTAAGCAGGCAGAAGGAGAGGAATAGGAAGTTGTTTCCATGGATATTCGATTGGGAGGACAAAGATAAAGTGGGCGTTGATAACCCAGTTGAGGAGAGATCGCAGCAGACCTGTAGGAGGTCTAAAGCGGGTCCAGTCGATCCTGCTCTGGTTTTGAGAGCTCTTTCAAAGGCGCTTGAAGTTACTGAGCTTGCATATTTGGATATGACAGACATGGTTCTTGATCAGAATCCGGAGGTGGCGTTGATGGGTTCGTGCTTGTTGGTTGTGTTGATGAAAGATGAGGATGTTTATGTGATGAATGTAGGGGATAGTCGTGCTCTTGTAGCGCAATATCAGCCGCAGGCGATTGGTTCTACTTCAGATATGAAGGGGCGAGGCAATGGCGGGCAGGAGATAGAGGGTATTGTGGAAGAATCTGCTGAAGTTGGTGGAAGGGCAAGCAGGCCGAGGCCGGCGATTGAGGAACCTGATCAAGTAATGAAGCTGACTGCATTGCAGCTGTCTACCGATCACAGCACAAGCATCCAAGAAGTAAGATCTAAATTGGGGTTTTTTCCTCACCTCAATGCTTATGAGTTTCAATTGCAGCTTGTTTTTATTTAATGTGTTTGTAAAGAATAGTAGTTAAGGTAGCTTCAGACCTAAAACATGCTTGGACCATCATAGGCAAATTGCATGTCACTGTTTTATAAGGAAATTGTTTGATAAACTTTCCCATGTTTTTCATACAAGAAATAAGGGGCCCAATTGAAATTTGGAAATACTTGGAATTTTGGCAATTCCTTTTGCACCCTCCTAGTTGACAGTGGCTCCAGCAATGTTATTACATGGATGCATCATTACAAATGAACCTCAGTGTATGATTTGTTGTGAATAATTAGGAATTTAATCTCTGATATACAAGTTTCTATTTCTAATGTATCTGTGAAGCCAAATAGCAGCAGCCTACTTACTATTAAACTGAAATGGGAGCAATGTGGAGATAATTCTAGCAGGCTTTTCTCACTGCTCGTTATTACTGTATCTCGTTTCTCATATTCAATGAGGCCACATTGTCAAATATTATTGTCAAACATCACTGGATTATATAGTCACAGAGGGTTTTTTATTATCAACATTGCCATTCAATGGCAAAATTGAGCGTTGTGGGCCTTGGCAGAGAGCTTTACCTAAAGCCACATGATAAATAATACACCTTTGGTGTGCAGGATCTACTGATTCTTTTGGGGGTAGAGAATCCAAAGAAAATCATAGGATAGGTTCTCATCACTTGTAAATGGTGTGGCTGGAACCTTCTTGGACAGTTAATTCTTTTCTTTCCAATCTGAGGATAAATTAAATATGTTGAGTTTTAACGATTTAGCAATTACACAATAAATTGGGTCAAGAATGGCATGATCATTTAGTTTTGAGGATCTTTAATTTTATGAAAACTTCTGATTGCAGTTTCCCAAACTATTAAATATTTGATGATTCAATTTTCAAAATTTGTAAAGGAAAATAAGCTGATCTAATCCGAGTATTGTTGCAAATCTCAGTTTCAACTCCATGCAGCGGCTGTATGGATGCTGCTTGTTCCCTTCGCTTTGAAATGGTTTTTCTTTTTGGTTAAAATGTGATGTAGCTGTTAGTGTTTCCAATTACTCAAAATTGAGAAACTTTGTTCTGTGCTGATGTGACCAGTACTAGTATTATAGGACTCAGCTTCTCTCCTTTTCTCTCATATTTTTTATGCATATGAGCCCAGATAGACTGTGTGCCTTTTCCTCAGCTTGATGTCTGTTAATTTCTGCAGGAAGTTCTGAGAATCAAGGAGGAACACCCAGATGACAGTCAATGTATTGTGAATGATAGGGTGAAGGGTCGTCTTAAGGTCACCCGAGCTTTTGGGGCTGGATTTCTCAAACAGGTACATGCATTAAAGATTCTGTCCTGTCTCCACTGAAGCATTTGCTTTTATGTGTGCGTGTCTTGGAATGTCAATATGCATACAGTATAAAGTTGATTCCTTCACTTCATTTTGTTATCAGGAATTTCAATGAACATTTTGATGACCTGCTGTATTTTTCACTTTGTTGCAGCCCAAGTGGAACAATGCGCTACTTGAAATGTTTAGGAATGAGTACATTGGTACGGAACCATATATAACATGCTCTCCATCTCTTCGCCACCATAAACTTGGCCCAAGCGACCAGTTTTTAGTTCTCTCATCTGATGGTCTGTATCAGTATCTGACCAATCAGGAAGTGGTTTCTCAAGTTGAGAACTTCATGGAGAAGTTTCCGGATGGTGATCCTGCGCAGCATTTGATTGAGGAGCTTCTTTTTCGTGCTGCTAAGAAAGCTGGTAGGCAACAATGTCCCCATCTTTCACAACTGTTTATGTGAACTTATTCATATGCTGGTGTGGCTATTGCTTATGTTCAGTATAACAATTTGGAGGGAATTTTGAATTGGACCTCTGAAGCATTACTCATTCTAATTCCTGTCTTTCACTTTTGCCTGAGATTGTTAAAAAGTAGCAAGAAATGTAGAATACCAAGAGTCATGAATCCATACCTTTCAAATTATGGAAAAATTACACCGATCAGACAATTTTAAGCATCTGATTGTGCCCATTGAATTTGAATCAATTACGAGTTTTTTTGTTAATAGTTCATTTGGTGGTCACGATTTGGATGGACATTTTTGTGCTATTATAATCAATGAAATTAATGACTCGAAATGGCTGTTTCACTTTCCATTATATCTAAAGGGAGTAAATGTATGTGGAGGCACATTTTGGAGGAGTGTGTACATTAGTTGGGTTGTTATGATGCTTCCACTGCCTTAATGACTACCACGGCAGGGGACCCACACTCGAATTAGTTGAGAGTCGGCTTTGATACCATTTGTCACGCCCCACTCCATACCTAGGCATGATATTGTCCGCTTTGGCCCACTGGCCTCACGGTTTTGCTTCTGATGGGCCTTAACCCATTAAAAGGCCTTATGCGAGGTAAGGGTGTAAGCTCTACATATAACCCCATTCACTTTCCTCTCTATAGTCGATGTGGGACTCCGGGGCGTCACATTCCACCCCCCCCTTAGGGCTGTGCCTGTGCCATATTTTCTAATATCTGTTTATATCCTGTTATATTTTACATCTTTTATTTAATATAAGGCATTTCTTACAACGTGCCTGACATACAGACACCCCCCCCCCCCCAAAAAAAAAAAAAAAAAAAAAAAAAACCCACCACACACACTGTATAAGTCACTTGGTATAAAAATGAATGAATTTTCCCGTCTAATGTTGGGCCTCTTCCGTGAGATGCATATAGAGGAGGCATGGTGACCTTCACAAACCGTGTTATAAATTAAGATATGATCATATATTGGCAGTGTAACTGTAAATTGAGATACATGTGGGCAAATTTTGCATTTTTGTGGCCCGCTTCTCATCATGATGGAATATTTACATAAAAAACACGTGCGAATTTCTCTCTGATTGGTGTCCAACCGTTGGATCAATGTGTTACTCTTCACATGCTGATCTCATATTTTTTCTTGTGGTGAACGCTGAAGATCTCGCCTCTGTTTGGTGGTTAATGATCTTATACTAGAACATTCTTAGATTTGAGTCATTTGACTCATATAATCTTGGCATGAGGAACCAAGCATTAGCGAAACAGTTTAACGTTTATAAGTTATATTGATGTAACCATGCTGGTTCCTGTTGGGTGCACTAAAGCCAATCATGTCACTATATTCAGTCAACAATATTCCTGAAGTGTTTCAGAAAAAGAAATCACTTTAATTCCTTCCTCCCTCTCTCACCACAGCTCCATACGGGACCCCTACTCACCCACCCACGCCACAGCACCACTACACCTGCACTCACAAAAATCACTCCAAAGTTGATGACACAAATCCGATTCTGCTCTTCTATTGAATGTCAAATGGACCATTAAAAAAAATGTCAAATGGAAAGATCAGAGTTTGAGTCTTGTATATCAGTTTTTTTAGGGAGGGAGCTCGAGTCATCATTAATAGTTAGCTATCAACTTACCCTAATCTAGTGCATTTTAATATTGTCAATTAGGTAGGGGATTATGAGACTTCTACAATTTTCAAACTAACGTTTCTTGCCTGCAGGAATGGATTTCAATGAATTACTCGACATACCACAAGGAGACCGAAGAAAGTACCATGATGACGTTACTGTTATGGTAATATCACTTGAAGGAAGAATTTGGAAGTCTACAGGGAAGTACTTGTGAAATGTTTCTGATAAGTCGCTGCATATTTGTTGGCTTCTTCTTGGTATGTACAAGTGATCACAGCCCATTGCCGAGGGATACTCAATAGGAATGCTGCAGGAAGGCTGTATTGCCTCTATGCTACTTACAAGTCTCAATAGTCAATACTGGCCCATGTTTTATGGGTTGCATGAGGATTCTTTTTTCTTTGCAGTCGCGTGTACACATCAAGTGGCTGCTTAACATTAGCAGTGAATACTTTTAAGGGAACTGATGGCCTAATTAATTGAGGTTAAGGTTCAACATTTACTGAGGTTTTCTTCTTTGGGCAAGGAGATCAGAAGATCAGTTATGAATGGACAGTGGAGTTTCAGATAAATGGTTTGGCAAGAAGGTCTTCGGGATAGGTTTTCTTTTGGAGTGCACATAAATGAAAGCATTGTCATGGTTTTTCTTTTTTGTTTTTCCCCTTCACCTTTTGAGAAAAATGTGTATCAAGGGTAGAGAGGAAATTCTATTTGATCTTCACCATACCCTTTTTGTTGTTAGCAAGCTTTTGTAGTCCATAGGTGGCGTTTCGCCAATCCCAGTTTATAGAGGTGAAAGTTTTTAGCAGGACCCTTGTAGATATCAACTGTTGAGGCCAACAATGTTGTTGAAAGAGGCAAACAAACATTTGCAATCTGAGAAGAGTAAGCAAAATCAACTAAATGCTTTGGCAAAGAAAGAAAATCAGGGTGTGTGGGTCTTTTCTTTTTGGGCTTTTCCTTGTAAGTTAATCAGTATATATCGTTTGTACTGATTAATCATACATTAATAAACACCACTATTAAAAAAAAAGAGATAAAATCGGGGCCAATTGCCAAAACTCCAGCATGGTGACTTGATTCATCTGCTGAAACCAGAGTTAATAAAACATAGTGCAACTCTATTCATTTCTAACCAGGTTTCCTTGAAAAGGGGAGGGGTGAGATGTTAGTGATGGGAGTAACAGAGTCCTGATGTGGTTAAATGGAGTGGCTGGTCGATATGCTGCAGAAAGTATGTTTGTATGCTCCCTCAATAAGAATGAAGTGAGAACCATGTGAATCTCCTCTTTTGACCACTCACCCTTCCTCCCCTTTATCAAGCCTGACTGCCCTTGTTTTTGGCAAGAACTTGTATAGGAGTGAGTATTCATCCTCTAAATAATGGCTGTGACTGTTTTTTCTTGAACATTCAGATGGATGATTGAGAAGCACCAGGTTACTATTACTGTTGCTATTACTGTTCCCCAACAAATCATTGTTATTGTCTCTTATATTGAAATCCATAAAAAACAGTACCCCTCCTAGTGTCAACACCTATCCAATCCGCAAGCATATTCAAACAATCATAGTTTGGAGTAAAAACGATTTTAGTCCTTTTATTTTTATAATTTGCAGAATACTGTACTAATTGGTAATTACGTCACCACATTGTGCTTTATAGCTCATAATTTGGAGTAACCGGATCTTAGTCTTGTTATTGATATTATTTGCAGAGCACTGTACTAATTGGTAATTACATTACTAAATTGTGCTTTATAGCTCATACAATCCAATTTAAAGGGCTAATGCACATAAATGAAAAATAACGGCAAAGAAGATCCAAGCATAACAAGCAGATGTAGAGTTTCAAGAGAAGCTACAAACTGCATATGAAGTAGCAAGCAAGGCTTGGTTGATGGTGATATCATGGGTTTTAGCCAGAAAAATGTTTCCTGGCCTTTCTCCTTCCTATTTGTGATGATTGTTTGGAGTGCTGTGGCCTTATTAATTTAAGTGGTTGGTTTATCATTATCCTCTTTCTTGTTATGCAATTCTTCCATATAAATATATATTGTATATGTATATATATTATTTAATTGACGTTATTTGCTACCATATAGCAAAAAAACATCAAGTGAAGTGTTGAATACAGATGCTGAAACTAGCATTTTGTTGAAAATTAGCTAGTATTATGAAACAGGAAATATAGACAAGTTTGAACATGTATTAGTGATGGAGCCATAACGATTAATACTCATTTTAAGTTCATCTCATCTCTTGTGTATGCAGTTACATCAATAAAGGAGGAATTTTAAGTTCATCTCATATCTTGTGTATGCAGTTACATCAATAAAGGAGGAATTTTGGGTTGCACCTAGGAGATGGCATCTTCCTAAGTGGCGATCAAGTGTCTTGATTGGGCTGTTGTTATGCAGCCAATTTCTTCAACTGTGAAGCCACAACATTGGCAAGTTCTCGCGAGAACATATGTATTCTAGCTCCAGCGTGAACAGAAATTACTTGGGCAGTGCATCCTCGTGCTTGGTGACTTTAGAAAGTGTCCTCATCCATCTCAAGTTGCTAACCAATACACCCAAAATGCCTAGACATTAAAGGTGTGACAAACTAACTACTTAACACCCCCCTCCGGTGGGACACCTCCCGGACTCGAAGCACACGCTCGCATAAGACGCGGCATGGGGCCTCTTTGCCCTGCGCGCATGCCCCCACACACAAAACACGGCATAGGACCTTTTTTGGCCCTACGCGGATTCGAACTTGGGATGTGTTGACTCTGATACCATCTTAAGTTGCTAACCAATACACCCAAAATGCCTAGACATTAAAGGTGCAGCAAATTAACTACTTAACAATCCACTCTTGGGAATTGGGATGCTGGTTGAGCTGCACTGACTGACAGGGAACTAACATTGGAGGACTAGTAATGGGAATTTTTTTGTGGAGGCCAGGATGCAAACCATAAAAGGGTTCCCATGTAAAGTAGACCGGGAGCCCTCTCATGGAGATCTTGGCTTCTTCGGCAGATGCCCATCAACCATTAACTGAAGGGCTGGAAACTTTCACTGCAGCATCGTAGAGTATTCCTCTCAACTCTTTGTTGACCATGTCAATACTGGCATTTTTCACTAACCAATTTAGGAAATCCTTGTTCAAGCAACAAAGAGCCTTATCCACCTGGACTTCCTCCTTACAAAAGGCCAATAGAGACACCAAACACCCACAAAGCCGATCATTGGGCTCTAACTATTTCTTTGTCGAAGTACAAACATGCTCATGACATTGTCAATCTATTTTGTTGCTTCACGCTCCCCAAACAGTTAATCATTGAGTCAACTTATCATGCTAAGATTAACTCCAAACCCCTTTTTCTTAGAAAATCTAATTACAATGTGTAACTCGAGCCTATATTCTTACTTCCTCTTTGTCCACACTAACTCGATGGGATTTCCCTCTGATCGAAACGCTCTCCTACCAATGCATATTTACATTCCACAGCTTCAACAGATTGCTTAGCCCCATGTTTGTCTGAAAGAAAGCTGAATCAGTGAGCTATATATACTATTTCAAGGGTGGCTTCTTCTAGGAAATCCTCTTAGCTTGTTTCTGCACCATTGCTTCCTTTATAACTGAGTGGTCATTTAGGGGCCTTAGTTGGCTATCTGGTTTGTACCCTCCCAATGATGGAGCTTATCCCCCACTGTCTCACTATTTTAACTTGATCCTTGTTATTTTGGGGTCATTTCTAGTGTTCAGAGTTTGCCTTGGTTTGGTACCAGCAGCTTGTACCAAAACAGTACCTTGCCCTAGATTTCTAGTAAACCGTTGTACCTTAAATACATTTCGAGGAGCAGCAGTTAGCTTGGGTTTGAGTAGCTCCCATATACACTCAGTAATCCTGTGTAGCTATAGGCTATAGCTATTCATTCTATGCCAACCCAACCTTTTCATGCCTCAGAGCCTCTTGACCTCTTCCAATCCAAGAACACACATTCTCACTATTGTGTTATAAAGAATTAAATCCGTTGACCGCCCACTTGATCTCATCCGCGTCTCGAGCTTCAGAGCATCCTTACCTCATCTTACTTTTCTTTTACAGCTTCTCCAAACCAAAGCAAGTCTTCTCATTCATTGTCAGGCCTGCTTTGAACATTTCCTCCAATAGGCTCCTAGCCAAACGAGCCTTCTGAGCCTTGGCCATTGCTTCTGATACAGAGTCGTAGCAGACTAGATTGGGCTACACCAAACCCTTTATTTCATGTGGGACACATTGAATTCCGTCATAGTTACTTGCCTCGCAGAACATCTTAACCAAGATTAAGAAGGTGATGGGGTAATGCACCACCTGCCATCTTGTCCCCTCTTGTTCAACCTCGCATACTCTCCCATCTTTAGCTGGCTAGGCATAAACATCTAGGATGGTAGAGGAGGTGCCTTCCTATAGAAGAATGCATCTTATACATCGATTTGAACCATTTGACGGTCTTTTCATTGAGAATTTAGCGATTGGTGCAAGTGGTGATGGTATAGTGACATCATTGAGCTTCATACTTTGTTAGACCATGTAGCAGGTGAGGTCTTTTTCGATTACCATGACATATGGACTTGCGTATAGGGAAAAAATTTAGGATGGTGTGTTTTCTTTGGTTGGTGCCGGTGGGTGGGGGGAGTTCTTGGAGGGCTGTAATGAAGGCGACCAAAGAGGCTTTTCATGTTTTGAACTTGTTGGAGAAGATCTTGAGGTCTTGGAGACGTGGATTGTGGGAATATAGGAAGCATTTGTGGCATTGGAAGGAGAGAATTGCGAGCTTGGGCTATGTGGCGTTGGACTGTAGATTTGGGCTCGCAGTGGAGATTGGGTGGGAGCGGGTTCTGTTGGTTGTTTGGGAAGACAGTGAGAGAGCAGTTTAAGCTTGTCTATGAGAGATTGGTTTGGTGGGTCTGATGCTGTTACTTTTCGAGGAGTCGCAAATGGTTACAGGAAATTTGTTGGAAGTGGGGAGTCTGAGAAGTGAGCTGAAGAGATGATTTTAGAGAAGAAGGGACATAAAGGGTTGGTGGGTGGTGGCATTTGGGGGGTTTTAGGAGTTTTCACTGCTGCCAGTGCCATGGTTGTGGCCTTGTAAGAGAGTTTCTTTTCTGATATGCTTCCTTCAAACGCTCTTTTGAGAGCAGAAATAGGAATGGTTTTGGTTGATTTATATTCTATTCGAGTTTTCAGAAAGTTTGATAGATTCATGCAATGCATATATAGCCATTTATATACTTTGACCAATGCAGGTGAACAGTACCTGCAACACAGCTGTTCTAATGGATATTATTTAGATGCTTCCTTAATTGTATTGACTGTATGAAGTCTATTTTCTTTTGCCACTTAATCTTACAGATTTATGAAGAGTGCCACTGAGTCTTCTTCTATTCCTCTCTCTCTCTCTCTCTCTCTCTCACTCTATATATATATCCCAATACGGAATACATTCATGTGCATCCATCCCTCACCATATGGTGAGGGACAAACTTGATAGGCCCCATCTAGAACCCCATTGATCATGGGACTTGGGGGGATGGAACGTGACATCTTAGATGGGCCCATATATCAAGTATGGATCCAGTGTAATTCATTGGGTCCCATATGTGTGGATGGTTCGGATGGATCATAAAGTCGGCCGTACTATGTTGTCCCTCACCATAATATGGTGAGGGATATAGATGCACATGAATATTTCCCAATACAAACAATTGATTGGCATGCCGAGCTGCCACAGAAGGGGTTGTCTTTCTTCCGCCATTATTTTGCTCTGTTCTTTCCTCTCTTGCATTTCATTCGTGCTCCAGAAGTCATAGCCTTTGAGTCATGTTGCTTGCAATCTTGCCCCTCTCCATTATGATTCTTCTTTGCTCTTTGTCTCTCTCATTTTCTTGAAATAGCCGACATGACTTTGATCTTCTTTGTTCTTTTTAAAATTTTACCTCTCCATCTCAGAGAGGACCAACTCGATTCTTCTTTGGTTAAACTCTGTTATATGGTTTTTCTTTATTTTCTCAATATAGGATGTTCTCATATCTCTGTTTTTCTCAGGGGCTTATGTCAATTTTGGCCTCAATATAGGGTTTAATCTTCCAGAGGACTGGTACTTAGAGCTTATTTCAGGTATTTCCATTTTGTGTGTACAGTGCGTGTTTATGCATGAGTTGTACCATAAGTTCAGGTAATACAGAAATAGAATCATGGAATTACTTGAAATTTTCAAGTTGCCTGTTTTGAAGGTGCCAATGAGATGATTCTCTTTCTGGAAAGGCACTTTTATAGTCACCGATTAGGTCACCGATTAGGGCAGTCAATGAATGAGGCCCGGGCATCAGGAAAGCTGCATTTTGAATAGGGCTGGTCCAAAAGTCCAGTCAACTACAGAAGTTCAAACCAATGAAAGGAATGGTGTTTATATTTGGGCTCCTGCAATAATTATTTTGGACTAGAGGCTAAGTTTTACTACATTTCTCTTAGTTTCCCAATTCTACTTGCAAATTGTCTTTTTATTATTGGACTGAATTTGTTGACTGCCTAGTACTTATGATTTTACTTACTGTTGTTTTGTGTATATTATCAATTCATTCTTACCGTAGGAAGTACATAGAAAAATAAGAAAGTCAGAAAGAAAAGCCGAGATGACCTGTAATCACTTACCAAATTAATGAAAATTAGTTAATTTGACAAGTAATGAGAAATCATCTTGGTTTTTCCTTTTTGACTTTCGTATTATTTCCTATACTTGCTAAGAAAATTTCATGTTTGAACCAAAACACTATATTGCTCTTAATGATTTTAAAAATAGGTGTATTACTCCAAATGAAGTAATTTCTAGGAAACAAAAGAAATGGAAGCATATTAGGATTTCCTGATTAAGGAACGGGGAGAAGATAACTAAACAAATTTTGAAAATTTTAAGCTTAGTTTAGAAAGATATCTTAGTGGAAGTAAACATTATTCCTTGCAATTAAAATTAAGAAGTAACGTTTGTGAAAGCAACAACATTAATTGAATAGCCTTCTACCATGATGGGGCCAACAAAGCTATTAGGGTTTTTTACTTGTGACAACCTCCACCCACCTAGCATCTCCTAATCCTGCTTGCCAGCAAAGAATAGAACACCATCACAATCTTCAATAGTTCCAACAAATGTTAAATCAGAATACATTTCCAAAGAGCCATCTGCTTGAGCTTTAGAAAACTACATGGAGGCGAAGACCAACTAACATTAGCTTACCCAGGACTGCCATGTGTGCAGTGTGCATATCCGCTCCCTTTAAAGATTCCCTGGCACTAACCTTAAAACTCTTTTGCTCCAATGGAAGATGCAATTAATCACAGTTGATCCTTTCCACTATGGCCACATAAGATTGATATGTGGCCATGTTGGACCTGCTGATTTTGTTGTTATTGATTGTGAATGGACTGCTGAATTTAATTCTTGGTAAGTGGTAAGTTTGCTTATGAAAGTTGATTGATCATCAATGTCATCATTCAACAAAAGTAAGAAAAAAAAAGCAGAAAATTAGTCAATGTCATCCTTAATATATTTGACTTCTCTGATTTTATTTATTTATGGATTTTTTGATAAGTACCAGTAAATTTGATTGAAAAACCACTAGAACACAATAACATGAGTATAAGAGACTTATACTCAAGACAAAATTACACAAGAATAACCTCCCAAGGAGATGACCTTTGTATCCCTTGTTTGGCTAAGGGGTCTACCAATCCATTAGCCGTTCTAATCACATGAGAAAAAACTACAGAAAGAGAAGAAGCCAACTCCTTGATCTCATTGAGAAAAAACTGAAATTTCCAAGGCTTGACCGTAGACTTCATAACCCAAGAGATACCATTAAAAGAATCACTCTCCACTATCAGACGACCCTGAAAAGAGTGAGAGAAGATCCTTAGAGCCTCCAAAATAGCCAATACCTCCGCTTCATTTGAATCCCTTACTCCAACACTTTAGGAGAACACACAAAGGATCACCCCTTTATCATTGCACACCTTTATCATTGCACAATACTCCCCATTCCCCAAATAACTGCTGCCCCCTGCTTCCCTATAGCTGTCCCATCAACATTAAACTTCAACATTCCCATCGAACGAGGAGACCAAAAGGTCAACCTCGATATATACTAAAGTACATTCTGTTGAGGCAGTTGCTTTAACGAACAATTGATGTTATCGTTATATTAGTTCAGTTGCATAATTTGTTCAATGATGGTTTTAATTACCTAATGGTTTGTGCATTGCTGGCTTGAGTACATGATAATATAAGTTGTATTTATTTATATTTTTTTGTTAGGTAATATAAATTGTATTTATTGAAGTTTGTATGAGTTTTGATCTGGTGTGAATGCTTTGCCGCAAACTTAAGTGTGAACCTTCCATTTTCTTCCAACTTGGCTAGCTATGATCCATCAACGACCCCCACAAACACATTCCCCTCTCCCCAATTTGACACTAATCCAACTGTTATTCACCATTCCATTTAGAACCCAAAATATTGATTCTTCTAAGATAAAAAAACTGTGAGGGCCAAAGATGATGGGGTTAGGATGATGTGATGGGGCTGATTTTTGCACAATCCTAGGTATTTGTGAGATCTTTCCATAACCCACACCCCTAATTATTGTCATGCATCGAGGTTGGTGGTGTGAATGGCGGGGAGATAATCATTGCTCTTGCTTGTATTACTTCTTGATTGTCACAAACTTTCACAGCGTGTTCTCAGCACTAGGAGAATGCAATGTAGAAACAGTTTGCCATTTTGCATTCTTTACTGACTTCATGTTAACAAGCTGTATATGCTCGTGTAGTTGTGTATTCTCAGAGCTACTTATTATATCGGCTAACATCCATTTCTATTTCCACTTTTTATTTCTATCATAGTAGCTTTGATGGATGGTCAAAATATACAAATGGCAGAAAGGGGATATGGACCATTAGCACAAAATTACTGATTGGGGAACCTTTGTTTATTTGGGACCCAGAATTCTGGATGGAAACAGAAGTTGTAGGAATATTTCCTTTCAGTTTTAAGTCTCTTTCCAAAATAAGTAATCTTCTAGTTGCAGTGAGGTTTTGTGAGGTTAGACTTTACAAGAGTAAGTAGCTGTTGATTGTTTCAGGCATGCAGGGATTCTGGATATATCCCTTTGAAATTGCTGTGATTAGTGCGTGTTGCTACGATGCACCTCCCTATCATTTTCTTCCTTTTTCTTGCAAGCCATGTCCTTGTCATTTGCAATTGAACTATAATTTAGAGGTTTAAGAGGATAATTAAATGTTTGAATTTTGTAACTTAAATCTTCTTTTTTATGCCAAGTGAAAGAAACTTTATTATAGGAAATATCTTGCATTAAAGACTCTTTGTATTACCAGATTCATTGTTGATGTTAAGAGTTGTGAATCGGGATCATCTGAGGATATCCCCCACGGTGAGCGTGAGCAGCCCCTGCCATCCCGGATGCATGGCAGGCTGCTTGCGTTCATGGCAGGTTGCCCACGGTCATGTGGCGGACCTTGATTGGTCCATCGACGGGCACTGTGGGGGAAATACTAAGAAGATCCAGACTTGTAGAGTTGTAGCTGAATCTTATATGTTGCTTATTTGTGCATGTAGTAGCAAAACCTAGTATGTTAATAAACACGGCTGCGGTCACAATGCAAGCAATTTATACAGTCATTAGCCATTTTCATTCCTAGGTACAAGTGCTTCCATTGAATTTTCAAAAGAAGTGGTATGTGTGTGTTGTTTGGTGTGTCTCTACAGTGGATCTACAGGCCTGTTCTTTTGGGAACTGCATAAACCTAAAATGGTAGGGTCAGATGATGGTGACTGGTGACAATTCACTCGATCAATTCCTTCATACGTTTTTGGTTTATCTGACCCATTGAAGGGCACTGATTGGAGTATTTGGTTGTTAGAAATCATTTGATCAATTTCTTCATACGTTTTTGGTTGATCTGAACCATTTAAGGGCACTGACAGGAGTATTTGGATGTTAGAAATCTACAGGTTTTTAGGACTAATTGACTTAAGAATGCTATATAGCTGTGCTATGTTTTTGTTTGGAGGATACATGTTAGAAATCTACAGGTTTTTAGGACTAATTGACTTAAGAATGCTATATAGCTGTGCTATGTTTTTGTTTGGAGGATACATTTTGGATGAACAATGGTTGGCGAAGTAGTCGCATGTGGAGCCATTGCTTGTCAAGACAACTGAAGGATCAATGGATACCCTTGTGGCTAGCAAGTTCTTGAAGTCTCCTACAAAAACCACCGTTTGGTTGAATGAATCAATGTTGAAAGCCTTGATTACCAGAAGGACCCAACTTAATATGTTAGGAAACTGGAACTCCAATGAAGATCATGGTTGTTTTGTATTATTTCAGAGACACCCCTGTTGTTTACTTTCCTGTGGGGGAGTCACAGAGATGCTTAAAGCTGAAAATAATATATAGTATTTTAAGGGAAAAAGAATGCCCTAATCCTTTACACAGCTGGTTAAAACTGAAAAGATAGTGTTTAATTAAAGATGAGAATGCACTCATCTTCATCTTCAACTAACCATATGTGACTGTTACTATGTTGAATGAAAAAGAGATGGAAAAGCTTTATTATCCGAAGAATCCCTTTCTCCTTACGTCTCTCTCAATCACCATTAGACAATTATAAAATACTTGAATGTGTGGACATCCTACACTCAATTGTCTCATACATGATTTTGGTCATGGACTTCATGATGATATTGGTCCCGTATAGTATATAGTCCCTTGGACTCCAAGGCAATACTAATACTCTATGCATGCTCTACTTTTTCATCTCTTGCAATATATGGCTTGCTGTACATGCTTCTGATTGTTGCTGGGCCTGGGATAAACCTTGTTGAGGTTGCAACCTTGAAGTTATGGGTTCGAGTCACATCACCAATACCAGAAGGGAACCCCACCTTTTGAGGCCAAAATGCAACCTAAAAGGGCAATAAGGCCTTGGCTTGCTCCAACATTGTGCAAAACATTACAAACTGGTTTTGGCATGCCAAGCTTGCCTGAGTTACTTGGGTCAGTGAGTCACTGTTGCACTGAGTTGGATGAGTTAAGTGACTCTGGTCAAGTGAAGTGTGTAACCAGCTACCTGTCTGCACAAGTTATTATAGAAATATCCAAAAAATATCAGTTCAGTTTTAGACATGTTTTAAATAATATAATTTTGAAGACTCAGAAATGAAGAAAAACAATAATTTAAATTTAAAATTCAAGTTTGTTATAATATATATATGAAAAATTCAAAAAAACGCCCCACTTTAAAAATGTCCCCCCCCCCCCTCCCCCTCCCCCTCCCCCTCCCCCCCCCTTTTTTTTTCTTTCATGGGTCCTGTGTTGACTCAATTTAGTCTTTTCACACATACTATCCCCCTCTATAAGTAGTCATTAGTCCAAGTTTGACACTCATCCGACTTTTCCTCACCGTTGGATTGGAATCATAATAAAAAGATACATCGAAACCATTAGATTTTAGTGTCATGGACCAAAAGGTTAGGATAATCGTATGGACTCAGGATCTTGCATATAGGCAGGCATCATATGCATCTTTTCATTTAATGAACTTCTATGATCATCATGCATTATATATATATATATATATATATATATATGTGTGTGCGCGCGCGCACGTGTATGTATATTCCAAACTATTCATTGGCTAGTTTTAAACCATTGGTTGGTTTGAATGGTTCGAACACCGGCGACATGCATGGTTCACCCTGTTCAATTGCGGGTGAAGGATTTTGGTTGAACCAAATCGCAGCCACTAGCAGTTAAAAAAGGTTCAACTGGGTCACATCGGCCAGTCTAGTCTGATTTTTTAAACATTGATTTTGATCATTGCAGTGACTAAAAGATAGACTTATTGGAGTTTGTGAATCACAAACCAAGTCATTAACGGAAATGATGGCATTAAGAAAGAGATAAAAGAGCTTGGAAAGCCAAAAGAAGGGAGAGACATCTTTCTCCAATCGTTGGAATTGCTTTATTGCTTTTTGGCTTTTGCTTAGAAGGCTTGGATGTGGCTTGTCTTTTTACTGAAAACAGTTGAATTCATCAAGTGAAATGGAGGCTTATGCTTTGGCCTTGCTAAACAACAAAAACAGTTCCCATCACTCCCTTATATCAGTGTGCAAGAAAAGTGAAAAACAAAAGAGAAAGAAAAGAGAGAAAAAGCTAGATGTTACTGAGATGGGGATGGGGCTATGGGCTTCTCTCCATTAGTGATGACTGTTGATGACACCACTCCCATTCCTACTTTAATACAAAAGAGACCGAAAGTGTGAGACCAACAAGGACCATGATAAGGTCCTCATTTTCCAGTAAACGCCCTCCCACATTTTCCCCACTTATAGAAGACCACGCCATTTATCATTTCTTGAGGTGTTTTTCCAAGAGCCATTTCATACCACTTATGCCAATGTTTTGAACTTTGAACACATATCTCTCTCTCTCTCTCAAATGTACTGTGGCCAAGATAATTACAAGGGGTAAATCACTAGGAATTTAAGGGTGTAGTACTCTAAAGTGTCAAAAAAATTGAAAAAACAAAGTGTGGATCGAGATTCATAAAAAGTCATCTTATAAACTCTTATTTGGTGGAAAATGAATATACAACTATCATCCACAGTAAATCAAATTCTTGAACAACTGTGGTACTACCTATATCTCCACCGTATATCCATTACCCTTTACCTTTTTGATATTTCTTTGTTGGAACTCATTTTATTATGAAAATTAGGATTTTAATTATACGCATTTATATATAGTCATTTTTTCAAGAATGGCCCCACAGTATCAAAACACCTCCCTTTCTCTCTCTCTCTCTCTCTCAATAAATATATCTCACTGTCAAACCGTTCATGGATTCTATTATGATGATGTTGTCCTTTTTCGACCTACTCCTCATTTTGTCAAAGCATCCACCGCTCCATTAGCACCATTTAGTTTCTAAAAAGAGAAATATTATAATTCTAATATGTCGAATGCTTTTCATTGGCCAATAACTGTGTATTGGTGGTATGTATCATTGTATAGAAAGACAAACAGTAGCAAGGAAACTGTTATGGTGAGAAAGTCCAACATTTCAAGCTCATTCAAACTCTTGGTTATTTTTGTCTCTCTTCTTTTTCCAAAATTCATTTTGAAGCTACTTTCAATTGAATGGATACTAAAACAATGTTAAATGGATGGTACTTGATTTTGAAACCCGTTAGATGTCAAAAAATAGAGTCAAGGAGACATCTTTACATTCATTTCTGCTGTTTATATTGACTCAAAAGCCATTGTTCTAAAACAGAAGTCTACATATTTATATAGTGGCTGCTTCCATATAGAAGAGAGCCCTTTAACATCTCTCTAAAAGCAGTAAGTCCTTAATTTTTGACTGGAAGGTAAGATAAAATCCACGAATTTGTGTGCAATGTATTGAATTTTGTGTGCAATGTTATATATATAAGATAAAGATGACTCAAATTTATTAGAAATAGCTAAAAAAGTCATTTTACCAATGTGGTTTGTTCTCTTGTAAACTTTTCTGTTGTTTTAGTTTGTAACATATTATTATCTCTATTTTCTTTTTTTTTTTTTTTGATGTAGGCATCCATGAAGTCTTTGATCCAGTAGGACCATTTTCTCGGGGGCGGCATCCGTTCAACTCCCACAAACACAAACTTGACAAATTCGGGGTGTGTTTCGAACACTAGTGAGTCGTAACATAATCTCTCTTCCTGCGTGCTCGAGCGATATCACGAAAAGTTAAGAGTTTATTATAGCTTGAAAGGATAATGGGTTTTTTTATTTTTTATTTTTACAAATAATTCCAAAACAGGGTTTATGCAAATAACCTAAGAAGTTCATTCACCACACAGTCCACACCACTAGGAGGGCATTTTCGTCATCTCAAAAGGCTCTAGTTTCCTGCAATTTCCAGCGAAGACTTGGTCAAGGTGGCATTATAGTTATTTCCTCATAATTGAGGGACTATCATTAACCTTTTCGTTTGTCCTCTTCAGAATGACGTGGAGCTACAAAAAAGAGCAAGGAAAGATGTCATAACGGCTATTAACTATTTGGCGGGAACCCTGGAACAGTGTATGAAACGGGTTCTGGTTTTGTGGCCACAACCTTTGAAAGTTTGGGATCGCTTCAGACAATCATCTTGAACTTTCAGCCTTGGAATTGCCTCTTGCAATCCTTATATAAGCCCCCACAATCCCCCACTACTCAGCCCTCCTACCACAAGCTCCCTACTTCTTCTTCTTATACATCAATATTTCTTTCAGCCTTCTAATGCATCTAGTCTTCTTTTAGGCCATTTAAGCCTTATTTCAGAAAACTTGCATCATAACATCTTGAAAGGTTTTTGGGTTGTGAGAACTGTAAAAGAATTCAATTTTCATAGTTTTGTCTAGTATTGAAGTCTCTTGTTCAGTTTAAGAACTACCCATGTCAGTTTTTTTGAAGATTTGAGTGGTTTTAGCTTCTGGTTATTGCACAAGGTTCCACTTTTGGAAGTTCTAACCCGTTTTAGTCCAGTTTTGGAAGGACTCCATATCATAATATTTAAGGTTTTGAAGGTATTGGCCTGTGAGTGTGATTGGTATTTATATAATTTTTTTTTTCCATCTCCTGGTGTTGGTGTTTGGGTTGGGATTGTAACATTCTGAGGTATTTTCATTTGGAAGAATGATTCTGTTGCACAATGGTTGTATCCTGTGGAAGATCTGTTCGGTTTTGGTGAGAGTCTGTGTTGCCAAAAGCTTCTATTTCTGGATCTTTCAAATTTTCAATAGGTACAGTTTAGGCACTTAGCAGAGAGTTTAAGCATCTATATTAAATTCTTTCTACTTCTTTTTCCGGAAAGTCGCTGTTTTTCTAGACTTGAAGAGCTTGGTGAGTGGAAAACATGGGTGGAGCATCTCTGCCTCCTGGTTTTCGGTTCCACCCAACTGATGGGGAATTGATTGGGTACTACTTAAAGAGGAAAATCGATGGCCTGGAGATTGAACTTGAAGTTATACCAGCAATCGATTTGTACAAGTTTGATCCCTGGGAGCTGCCAGGTATTGTAAGATTGTTCTGTCTTTGCGGACACACAATATGCTAATTCTGTTTTAAAATATTAACTGCTTGTTTGTTGTTTATAATCATGTCTCTCTATACAGTTCATTGATTTTTTTTTTTCTCCTTAATTTGGTTGTAGATTTCATTGCATTGATAGCTAAATTTGCTCTGCCCTGAACCTCGTTATATTCATTGATGCATTTATAATTTCTTACATTTATGGAATGTAGGTTTGAATTCTCAAACTGTGCATTGTCTCTTCAATAACAGGAACTAGTAGTACATGCAGTTATCCCCACATGGGTTATCTTTTGAAACCAAAGGACAGCTTATAAATGCTTAAAAGAGGAACATGTACCCATCAAGATAGTAAATTATACAGTAGTTTAGCACGATCACTTTCTGAGAGGGAACTTCACTTGTTTCCGTTACCGTAAAGACTTGTATCTTCATCTTTATTGATGGAATATTTGCTAAAGATAACTACAGTAGGTGATTTCTTTATATTGAAGTCCTCATAAACTAACTAGTGGAAGAAATCTCTTAACCCAGCATCTACCTTTAACCTTTTCCTTTCATAAGATATTATTCTAGCTTGCTTCTTTACCTTCACGAAAAGTAATAGTTTTATACTGGAAATCTGAAACTGTGACACTTACATTTTCCTTTCAACAAAATATCTGCTCCTAAGATGTTCTTGCATTTACCATCAACCATGTGTAATTATTACAACGAATGAGTACATAAATTTGCTAATAATCTGTCTATTGTATTTTAAGCCTTTTACGCTTTTAGTGGTTTGGAAACAGAGGAACCTTCTGATTTTTCAAGGTTGTCCTCCTTTTCAGCTGGCTTCTTCAATGTGCAAGGAAGAATTCAGGCACTCTCTATGGAGTCTGCCCTCTTCCTGCAGAAGAAGTCCCTGGATTCAATTATAGCCAACCTGAGTGCAACTAATGGCTCTCCCTCATCTTAGTTTCAGCTCATTTAGCCGTTCATGTATATCTCGTTTGTTTTTGAGTTTCTGTACTATTGTACATGGCATTCTTTTGGGGGCTTTTCTCCTTAAGCCCTTGTAATCCATTTTTTCTTTAATTCACAATTTACATTTAAGCAGAAAAAAAAAAGAAGAAGTCTTGCACCCTTTCCTATTGTTATTGATTAAGGTTCGTTGGTAGCTTATGGAGTTTGTTATCAGAAATTGCAAAAACTGAACTATGCTTTGACATTGCAGACAAATCATTCCTCCCAAAGAGAGATATGGAGTGGTACTTCTTCTGTCCTCGCGACAGAAAGTATCCAAATGGATCACGTACGAATAGAGCTACTGCAGCTGGCTACTGGAAAGCAACTGGAAAAGATAGAAAGATTGTATGTGATTCTGCTGTGACCGGATTAAGAAAGACACTGGTTTTCTATTGTGGAAGAGCGCCTTCCGGAGACCGGACTGATTGGGTTATGCATGAATACCGTCTCTGTGGAGATTCTTCTCAAGGGTCTTCTAGTTTTGAGGTAAATATATACACACATGAATTAACATATGTACATCCACTCATTTATTTATTTAAAACACATGGTTTTATTGAAAGGGCCAAAGGTCAGATGGCAGTGGGGTTAGCACATGGAAGCTAATGAAAAGTTCTCAGGATAAGATGAGGGGGGCCAGATCAGTGATTAGCATCTCCCCATTTCCAAATACACATGCACAAATATGGGTTTTGTTGTGTGAATTATGTTTTAATTTGAAGGTGTTTCTACCAAACAAAATAAATAAACAAATTTGAAGGTGTTATTTTCCTCCCTACTGTATGGTATTTGAAGCTTGAATTATTGAGATTCTCTCTCTTATTTTGTGTTTTAATAGTGTACTTTTTTGTCTCCAGGGATCTTTCTCTTTATGCCGCATAGTTAAGAAAACTGAACAGGGACTGAAGATTGGTGAATTTCATGGAGAGTCCAAAGCCAAGACTATTGTTTCTTCAATGAAGAACCGTTGCACTCCAAGAATGTTCAAAAGAAAGGCCTTGAGAACCTCAGAAGAAAGTTCATCTCAAGCGAGTTACCCATTTGATGACAGTAATGATTCAACCCCCATCACATCTCCTTCTAAAATTCACAGCACAATGGAATCAGAGCCAAACTTGACACAGTTTGATTACACAAGCCATTGGATGACACATGAAATGGTTTCAAATGCTTCAAAGGTATATTATCCACTGAACATTTCTCTGATCAGCTGTTTACAGCTTAGTGGAGCTTTAGATACTATCAACAAACAATTTAAGATGAATTCTCAAGACTAATTTCCTACTTCATTGGCGCATCACAAATTTTAAGTGAATGGCCTATTAATGTTAGTACTCATAAACATCTTTGGCTGATTTCAGGTCTTTGCACAAGCATGGGATAATGGTTCTGAATGTATACTCCCCAATGAGTTTCAAAACTCTGAATGGCAACCATGTAATCCAATTGTCTCTCCCATCCCTTCCTACTTTATGGAGGAAGTCCATCCAATTGACGATCATCGTCAAATTGGATGCATATCACCGTACCCAAAACCCATGACTGACGATGGGATGTTCAGCAATGAGAATACAAAGGTTCAGAGCCTCAAATGGGCAGAGTCACCTGGAGATATAAATCATATGACTGATGGTATGATATTAGAGTGCCTTTCCAAAACTATTTGAGAGATTTTTTAACTAGTGGCTACTGAATAAAAATCTTTGAAGTTTGTCGGCTTCTTTAAATGCAGGATTTGAAGCTTGGAACTCGACAACATCTCCTCCAATTTGCAGACAAGTCAGTGGAGATGGTAGTTTTGTGGAGCTAAACTCTTTATGGTTAATAGATGACAACATTGTGACTATATGATGGTTGATCCCAAGAAAGGAAATTACACTTTTTGGTCACTCCGAGACAACGGTTTTTATGATTGTTCTCAGAGGAGAAAACCATACCTAACCACCTTTTCAGAATGATGAGAAGAAGGATCTCAGCATCATTCTCTTTTAATGTTTGCATTTGGGGTAAAACTGCCAATTCACCAAGCCTTATGCAAAGTTCTACCAACGTTTTAAGCCCAAAAAAAAAAAGCGCTGCCGATGTTAACTTCTCTGTACTGAATGTTACTCAATAAAAAATAAAATCAGTGTCCATGTATAAACCCTTATGTTTTATTGGAGGGTCATACTTAAAATACTTTATGCTTCTGTTCTTTATTGGTAGTTCATCCCTGGTTGTGAAGTATGATGTAAAGTTTGGAATTTTAGCTTGAGTAGTAAATAATAGACATGATGGGAGGAAATAAAGTCAATTCCAGTGGGTAACCACACCATGATTTGAAGCACACCTGATAAACATTTCTAATTTTTAGATGTTTGACTTGCATGGATTAACCATGAAATTATTGAATGTACTCGAGGAGAAACAAGGTCTAACTAAAATTTCCTTATTTACTTCCTCAAATTCCTTTCTATATATAAACAAAGGGCAAGGAGATTTGTTCACCATGAAATTATTGAATGTACTCGAGGAGAAACAAGGTCTAACTAAAATTTCCTTATTTACTTCCTCAAATTCCTTTCTATATATAAACAAAGGGCAAGGAGATTTGTTCCTTTGCCTGAAGACTCAAGGAGAGTAGCAGAAATGGGGTGTTTATCAGCAAGGCCACTTGAGGCAAATAGAATGTGCAGTGTAAAATTATCCAAATAGCCCATTATGAATAAGTAATGAAAGACATTGGTAAACATTGTCGGAATAAAATAAGGATCGGATGGCTTTAATTATTGGATAAAATGTGAGAAGGTCAACAACTCAATTCAGAAGAGAAGAAATGGCCAATTAGCAGCAATGTGGTTTCCATTATGATAGTTTCAAGTTAAATACAAAGCAAAGGAATCTAAAAAAGGTTTCCCCTGCCCTTTTTTTTTTATTACAATGGTGCCACTTCCACCTTCATTTGCTCTTCCTGTCCTTGTTGCAAAAATATATATTATATAAATATGAAAATTCAAATGCACCCTGAATTTCATTATCAGTTTGAAGTTACTGAGGTTAGTAGTGGGAACATCGTAAAAGAAAACTTGATTAGGTATTATGAATCAGCTGAGATACTCATGGGTGTTTTGTCTGTTTCAGTTGTTACTGTAAAAGTTCTTTGGAAAAATGGAGGAACTTTCATAAAATATATGTGGCTCATGAATTTAGCATTCTTAAGTACTCTTCAAATGACCCAACAATCCCTGAATTAATAGGGTCCTCTTGTGTATGGATTTCAATTCTCTTCTCTCATGTCAGGGAACTGAAACAAGCAAAAAGGTTTCTATTACTTATGCCTTTTAATACTTATCACTTTATGGTCCTGTGCTATGTCTGGGGGAACAAATGAAACTACGGAGAAAACAGACCAAAATGCAATTTTTTCCCAACTGTTTTGATTGTTTTAAAATTTGGACAAACTTCTTCATTTACAATTCCAGAGGATCTTTCAGAACTATGCTGGGATCCAAATTTTTTAACCTGTTAATGATTTGTGCAAGAGATGAATCTAACAAGGGCATCTTCCTGAAGCCTTTGTAGCTGGCACATAGAGAATAAGAATCAGCATCTGTTACTTTCTGTGCAACTTAGCAAGAACCTGTTTCACCTCCCCACAAAGAACCTATACTTAGGTGGAACTTGAAACATTCCTTTTAAAAGGGGCTCCAATAAAAAAACTACCTTTTTGCAACGCTAACATATTCTTTAAAATGATTCTCTTAAATATGTCATCTATCACAATACTACCTCCATGCATGCCTTCTTCTATACTTTCCCTAAACTGTAGAATGTATATAGGGTGAGTGTCAATTGATGTGGGTTTAATGAGTGTGATGGAGTTGGATTAATCATAGGTAGGTCCCACGTGGTGCTAAAATTGTCACCACTCACGCAAGCCACAAGAAGTACCTCCCACCAGAAAGAAACTGTTAATGGACATAGAGAGTGGAGTGCCAACTGATTTTAAACTTCTCCATAATAAAACATCTAATCATTATTAACATTTCAAGTTCATTAGAAGGATCAACAAGCATGCAACACTGCGAGACTAATTGAAAAGAGAGAGATTGCCATTGTTTGTTCCTAGTAAAACGGAATTTAAAACTTAAATGCCGGCAATCTGAAAGAAGTTGCAGCTCCTACCAACATAAGCAGTGAGCAATATCTCACTCTTACTACACCAGGGTTCTGATCTGAACCCATTTCTCCTGAGCGCCTTCACTATTCTGCTTTGTTCTGCTGCTCCTCTCACTACCACCTTCTTCTTGCTTAGCTCAACCTCCACCTTCTCGACACCTACAAAAACCCAACTGTCCTTTTTAGTAAATAATGGAGAAAAAAAAGTTGCATTTCAGTGGTAAATGTATGAATTACATGCCTCTGAGTTTTGACAAGCATTTCCGCAGTCTTCTTTCACTATGAATGCCAACCATCTCCACCTTCAATTCAACTGCCTGTAACAGAAAAGTGTAATTGCTATCCAAGAAAACATCAGAACAGCTTTTAAAGGGTGCATGAAAATTAAGTACCTCCATTGAAGTTAGGATTTGGAGAATGCTAGAAACAGAAGATATAGACCAAGTGCATATGTGGACTTAAGTTCCAAAGACTCAGAGCCTATGCTTGTATCACTATTGACAGATCCACATTGTGAGGACAGGCTGTGGAATTTAAGGTTCTGCTGAGATTGACAGTGACATAGATGCCACTAAACAACCAAGATGACCAAAGTGCCCTTCCAAAGTTGCAAAAAGACATTGCATAAGAGCACACTAGCCATACTATCCAAATCGTGGACCATGTGATTTCAGCATAGGAGTACTACTTGACAACAATTTGATTCAATGACCCTGAGTCCTAACTACCTGATTGTACTTAACAGATTTAGTCCGTTACCGATCATCTTTAGTGGTTCATCATCACCAACATCATCATCACAGCCTTGTCCCATCAATCTGGGGTCAGCTTAATAAGTTCTGCTGTTTTTATCTGTTCATTTCCTGGAATTGATGGTCTAATCAGCACAAACCAGAGCAGTTTTTTGCACCAGCTGATCATCCACAAGATACCTAGCAATTTTATTGTTTTTACATTTTTTTTTTACAGAAATCAATGCATTCCATCCAATTCCTGGGGCTATCAAGAAAGATGATTTTCCATTGACAAGTCGATCCTTACCATCTAAATTGCAGCCATCAAACGAGAAGAAATAAGAGACAGATTGAGTTAGTCCAATCAGTGGTATTTGTTGGCTACCTTCCATCCGCAAAGGGGGCCATAGATAGGATTGTTCAGCTTGTATTTATATGAGCAATGTATAAGGATTTTTTTTTTTTGATGACGGAGGGCGTCCCAGCCCTTTGGGCCGGATTAAACCCTACGGCCCAGGGGGAGCCGGGTAAAATTGTGTACCAAAATTCACACAATTTCTTGTTGTACATTCTTCACTACATTGTAGATAGGAAAAATGTAAGTGGTTTATCCATTAAGAGACAGCCCTTCCAACTGACTGTTGGATAATAAGGCTGACTTTCATCCCTGTTTGGCAGATGGGTCTTGCAGTCGAGCTCCCTTCTATCTTTGCATTTGAAGGCTGATCTCTGTCCGGCACAAGGAAACTTTTGAACACTTTCTCTACCTTTGCAGAGGCCCATGCCCACTCCTTAGAAACCATCTACCTTGGACTTTCCTTTGCGCTGTAGGTCCTGACACAAGGTCAGAATTCAAGCTCTTCTAGAGGGATACCACACTGATGGCTTGGGCCCCCAGGTTTTCACTTCATAGAGTTTACAATGCACATCCAATTAGGTGGTGGTTATATTAGAGTTAGAGGCTAAACCATGATCGTACCTTGGTCACAACTGACACATGAAAAAAACACCATTCCAAACTGTCCTAATCATTGGCCCTACGATGAATAGATGTCACTCCAATTGGCTTTCATAGTTTGATATTTGAAAATTGGAATTTCTTTAATTGTTTAAGCAGTGTACTTGGAAAAGGCCTCATCCTACTTCCATGATGGGTTGGAAATTGGATGAGTATGCCATATGGTTTATGTTGGACTTGAGATGCAAATGTCCACTGTAACTCCTAATGATTTCAGACCGGGAACCACATATTTTCGGTTGTTATATTTCCAAAATAATGGACCACGTTGAATTTCAAGATCATGGATTTATCATACCATATCACCTCCATTCCCCAATCATAAATTTGATGGCACAATTCAAATCCGTGAGGCATTCAATGATTTGCAATACAACAATGCTAACAATAACCGAGTCTCATAATCAGTGATACCAACATTCGATGTTATTCAATGTTTCCAATGTGAAGATAACATGTACAAGTAATGATATGAGCAAAATACATGTATCTTCTGTATTTTATTTGTCTAGAAATATAACTATTTCCATGCAAAATTTGATTCGCAAAATTTGATTCATCTTCTTAGTTCTTCCTCACTCAAAGTGTGACTGGTCTGAAGTTCATGAGCATCTGTAGATTCTGTTTTCTCGCTAATCACATTGATTTTAATCTCACATTCTTCATGGTATTCTTTGAAGTTCGCAATCCTTCCCAATTCCTCCACTTCTTCAATCACAAGTTCCAGCCTCAGTGCCATCTCTACTAACAATGAAGTAAAAGCCGCAAATGGAAGTGCCTCAGAGAATTCAAGACTAGTGATTTCAATCTTACTCAGCGTCCGATGAAGGCTTTTCCTGTTTGAGTCTTTGGAAAGATCTACTTGCCTTTTGCTCCGCCATGCAAGCAAATCCAAGGTGTCCGTCCTGGGGACTGTGGCTGGCTTGGAGCAGAGGAACAGACGTGGCTGGGACTTGATGGCAACGTCAAGGTCTTGCAAGGCTCCATGGAGTTCATCAGCAATGTGGGGAGAACAGTGGCAGTGTTTTCTTATGGAGTCTGCAAGTTCAGTCAGCACTTTTGCAACTTCTTCAGCAACATGTTGGCATGGCTGTCTAAAGAGAGCTCTAACAGATTGTGGAGTCTACCAAGACAATTCAAAATACAGTAAGTAATAGAATATTACCAATAGTTCATAGATTATAATTTTATGGGAGAAGATTTGAAAGAATTAAATATTTTCAGAATGTAAATAATTTCTGTTGCAATGATGGAAATGAAAGCTATACCATTCAAAAGTCGACGCCATCGATGGTGCAGAGGCAAGACTAGACCAAGTCACCAAACCAGGAGGCCTATGTTGTTTTGGTATATCTTTAAACATTGGAATGCCTATCAAGAAAACCCAATAACCTTCCCCAAAGGTGGGCTCTTTGTGTTGTAACCATAGTTAATTAATATAATGAAAATAACATGGAAATGGAAGGAAAGATGAACAGAAGAAATCATAAAAGTCAGGATGCATGATCTCCATCTGTGGATCTTTTACTTGGTCAGTTTTCATTGTCCAATCAATAGTATTTATGTTTGACATGGTGCAAGTAGCCTTGAGTATTGAAAAGGGGAAGATGGGAATACCTTGGGAAGCTATTCTCCCTGAAAGACTAGAAACTACCCTGTAAAACAGGAAGCTTTTCCATTTCTCTATCAGCATATATATAAAAATACTGATGCTATTTTGCTGAAAAAATCTTTGTGATTGTTTAATTACTTACCACATTCAACATAAAATTACCAGATGAGTGGTAGCAGGTGAAATAACTTTCCCAACAAGAAACAAATAAATGAACTAAATGGCTGTTTTATATTATTATTCAAAAATGAATTCTCAACTAAAACCTTACTGCGCATTCAACAGGTATCGATGAAACATCAGTTAATGTTAAAACTAATGGCATGTTTGTATCCCTGGTCCAATAGTTCTTCCAAACTGTAGTCCTACAAGATTGTTAAATGGTGCCGGTACCTGGTACGTAGGCCCCCACCCCAGCACCGTGTGACTAGCTTGGGTTGGGGGCCTCACTTCCAATGGAAGTCCGAGGACTGCAAGTTTTGAGGAATGTTGGCCCTTGTCCTGATCCTAATTGGGAAAAGGGTTTTGGATTTAAACAACATCCCATTCGAGCTGAGCAAGCAACAGGCTACATTTTCCAATTTCAGTAAGTCATGCTGCATAACCACTGATTATTCTTTCAGTAAAACTGACCTAAACTTCTAATCATTCCCTTTTCTATTGAAAATGAAGAGAATAAAATTCCTTTGAAGTAGCCTGACCAAACACCAATTGAAAGACATTTATAATGCCCTCTTACCCATGTAAACAGCTTCATAAGATTGGATTCCTGTTACCTGAATTTGGGATTCTAGACAACCATGTAGAGAAATGGCAGTATATCCAAGATGACGGAGAACTTTTCCTAGCTGCACATATTGCTGCCACGGGTAACAATATCTCGAATGTCGAGGCTCCAAGCTTGCAAATGTCTCCTGATGAATTCACAATCATCATTCACTTTCAGCAAGGACCAATGAAGAGAACTTAAATTGAGAATAAAGAACTAAACAGATGACCGATAAATTGTGACTTATCAAAGGACCAGGATGAACACACCAGTGCTTCATCTGCAGACTTGCATTCTAAAGCTGATTCATAGCCACCATCTATATCTTTGGATGGATAGGAGCTCTTAACTTTTTTATCTGGCTCTTGGAAGTACTCATTTACGCATGCTGTCAAGATCAAGAACTCTGTTAATAATCAGAACCAAGAAATGACTGAACCTAATATCGATTGCTCTTGTTAGATGTACCATGGTAGCAGTTTTGTTAGAGAAAGGTTGATGGCACATTGTATCACAACAAACTGCAAGTGATTCAATTATGTTGGCAGAATGGTTGGTTATCTGCTGACTTGTTCCAATTTCTATTATGCATTTGGAGAAGAAGCATCATCTCTACAGTGACAGTGAGAACAGGGAATCTCATGAGGAAGGTTTAAGGGTTGATCATTGATATGGATTTGGGACGGATGAGAATACCCGTCTACTGCCATAGTTGAACTTAACCTGACATAATTTGGAACAGATAACCATCCATTATGCTAAAAGTTTCTAGTGGATACTCCACAGTTAACACTTAAGATCAGATGTGGTGCTTGATCATAACTAATAAAAAAAAGGGCATTGTAGGCAGAGTAGATACCGTTAATTGATTTCGCTAGTGCTTCAATCTTAGAGATGATGGAGTTTTGAAGATCTTTGCCAGACCAGTTTGGAAGAATCAAGATACTCATAATAATGCAAAGACCAAAACCAATGGCAATGGCATAAAGGCGTTGGAATACCATGTGCAACATATTTTGGTCACGATACCCACTCACTGTAATCAAATTATACGTTGCAAAGAAGACAAGCACACCCTGATCATAGTACTTCTTGACGGAAGGGAAGAATCGAATGTATGTTGTTAACATGCCTGTCAAGATAGAGCTACTTATAATGAAAATACAATAAGGTGAAGTAAAACCACTCATTTAACAGGATGAGAGAATTCATAAAGCCTTCATTGAAAATTACTTTCTCGCCTTCTTCAAGCTTATAATTATCGTGTATTGATAAAAAGGAATAGCATCAATTTTAGGAGACAGTATAAGCAGTGAGGACAAAGGTGACTACCTATTACAAACACAGAAAAACCAATGAAAACAGCATAGCCAGTTCTCCCCATGCTCTGAGAGATAACCTTGACAATAAATGCCAAGAACAAGGCGCTAAGCGTTCCAATTCCTTGACTCAATCCTTTATATAGAGTTGCACCTAGAAAGTGAAAAAAAAATAATAAAATTAGTTAGATGGTTTAGAAAGAAAAACATCAAGAGTTTGATTCAAATTTCGCCAAATAGCAGATGAAAATGCATCCATTACATAGATTGTACATGAAGGGACCATTCAAATGTGCAGTTTATTTAGATTGCAACATCATTAAAGATGTAGCAAAATTAAAAATGTTGAGAGTCTATCCTAATCAATTCTAATCAAGTTTGATGGCTGTCCATTCAATTGGGATTACAAGAGGATCTTCCCTTTGAACTTCAACTCAATTAGAGGTCCATTTGTTTATATATTCATGTAACTTGCTAGGCTACAAACCTGCAGAGCAAATAATCTAAAAATCCTACACATCAGAACAATCAGAAGATGTTAATCATTTCCTTTTCCACAAACCTTCTGATCATCCAACTGATGGTCCCAATAAGACAACATTAAAAACAATGGGTACCATTGATGTAGAAGCAGATCTGATTGATCAGATGCATAATAAAGCCTAAAATCATCACTCTTTGAACTATGACCATCCATGCTTTTTGCTCCCTTCAATCAATCAATGTCTAATCTAATGGCAACCGTTCATGGGTCATGGCCATCATGTAATGGGTCATTTGATCAACGGCTCAGGACAGTGCCAAAATGAATTAAGGATGGAAAAAGCAGTACCTGCAGTGAATTCAAAGATCAAGATCACAAAAAGGACGGCCCAGATGGCATTCTGTCCAATTCCTTGGAAGAGAGGCTCCAGCAGATAGATCAATGATAAGAGGGTGAGAGAGAGGCCCACCTTGATCGAATGGACCACCCTTCTGGGGTCATCTTTACCCACCTTACACACCATCTGATGCATCCTGACCGTCCATTTCTTCGTCCTTTCCAACATCTTCCTCTTTGGCTGTGACCCTCCTCCTTCTCTTGACGACGACGACGAGACGACCCATCTTTTCATCGTCTTCTTCTCGCTGGCCAACTTCGACGTGTCATTAGATGATGGCATTTCGTTATGGGCCATTGGAGAATCTGAACCCAACTCCACTACGACTACCCCTGACGACATCTTGTTCACGTTCACGTTCACGTTCATGTTCATGCAAGAAGAAGAAGATGCAATGCAAAAAATGGAATATGAAGAATGTGTTGGTCGTTTTGTTTTTTATAATGGGGGTGGAGAGTGTACCCGCACTTGCCCAATTTCTAAGTCATGCTGGCATGGATGCAATGATCATCATATTCATGTCCTTGTCCCATCAATGAGGGTTTTGATTTTACCATCATTTTAAAAAGGATACTTGCCAACTCAGGGGTTGGCCGAGTGGTGAGGACCACGGTTCTTCTTTTTTCCGGAGCTAGATGTCTTGGTACCGGTTCCTTTCTCTTCAGGAATCGAAGGTTGAGTCCACTTGTGCTACCACCTAGGGGCCACAGGGGCTTTACTCGACTTCTCTGTGAGCCCAGATGGAATAGTCCAGCCCAAAGGGTTGGGAACCTTCCGTTAGCAAAAAAAAAAAAAAAGGATACTTGCCCAACATTGCCATCTAAATATTCATGCATTAATATAGTATAATTAGTGCCGAAAAATATTAAGGGTTATCAATATTTTTATGACGTTGCTAGTTATCAAATCTAATATTTTTAAAATAAATGGCTAAAAAGTTTTGATGACCGATCGAGTTTGAAAAATCAAATAAATGATGGAGTTATTTTTTAAGTATATATCTAATTTACAAACTTCATCCTTAATATGGGTTATAGAGTACTCACTCGAGTCACCTTATAGGGACGTCAGTCATGTATAAAATGATATATGATCGTTATATATTATGAACATGGGTTTGTCTAAATATTACCCCATAGATCATTAGATGTGATGGTGTGAACAAAGGGTCGTTCAATCAAGGGTGAATATAGCAATGTTTGATTAATTCATTTATGTGTTGGAACTCCTTTCTGGAAAGATCAGAAAAATATTTAAGTTTTGAAAAAAAAAAAAAACAAAAAAATCTATACATTAGTAGGTAATAAATAGAGTCATTTGAAATGTTCCAAACATATTTGAGTATTTGAGTAGGATAGGTAGGTTGAAATAACGTAACATAATATAATTTATGTAGCTGACCTAATATATATAGTTGGAACAAAACTTAGATAATGGTGATTGATGGTTAATAGATGGCCATCAAGGAACATTAGTTTGTGGTCCACATCCAATTGTTTGGTATGTATATGTACCAGGAAAGCAAAGTAAATGAGGTGACATATATTTAGGGATGGAGCGATTTCAAAGGCAATTTAACCTCCAACCATACCTTATGAAAAAAATATTTGTTTGTTACTTGTTACTTCACTGGCATGGCACTTACTTTACTACGCTGTTCATTTCAGATATACAGGGCTACTATTGGGTTAATAGATGGGCACTGTGAAATTGAAAATTTCTTGGAAGGGCCACTGTAAAGAATTCATAAAAACTGGCTTAAATTTTTTTTTTTTTTTTTTTTTATGTTAAAATTTGCTTGATATATAAGTGCGTTTTCAAAATTTATGGGGGCCATGGTCACCCCCAGTCCCTCCCCTAGTTCTGCCCATGGTGACGCCTTCCTCTAACACGAGGAAGGCGCTTTTACGGCTATGTGGCTCCAACAAATTCTTGCTTTGGAGAAGGCACTTGGAAAGTCACAAAAAATTGAAATTTTGTAAAGCATGAAATTTGTTTCATCCATTATTATAATTATAATTATATATATAATTTACGAAAGGGTTATGATTTGATTTTGAAATTGAGACTTGATTTTACAATTGATTGCAAAATTGAGTCTCAATTCAGAAATCAATTTTAGAGATCCACTCATCACATTTTTGTATTAATTATATGTATCTCACCAGTTGGATAAGAAGAGAGCGTCGGATGATTTGGACTCTTAACATAATCTTTATCAAATTTTAATACCCGATGATAATCTCCTTTTGTATCATATTTCTCAATTTAAATCTTATTGAAAAAGATTTTAAGATCCTATTATTTAGAAATCCCATACATTCCCTTTCCATCCGTCTCAATAATCATGAGAGATTTATAAAAAAAAAAATATTATTTAAACTTTTTTTAATTTTATAAATTATATTAGCACAGGCATATTCTGCTAGTTTTATGTGAAAGCATTTAAAAGTATTTTGAAAATAAAAACTTTTTAATCTTCCTTTTTAATTGATTTGAGAGTGTTCCACAGCTAAAAAAAAATTGAATGCGATATTAATAAGTTTGAATACATTTTTTGAGTTTTGAACTAAAATCATAGAAAATCAACTATTGATCACGGCCAAAGCATTTACACATCAACCAATCAGTTTTCACAAAATTTTATGAACTATAAAGAAAATCAATTAGTGCTTGTGTTATAAAAGGATATTTGTGAGTTATCTAGAAACTCAAATGACCTCTTGATTTCTGCAAGCCATTTGATTGATGGAGGGAATACTTAGTTAACTAATAAAGTAGCTAAAATAACATATGGAATGCTTTGCAGAGTTTCACTGATCTTTGCAGAGTTTCATTTCCATAAAAGAGAGAAATCATGCATTCTTACCCTAATATAGGAAATTAAGGTCCTCTCTATAGAGAAAAATCAATTCAATTTTTTTTATTTTCCACGAAATAATGTGTCGCATCAAACAACCAAAAAGCGGGTGCATAGGAAATTGGAACAACTTCCCTCTCTACCACAAATTTCCCCATTGTATAAAGGCACCCTAAATTTTGAAATCCTAAACACTTGACTTTGGAGATTGACATTTGGAAATTTTAAAAATATGATTTATAATAAGAATTTGAGGGCATTTGCAATTCTTTTAAAATTCTGCAAGTAAGAATTCAGATTCTTAGCTGTCAAATAGACCCTCGGCCTTGGAAGCCATGAATGGGTATATTGCCAACCCAGCTATCATCTGGTAGTAGTGAAAGAGACTTTTGGGGGTGTAAAATGCAACAAATTTCCAACTTACCATGTTTATGGGTGTCAAACTGTCAATGGGTTGGATCATTGGTCCCACTAACAATATTAATGGGCCAGTCAAACTCCTGAACTGAAAATTACAGATCAATCAATGTAAGATCCCAAACAACCATTGAAAGGAAAACTGTCTTTTGGCCTTTAACATGCAACCATCACCATTGAAGTAAGAAGAAACCCAGGTGTAGTTGTCACAAACAAAGACCCATAACTGTACACACTCATCCTCTGGAGATCTCTTTCTGCTGTTTGATCATTTTGTCGGTTGCCCACCTGAGAGTGATGGTTTAGGTAAGGAAGGTTTAGACGAGAACTCTCTTTTTTATGGTGGGACTATTGGACACGCCGATCATGTAAAAATGGGCTACGTGGCATCTTGATGGGTTCACTGGCCTGATCAGTGAGTGCTTCCAAAACTTTGCTTGATAAAGGTTGGTAACCATCTCTTCTAAATTAAGTAAAGAAACCAATCAATGCTTCTCAAAATTTTTAAAAGTGTTGAAGTTTGGTATATTTCATCTTTTCACTGTCTTACTAATCCAAACCACTCCATTATCATACTTGCTTTTCTTTGACAGATTTGTCAGATCACCACTCACAAAATTTTGTTCCTTACATTATTTCATTTTAAAGATACAAGCAACTCCGGTAGTTTGGACTGCACAAAAGTCTGGTTATAGCTTGATCTCAAACTCAATTGGACTAACCTCAAAACATGTTTAACCATGAAAATGTTTCAGATCCAATGGGTTTGATCTAGACGTGAAGCCGATTAAATGAAATTAGGTCCAGTTTGACTGGACCTAATTACCTTTTTGCGGCCCTAAACTTTGTTATAATCAATATCATACACAAATGACAGTTCAATCAATATTCTTCACACAACTCTTCACTGTACATTTTAGTATAAGCTAGCAATTTGAGGGCTACAAAAGACCTCCACTTCCACCACTGTCGCTCTAGACTCATCCCCAAACAAGGACTCCTTCCCATCCTCCCTTTTGGCATAGGACAACCCCAATCTAGACTTGGCTTGCCTGAGATCTCCAATGCCAGAATTCGTATCGGGCCCTGCAAACCCGCCCATCACCGGTGCCAATGGGGGCCCAATGAGCAGTCCATCCGCTCCGAATTGCGGTCCACCTCTAGCATAATCAAAGAGAGCTGCACCACTGCCTCCTACTTTGGGCAATATTATGGGCTTATTTCCTTCAATGTTGTCTTTCCAGTAGAAGAGGAATGCATCAAAAGTATCATAGTAATCATCAGTACTTCTATATCCTTCTGGGCTAAATGCCCCAAACTTGAAGGATTTGATGGTGTAGCCTACTATCACACAAGGGCCCTTGAAGTCGCAATTATTGTGGAAAGAAGTTGCACTAAACCCATCAATTGAGGCCCTATAGCAGCATTTGAGGTCCTTTCCTGTCAAGGTTTTTTAACAAGACAAAAAAATTCTTAGTCACCCTAGTCAAGATGAGTCAACTCAATTCCATATGTCACCAAGTCAATTCCATGGGTTCGAATGCGTCCAACTCAGTGGAACCAATTACTTGGTTTGAATCAACTGAGTTACTTACATTACTCAACAGCCTTTTGAGCAAGTCGAGTCTCAATTTTTAAACAAATGATCACACCAAGTGAGAAAATAGAGATTAACAGTGGTCAAAATTTTCATGCAAAAGTCAGAGCCGCGTTTATTTGTTTGATGGATCTCTGACTCCATGGTCGAGCTTGACATCCATAAATGGCACTGACCTGTTTAATATTCGGGTCTTAATTAAACCAGGTCCACTTGAGGTTCGAAAATGGGCCGCATCTGCCCTGATTGGCAACACCCATTGGCTCAAAGAGGGCCCATAAATTTACAGCAAAAAGCTACTGAATTACGAACAAATAGACGACTTTGATTTGCAATAGCCCACTGGGGTCTGAGTGGACCCACACTGAATTGTGAGTGTTCTGGATTATGTAAGATTGAAAAACCTCAGCCCCAATCAATCCTTCTTTGCCCTTCATCATAATGTCATCTTGGCCTTCCCTATGGCACCAAATGCACCTGATTTTGTCTCATCCCTAATCCAAAGTGGGCTCCATCATATCGTTGGTCTGGATCACTCAGGCAGGTGCAGAACATTTGGGTCTATGGATAAAGGGCTGATAGTAGTCTTGCACCCTTTTTTTTTTTTTGTGTTGGTGTGGGGTGGTTAAGATAGTCTTGGTATGAGCTGATGCAGAGTCACAGCAGTGTGTGTGTGTGTGTGTGTGTGAGAGAGAGAGAGAGAGAGAGAGAGAGAGAGTACCTTACCTTGTAGGAAAGTTTTTGTGAGTAGAGATTGTGGGATGGAAAGATCAATGTCATGGTACTTTTGTTGGGGTCTCTTCTCATCACTTGACCTGCTCTTCTTGTTCCAATCAAATAGGTTTGATGGTCTCTTCCAAGCTGGAAGGAGAGAATGAAGCATCACACAGGCCATATCAACATTCATGTACTAAGCATAGTAATAAGAGATTTTGACATTTTCCTCATAGTCTCTGGATTTCTCTTTGGAGCAATCCCATACTCCCGTTGCCTTATCAATAAAATCCCTGTGCTTGTTTGACACGTGTTACCCTCTTATTTTATGGATCTTCGTGGGCCAGTTCAGGCCAGGGTGAAGCTTTGCCCAGGATCAATGAAGACCGGCCAGTCTAGTTAACAGGCCTAATATTCTCTGCAGGACTATGGGCCTGAAAATTAGGCCTATTTGCAAATACATACACCTTTATGGTAAATTATGGCGAGCAAGGCTTTCGGGTCGCACACCGTTTTAAGTAGACAACAAGGCTTGAGCACAACCCACAGGCCTAACACAGCCCATATTTAGCCATATGTGGGCCGGGCTAGCCCAAGTGCTAATATCGCTTTCGACGACGATAACGAAAATAAAAATAATAACAATCTTGCACTAAACCCAGATAGAGGTCCATTAATCATCAATTACTAATGAATAAAAATGCAATACACTTATCATAGTATCATTCATTCTTTATCATATCAAAACCTTAATGAAAGACAAAATGTTATTACAGGCCATTGTCCCAGGGAATCAATCCATAATCACCATTCTACCTGCACCACACTACACTATTAGCAAGAAAAGTTACTATTGATTCAATCTCCTTACTCATTCTACAGCATGGGCAGGCAAATTCGTGGTCACTGTATGTGTTTTCTTCTCACTGGTCAGTACAATTTCAACATCATTTTTCTCTCTGAATTCTTTGAAGCATGCCATCTTCTCCAATTCCTCCACTTCTTCTATCACAATCTCTAGCCTCACCACCATCTCAACTAGCAATGAAGCAAAGGCTGCAAATGGAAGCGCCTCGGAGAATTCAAGGCTAGTGATGGCGAGTTTGCTCAGTGTCGGCCTCAGCACCTTCCTCTCCGAATCCTTGGAGTGGTGATCGATGACCCTCTTGCTTCGCCACTCGAGCAGCGCTGAGGTGTCGGTCTTCACAGATGACAAGGAGATGCCAGAGTCATTGGCCTGTTTGCGTTGAGCAGCCGCAGCAGCTGCAGCTAGCACGTTGTGTGTGTGGCCATGGTTGGATCCAAGGAAGAGTCTTGGTTGGGACTTGATGGCAGTATTGAGGTGTTGCAAGGCAGCATGGAGATTGTCAGAGAGCACGTCAGGACAGCAACGGCGCCTGTTCTTTATGCTGTCGGCGAGCTCCAGGAGTACCTTCGCCACTTCTCCAGAGACACGATTGCATGGGTTCTTGAAGAGAGCTCTGACTGATCTTGGGGTCTAGAACAAGCCATCCAATTAGACATGGGGTTCAGAATTTCATCAGTCTGAAGAAAGGAATGATATTTATGCGCCTTTTTGGCCTTTTCTTAAGTCTCTGGTTATTAAGGCCAAAATAGTGGTCACATATTCTCTATTCTAAAGGTTTCACAATGCTGTTAATGCGTAAAGTGAGGCAGTCACATGGATTAAACAATTCAGAGAAGGTGAAAATTAAAGAAAGTAATCACCTGAACTTCAGATTCTAGACAGCCATGTAGAGCTACAGCTGTGTATCCAAAATGGCGAAGGACAGCTCCAAGTTTCACATATTGTTGCCATGGATACCTGTGACAATGTCTAGAATGCCTTGGCTCCCAGCTTGCAAATAGTGCCTAATCGTTTCAAAATCGTCATTAGAATTCATCTATTTCAGTTGATTTGAATGATATTAGAAGAAAGGAAAGAAACTAAATCCCAACAAAAACAATTGAAGTTTGATTTCGATAAAGTCAGCCAACAACAATCTGAAGGATTATTTGGTATTGGGAATTAAGTAAAATCACATAACATACTAGAGTCTCGTCAGTGGATTTGGAGTCTAGAACTGCTCTGTATCCCCTGTGTATTGGATCTTTTGATGATACACATCTGCTAACTTCTTTCTCTGCATCTTGGAAGTATTCAGTCACACATGCTGCAAAATTCAATACTTAAAAATGGTCAACAACATAACAGTAATTGGCATCAAGAAAATGTACTGCACTCGTGTGGGAGGAATGATCAACAATATGCATAAACTATATAAATCCTTTGTGCATAATCCATCAGTTCCAGTCCATTTCCCCTCTAAATTGAAGGTGATAGTAGGACACTGTGCCATGTAGAATTTGACTATACATCAAACAAGAAGTATCTTGCCTCTGTTTTGTACTCCAGGAACATTCATAATACATTAACTGCACAGTTCATTACAAGGAAACATCCTTTTGGCTAAGGGGCTGAAAGTAGAGGATTAAGGTTTTAAATATACGAGAGGTCATTACAGGCTCCCTCCTTGATAAGAGATGGTTTGCACATCTCTATCCTTGATACTTCACTCCTTTGATAAAAGCCTCATTAGAAAATCGTTAGAATTCTCCAAACAATTCCTTAGTCTTAAAAGGATTGGAATACCTTCAATTGATCTTGCGAGACCTTCAAGCTTGGAGACGGTTGAATTATGCAGATCTTCGCCAGACCAATTCGGGAAAACCAAGAGACTCATGATAAGGCAGACACCGCAACCGATGGCAATAGTGTAGAGGCGCTCATGTGCAATGCCCATTACATTATCTACACGGTAGCTTGATACCGTGATCAGATTAAAGGTTAGAAGAAAAATCACTACACCATAGTCGTAGTTCCTCTTAATGTAAGGAATGAACCTCAGATATGTAGCTGCAGTACCTGCCAGAATAAAGGGAGAACATTTAGTGGCATAACAGAATCCATAGTATGAAGAGAAAATTTCAAACTTTAAAGAAGGAAGAAGATACCTATAATAAAGACAGAAATTCCAATGAAGACTGCATGCCATAGGTGCCCCGACTTCTCCGCCATAAATTTAATGAAAAAAGCCAATGAGCCCGCACAAAGTGTCCCAAATCCTCTGTTCAGTCCCTTGCATAGTGTTGCACCTAATAATTAGAAAGAAGAAAATTAGTCCATTGGAGCCTGCAGTCACGTTGTCAGGACAAAAGAAATGGTTTTCATAATTAGCATGAACCATAATGCACATGTTAACTTTGAGCCATCTCATAACAAACTCTCACCTGCTGTAAATTCAAGCACCACCACCACAGTCATGACGGCCCAAATCGCATTTTGCCCAACCCCTTTAAACAATGTCTCCATGAGATACAACAAGGATACCAACGACAACGCCAAACCGACTTTCAGAGAATGAATGACTCGTCGAGGGTCCTCTCTCCCAACTTCCCATATCTTCTGGCACACAGTCCTTGGCAATCTTCTCATCTTCTCCATGGACATTGGAGTATGCCTGTTTGACCTCATGTCAACAGCTTCACCGCAAGCTTCACCTTCAGCCATAGGGGGGGAGGTGAGTGCACTAATCTTCAGCTGCACCGAGACGCTTGCTTGCTTGAGAAACAGAAACTATCAGCATGAAACACTAAATCCTAGTGTAACATATCATATGTGCATTTATAAGTTGTCATTCGCCATTTTAGCTCTAGCACTGAAATCATGAGCAATGAAAATCATGGTCCTCTTAAAGGAATCTAGATTCTTTGTCAAGGGGTGGTGGGCAGTCTGAACTGTTATGCATCCCTTTCCTAAACAGGCATGGGTCTCTTTCTTTATCTAGCTAGAGGTCAGTAGTAGTTCATTCACATGTCTCCCCACAAAAAAGTTAGCCAATTATAGAAGAAGATCTTTGTTAAAGAATATAATAGAGGCTTCTACATTGAAATTAGAGTGCATAACAAAAACCCATTTTCATCCCACTTATGATACTCAATTTGCTGCATTATTCACACATATCCTGCATAAACAAATAACAACTGTAACTATCCTACTACTACCTGAGATTGAAGGTATATAACCAAATTGGGATATGATTTATATAATGGTGTTCTTTTGGAAGAAATTCAATAACCCCATATATTTGTGGTGGGTTGATGACACATGAGAATATAAAGAAGATACCCATATGAAGCATTTAGTGTGAGTACTACAAACTCAACGCCCAGGTCACGGATTTGACTACAAGCCCACAGCTGTATTTGGGCCTTTTTGACTTTGTAAGGGCCTTGCTTTGTTACCCAAGGATCTGGGACTCTGTCACATGTATGAGAGGCATGGTTGGTCACCTTCTGGCTCCATAAAAAGCAGCAGTAGTTGCAAGGGCTGATATGATACTTGCTAGTGCTAACACCCGTGCACTCCCAACGCCTGCTCCTGAGGCCCATGTTTTGCCACATGGAAGCTTCTGGATGGCTTCAATCTGTCAAACGGGTGTGCCACTTTGCATCTTAGCTGGACAGTACATGTCCCATGATGCTCAACTTGAGTGGGCTTGGGCCTGACTGGTGAGTTAACCTGACCAACACCCCAGATTCTGGTTTTCAGTATTTTCGGTTTCAAGTCTGGGTCACTATTTGGGACCGTGTTTGAGGTTGGATCAAAGTCGGGTTCTGGTTGGGTACAAATTAAATATGGAGTTTATCCAGGAACAACCCTTCTACTTGGACAAACTTTTTGGCCAGAATTTGGGACAAACTCCCATGTGGCACAATCCTAGAGGTGCTTTTTCCCCCTCTTTCAAAAGTTGCACCTCTAGGATTGTGCCACATGGGAATTTGTCCCAAATTCTGGCAAAAAAGTTTGTCCATTTAGACTTTTTGATCCGGGAATGATGCAGTATGAGTTGAGTCAGATTATGATGGGATTGGGTCGGGTTTGTGTTTGGTGGGGTTGACCAGGTTTGGGTTCAGGCTTGGGCTAGCCTCTCCAGAAATCAAGTTGGGTCCAGGCTGGTCTTAAACCCGGCCTAACATCCCTAATCGCACCTGTGGTTCATTTATGCTGTGTTTGGGAAGGGAGGAGGGGAGGGGAGGGGAGGGGAGGGAAAATTTGAGGGGGAAGGAAAATGAAGGGGAGGGGAGGGAAAATTAATTTTCCCTCCTCTTGTTTGGGAAGTGAAAAACGTAGGGGAAGGAAAGGGAAAAAGTATAATTTTGTTTGTTTGTGAGGTAGGAAAAAAAAGACCATTTTACCCTTATCCCTCTTTCTCCCTCACTTTCCCCCCATTTGGACATAAAAGGGCAATATTGTACTTTCCTCTCCTTTCCCCTCTTTCTCCCTCACTTTCCCCCCATTTGGGGGGAAAATTTTTGTCACTAAAAGACAAAAATTTTCCCTCCCTTCCCCCTCCCCCCATTTTCCTCCCCCCCTTCCCAAACACACTCCCCTCTTTCCTCCCCCCCACTTTCCCTTCCTTTTTTTCCTTCCCCCCTTTTTCCTGCCTTCCCAAACAAGCTGTTAAGGTCACGTTTGCCCATCAAATCCTCGAGGATTCCTCACCCAGTTTTCCATACAGTTTTGGAAAAACCACATTTGGCAATTGTAAGTCCCCCAAGATTTGGGTCGGTGGAAATCCTCATTTTGATGATTTTTAGGTTCAACAATCGACCCCCTCATAGGATTTAAAATTCCTCAATTTTGCGGATTTATGGACTGATGATACCCATTTCTATCTGCTATACACGGTGATACACACTGATATCAATGTGAAATCCTCGGCTACACAAATTCTCAAAGAGGATACCTTAAATCTACACATTCCTCATCTGTTGCCAAACGTGCCATTCACCAATGGAATTGTCATAGTTATTCCAACTCAACGATTGCGGGCACTGATGGAAGATTCAGATTGGTGAGGCCCCTAGTGTTAACAGTGTGTGCAGTCCATGAGTTTCAGTATGGTCTCCGAGTCAGCCATGAACCAAAATCACAATGACTGAAGAGGGTTAGCCGCGAAACTGATAGGCTACTTTGTTTAACTGTCTGTTCATGAAACTGCAGTGAGATCCATCTAACTTTCTGTTCATGAAACTGCAGTGAGATCCATCAGATGGATGGTCCCCAAACAACGAGTTTGTAAAGTGGAGAGTAAGAATATCACCATGGCTAAGTAAGCACTTAAAAAGGTTTGGGAATGTGGGCCTATAGCAGATGGGGCATTGGCCTAAATATACACAGGTGCCATCTTCTTCCTCTGTTTTTTTAATGGTTACATTACTGGAACCTGCAATCTTCTGGTTGTGACAACAACTTTAGTGACATGGGCTCTTGTCAAAACCATGATTCATGTATTCCTGTCACCTAAATTGGACTTGGTTTCTCAAAACATGCTAGGTCAGAGGCATCCCTACATGGCTACTGCTCTGTCCTGGAAAAGGGTAGAGAAACTCTGCGATGAGAGCTAATTGCTCTACGGTGCAGAAATCCTTTGAAATAATGTATGCTGGAAGATTCTGAACCTATTGTAAGTTTCTAACACACTTTTTAAGTCCTCCCCCATCAACGGTGGGATCCTATGTTATCAAACCTTGTGGGCCTCAATGGTCCTCAAGTGTCTTGTCATTGAGAGGCAAAGAGAGAATGGATCCTGATTTGCTCACACTGTAACAGTCCCAGTAAAAAGAACAGGCTCATTAGACATTTCTAGCAGTTCGAAAATGTTTGAAAGAAATTGACCTTTTCCCCTCCTTTCAGATGGATAGATCCCCGAGGCCTCTTTGTATTTGGTACGTAGGGTCAGAGGGCCCTAAGAGCTAGCTCACACGTTCTATTTAAAAAAGCAGTAGAGAGTGTTAATAGTGCAGATGGAGGGAAGAAGACATGAAGTTAAAAGTGGCAGGACAAAACACCAGAAGAACATACAACTTCACATACCTTCGGCAACCACCTCATCCCTACATAGGAAATTGTGAACTAAAGCACATAGAATACAGCTCTAATATTAGCAAAAGATAGAATTTACAGACCCAATCAAGATGGCCTCAAGAATACAGTCCTAATATAGCAGCAGAAAGAATTTACAGAGTAAACCAATCAAGGGAGAAAATCCCATTTGAATTTTGTTTCACCAGACCCAGTTGGTGTTTGCTGGGAGCTCTATCAGAAGTCCAACAGAATTAATAGAAACTTTCTAGTGATAAATTGTGCAAATGCAGCCCTTATAGAGGGTGACTTTGACTTTGATAAGACTACAAGTGTCAGTGGGATGCACTTCCAAGTATTCCTCCCTTCCCAAACACCACATTATCTGTGATAGCTGAAAAATTAAGATCCACCACATTTGAAGCGACAATGAGCAGTGTGAAAGCGATGATTCTAAGGTTTGGAGAGCATAGGATTTGCAATATAATAAAACACACTTACACAGTGATATGAACAACTAAGAGGATTGTAATTGGAAAAAAAAAAAAAAAAAGGACAAAAATACCATTGCAATTACAAATCATAGCTGCCAGGCAAAACAACGGATCCAAGAGCAAAAGCAAGAAACATATGCATGAAATAGTTCGCTTGGCAACATTTTGTCATACGAAGAAGCATGAAATGAAAACAGAGTTGTTTGTGAGGGAATACAAGTAATCTGATAGCTATGCTCCAAAGTTTCTCACTGCATAAAACATATGTGAGGTGTGAAAATTTTGCATGCTCATTCCACTGTGTAGCATGAAGATCTATTTGTACGAGTAATATTTGAATAGCACTTACCCTAAACATGTGTACAATTAGTCAGGTGTATATATGTATATGCATTTTATAGTATCCTGGAGATGAAAACATTCAGTTGACAAATTGACTTGGCACATAACAATAGAGTAGATGAAGGTTCAACGGCCTCCTTATGGCAGAGTGCAGTTTTTTTTTTTGGGCAGAAAAGAAACTTTCATTAAACAACCACAAAGACAAACAACAAGCAAAACCAACCTGACCCCTCAACAAAACCGATATTCATCCCCACCCAAACCATAGGAGCTCTTAGCGAGGGAATGAGCTAACATGTTCATTTTCCTAGACACATGCCTAAACCTCACACATTCAAAATGATCAACACTCACTCGGCAGAGTACAGTTTAAATAAAGGGCAAGGACAAAAAAAGGTCTGCAAGCTGAAAAAAGAACAACTAGTGTTCAGCAGCCAAAACAGAGGAGTTAAGTACTTAACAAAATTGTTGATAAAATGGGAGGGAACCCCCCATATAGACCAAAGAATGTATGTGATGCAAGCACAGCAACTGGATGGATCAGATGAATTCTACTGTTTTCTTCTTTTTTTAGAGAGAGAGAGAGAGAGAGCGCAAAGAAAGCATGTGCATACACATTAGCACAAAACTTCTGCACAGCAACTGGATGGACAAGAGAGGGAGGGAGGGAGAGAGACAACTTCTGCAAAGCAACTGGATGGATGAAATGAGAAAGACCAAAGAAAGCATGCGCACGCTTGCCACTAATGCACAAACCTTTTGCACAGCAACTGGATGGAAGACGGAGGGAGGGAGACAACAGGGGGAAAAAGGAAGGGGGGGGTGGGGATTGGTTACCAACATTTATTAATAAAACAGAAGAGATACAAACGAAAATATAAACACATTCTAGTAATACTTACTACTATTGGGATCCACAATTCATCAAACTGGAATACTGGATGGGCCAATTTAGGTCACAGGATGACCATTATAATGGTGATTATAAAGTTATAATGAAGTTTGAATCAAGAGATAACAACCCAAGCATAAACACAAGTATCTCATTCATGCATTTGAAGAACAATGAAAATGAATTTCCAAATCAAGCAATTTCCCAAAACGCAAATACAACCAACTTAAAAAATCAATATATTTCTTTTGTCAATAACATGACTCGAACCTGCAACCTCAATGGTTACAACAATGAACACCGTCCAACTATTGTATGGCTCCTATAAATATCAACATGAAAGCATGTAATCCAGTTTTACTTCCATTTGCCGAAGTAACAAAAAATCAATTATTTTTTAGTATAGAAGCTGCCAAAGAAGCAAGCACATGAGAAACAAGTTATTTATTTAGATAAAATGTAAATGCACCTTCCACAGGTATGTACTGCAGAAAAGTAGCAAAGGCAGAGAATCCAAATGACTATAACCACAAAAGAAAATATGAAGTCTCAGTCAACTACAAAAAAAAAGTCTCAGTCAACTGTAAATCTAATTGAATCATGCACAACGCAACATAGCCTCCAATCAATCTGGTGGAACAGAACTAGGAGGTTGCGCCATAAACATGGATTCTTTCTTCAATCTGGATGCCACAACATGGGCATTTGGTTTTAGCCTCCCTCTCATGATCCCCATTGCAACCAACACATAGGACCTCATGTGCACAAGGTAGGAAAACCACAGAAACTTCATCTTTCATGCAGATTAGGCATTTCCTACCATGCCCCACTTCTTTTTGCGACAGTTCTTGTAGTCTATGCATATCATGAAGCATCCTCAGGTTGGTTTCTCTTTTTCCAAAAGCATTTGATGGAAAATTTGGCTGAGTGGATTCAGCTGAAGCTCTAAGACGGGAAAGCTCCTGTTCCAATCTTTGGACATCATCCTTGTAACGCTGGACTTTTGTCTCTATCTTGCGACGCATCTCCTGTGTTCTTTTGAGACTGGCTTCGGCAGCTTCCTTGGATCTCCGTTCCTCTTCCAACCGCGTGACTGCTAGCTCTTTCTCCTTTTGTTCCTGTCGCCATTTTATCTGCAGTCATGCAGTGCCATAAAGGTGAGGATTTCCTAGGAAACGCAAATTCCCAAACCATTGTATGGCTTAGTAGTGAATTGTGTGGTCTGGAGGCAAAACAGAATGAGTGAAGTAACAAATAAATGAAATCCAATAGCATAGCTGTCAATTCCATTCCGCTTCAGCAAACACAATTCATTGTGGTAAAGTTAGAAGTAGCAAAACTCCCTGTTTTCTATGTGTTCGTCCTTTTTGCCGTTCTGGTCCTGTTTTGGTCCAGTTCAACAACATTATTTTATAATATGTTTCAAATTTTTTATTTCAATAGTATATGGTGTTCTGACATGTACAATTTATAATCATTTTCTCACAACCACAGTTACTACATAACCATCTGTAAATTATTATACACAAACCATAGGAGAGTTTATGACGGACCATGAGAGTTCAACATGTGTCCTTTTCAGTGAATAATGCATTTTTTGCATAAACCTGTTATCTTTTTGCCTACATATAGAGCCCCTACAGTGTCATTATTTATTAGAACATAGAAATCCTTGAATTAACATAACATGTTCTGATGCCCACTACCATTCAAAAAACAAAAATTATGTTCGAATGCCCCCTTGAGTACAAGTCAAACCTGCTCTGCTGACTTACCTAGAATTGGAATCTTGCCATAATACATTCACTTGACAAAAGTATCTTCTTTTTTTTATCTTTCCTTGGTGGACAAATTTTAAATAGAAAATAGTGTTGTAACAGTGTTTCCTTTTTTAGAAATTCACAGATAAATACGTAATGAATTTCAAATCATATGGATTCTTTTAGATATTTGTGGCTACCTTTTCATGTTCATTTATATTTTCCATCGTCTCTTTCCTTCTTTATTAATAGAATTTCTCATTTTGATTCCTGAAATAAATATAAACCACAAATTCATTGTTAATATAATTTTACTTTCTCCTATTTTCTAAAGTTCCATTGAAATTTATGTGTTAAGTTTCCCATTTAATTTTTTTATATAAAAAATTTGATTATCATTCCTTTTTTTTTTTTCTATTAATGGGCCCCTTCTTGCCTGCAATCATTTAAAGCTGTAAGGCAAAACTTTAAGGAACAAGAGAGTTATCAATCTATTGGTATCATTTGTTAAAAAAACGCCAGGTCTCTTATAGAAAAGAACACTGAGAAAAACAAAATACTGAAACAAAACTTTCCATTAGGGAGAAAAAAAACCCAAAAACCTTTCATCATGAAATTGACAACTATGCTCGGCCTCATCATTTTGTGATCAATATAGTCATGGCACCCACCATGGATGGGCCATGTCCCAAAACTCTTCTAGATTGAAAGCTCCCTATTTTCATGAATCCATCCAACAATGTTTTTGCATTGTTTCCTCTCTTGTCTTTTCCTTCTATTTTGGGATTTTTTATTGGTCATGTGATCACGTGATTCGAACCCGCAACCTTGTTGCGACATTGAGCACCTTCCAACTGTGCTATGGGGCTTTTGTCTACCTTTAACAGTATATTTGTAGATAATAACCTAAAAGGAGTCATTTCAAAAAAAAAAAAAAAAAACCTGCAAGGAGTTCCCAATGTGTAACTTTTTTGGGACTGTGAACCAAAGGTCCCACCTGTAGTCTCGTACCAATGAAGAATAAAAAAACTGAGTCGTAATGTATCAGAACAATGATAATTCTGTTTTACCAATGACAAAAGGAAGTAAACAACACTATTTTGGCATTCCAATTCACTTCCAAATATCAAAGTGAAGTAGGTACACAAATAGCTAATAATCAGCTGACCATAAAAGTGATATAGGAGAACCTCACTCCATATGTTTAATTATACTATATAGCATCTTTTCCTTGCCAAAAGGTAATATAATGTGGGGTGGGGGGTAAGAAGGAAACATGAAATCTCTCAACTGTATTTTATATACGCACCTCAGCTTCCTTTTGTGCCTCATTGACGAGCTCCAACTGCTGCTGTAACTGTGCAATCTTCTTCTTTTCTTCTGCAACCTCCTCCAGCAATTTTTCTTTCTGCTTCTCCAAAGCCAGACGCTTCTTACGGTGCTTCTTCTCCCTCTTTGCAACCTCATAACAAGCCATGTCCGACTCAGATGCACTCAATCTTGAAGCTTCCATCTCTGCTCTGATTTCTGCGTTATCAGCTTCAAGCCGTCTGACAGCTGCATTTGCATGATCAACCTGACCGCTCGCCTTCCTCAGAGCATTCTCCATTTCAGAAAGCCTCTTCATGGTTGTATCCTCAAGTGCCTGCTTACCCTTTTTCAGCCTGAGAGTCTCCTCCCTCTCCATCCTCAATTGCTTCAGTTCCTTCAGATCATTACTTAGCTTTCTAGCTGCTTGCATAGCTTTTTGAAATGCCCACTCCTTTCGTTCCTCCAATTGCAGCTCAAGCTCTGCAATCTGATTATCCAAATTCAAACTCATATCATTCTTTTGACCAACAGTCCCGACTGACTTCTCGCCAATAGTCATGTTTCCCAAGCCACCTATTATGGTGCTCAACACCTCTGAGTTCTGTGAAGCTATTTTCCCCCGATGCTTTTCCTTAGAACCCGCTGCAACTCCAAGGTACGGGTCATTGGTCGGCGATGAACTTGAGCAAGCTTGCGACAATGCTCGCAACTGTCCTGCTGCTTTGGAGCTTGCCCGAAACCCCGCCGCGAAAATAGCCACATTCCTTTTTAATTGAGCTTCCAACTGTGGTGGCAGATTGAATCTCTTCACAAAATCAAAATCACCCACCAGGGCAGGCGAAAGACTCAGTGATGCAGGATCATATGCCAACCCACTCGCAGGTACTTCAGCTCCTTCATAACTCCAATTCCCATGAATCTCACAAGGCCCAGGTGGCACATGCGTGTCCACAGCTCCCCCATTGCCACCATTATCAGAGGGCATGACAGGGATTTGCACAGTACTCGCGCGGCCCACATGGAGATCAGTCATGAGGAGACACCACATGGCATCTCCTCTACTAAAGTCGGGCCGGAGCTGCTGAACCAGGCGGATCATTCCCTCCATTGAATACAACACCAGATCCCTCAGATTAGAAAAACCCGATTCGGGTTTACCACCACTGCTGTTCCCATCATCATCATCATTGTCATCATCTTCATCATCAGATCCAGTCTTATGAATATATGCCATGGCATTATGCAATATATTGGTCATCACATCCATGCTACCATAACAATGTCCATTCCATAGAATGGATTTCAAAGCAATATCCTCATCATATCCAAGGGTTAGGATCTTAGATATTGCTTCATTGTATAAGCAACCTAGTTTTCTGTATAGATAGCCTTCTAATTGTTCCTCTGTACAGTACCCACAACTAGTATCTTCAAAATTAGAGTTACTGCTAGGATTTGCCAATCCCACCCCACTATTGATGGATTCCAAAGGATCAGAGGCTCTCAGAGATGATCCAACAATTGGGGTTGTGGGGTTGGAGGGATTTCTGTTTTCAGGCCTCATCGGCGTCGATTTGAATTTTCTATGATTGTTTTTGTTTGAACTTTCAGGAATCGAACCCATTTGTGAAATACAGAAAGAATTATAGTATTTTTAATGGCAAATGAGAGAAACAAGATATTTGAAATGAAGAATCAAATAAACAACTCAGGAAGAAAGATTTTTGTTGAGACGAATGAAACCAACAACCCCAAAAACGCAAAATCAATTCTTGAGATTGCTGTAACAGAAGCTTACCATTGATTGATCAAATCTTACTGGATTACGTATTGAAACAGACCAAATCGAATTGAGGCAGAGATTTTATTTTTTTTTGGGGTGAGAGGATACAGACAAGGAGAGAAAGAGATTTTGATTTCTTCATCTGGGACAGGAGAGAGTGACAATGAAGAGTGTATAAATGGAAAAGAGCATGAACCCTAAGTTTTCCAAAAAAGGAAAGTTTCCATTAAAAACCAGTTCATTTGACAATTACAAGGAGGGCCTACATTTTGACCATTTACATAATGCCCCTCAGGCCTCATTGATGTACATATATTTTTTTCCCCAACTTATCTACTTCATTTGTAAAATCAGTGTAAAAAATATTGTTTAGGGGGGTCTTACATACAAATTTCAATCTTGAGGTTTTTTCACGATATTATTGGGAAGGTGTCGTAGAAGATAAATTAATGTTAAATACTTAAAAATTAAATAAATATGTTTTGTTGTTAAAATTATTTTTTGAGGATTTTAGGGGTAAAAGCCCCATAGGACCCCATACCATTGATAAGGTCCCAGTAGCACAGTATAGACGTAGGGGGGTTCCTCTAGATGCATTTTTGGTTTTTTGTTTTGTTTTGTTTTTTGTTTTTTGTTTTTTGTTTTTTTTTTTTTTTCATTTAGCTATATGGTCGATATCGACCATTCTGTGGTGGTTGCTCTCAGTTTGCATATCCAAATAGAAAGTGGGTTTCTCTCTTGGTTGCTGGTATTGTGCCATAGAGGTGGATGCGATGGATGGGGCTAGGGGAGGCAAGGAGAAGGAGGATATGAAGAAATGGAGGGCGGCGAGCCTGGGGTCGGTTTCGTCGGAGGAGGAGGGAGGATCGCAATGGAGGGAGAGGAGGGAGAAGAGGAGAGGGGAGACGGAGGCGAGGTTGTAAGAGGAGACGACGAAGAGTGCCTGGGCTTGGAGGTGTTGGGGGAGGGAGGATATGGGGTCAGGGACTTGTAAACCCAAGGAGAGTGAGAGGAGGTAGGGCCGGAGGATCGGCAAGTGGACTTGTAGATTCAACGTTAATGTCTTTTCTTTCTTTCTTTTTTCGCGATATGATGGTTGATATCGACCATTATGTTAGTCGGATTTTCTTCAACTAACTATCTTATTTACTGAACACAACAGCATGGTCGATACATTGTCATTTCTTCAAGGACGAGGAAGCAAAGAATTCAAACCTATACATCTTATGCAGCAGAAGATAAGGAAGTTTTCAAATGCAGAGTAGTTACATATAGTTATATGAGTTGTCATATAAGATAAAAGATTAGATTGCAGAGCAGTTTTATTGTTGCACGAAAAGATAAAATATTTGGAGTGAGATAAAAAGGGAGGAGTTGGGGAGTGGAGAGAGAAAATGAAAGATTAAAAAAAAAAATAGCGTAACTGGTGGTCAAAATTATAACGGCCGGTCAAAATTGAAGCCGAACTCCCTGGCTTTAATATATTATAATATGATCTTTAAGAGGATTAGGAGTTCTTAATTAGCTAATGGATGGGGGTTTTCTAAGGCCCTGTTTCTTTTGTAGAATTTCTGCCAAGAATTCACCATGTCCAGGAATTCCTGGACATGATGTGACATGTTGTCCCCTGGAATTTCTGAATTCCATGTTTCTTCAATAGCATTTCTGGATTCTAGCCACTTGAAAGTTCTCTTTTGACCCTTGGGAATCCATGAATTTCACTGCCTTTGCATTTTTATGGAATTCCTGGATGCTCAAGCCTAAGGGGAATTCAGGAATTCCACTATGTCTGAGAATTTAAGAATTCCCCAAACATGAAATCCAGGAATTCCAGTAAAGAAATAGGCCCTAAAGGATTGACTACATGATGGGGATGGAACTTTAAGAAAACCTATATAAAGGGTTTTAAGTTCTAAATTGTAAGGACTAGATTCTTTACTTTAAAATTGGTGATTGGTGATTATCCAGTCAAAAGTAGCCCTATAATCAAGGGATTGACAGTTATTAAGCATCATTCGTGGAGACATGTATGAATTTTCATTCAATATTATGGTTATGTTGTTCATATCCATCCTAGTTTCTGTAGACCTGATTGAGATAATATTGATTATAGATCAATATGTGAGAGGCCTTTTAAGAGCACCAATTTTGCCCTTCCATAGTTCTGAGATCAAGCCCAAAAACAAACTTCAGCCTAGAACTTCATAGAAAAACCTTTTATTCTGGTCCAGCAATGACTTAGCTTCTTGCTCAAAACCAGTCACCATTCCAGCATAAAAGAACTTCATGCACATAAAACCAGTGGCAGTTTTAGTACAAAAATGTATGCCCAGAATCAATTTCAAGTCTTAGGGTACTTAGAACAGTTCATTTTAGGGCCAGAATTTGATTATTTTTGGGCCCAAAAGTCGAACATTGTGTCATCCTAATGGGGTCTAGATGATCAATATGTTTATGGGCTTCAAATAAACACCAGACATAGTACAATACACAAATAATTTGAATGAATGATGCTACAATGCAACTCAGAAAAGTTTAACATGTGTGTATAGGTCCGAAGTTTACTTGGTTATATATATTAGTTAATGAAATTTAGCCGAAAAGTTTGCCACATAGGGCCCAAACTGTTGAATTTGTACATGCCATTAAAGTTTTTTCGGGGAACTGTGAGCTCAAAGGGCATTTTTTTTTATGCTGATAATCGAGATAACCTTCGATTGAGGAGTTTTATAAGATTTTCATGAAATTAAGTGGTGTGATTTTAATTGTCAAAATACAGTAGTTGATTTGTGAAAAAAAAAAAAAAAAAACTAAAAGCTAGCAGTTCTAATATTTTCATTCAATAATAAAAAAGAAAAACGTAACTCAACCAACTTTTACTATCGGTCCAAGCCTGAATAAAGGAGGAGGGTTGCGTTAGGTATGTTGATAGCCAACATAAAATTTTGTCACAACCCAAACATTAATCATGAGATAATAGCATTCCAATATCATGCTAGGGCATTCCCCACTTTAAAGCGACACACTATAGCGTTGCCTAGTTGTAGTGGAAATTGGGCAAGGGTTACTGCACAATTCTGGATGAGTACGGCTAAAGAAGTTAGTGAAGAAGAGGAAGATTTGACTTGCTACTTAGAATATAGGAACCTTAATAGGTAAGAACATGGAGTTGGTCGGGATAATGAAAAGAAGAAGATTTAGGGGGCATTTGATAACTCAAAAAATGAGCCCTTATTTTATGATTTAGAGCTTATTTGGATATTAGAGCATTTGGTAAACCTCTAATTATATTTTCTGATTTTAGAGCTTCTTTGCAAAATGGAGCTTTTGCCTCTAAAAATAATAAGCTAAGCAGGCAGCCTAGGTTTTTAGGGCTTTTTCCTAGCTTAAGTGAACGGAGGTGGGCAATGCAAATTTATGTATTAAGAGCAATGAAAAGTAAAAGCTTATATCATGTCAAATGTTTTAAGAGTAGTGACAAAAAGGTTCTAGCAAAGGACAATAATATCAAAGAAAGGTGGAAGGAATATTTTAGTAAACTCTTAAGTGAAGACTATATAGGAGAAATAAAAATAAAATAGAATACTTTGTTCGCAAAATATACGTTTTGCGTAAAATTTTGGTGGCAAAAGTGAGGAAAGCGTTGAAACAAATGAGGAATGGAAAGGTTACATGTCCAGATGACATTCCGATAGAGACTTGAAAATGCTTAAGAGAAGTGAGGCAGATTTGATTGACTAGACTCTTTAATAAGATATTAATGACAAATAACATTTCAGATGAATAAAAAATAAGTATTGTAGTATATTTATATAAGAACAATGAAGATATACAAAACTAGATTAGAATTTCATTATGGAATTGAGGAAAATTAGATTAGAATTTCATTATTTCTAACAAAAAAGGAAAAAAAAAACATAGCACTATATCGTAAAAAAGTGGCACTTGAGATGGAGCTATGAGGAATCTAAAGGGCTTGTTTGTTTGTATTATAATACATATGAATTGAATACATGAGATTTATATCGTAAGCAATTAAGAACAAAGTTCAAAGGTGGGCTTTTATAAATAAGCATCAAATAATCTTTACTTTTAGGAAAATAGAATCAAGACAAAATGGAAAATGAATAAACCCGTCATCACCTTCGGAGTTCATTTTGTATCATCCGTTGATTCTATTCTCCCAAATGGAAAGGTTATTTGATACTCATTTTTGAAAGTTCACATTTGATCTTTTTTTTAACCACTAATGGTATGAATTCTATGTATTAATCAATTCATATATATTTTAATGCAATAAAAAAAACCCGTAAATGTTTCAAAGATATATGCCTTAATAAATATTTTAGTGGCAAGGTGCTTTTTAGATCAAGCTGTCGAGACCTTACAAAGGATGAAGAGCTAGTGATTAACCCTATTATATATTGTTACTTTCGAATGGAATATCAACATAAATGGATGGTCAATGATGGTTTCACACAAACGAACATCCAACACCAACATAGAGAAAAGAACAATTTTCCTCCATTCAATTAATGAGCATGAGGGGTGGAAACGCTCACTTATATAGCACTTGAAGGACAAAATCAAACATGATGTGGCTTATCATTTCACTCCTTAATCTGAGATGTCTAACCTAAGATAACCTCTCAGTATCCTTAAATCAAGCAACAACTATCTAGAGTCTGGTTTATCTGAAGATTGCAAATGCAAAAAGAGAGTATCTGCTAATTTGTTTTAAATGGGCATATGGGTCTGCTGCACACTAACTGGGCTTGGACCTCCTGCAACTGTTGGGTGCACGCGGTGGGCATTCAGCTGGTCCATGGTCTTAGCTCAATAGGCGTTGGGTTGGGCTATGGAATTTTGGCCCACAGGTAGGTGTGCAGCCTGCATCAGTTAAGGGGTGAAAGTGGGCCGAGCCGTCCACGGGCCGCCCGCGGACGGCCTGTTATAGGCTCGGCCCGAGCTCGGCTCAAAAGACAAAAGAGCCGAGCTAGGGGCCTAATAGGAGGCCCGTTTTCTTAAAAGGACCGAGCTCGGGCTTGATGGAGCCCGGCTCGTAAGTCCTAGGTCCTACATATATTAATACATATTATATATATATATATGTACAGTATACAATATATAATACATATATGATATACCATAATCCATAAATCCTAAACCTTAGTTTTAACCCAATATAAATAATCCCTAAACCCTAAACACTAAACCTTAAGCACTAAATAATCCATAAACCCTAAACCTAAGCACTAAACCTTAAACCCTAATTTTAATCCAATATAAATAATCCTTAAACCCAAAACACTAAATAATCCATGAACCCTAAACCCTAAATCTAAGCACCAAATAATCCATAAACCCTAAACCCCAAACCTTTATTTTTATGATGCTAGCCGAATACTTTATTTTATTCTATGATGCTATTGAAGTTTAATTTGATTTGTATTATTGTTGGAGTTTGATAATGCTCATCTACATTAACATTGAACCATTATGGAGTATTGGAACTAGGCTCCCTTTGCTTTTATGGAGCCTTTCTTATTTTAATTAATTTTATTGCTGCAATCCAAATTATGGGAATGTGAATATGGGATGAATGCATTTGACCATTTTTTGTTCTGGTTTGTATATGCAGATTTCTTTAAATTCCGACAGGATTTTTTTTCCTGAAAATAATTTCTTTCAGCCAATGCTATATCATTATAAAACAGGCCGGGCTCACGAGCCGTGCCTAGGGCCTCAATCGAGCCGGGCTCAAAGGGCCAGCCCTAGGGTCTCATAACTTAATAAGAGTCGAGCCCGAGCTATGGTTTTTGAGGCCCTCTCGAGCTCGGGCCGAGCTAGGGCCTATTGAAAAATACTAGGGCCGAGCCTAGGGCCTCTCAAAGCCCGGCTCGGCCCGGCCCACTTTCATCCCTATGCATCACCTCCCAATAATCATCACCATCGCCTCTGCAACCATGTAGAAAGGACTTTTCCCCATATTAAAAAATTAATTCAAATTTTCCTATTTCTACACTGAAAAGAGCTACACCAAACCATAGAATACTTAAGTTCAAAACCATGGATTTCATAACCAAGTACCCGGCCGGATACCTAATGCCATGATTGTATATTCTACGCATTTATATTTAATTAACATTAGCAATTGCATTGTATTAAAGTTACATGTTTTTGGGTCTCGATTCAAGTTTGGTCCCACCTTAAGTGTTTAATTTTCAAAATTAGGTATAAAAACAGGTGTTGTATTCTGGACTTGCATCAAGTTAGATAGGTGTCTCTTTCAGCAACTTGGTTTAGATCAACCCGATCCAAATTGGCTCAGAATGCATTTTATTGTGAGCTCACAGTATGCATTCGAATCAATGGTTTGGATTACCTGAAATGTGTTCTATACTTCTATTGATGTTGTTTCCAATCAAAGGTGGATCTTACATGATGGTACATTGGACCACCTTAAACTGACCCTTATTAACAGTTCGGATGGGTTTACTGTGCCCAATCCTCTAGGGGATGAAAAGTCAATTGTTGAGCAGGTGGCGGACCTACAATTTTCATTTGAAGGGCATGGATCCAAACAGACGATTGGATTTTGTGAACAAATTAACCTAGGATTTTCATATGAGTCTCGCGGGCGGACAGACGATTTTTGTGTGAATTCTCAAAACCAAGCCAGAATTTCAATTGTGTATTTAGAAGCCTACCGAGGTCCAACGGGTGTGACTGCCCTTGGATCTGCCTCCGCCTCTGCGAGCAGGAGTTTGAGTTTATAATTCAAGACTGATGGTGCATTTGTGTGAGGAGAGAATTCCGCAATAAAGCGGACAATTGTTTTTATATTTTATGTAGTTCACTTATCAGTTGTTTCATTCGATATATGTCCTTCCAGAGGAACGAAAAATGAATTGGGTTCCCTCAATATAAACAGAAATGCACATAGTTTAAAATCCTCTCCTTACACAAACAGGTGCGAGACTCAACTCAAGTCATTTTTTCATGTTGCAAAGACACATGGGCTCTAGTTTGACTCATAACAAAGCTGCAAATCTAGGTGATGGCGAGCACCCAATCACCTGTAAACTAAAAAAAAAGGCTCAACCCTGTTTCTAAAGCTGTAGCAACTATAGTCTCCCAATAAGTAGCAAGAAGATAGAATTATCTATTCATTCATACCTGGGGTGACACCCTTAGTTTACCTTGACGTTCCTGGCAATCAATCCCTTTATCTTCTTATTTATAGATAGATTATGCCCCTCTCATAGGACCTACTTGAAATGCATTCAGTTTTATCATAGTTCTCAATTTGAAGATTCAAAATTTACGAATCTTCTAAATTCGATTATTCATGTGATAGGATCCAATGGCAGTTGATAATCAGATCATTGTTGAATTAGAATGAGTCCCACTTCTTTAGAGTAGATGTCAGTAAACTGCTTGAATTGGTCAAAATAAAGCGTGGGAATAAGGGCTTAAATTAAATGGACTAATGAGAGAAATACTTCATCAAATGAATTCACTGTCCTTATCATCAATAGATTAGAAGAGTAGAAAGAGAAGCCTTTTCAGTTCTATTAGTGGAAAAAGACTTTTTCCACTGTATACACATACAAGCAATTCATTCAAAATGAGAAAGCTTCAATCAAGCCATCAATTTGATTGATGGCCATTTCCTCAAATCCCATTGTAATTTTAAAAGTTGGAATACTTGTAATGTGCCCTTTGAGTCATGTTCCCTTATCCTCCACTCATTTTTTCTTTTACATTAGACCCACATGCACATGTAATTACTCTCACTAAACAAAACCAGTTGACTATTCATTCATACATTGGGATGACGCTATACACCGTCACTTCCCTTTTAATCAATCTCAATCTCAGTATCCCTTGACCAGCAACTCTTAAAATACACATTTCCATCCATTGGTACATATATACTCAACCCTCCCTCGTAATCCTCTATGTATTTGATCATCAAATCATAACACACTAATTAAATTTTATTACCTCCTTGATGTGACCAATGAAATTGCAAACTCTAAGATATCCCTATTGGTTAATTGATCATGTACGGGCCCACAAGATCAAAACCAGGAAATTTCCCTTGGGGGCTTCATCGATGAGCCATAGGCGACCATCTGGCCGATCACTTATTGGTCCATGTATTATATATGATTATCATATATTGTAATTGATTTTCTAAGTTAATCCAAGTTGTAAAAGGACGATCAATCCTCCTTGTAATAACAATACTACTAATAATAAGAAAAGGTCATTGGCAGCTCAACAGCCAACAATCTCTGTCAATAACTAACACATAAGACCTCCCCTACTGGTAGATTTGAGAAGGATCAGTTGACAAACACAATGAAGTACTTAGATTTGAAAATATCCAAGCATACCCTTGCGTATATGTATTATTGACAGTTTGACATGTATAAATAAACAAAGAAAATTGCCAATCTCCGAAAGTCAAATGGACGGTCAGAACCTTCCTGATTCAAAGGAGATGAGTTGTTGGACCCAGAGCTAGTTTACTACCATTAGAGTTAGCCATCCTATGCTCCTGAGACTCCTAATTTTTTGATCGATTGGGACTGATCAACTTATATTTCACCTCCTCACTCGATCAGAGTGACACCCCGAAGTTTCACATCGACTATAGAGAGAACAGTGAATGGAATTATATATAGAGCTTACATCCTTACCTTGCGTTAGGCCTTTAGATGGGTTGAGGACTATCAAAAACAAAACCGCGAGGCCTGTGTGGGTCCCCTGTCGTGGTCTGGTGGAAGTGGGTGGGTTTCCATGTGGGCCCGCTTGTGTTTATATGTGGGTGGACCCCATTCACAAAGAGACACCTCTTGCAACTAATCTCATGGTGATATAATTGAGAGAGTTTGATCCAACCTATTATTCTACACCCAAGGTGTGGGTGTCCGTCTCATCATTATACATTATTATACGTGACTGATCTCCCTAATACTGTCACATATTTTCACACCTGTAATTAGGTCACAATGAAGAATAGAGGACTACTTCATAATCATAGAAAGCTGTGTAAGTTTCCAAAGCTTGCTTGTGGGGTACCATAACATGTTGTAGATATGTGGACACACAGCTTGCAAAGGCATCTTTCTCAGTTCTGACTTTGATTATCTCCACTTCTTCTTCCTTCTCTATATAGCTAACCATCTTTGCTTTCTTCCTTTGCTATACTCAAGAAATAAGAGGAGATCTCATCAAGGAAATGGAATTTCCTCTCCACTTCAGGTGCCCCATTTCAATGGAGCTCATGCAGGATCCAGTGACAATCTCTACAGGGGTGACTTATGAACGGAAAAGCATAGAAAAATGGTTCAACACATACAAGAAGAAGACATGCCCCGCGACAATGCAGCTTCTGGAGGGCTTGGATCTCACCCCAAATCACACGCTTAAGCGCCTCATACTCTCATGGCAAGAACGAAACACGGCGTCCTCATCCTCATCATCGGAGGGAATCGAGCACGATGAAGTGGCCTTGCTGTTGAGGACCATTGAGTCTACACCATTCAAGGTCAGCTCCCTTAAGAAACTCCGATCAATGATCGAAAAGGATGATGAAATTAAAGGTGATCTTGTGAAGTTTGGAGGCACAGAAGTGTTGGGCCACATAATTTTCCAAGTTCTTGCGGAGAACTCAGACTTTGTTACATTCCGCGCGTGTGAAGAGGCCATGGGGGTCCTCTACCACCTCCAATTATCCGATGACGAGGTGTTGATCCAATTGCTATTGGAGCCTGATTGCATCAAATCCATGGTACTTATGCTTCAGAGGGGAAGTGCAGAAGCCCGACTGCACACCGTTGCCATATTGCGAAGGATGGCTAAGATCGACTGTGGTTGGGGTCAGGTTGTAAGTGATCTTGACATGGATATCTTTAAATCCCTGTTAGAGCTGTTATCAGATGAAATTAACACCAAGGCAAGTTCATGTGCATTGGATGTCCTAATAGAAATCTTGGGCAAAGGTAAAAATAGATTGAAGGCAATTGAGGCTGGTGCAGTTTGCGTCTTGATCGAACTTCTTCCTGATGCAGGCCGGTCTAAATGTGAGAAGATGCTGTTCCTGCTCAAAATGCTTTGTGAATGTGCTGAAGGAAGATCAGCATTTGTAGATCATGGCCTAGCGATATCCGTTGTGACGAAGAAGATATTGCGCTTGTCAGAATTAGGGACCAAGTTGGGGGTGAAGATCTTATGGTTGCTATGCACTTTTCTTCCCACAGAGAGGATTTTGGAGGACATGTTGGTGCTGGGAGCAGTTAAGAAGCTTCTGGGGCTCTTGCATATTGACGGTAGATCTTCGACCAAGGACAAGGCGATGAAGATCATCAAGTTGCATGGGAATTCATGGAGGCAGTATCCATGTTTTCCCTTTGATTTGAGGGATTATTTGAAATTAGTGCAAGGTTCTTGATAGAAAATGAAGAACAGAAAAAAAAAAAAAAAAAAAAACAGTATTGTGTTGTACTAGTTAACATATCTATAGAACCGTACATTCTAAGAAAGATTTTGTGTTACTGCTTGGCTTGTTTTATGCTACTACTTTTCTGTATGGGAGTAAGAAATCCTCTGTAATTTCATTTTCATTTTATTCGTAAGGACTGATTCACCACCTGTAGTATTTTGTTAATTATTGTAATATCTCCATGGGAGGTCAAGGTTCTATCTACATCCACTACTTCATATTCTTAACCACACTCACCACATTATCCTTCACCCCTCACTTGTTGCCCTGTTCGTTTGCATAAAATACGTAGAAATTCATGGTGAAATGGGCTCCATCGAAGGTTTATTAAAGAGGTGAGCATTGTAGGATATAAGGCACTCAATCACTTTCCTAGGACTTGAATTACTAGGGTGTTGGTTGAATGTTCATTTCTTAACTTCATTCATTTCTCATTAGAGGGGGGACCATGAATTGTCATATTTGAAAACCCATATTTGTTTCTTTAATCTTAACTATGTTTAAATATAAGAATCTTACATTTTTATATATTCAATTACATGAAACAAACATGCCTGGAGTTCATTTGCAAACAAACAGCCATTAAGGCCCTTTTGTCTACTTTTTTTTTCTTTTTTGGGTAGAGAGAGAGAGAGAGAGAGAGGGAGAGAGAGAGAGAGAGGCCCTTTTGCCTACTTGGAAATGTATTTCCCATGACTTCACCTAGGATTTCATACTCCTTAGATTTTGTACATGAGGCCGCAAGTATGAAGCATCAATCTCGGAATTGAACTGTTAGACACAGGCAGTTGGATGTTGAAATCTGAAAGCTGGAAACTGGCCCGACTCTCCTGTTTGTATGACTTTACCTCTTTTTCCCTTCTTCCTCTCAGACCGTTTATATGACTTTTGGCCTCGGACATTAAAACTGACTCTTCAATAGATCTAGGGATTGAGACAGTTCAGTATAAATCAGTTGGACTGTCTGATTCAACCATGATGTGAAACTATCATCTGTTGCCCAGGCATACTAATAGCCCCCATTCAAGGCAGTAACATCGCAGACTTTGATAGGTCCACTCATGGTCACCATGGAATAAACCCTCGGAGGATCCAGACTCCCAAACTACACATCTTCTTCATCGCAACAAGCCCTGTTTTTATCTCCTCCAATCATTTCTTTCTTAGGGCCTGCCGGGGTATGCTTGGCCAATGAGGCGGAATTATGGGCAGTTTGAACCGATCTTAGGGAAGCTCTCCGTCTGAATCTCCCAAACCTTATTGTGGAAGGGGACTCATTTTGTGCAATCCAATGGGCCAAAGCTTCTGCTAAAGACCTTGGAAGTTGGCAGGTGTGGTGGATGAGATCTTGGATCTTTCTAGAAGCCTCCAAGTTACTTTTTCCCACATTCATTGTAGTGCTAATTCAGAAGTCGATTGTCTTGCTAAGGAAGGCGCCTCTGTTCCTATTCTAACTGTTAACTTGTACCCCTTGTAGGTTCTTTCTTGTTTTTCTTTGCGCTAGGGCTTGGCTTCATGCCCTTTTGTTACGGTATTCCTCTCCTATACTATATACCTCCCCGCAGTAACATCGCGGACTTCGATAGGTCCACTCACGGTCACTATGGGATAAACCCTCGAAGGATCCAGACTCCCAAACTACACATCTTCTTCATCGCAACAAGTCCTGTTTTTTTCTCCTCCACTTCCTTCTCACTAGAATACTTGTAACTTCAGTATTGACTAATAAAGCAGCAATTGGCAGTTACAAGCCTCTGCCACGGATTTTTAAGCAGGACCCACCTGACTGGGGCGAGTAAGGTAAGATGGATTAGCTATCTTCCGCAATTACATTTATTAGATGTTGCTAGCCCTCTGATCTAAATTAAGAGGTGATGTATGCCATCCCATCCATTAATCAGGTGGCCAACAACAACAAATGGAGCCAATTCTCCTTAATATTACTTTGGGTGGTTTAATTTGACTAATCTAAGAAGTACTTTTCATCAATGGGCCCTGCCGGCAATGCCACAAGGACTGTTTTTGACACATGGCTTTAACTAAATCATAAGGTAGTAAGTATAAACTTGGGATACCTTAATCTCTTTGGTGCAACTAATTGCCTTAAAATATTAAGAGAGACTTAAATATAGAACTCATTTTACATGAATCCGTGCACAAGAGAGACAAGAAGGGTTTGTTGCAGCTTGCAAACCTACTATTCCTTTGCTCTTTGCTTTGTTTTTTTTTTTTTTGGGTAGAAACATCTGCTTAATGTTTACTATTCCTTTGCTCTTATAGTTTCTTATAAGGAAAATAAAATCTTGTATTGATTGTAATGTGATGATGCATGGAGTATAGATGTTAGATAGGTGGGTTGGCATGGAAAAGACCTAATCTAACATTATTTTTGGTTAATCTCATCTACCTTCCTAAGTCATCGTATTTAATACATCTTTTTTTTCTTCTTATAGTGCTATTAGCTAATACCTCTCTTTCAACTAGGACTCGAGCCTTGCAACCCTATTTCACCTTGGAGAACTTTGGGGTATGTTACCAGTTTGATCATTGGGATATAAGTATTAGTGTTGAGTTTTGATGAGAACTAACTCCGTTCATTATCATAATTGTCAAAGTCGTGTCAATGGAATGAAAGAGAACTCTTTACCCATCATACAAAATAGGAGCACATGTCCTTGTTGTGAATCCTATAATGGACTATCCGTCTCTCTATTTGTGAGGAATTCTTGCTTTGGAAATAATTAGGGTCTTTTGCCATACAAGATATAAAAGATCATGAAATTCCCAAAATGGTATTGGCCAAAACTATATCCCAAATGTGGATACGATACATGGGACTCCAAATTCTTTTTCCAATTCTACCTATTTTGTGCGATATCCCACAAACTCTTCGATCTCCCTCATATATTTCCCTCCGTTCCCATCTCCTAAAGCACTAAACCTCCCTTTTTTTTTTCTAGCGACCTTCCCATTCCTACTACTTTCTCAATTGTTAAAAAAGGTTCCCAAAAAAGAGTAGTCTTTCGTTCTCTTCATCTAAAGATGATTCATGAGAAGTAGTTCCCAAAAAGCGTACATAAACTACAAAATTTTACAAGTATTGATATTGTGGATCCATTCGTTGTCCTCGGAGTAAAGTTATCACAGCAGGACAATGACCAAATGGAAAAGAAAATTGAAGAAGAGTTGTGGAGAAACCCTGAGATACTTTTGGATAAATGGAAAATCAACGGAAAAACCCTATTGAAAACATTTTTTAACGATGGAGAGTGTAGTAGGAACGGAGAAAGTCGTGGGAAGAAATGGAGGTTTAGTACTTTAGGATATGGGAATGGAAGAAAATATAAGAGGAAAATCGATTATTTTCACTTTCAATTTATGCGATGTCGCACAGACTTGGTAGAATTGGAAAAAGAATCTGGAGCCCCATGTTCAATAACCACATTTGGAATATAATTTTGGTCAACACCATTTTGAAGAACTCATGGTCTTTTATACCCTGTATGGTAAAAATCAAAGTTTTTTTTTTTTTAAATAGCATGTCTACACATTCGCTGCCCAAGCTTTTGATATTTCTTATTTAGTTTGCAAACTCTTCAAATATTAGCTTATAGAAATTTTCAAATTCTACTATGACAACCTTCAAAATGCATGGGGACCTTCGGATTTGTGATTTTAACTACAGGAATGCATTTGAAATTCTCATATCTGTCCAAGACATGAATGTTAGATGTAAGTGGTCTAGATGACCATACGTACGTCGACTAATAATGATAGAGCCCTACATTGAATCAATTGATTTTGGTCCACATGAACACACATCTAATAATTATAGGGCCCCGCATTTAATCAATTGATTTTAATAAGCTTTCCCGTTTAGTTTTGATTTGAATAAATCTGTTTGGATTCATTTTAGAAAAACAAATCCATTAGAACTATTGTTTGACTAATTGATGAGGGAATTAAGAAAAAAGACATCAAATAAGATATCTTTCAGGAGAAAAAAATCTCTTTATGGTCATTTATAAAAGTTGTTTACTAGTCATTTCTCTTTACTTACCTTATATTGCATAGTACCCATTAACTCTCACCCACATATTAGAGTGAGTGGAAAGGGATATTTGATAAAAACCCTCTTTGATCAAGATCGTTGATTCTCTGGCCAGACAGTCTAAAGATCATATCCAAATCGCTCATCTTAATTCAATTCTTAGATATCCTCTAACCAAACAAGCAATATGTGCCTTCTTTTCTTTTCTCATGCCCAATAAAATGAATTCATTTCTTATTTTGTGTTTTGTGCTATGATGTATGAGATTAGGAATATTATACGGGCGAATGTGGATTCGCTGAAATTAGGGTTGCAAACGGGTATCCGATTCTCCGATTACTTGAAAGTTCCGATCTTCAAAAAATTTGGTCTTGAAACCTATTTTAGGTTCCGATTCATAAACGAGTCCGGGTCTGGAACCCAATTTAGTTTCGAATTGATAACGGGTCCGGTTTCGGGTCCATATAAGTTCCGACCTGGGACCTAGCAAATGAGTATTTGATATTGTAAACTGTACTTTAAAATTAACTCTTTTTTTTTTTTTACCTTTTTATGTATAATATTGGAGTTAGTAGACTTGATGCACTGCGACAAGTTGAATGATATGCTTACTTTAATAAAAAAAAATAAAGAGAAATAAGAACCGATTTTAAAACTAAATTTCAGTCCTCTAGGTGGACCTAGTTCCGGAACCGGGTCTAGAACCAACAAAATAGGTTTCGAGTCCAAATCAGACCTGGAGCCGTTCTTTAGAAACGGGTCCGGGTCCGGGTCCGGGTCCAATATGGTCTGACCTGAACCGTTCTGTTTGCAACCCTAGCTGAAATAATGTTTCCCTGTTGTTAGATGTATTATTCAATTGGATGGCTGATATGGTTGTTGAAACGGAAAAATCTTTTGAGCTATATGACCCATCCAAGATAGAGGATGCCGATCTTGCATCATGGCTAGCTTTTAATCTAAACCCAATTCGGGTGGACTGATTTGCTGCTAGTACTGTTTAATGTTTTTATTAAAAGACTAATAGAACACCTTTTAGTCAAAGCAGCAGTCTTTTATAATCTACATATCCAAAACCATGAGCCAGTTCCTTCAACCCAATCGATTAACATGCTTAAGGTTCATCTGTATGTGGTGAATTAATACAAGTGCATATTTCTTCATCTCTTTTCCTCACACTAAGCCCCGGTTTGGCATGTCTTTTTTTTTTGCCTCTAAACCTCTATTTCTCTAAAGTGGGTGGAGGTGGAATATATATGATGATTGTGGTTATTGTTGTTGTAATTAAGAAGCAGAAGATGTTGTTAATTAGAAGCAATCATAAAAACCTTTTCAAAAGTGGGTTTCATATTCCACAACTGCATAGGAATTTCTAATTGGAAGGGTCAGTAACTGCCTCCTCTATGCTGGGTTGGATTTGGGAGTAGAATTCAAGCCCTTTTATTGGGGGTGGGCCTGAACTGATATTTGGAAAGGCAGTAAGCTTGACTCATTGCAATGAGTCTTCAGAAAGGTGTGCTATGCCTTTTCTTGATTCAACTTAAACCTTTGAAGGTAACAATTAGGGTGGTCAAGGGCCAGGGCAACCGAGGTCAGACCTAGGCCCTAGCCTACCTTTGGGCCGTGAGTTTTAGTACGTATTCGGTCCGGGCACAGATCTAACTTCTTGGCCCAATTAATATTTGGGTCATGGTTTGGATGAAGTGATAAAAAGAACAAGAACAATCCCAGCCCAGCCCAAAAAGTAATGCATCTAGTTCAGTGACTAATTTTCTCAGACAAGTCATAGAAATCCCAAACAAGAGTTGGATTAAATGGGTGGGCTTGGGCTTGATATATTTAACGCAAGTTGGGCTCGAGCATTACATTTAAGGCTCATGTCGAGCTTGAGCTGGATGTGAGCCGTGTTTCTAGAGTCGGGCTGGGTCTTGATATGTCTTAGCCCCGCCCGGTCCATGAACACCAGTGAGAAGGCACACTTGTCTAAAGGGGCCTCAATATTCAGGCAAGGACCACACAAAGGAGTAGATACACTTGTCTGAAGGGGTCTCAAAACTAAAGCAAGGACTGCACAAAAGAGATCGAAAGTGCATACATTGGAACTCAAGCGTATATAAGAGCCAGTGACGGATCCAGGGATTTCTCCCAGAGGGAGCAGAGAAGAATTAAATTAAACATTTGATAAATAAGGATTTTATAAAAAAAAATTTAACAAGTTTATATTAAAATAGCTTGATAGCTCTATAGTTTCAATCCAATCTAATCAAAATCAATATTTTTAGCAAAATTTTAAATAACATGGTATCAAGAAAATTCTCACAACATAAAATAAAGAAAAAATAAATAACATAAAAAAGTAACTGTATTTAACAAAAATACATGTGACATGAAAAGAATTTAACATATGCATTTAAATATATTCATTAAAGAGGCATTCATTGAAATCAAACAAAAAATTAAAAAAAGATAATAAAGAAACAAAAGGCCAGTGGGTTTTTCGAATTACTAGCATAGCTGTATTTGAAAGTCAATGCAAAAGAGTTAAGTGTTGGAGAATGAAGAAGAAGTCACAATAGGAAATGAACGTGCAAAATGAAAAAAGATTAAGTATTTGTATTTGGAAATCAAAAGAGAAATAAGGCAAAAAAGAAAAGTGGAGAAAAATGAGATAAATCTGTCGTATAAGGATAGCCAATATCTTGTCTAGAGGGACTTGCTTTCGAAGAAATGAAAAGATAATTTCTCCCTAACTCCTCTTGTGATTCTATTACATAGTTGTAGCAAAAAGTGAGGAGGGGCAAAGGTAGTAAAAAGATAAAACTGCCCAAAGAAAAAATTTAAAAGATCCTATCCCAGAGTGTGAGAATTTCAAAAAATTGAGGAGCAGCATGACGAGAGCTGTAGCCAATGGACACTAACTTGGCCTCTAGGTTTTCAAGATTATGCAAGGACTGTTGGGGTTATTGTCTCGTATTCTGGGTTAGTCGGATTAATCAGTTTGGGCTAATCTTTGTGTAACTAGGTTTGAGATATTTTGGTAATTGTATTGGAGTTTTATTAGGGCTAAGAAAGACTTATTGGAGGCCAAGAAAATAGGAATTATATATATGATGTAATTTGTAACCCTGAACCCTACGAACACAATGGGGAGAGAAAATGAATTGGCGTGATATTTTTCCATTGCTGCAGTCATGCTCATGCTAATATTGTGATGAAGAATTTTCAAAAGAAAAAATCACAACAATATCCCTAGATACTCAAAAAATTGGCCATATGGGGGCGGGGGGGGGGGGGGGGGCGCGCCAATGGTCCACTACAATAAATAGCTGATGGCTTCTAGTGGTCCGAGAGTGAGATGAACAGCTCTTCTAACACTTCTGGAACACAAGAGGGAGTATAAGCTACATCCCAATGCGATGATTCGAGAATGCAGAAATGGGCCTGCAACACTACAAGCAGTCCCATCTTCGTCTTAAAAGATATGGGATGAGGGTGGTCCCATACTCCTATCCCATGTGATCTTATTTGGATTTCACTTTGATTATCTTTCTCTCTATCCCATGTGATCTTATTTGGATTTCACTTTGATTATCTTTCTCTCTTTTTTTCTTTTTTTTTCCCTTTTATATTTGATCTGATGGGACTAATCCCCAGGGCACACGCATGGCGCTAAACATACATGCACCTAAGTATGTATATCTGGGGTGTCAAACACACGATGTAGGGAGGCAAAGCCAGGCCTCTTATGCCAATTAACCAACACTCGCTGGTCACTTTGATTTAATATTATGCATTTCACTTTGATTTATAGTGCTGATCATTATTCAACTTAATACAAGTTTTCTAGCAAAAAGAAATGCATGATAAATGAAAAGTCTCTTAATGGAATAAGAAATTTGAAAATTTTATTTTAAAGTTAATTTGTTTTGAAAAACACCATGAGAACTTTTTACGAGGCTCATTTTATGTGAATATTTCACTATAGATTATTACGTAACCATACAAAGTCATGAGCCTTGCCTTAAAAAATGCACATCCATGGAGTAAGTCCAGAGTCCATAAGTCCAAATTTCTATATGAATTTGAAATATTGACCTTTTAAAAGTAAAAACCTAAATTGACTTCTGGATCCAGAAACATTTATAAATCTAACAAAAACAAACATAGGTTTAAACCCAACTTTTACCGGTTTGGATAAGGGGGTGTCCACATGCTTCCCTACCAGGGAGAAGATTCCCTATCATCAGCTCTATGGTCGTACCTTGCAGCTTTCTCAAAGCAGACATTAGGTAATTCGGTGGGGATCCACATCCCCTGATGGGACCAAACAGGGAAACCTTGTTTGGTTCCATCAGGAGGTGCCATCTGGGGAAATAAGTTTTTTTAAGGGGATAGAATTTTTTTTTGAGTTATGCTGCATGTCCCGAATTCGGTCCCGAATTTGGGACCAACATCTCTCTCCCCCTCCCCCAAAAACATCTCTCTCATGCTTGCTCACATCATGCCACTTCAGGGTTCGGTCCCCAAGTTGGGACAAAGTTCGGGACATTTAGACTTTTTATTTTTTTTTTTAGGAGATGGATTTTGTTTTTTTTTTAGGAGATGGGACGTGACATAACCCCCCACCCGATTGGTCCAAATGGGGATCCATTTCCCATTGGGTGGGCATCATGTCAGTCCTTTCTTTGATGGTCAACATCAATAAGAAATAATAGGTAATTGAGTGTTCTCAAGGTATTCTCTCGTTCGAGGTTGGAAGAATAATGAGAATTTTTGTTTACTCAGTATTTTGATAATTTTAAATACTGTTCCTCAAAATAGAATTTTAAAATTTCAGGCATATTATCTCTTTTTGTTGTGCGAGTTTTTTTTCGATTTGTGCGAGCTTTCTTTCCACTTGTGAGAGCCTCCTTTCCATTTGAATGGGCTACTTCCCACTTGTATATGGGCTCTATCTTGGATCCCACCACTGCTTGAGGTGGGGTACTAAAAAAAATTGTTCTCAACCCCCTCTAGCATTTGGAATAGGCTGTAACGGTTCGGTTAATCGTTCATTTTGAGAGAACCGTTAACCGAACCGTGAATTATGATTTTCGTTTTTTAAAAATCGTAACCGTATCCGTATCCAGAAAAACTATTAAAAACCGAACCGCGGTTAATAGTTAAAAACAGTAACCCAACCGTATCCGTAAAAACCGTTAAAAATCGCTTTGTCAAGTTAAAAACCGTAAAAGAATCATATACTTAAGTTAAGAATTATATATATATATATATATTTCATTTAGGCCCTTTATGTTTTTTTAATTAGCGTAACGGTACGGTTAACCGTGTGACTGTTGCAGTTCGATTCGGTTAATAACCGTGAGTTAATACTGAAAATCATAATTGAATAGTGAAGTATGGTTTTCCGATTTTAATAACCGTAAACATAACTGTGAAACACGGTTATTAACTGCGGTTCTGTTCGATTAGATAGTTTTCGAATTTCCTTTTACACTAATTTGAAAGGTTGGAATTCTAAATATTCATAAGATTTGAAAGTGTTTTTTCTATCTGGTCTGGAATTCTAAGTTCTAATGGAAAGCAGAGCATTTGTAATCAGGGCATAAACACCCACAAGAAAGGTAGGGACAACTATCACAGTGGCATCATTGGCATACATGTTTGATTAGGCCACTAGGTCCTGCTCGGCCAACTGACATGTTTGGTAGGCAGGACACCTTCTTTAATGGGAATTGGGCCAGTCACCAGTCATCATCCTCGAGTCTAGACTGGATGATAAACGCGCACGGTCCTAAGTTAGGATATGTGGGACCCATCTCATGTACCTTTAATTTATCCATGCAATGCATACTCCACAAAACTCCACAATTCTTTCGATAGGGATGGCATTGGGGCCAAGTAATTTTTACAAAAAAATTAGAGAAGAGGATACAATCTAGAAAGCTCATGGCCGGTTTAAGATAATTTGAGGCTTAAAGCAACAATCTCAAATGAAGTTTTTTCTATTTTTCAATTTTATTACAAAAGACTTTATTTAAAATATATTTTTCTCGCTCTATGCTTTATTGGAGAAAAATAGTTAAAATATTAATGTTTTTTTTTAATTTTCTCGATTAAAGAAGTTGAACACCATAATTAAAATATTAATATTGATAGTATTGAATGGACTGGGGAATCATGTTATTGGAGATCTATTTGTGTCAATTTAATCTGGCAATTAAGTCGTCAAGTCACTAATTGCATCATATCAAGCTTAAGCCTATAACATGTGGCTTATCATATTATAATCAATACTAACATCAAGGGTTCAATATTGCAAATGCTCTTGCCAATCCTAGCTGTCCAATTTGGGGTGGTCAACCAAGTAAAGATTGAAATTTGAAAGACCCTTTGAACGATTTGCATAAACCCTCCCTTCCGTACTTACAGTAGCTATATATAAAATAAAACATGGGTTGCAAATTGAAGAGAAGTCGATAGTTTCTATTTATATTCAGTATGACTTGTTGGGATTTAAAATTGTACAGAGAAAAAGAAGGATGATAGTTATTTTAATGCTTCTTTTTCAGAATGTGAAAAAATGGATTTAGTGGGATATAATACTAATTGCTATTATATTATATTACGAGAGATTCTCAAAAACTCCCCATTTAAAAGGGGGCAATTTTGCCCCCCGCTTTTAATATCCGAAGAAAGTTTGACACACCATGCCTTATTCAAAGAAATTTGCACGTTGATTCAATTCTATTACCTCAATTTCATTTAAATTGCACGTTATCTCTTCCTTTTATTTTTGCTAAAAAAGTTGGATAAAGTTGGTTTGGGAAGAGGTCAAAGTGAGGACCTATCACTAATAGTAATCTCTAAATCCTATTGGACGGTTTAAAACAAAAACCTCATTGGACTAAATAGTTACTCCATGATATTGTGAAAATTTCAAGTTTTTCCTGGCATGTAACTAGATAATAAGAAAGGAAAGAAAAACTAGGAGAAACATATGGAAGCCATAGTATAGATTCTCTTGCATTTATTTATCATATGATAAGTCCAACTCGCCCTCATCATTAGGGGGCCTTATTTTTGGGATTTTTTTTATTTGAAAAGATGCTTTTAATAAGATTGTAATATTTGGGGCCTTAATTTTAAGGGGCCTAAAGCAAGGGCTTTCCTTGCTTTAGGGTAAAGCCGGCCTTGTAAAAGCCTAGGTAATATTTAGGTGCTCAGTGGGGTCTCTATAAGCCACAACACACACACACACACACACACACTTTCCCACCAATTTAATAATGTGTTTGTAGGGTTCGGATCGGATATAACTTTCATACACCAATTCAAGTCAATTTCAAGGTTGGATTAGGTTGTGAGTGCGTGTCTAACTCGCCCGGTGTGTCTTTACTGTATAATATTATTACCATGGTTTTTTCATATGAAATGTCTTATATTAAGGTTTATAATATAATTATGGAGAGTTCTATTGGCACCTCAAAAACTACTCTCCCCACCGCAAAATAAAAAAAAAATAACAACTTTTCCTGAACTACCCCTCCTCCCTCTCCCTCCCTCCTCTTCCCTTCCTACCTCTCCCACCCTCCCAGTCGCCAGAGGGGAGGGAGCCCCGGCCGGCAGCCCGCGGCGGAAGCCCTAGATGACCTGCCGGCCACCCTCCCCCCTCTCCCTCTCTCTTTCTTCCTCCCTTCACCTCTATTTTCTTTCCCTCTTCTCCCTCTCTCCCTTCCACTCCTTCCCTCCCCTACTCTTCTTCTTCCTCTCCCTCTCCCTTCCCCTCCCAGTCGCCTGTGGGGAGGGGGAGGGCCCCACCGGCGACTGGGAGGGGGAGGGAGAGGGAGAAGAAGTGTAGGGAGGGAAGGAGAGGGAAGAAGAGGAAAGGAGAAGAGGGAGAAGAGGGGAGGGAGGAAGAAAGAGGGAGAGGGGGGGAGGGAGATCGGCCAATCAGCCGGGGCTCCCTCCTCGTCGGCGACCGGGGGGGTGCAAGGGTGGAGGCTGGGAGAGGGAGATGGGGGAGGGGTAGTTTAGGAAAAGTTTATTTTTTTGTCTTCTAGTGTGGTGGGGAGAGAAATATTTGTGGTGCCAATAGAAGCCCCTATAATTATAAGCTCTTGATTTTATAGGACTTTTCTGAGAAAATAGAAAAGGGTGGGGTTCTTTTCGGAAAAGAATGTAGAATTTGTAAGACATGCTGTGGCCGGGCTGTCTTACGTGGTGCGTTTAGAACCAATATATTTGAAGAGCGTGTGGTTGGCGAAGGGCCAAGGCCATGGAGCTCACGTGATTGCAATGTGTTTGGTTGAATCCAGAAAGACAGAGTCGCAGAGCCGATTATTAGCCAAAAGCAGTGCACACAAGCAGGCTGACCAAGTAGTAAAAACTTAAAAGGGCTTGACAACATACATTATGCATGGTTTGTGTTGTGGGGCCCATATGGGAGCATGAAAATTAGAGGAATCACTCACCCTAACTTGACAATCATCTTGCTAAATTATAGCGTTAGATATAAAAATAAATAAATAGTCTACAGCGTTGGATATAAAAATAAATAAGTAGATATTTTATATAAAGGTTTTTAGTTTTTTTTTTTTTCCTTTTTCCCTTTTGAGTTGGATTATTGATTGCAAACATTTCTAACAAGATTACTCTTTATTCATAATTCTTGGCAATTCGCACGTAGTGTCTCTTTGGAATTTTAAATGATTTATTTGATTGGAAGAATTCTTTAAAACGGCATTCTAAATGATGCTTTTGCCATTTATAGTTTGTTAAGATATTCCAACATTTGGATTTTGGAATGCTGATTGGCCTTGAACATTCATGAATTTCACATAGGAGGATAACATTTAAAATTCTCCAAATGCTCCAAGACAAAAAAATAAAAATAAAAAACTTTAAAACGCTTGCAACCACACGGGCTCTAAGGTGCCACCACCTCTCAACTAAGAGTATGTTGGCATGAGGGTTGACATATATTGATTTGTTATCTATTACAAAGAGAGCGTTATTTCATTAATTTCCCTTTTATAAGAAGTATTGATGAGGCTGAATTACAAACCTATTCATAATTTCATATACAACAACCCCTTCATGACTTGACACTTACCTCAATTTTGCACGCATTAGACTGAAATAAAGTCTTTTGAATCTCTTTTTTTTTTTTTTTTTAAGAAAAAACCACCATATATTATGGTTTGTTACTAAGGTTAGGACATAATCAACTAAGAATTGTGAGTCAAATAAGAAGAAAGTGTTAATATGTCTATAGAATTTTAGGGTCAAGCCATGTTCATACAATGAGTTAAAGTATCAAATTTAAATCCCTATCTAGGGTAATGACTTGACATTTACACGAAACAAGAATTATTTCAATTTTAATCATGTCATATTTTGAAAAAAAACTATTGCAAAAACTAAAAAAAATACAAGAATATTATGATAATAATGCATCAACATTAAAATTTAGAACTTCGCGATGTTAGAGATGGATTTTTTTTAATTATTTTTAATCACTATGTATTTCTTTATTATTTTTTATTTTTCATAGGCATTTTCCCAAGAGGCGGAGAAGTCAAATAATTCTCTAAAATTGAAATTCAGCATTTGGGCCAAATTCAAACTGCTAGAAATCACTATCCTCCTCTCCTTCAATCACGTTTAAAGATTTCACTCCAATCAAACTGTTGCCATCATCAAAAAAACTTTGTCAAAACACAGGCTTGCAATAAGGAGAATAAAAGACCAATTTGATGACATGAATGGCTAGGTGAGAGGCGAAGTTCACAACTAACTGGACAGCCCATTGTTCTCAAATCCTTATGTTTAGAGAACATGAGATGGCCCAAATGGTAAAACACATCTCATCTCATCCGCCATGCGTGGGGCAAACCCGAATGTGAAAAATATCTTGGTCGAACATAGAAGAGAAAGAACATGAGCACAAGTAAGAGCATGGAGCAATCGAGGGATGACATTACGCTCTCTTTTTTGTTTTTACCAATAACTAGGCTCATAGATTGGATTAGGCTACTTTAAACTAGGATAGTTTACCATTCCTCCCATGTAATATCGAAAAAAGAAACCCTTATGCACGACACATTATGCCTGCAAGCCCCACCTGTTAACTCCTATGATCCATCTAAGCTCTTCATGTTTACCATATCTCCCTCCTAATCAACTCTAGTCCAAATTAAGAACTCATCCGGGTTATGTAATGTATTAACTTATCATGCAAATTTTGGTAATCCATCCCACAATTTATTTTACATTTAGAATTTGGACAATATTGAAGCTCTTAATTAAAAATATTCCTAAAGTTCTTTGGTAAAGGAAAAAAAAATTATGATAGAAAGATAAAGCATAGGAAAAAGTTCCTTTATATGAGAAAGCAACCACAAGGAAAAGAAAAGGATAAATACAAAATTGGAACCGAGTTAGCCAATCAGACTGAGTAAGCCTCCAACCACTCCATATGGCAATAGGTAGATAATTCGGATACTAATATCCACATAAAGTTGCATCATTTCTTAGGTGGGCCCCACAATCCAAGTCACAGGAAGGTTGAGAAGGAACTCACACCTAAAATTAACTTTTGAATAACAAATGCTCTTTTGTTTTTTGGTTTTTCTGTAAGGCTATATATCCAGATCATCAAAGTCTTTTCCTCCTTTTTTGTTTTTTTTTAAGGACTCAACTTTGGCAACTCCTACTCACACTTAGGAATGAAAAACGGATATTCCATTATTTGATTATCAGGAAGTTATTTCTCATATTAAAAAATCGGGTTTGAAATTTATTTTTAAACTCAATTTCATAAATGGGTCCAAGTCTCGAACCCAATTTAGGTATTGTTCGATAAACTAGTCTGGTTCCAATCAATATAGATTCCAATTTGTGCACCCAATACTTGGTCCATTTTGCCATACTAGTCTCATATTTTCGATGCAATGTCTGATGGTTCTATCAATCAGAATACAAAAACTGCACATATTCTATTGTTCTTTTATCGTATAAATATTGGATATGGATCGCTCCAACCATTGCTCAAAACAAAGAAAATATGATTTAGATAGAGTTTTTAATATTACAAATAGTAGATCAAAACCAACTTTGGTCGGACATTTTCATGTTTAATTCTAGAGACAGTAAGACTTCACCATTATTATGGGTTGAATGATATCCTATTTTAGATATAAAAAAAAAAGAAGTCAGAATCATATCCAAAACCAGCAAACATGCTCAAAGCTGGAACCGAATTCAAAACCGAAACTGTCAAATGGAAAATGGTGCCGGTTCAAACTCTAGTTTCGGCTCGAACTCTAGTTTCGGCCCGAAACTAACCCATTTGCTTTCCTACTCATACACCCATGTCCCTTATCTAGGAGCTATGGGACGGAGGGCGGTTCACTATTGCAATCTTGTGATTATAGCTGTAGTGATGTTACTAACCAAAAGTGATTAATATGATGGTATGCCAAGCTACTAGTTGGTGATATTTTTCCATGACTCATATAAAAAGGTTTCATCAAGTCACTATTTTTAGATTTTTAAGTAGTGGACCCAGTGATGAGCCCCTAGTGAGTCATCTGCTTGAGATGAGCTCCCCAATCTCCATCACAATTAGGAGTTCGGATGGTTGGAGGGCAGGGCTCATCACTCTACCCTATAAATCTATTAGTGGGGCCTTTTTTTGAAATCTAAACCGCTCAAAATGTCTGTCCCACCCTGTTACAACTGGACACCAAAATTCATTTCAATCAAAGTTAATTTCATGTGTCAGATTGATCATCTCTAATTGATTTGATTAAGAAAAAAAAACAGTCGAGCCAACGTGAGCATAATAACTTTCAATGGAATGGACAGTGTCAGGCAGATGTGGACACAATGAGGTAAGGATCTTGAGCTGATTACGTTTTAGAGGTGGGCCCCACTTCTTAAAAAATCAGAGAATCTCTGAGTCCTTCCCTTACACAAATATATACCTGAAAGAGAAGAAGCCAAAGCCACCTTTCACAGATAAATCACAGACACCTTTGCAAGTTTGCACCAACAGGAAAATATCACAGGCTGACCAAAAAGCAAGCTTGAAATGGTAAAAAGGATGGTTTTTATTGAGTTACAAAAACACTAACTTCTACTCTCTCTCTCTCTCTCTCTCTCTCTCTCTCTCTCTCTAAATTATCCAAACATCACATTGTCTATTTCTCTCTCCTCTTTCTCTCTCATTATCATCTGCAATCTGCAGAGGTGAGGTTGCTCTCTTGCCTACTTCTTACAGTTCTAACTGAATTAAATAAATGTTTTCTTTATGTTTTTTTTCTGCTTTTCAAGTGTGTCTGAAGCCTTTCTAGCATCTGGGTTGTTGTGTGGAATTCAGATACATGGTATGATTGTTGCTGGAAATTCTCATATGGGCATTTTTTGTCGGGGCTTGTTATGAGGTTTCATTGCTTTTTACTCCTGTTTTTAAATTTGAACTTGTCCAAACAGTTTAATTTCTCTCCCGTGCATCAGCTGCACCCTGTACATATACAATTGATTTAACTGCTGCACTTTTTTCTGTCTTCCTGTTTCTTCTTTTAGAGCTGACAAGTGTTTATGGGTATTATTTGCAGTTCATTGGATATTATGGAATGGGTCTTGGGATTTTTGTCTTCTCTTGTAGGATTTCTTCAGATTCACTTTATGTATTTTCAGATGATGTCTTTCTTGTTTTCACAGTGTTGGGAATGGAAGATGGAACATTTTGTTACCTTGTTTGAGGCTGTAAGTGCGAGGTTTTAAGGGAGAGAGGAAGGAGAAAACCCGCACCGGATAAGCAATGCCAGTTCCCCTCGCCCCATATCCAACTCCTCCAGCGCCATTTACACCACCAAACGGTAAATCTGTCGATTTTTCTGCTAGCTGTTAGCTTGAGCATTTCTTGAACTTCTTTACCTTTGTTTCAGTTTGTATATGACCTTGTTGCCAACTCAACTCTTCCTTTAAGTGTTTTCCTTGGGTCTATTAATTGCCTTCTATAGTTTTATTGTTTACAGGATCATCCAAAAAAATGAGAAATATAAACACATTTGTGCTTTTGATTACATTGAATTTTACATGTGATTGTGGAAATTGCGATCATTCCTTGCAGAACGATGTTTGGGGTTCTTAATTAAGGATAACAAGATATACTGTCCTAGGATTTGAAGACATGTTTCAGCAACTGTTTTGTTTGTACCAATAAAAATAAATAAATGTTGTGTGTGTGTGTTTGTGTGTTGTCATTAGGACCTTCATATTGAAGGGGTCTGAGTCGAAGTCAGTTAACTTACCCTGTTGTGCTCTGATACTACATGACCACTAGCTGATGTTCTTGGAATGTTTAATTATGTCGACTCCAATTGTTCTTAAAGAAGTGATCATGAAGATAACAATCTTGATGAAATTTACGCAACATCTTCTTACTCAGGTGTGCAGAGCCAACTTGTGTGTTCTGGCTGTCGGAACGTCCTCGCCTATCCACATGGAGCAACCTCTGTTTGCTGTGCTGTTTGCAATGCAGTCACAGCTGTACCTCCTCCTGGTATATGTTCTTTTCTTATTTTCTTTTCTAATTCAAATTAATGTTTATATCATATCGAGTCAGGATTAGTTTCCTGTTATGATGACTCATTTTTCTGGATAACTTTCATTATCAAGCATGGAGTTTGAACTTAAAAAATAAATGTTTTTCTTTTCCGTAACACTACTTATCGTCTTTGGGAAGTTTGGCTGTTTGTAACCTTTTCTGCTTTTCGAAATGTACAATAGGATTTAATCTCAGGAAATGGTTGGTAGCTTTTAGTTTCAGATTTAGCCAATTGGCGCGGTGCAAACACCACTTCATACAACAAAATTAAGGGTTTGTTTGGAAACAGGATTGTGATATTTTGTTTTAGCTATCCACAATCATATAAGTGCCATAAAAGTGACAAGACTGCTTCATTTTGTTGTTCGTTTTCTGCTTTATGTTGAGTTTGGAACAGGAACTGAAATGGCTCAGTTGGTTTGTGGAGGCTGCCACACTCATCTGATGTATATGCGTGGAGCTACGAGTGTACAGTGTTCTTGTTGTCACACTGTTAATCTGGCTTTAGAAGGTAAGAACAACAGTACATTTGAGCATTATAAGAGATAGAATCACATAACATGGCTCGCATATAAATTGCCATACTTCAACTCCAAAACTTTAATGAATGAAACATGTTATGTATTGTTAAGACAAAGCAAGGATGTGATTTACATCTTTATATGGTCATTCATAATGCCTGGGTAGTTTCATATGCTGGTGTCAGATTATGACTTTTGAGTTGGTGCATAACAGTATAATTTAAATGAAGAAGACAGTAGTGGATATTTTTAGCATGGACAGTATCAGCAGGCTCTGATTTTAGTTGAAATGAACAACACCCTCACTCTGTGGTAAAGATTTCCTGTGGTGGAAACACCGCTGCGAGGAAGCTTCAAAAATTGAAATTTCATCTTTTTTTTCTCTCTTATTCATGTATTAACTAGCATTTTCCCCAATTATAACTAAGAAAACACCCAAGTTCTAACTCATGAAAATGATGAACTGTCTGCTACATTATCCAGTTTATAAGCAATGTCTATTTTGTGGCAGCAAATCAGGTTGCACATGTGAACTGTGGAAACTGCCGCACGCTGTTGATGTACCAATATGGAGCACGGTCTGTGAAGTGTGCAGTTTGCAATTTTGTTACATCAGTTGGGGTTGGTATTCATGCAATATATATCTATGTATTTGTCTATCTATGTATAATAATCTGCAGTCATAATTAATTTTTAAGAGGTTGATGACAGAATACTATGAAGATAAATCTATAGGTTAACCCTTGAAAGTGTTACTGATGGACCATCTCAATTTTTTCTTCCTAGCATGCTGATTTTTAATGCATGTCTTATTGGTTTAAGCAGGCTTCCACAAGCACCGAGCTGAAGTTCAATAACTGAAATCTATAATCAATGCATCTGGTAAATTCACACCTGTTAAACTTGTCTTTCACTGTTTTGGTGCCTAAAGTGTGAGATCATTAACAGGTAAAGAGTTTCATCTCGCTGGATAGACATCCACAAATATTAAATGTAAAGAGTTTTCTTCTAGTGGAGGTTTTTCTTTGAATAAGCAAAGCAGTTTTGGCAGGCTGGCTGTATGAGGATCCATGTATGGAAGACTTGTTTAAGGAAGATGATAGAAATTGCAGATAGGGGACATGTAATTGTGTCTTCTCTGCATTTGCAGTTTGTAATGTGAGGTAAATCAGGAAAATATGCTAGTGTCATTGGTGGCATGAAGGAATCCATGACATGTCTTTACTTCCCTATGGTTCTTATTCCTATATGAATAAAAAGAATCTAGTAGCAGAGTACGTAAGTTCTGTTGATATTTGTTCTCATGCAGAATGGGTGGAACTTCAATAACAAAACATATTTTAATGAATTCTTGACCCCTCAAACAGGGTGTGCCTACCCTTAATCTAGCATCACTTGGGTGCAATTAGATGACCTCACACCACAGCAAAAAACCAATGAAATCTCTGGGGAAATACATCTTGGAAATCAGGGTCATGAATTGCTCTCTATAATGTGTATAAACTTACATGGAACCGAATCCACAACCCAAATTCGGTAAATGATAATAGGCCAAACAATTGAGCATCAGTCATCAAATAACTTAACAGGTCATCCTTCTCCATCCATCTTTATTATAAATTCTGAGGTCCATTCTGTCAAATAATGGAGTAAGGAAAATTTTATCTACATTACCAAAGGTAATCAATCTGTGATTTTGTACAGGAAGGAACTCCATTTCTTTCTTCTCTTTTGATAATGATAAATTGATAATGGATTTCCTAAACTGGAACTCAACTCTATCAAAATTTTAATTCAGAGTGTTCAGATGAAAGAGAATACTAGAACCTCATGACTCAGGACCAACCCAAAACACAAGGATATAAATTTGGTTAGAGAAAAACCCTAACAGCCTGAATTTCTCTTGACACCCATACTTACCCTTTGTTAAGTAGATTGGTCTTCTGCTTCCTAACAACTTAAGCTTTTGGGATGTATTGGTTAGACGGACTTGACATGGTATCAGAGCCATGCTAGGTTGTGAGTTTGAAGCCCCAAGGGAGGCATTATTCGCATGCGTAGGCACATGTGGGTTTCAAATTCGAACAACGTCCCATAACCATTCTAGGGGGGTGTTAAGTAGATTGGTGTTCTGCTTCTTAGCAGCTTAAGTCTTAGCAGCTTAAGCTTTTAGAATGTATTGGCTAATTGGACTTGACACCCTTTAGATATTCTCAAGGATATCACTCTTTAAAAAAAAACAAAGAAAAAAAAAAGTGCTTAAGTTATCATAATTTAAATGACTGCTGAAAGAGACCTGAACTCAGGACTAAAAGACTGTCCTATAAACTAGGTAACCATGAGTAAATCAGCAGCACTAAGTTCTTAGTTCATCACCAAGCATACTTCTAATCAAATGAAGCCTCAATTTCTTGATGCTACTAATTGTGGTCAATTTTCAGTTTATTGTTTCACATATTTTGAAGTTGAAGTAGTTGTCTGATTATTGCTTTGGTGCTATAGGAATCATTCGAATTGCAAAAAGCATTTTGTACTACCTGTATGCATAGTCGCTCTCGATGTCCTTTGGAAGTGACATGATGAAAATTCAGTAACTGTATGCTGACCACAAGTTACAATATGAGGTTCTTATTCTTTTTTGCAGTCATCTAAATATCATCTATCAGCTCTTATCTGCATCCAACGACATATTTGATTGCTCGCTATTAGGTTCTTATTACTGTTTTATGGAATGGACTGTAATGCTCAAAGTAAAAGTAACTTTCTACAACAAGCTAAGATGTTCTTAAAAATTTATACCACATGCCATCAGATCCTAAGACCAGGTTAGGATGCAACTTGTAATTTGCTAATGAATGGATTGATCAAACTCCTTTTATGTTTTCGGTAAAGTCAGGACTACATTACCTGGTTTGAAGTTCGACTTTTAACTTCACAATTAAGTACTTCCATATTTTTCCAAGTAAATGGTGGTTTGCCTTTTTTTTTTTTTTTTTTTGGTTTGCTCGATTTGCAATTTCAGTTCATGTTTTCATTGGAAAAATCTGATTTTTCTTGTTCCACAGATATAATTTGGTTCGATGGTTTCAAGGCAAATTGCACTAATTCATAGTCAAATTCTAGTTTACCATATCCTATACATGTTGAACAAGGCTACTATGAGTTAAAAGTAATGATATATGAAACTCTGAGAAAGAAAAAAGAAAAGATTTCTGAAACTACTAACATTCCATCCTGTAATACCTTACGAATTATGGAAATTCCTTTTTGAATAAGGGAGTTTTGGATTTCTACGTACAAATAGGATAAAAATACACATTCAGCTTTAAACCCGGGTAGCAAGTTCAGCTGGTAAGGGGCATCAATGTCCTCCAATGGAAGCACTGTAGCTAGGTTCAAGCCCTGGTTGTATTCAAGAGGTGTATGTCAGTCAATAACACCTTAAGCAAAAAAGGTTAGATAGGCCAGCTTAGGAAAGTAGTTTAACAAAACCAGTAACAAAATGTCTTAACAAATCGAAATCTGAACTATTATGATAAGCTGATTCAAAGTTCAATCCTAGTTCATACTTGGCATGAACTATGAACCAGGTAACCATAGTCAGGATCAACCCCACAAAATCAGCTGTAGCCTGGGCCATTCAACATGAACTCAATTCAACAGTTGCAAGCCTAAGTGAAGGCCAAGTCCAGCCCATTCCCAAGGCAGGCTTACATTTCTAGCCATATGGCAACTTGTAGCAATAGTATACTTTTGGTAACTGAGTCAAATACTTTGCACCAAGTTTTAATACCAGGCCTCTGACTAAACCAAATCAGAGATTTAGCAAGCCTAACTAAGCCTACCCAAGAGATATCACCATATCTTATTGGTACCAAAGCCCAGCCTGATCTGATTCAGCAAGAGCAATGCTAAGACCTCACACAGAGGCTTATGCCAATATGGGACAAGGCTGTCCATGATCAAAAGATCGAATGGGCTGGCCTAACCGATCGTCGAACCAGATTCATTACCCTGCACCCTCATTCACAAGGGCCTGGGCTCTAGTCATCAATCAAAGCTGAAGCAAATTTCAAGTCAGTTGGCCTACTAGCTTTAACAACTGAACAAAGAAACAACCTGTACACAAGAATTTCATTCAGGAAAATTAAATAAACAGAAAAAGTAGGTGATGAAAGGGTGCATGCCCAGGTTCAAACCCTGAGCAGCCAGGTGAGAACTGACGCCACTTACCACTGAGGTAATAGAGGCCGCTCTTGAAATGGTTTGACAGCTGACACCAATTTTCCCATACAAGCAAAGGCACAGACAAATTCTCCAAAATGCCCCTATATTTTCGGCTGCTTTTTTTTTCTTCAAATAGACAGCCCACCTATGATCGATCCAATCCATTCACCGTGTGTATCCCCTTGAATTAGCTATGATCCAATTTTGACATCGATCCAAACATGAGTTACCTTTGGATTTTATCACAATAAATCTGCTTGATATGTACCCATTAAACTTTGAGGCCCTGAAATTAAAGGCTATAATCTTTTGATTTGACTAATATCGGTCCCATACCCAATCCAAATCTAAACCTATACATCTTCATATTCCCTTGATTGTCGTGCATCTAGGTGGACCCCACAGGAGGTGACATTTGATAAAGGGAAGAGAAAATGCATAGGGGCCAAGTAGCCTACTTCATGGGGAAAAAAAATGGGAAGGTTGAGTGAGAAAACACAAGATGTATGGAAAATTGGTAAAAGCTAAAACTGATCATCTCTGATAACTGAGAAAGGCTTTCTATTTTTCAACCATCCATGAGAGGGGAAATAAAAAGAAAGATAAGAGAAAGAAAACAAGAAGCCTTTTTCTTCCAGTTGTCCAAAATATCCTAAGATGACAGTAGTCAGCCAGAAAACTAAAATCAGCCACACAAGCCAAAAAGGAAACAAACAACAATGTTATCCATCAAGATTCCAGACTTCCCTACCCTTGCTTTTTGAAGCCATGTACTCTCCCTTCACCCAAATTTCATGAGGGTGCTATGCGCTCCAGCCATTTCTTAACAAGAAATGTCCTGCTCAGCCCCATTTCTCCCACATAACCCAACTACCCCAGCAGCCCAAACAGCCAGTTCAAGCTCCTCAAAGAACAAATCCCACCCCATCTTCCCTCTCTTGGAAAGGAAGCTCCAACACATAAGGGATATCCAACAAATACATGGCCAACTAATTATAACAGGATTTATCTATCACACCCCATCCCTCACCAAATTACTCTCCCACTCCCTTTCAGGAGGTTCAGATAGTCTGACATATGCATACAAGGTTTTCAGACATATCCCTGAACCCAACATAGTGATCTGGAACACCATCATAAGAGGCTTTGTGAACCACAACATACCCAACATGGCACTCTCTTTCTATGTGGAGATGTTACTCCAGGAACGCAACATCTTTCCTGATAGATTCACATTCCCCTCATTGCTGAAGGGTTGTGCCCACATATCAGCTTTGGATGAGGGGAAGGCCTTACATGGTCAAATTGTTAGGTGTGACCTTCAATCTGACCTCTACATACAGACTACACTCCTTAACATGTATGCAGCATGTGGGGATCTCAACTCAGGGAGAATAATATTTGAAAAGATGGATCATAGAAACCAAGTTGTTTGGACTTCATTGATAAGTGGGTATGCTAAAAATCACAACCCCAAAGAGGCACTGATTTTGTTCACTGAGATGGAAAGAGAAGGCCAAGAGCCTGATGAGGTGACCATGGTGAGCACCCTTTCTGCTTGTGCACAACTCAAGGATTTGGATTATGGCAAGAAGCTCCATCTTCAAATCAAGAAATCAGGTTTGAAAATCTGTGCTATTCTCGGGACTGCTCTGGTGGATATGTATGCAAAATGTGGGGAATTATTTTCAGCGAGACAGGTCTTTGATACATTGCCTGAGAGAAATGTGGTTGCTTGGTCAGCTATGATTTCTGGATACGCACATAACAATCACAGTAAAGAGGCATTGGAACTATTTGAAAAGATGGTTACTGAAGGCAATCAGAAGCCCAACCAAGTCACCATCTTAGGAGTGCTTTCAGCTTGCATTCAGTTCGGTGACTTGAATTTGGGAAGATGGATTCATGCGTATATCAATAAAGCCGGGCTGAATACTTCTATCACTCTGCAAAATTCACTAATGGACATGTACACAAAATGTGGCAGGATAGATGCTGCTCTTCAAATTTTCGACGCAATGCCTGAAAAAGACGTTGTCTCTTGGAACATCATGATCAATGGACTCGCTCTTCACGGTCTCGGCAAGCAAGCACTAGCACTGTTCTCTCACATGCATATTGATGGAATTCGGCCAGACGATATCACTTTCATTGGAGTGCTGTCAGCTTGCAGCCACGCAGGGCTGGTGCAGGAGGGCCGTCATCATTTTCAAAACATGTATGAAAGATATGGAATCATACCACAATCAGAGCATTATGGGTGTATGGTTGATCTTCTTAGTAGAGCAGGGATGCTGGAGGAAGCTGAAAGGTTGATCCAAGACATGCCCATGGAGCCCAATGGTGCAATTTGGGGGGCTTTGCTCGGTGCATGCAGAGTCTATAACAATGTCGAGCTGGGGACGAAAGCAGCAAAATGCCTTCTTGATCTTGAACCAGAAAATGACGGTGTTTATGTTCTCTTGTCAAACATCTTCGCCAGTAACAAGCAGTGGGAACAAGTGAGAAAAGTGAGGGATTTAATGCATGAAAGAAGCATCCGAAAAACGCCTGGTTGCAGTTCAATTGTGGTGGATGGGGTTGCCCATGAGTTTCTTGTGGGAGATCGGTCTCACCCGGAATCAGAAAACATTTACCTGATGCTGAATCATGTAAACCAAAGATTGAGATTGGCTGGTTACATTGCTGAAACATCACCAGTGTTACTAAATATCGATGAGGAAGACAAGGAAGACTCCATCTCACAGCATAGTGAGAAGTTAGCCATATGCTATGGGCTGATGAGGACAAGGCCAGGGGACAGCATTCTCATATTGAAGAACCTTAGAATATGTGAGAACTGTCACTCTGCAATAAAATACATTTCAGAGATTTTCGAACGAGAGATAATTGTCAGGGACAGAAGCCGATTCCACCATTTCAGAGATGGTGTCTGTTCTTGTGGAGATTATTGGTAAGGTGGTCAAAACTTCAAATGATCTTACATGTAATCTTGTAAGGATTAACAGACTTGTAGATTTGGCAACAGGCACTTTGCCCTATATAGAAATTGTTTCAAATTATCATATCTCCTACAACCCACTGGTGAGAAAGGTTGTCCAATGCTTATCAATCATTCACTTAAAAATTTTCTGGAAATTTCCAAAAAAAAAAAATAGTGAGTAGATAAAGCAAAAATTAAATGGAGTTTCACTATTACTTGAACAAAAGATATGATACTGGGCCTAATTTATTAAATCTATCGATCATAGCAAATGAAAAAGATGTAAAAACAAAAGGAAAGGGGAAATGCTTTTATACATTTTGATACAAAATATACTTCCACGAATATTGCACTGATTCATTACAAGTGATGGTCAAACATTCAAGGACATTCAAGGTGATTAACAGCTTCATTTTTCTCCATGAAGCATCTAAATTCTTAAACAGTTCAAAATAAAAAATAAAAACAGGAGGCTAAATTGTACAAGAATGAAAACAGTTTTGCATATTGCAAGATTCATTGCAATTGATGGTGAAACATTCAACGTGATTAACAGCTTCATTTATTTCTTTGTGAAGCACCTTAAACAGCTCAAAATAAAAATAAAAACAGGAGGCTAAATTGTACGAGAATGAAAGCAGTTTTCATTTATTTAAGAAATGATTGTCCCCAGAAACCTAGCAGGGAGGTATTCATATTCTTACATACATCTATGGTGCATGTACATGCCAAACACTATGAAACTATACCCACATAGAACCAAGGTGTCTATAAATAATTAAGCTATAAACATGTGAATTTTAAGGTCCTCATCTTTTAGACAAAACTCGTGACTCAAAGCTTTGACATAATAGAGATAGTAGACTTGTATCGAACAGGAAGCTTTAGATCTACCCATCCTTCACCATCAATCTTGGAGAAATAGCGATCCACCATCTCATCGCTGATCAGCTCCAGCTTTGAAGGCTCCCACTGCAAAATCAACAACAGTAAGTTGCATTGTAAATCAAAGGTAAAGGCTTTATTCCATATACAAGAAATTATACCGACTCATTGGACCAGAAAGAGGGAAAGAAGAAAGAAAGGCTTGGCTCATCAACCTTAGGGTTTTTGTCTTTGTCGATCAGCATTGCCCTGCAACCCTGCATTTCAAGGCTGGCTTTTAGAAAATTCAGGATAAATAAGAGGGCATGGGAGCAGTAATTAATTGTCATATTCTCCACAGACCTCATAGAAATCATTGCTGACGTCTCGTTTCATGGCATGACAACACATTCTGTAGTCTCTAATAAAGCACTGCTCAATTGTCTGCAGCCTGCCTTCTCTAAACTAAAATTGCATGACGAGAAGTAATTCAAAATAAGTACAAAGCTTAACTACTTAGCAAGAAATTGTTGATTTCAGATACTGTATTGTTCTTTTTAAGTACAAGATATATGTAATTGAACCAGATAAAGTGGACATCTAAATATAACTAATACTTTGCTTTATTTAATATTCAACCTCAAGACTATGCTGCAAATTAGCATGCTTCAGCAAACTAGCCCAGTCTTCAAATCAATATATTTCCACGTAAACATTTGACCTAAGGACTATGCTGCATATTAGCATGCTTCAGCAAACTCAGCCTAGGCTTAAGACTTAGATACATTCAGTTTTTTTCTTTTATTCAGGTTTTAGTCGAGTTTATCTTGCCTCGTTTTTTTTTTTTTTTTTTTGGGTGGGGGGGTTTCTTTTTACTCTTGTATTGCAATTTTATTTTCCTGCAGAGATTCCATTATCTTCTGAAAGGCAATCCATATCATTCCAGGAGGCATTGGGTTTTTTCCAAGAAAGTTAGTAAAACCCTAGGGTAGAAATACAAGAAAAAAGAGAGAAGAAGAATTGAAGGAGAAGAATAATAGGATTGTGACTTATATGTTAGTGATCTCTCGAAGAAAAAATGCCCTTGACCTATTGAAAGAAACAAGATGTCTTGGGTCAAAGCCTGTAGATTCAACAATGAAAGCTAGCCATCAACTTCGCAGTTTGAATGGCGAACCACTAGAGGAAGTGGGAAGAAATCAAAGATTAGTTAGTAGATTAACAATCTCATGATTACTATACCAAATAATACCTATGTTGTAAGTCTCAATTTATGAATTCTCCCATTGCACCTCATTTAGTTTTCATATACAAAATGATGACATACTCCAATTCTTCTCCAAGAAAAGGGTTATTGTATTCTAAGCATTGTTATCTGGATAATGAAGTTTTTATAGATGCAGATTGGGCAGGTTGCCAGATTGAAGATCTACTTCAAGCTACCTCACAATTGTAGGTGAATATATTAGTTACATGGAAGGGTAAAAAACATGTAGTGGCTCGCTATCATGCAGTAATGTGAGAAATGTGAGGTCTCAAAGATTAAATTGTTGCTAGCTAGTTGGAATTGACATAAAGATTCTAATTGATTATATGAAGATAACCAATGAGAACCTAGTTTATCATGAGAAAAATATATCGAGGCCGAGTGCCACATTATCAGGGAGGTGATGGCTAATATAACAAGTCCTATGTTTGTCAGATCAGAACTTCAGTTAGTCGATGTGCTTCTGAAGGCACTAGGTAAAAAGTAGACTTCCAAGATCTTCTCAGCAAGCTTAGCATGATAAATTTCTCGGTCCGCTTTAGGGGGAGTAGAAAATAATCACCTCTTGATTTGATTCATTTTACTGTTATAAGAGTAGGGATGTTTATGTAATGCCTTTACATTCTCTTAATGGAAGTGTATAAGGGGTAGTTGTACACATAAATTGGAGAATTTGTCGAGAATTTCTCTCATACTCTCATTGTCTCTCTCCATCTCTTTTTTCTTGTTCATCCATTTTCTCCTTTCTTTTTGTTGGTGCCATATCTAGAACCCATGACCTAATGGGGTTAACCAAAGATTTAAACCATCAAGGCAAGGTAGCCATTTTCTCCTATCTATCTATCCTGTTTTTCTTCTATATTGACCAACAAGCACCTCAAAAATGAGAGAAGAACTCTTTATATTAAAAGTTATTATTTTTCTTTCCAGGAGGAAATCAGGATCATCATTGACAACTTTAGCTTATTTTGGCAACTTTCCAACACCCATCTACATAGAATTAATCGTTACTCATCTGTACATGTGAATATAGTGTATTGAATTCATACCGATCTGAGAGTAAGTTTAAGACCAATCGGAGATGCCTTCTTCAATGATCGAATTGTTTCAGCGATCCACTCATCAGCTCCATCTACAGCCTCTTGCTCCTACAATAATTGAACACAAGATTCCACTTGCATAACTTATTCACAGTGAAACTATAGTACTAGAAAAAAATAGAGAACAAGGATGTCAAATGCAACCAAAAGAGTTCAAAATAACACTACAGAGTTTAACTTCCAGAAAATTGTTTTATATCCACTTAATTAGACTCAGTGCAGAAAATTACAAGAGAAGATAAGATTTCTTCGACTGTTCTTTTGGAGAAACACCTGTTGATGATATCCAATCTGCAACCACACAAAAACATCAGCATGAATCACTGGACGAAATAGACATAGAATAGGGTGCCACCATAGGTAAAAAAATAGAGTGATGGTGGTCTGAAACTCAAATCAACCACGTCTCCGGCAATCTACTTTTTGCAGTTTGGAGAAAGTTGTTTTCTAGTAAGGGACATTGGCAGCAAAGTCGAGATCTATACCAACATCATACTTGTGTATCTACTTCTCTGGCAGAGAACCCAACATCACCATTTTCTTTCCCCACAATCATAGCTTGGTGGCAGGGACATCCTCTCCCATGGGGAGTAGCAAGTTTGAGCCCATTGGAAGTTAATCATGCCAGCCAGTGTGGTGGTCTACCAATAAAGGGAGAGCCAATCGTATACCTGGTACTGATAAAATAATGCTTCAACAGAGAGACCAAAGTCAAGTTCAATACTTGAAGGCTGCATCTTCCAATGGCATCACTGGACCATTTTTATGTATGCAAATATCTTAGCCCCTTGATAAGTTATAGTTACTCCCTTTTAGCAATATTTCATTTATATAGTTACACCCTTTCAGCAGTATTTCTTTCTGCATTACAAAGGAATCTAGCAGAAAAAATAATGCTTTATAATGACATCTAGGAATTAAGAATTAATTAATTCCAGTCGGAAGAACACTCAAGATTGGTCTCCTGCAACACATTGCTCTGTTCATTTTAGAATCTTGCAATATTTCTATCTCTACATTTAGATCAAAATCAGGATGACAATTGAATAGATTGCAAAATGCTGTAATATTAGGCATGCCCAAAAGTGCTGTAATATCAGCCCTTGATAACTTTGGCGGGAAACCAAGGATAAAAACCCCACACAAACAATACAACTGAAAACAAACTTACTTGTGATAAGCACTTTTTTCCTTCAAAGGAACTTCTTGTGAGTATCTGTCAATAATTGCACAAACAACAGCTGGATCCACAGTATCCACCTCAACCAGTGCTTCCTCCAGCAAAGGCAATCTCTGTTACTGATAAGCACCAAATTACAAACCCATCCAAAATATTTTTTGGAGCAATGTAAATTACTGAAATGGGAAGCCACTATTAAATGTGAAATCAAGTCATCTTAGATCTTCGACAGTGGATGTGCCACATAGTGTCGGGGGCTGGTTCGGCAATTGTGCCCCCCGCAACTTTTTAATTTCCTTTAATATAGGAGTGCCTATTTTTATCTTATTCTCTTTGCGCCAACCCCCCATTCCTTGTATGCGAGTCAACGAACTTTTTTCTCAGTAAAAAAAATAGAACTTTCAAAACACATAAGGGCAATTTCGAAAATCTAGATTAAATTAGATGTAATCTATTTATCACATGGTTTCCTTAACCCCTAAAAAATCTCATACAATCTTCTTTTATCACGTGGTTTCCTTCTATGTATCCCTAAATAATCAAATCTATCTAATTACCACTTCCATTTGAGTTATATGGTTTCAATTATTTCTCTTTCTTCTCTCTCATAAGAACCCAAATGCAATAAGCGTCTCCCACACGCTTCATGTGAGTGCAGGGAGTGGAACCCACAATGCAGCCCACTTAATGAAAATATGAGCCACTCAAATGGATTTCCCACCTTATTAATGGGATTTCCTCAAATTTTAATTAAAACAATCTTAGGTGTTATAAAATGCTAAATTTAATGATGTTAATGTCATTCGTATATGCATTTGCATAGGATTGATAATTAAAAAGTAAATTAGATCTAAATGATGAAGTATCAAACCCATATTATGACGATCAAGAAAATTATTTAGTTGGATTTTTTTGTAATTATAATAATGTGCTTAAAAGTAAATTCACTAAAATCATGCAATTTGCAATTCTTCCCTAGTTTTCTCGGCCCAGTATTGAATGTTGTTGGATGTGGAAAGCAATACAAGTTCATAATTTTCAGCATTTTTGGGGATAATTTAATAACTAGTTTCTGATTTAAATTGGATTGAATACATGATTTTACATTTTTAATATTATGTTAGCTAATCAATTTATGTTAAATTTTCTATATCATTCTTTTCGTCAGGAAAAAAAATCTAATTATTTATCAAACTCATCGCTAAGACTTTAAGAGAAATTTTTTGCCCCACGCCCGAGAGAAAATCCTAGCTCCACCACTGATTTCAAAGAGGTATCCCATGGTGCAGAAATAATGGCTAGTATAGTGAACAAAGAAAAAGGATTATTATTTTCAGTTTAGCTAAAACTAGCAGAGAAGCACAATCATCAAATGTTGGAAAATGCCAACAAGAGAAATTTTTGTTAGAAACGAACTATACATTGGAATTGACAAAGTGAGTTGCTAGGCCACATGCCAGCATTTCAGCACCATCCAACCTTGCACCAGTAAGACCAACATATTCTCCTGCCAAAGAAAGAAAATATAGGTTTGATGGTAGAATCATGAAAATACAAGTGAAATTCATAACTGATGGACTATTAAAAAAGATAGATCAATCTCAGAACCCATATCCCAGAAAAGTTGCAAGCAATCAACACACGCCTTTTACACAACAATTATTCCCAAAGTGGAAGCACACAGAATACCAGTCAAATTTAAAATGTGATGCTGGAAAAGCTTGGAGAAGGCAAAATGAGGTCCAATATAACTTCAAGAAGTAACTATTGAACTAAGAAAATGATCTAAGTATAGATAATTAAGTGCATACTTTGTATATAGAAATTATCCAGAAACATTGTGTAGTTTGATTCATGTAGAAGATTTCATTTTATTCTTGGGAAAAAATTAAAATAACAGAATCAGGTGTCTTCTCAATTGTCAACAAGCCTATTACTACTTAGAAAAGATATGGCCTAATAATACTTAAAAAGAAGGTACACAGACTAATACTGAAACAGCAGCATATTTTGGAAGGTGGAGACAAGAGCATGAACAAGACATTATGTTTCCTATTAAATTTGTTTAAGGTGAAAAATTGAAGTTGATTATATTACCAAGAAAACCTGGCAGCCTGGTTAGAAAATGAGAAGCACCTACATCTGGGAACAGTCCCAGTGCTGCTTCTGGCATTGCAAAGACCTGCAAAACATTCACTTTCAGATAAAAAAAAAAAAAAAATCTTTTGGGAAAGACTGGAGACTTTGGTGCTTAGGAGAAGAAAAGATAGAATAAAAGAAAAGCCCTAAAAGCAGTGGAGACAGGGTTTTCTTGTTGGGGGGTTTGGGCTGTGGGTGGGTTGCAAGCGATGGTCGACCAATAATTCCATCTAACACTTCCAAATTATTTGGAGACTAGTTGATGCAGGACAGACCCGCAGTCCCCCATGGGTCAACCCGCCAATGGGCCCAGCCCATCTACTTCAACCAAGCTCTTTGGGCCCGGCCCATCTATTTTCATGTTTTAGCTCATTAGGATTTTATTTTATGCTATTTTATGGTTCACGTTGGATGTTTTAATCATGTCCATCAATGTGTTTAGATGATCCAGATTAGTTTTAGGTTTTATTATTTTCCTATGTAAGTGATGTAAGGCCTCTTGGCTTAGACACTTAATAAAAATTTTATCGAGTGATTTTGAGGTGTCCCAAGTTATCTCTTCTTCCTTGCCCGCGATGGAGAGTTTGGCGGGGGCACCAGGTGCAGGGCTGGTAGAGATGAAAAGACTAGTGATGGATTTTATTTTATTTTTTTATAACGAAAAGACTAGTGATGGATTGTGGAAGCGATATGTCAGGTGTGGGGTGGGACCAACTTCTATTTCAGTAAAATGTAGTGACATTCCATTCAAAGGGTGGACAATCATTTTGAGCGAATCTCAATCACCAACAAAATGGCCGGTCCATCATATGACAGATATCAACAAATGGGAAGAAGAGAACTAAGGCGGAAGGTTAGATGGGTATTTTAAAAAGCCAAACACTAAAGTGAAAGAGAGAAGCAAATGAGTTTGCGATTACATTTTTTCGCCTTCTGAAAATAGTTATTAGAGTGCATCCACGAAATCAATATGATGATGCGGCTAAATCAGGGGCGAAAAGTATCCATTTTTCCATTCTATAACCAAACCAAACCAAACCAAGCCTTTTCCCACTAGGTGGGGTCGGCTATATGGATTTGACGACGCCAATCAAATCTGTTTAGGGCCATGTCCTCCGTTAGATCCATGTAGGCAAGGTCATGTTTAATAGTTTCTTTCCAACTTCTCTTGGGTCTCCCTCTCCCTCTCCTACTCCTGGCAATCTCTATGCCTTCACACCTTTTAACAGGTGCTTCCATTGGACGCCTTCTAACATGGCCAAACCATCTTAGTCGATTTTCTCTCATTTTATCTCCAATCGGTGCTATTCCTACTTTGCCCCTAATCTCCTCATTCCTAATCCTATCTCTCCTTGTGATCCCGCACATCCATCTTAGCATTCTCATCTCCGCAACTTCCATCTTCTTAACATGATTATGCTTTACTGCCCAACACTCTGATCCATATAACAATGCTGGTCTTACCGCCACCTTATAATACTTTCCTTTAACCTTGAGGGGGACTTTCCGATCACACAAGACCCCCGAAGCACTCCTCCATTTGGTCCACCCGGCCTGAATCCTGTGACTTACATCAGTATCAATCCCTCCATCCTGTTGCACCATCGATCCAAGGTACCTAAAGTTTTCTTTCTCTACAATCTTTTGTGTGCCTAAACTTACTTTTATGTTACCAAGTGTCCTACTTTGGCTAAACTTGCACTCCATATATTCCGTCTTGCATCGACTTAGCCTAAACCCTTTTGTCTCTAACGTTTTCCGCCATACTTCTAGCTTAGCATTCACTCCTTCTCTCGTCTCATCTACTAAAACAATGTCATCTGCAAATAGCATACACCACGGCACCTCATCCTGAATATGTCTTGTAATCTCATCGATAACTAGGGCAAATAAGTACGGGCTTAACGCTGAGCCTTGGTGTAGACCAATCGTGATAGGAAACTCCTTAGTCTCTCCGCCAGTCGTCCTTATAGATGTCACGGCTCTATCATACATATCCTTTATCGCCTCAATATATGCGACACACACTCTTTTCTTTTCCAGTACTCCCCATAGAATCTCCCTAGGAACCCGGTCATAGGCCTTCTCCAAGTCAATGAACACCATATGTAAATCTTTCTGACCTTCTCTATACTGTTCCATTAACCTCCTCAGGAGAAAGATAGCCTCCATGGTTGATCTCCCAGGCATGAAACCAAATTGATTATCTGAAATGTTTGTTGTTCTTCTTAGTCTTCTCTCAATAACTCTCTCCCATAATTTCATCGTATGGCTCATCAATTTAATCCCGCGGTAGTTCGCACAGTTCTGAATATCTCCTTTGTTCTTGTATATGGGTATAAGAATACTTTTCCTCCATGCATCAGGCATCTTCTTGTTCTTTAGCACTACATTAAAAAGTTTTGTCAACCAATTTATGCCATTCTCCCCCAAGCACCTCCAGACCTCAATAGGGATACCATCTGGCCCAACCGCTTTCCCATTCTTCATCCTTTTCAATACTTCTTTAACTTCTTCCCTACTGATTCTCCTATAGAACATATGATTCGATTCTTCCCTAGAAATGGTAAGCTGTCCCAATTGTATGTCACTACTACTGCTTTCGTTAAATAACTTGTAGAAGTAGCTCTTCCAACGCTCCTTTATCTCATCGTCCTTTACTAATACCTTTTCATCCTCATCCTTAATGCATTTAACTTGGTTTAAGTCCTTGGTCCGCCTATCTCTGGCTTTAGCAAGCTTGAATATCTCTCTTTCGCCTTCCTTAGTGTCAAGTCGCCTATATAGCTCCTCAAATGCCTTTGCCTTGGCCTCACTAACTGCCTTTTTGGTTTCTCTTTTTGCTTCTTTATACTTTTCCAAGTTTGCTGCATTTCGATCCCTTTGCCAAGTTTTAAAACTCTCTCTTTTAACTCTTATCTTGTCTTGAATGGCCTTGCTCCACCACCATGCCTCCTTCTGTGCCGGAGCACCCCCTTTGGATTCTCCTAAGACTTCTTTCCCTACCCTCCTAATACACTCTGCTACCTTATCCCACATATTATTTGCACTCTCATTTATCGCCCAAACGTCTTCCTCTAGTACTCTATCCCTAAATGCTAGTTGCTTATCACCTTTCAAGTTCCACCATTTAGTCTTTGAGCATCTATACAACTTCTTTTTTGTAGTCCACCTTTGTAGCTGCACATCTATGATCAACAACCTATGTTGGGAAGTCAAGCTCTCCCCCGGTATCACCTTGCAATCTTTACAAGCTAAGCGGTCTCTTTTCCTAATTAAGAAGAAGTCAATCTGTGTCCTTGAGGAGCCACTCTTATAAGTCACCAAATGCTCCTCTCTCTTCCTAAAAAAGGTGTTAGTCACCATGAGATCATAAGCCACTGAAAAGTCCAAAATATCCTTCCCTTCTTCATTTCTATTACCGTATCCAAGTCCCCCATGTACTCCTATATATCCATCTACGTCGCGTCCTACATGGCCATTCAAATCTCCTCCTATGAAGACCATCTCGCCTTGGGGTATCTCTAGTAGCACTCCTTCCAAATCTTCCCAAAACTTCTCCTTATGTCCATCTCCTAAGCCCACCTGGGGGGCATAAGCACTAATTACGTTCACTATCTCTTCTCCTAACACTAACTTAATTGCAATAATCCTATCTCCACAACGCTTTACATTAACTATATCTTCCTTTAAGTCCTTGCTCACTACTATGCCAACCCCATTCCTCGCTCTATTAAGTCCCGTATACCATAACTTATACCCAGTCCTCTCGATCTCTTTAGCTTTCTGTCCCATCCACCTTGTCTCTTGCAAGCAGGCAATTGCGATTCGTCTCCTTTCCATTGTATCCACCACTTCCATAAGTTTCCCAGTTAGGCTCCCAATGTTCCAAGTACCTAATCTCAGCCTTCTATTTTGGGCTAGCTTCCTTACCCCCCGCACTCGTCCAATAAAGTGTGGGGACCCTTGCCTATTTAGCACTGCACCCGGGCGCCGATGCAGCGGTCCTTGCTCACTTATCACTGTACTCGGACTATACAGCGCGTCGCTAAGTAGGCGACGCCCCAACGAATTGTGATGCCAATTAATCAAGGATTACAATGATCTGACAGTCAAGAAAGCAATAGAGCAATGGTCCACAGGCAAGGTCAGAGCTGATGGTTAGGATCTTCAAAAAAAAAAAAAAAAACATTTAGGAAATCCTCCACCACCACTCCATGAGATTGATAGTCTGATTTACCAGCAAACAGCACATTTTAAGGAGCAGGGCCCCAAAATTCATCAACAAAATTTTATACAGCTTTTACATTAACTTAGAAGGGACAGATAAGTACCGTATTCTCTGTAGCAACTCGGAACCTCCCATGGATGGAAATTCCAGCTCCACTTCCCATAACAATTCCATTAAGAATTGAAACCTTAAACCATAACTTTATCAGTATTAAAATTTAATCAAGACTTTCAGTATGAAAATTTGAATATAAAAGACAATAAATATTAAAAAAAAAGGGTAGTAATGCCAATGACCTCAAGAAAAGTACCTGAGGTTTACTATATGTTGCCATTAAATAGTCTACAGTGTACTCAAACCAGGATTGTTTTGCACCAAAACTCCAATGCCCTGAAGCATACAACTAAATTTATCAACAGTAGAATTAAAGATAAAAATCAAGTTCACTTCAACATCCTAGAACTCTAGTACGTTAACTAGATGGCCGATAAAAAGGGCAACATGGTAGTATAAAATATCCAAAATGAAAAGGCACCCATCACTACTAAATTCTTGTGTATAGTAGTCATGAATGATCAAAGCACATACTTACGAGTTACAAAAGTAACAATTACCATTCTTTCCAAAATGGATGATCGATACAACATCACCACCAGCGCAAAACGCTCTCCCTTTTCCCTGAAACGATTAAATCATACGACGACAAACATGTCAGAAAAAAATCAGCCAAGAAAAGCTATTCTGCTAAGAAAATGATGACCAAATGCAAGCAAAAACAAATTCATAACTCATACGTGTTTTTTTCTCTTTTTCTTTTTTTTCCTTCTTATTTTGAATGGAACTCATACGGGTGTTCATAGAAGAAGATCATAGCCATGGATAATTCATGGATTCTTCTGGACCTCAGACTGTACATGGATCATATTAACTGATTAGAGTGCACTATAATAGTACCTTCAAAATCACCAACTTCACACTGGGATCCTCCTCATAGGCAACAAGGATATCCAGTAATCGGGTAACCTGCAAAGCAGTCATGAACAGAAATCTCAATTCCCAATCCAGAATAGATAAGAAATAATGTTAGTAAGCTACAAACTTACTCTAAATTCTATTACTAGTGGCATGCATTGGCATCATAGCAATCAATTCATAAAACAAATTTAATAGGATTTTTTTTTAATCATCAGTGCCTTTTGCGCATTTCTAGAAGTGGCTTGTTGCCTGATGCAGGAGCAGACGGATTTGATTTAGTGGATCATGTGGTAAACAAGGTGAAAGTATTTAGGTTGATTTGATCGATCAAATTGGACTTCAATCCACCTTACCAAGGGTTCGACCAAGAAAATTAGGCGAACTTTAAACTGCTTCAGATTTGCCCGGTGTGAATTTGTGTGGGTTTAGCAAACGCGGCCTGGGGAATTAGTCCTATTGGGTCAAAGACCTTAGGGATGCCCACGTCGTCCAAAAAAAATAAAATAAAATAAAATAAATTAGGCGAATCCAGAAATTGGATGGTCAAGATGGGCCTAAAATCAATCGCATTGTGCTTCCCTTGAGTGCATCAATGCCCTATCGCCTTTGTGAATTCAAATTTACTTCCCAAACCCCACTGCACATTCTCCTCAGCCTAGGAGCTTTCAGAATCATCAGGACCCTTGTACATTTTTAGGAGTAGTAGCTGGCTTCCTTATCACATTTATGAACCCAATTTTCCTTCCCAAACCCCACTGCACAATCTCCTCAGCCTTGACTGAGCTATGCAGTATACAGATTGGACAACTCATATACGTATTAAAAAGCCAATTCACGCTAGATATCATGTTTCAATCTATTAAAATACCAGTTGACATCTGGTTCCTAAGCTTCTAAGATCCACCATAATCCACCATTGGGGATGTCTATCATGGGGTCCCACCATGGAGATAGTGTATCGAGGGACCTGACCTAATATGCACGGATACTTCAAAATGGGCGACGTATCATGTCGTATCATATCCGATACTTCACTTTTTACATGTAAAATATGTGTCCTTACTATGTCTATAGCGTATTCCTCCAGTATCCATTCCGTATCTGGGCATCATAGGACCTGACCATGGAGATGTAGTTGTAAGGGAGACAATAATTGGACACGGCCCTTGACATGTGCGTATAGTGGGACACACACATGGAGGAGTCTCTGTGTGGTGGTACAAACAAAGATGTGTAGAAGGTGGACACAAACAGTGGGCCCCCACCCATGGAGATTGTGTATGGTAATGGTAGCATCAAATGATGAGCCTTGGCCATTGAGATGACTGTATGGTGACTGGTGAGACCAGCCCATGGAAGAGTACAAATATTTGGACCCAAATTCTAGGCCCCAATCATGAAGATGTTCATATTAAAACTTGAAAACTCATCTGTGTAAGAGTTGACCTGGCCTCATTATATGGGACTCAGCCCTCATATGTCACTTGGACTCAGCCCAGTCTTGGTGGAACTCAGCTGAGTCTTGGTGTCTTAGCCCATCAGCCAACTTGTAACAGACTCAATGGTGACCTAATTGTTGACCAAGCCACAGTTCATATGGTGGGACCCATCTATGAAGATGGATGCTTGTGGCCAGTGGGACCAAAAGAGAAGGCTACTACCATAGATGTGTGGATAGTGAGACCTAACCTACCAATGGAGATGCATGATGATACGAATATGATCTTGGTAACCAGCCCCACCTAGTGGAACCCACTAAAGAAGATGTGTGTAACCAAAGATTTCTTCCTTTTTTTTTCATTTTTTGATAAATGTAACCGAAGATTTCCAAACAGTACATTTTAAGAAATCCTTCATCACTCGTCAAAAGAAGTCCAAGCAAAAGAATTCCTTTGTTTTCAGATTTCTCAAAGTTCCAAACACAAATCCAATAGACATTGACCCACCTGGGAGTTGGTGTTTTGGCATATCCCCACATCTTGTGTTCAAAACCACCCCAGATTTGCTCGGTGTGTATTTGTGTGGGGTTTAGTGGGTGATACCCGAGGGATTAGTCATGTTGCGTCAAAGACCTCACGGATACCCACATCATCAAAAAAAAAAAAAAAAAAATCCAATAGACATTGAACAAAAATGTCTTTCAAAACGAATCCAATTATACAGATCAACAGATACACAGAGCAATGATCCAAGAAATGAGAAGTCTGAACATGTGCGAATATGATTTATTATTGCCACGACTATTCATTATACCAAAAAATTCAAAAGGAATGTAGTTTATGGCACATCTACAAGCACCTTTAGTTTCAAACTCGATTCTGGTAAAAATATGCTCCATGACAAAATAAGTCAACAGTTATCCAATGAACACTCTTACATACCATTTGGAAAGAGAGAGCATTCAGTTGCTGAGGTCTGTTTAGTGTCAGAATTCTCACATATGAGTTCTCTTGTATCAGAACCTGCCAAGATATCAAAGTATAGTGAGCTCTTTCATCATAATAATTAAAATAAAGATTGCCCTTGTGATAGATAATTTTAGTAGATAAAAAAAAGTTAGGATTGCTGAGACAAAGCACATTATAGGGCAGAAACCAACACCTCCCCTAGCTTGGAAACGCAGATTCAGATTTGTGCAGGATTTTTTATTTTTAAACTAAATCTTCTCTAGATCTGGAGAAGATGTGCGGCGCAAGGCTTATGGACCAATGCAGCTAGGCCTGTGGCACACATGTAGGTCCCAAAGAGGTCTTGGATTTTTGTTTCTCTAATTATTTCTTTAATGAGCTCCCATTAGGATTAGTTTACTAGTTTCTGTAGGAGTCTTCGATTTTAGAAGTCAATTGTTTTTTACACATGCAAATGACACATGTGAATTTGTTCCATATGCATATGATACACGTGAAACACATTCCAATGTTTGTCAAAAATCACCATGTTCACATGAGTAAATGAGTACATCCAATGGTTTCTAGATGTATTCAAATTTTTTGGATGATTTTCACAAATTTCTCAAAATCCACGAAGACTTAAGATTAGAAATTTTACCTCTTAGCCCTCTATTAGTTGTTTGGATCATGAATTGGCAGCCCACAAAAGTCCAGAAAATTAGCTCTAATGGTTTGGACTTTTTCAAAAATTTCTCAAAATCCATGAAGAATTAATATAATAAATTTGACGTCTTGGCTGTTTCGAGCCCATATAAAGAAGACGAATGGTTCGGATGATGAACTAGGGGCCACTTGAATAAAAAATAAAGCTTTTTGATGGGCCCCATGGGAGAAAACCAACATGAATTGCACTGTACCAGCGTCTTTTGCATTTGGGGCTGTGAAACTGTTTCGCACCTACGGAGGTGTGAAAGTGAAAGTGAAAGTGTGAAGGAGTGCTCATTTTGTAGACAATTTTTTTTTTTTTTTTGGTGCTTCGGCACTTTGCAAGCCCTCACCTAGGGTTTGCATCAATGTGGGAGAAGACAAGTGGTTCAAGCACTCCCCAGACACAGACATCCAAACAAAGCTTTAAAAATCATCCAGCAAATGGTATGAACCCTTAAGCTATCAAGATCAACCAAGTGTAAATTGTCAATAAGATTGCAACAATCCTTACTTCTTAACCCATTCACTTACAATCAGCATGATTCTCATATTACTGTCCATATGAGAATTTGCAAGGTGTAAGGGAATTGTGATTCTTAGAAGATGAAGTTGAAAGAAAGAAAGAAACAACAGAACCTGATCATTGTCGCCATTAGTGAGATTGCGGGAGGCCATGGTGCTATTTTGGGTACGAATCGTCTGAATCGAAATGAGAGAGGGAGATTGATTTCAGAAAAAAGAACCCAAACCCCCTTGATATTCAAGGCGTGCGTACTAATCTTGGGAAGAGTGTCCAGTAGTACTGTGGGGTCCACATGAATGATTTCTATCCAAAAAGGCTGCGGACTGAGCTGAGCCTCTTTGGGACAATCCTAATGTGCCACCTCAGCAAGGTGTCTCTCTCTTTTAATAAGAATATAATAAAATTGAAGGGGTGGTTCTTGCAAATCTGAATAAACTGCAAAATGAACCTCTTCTCATATTGATCATCTCTTCCCCCGAAACCGTCGGCAAAAACATCCTTTCCTCACACGTTCGTCTCCTCCGCCAAAAAGTCCTTCTCCTCACCCACTCATCTCCTCGAAGGGAACCTATCAGAGTCCGGCCTTCCTCTTCCCATGTGTATTTCAATGTCTGGAAAACAAATGTTATGTATTCTTTATTTTTTATTGCTTTTGAAGAACACTGGTGCAGACGACTGAAGGAGGCGTTGTGCATGGTAATGTGGTGAGCAAAAGGTGAGAGTTTCAACTATCGAATCTTCTTCTAAAAAGGTTTCAGAGTTTTGAGAAGATTGCACTTGTATACAAATTTTCAAGAAGAAAATAAGTAAGAATTAAAAAAAAAAATAGTTTGAAATGAATCTAAGGAAATATGAGGTTGTCAAGAAATTAATCTAATTGCTCCAATACACGCACTGTAAGACCCCGACCCGAGTGACCTCGATTAGTATTAATTTTGTTGCGTATTAGTGCTAAGCTCGAGTAGTGATTTTTGACTAAGCTTGGACTAGAATAGCTCTTTTATGGTTTTGGGAGAGTTTTAGTGCTTTGTGTTGGTGGGACCCTTTGGGGGTTCCCTTTTTGGATGGCTTTACTATTGTGTGGGGGATTGTTCGTATTCCAGTGAATTTCATTTATATTCCGTTTTACTCGTCTTGTTAATCCCTATAGCTTTCATGTTGATCCCGTACTCGTTCGGAACCCCGAAAACCCGATTTTCTTGCATTGAGGGCAAAACAGTCATTATACATGAAATCTGTACCCAAAACTTGATATTTTCGAAACCCGCGAAACATATACTTTTTAGAAACTAGATTTTTCGACGATCACTTTTCTCTTCTTCGTTGATTTCGTCCGAGGTCCCGAGATTAGTGATTTCACCCTCCGAAGACTTTCTAGTGGTGGAGCCCACACCCATTGCCTTTAAATAGAAACCCTTCTCTCTTCATTCCCTTTTTCCAGCACAAGCACAACTCAACCTAGGGTTTCTTGGCTTCCTTTTCTTCTTCTTCTTGCTACTCCCCCATCAAGCACCACCCACCTTGTTCCAATCAAGAAATAGAAGTCATCACCTTCTTCCTCACTACTAGAGCTATTCATTGATACTATTTGTGGAAGGATCTACTCAACTCAAGACCCTCATTGAGCTCACCTTGTCCATTTGGAGAACCTACAAGTAAGCTTCCTCCCTAATATCTTAGATCCATGTTCTTCTGGTCTTGGGAGAGCCCTATCTTCATTATTGTGAGTTTTTTCTTCTTCTTTCTTAGTTTGACCCATTTTAGGGTTTGTTTTTTGGGGTTTTTGGTGTAGCTTGGTATTTGGCTTGGAAGAGTGGATTAGAGCTTGGATTTCTTGATTTGAGACCTTGAGGCAAGTGGATGTTTAGTTTTAAAGTGATTTCCATGATCAAATGTTGGATTTATTGTATCATTTATGATGAGCTTTTACTTGCATTCAATGTAGTTTTAATGTTTTAAAAAGGGGTTGTTGGACCCATTCATTGTCTTGAAATATGATTGATAGCCTTTGATTATCTTGTGCTTGAAAACTTGAATGAATCTATGTAATTGTGGTTATGTCCTTCTCTTTTGATTGAATGAGAAAATGTATGAATGAATGGATCATTTGTGGAGGTTGTGAGAAGTTTGGATGGAGTTTTGAAGAGGATGTTGAGGTGCTTACATGCCCTCTTTGGTCTATGATAGAACCTCAAGAAATGTGGATTTGTAAGAGAAGGAGAATGGAGAAAAGAACTGTTCACGAAACCAGTTCTGGACAGTTCGCTCGAGCGAACTTGACACATCACTCGAGCGAACTGCCCAGGAAGGGTTCGTGCCATTCCAGAGAGTTGTTCGCTCGTGCGAACCCCTTGTCCGCTCGAGCGAACTCCTCCAACAGCCATCCAGAGAATGGTTGGCTCAAGCGCACAAATCGTTCGCTCGTGCCGTCCTGAACTGAGCAGGTCCGCTCATGCAAACCCCATGTCCGCTAGAGCGAACCCTCCCAGAAAGCCATTCCAGAGAGCACATCGCTCGAGCGAACTACATGTCCACTCGAGCGACGTGTACTGTTCATCTGGGGCCACTTTGGAGGAGACAATGAAATATCCTAGATATGGAGGGAGGTTGGTTAACGTCCCTATCGTGATGAGAAGACTCATAACCGTTGTTTGAAGCTCGAACGAGAAAGAAACCATAATCACAAGGATTCATGGAAGTTTTGGAAATCTCCAAGTGCCTAAGGAGCCCTGAATGCCTTCAAATTCAAAGAGTATCGAGCAATTGTAAGATAAGCGTACGGGATCCCTATTCACTTGGATTAGTTTTAACCCGACACTGTCTTGGCTTTCCAAAAGGGTACCTTATCTTGTTATTCTCGAAATTGATGATTTGGAATCTATCATCCCGAAAACTTTGAAAGTATACTTGTACTGTTTTGCTAGCTTTGATATACATGCCAGACCTGGTATGATAGCTGTGCCTTGAGCACCCATGTCTTGCCTGATTATAGTCTTATACTTGATTTATTTTACACATGTCTTGATTTCCATGTTTTGACCTATGAGTCGGCACCACTAAGCTTGGATACCTTGTTAGTCTGGTCTACTGACTAGGTGATCCCCCTCTTGTCCCGCCAACTGCAGTTTGGATCTTGCTACCCGGTTATTTAACCGTGGTCTTGTCCTGATACCGCAGATTGCTACTGTGGTTCCTGATGCCCGGCTCGCTACCGTAGTCATGTCTTGTATATAGTATATATGTATATGTATTTCGTTGTACCTCCTCACTTCGGTGACTGAGGTCAACGCCTTGACTTGCTTGCTCTATCACTTCGGTGATAGAGGATTTAGCTTCGTGTGGTCGCGATCTTGCTCGTTTCCTGATTTCCTTGGTTACCTTTACTTGTTTTACCTTGCATATATGTTTTTAACTAAATGATGCATTTACTCATGGAAGTATTATTTAGACAGGTTTAACTGTTTCCAAGGTAAATGTTTTATCATTAAATGTTTATACTTTTTATCCACCTGCCAGACCGTCGTGTCTGACCCCCTTTGCTTTGGTACTCAGGTCCCGTTGTTGGTTTCCCCGAGGAGGAGCCAGAGGAGGCGGTCGGAGAACCGCAACCGCTAGTCGAGTGGTGTGCCGGCGATGTTATGTAAACATCGGGCTGCCGAGATACGAAACATTTTGGGGGTCGTGTGGATAGTTTTCTGGTGATTTTTGTTTTGTTTATATTGGCCTTTATTGGCCTCTATTTTTGGGAATTGTAATTAACTGATCTTCTGATTAAACTTGAATATGTACTTTTGGGTTATGCTTTAGGACATTGCTCATTCTGATACTCATATTCAAATGTAATCAGCCTTATTATTTTGGAAATGAAATACATGCATGATTTACCATACGCTTCCGCAATTATACTAAATGGTTATGTGTGTTGGAATATCCTCACCGCGGACACCTGTGGGAAATCACGTACACGGGTAATGAGTGTTCTTTTGTTAACCCGTGTACGCTTGATCATAAACATACCTTTAATTATTGTCATCACCCCATATGATCACATCATTGGCTTCTTCATCAATCAGTCCCGATCCCGGATTTGGTCCCCGAACACGGTCCGGGGTCGCGACACGCACTATCAAGCAATAAGTGCACGTGACATGAAATAAGGTTATAGTCTGATCTAATGGCATCGTACACTATGGTCTGAATCATGATGTACTGAGGTTTAAATCATATTTGAGAAGGTTGTATTAACGAAATACTTAGGTTTCAGAGTTTCATTAGCCATGAGTCTCCCTTGTAATCGATAAAAAATTGGTTTCAATTCTGTGTACTAAGGTTAGTAAAAAGAAGTTCTAAAGATTGCAGACTCATCTTATGGTATCGTATACTATGGTTTGAATCATGGTATACTGAGGTTTAAATCAAGTTTGAGAGGTTTGTCTTAATGAAATACTAAGGTTTCAATGTTTCGAGTGCCAAGAGTCACCCCTTGTATTTGATGATTAAAAAAAAAAAAAAAACTTGGAAATTAGATGACACATGCTCTGGTCTGAATAAAAAAATTCACAAATTTTAATTATGTGTACTAAGGTTAATAGAAAGAAGTTCTAAAGAGTTACAATCTCATCTTATGGCATCGTATACTATGGTTTGAATCATGATATACTAATTAAGGTTGACATCCAGTTTGAATAGGTTGTCTTTAAGAAATACTAAGGTTTCAGTGTTTCGAGTGCCAAGAGACACTGTATTAAAAAAAAAAAAAATTGTGTGCTATTAGATCGCAATGCTCTGGTCTGAATAAAAAAGTTCTCGGACTTCAATTCTGTATACTAAAGTTAGTTGAAAGAAGTCCTAAGGTTACAATCCCATTTAATGGCATCACACACTATGGTCTGTGTCATGGTATACTGAGGTTCAAATCCGGGTTGAGAATGTTGTTTTTACAAAATACCGAGGTTTCAATGTTTCGTTAGCCAAGAGTCCCTTTGTGTTCGATAAGAAACCTTGTGGTATTAGATGGCACATGCTCAGGTCTAAATAAAAAAGTTCTCAGTTATCAATTCTATGTGCTAAGGTTAGAAAGAAGATCTAAGGTTACAATCTCATCTCAAGGTATCGTATACTTCGGTCTAAATCATGATATACTAAGATTCAAACCCGGTCTGTGAAGGTTGTCTTAATGTAATACTAAGGTTTCAGTAATTCGAGTGTGAAGAGTGCCCCTTGTGGTTGAAATGAAATATGTTCGCTACCAAGTTGATCACAGTACTAAAATGGGGGAAAATAGAGAAAGACAATGCAGAGGGTGTTCTTGAATCTGTAGAGAATGACGGCACTAAATCTGCATTACACATCTGATAGATTATTTCATATCATATGCACTGATTGCTTGATAGTGTGTGTATTTAGGCGATTAGATTAATTGGCTGAAAAATTCATCCTTCCTTGGATTCATCTCAAACTGTTTTTGATTTTTTTTTTGTTACTTTTTTTCTTGAAAATTCTTATACGCCTATAATCTTCTCAAAACATCGAAACCTTCTCAAAAGAAGATTCGATGGTTAAAACTCTCTCCCTTTGCTCATCACTTTACCACACACAACACTCCCTTTGGTCCTCTGCAGCAATGTTTTTCAAAAGCAAGCTAGACACTGAAATACACATGAGAAGAGGAAGGCCGGACTCTAATGGGCTCCCTTCGAGGAGATGAGCGGGAGAGGAGATCGACTCTTTGCCGGAGGAGACGAAAGCACGAGGAGAGGATGTTTTTGCTGGTGGGTTTCAGTGGAGGAGATGAACGATCGGAGAAGAGGTTCATTTTGTAGTAGGGTTTGTGGCTTGAAACATGTTTTTTCAAAGTTGCAAGAACCACCCTACAATTTTATTATATTCATTAAAGGAGAGAGACAACTTGTTGAGGTGGCAATTTGCTAGGTGGCACATTAGGATTGGCCCAAACGCACTACCCGTGTCGGTGACTACCCCTGTTTCAACGAAATAGGGGATCTGGACTCCTTGAGTCGTTGGAGCGGAACTGTGGAAGCATGTAGACTATAGACTGGGCGTTCTCCTTTGGTGAGATTCTAAAAATTTCACTCTGATAAATGTTGGCACCACTATTAAATTGATCGGACAAATAATGTGATTACTAAATATGATTAAGATTGTGTTCATCACATCATTCACTATATGGTGATTTTGACGATGGATTGGACTCTTATTGGAGTAGAATTTTAGGTTATCCCATGTATAATGAAGGTGTCACACTTTGAACAATTCAAATTTCCAATAGATGGACCCCACTACACAGTTCTTAAGGAATTGCGACAATTTTAATTCATTTTTCCACCAAATATGAGTCATATAGTGTAACGCGGAAAATCCTTTTCACTTTTTCTGTATGCACAAACATGCCCTCAAAGTCAATGGCTATGAGAATTTGAAGTAAGAAAAAGTAGGGATTTGAGGCTACAATCGTTAATGACTTGGAGAATTTGAACAAAAAGAAATTTGGATGTAAGGTTGCAGTCGTTGATTAAGTCTCAATCTTGGTGGCTCACTCTGGGTTCACCATAGATGGAGGGAGTGGAACTCTATAGTGAGCACAACTCTTGAAAACCCTGAGCAGTTGTAACGACCCGAATCACCTAGTATAATATTGTCCGCTTTGGCCCTATGAGCCGCATGGCTTTGTTTCTGGGCCCCTATAAGACCCAAAACATCTTATACTAAGCATAGACAGTGTCCTCTATATTAGCCCAGACTCTGAACGCTTCATGAGTGATGTGGGATCTTATATTCCCCCATCCTTAGAAGAGAGCCGTCCTCGGCTCTAATACCAATTGTAACGACCCGAATCACTTATTATTATATTGCACGACTTTGTTTCTAGGCCCCTATAAGACCAAAACGAGTTATACCAAGCATAGACGGTGTCCTCTATATTAGCCCAGGCTCTGGACGCTTCATGAGCGATGTGGGATCTTACAGTAGCTCAACATAACAATTTCAAGGATGCCCTCAAATTCCACTCTAAACAAATATTATCTAACTATAAGATGAGAATACAAAGATGAACTCCTATTGAAGTAAAATTTGAAAATACTCTAGGACATGGACAATGCATTAATTTTAAGCAGCTCGGACTTGTAATATATGAGCTCCACCTTGGAGTTCCACTTCTTCAACTCACACCAAGTCAAGTGAGTGGTACACAAACTCAATAGTTAAAAAGAGGATCAAGAGCTTTAATGTTAAATCTAGAAATAAATATAAATGCAGATCAAGTTAAAAAGAAATCCGGATTCCTTGTTTCAACGAAACAGGGGGGCCTGGTTAGGCCAATCCCAACGTGCCACCTAGCAAACTTGCCACCTCAGCAAGTTGTCTCTCTTCTGGAATGAATAAAACAGAATTTCAGGACAGTTCTTGCAAATAGAAAAAAAAAATTAAAACCATAAACCCTACCGCAAAAAGAACCTCTCCTCCAATCATTCATTTCCTCCACCGAAACCCATCAGCAAAAACACCCTCTCCTTGGGCGTTCATCTCCTCCAGCAAAAAGACCCTCTCCTCACCCGCTCATCTCCTCGAAGGGAATTCATCAGAGTTCGTCCTTTCTCTTCTCATGTGTATTTCAATGTCTGCAAAACAAATGTCATGTTTTCCTTGTTTTTGCTTGCTTTTGAACAACATTGCTGCAGAGGATTAAAGGGGGCGTTGTACGTGGTAATGTGGTGAGCAAATGGAGAGAGTTTCAACTCTTTCCCCCTTTCTTGAGGGTGCAAATTGAATCTTCTTTTGAGGGTGATCCTTTCCCCCTTTCTTTCTCCGTTTGGGTTTCGTGATAATATGTCCCCAATATCTTTCTTTTCAGCCTGGTTTATATTGAGTTTTGTGGTTTTAATACTTTCTTTCATTCCTGTTGTCCGGTGACCTTTTTTGTTTTCAAACATTGATCTCATATTCATTACAAGTGGTGTACATAAGTTCTTATCGATGCATGAAAGAAGCATCCGAAAAATGCCTGGTTAAAGTTCAATTGTGGTGGATGTGGTTGCCCATGAGTTTCTTGTGGGAGATTGGTCTCACCCGGAATCAGAAAACATTTACCTGATGCTGAATCATGTAAACCAAAGATTGATTTTGGCTGGTTACATTGCTGAAACATCACCAGTGTTACTAAATATCGATGAGGAAGACAAGGAAGACTTCATCTCACAGCATAGTCAGAAGTTAGCTATATGCTATGGGCTGATGAGGACAAGGCCAGGGGACAGCATTCTCATATTGAAGAACCTTAGAATATGTGGGAACTGTCACTCTGCAATAAAATACATTTCAGAGATTTTCGAACGAGAGATAATTGTCAGGGACAGAAGCCGATTCCACCATTTCAGAGATTGTGTCTGTTCTTGTGGAGACTATTGGTAAGGTGGTCAAAACTTCAAATGATCTTACATGTAATCTTGTAAGGATTAACAGACTTGCAGATTTGGCAACAGGCACTGTTCCCTATATAGAAATTGTTCTAAAGTATCATATCTCCTACAATTCACTGGTGAGAAAGGTTGACCAATGTTTATCAATCAACTTAAAAATTTTCTGGAACTATCCAAAAAAATTAGTGAGTAGATAAAGCAAAAATTACATGGGGTTTCACTATTACTTGAACAAAAGATACGATACTGGGCCTGATTTATTAAATCTATTGATCATAGCAAATGAAAAAGATGTAAAAACAAAAAGAAAGGGGAAAGGCTTTGATACATTTTTATACAAAATATACTTCCACGAATATTGCACCGATTCATTACAAGTGATGGTCAAACATGCAAGGTGATCAACAGCTTCATTTTTCTTCATGAAGCATCTAAATTCTTAAACAGTTCAAAATAAAAAAATAAAAACAGGAGGCTAAACTGTACAAGAATGAAAACAGTTTCGCATATTGCAAGATTCATTGCAATTGAAGGTGAAACATTCAACGTGATTAACAGCTGCAGTTATTTCTTTGTGAAGCAACTTAAACGGCTCAAAATAAAAATAAAAACAGGAGGCTAAATTGTACGAGAATGAAAGCGGTTTTCATTTATTTAAGAAATGATTGTCCCGAGAAAATTAGCAGGGAGGTATTCATATTCTTACATACATCTCTGGTGCATGTACATGCCAAAAACTATGAAACTATACCCACAGAGAACCAAGGTGTCTGTATAAATAATTAATCTATAAACATGTGAATTTTAAGGTCCTCATCTTTTAGACAAAACTCGTGACTCAGAGCTTTGACATAATCGAGATAGTAGACTTGTATCGAACAGGAAGCTTTAGATCTACCCATCCTTCCCCATCAATCTTGGAGAAATAGCGATCCACCATCTCATCGCCGATCAGCTCCAGCTTTGAAGGCTCCCACTGCAAAATCAACAACAGTAAGTAGCATTGTAAATCAAAGGTAAAGGCTTTATTCCATATACTAGAAATTATACTGACTTATTGGACCAGAAAGAGGGAAAGAAGAAAGAAAGGATTGGCTCTTCAACCTTAGGGTTTTTGTCTTTGTCGATCAGCATCGCCCTGCAACCCTGCATTTCAAGGCCGGCTTTTAGAAAATTCAGGATAAATAAGAGGGCATGGGAGCAGTAATTAATTGTCATATTCTCCACAGACCTCATAGAAATCATTGCTGACGTCTCGTTTCATGGCATGACAACACATTCTGTAGTCTCTAATAAAGCACTGCTCAATTGTTTGCAGCCTGCCTTCTCTAAACTAAAATTGCATGACGAGAAGTAATTCAAAATAAGTACAAAGATTAACTATTTAGCAAGAAATTGTTGATTTCAGATACTGTATTGTTCTTTTTAAGTACAAGATATATGTAATTGAACCAGATAAACTGGACATCTAAATATAACTAATACTTTGCTTTATTTAATAATCAACCTCAAGACTACGCTGTTAATTAGCATGCTTCAGCAAACAAGCCCAGTCTTCAAATTCATATATTTCCACGTAAACATTCGACCTAAGGACTATGCTGCATATTAGCATGCTTCAGCAAACTCAGCCTAGGCTTAAGACTTAGATACATTCAGTTTTTCTCTTTTATTCAGGTTTTAGTCAAGTTTATCTTGCTTTTTTTTTTTGGGGGGGGGGGTTCTTTTTACTCTTGTATTGCAATTTTATTTTCCTGCAGAGATTCCATTATCTTCTGAAAAACAATCCATATCATTCCAGGAGGCATCGGGTTTTTTCCAAGAAAGTTAGTAAAACCCTAGGGTAGAAATAAAAGAAAAAGAAGTGAGAAGAAGAATTGAAGGAGAAGAATAATAGGATTGTGACTTAAATGTTAGTGATTTCTCGAAGAAAATATGCCCTTGACCTATTGAAAAAAACAAGATGTCTTGGGTTAAAGCCTGTAGATTCAACAATGAAAGCTAACCATCAACTTCGCAGTTTGAATGGCGAACCACTAGAGGATGTGGGAAGAAATCAAAGATTAGTTAGTAGATTAACAATCTCATGATTACTATACCAAATATTACCTATGTTGTAAGTCTCAATTTATGAATTCTCCCATTGCACCTCATTTAGTTTTCATATACAAAATGATGAAATACTCCAATTCTTCTCCAAGAAAAGGCTTATTGTATTCTAAGCATTGTTATCTGGATATTGAAGTTTTTATAGGTGCAGATTGGGCAGGTTGCCAGAATGATTGAAGATCTACTTCAAGCTACCTCACAATTGTAGGTGAATATATTAGTTACATGGAAGGGTAAAAAACATGTAGTGACTCGCTATCATGCAGTGACGTGAGAAATGTGAGGACTCAAAGATTAAATTGTTGCTAGCTAGTTGGGAATTGACATAAAGATTCTAATTGATTATATGGAGATAACCAATGAGAACCTAGTTTATCATGAGAAAAATATATCGAGGCTGAATGCCACTTTATCAGGGAGGTGATGGCTAATATAACAAGTCCTATGTTTGTCAGATCAGAACTTCAGTTAGTCGACGTGCTTCCTAAGGCACTAGGTAAAAAGTAGACTTCCAAGATCTTCTCAGCAAGCTTAGCATGATAGATTTCTCTGTCCGCTTTAGAGGGAATAGAAAATAATCACCTCTTGATTTGATTCATTTTACTGTAATAAGAGTAGGGATGTTTATGTAATGCCTTTACATTCTCTTAATGGAAGTGTGTAAGGGGTAGTTGCACACATAATTTGGAGAATTTCTCTCATACTCTCATTGTCTCTCTCCATCTCTTTTTTCTTGTTCATCCATTTTCTCCTTTCTTTTTGTTGGTGCCATATCTCGAACCCATGACCTAATGGGGTTAACCAAAGGTTTAAACCATCAAGGCAAGGCAGCCATTTTCTCCTATCTATCTATCTGTTTTTCTTCTATATTGATCAACAAGCACCTCTAAAATGAGAGAAGAACTCTTTATATTAAAAGTTTTTGTTTTACTTTCCAGGAGGAAATCAGGATCATCATTGTCAACTTTAGCTTATTTTGGCAACTTTCCAAAACCCACCTAAATAGAATTAATCATTACTCATCTGTACATGTGAATATAGTGTATTGAATTCATACCGATCTGAGAGTAAGTTTAAGACCAATCGGAGATGCCTTCTTCAATGATTGAATTGTTTCAGTGATCCACTCATCAGCTCCATCTACAGCCTCTTGCTCCTACAATAATTGGACACAAGATTCCACTTGCATAACTTATTCACACTGTATCTATAGTACTAGAAAAATAAAGAGAACAAGGATGTCAAATGCAGCCAAAAGAGTTCAAAATAACACTACAGAGTTTAACTTCCAGAAATTGTTTTATATCCGCTTAATTAGACTCAGTGCAGAAAATTACAAGAGAAGATAAGATTTCTTCGACTGTTCTTTTGGAGAAGCACCTGTTGATGATATCCAATCTGCAACCACACAAAAACATCAGCATGAATCACTGGACGAAATAGACATAGAGTAGGGTGCCACCATAGGTAAAAAAATAGAGTGATGGTGGTCTGAAACTCAAATCAACCACTTCTCTGGCAATCTATTTTTTGCAGTTTGGAGAAAGTTGTTTTCTAGTAAGGGACATTGGCAGCAAAGTCGAGATCTATACCAACATCATACTCGTGTATCTACTTCTCTGGCAGAGAACCCAACATCACCATTTTCTTTCCCCACAATCATAGCTTGGTGGCAGGGACATCCTCTCCCATGGGGAGTAGCAAGTTTGAGCCCTGCTTAACCCCGTTGGAAGTCAATCGTGCCAGCCAGTGTGGTGGTCTACCAATAAAGGGAGAGCCAATTGTATACACGCTACTGATAAAATAATGCTTCAACAGAGAGACCAATGGCAAGTTCAATACTTGTAGGCTGCATCTTCCAATGGCATCACTGGACCATTTTTATGTATGCAAATATCTTACCCCTTGATAAGTTATAGTTACTCCCTTTTAGCAATATTTTATTGATATAGTTACTCCATTTTAGCAATATTTCTTTCTGCATTACAAAGGAATCTAGCAGAAAAAATAATGCTTTATAATGACATCTAGGAATTAAGAATTAATTAATTCCAGTCGGAAGAACACTCGAGATTGGTCTCCTGCAACACATTGCACTGTTCATTTTAGAATCTTGCAATATTTCTATCTCTACATTTAGATCAAAATAAGGATGAAGATTAAATAGATTGCAAAATGCTGTAATATCAGGCATGCCCAAAAGGGCTGTAATATCAGCCCTTGATAACTTTGGCTGGAAACTAATGATAAAAACCCCACACAAATAATACAACTGAAAACAAACTTACTTGTGATAAGCACTTTTTTCCTTCAAAGGAACTTCTTGTGAGTATCCGTCAATAATTGCACTAACAACAGCTGGATCCACAGTATCCACCTCAACCAGTGCTTCCTCCAGCAAAGGCAATCTCTGTTACTGATAAGCACCAAATTACAAACACATCCACAATATTTTTCGGAGCAATGTAACTTACTGAAATGGGAAGCTACTATTAAATATGAAATCATGTCATCTTAGATCTTAGACAGTGGATTGGCCAGATAGGGTCGGGGGGATGGTTCGGCCATTGCGGCCCCCCTCAACTTTTTAATTTCCTTTAATATAGGAGTGCCTATTTTTATCTTATCCTCTTTGCGCCAACCCCCCTTTCCTTGTTTGCCACTCAATGAACTTTTTTTTTTTCTCTCAGTAAAAAAAAAAAAATAGAACTTTCAAAACACACAAGGGCAATCTCGAAAATCTAGATTAAAATAGATCTAATCTATTTATCACACGGTTTCCTTAACCCCTAAAAAACCTTATACAATCTTCTTTTATCACGTGGTTTCCTTCTATGTATCCCTAGATAATCAAATCTATCTAATTACCACTTCCATTTGAGTTATATGATTTCAATTATTTCTCTTTCTTCTTTCTCTACCTATTTACCTCTCATGAGAACCCAAATGCAATAAGCATCTTCCCCATGCTTCATGTGAGTGCAGGAAGTGGAACCCACAATGCAGCCCACTTAATGAAAATATGAGCCACTCAAATGGATTTCCCACCTTATCAATGGGATTCCCTCAAACTTTAATTAAAACAATCTTAGGTGTTATAAATTGCTAAATTTAATGATGTTAATGTCACTCGTATATGCATTTGCATAGGATTGATAATTACAAAGTAACTTACATCTAAATGATGAAGTATCAAACCCATGTTATGACGTTCAAGAAAATTATTTAGTTTGATTTTTTTTGTAATTATAATAATGTTCTTACGAGTAAATTTACTAAAATCATTCAATTTGCAATTCTTCCCTAGTTTTCTCAACCCATTAGAATGCTGTTGGATGTGGAATGCAATACAAGTTCATCATTTTCAGCATCTTTGGGGATAATTTAATAACTAGTTTCTGAGTTAAATTGGATTGAATACATGATTTTACATTTTTAATATTATGTTAACTAATTAATTTATGTTAAAATTTTTTTTATATCATTCTTTTCGTCAGCAAAAAAAATCTAATTATTTCTCGAACTCATCGCTAAGACTTAAGAGAAATTTTTTGCCCCCCGCCCAAAAGAAAATCCTAGCTCCACCACTGATTTCAGAGAGGTATCCCATGGTGTAGAAATAATGGCAAGTATAGTGAACAAAGAAAAAGGATAATTATTTTCAGCTTAGCTAAAACTAGCAGAGAAGCACAATCATCAAATGTTGGAAAATGCCAAGAAGAGAAATTTTTGTTAGAAACGAACTATACATTGGAATTGACAAAGTGAGTTGCTAGGCCACATGCAAGCATTTCAGCACCATCCAACCTTGCACCAGTAAGACCAACATATTCTCCTGCCAAAGAAAGAAAATATAGGTTTGATGGTAGAATCATGAAAATACAAGTCAAATGCATAACTGAAGGACTATTAAAAAAGATAGATCAATCTCAGAACCCATATCCCAGAAAAGTTGCAAGCAATCAACACACGCCTTTTACACAACAATTATTCCCAAAGTGGAAGGACACAGAATACCATTCAAATTTAAAATGTGATGCTGGAAAAGCTTGTAGAAGGCATAATGAGGTCCAATATAACTTCAAGAAGAAACTATTGAACTAAGAAAACGATCTAAGTATAGATAATTAAGTGCATACTTTGTATATAGAAATTATCCAGAAACATTGTGTAGTTTGATTCATGTAGAAGATTTCATTTTATTCTTGGGAAAAAATGAAAATAACAGAATCAGGTATCTTCTCAATTGTCAACAAGCCTAATACTACTTAGAAAAGATACAGCCTAATAATACTTAAAAAGAAGGTACACAGACTAATACTGAAAAAGCAGCATATTTTGGAAGGTGGAGACAAGAGCATGAACAAGACATTATGTTTCCTATTAAATTTGTTTAAGGTGAAAAATTGAAGTTGATTATATTACCAAAAAAACCTGGCAGCCTGGTTAGAAAATGAGAAGCACCTACATCTGGGAACAGTCCCAGTGCTGCTTCTGGCATTGCAAAAACCTGCAAAAAATTCACTTTCAGATAATAAAAAAAAAAAAAAAAACCTTTTGAGAAAGACTGGAGACTTTGGTGCTTATGAGAAGAAAAGATAGAATAAAAGAAAAGCCCTAAAAGCAGTGATGGAAACAGGGTTTTCTTGTTGGGGGGTTTGGGGTGTGGGTGGGTTGCAAGCGATGGTCGACCAATTATTCCATCAACACTTTCAAATTATTTGGAGACTAGTTGATGCAGGACAGATCCGCGGTCCCCCATGGGTCAACCCGCCAATGGGCCCAGCCCATCTACTTCGACCAAGCTCTTTGGGCCCGGCCCATCTATTTTCATGTTTTAGCTCATTAGGATTTATTTTATGCTATTTTATGGTTCATGTTGGATGTTTTAATCATGTCCATCAATGTGTTTGGATGATCCAGATTAGTTTTAGGTTTTATTATTTTCCTATGTAAGTGATGTAAGGCCTCTTGGCTTAGACACTAAATGAAAATTTTATCGAGTGATTTTGAGGTGTCCCAAGTTATCTCTTCTTCCCTGCCCGCGATGGGGAGTTTGGCGGGGGTACCAGGTGTGGTGCGGGTAGAGATGAAAAGACTAGTGATGGAATTTTTTTTTTTTTTTTTTATAACGAAAAGTCTAGTGATGGATTGTGGATGGGATATGTCAGGTGCGGGGTGGGACCAACTTCTATTTTAGTAAAATGTAGGGACATGGTGGATACCCATTTTGAGCAGTTTGGATTTTCAAATAGATGGACCCCACCCCAATACACATGGAATTTGAGTGAGACGCTAGAGGAACCAAATTCATGAAACTTGCATGATAAGCAATGGAAAAAAATCTCAATCACCAACAGAATAGCCGGTCCATCATATGACAGATATCAACAAATGGGAAGAAGAGAACTAAGGTGGAAGGCTTAGATGGGTATTTTAAAAAGCCAAACACTAAAGTGAAAGAGAGAAGTAAATGAGTTTGCAAGGACATTTTTTCACCTTCTGAAAATAGTTATTAGAGTGCGTCAACGAAATCAATAAGATGATGCGGCTAAATCCGGGGCGAAAAGTATCCATTTTTCCATTTTATAAGAGTTGAAAATTGTTAAATTGTGATGCCAATTAATCAAGGATTACAATGATCTGACAGTCAAGAAAGCAATAAAGCAATGGTCCACAGGCAAGGTCAAAGAGCTGATGGTTAAGGATCTTCAAATCTGAAAAAAAAAAAAAAAAAAACATTTAGGAAATCCTCCACCACCACTCCATGAGATTGATAGTTTGATTTACCTATGAAGTAGGGGTCTCAGCAAACAGCACATTTTAAGGTGCAGGGCCCCACAATTCATCAACAAAATATTATACAGCTTTTACATTAACTTAGAAGGGACAGATAAGTACCGTATTCTCTGTAGCAACTCGGAACCTCCCATGGATGGAAACTCCAGCTCCACCGCCCATAACAATTCCATTAAGAATTGAAACCTTAAACCATAACTTTATCAGTATTAAAATTTAATCAAGACTTTCAGTATGAGAATTTGAATATAAAAGACAATAAATATTAAAAAAAGGGTAGTAATGCCAATGACCTCAAGAAAAGTACCTGAGGTTTACTATATGTTGCCATTAAATAGTCTACACTGTACTCAAACCAGGATAGTTTTGCACCAAAACTCCAATGCACTGAAGTATACAACTAAATTTATCAACAGTAGAATTAAAGATAAAAATCAAGTTCACTTCAACATCCTAGAACTCTAGTACGTTAACTAGATGGCTGATAAAAAGGGCAACATGGTAGTATAAAATATCCAAAATGAAAAGGCACTCATCACTACGAAATTCTTGTGTATAGTAGTCATGAATGATCAGAAGCACATAGTTACGAGTTACAAAAGTAACAATTACCATTCTTTCCAAAATGGATCATCGATACAACATCACCACCAGCGCAAAACGCTCTCCCTTTTCCCTGAAACGATTAAATCATACGACGACAAACATGTCAGAAAAAAATCAGCCAAGAAAAACTATTCTGCTTAGAAAATGATGACCAAATGCAAGCAAAAACAAATTCATAGCCCATAAGTGTTTTTTTATTTATTTTTTCCTTCTAATTTTGAATGGAACTCATATGGTGTTCATAGAAGAAGATCATAGCCATGGATAATTCATGGATTCTTCTGGACCTCAGGTTGTACATGGATCGTATTAACTGATTAGAGTGCACTATAATAGTACCTTCAAAATCACCAACTTCACATTGGGATCCTCCTCATAGGCAACAAGGATATCCAGTAATCGAGTAACCTGCAAAGCAGTCATGAACAGAAATCTCAATTCCCAACCCAGAATAGATAAGAAATAATGTTAGTAAGCTACAAACTTACTCTAAATTCTATTACTAGTGGCATGCATTGGCATCATAGCAATCAATTCATAAAACAATTTAATAGGATTTTTTTTAATCATCAGGGCCTTCTGCCCATTTCTAGAAGTGGCTTGTTGCCTGATGCAGGAGCAGAGGGATTGGATTTAGTGGATCATGTGGTAAATCAGGCGAAAGTATTTAGGTTGATTTGATCGATCAAATCGGACTTCAATCCACCCTACCAAGGGTTCGACCAAGAAAATTAGGCGAACTTTAAACTGCTTCAGATTTGCCCGGTGTGAATTTGTGTGGGAGATAGTGTATCAAGGGACCTGACCATGGAGATGTAGTTGTAAGGGAGACAAAAAGTGGGCACGGCCCTTGACATGTGTGTATGGTGGGAACCACACATGGAGGTGTTTCTGTGTGGTAAACAAAGAAGATGTGTAGAAGGTGGACACAAACAGTGGGCCCCACCCATGGAGATTGTGTATGGTAATGGCAGCATCAAATGGTGAGCCTTGACCATTGAGATGACTGTATAGTGAGACCAGCCCATGGAAGAGAACAAATATTTGGACCCAAATTCTAGGCCCCGATCATGAAGATTTTCATATTAAAATTTAAAACTCATCTGAGTAAGAGTTGGCCTGGCCTCATTATATGGGACTCAGCCCTCATATGTCACTTGGACTCAGTCCAGTCTTGGTTAACTCAGCTGAGTCTTGGTGTCTCAGCCATCCAGCCAACTTGTAACAGACTCAATGGTGACCTAATTGTTGACCGAGCCATGGTTCATATGGTGGGACCCATCTATGAAGATGGATTCTTGTGGCCAGTGGGACCAATAGACAAGGCTACTACCATAGATGTGTGGATGGTGAGACCTACCAATGGAGATGCATGATGATATGAATATGATCTAGGTAACCAGCCCCACCTAGTGGAACCCACTAAAGAATATGTGTGTAACCAAAGATTTCTTCCTTTTTTTTTTTTTTTTTTTGATAAGTGTACCAAAGATTTCTAACCAATACATTTTAAGAAATCCTTCATCACTCGTCAAAAGAAGTCCAAGCGGCTACAGGGGAGTTTACCCGGCTTTCCTCTGGGTCCGGAGGGATTAGTTCAGCCCAAGGGTTGGGAACCCTCCGATAGCAGCAAAAAAAAAAAAAAAAAAAAAGAATTCTTCTGTTTTCAGATTTCTCAAATTTCCAAACACAAATCCAATAGACATTGACCCACCTGGAAATTGGTGGAGTGCCATATCCCCACGTCTTGTGTTCAAAACCACCTCAGATTTGCTCGGTATGCATTTGTGTGGGGTTTAGCGGGTGCTAGCTGAGGGAATAGTCATGTTGGGTCAAAGACCTCACGGATACCCACAGCATCCAAAAAAAAAAAAAAATCCAATAGACATTGAATAAAAATGTCTTTCAAAACGAATCCAATTATACAAATCAACAGATACACAGAGCAATGATCCAAGAAATGAGAAGTCTGAACATGTGCAAATGTGATTTATTATTGCCACGTGTCCCCAGTTTCACAGAACAAATAACTATTCATTATACCAAAAAAATCAAAAGGAATTTAGTTTAGGGCACATCTACAAGCACCTTTAGTTTCAAACTCGATTCTGGTAAAAATACACTCCATGACAAACTAAGTCAACAGTTATCCAATGAAAACTGTTACATACCATTTGGAAAGAGAGAGCATTCAGTTGCTGAGGTCTGTTTAGTGTCAGAATTCTCACATATGAATTCTCTTGTATCAGAACCTGCCAAGATATCAATGTATAGTGAGCTCTTTCATCATAATAATTAAAATAATGATTGCCCTTGTGATAGATAATTTTAGTCGGAAAAAAAAAAGTTAGGATTGCTGAGACAAAGCACATTATAGGGCAGAAACCAACACCTCCCCTAGCTTGGAAACGCAGATTCAGATTTGTGCAGGATTTTTTATTTTTAAACAAAATCTTCTCTAGATCTGGAGAAGATGTGCGGCGCAAGGCTTATGGACCAATGCAGCTAGGCCTGTGGCACACATGTAGGTCCCAAAGAGGTCTTGGATCTTTGTTTCTCTAATTATTTCTTTAATTAATGAGTTCCCATTAGGATTAGTTTACTAGTTTCTGTAGAAGTCTTTGATTTTAGAGGTCAATTGTTTTTTACACATGCAAATGACACATGTGAATTTGTTCCATGTGCATATGATACACGTGAACACATTCCAATGTTTGTCAAAAATCACCATTTTCACATGAGTAAATGAGTACATCCAATGGTTCTAGATGTATTCAAAATTTTTGGATGATTTTCACAAATTTCTCAAAATCCACAAAGACTTAAGATTATAAATTTTACCTCTTAGCCCTCTATTAGTTGTTTGGATCATGAATTGGCAGCCCACAAAAGTCCAGAAAATTAGCTCTAATGGTTTGGACTTTTTCAAAAATTTCTCAAAATCCATGAAGAATTAATATAATAAATTTGACCTCTTGGCTGTTTCGAGCCCATATAAAGAAGCTGAACGGCTCGGATGATGAACTAGGGGCCACATGAATAAATAAAAAAAAAAAAAAGCTTTTTGATTATGATGTGAAAGTGAAAGTGTGAAGGAGTGCTCATTTTCACACGAAATACATGATGCGTAATGGTTATGATGTGAATTATTTACATATGTAAATGAGCGCAAGCAAACGACCTCTTAAGGTTTGTTTTCCTTTATGTCTATGAACATTGTAGAACATTAGAATCAGTTTTTGATGACTAATAAAGACTAAAAGTTCCCCTTTGAGTCCCATTTCCTCTCTCTGCGAGAATCCCTTGTAGACATTTTTTTTTTTCGTGCTTCGGCACTTTGCAAGCCCTTACCTAGGGTTTGCATCAATGTGGGAGAAGACAAGTGGTTCAAGCACTCCCCAGACACAGACATCCAAACAAAGCTTTAAAATCATCCAGCAAATGGAATGAACCCTTAAGCTATCAAGATCAACCAAGTGTAAATTGTCAATAAGATTGCAACAAGCCTCACTTCTTAACCCATTCACTTACAATCAGCATGATTCTCATATTAATGTTCATATGAGAATTTGCAAGGTGTAAGGAAAATTGTGATTCTTAGAAGATGAAGTTGAAAAAAAAGAAACAACAGAACCTGATCATTGTCGCCATTAATGAGATTGCGGGAGGCCATGGTGCTATTTTGGGTAAGAATCGTCTGAATCGAAATGGGAGAGGGAGATTGATTTCAGAAAAAAACCCTAATCCCCTTGATATTCAAGGAATGCGTAATAATCTTGGGAAGAGAGAGAGTGTTCAGAAGTAATGTGGGGTCCACATGAATGATTTTTATCTAAAAAGGCTGCGGACTGGGTTGAGAATTGCCCTGTTCCAACGAAACAGGGGGAGCCTTTTGGGACAATCCTAATGTGCGACCTTTTAAATTTGGCCATCTCTGCCAGTTGTCTGTTGTATACTTGTATCTCTCCTTGAATCAATATAACAAAATTAAAAGGTGGTTCTTGCAAATCTGAATAAACTGTTTCAAGCCACAACCCCTACTGCAAAGTGCCACCTAGCAACTTGCTACCCCAGCAGGTTGTCTTCTCTCCTAAAACAAATAAAACGGAATTACAGGACAGTTCTTGCAAATGGGAAAAAGAATTTCAGGCTGTTTGGATGTAGAAGAAAATAATATTTTATAGAATATAATATTTTATTTTTTAAAAAAAAGAATTTTGTGCGTTTGGTAATCAGAAAATTTTAAAGAAAATAATCTTTTCTTTTAAAAAGCTCAATATTTTCTCCTACAGCTCCCCCTTGTAGAAAATATTCTATAAGATAAGAATCTTTCAAAATGACAATTAAAAAGTGGTAGAGTAAAGTAAAGACTTTAGTTCACCAAATCCATCATAATGTGTTTGTTTATATATATGATAACGTAAACGAAAAGTAAATGTCACGGCACGATAAAGTTGGGATAAAGTAAAGGTTGGATAAAATATTTGTTAAAGTAAAGTATGAAGGAATGGTAAAGTAGTTTCTTTCTATTTGACTTTACTTTATCAAATTTTATCATAGTTTTATATGGTAAATAAAAAGTGATTTATTTATAGGTGTGGTAAAGTAAAATAAAGATTGAGGTCATGTCATAGTAAATGTGAGGCAAAGTAAGGTGAGATGAAGTATGTGGTAAAGTAAAGTGAGAAAGAGAGTTGTAAAGTAGTTGTTTTTTGTATTGACTTGATTTTACTATACTTTACCATGATTTTATGTGATAAAAGAAAAGTAACTTAAGGTAAAAACATTGCAGTTGAATTTTAGTTTACCACACTGCTTTTTTTTATCCAGATTTTGTAAATTAAATAGAAATTAAAATATTTAATAAAAAATTATTCTAATAATGTAATGTAATTTAATTTAATCATAGCACCTTCCAAACAACTCAATTTAAAATCTGTGAAATTCTTCAAAAATCGCCAAACAACAAAAATATTATAATATTACATTATTCTATTATATACTATCTTATTCTTACAATATTTAAATCTGTAAATATTTTATTCTGTAAACATCCAAACATGCCATAAGCCCTACTGCAAAAGGAACCTCTCCTCCAATCGTTCATCTCCTCCACCGAAACCCATCAGCAAAAACACTCTCTCCTTGGGCATTCGTCTCCTCCAGCAAAAAGACCCTCTCCTCACCCGTTCATCTCCTCGAAGGGAATTCATCAGAGTTCGGCCTTTTTTTTCTCATGTGTATTTCAATGTCTGCAAAACGAATGCCATGTTTTCCTTGTTTTGGATGAGTCCGTAGGAAAAATAAATAAATAAAAAATAGATACTAAAGAACGCCCAAGTGGTCCTTCGTGTATGCCCTCAACTTTGCCAACAATTTCTGCAATATCCCTACTTCGGCTGTGGATCAACTAACAACAGAATAAGATAGTTAAGATTATATTAATAATAAAAGTATTTTATATATATTGTAAGAAATCCATTCATTCCAAACGTACCCCAGGCCCAGGAAAATCCCAGATCACCCTCACCTTACTGAAATCAATTCTAATCATGTGACGGAACTTGATTTGATGATCTCATACCAAATCCAGTGCGAAAATAACACGATAGATGACAACTGCAAACAGGCAGGGAAAGACAGAGACAGAGAGAGAGAGAGATTGAAGGCGCTATAAAACAGAAAGTCTTGTTTGGCTCTGCACTTAAAGTACTATATATCTTAACATTCCAAAACAAGCCTTTTTTATTTTCTCCCTCTCTTTCATTTAAATACAACCACTACATTGACTTCTAGCTACACGAAAGGTGGCAAAAAGACTGTTTGTGATTGGTAACAGCATTTGCAGACAAGAGGGCACACAAGAGGTTAGAGTGTTAGACGTGATCCCAGTATGCCGGTAAAATACATAACACTGGAATAAGTTTTGTTTGGGCTCATGATAGAGGAAGTTGTAGGTTTCAAAGCACTGTTGCTGACTCTATCAGGCTAAGTCATACATCTGGGGGGCCATACATAGAAGCTCACAACTCATTGCGAATAAGCTATGCTTGGGCAGATGTGTCTCCTTGGACGGTGCAAAAGACAAAGCATACTCAGTCCGACCATACGCCAGTAAAAGCAGTCAATGATGCAAACCGCAAGAATAGGGATGGAAACGGGGCTGGTCAGGGGCGAAATTGGGCTGCACCGTCCCCGCCCCGCACCTCATAGGTCCCTGCCCTGCAATTCGGGGCATGTTAAATACCCCGTCTCCGCCCCAATATGGTGCACTGTTAGATTATTTAAATTTTTTAAAATTATCTAATATTAATATTATAAATTTTCCTTTTCTTGAAATTTTACCTATTTAAAGTGAGATTTATTCTTTTAAGATTTTCTCTAAGCCCCTGAAGGTCACTAACATACACTTGAAAATATCATATATGCTTTGAGACATTCTTTATAAAAAAAGACAATATCTCTCTAAAATATCATGAACTCCATCAATACATGGTTTTACTTCATTTTTGGTATTGAACTCCACTCACTAATAAAGAGGTTGATTACATATAATTAAAATTTATATAATTTATAGTGTTGTTAGTATGATTAGAATCATATTAAGTTACTAACTATAATTTACCTTGCTATTTCTAATCATATAAGTTATTATAAGCGTATAGCATGATATATCTTGTAATGTTATATCAAATTAGTATAATTTATATTGTTATTAGTATGATTAGAATCATACCAATTATAATTTACCTTGCTATCTCTAATCATATATGTTATTATAAGCTTAAAACATAATCTATCATTCTATTATATTCGTTTTATTTAATATGAATTATCATGTCGCAATTTAACATTATATATGATTAAAGTCAAATAAGCTTAGATAGATTTTTTAACAACTTTAATTTCATTAAATTTGAATTGGAGGGAATGAGATCATATTATATGCTTTTATAATGTCTAGGGTTCAATTAAATACATGTTTAACTTTAAAAAAAGTCTTCAATCAATCTACTTAACCCTTAATAACAACATAAAATCAATATATACATTTACATATAAATATGTTTATTTATTATAAAAGAAATCTAAAATATATATTTTTTTAGAGGATTATTAATTTCGGGGAGGGTTACGGGGCGGGGTAAGAAACAGACCCATCCCCGCCCCGCCCCGGATTCGGGGTAAGTTTTTTTGCCCCGTCCCCACCCTGTCTAAGAGTCGGGATGGGAAAAACCCGTACGGGGCGGGGCGGGCACTCCGGGTTGGAGCAGGGCGGGTTAAAAATGCCATCCCTACCCAGAAATGACCCCTGTTTTGATAGTCCACTATTCTCTCTCATGTTAGGAAAAATTATCGATTGGAAGGAATACCTTATACCTTCTAGTAGGAAAGTAAGAAAAAGATACAATAGGGGAAAAATGCAAAAAGTAGGGGAAAAATGCAAAAAGAGGACTTGTCAATGAATATATATATATATATATATATATATATATATATATATATAACACAAGCATTTGTTTTCATTGATCATCATAGACTTAATTGTAGTGAACTTGAGGGGCTTCAGTCTAATTTATGATAATCTAGGGCCTGCTTAGATTTCTCAAAAGAGGAGGAACTGAGGAGGAGAAATGATCAAATCAAGAATGAAATTAAAGAGGAGAGGGTTATAGCAAAAAAGTACAAAAAGACAATTTTATTCCATCCCAAATTATCCAAGTTGGGTAGATCACTAATTGACATAAATTAGGGAAAAATCTCTACTTTATATCACATCGAGAGTTTTCTTTATCCTCCTCTTTTTGCATATAAATGCTCATTTAAGTAAAATTTTATGTTACATCAAATTTATTCTTCTTTTACTTCTTCCATCCAAACACCTAAGTAAAACTATGTACATCAATCAAGTCATTGCTCTCCTTGTACTCTACCCTTGCCATGTTTGTGTATGGTATCTTTTGCTGGCAGAAGCAAAAGTCTTATTTCTGTTTAAGTCGGTGCTTGTTATGTGCAGCAGAACTCTCCATGGAAAATCACAGTTTTTGCATAATTTTCTTATGAGAGAAAAAAGTGGAGTTTGGAACAACATTACATAAATGAGCCCTTGGAATAGAATAAAAAAAGTCCTATCAGTGGTCATTTTTTCTTATTTTATGTACAAGAGACTTGAACTCACATACCCACACACATTACACATAAAGAATTGAGTTACATAAGCCCTTATCTCCACTCATGTGGTTCCCCATTGGTGTTTCTCTTTTATTTTAAGGTTTTTTTTTTATATATCTTTTGATGTTTTGAATAAGTTATGATGTCAATCTAGGGGACACTTAGGGGGCATTTGCTTGGATGAATATCTACCATGAATTTCGTGTGTTTGGAATTTTAGACGGCAATATTAGTTGTTGTCTATGGAGTATTTGTGATTTTCTGTTTGATTAGTAAATTTCTAAAAATTCTGCCTTCCAAATATTACTTTTGGATTTTCAAATTCTCTAAACTTCATTGTCTTGAATGCTGGTTGTACTCGAGCAATTGAAAATTCCACAGGCAGCAATCTAATTGGAGCTTTGAAATTCTCTCAAATAGAAAAACTTTGAGTTCTAATAAATAGTAGGAGTTTATTGAGAATTTCACGCGAGCTTACGGAGTATTTGGAATTCTTTGTTTCATTGATGGAATTAAAAAAGAAATAGTCTTTTGAAATGTTAGTTTGACCTTTCAAATTCTCCCAATTTCATCATTCTAAATGTCAGGATGTGCTTGTCGATTTTGATAACTTGTCAGGGGACAACATTCAGAGTCTTCAAAATTCCCCTAGGATAAATTAATCTTTGAATTCTATAAAAAAAAAAAAAAAAAGAGGTGCCAATGGTTTGGGCCAGCAAAAACCCAACCCTAGCCTTGCCCACATAAGGCTGGATTTGAGCTGCATTTTTTGGCCCATGGTTTGAACCAGGAGGTCCAGGACTAAATTTTCTTGCCTGGTATGAGCCTGGCCCTATATTCTCTTCTAAGACCATCTTGCCCTGACATATTTAGTAGAAAGTTATTCATTGTTTTGCAAATTAGAGTCATATATATTTTAAGCAAATCACTTCCATTACAATTTTGTATATGATCTTTGATTGGAGTCGTAAATGGGTTAGGCTCATGGTGGACCCAAACCTCATTCAAAACCTAAAATAACAATAAATATTATTTCATGATGTGCTATCCAAACCGAGAGTTCAAAATAGACATACTAGCGATGTTTGAAGCTCTTTATAACATTATGGGGAGCGCTACACAGCGCCCGAACGTTTTTTTAGGGAAGACGCCCCTCCTACTTGGGCCCAGTGAGATGCATGATAATCATGGAAGTCTATTGGAGAGATAGATCCATATGAGGCTTACTTATATGCAAGATCTCATGAGTTCATAAGATCATCCTAACCTTTTGATCCATGCTCCTAAAATTTAATAGTTTAGATGCATTATTTTATTATGATTTCAATCTAATGGTAAGGAAAAGTCGAATGAGTATCATACTTGGACTTGTTCATTGTCGGTAATGTGTGTGAAAAGACCAGATTGACTCAAGGTGGCCCCGTGATTAAAAAAAAAAGTGTGTGTGTGTGTGGGGGGCGGGGGCGGGGTGGGGGTGGAAGGGACTTTTTTTTAAAGTGGGAGTGTTTTTAGAATTTCCCCAACATTGTTTGTTATATATTTAAGGTCATTAACATATTATTTGTATAAAATATAGCATCATTAGACATCAATCAGGAGTTCAGACATTCAGATGTGAACCCGGCATGATCTTGACCCAATTATTAATGGCATCAAAGGAGGGTCCTTACCCAGATGCTTTGGGTCGAGTCCTTCGGCTAACATGGCCATTGGAGGTCCATTGACATCCTTATCTCAAATATAATTAGATTGTATTTTATGAGTCTGAAGTTGTCACAACACCTTTGCCCCTTCAAAGCTTTGCTGGAACGACGGCATTTCTCTTTAACTTAGAATGTTGGCTAGGTCAACACACTCGTGCTCGAGTGGAATAGACACCTTACAACACACATGTCCAGGGATCTATCCTAGGTGCTCAAATGAAAGTATCATTGCTAGACGAGTAGCCCAATTATTAACAAAAATCATTTCGCTAGATGAGTCTATATCCCCTCTCGTGGCTATTACATGGGAATCGTGTAACACACGTGGAGAACTCCATTATGGAGTCCACATAAAGATATTCTAGACTTATAAAAGAGAATCACATCTTTTTATAAATATATCCTCAAATCTCAATTCAATATGAGTGAGTCCTATTGTCAAATGATGATCAAGCACATGATGAAAAATATAATGGGTCAATCATATTTTCAATCATACTTACCTATGATAGATGCCCGGACTCATTACCAACCAGTGATGGAATACATCCACCAAAAACAATCAGCATCTACTCTCTATAATATATATGACTCACGCATGCGGCAACATTACCTTTCTATTTGGTGACTTTGAAAGGGCGGTTGGTAATGGGTATACTTTTCAAGTCCCAGTTGTTGTTAGACGCTATCCTACTCTCACCTTCTCCCCCTGTCCCTTCTTTTTCCCTGACTTCTCAAAAAACAATAGGGCGTACCCACACACAACACACATATATATCTCCAAATGGGGGCAGTCACCCCTCTTGGACCTGGGTCTACAATGCATTTGAAAGAGTTTGGGTGCTATGTGGCATTGTTTCACGGCGCTCACGGTTCGCCATGTCAGCTGAAAACACTGCATTTTAAAAATGTGATATGATGGGGAATAGAGTCACGTGATTTTTATAGTATTTTCGAATGAAGTGGCGGACCGTGAGTGGTTATTGTGAAACAAAGCCGATAGAAGATCCGGACTCCATTCAAAACACCATAAAATCTTGGGATCGGCCTAAAAAGCCCATATGAAAATTCTGAGTCTACCCCAAAACAAACATGAGAATTCTGCATTTGCCAATGAAATCCAACTACTTGTTTGGGTCTACCCCTCAAAGGAAGTCGGGGTCTACCATTGCCTAACATCGTTTTAAGGGTATGCTTGTGCTAAGCCACGAAAGAGGAAACCTGTATTTACTCTTCCACGGCAGTTAATTTCTTATCATGGGAGGTCGGAAAATTAGATCGCTTCCCGCGCTGAAGAACGTGCCCAAAAACCGAGAAGAGAGGAATCGACATTGCACCCAAATGCAACGAGGAAGGTGCCGAATTTTCCATAAAATCGGCTCTTCAAGAAGCTTTCTCAGCCAATTTCTATGGAAATCTCCCGTGCACAAACGCATCCAAAGGGCTCGTTGAGATTGCTAGGATCACAATGGAGTTTGAAATTTGTGCCAATCTTGAGCAAGGAGCCGAAGGGCAATATAGTAAAATCCCACAACACCCTCTAAAGCCGATGATTCGGCGGGAAAGATGCTAATGCCTCCATGCTTGTATATTACTCTTCCCCTGCTTTTAAAAATGACCCCAATGGTTTAGGTTTTCTATGGTTTTACACCAATCCCTCCGTCTATCCGAGGTCATCTCTCTCTTTCTCTCTCCCTCCTTACCTTTCTCTGTTTGGGTTAAAGATTGATCTTTTTAGCTTCTCTTTTGCATGAAATGAAACATTCTCAATACAATAAATTGTTTCAGTCAGTATTAGAACTTTTGATTATCTGTACAAGTATTGAAGATTCTCTGTTTTGTGAAGAAATGTGTAATTTGCCCATATAAGCACCCTAAATCTTGTATTGGTGGTATGAAGATGTGGCCTTTCCTTAATTTGATGACTTTTTTTTTTCTTTCATTAGAAAGATCATTTTGGTCCTTTATATGTTTCTCACTCTTATTTGTTGTTCAAGTACTTATTAGCCTTCCTCTTATAGTGCTCAGACATGGGTTTGTGAGGGAAGTCAGGAGCAGCATTATGCTGATGAAAGATGTTTGCCTCCAACAGTGTTGACTGTTGAGTGAGTGAGTTAGGGTCTACCAAAATCATTGAGAAGTATATCCAATCATGAATGAATCCTAATAGTTAAATCCGCGTGGATAAATATAACCTTTTGGTGAGTAATCTTATTGTAGTTGTTGTAAATTCATGCAATTTGCTAACCGCAGTGACTAAGGAAGCTCACATGTGAGGACTGTTGTAGTGAACTGGTTTTGGTATTGATTTGGCCAATTATGTTACCACACATACACACAAAAAAAAAAAGGCGAATCGGTCCCATAAATTAACTAACATATGGCTGATACAGAGACCAAAGTATCTACTATATTGTGCTTTCTTCTACTGCTCAGGGAATGCTGGTGAACATTTTTTCTTTGGGGGCATGAACTGAATATCATGATTTTTTTTTCCCTTAGTTTAATCTCTTCTATGGTTGAATAATTTAGGAAAACTTGAGAATTGTAACTAACCCATGATTCAACTTCTTCCCCACCTTATATGTCACTCTGCCTTTTAACAAACCATTAGGTGGATCTGTTGTAAAGGTTGGTTTCTTAAGACTCTCAACATGTCAGGTTGCGCTGATAGAGCTGAATCCTCCTTTGCAGTTGTATCACTGCAGGTTATGTAGAATGATGGTGTGCCGATTGCGGCAATGTTTCTTGGTTAATGTCAGATACAAAGGCATGAGTTGGTAGAAACATGGTTTAGTATTTTTGGCATTTCTGTTATATATATAGAAGAGGATACAGCCTTTTCAGTTGAACGCGCTGTAGTAACTTGAATGCACAAGACTCTCTGTTATAACCCAAATTGAATTGTTATTCTCTATGACTGTATTATTGTCAAAGAGATAATGAGCTTTCCAGAACATTCCTTCATCTCCAGTCTCCCAAGTATTTTGGTTTTTGTATTCTTATATCATACTCATTTCTGTTCTTTTTTTTTTTTTTCAATATGCTATGCTATTTTTTCTCTCTATACTTCAGTATGTATTAATAATTTTTAAGTGAGCACATTAATTGGATTTGCCAACCCCAACATAGTTGGGACAAGGCTTTGATGATGATGATGATTAATTGGATTTGCAGATGTAAAATGATCCTTAGCATGTCTCATGATAATAGCTGGTGTAAGCAGTAGGTTTCATAATAATTAATAAGAGTGTATGCCTCATACTTTTCATTTGTGAGAGCATCAAAACTATGATTTTTTTGGCAATTAACTTCTTCCTCTGTTTTGCAGTCAAAAGAGAGTGCTCTTTAATCTTCTTCAAGAAACTAGTCAAACAAACATTGAACTGTGTTACACGAATTGCGCTCTGCATTATTATCTTTAAAATCCCTATCCGAGCTAGTTGGCCTACTCAATCACATGCAGGCTAGAGCTGCCCATAGAACATCTAAAATATCGTAATCACACCAGCTAATCAAGTGCACAGTACTTTCAGCTTAAAGCAGCGATTAACAGTAGGGGCAAGATATCAACATGAAGGCACTCATTTTGGTAGGTGGGTATGGGACTCGCTTGAGACCCTTGACCCTCAGTAAACCAAAGCTGCTTGTTGAGTTTGCCAACAAACCAATGATACTCCATCAGGTACATTGAACCCAGATTCAGTTACTAGCGAGATTGCATTTTCCAAATTCTTGAGGTTGTGGTTTTAAATTAGTCAGTTGTTTTTATACTTTTGGACACATTTGTGCTTTCCAACCTGGTTTCCATGCAAAGAGGAGTAAAAGAAGCACGTCATAGTTAAATATTGCAATGCTGGTGCATGCTCAATTTTCTGCAGAAACCAGGTCTCCACTCTCAACCAATGGGAATTACACTGAATCCATGTAGATCTATTTTTACCCCTTCTTCAAAGCATGAACACGCCCTTCTCGTTATATGCTATGATGCCCAGATACGGTATCCCATAGACACAGCAGGGACACACATTTTACACATTTAAAGTGAAGTATCAAATATGATACGTCACGGCATGTTGTCCATTTTGAAGTATCCGTGCATCATTAGTTATAATATGAGAGTAGTTCATTTTGTATTCTACTATTGAAAAAAAAGAAAAGAAAGAAGGATAGATACTGATGTTTTTTCCACAAAAGTTGACAACTATGATAAAAGCGGAAGATGTGGCATTTGGACCCACCGAGAGAGAAGGTTTTGAGTTAGGCATTTGTAAAAATATCCCCATTAAATCTTGCTAATTGTCCACTCATTGGAAGTGATTGTAACTCACTTTTTATTTTGACCATACATCTCATCCCTTACCAAGAATGACCATTTCAGCTTATCTTTTGTGGATGTCTAATGCACTCCTTCCCATCCGGTATCTGATGGTGCCAATGACCTCCCAAACATGCCGCCAACCCCTCCTCTTTTTCAAATTGGGTGAACAAGATGTTGTCAGGCTAGCACAACTCATTTTTTCAATATATTGTAATTTAGATTATTTAAACCAGTAATGCTATTGCCATAATCTTTTCTTATCTGAAATGTATCTATTAGATTGAAGCTCTTCAAGCAGTTGGGGTGAATGAAGTTATTTTAGCTATCAATTACCAGCCACAGGTATTAAAATTTACAATTGTGAAATTTTAGAAGGCACTTTGCTTCTATCAACTCAGGAGAATCTATTTGCAGGTAATGCAGAGCTTCTTGGAAGAGTTTGAGATGAAGCTGGGGATCAAGATCACATGCTCACAGGAGACTGAGCCATTGGGTACAGCAGGCCCACTGGCACTCGCAAAGGATAAGCTGATTGAGGAATCTGGGGAGCCATTTTTTGTCTTCAACAGTGACATAATTTGTGAGTACCCATTGAGAGAAATGATTGAATTCCACAAAGCTCATGGAGGAGAAGCATCAATTCTGGTAACCAAGGTATGTGCTTTTATTAACTTTTCCATATCCTTTCACTTCTTACACATTTCGTACTAGGGCATTCAAACCAATCACAACCAAAGCTACCGAGGTACTTTACATGCTCACTGTACCCAAGTTCTAAAGACTCAATAAATAACTCAACTGAACTCAACTCAACCTAGTCATCCAAAAATGTATGAGTTCACTCCCATAATATCATAACTTATTTTTATACACCTATAATATACTAAAGCAGATCTTAAGAATATTTTTAATGACTTGACAAATTGACATTAAACTTAGTTGAATTGCTTAGTAAAGTTGTGGAAGGGCAATTTTTATATTTGACTTGAAAGAGCTCATAGAACGAAGATTGTAAGCAAGTCTACTTGAACTTTATTGGGTCAACTCAACTCTTTTAAGTTTCCAGTCTAATTGACAAATCTTTTAAACGAGTCTACATGTATCAACATTAAATACGCTGGTAGAGGACCAGTTACCAGATACTTGTAGAATACTTTTGACAGTCCTTTCGTACGCTATGAGTCTTCCTTCAGTTTCATTATCCTGTAATTCTTATCAAACCTTATAGAAATAATGGTGTAAAGAATTTTCATGGAAAACTCTCAATAAAAATAAGAAATTAATGGTTTTATTAAATTTCACATCCTAGGAAAATAGCTAGACCTAAATAGTATATTAGAAATGGGATACCGATATTCAAATTCATTTCCTAGATTTTTGAACTCCAAGTCTCGCATCCCCATGTAATTCATTAATTGAGATGAGAAAAAGGCAGAGTTATGTAAAGTACTTTCAAAAGCATAAAACTAGGCCTCTTTGCCGCAGGTGTAGATTTATCCAGGGATTAAGGTGTTCAAGAGGCCATGTTGCTTCTCTAGAACTAAATAGCTTCCAGAAATTTGGAAGCAACCCTTAGAAGTTGGACAAAGAGATTACTTCTCTTTGCAGAAACTTGAATATTCAGTTGATGCACTCATTTAAGGCATCCATAGAACGTTTAGGAATCAGCGGAAGCAATCAGGCCTTATGTTATATTACTCAATCTTCTACTCAATTGGACAAGATACTGTCTTGACTTTGTTGTGTCTAGGTGGATGAGCCTTCAAAGTATGGAGTTGTGGTTCTAGATGAGGAGACAGGGAAAGTAAAGAAATTTGTTGAGAAGCCTGCATCATTTGTTGGTAACAAGATCAACGCTGGAATCTACCTCTTGAACACCTCCGTTCTGGACAGGATTCAGCCTAGACCTATGTCAATAGAGCGAGAAGTATTCCCTTCCATTGCTGAGGATGGGAGGCTCTACACAATGGTCTTGACAGGGTTCTGGATGGATATTTGGCAGCCCAAGGACTATTTAATTGGCTTGAGGCTCTACTTGGATCATCTGAGAAGGAACTCATCATCAGAACTTGCAGTTGGACCCAACATCATAGGGAATGTTTTGATTGATGACAGCGTCAAGATTGGTGAAGGTTGCATGATTGGGCCTGATGTTGCCATAGGCCCAGGCTGCATAATAGAGTCTGGGGTGAGGCTCTCATTGTGCACACTGATGAAGGGGGTAAGAGTGAAGAGTTCTGCCCATGTGTCTGGCAGCATAATCGGATGGCATTCAACCATAGGACAGTCAGCCCATGTCAGTAGTATGGCAGTGCTTGGAGAGGATGTCCACGTCAGCGACACAATGTTTCTCAATGGAGTTGTAGTTCTGCCTCACAAGGAGATCGCATCTCATTTTGTAAAACCAGAAATCATAATGTAGGTTTGAAAGGTATGTATTTTGGCATTATTCTTTCTTTTTCTCCCTTGACATTTCTAGAGAATCTTTGTCGGAAAAATTTCATAGGGCCTGTCTGTTTGCATCGAATTGAATACATAGAAAGTCATGGTCCAAGAGGCTCCAACAAAGGATTATGAAAGAGGTGAGGAGAGAAGAACATGTGGTGGGGATACAAATGGGCCCTTTGACTTCCTTAGGATTTGAATTACTATGGTGATGGTTGGATATTCATTTCCAATTCCCCTTGATTCATTTTTCATTAAAGGGGATATTATTTGGTGGTCACTTTTGGATATTCACCCTTGTTTATTCAATTTTAACCACTTTTTCACCCATCTTTGCATAGGTAAGCAAGGGAGAATTGAGGCAGACTAAAGAAAGTTACGACCATTTGAGCCACAACTGTGCCCCGAGATTGCAACCATTTCACTCATGAGTTTACTGCCATGGTTTGGTTTTCAAGATGGAGCTTGGAGAGGGCTGATCATTTGTTTCAGTTATATGCAATGCAACACTAGTTATGGAGCCTGAGATTACATCTTTAGATGTTTTTAGCTTCTTGTTTAAATCAGAATGGATGGGCAGTTAGGTGTTGATGTCCAAGGTGAATATATTGGATTTGCTACTTATGATGGCATACATGTGCGTGTCAATCCAGACCATTCAAAGTTCAAACAGTCCGGCCAATCTAGATGGAGATTAGATACAAAGATTGAACATAGTCCTTTGAAGGACACATTACCATTTTTACTTCCACTTGCTTTTTCACTAGTGCATGTACTATCAGTCCAAAATTGAATATGAAATGGTTTTATTACACGTTCACATCAGTTTTCCATTACTCCAGATTCTAGAGTTCGGATCACTTTGGAGGCAAAACCATCAACCAAACTGAACCCATTAGTTTTCTATTTTCTCAAACCGAACCAAATCACCCATGTGCTAGGTTTTTTATTTTTATTTTATTTTATTATGTTTGTCTCAAAAAAATTGTAGTTCAAATTTGGTCAATCAAATGGAATGATGAGAAGCTGTAATGAACACTAAATTATATTTCATAATTCATTTCAACAAAGGAAGCATACATCAAACGATGGATGAACTCTTTTCATCCATCATCCGGTCGTGTGATTGAATGGCCTAGACCAGGTTCGGCTAACTTTTCAGGCCAATGTGATGAAGCAATTCAAATCTTCTGCTAAAATACACCAACAAAATGGTCAAGTACGTACATATTTCTCTGCATAAAACCTAGACTAGACTACATTGCTTCATCCAAACCAATGAATTCAACACAAAAGGAACTATTTTTTTTTTTTTTCCAACAACATGGGGTTCAAGTGGAATGTAACCCCAATTTTGAACTAATTGAGATAAACCTCTTCATAGTTCACTTTCTCTTGGGTTAGACCAAACCCCTCGGTAGCGCTACTAGAAACCCAATAATGCACACTTCTTGTAGAACTTCCATCAAACATGTAACATGTAAGTAGAATATACAGGTGCTTCCCCTATGGCTAAAATAGTCAAAACTCAATACTTAAGTTAATATATATGATCGGTTTGGTTTAGGCGGTTAACAATGGGTTCAAACCGATAGCCGACCGATATAGGGCGGTTTCAATGATTTTCAAACCGTTGACCGAACCGATCTACATAAAACCAATCCGAACCACCGGTTTAGTTGGTTCGATTCGGTTTTGCGGTGATATTGGATTTTTTTATACAACGCTATTTCTAATAGTTGGAGACACTGAGCTCCTCTTCCTGACAAAGAGCCAAAAACTGCACATCCATAATCCATCCATCCTATGCTCTGAAACCATGCAAGACACCTGACCCTGACGTAGCTCAACCGGTTAGGAAGTAGACCACACGCCCCCCTATTATTAGTGATAGCAAGTGAATTTGATCTCTTTACTAGGCAGAAAAAACCAACCAGTCAGGAGCCCAGTGACCAATCGGTCCGACTCTGAGGTAAATAATGAATTTTTTTTCCAAAAACATTACAGAATAATTGATGATTGGTTCATCCAATTCAACTGCTGGTTTTGATCAGTACCCCAGCTTTTATCTCACCAGACTAGTGAAGGTACCAGTTTGGGTCGAACCTGGTTTGACTAGTTGGTCCTAACCCCCCCTTTTTTTCTTCAAAACACTGCTCTCACCCCAGTTGTTTTTAACAGTATGGCTATGAATGGGTGGTCCAATGGAAACATATGGCGCAGAAAAAAAGAAAAAAAAAAAAGAAACCGCCTACCATGATTGATTACGTTTTAACAGCAATTAGTTGATTTCAGCAAAAAAAAACAACCCTCCTTGCATATGCGAGTTTCCCTCTCCTCGCATATGTGAGTTCTTCTCTCCTCGCATGTATGAGTTCTCTTCGTGTGGTTGCGGGTTCTTCTCATTTGTGCACGTTTATAGGGGACCCAGTCCCCCTCCCCCAGCTGGGATTAAAAAAAAAAAAAAAAAAACCAGACCGGGTCCCTTTCTCTAAAAAAAAGTCTCCCCCAATCCAAAAGTTGGATGAACTGAAATAGATGCAGAGAATGAAAGAATTTTGAATTCATTTGATACCAAAAGAGCCTTACAGATAGGTCACCTAAAGCCTATCCCATCATCTTTTCATTGGAATTGTTGAAAATATACATATTTACTGCTAAATGGCATATCCATCAAGTCAAAAACCCACCTCCTCCTTCTATGTCGACCTTAACTATTTGCCTGAAAAGATTCCTGTTTTGCATCCTCACAATGCAAGTCCAAATACAAAGAAATAATCTGAATTTTCTTTAGAAAATGGCAATATAGACAAGAAGAATCTTTAAACAAAACCATACCCTTGACCTGTTTATCAAGCGGAATCCGAATTCTTTTGGTCATCATCTCACCCTCAACTACCTTCAAGCTCTTAATCCATCATGCCTGTCATTAGTGTTAATTATGAGATGCAGGAAGATTACATAACAGAATAGCTAGACAGTTCAAGAGTATCAATCAAGCAGCAGAAGTAAAACTGCATACCCCAAATAAATGAATCCGAAGAAGAATAAATGAAAAACAATACAAGCAGACTGAAATGGTTGCCCCTGCAATGAAATTGTACAACAGGCGCTTGTTGTCTTTGCTGGGAACAAAGAGGGCCTTCAGTGAATTTGTCAGTCCAAACAGCCGGTAGGATATCTGCAGCACCAAATTCATTTAAATTGAGAATCAAGGATATTAGGATATACTTCCCAGAGTAAAGCATGTGATCTACCCCATTGGGGATCTTTTTTTTGCAAAAGCCTTCTGAGGTTAATCGTTGGCATTCTTCTACAATAATTTCCAATGTATAGTTTGGAATCTTGTAGCCCCTCAGCCACTCCCAAGGTGAAAGCATTTTCAACATGGTTTCAAAATTGGGCCAAGTCAATTTGGACTCGGCACCCATAGAGTCGAGCCACGCTGACCGACTCCTATGGGAAAACCAAAATTGATGCTTCTATTTTTCCTTCTTTACCACTTCCATGTCATAAGAATATGTGGGAGGCTTCTAAGGTCGTTTTCCACTGATTTTGAAAGATCAAAACCACATTTTATGGAATATTAAAGCATCCAAAGATAAAAAGGTACTATTCATTCGGCTCTAAAAAAATGTTGCCACCTATTACAACCATCCATTATTCACATGTCCTCAATTCTATATTCATAGGACATCATTTTCTCTTTTTAAAATTTTTCTTTTTATCATTTTTTTCATAAATTTAAAGCCTTTTGTGCTCTAGGATTTGACTCAGCTGAACCGATTTGACTCAAGGGGGACTGAATTCCCCCGCAAGTCCGAGATTTAAAACCTTGATTTCGAAGCTGCTGCAGAATTCTTATATAGACCAAAAAGGGGTCTAATCACTAATGTATACCCGATTACAAAAGCCAAATATGATGAACCCACCCACCTAATGTGTCAGATGTCTTTTCCAAACAAATAGAATGACTAGCAATAAAAAAATAACATCAAGCAAACTCAATAGTCTAGTCCATTAAATCAACACCAGAATTGCAACCAATTGAATGGATGGTCTGATCTTCAAACCTTGGGCAATTTTCTTTATTATAACAAACAAAAACATCCAGTGATACTATATCAGTTATTTGGACTACCCTTTTCTAGATGTATTTGCTTGACTCCTGTTGCAACAATAAAAGCAGATCATGATTTCTTCAAATCTGAAATTCTTAAAAGAACACGAGTTCTTGCTGTTCAAGAAATAAGAAAAAGTAATCACAAGAACATAACCATGACAAAGGGACTGGTTCGTCCTCAGATTCAACTAAAGTTAAATCAACTTCAAGATCGAAACCATCTGCAAGAACACACATTCTGAAAGAAGAAACTTTACTCTCTTTATTCCCACACAAAAATCTCTTAAATACAATATTTCCATGAAGATAAACGCTAGGGGGAACTGATCTTTGTTTCTTATTCAACCAATATTACGAAAGAAAAACAAAATCCTTGCCACACATCTAACTAGCTCAAGATAATGGAGTTTCAAATAAAAATAATATTCTAAACGATAATAATAGAATTAGGTTGAGACACTGAACAATACTAAGGCCGGCTGTGGATGGGTCTTCACTCTTCAGAGGCCCATGAATATTAGCCTGCTCAATACAGATCATGAGCTGAATCAAATTCTACCTCTAGATTGTTGGAAAAAATATGTAATATTGTTTACCCAGTACTTGCTTTCTATGTGGATTTAGTGAGGAATTCAAAGACCACCTTTCCTTCATAAGTCTACATCCTTGATTTGGGATGTTATTGTCTTTTGGAATGTGATATATTTCCGTGGATATCCTATTCCTTGCCTTGTATAGTGGATGGTTGGTCTACGGGCCCCTCTCTAGGAGATTGTGATTTGGAAAATGTTACATCTAGCAAAATCATGTATGGAAGTTGAGAAACTCTGTGACTCTGAAGGAGAATTTTCGTCCATATGGTTGCTGGCAAACAAGATGGGAGCTTGGAAGCAAAGGTTTTTCTGAATTTCATTCATCAGTTGAGAGTTGGGGTTTGGCTCTTTCAGAAAGTGGGGTCAAGTTTTATGAGGCGTGGTAGCACTTTCTATCTAGGGTCTCTGGAAAGGAACAAACGAAAGAATCTTTGAAGAAAAATGGCTCTTCATCCAATGTTTTATCCACAAGAATTAAAGCTGCAGGCATCAAAATGGGGAATCCAAGCCAAAAAATTCCATGGCATCTCGAGATCAAATCTTCACAGAAATTTGAGTTCTTCAATTGATAATCCATGGGCTTAATTGAGAAGCAGATTAGTCACGAGCTTACATGTTGTAAGCTTGTATTTAGAATCTAATGAAAAAGCAGACTCATGCAGCTACAGCAAGGGCGGATCATTTTTATGGAAGGAAATGACATCAATTATGATTTTCAGGGTAACAACTATTAGTCCATATTCTCATTGGGATAATAATCTGCATGTGATCATTCTTTTGTTAGACATTTTCATGCAAATAACTATATGATTATCTTTACCTCAAATGGAGAGAGAGAGAGAGAGAGAGAGAGAGAGAGAGAGAGAGAGAGAGAGAGAGAGAGGATGCAATTCACTTACAAAGAGATAGATGGTGGTTGTAAGCATGAAGTTGAGCAAGGGATAATCTGGAATCAGGCAAAGGAGCCGTTTAGGCTGTCCATTTGGCATGTTTGATCTGGAGATTGGTGTCAAAAAACAATGTGAGATTGCGATTTAACATTCATGGCTGCCATCTTTGCACAACTTCGATGTAGCAACATTATGAAATGATAGCTACAACTTGCATGTGTCAGACAGCAAGCCTGATGGTTAATACCATGTAGATGCATCTTTGCAGACTAATAGTGGATTTAAGGAATTTTATTATTATAATAGTATAGTTAAGAATGTAGAAAGAAAAAGACTCTAACTATATAAAAAAAGTGTCATCAGTTCACCAGCATCAAATCCCAACTTTTTTCTTTTGCAACTAAAAACAATAAAAGCATATCAAAAGGACACAACACAAGGCTTGCTGGTGGAGATGCTATGGTTTTGGAGGAACAAAGTGAAGAAATACATAGAAACAAATGATGGATGTGGAGATCCAAAAGTAGTATCTTCATGCAGTCCTTCAGCAAGAAAATCATTGTTTTTGTTTGACTGTCTAAGCACATAGCATGGGGGATTCTTCTATTTGATTTCCATGTTAATTCATGCCAGGTATGTGCCCAATTCACTTTTCTGACATTTGCAGTTTAGAAAGAGCAGCCAGCAAGGTTCACTAAGGAATGGATCAAACCTCAAAAAAGGAAAATTAGAACAATGATGTTTTAAGGATTGTAGTATTGCACAAAGCATTTCTTAATTTTGATTCTGCTTTATTTCTTATAATGAAGAATTTAGAATACACGAAATAAGTAATGTAGATATGACTTTTATATTTTATGTGTTTGTTTTTTCCTTCAAATAAAAAAAAACATACTAAAGGAATTATTTCAAAAGAAAGCAATGCAACAGACCTGAGCCAAATATGAATCTGGGAAATATAGGTCTCCAATGTTATCTTGCCTAGCCACCTGCAGAACAAACAAGTGAGAGAGAGAGAGAGAGAGAGAGAGAGAGAGAGAGAGAGAGAGAGAGAGAGAGAGAGAGAGAGAGAGATGGCATTACAGTACTTACGCAAAAAGGGTCAAAGAGTAACTTCGAAGCTGTTGTGTGAAATTTCGCAAGCAAATGTAAACACTGAGCACACATGAAGAAGAAAGTGATTATTAAGAATTATCAGTTCCTTGCCAGCAACCAAAATGTAAATACATGCATACTGTCAATGGTTAACAACACCCACGTTATAGGGATCCATGATGTGTAAGGATGGAACTTATTGTATGTAACCTTGTCCAGCTTGTAAATATTTTCATACCACAAATAACCAACCTACAATGAAAGAGAGATTAAAAAGATAACAACAGCAATAGAGATTGATAAGAAAAGCCTAAAACGAGAATGACGATAGATTAAACTATCTATAAGAATGGAGATTTATTTAGATTTCAGAAAGACCAACAGTGGCAAAAACTTGCAACTGACCACTAAGGAAAGTCCCACAATGCCTGTTTTAATTGACAACCTCCGCTTGGTGTCAGTTTCCTCTAACTCCTCCATCCACTTTTCAACCTAGATTATCAGCAGCATGTACAATGAAAAGGCAATGCCTTCAATCATCGAGGGTTTAATAATAAGAATTTCTGTTGTATCGATACAATGATCTGGAGCTAGTGTTTAAGAAATTTACAGTTGGGTGATAGTATGCATATATCATTCCGATGATCCAGATGTAGCGATCAAGGCCTGATCTGAAATGCCATTCATGTAACAGAGGAAATTTTCCTTTCAAAGGATCTGGATCTTGGTACCCTGCACTCAAGAAGCTTCATTATGCTTGCAGATAAGAAGCAACTAGCTGGACGATGTAAGGGATAATGAAGAAAGAATATAACATTTCTACCTACCTAGTAGAAATGCCAAAGGACTCCAGATAAGGTCAAAAACTCCAGGAACTTCCCAAATCAAAATTACCACCAAAAAACATGAGATAATCTTCATAGCCATCACTGTCCCATTCTCATTATACTTGTTAAAAATGCCAAGTGCTCCATACACCATAAGAGTAAAAAGAGTGTGCATGGGACAGATATAATACAGCATATAGGCATTATTAAGCACAATGCAGCAAAAAGTCACCACAAAATTTAGTCGCCACATCATCTGCATACGAACATTCAAGAAATATTAATCTAAGTTTGATATAGGAACAACAATTGAGATCACCTCCAACAGTGAAAATGATCATTTGGCACCCTAAAAGTCACCTGAGCAAAACGTGCAAGGCTAAAATCCTTCCGGATGTAGTAATAGGAGAAATTCCCAAATCCAGTCATCCAGACATAGGCAGCAATGAATATACGTATTGCATTATAAATCTCAGCCACAGCAAAGTAATGGTACATCAAAAATAACACCTGTGGACAACATACAACAAAATGAATATTCATTTATATGTAAAAAAAATTAATACATTTTTAGCAAAAGCTAAAAAAAAAGAATACAGAGCTTCACTTTGCAGTTTTATATACCACATATAAGCAGGCACAAAGAAGATGAGCAGTGGCCAACACACTCACAGTTGACTGGTGTTGGCACTTCGATTTGCATACATGCCCAGGGATCCATCCATGGATCCTCAAGTTATAGTATCATGCCTATACTATTACCCCAATGTAGCAAAAAAAAAGAGTAGATAAGCAGTGTGTGTGAGGAGAGGGAGAGAGAGAGAGAGAGAGTTTATCTGATGTACAATCAGTATGACCACAAAATAGAGTTTATCTGATGTACAATCAGTACGACCACAAAATAGAAGCACAATTTTACAGGAAATACATTAATCGTATATATGGGTAACAAATTGGTGACTCTAGACACCTGGATCATAATTTCACACCTCTTAAACTAGTGATAGCCCTCGATCAATTGGATGATTTTAGAACATCCAAGTGTAGCACTTCATCACTCATTCATCCATATCCAATTTGGCCCTCCACACAACGTGTAATTCAGTTGGTAGGACTGCAATGTGCTTGAAATGGGGTACTCCTATTCCTTTTCTTACCATTCCCCCACAAAAAAAAAAAAAAAGGAAAAAATAGGCGCTCCTATTCTCAGCTCTTATAGTGGTTAGTGACTATAATGAAGAAGAAATCCTGGCTATAAGGGAAGCTTTGAGATGTTTGGTTGGGGCAGCATAGATCTCCTGTGCTGCTCTTTCTGGCTTAATAGGTTCTACTGTTAATTTATTTTATTTTTTAAAAAAGCATCAACTGGATGAGAAATGGTAGCCGCTAGAGCTATGAGTGAATTTTATGGTCACAGATGAGTGTAGACCATGTATATTAAGATATCTCTAAATTGAGGATTTCACTTGTATGCAAGTTAGGGGGAATCAGTGAATTGGTGTTTTACAAACTAGACTAGAACGCCCAGTTGGACAGGCTTTACTAAAATCAGGCTGTTGAAAATACTGTTGAAAGCAGTTAAATTGACTGGTCAAACAGGTAAGAACAGATGGCTTTTGCATTTTGATTGTCGACTCATTTGTACTCATTCTGGCATAACAGTTGGATGGACCTGATTGAATTGGCAGTTGAGCCGGTCCAGACTTCTGTTCAGACCGACCTGTCCACTGGCAGTTCAACCTTCACCTTCAATTTAATCTTTGTTTTTCACAGTTTAATCTTTTAACTGCAGCAACAATGGAGTGGTCAAATACCAGTATAACTGGTGAAGAGAGAACAAGCACATTTCATGATTTTACAAAGAATCTTTGTAAAGTTTCACTTGACACATTATGAAAGGTGATATCCCAAATAGGATCCGATTTGTTGAAATATATAAACAGGGAAAAAGAAGAAAGCATAGGAAAGACATATTTTGGAAGGTCATTACAAATGTCAAATTAGGCCATGCCGGATCTAATAATTAGAAGCAACCTCAGACCATGGGTTTCTAACTTGGGACAAGAAATGAGACGCCTCCAACCACTTACCAAATTCAGTGCCTTTTCGATAAGTGGTCTCGTCAATACTCAATAGTCCCAAAAACCCATGTGGTTACAACACCCTAACCAAAATTAAGGAAGGGAACGAGGAATGCAATGTATGTTCAGTTTCATTATCCTCTATCCAAAATTCAGTACCTTTTCCTAACACACACACACAGAGGATACGGGCACAGTTCCAATGCAAGAATTTATGCTATGAAAAAAAATATCGAAAGGACAAAAATGTCCCGGAGAAAATGACAAGCCCGAGGCACAGTGGAACGTGCTCACTATCCCAATCTTGAGGTTAAGTCATGTCATCGATAGGAAAAAAAAAAAGAAAAGGTAAATGACAGGCTATGTAAAAAATAAGCAAGAATTCATATTCATAAATTTCATACTGTTACTGATAGGAAGGAAAAAGAAAATGAAAAGCTAACAAGAAAATAAGCAAGAATTCATATTCATAAATTTCATATGAAGGAAGAAAGATATTATACCTGCATCCATCCTCTCCATTCCTCAGTTTGATGACGATTAAGGTAAAGTAAGGATTTGCCTGAGAAAGCTGACTTATCATGGTGCTTTTTGAGAGAGGTAATAACTGAAGCTATGATAAGCAGAAAGTATAGAAAGAGGAAAAGGTCGCGGCTGTAGTTCTGTTAAGGGAAAATTTTACAGATCACAAAACAATAAGAGGTACTAAAATCTTTAAATAGCACATTAAAGCTAAGATAAAAACCTGCTTATTCAGCATGCAACTATGGGAATAAAAAAAAAACAGCCAACAAAAACTTCAACTTAAGATATGTTAAAGAGTGATATAAATCAGAAAAAAACATGAAATGAAAAAAACATAAAATGAAAAAGACGCATGAATCAACGATAATGCATCGAAGAAGAAACAGTAGAGGTACTGGAGAAGTGTCACACATATAAGCCATAAAATGCCACAAGGTTTAAAAACTGAAAACTGATTGCAAAAAAAATTCTCATGGGGCCACCCATGGCCCATGATGCTCCAGTTCTACTATTTGAAAGCACCCCAATTTACTACCATGTGGGGTTGAACTTGATACTGGACTGAATCCTTGAACAGCTATAATCTTTTTCAATGATATATTTTTGAAGGTCACAGTACACAACTAACTTTATGCAAAAAAAGGAGTACACAACTAACTTGATTTGATCAGGATGATCTTTAAGCCATTCCCGATCCCCACATTAAGACCTTTTTCAAGGATAGCTTGGCACGGCTTGCTCTGTAACACTGGGAGAAGATAAAAAGGTTAGGGGAAGGAGTTGGATTCAAGGGTTTCTCAATGACCTACCTTTGTGTAAAAAGTGGCAGCTTCATGCAGAAGGGCCTCAAAATTGTCCAAATCCTATCGGAAGTGGTAAGGGGTGCATTTGAAGCCCCCATGATCTACCTTAGTGAAAAAAGTGGCAACCACATGGGGATACACTTTTAAGGGCCTCAAAATTGTCCAAATCCTAGTTGTTAGACAAAGTTGATAGAGTCAAAATTTGCAGATCAATCCAAAGGTTTATGAAACTCAAATGAGTGCCGAACTTGGTGAATGCTAATTTATTAGAAGAGAGGGTGGAGTAAGAGTGGGGGCTTAGATTGATCATAGGGAAGGCTTGGAAGCATGACAATTAGCGGAGGGTAGGGGTCTAAATGGTCTCCCCCCGGCAAAAAATGGTAACCATTATGAGAGGTAAGGTTTTGAGGGCCTCAAAGTTATTGAAATTCTAGCCTATAGATAAAGTCGAATGGGTGCCAAATTAGCAACCTTTGGAACTTAGATGAATTTTGTATTTGGTTGAGTACTGTTGACGGGAGAGAGAGAAGTCGAATGGGTACCAAATTAGCAGCCTATGGTGTGGAACTTAGATGGATTTTATATTTGGTTGAGTGTTGAGAGGGGGGATCATCTTATATCCTTTGGACTAGAGGTTTGGTGGGCCCCTATCCACAGCCGTTTCCACCATCCCTCAATGTTAGCTTCTGATAATAAAAGGCATGTATTCAAATATGACCACCTCACTAAAGCAATGGAATAGGGACAGGTTTTCAATTACTTTCTTCTTTCATGATGACTTCAATTTTTAAAAATAAAGAATACAGCAATCATGCATCAACTCTAGCAATCATAAAAAGCCAGAAGCATAGGTACCTTTTTAGAGTCTGAAAACAGATTTGTCCGGTCACATATGTAGAAGTAGATTAGAAGTGCCCCAAATTCAGCCCTAAACAGCACTGATTATAAGTATGCAACTACAACCAGAAAGGAAAAGGAACCATAAATGCTGATTAAAGGTGATTGCTACCTATGAAATGCAAATGCTTACATGGCTCTTAAAGCTGCTCGATTTTCAAGCAAGAAAGATTCATCCATCCAAAAGAACCTAGAATTTAAAAACAATACTAGAAAAGGTAAGAAAAACATGTTTTGAATGGACCTAATTTGAGAGTATCAACAGAATAAATGTCCTCTGTACCTGGTTAGGTTCACTCGGACTGATGAACTTTGAAATTTAGCAGATGCTGATTTGGCAAGGCCTCCTTCAAGCAGAACAGCCCGATCATCTTCTTTGATAGTCACATTTTCTAGGTCAACCAGATTGATATCTGAATGACTGCCCATTAAAAAGCTTTCAGCTACTAAATAACACAGAAGGATTACCAATCCATTTCTCAAAAAAAAAGAATCTATGGCGGGAAGAGCATCAATCCAAGACCTAACGTTCAAGAGATACAGCTGTGATCTCCTGGGTGATGTCATCCATGGAGATAATGAGGCCAGAGCCTTGTGGGGCCCAGCTGGGGTTCTAGGACAAGTATTCATCTTAGTTTGTGCGGGTCAGGAAGGACACATCACAAGGGGGCCCGGAGTGGGCCCGAAGATTTCAATTTAAGGAGTCGTCCTCTCGCTTGGATATGGTTTTTCATCACAAGGTCAGGTTGGCCAGTAGTATGGGAGATGCTTTAACTAAAGAGGGAGTGGATAGAGTTATTTCGGTTCGATTATGTTGCGTAATTTTTGAACCCCTCCTTTTCTTTAATAAAACTTAATGTTACTGACAAAAAAAATAAGGTTGGGTCTCAAAGGTTTCGCTCCAAGGGCTACATCGCCCCCACCTAGATCCATGACAATTAGAGGAGGAGGGATGTAAAGGTTTGGATGTGGATAAAGGATACATAAGGAATTAGGCAAATCTAACGATCCTAGCTCTTAGTTTTAGGTCCTATTTAGGGTCTATACAGTGCCCAACATAATGTAATAAAATCCAACAATGACTAATGCTCGGATCAATGTCAAAGTAGAATCAGTACCAATTCCAGGGCGGTATGAGTATGTAAAGAGATTGGATTGACCATAAGTGCCCTATTTCAAAACCTATAAAAGGGCGCTAGAAAAGGGGGCGGTACAGAGAAATTGCCGATATCTACAGACAAACACACATAGATGTAAGAGAAATCTTATTCAATATGCATGAGTAAAAGGAAACTCTCAAGGTGTTTGTTCGAACTTCATATGAGATTGAGAACAATTATAGAGAGTGACTATGGGAAAAGTAAAATGGCAGTCATGTGGAAGTCCCCAACTAGATGCCATAAAATTATTTTCATTCGTATTTCCACTACAAATTCAGGCCTTTCGAGAAACTCAATTATATATTCAAAACCCGCTGAGTTGGGATACACAAACGAGTGATGGCTCTTCAGGAAGCTTTCAAAAGTTTCAAAGTCACTATCTGGAAACCTAGATTCTCACAATGTGGACAAATGGCCATCATCAAAGGAGACTTCATAGAAGTTATCCTTTATTATTGATGGCCTTAGAGACTTGGTATCTACGTCAAACATTCTGCCTAGTCATGTAGGGAAAAAAAAAAAAAAAACACACTCAACACACTCAATGAGAAATTGCATTGCATGATCAATTTCACAGCTGCAGGACTTCTCTCCAAACATGACAAATTCTCCTAGATTTTGATTCAATAAGAATTTCTATGTGTTAACTTTAAATAAGTGCGACTTATTAACACGGCTCATTGACCAACATTTCAGTAAGAATGAGCATATTTTATATATAAAATATGAAAATCAGGACACTTCATTTATTTTAGATGTTTATCATACCAGACAATTTTAAAAAAAAATGGTTGATGCTGGTCTGGTGATGTAAGTATATTTACAGCATCAAAACTAATTCTTTGACAAGTTAATATTGAATGAACTAATATATTTAAATTACAAAATTTGCATCTCAATCTGTTTCTATACAAAGGGTTTAGCTTACTATTACCTTAAAATAAATGACTTACACTTTGGAATGAGTTGAAGTCTTCTTATATTCCAATATTTCAGAATATATCCATGCAACAAATACTGGAGCAATTCCAAGCAAGAAAGAAACCTGAAACAGAACAAAGTTAAAAAACACAACTATGGACAACATACAAATTCTGTTACCAGACATACATATCAAACACAACAAGATGCATACAAAAAACCCATAGATTTCAATAGTATTATAATATGACAATAGCAGTTTGTATTTCTCATTCAAAAGAAAACTCACGTAGTGAGTGTCAAACAATAATATAGGGAGCATTGCATTTGCATATGTTCATAAAATGAAACAGACAGCTGTTTAAGAGAAAAGGCATCCGCTGTAACCAGTCTAGTTGGCAAAAGAACAGGAAAATATTATTAACAACGCATGTCTCTAAAACCATTACACTCTCATATGCTGTAATGGCTGGGGTTTAAACCGTTACGAACAGCTAAGATAACTATCTAAAGCTTTGCAACAGTTTGTATCATCCCCTTTCACGAAAAAATATTATTTTAAATCTTCTCCCCTTGTAGGTTCTAGATGTTTAGGGCCAAAAAACAGTAAAGATCTGGCAAAACCAGCATGTAATTGTGGTGTTTTAAAACCATGGTATGTGAATGACCATATACTATCATAATATCACAACCTACACTAGCATGGAGCAATCCCATACAGTGGACCCACCTTTTCATGAACCATTTGGATTAGTTGCGTTACCACGATTGGCGACAAACATTCAATCACATTCATATATTTGATTTGAACTTACTTGACTACACAATGTGTTCCACCTTATATGTAATCACTCCCCTCCTAATAAATAAAATAAGGTGTCATACAGTCAACCCTTTCACACAAATTGTCACGACCCGGGCCCGAGATCCGGTAACCCCGAGCTGTGAACCCATACTTACTCCCGTAAATCCCGAATTAACCGAAGTTAAGACAAGACTCACAAGGGATCTAACCTGCATACCTGTCACATGTACATTTTTGCGGAAATATATACGTACATTGACAACAATTGACTTTACATTACAAGTAAAGTTCTCATTTACAAAAAAATATAATCCAATGAAGTCCACCACTGCATATTCACAATACAATGCAGGGGACATCTAATTACATCTCAAAATGATATACAATATCTATCAAAAGATTCACAAAATAATTCCCAAAATATTCAAAAGCTACGCCCTCCGAACTAAGCCCATTCGGCTAAACCTCCTGGAGGTATCGGATGGGCCTCCTCCGCTCGCGGCGCGGCCTCTGCAAGGCCGGGATGGGCAACTGGGCCTGTAATGCCATCAATAACACTATGAACACGACGGTTCAACAATGTATAAACGCATTTATGATAACACATGCTCAACTTATCCATTATCAATATAAATCAACTCTAGACAATTACATCTAGGTTAATGCAATATCATGTACAGTGTAGCCCATTGATACTCAATGGCTAAATTTACGAACACAATAGAGTTACTATCATTCAGTCAACGTCTTCCCAAAGGAAGCATTATTCATTTCATTTCATTTATTTCATGTCATTTCGTATCTCCCAACGGGAGAAACTTAAGCACAAGCGGAAGGGCAAACCATTCATGGCCTGGCTTATTTCATTTTCGTTTAATCAATTCAATTAAGCACAAGGCGGAAGGGCGAACCATTCATGACCGAGGCTTCAATATCATTTCAGTTTTCCTTACATGGCTTATCAATTCATTGACTTTTCAGTCTATATGTGTGGGATCTACCAGTGTCTTGATCAGAGATCACTGGCATCACCACGGAGCTCCGGAACACCCCAATCATCTGCTGCAGCAGGATTATTCATTATTCATTGCATTTATTCATTTTGTTCATTATTCAATGGTTCATTACATTTATTCAGAATTCAGTGGTTCATTGTATGCAGTCATTATAGACTCAATGGGATTAGATGAATCTTTAATCATTCACGGTCCTACTTGTCTCTATCCCAATTTAGACAAATTATAGGTGTAATTATTAGTTACTAAATGCACGTGTTATTTTCGATGGACATCACATTTTCATTTAATATGTGCATTTAGTCCCCAAAAATTTTCCACCCTCAATATCAAAATCCACTGACAAATTTTTACTCACAATTAACTTTAAGTCAATATTAAGCTCACTGGCGGTTAGCCGGAACTTGGCCCGCGGCTAGCCGAAATGCAGTCGGCGGCTAGCCGGAAGGTGGCTGGCGGCTAGCCGAAATTCCAATTTCGGTTAACCGCCATTTCACGGTTAGCTCACGGTCAGCTTTCCAGAAGCTGATATTTTCTGTCTTGATTTTCGGTCACCTTACGGTTACCTTACGGTTACCTTGCGGTTACCTCACGGCTACCTCACGGCTAGCCGAAATTCAAATTTCGGCTAACCGAAAACTGGCGGTTAGCTTTCCAGAAGCTGACATTTTCACATAATTCGGCGGTTGGCTCCACGGTTAGCCTTACGGCTAGCCGTAATTAGCCCAGACTGTCATTTTCGAGCTTCAGAACTTCTGAAGCGAATTTCTAAAGACTGAGTTTCTCAACTCCAGTCTCTTCAATAATCTATAAAAATCCAAGGAAACACCCTCTTGGACTCTTGGAACAACCATTAAGCATTCACATTCAATCTAATCTCCATTTCATGAGAAAGAAAAAGGGTTTTGAGAACCCATCTCTAATGACTCAAGAGAACTTGAAAATTAACATGTTTGATCATAAATGAACATTTATACTTGCCTCTTAGAGTCTTTCTAACAAGAGCTTCTTCACTTGTAGTTCCAAGAAGAAAATCCTTGAGTTCCTCTCCAAGCTTCACTACTCCGAGATGGAAAACGAGATGAGGAAGGAGATGAAGAAGATGAAGCTCCACTCCAACCACTTTCCAAGCTTCCAATCCTCACTCTAGATGAAGAGAAATGGAAGGAGAAAGAAGAGAAAGGAAGAAAGAGCACCGTCTAGGGTTTTGAGTGAGCTGGGATCGTTGGAAATGAACTCAAAGGAAGTTCATTCCTTTTATATGAGTTCATTTTGCAACTAAGTCCATTCCACTAAGGTTATTTACGTTCTGAGTCAAACGAAGGACCACTTGACGAAATCCTCGTCAAACGACTTCGAGTCTATTATGAAAGTTAACGTACTCGTCGAGATACACGTGTTGGTATCAAGAGTTTCCGTATTCGACAAAATACGTATAAATCCGTATTTACGGAAAAAGGCCTTGTTCTCTTAGTTTAAGTTTAAAATCTCATTCAATCCCTTGAATACCCTTCATTATCATTTCATTAGGCTTAATTCAATCATTTGAGACTAATCTCATCGAGTTGGGTCATTAACCATCATTAGTCTAAATAGACTTGATTAATTAGCATTAATTTCAATTAATTAGAGTTAACCTTGATTAACTCGGGACGGGGTCTTACACAAATTGAAAGAAACCCATCCTCCCCTACTCGACCAACTACTTGGATGGATGAATTGATACATAAAAGCGTGATTCCTCGTCAGATTTATGACAAGCAACACCAGATACAATTGGAAACCCTAATGCGGCACCCGAACTGAGATCTAGTGACCAACACGAACACAACCACTTCAAATATGTTAAAGCGCAAACGCAAACAAGATCAAAACAGCTGAAAAGCCTCTTCTAACTTCAAATTCCCACGCCGGATTAAGATCAAACAGAGCTACAAAGAATCACAATCATTCATCGAAGCTTCCAAAGTCCAAAACCCATGTATGTCTACTTAAACCCAAAGAAAGAGAAAGAAATCATATCATACCTGACCGGGCGTGACCGGTCCTGAAACCACCATTTCTTCTCTGAAATCAACGAAAAGAAGGAGATGAAACAGAGGAATTAGAATCTAAGATCAGAATTAAAACTGAAATCGAAGAGAAGAAGGTACCTGTGGAGAGAAGAGAGATCTAGAGAGCTGAATTGTGAAAAATAATAGTCATGAAGAAGCAGAGGAGGAAGATAGAAGTAGAAGGGGATGAAGAAGTCAAAAGAAGAAGAAGAAAGAGTTGTTGAGATCTGGAGAAATCCAATCTGAGGGGTTTTTGAATTTTTAGGTTTCTGACTTGGATTGTGGGAGATGTGTTTGTTATTATGATGTGATGTGTTGGAAGTTGGAAGAGATGTTTCCTTCTTTTTTTCTTTCGATTTTTGTGTCTATGTTCTGTTATTTCGATCTTGATGTCCGAGAGTGGTTGTTAGAACGTTATAAATGTAGGGAAGATTTGAAACAAGTACTTACGTATTTTTCCTTATTTCAAAAAAAGAACATAGATTTAAAACTTTTCAAATTAGTTCCTAAGGTTTTTAAAAAGTTTTCAATTAAAGATATCAGTCTATTTAAATCTATTTTTCGATGATGACTTTTTTCCTTTGTGCCAGTTTGGCAACTCTACTAATATAGTCGAGTGAAGTAAAGTTGATTTTAAAGAAAGAATAAAATATAAGTGGATTACGATGGTATTTTATTTTTAGTTGCTTGTTAAGGAATCTTTTTGACTTTTTGTATGAGAAAGTGGATTTTTTTTTATATTTTAGCGGATAAAGGTGATTGCTTTTTGACTTTTTTTTAAAAGATGGGGGGAGTTTTCAATGAAAGTGATTTTGATGTGACATTTTATTTGAAAAATGGAAGCTTTACTTGACTTTTACTATGCTAGTAAAGTGACAAATTGGTGAAACTCTCGTTCACTTCTTCTTTATTTACTTTTTTTCCTTCACTAACGTTCTCACGGTAATTAAGAACCATCAGCGTCCTCACAATATTAGTTACATGTAGTTGTTGTGCCATGACTTTAAATAAAGGGTAATTTCAGTATTTTAAAGTTTTGAAAGAAATGTTCATTGGAAAATAGCTTTAAATGGATAGATGCCTTTAATTGAAAACTTCTTAGAAAACTTGGGGTCCAATTTGAAAAAACAATTATGTATTTTTTTGAAATAAGGCAAAAGTTTAAGGACTTATTTGAAAATCTTCCACAAATGGCAAGGATGGACTGATGATGACCCGTACGCGCAATTCCCACCGTACAGGTGCTGGCCAATGTACCCTTGTGTCAGACAAGTTAGGTGGGCCAACTCATTTTGTAGGGTTTATTGCCAGGTGGGCCAACTCATTATGTTGGGGTTCCAATAATAGATGGGTCATTGTTCTCGTGAAAAGGCCCCACTGGGATAACGCTATTCTAAAATATATATAAGTATTGAATACATAAAAATTTATGGTGAAATAAGAAGTCATTTATCATCTTTCTTTATATTCAATGTTTTTTCTAAGAAGAGATTATTTTATTGGCATTTTTGGATATTAACGTTTGCTTTCTTTATTTTTTACCACTTATAGAAATACCTTCTTTGAGTGAGGCAGTCCCTTTTGCTAAGGGGTGCACTCATTTTAGATATGCAGTCCAATGGCCCTTCTCATGTCTAATTTAGAAGAATGTGCTGATCTAAAAGGTCTAAACAAAAGAAAGATTGCATCAAATCAAAGTAGTAGTTTGCTTTTAAGACTTGTCAAATTAAACTTTAAGTTTTATTCAAAGAAAAGAAACATTTAACTAACCTTAGATGAGATGTCAGCTTAATGATGATGATTATGTGATTAAAACCACATCAAGTCCATTTCAAAAAAGGAAAAAAATAACATAAGCCACCCACATCTGTATTGCTCTAACTGTCTGGATTGTGAATTATGATGATATAACATCTTTCAAGTAATGTCTTTGTCCTTAGAAATTAAAATAGAAAATGATTTGACCTATGTGAACTCATCTTTTGCTTGGCTAATTTGCTCATATCATAAGCCCAATCAAGTTGTTAGTGTAGAGGTCAGCATCATATGTCATACCTGCGTCCATGAGCAAATGCCGTTGCCCAGACCTGACAGCCGATCGCATGGATGTAATTATATGCACGCTAATCTACATTTTTTATATGGTCCATGCAAGCATCGTACTCACAAGGTCGGTATGCCCTCGCCGCTGTAAAACTTTCTTATAATGTCGTGGTCGTTGAAAGCCGCCTTTATGTTTTCTGCTATATGATGGCAGTAAAAACAATGCTTTGCGCTTGGTATTATGGTTTGTACTGCAGGAATCAGACCTTTTTGAAGGTCGGATACAATTGTCAGATTTTTTGGCTCACCCAATGACAAGGATAAGTGTGTAAGAAACCACTCCTAACTATCCACCGCTCCGCTTCAGTAAAGGCAAATGCAATGGGGAACAGTTGATGATTTGCATCATGTGTTACGGCCACCATTAGCACTTCTGGATATTTGCCATGAAGGTGTGATCCATCCACCGCTATCAATGGCCTTAGAAAGGTTTGGAATGACCTTAAGCATGGACCGAAGGACCAAAAGAAACGTCTGAATCGGTCATCCTCCCGACGTCCAACGTAGTGTACGAATCGGGGTTGGTTCTATGAAGCTCGTTGCAATAGAGCGGTAATATCATAAAAGACTCCTCGTGCGATCCACGCACTTTGCACAGTGCAAGTTCCTTTGCCATATGTGCTCTCTTGTATGTAATGCGGGTCCCAAACTCAATCTGACATTCATTGATGATCTCCTTGAGCCTAAGATCGTTATTGCATCACACTTTCTCTTCAATGAACTCTGCTATTAGCTTCGCGGTTGCTTGCCGATGTGTAGTTCCCATGAGTGGTTTAGAGCAACAATGTTTGGAATTATACTTTCGAACTCTGAAGTATGGACCAGAATCTACCATGGAGGCATGTATACGCCAGGAACAATCTACTCCTTTACAACTCACTGCCACCATCTTCATGTTAGTCCTCTTGTGTTTCAAGGTGAAGTTGTTGTATATTGCGCATTTTGCTATAGCTATTCTAAAAGCCTCACAATCAGGAAACTCCATACCTAGCCACATATCCTACCTGAACCGGTCCATTCTTCTGGCACGACATTATTAGGGACCATCGTGTCCATGAGGGGAGCTTTTGAAAAGCTGTCTTCTTCATTTCTGCTTGTAGTATCTCTTTCGACACCTAATTTAATTAGTTCGGCAACTGCTGAACTTCCATTCCCAATTACATTAGTTGCGGGAGCACCGATGAAGCTGTGCAGACTTTCGCTTCCATGCACATGAAGCATTTTTACGTTGATTTCTTTGAACATTGAGTCAACATCGTCTGCAAACTAAGACAATGTCGTTGGGAATTTTATATCGTGATCCTCCTGTGTATCGATCTTGGGAAATTCTTTAAAAGGTGGAGGTGACGGTCGTAGCTCGCCCTTTAATTTATTATTAGGCTTTCCAATGCTAGGAGCATCTCGAATAATTTCGTTCCTTTCATCCTGTAAAGACCTCCAATACATAGTTATGAAAAAAAAAATTTACTTTCGACCCAGGCTGAAAATGTTGAAATATAGTTTTAACTTTAGAACATACTTATTGTCACAGGTGTGTTGGAAACTGTCTTCATCGCATAGCCTTCTTGAAACGAATAATAATATCCCCTTTTGCTTCGCTTCTTGCCTATTTTAACAAAATACTGATATCATTATCATTGTCGATATCTATCAACGAAAAAAAAATTACCATTGTGTAGAAGATACTTTAGAGTTATCTCATTAGAAGTTATTGCCCAACTCAATGCTTCCAAAGCCATTTTGGACAGCTCATTAAACGTAACATTGCTTAAGAGATATCTCATCTTCTGCCTTCCACCCTTGTACTAAGGACGATTGAGCTCAAATTCAAACTCACTGTCATAGTGAAAGATTATGAGGTGCTCAACGTCTGGCATGCTATTAGAACATTATAAAAAACATAAATTACTTGGACCATCCTTCTCACGCAATAATGCATGGGGTGTAGATTAAATTTGTGAACATTTTCCTCCTTATTAGAAACTAATTATATATAAAGTACTTTGAACAGTGCAAAACAGTAAATAGGGCTCCTGTGCAACGTATACTATATTGAATGAAACAGATAATAAACACCATACAATGAAAGAGAACATGTATCCATGCATTGAATGATAGTATATGTATTATATGTTGTCAATAGAAAGAGGAGATTGATTTCTAGGGTTCCATCATGTGAAGAGAAAATCTTTCATTACCTCCTTTGTGTAGACCCTATCAATAGCAATAGGAGATCGGCTTAAAATTAATGGTGACATCAACGGTGGAAAAACATAGTAGTCATCATGTTTCACAGCTATACAGTACTGAAGGAAGGCGGCCTTTGCGTTTTTGGTGAAGTGTCACGAATGAAGCTAGAAATCAGATTATATAGAGTTCGCGGATAGGGTCATCACCGACCTTATTCAGTGTAAATAAGGTCGGCGCCGACTATGTGACAAATTGGTTAAAAAAATAAAAATGGGGCCCAATTGCTCTAATTGGTGCACCAATGGCTAAAGTGTTTGATTGCGTAACACGTGCGGATAAAGTGTTTTTTCCGGTTAAATCCTTTATTTTTTTGTAATGCCATGAAACAATGTCGCTAATAAAAGAATTTCTACGACGCATTTAAATTTGCGTCGCGCAAAAAACCTTATATGCGATCCATCAAGTTTACCGTCGCAACTAAATATTATTTGTGACGCCAAAATTGCGTCACAAATAAATGTATAAATTTTTTTTTTCATAATAGTGGCAAAGGGAACAAATAGTGAATTTTTTAGCTTAGAATTTTTATGACACCATATCATGTAGGTCGCTAATAATAATTATCTGCGACACAAAGTCAACGTTGCAAATAAAATATTATGTGCGACACAAAAAGGAAACTATTGCAAATAGCATTAACTTTTTCGCTACATAATAAGGTAACCATCCCATTTAAAAACTATTTGTGACGCAAGGATTGCGTCACGAATAAAGACACTTATTAGTGATGTATGATTGTGTCGCTAATGTGTATTTAGCGTCGCAAACAATTTTACCGCCATTTGGTGGGCGCTCAAATTGCTTTGAGCCAATGTTTTTTTGACGCATTTCTTTGCGACATACATTATTCATTGTTGAAAGTATTTATTTGCGACTCTTGAGATCTTGTGTCGCCAATTCTTAACTTGTTGCGACGGATCTAGTTATACGTTGCAAAAAATCTATTTTTTTTTTTTGACACTTTAGGTTGCGTCGCAAAAAGTTTCATCGCTGAAAATCCCATTTGTTGTAGTGACAGTGTTACATGAACCTCTAATTGCATCTCTCATCTGATTATAAGTAGAGGTTCACGGTTTTACAAAAAGAAAAGAAAATGGGACCTTTTGGTATAAAACAATCAAAATACATGTCGAGTATAAGGTCCCAGTTCTGGAACCAACAAAACAAGTTTTGAGTCAGAACCGGAACCGTTATTTAGAAACGGGTCCGGGTCCAATATGGTTTCAATTCGGAATCGACCCGTTTGCAACCCTACTCCTTACCCCCAACAAATATGTAATTTACAGCACAATGAAAGACTAGTTATATATGTTAGCCAAGATTTAATAGTATCTTCTTTCAAAAAGAAAAGGAAAAATGAGAATTCACACAAAAGGTCAGAAAAAAGATGACCCAAAGTCTTCTGAATTATCTTAAAATCAAGAAAATGCAGTTAAGGTGTCGATTTGGGAATTTCCAAAATAACCTCTTTTTTCATCTTTTAGATCTTATTTAGCTTTCACAGTGTTACATGAACCTTTAATTGCATCTCTCATCTGATTATAAGTAGAGGTTCACGTTTTACAAAAAGAAAAGAAAATGGAACCTTTTGGCATAAAACAATCAAAAGACATGTCGAGTATAAGGTCCAAGTTCCACTCTATTGACCTAAAATGAATGCATGTCATGTTACTCCAACATGGTAGTACATGAACATAGCTTTATTTCTATGAAATATTTGATTCTTGGACAAGTTTATACGCAGGGAAAAAAAAATTGCATAAGAAACCATAGATCCTCATATCTTAGATTACGAATATAACAGAAACCAACAAAATATTGATTACAGAAAAGAAAAAGTTCGGAAAAAGACTATATATATAATATAGGTTTGATTGGTGAGGCACTGCAATGCAAGACCTCTACATTGAGAATCGAGAGAAATTTTCATCTATTAATTTACATCCCAGAAGATAAATTAAAAAATAAATTGATTCTCCGTGATAGAGTGGATTTTTATTTAATAATATATATACCAATGGGGGGCGGAACCAAAAATTCTTCCTTGCGGGGCCACTATGTTGAAAAAAGTTCTTGGGAGTGCCAAGTATAGAAAAAATGCATGTAGTTTTTAAAATTTATAATTACTTCTTCGAGAATTTCTATGGGGACAAATGGAGAAAAACGAAAAGTTGTTTTATAAAACCTATTGGGCATTTTAGGAATTTTGGAGGGGCTGCCATCCTCTCATTGGTGATATATCATATCCTACAATAGTGATATTAGGTTCAGTCCCTAATATGTTATAAGATCTAAAGTATTTTGAATTGGCCAAATATATTCTCCATGCGCCATCTTATGCCTTATAGGCTACATAAATGGAAAAAAAAAGGCCCAATGGGGCCACTCGTTATCTCATCTCTCCCTTTCACTAATTAATCCTTGTGTTTGATCACTATGCCACAGATACTTTGATAACCTGGTGAATGATCAGCATCCTAAATTTGCAGCTCACCTAGCCATAGTCTACTCTAAGGAATGCCTCGTATCTTGATTCTTTCAATACATTTTATAGGAAACATTAAGGCCCGTGTCAATTGCCTAAGTATGCTACTGTGATTTTTTCCCTCTCTGATTATCAGATGACAGCTCAATAGAAATGGACTAGAAGAAGAAATGTAACTATTGGTTCTTTCATTATATATATTAAAGCAATATGGAGGTTGGTTAGAGAGGGCGCTACGCCACCATGTAGGGACCTCTCCTTGAAAAAATAAATGCACAGCCTTGGCTTTGAAGTGGGCCACTATACTCATCCCAAACAAATCTCCTCCCTTAAGATTTCGACCCATAAAAAATCTCCTCCCTTAATCTTAGGACTAGTCATAATCTTATCTCAATATATACAATTTCTAATTTATCCCATATTCAACAATACATACAACCTTCGATGGTCAGTCATACCTTCATTGCACCTGAGGAAGTAACCAAACCCAAACCTGATTTGAGAATTCAGGTTTTGGGTCAACTTATTTTACTTCTATAATGTATTCTAGTTTACATCTTGATTAATGAATAGGTTAGTTCATGCTGAGTCCAAACATGCTCTTTTAAAAAAAAAAAAAAAATCCATACATGCTGACTTCCCTGGACCATCTATGGGATCACCTTAATAACTAACAAATAGAAAAAATGAACTAATATCTTACTCTTTGTCCATAAAAGTTTGCCATAATTAGTGTTGGTTCAAAATATAAAAGTTGCTTTATGTAGCCTACAACATGCTTCACTTTAAGGCAGAGGGAACATCCATATGGGACAACAAGAATAATTAGCTTCTATTGAAATAAAAAAAAATCAAAATAAATGCCCTCCCGGCTCCCACCGTACGGGTTATCCATCAATAAACTTTACCTCAAGAAGAGAAAGTCCCTCGGTAAAATTGCCCATTTGATAGGAATGTGATTAATGAATAACCATGAGATTATGTTGATTGTATTTTTAATCAAATAGTCAATATCATGGTGCGGCCAAGTTTTATTAAGGAAAAATATGAGGATTACTTAGTCAGTGGACAACCCATTTATTTTGATAAATATTAATGACGAGAAATAGATAATAATATATTAATTTCTTTTAGATTTGCCTCTCTTAAGATATTTCTTCAAATATTTAAATTTCAACAAGCATATTTTCGGGAATAGTCACTCCTGCAGCTTTACCGCTGCTAATAGAGGCGGTAAAGTCCGTTTGCAAGATTTCCTCCTCTTTGAGCGGAGGAAAAGTGGCATCCTGGGTGTCCTCACTCATGCACTGTTACCACTGTTAATAGGGGCGGTAAAGTACATTTGCGAGAGGAGGAAATCTTGCATTGACACTGCAAACCATTTTTTTTTCTTTTTTAACTTCTTGATCCAGTCAAGGGTTGGGGCTTAGGTCCACACAATGATGGATGGGCATCAATAATTAACGTTTAAATACAATATTATTAAATCACAACAAATACAAAATATATTGCTTTTTGGGTAAATGTACTTTACTTGTAAAGTTAAGTTAATGGTTAATACAAGATAGAACAAAACTAAAGGTTTTGTCAAATCAGAATTTGGTGAGGGAGTAGTTGTTTTAATTTTTCTTTTAAAAAGAAGAGTTTTTTTTTTTTTTTTTTTTGTAAGGGTGCTCATGGATCAGGCTGGGCCCCGTTGGGTCGGGCATGGCATTTAGGTTATAATAGATTGGTCGTGCTAAAAAAAGCTTATTTGGACTCACTGGTTGAGAGTTGGAATCCCCACCCGACCCAAATACACATATAAGGGAGAGAGTAATAACGACGGGGGTGGGGGGGTGGGGGTTCTGACCACTCGAGCTTCATTATTTCCATGCGGGCTAGGCTCAAGCCAGCAACTTCAGGCCTGACTCAAGCTTGGGCCAAGCTTAGGCTTCTAGTTTAGAAGTCAGGCCGTTTTAGACATTCCTCGGCCTGGCCCAGCCCGATCAATGAAAACCCGCAGTTTTTTTTTTTGCCATTCAGTGGCATGAGAATGTCTCTTTTTACATATGTATAGGGTTTATATATAACTTTTTCATATGCGGATGTTACGTGTGTAAAGCACATTACCATGTTTGCAAACTGACAATTTCATGGGAGCTTGGGAACATCCAACAGTTTTAGCATTTTTGTGCCTTTTACATTGATCGCGAAATCTACAGAGGTTTTGATAATGACATAAACGCCTTAATTCGTGTCTTCGGTTTGAGAATATTTAACAATTCATACAAAAGAAATCGTATATATGGCGCATGAGGCGCTTAAGGCCATGGCCCGAGTCTCACTCCTACCACTGTGATATATACACTTGGTTGGACTTTTCACATCAACTTTGTATCCACATATGATCAATCAAGATTATTTTTATGGCTGGAGTGAGTCTGGTCCCTTTTCTATGAAAAATAGATTCGAGCACATAATCACTTCTATTTTTGAAAAACCAAATTAACCACTACACAACACAATACTAATATGTAATTATTTATTAGAAAATTTTCAAAAGTATGTAGGTAGAGTGGGAACCCTAGCCACGTGGGTCATGTCAGTGCTAAGCACGGGTTACTGTGCTAGTTTATATTTATTGTAGTAACAGGAAAATGATGTTGAGAGCTTACAGATCAGCATAAAAAAATTAGTTCAACCCCTCCTTACTAGAGTTACGAACAGGTAACCGATTACCTGGAAGTTCCGACCCACAAAAAACAAAGCTGGTTCCCAATTTAGGTTCCGATTGACAAATGGGTCCGGGTCCGGAACCCAATTTAGGTTCTGATTGATAAACGGGTCCGATTCCGGGTCATATAGGTTCCAACCCGTGGACCCGGCATATAAGTCTTTGATATTTTGCAAATGTAACCCTAAATCAACTTTCTTTAGACAATTTTATGTATAATACTAGAGGTTGCTGACCTGATGCACTGTTATAAGTTGAATGATATCCTTATTTTAAGAAAAAATAAAGAATAAAGAGAAATTAGAAAGATTTTGGAACTAGATTCCGGTCCCTTAGGTGGACCCGATTCTGGAACCAACAAAACAGGTTTCGAGTAAGAATCGGAACCGTTATTTAGAAACGGGTCCGGGTCCAATATGGTTCCGATTCGGAACCGACCCGTTTGCAACCCTACTCCTTACCCCCAACAAATATGTAATTTACAGCACAATGAAAGACTAGTTATATATGTTAGCCAATATTTAATAGTATCTTCTTTCAAAAAGAAAAGGAAAAATGAGAATTCACACAAAAGGTCAGAAAAAAGATGAGCCAAAGTCTTGTGAATTATCTTAAAATCAAGAAAATGCAGTTAAGGTGTCGATTTGGGAATTTCCAAAATAACCTCTTTTTTCATCTTTTAGATCTTATTTAGCTTTCACAGTGTTACATGAACCTTTAATTGCATCTCTCATCTGATTATAAGTAGAGGTTCACGTTTTACAAAAAGAAAAGAAAATGGAACCTTTTGGCATAAAATAATCAAAATACATGTTGAGTATAAGGTCCAAGTTCCACTCTATTGAACTAAAATGAATGCATGTCATGTTATTCCAACATAGCAGTACATGAACATTGCTTTATTTCTATGAAGTATTTGATTCTTCGACAAGTTTATACACAGGGAAAAAAATATTTCCATTAGAAACCATAGATCCTGATATCTCAGATAAAGAATATAATTGAAACCAACAAAATATTGATTACAGAAAAAAAAAAGTTCAGAAAAAGACTATATATAATATGGGTTTGATTGGTGAGGCACTGCAATGCAAGACCTCTACATTGAGAATTGAGAGAAATTTTCATTTATTTATTTACATCGCAGAAGAGAAACTAAAAAAATAAATTGATTCTCCGTGATAGAGTGGATTTCTATTTAATAATATATATACCAAGGGGGGTGGAACCATAAATTCTTCCTTGGGGGGCCACTATTTTGAAAAAAGTTCTTGGGAGTGCCAAGTATAAAAAAAATGTATATAGTTTTTAAAATATATAAGGATTTTTTTCGAGAATTTCTGTGGGGACAAATGGAGAAATACGAAAAGTTGTTTTATAAAACCTATTGGGGATTTTAGGAAGTCCCTGGTTCCGCAAGTGATATATCATATCCTACGATAGTGATATTAGGTCCAGTTCCGAATATGTTATAAGATCTAAAGTATTCTAAATGGGCCAAATATATTCTCCGTGCGCCATTTTATGCGTTATAGGCTACATAAATGGAAAAGAAGGCCCAATGGGGCCACCCATTATCTCATCTCTCCCTTTCACTAATTAATCCTCACGTTTGATCACTATGCCATAGATACTTTGATTACCTGGTGAATGGTCAGCGTCCTAAATTTGTAGCTCACCTAGCCATAGTCTACTCTAAAGAATGCCTCGTATCTTAATTCTTTCAATTCATGTTATAGGGAACATTAAGGCCCGTGTGAACTGCCAAAGTATGCTACTGTGATTTTTTCCCTTTCTAATTATCTGATAGCAACTCACTAGATATGGACTAGAGGAAGAACTATTGGTTCTTTCATTATATATATTAAAGCAATATGGAGGTTGGTTAGAGAGGGCCCCACGCCACCACGTAGGGAGCTCTCCTTTCAAAAAAATACACAAGAAAAAATAAATACACAGCCTAGGCTTTGATGTGGGCCACTATACTTGTCCCAAACAAATCTCCTCCCCGGACTAGTCATAATCTTATCTCAATATATACCATTTTTAATTTATCCCATGTTCAACAATACATACAACCTTCGATGGTCAGTCTGACCTTCATTGCACTTGACGAAGTGACCGAACCCAAACCTAATTTGAGAATTCAGGTTTTGGGTCAACCTATATTACTTCTATATTGCATTCCAGTTTACATCTTGATTAATGAATATGTTAGTTCATGCTGGGTCCAAACTTGCTCTTTAAAAATAAAAAAAAATAAAAAAATTCCATACATGCTGACTTGCTTGGACCATCTATGGAATCACCTTAATAACTAACAAATGGAAAAAATGAACTAATATCTTCATCTTTTCCCAGAAAAGTTTGCCATAATTAGTGTTTGTTCAAAATATAAAAGTTGCTTTATGTAGCCTACAACATGCTTCACTTTAAGGAAGAGGGAACTTCTATATGGGACAACAAGAATAATTAGCTCCTATCGAAATAAAAAAAAATTCAAAATAAACGCCCTCCCACCTATGGATTACCTATAAATAAACTTCACCTCAAGAAGGGAAAGTCCCTCGGTAAAATTGCCCATTTGATAGGAAATGTGATTAATGAATAAGCATGAGATTATGTTGATTATATTTTTAGGCAAATAGTCAATGTCATGGTGGGGCCAAGTTTTATTACGGAAAAAATATGAGGATTACTCATTCAGTGGACAACCCATTTATTTTGATTAATATTAATGACGAGAAATAGATAATAACATATTAATTTCTTTTAGATTTGCCTCTCTTAAGATATTTCTTCAAATATTTAAATTTCAATAGCATATTTTCATTTTTGGGCCTGGCTAGTTTTAAGGTTTGTTTGGGCACTACGGTGATTTTAGGGGTAGTAAATTCACATTTGCAACCTTGTCTCCTCTTTGAGCAGAGGAAAAGTTGCATTTTTTTGGGTCGAGTCACTTCTGCAGTTTTACCACTGCTACTTAAAGCGTCTGTTTTCCAGATTTCCTCCTTTCTGAGTGGAGGAAAAGTCGCATTCTCGGTCCAATCACTCACACACCGTTACCGCTGTTAGTAGGGATGGGAAAGTCCATTTGCTATTTTTCCTCCTTTCTAAGAGGAGGAAATCTTGCATTGTCGGGTCGAGCGTTGGGGCTTAGGTCCCCACAATGATAAATGGGCATCAATAATCAACGTTTAAATGCAATATTATCAAATCACAATAAATACATAATATATTAATTTTTTGGTAAATTTACTTTACTTGTAAAGTGAAGTCAATGGTTAATACAAGATAGAGGTTTTGTCAAATCAGAATTTGGTGAGGGAGTAGGTTTTTTTTAATTTTTCTTTTAAAAAGTACGGTTTTTTCTATGGTAAGGGTGCTCATAGATCAGGCTGGGCCCCGTTGGGTCGGGCATGGCATTTAGGTTATAATAGATTATTCGTGCTAAAAAAAAATTATTTGGACTCAATGGCTGAGAGCCAGAATCCCCGCCCGACCCAAATACCACTCACAGATGGTAATACGATGAGATCAATTGTGTTGGCGTAGGACATGATAAGAAACTCATTCTTAAGTCTAACAGGGGTCAAGCTCGGGCTTCATTATTTCCATGTGGGCTAAGCTCACGCTAGCAACTTCAGGCTTGACTCAAGCTTGGGCCACGCTTAGGCTTCGGGTTTAGAAGTCGGGCTGTTTTGGACATTCCTCGGCCTAGCCCAGCCCGATCCATGAAAACCTGCAGTTTTTTTTTTTTTTTTCCTTTTTTTTTCTTTTTCCATTCAGTGGCATGAGAATGTCTCTTTTTACATATGTATAGGGTTCATATATAACTTTTTCATATGCGGATGTTACGTGTGTGAAGCACATTACCATGTTTGCAAACTGACAATTTCACAGGAGCTTAGGAACATCCAACAATTTTAGCATTTTTGTGCCTTTTACATTGATCGCAAAATCTATAGAGCTTTTGATAACGACATAAACGCCTTAATTCATGTCTTCAATTTGAGAATATTAAACAATTTATACATGAATTAGGGGCCAACAAAGGTGCAAAGAAATCATATATATGGCACTTGAGGCGCTTAAGGCCGTGGCCCGAGTCTCACTCCAACCCCTGCGATATATACTCTTGGTTGGACTTTTCACATCAACTTTGTATCCACATATGATCGATCAAGATTATTTTTATGGCTGGAGTGAGTCTGGTCCCTTTTCTATGAAAAATAGATTTGAGCTCATAATCACTTTTATTTTTGAAAAACTAAATTAACCACTACACAACACAATACTAATATGTAATTATTTATTAGGAAAATTTCAAAAGTATTTAGATAGAGTGGGACCCTTAGCCCCGTGGCTCATGCCAGTGCAAAGCACGGGTTACTATGCCAATTTATATTTATTCTAGTAACAGGAAAATGACGTTGAGAGCTTACATATCAACATAAAAAAATGGGTTCAACCCCTCCTTACTAGGGTTGCAAATGGGTATCCGATTATACAATTACCTGGAAGTTCCGACCTGCAAAAAACAGAGTCCGGTTCCCAATTTAGGTTGCGATTGACAAATGGGTCCGGGTCCAGAACCCAATTTAGGTTCCGATTGATAAAAGGGTCCGGTTTCGGGTCCATATAGGTTCCGACCCGTGGACCCGGCATATGAGTCTTTGATATTTTGCAAATGTTACCCCAAAATCAACTTTGATATTTTTATGTATAATACTGGAGGTTGCAGACCTGATGCACCGTTATAAATTGAAGGATATGCTTATTTTAAGAAAAAAAATAAAGAATAAAGAGAAATTAGAATGATTTTGGAACTAGATTCCGGTCCCTTAGGTGGACCCAGTTCTGGAACCAATAAAACAGGTTCCGAATCAGAACCGGAACCGTTATTTAGAAACGCGTCTGGGTCCACTATATGGTTCGGATTCGGAATCGTCCCATTTGCTACCCTACTCCTTACCCGCAACAAATATGTAATTTACAGCACAGTGAAAGACTAGTTATTTAAGTTAGCCAAGATTTAATAGTGTCTTCTTCCAAAAAGAAAAGGAAAAATGAGAATTCTCACAAAAGGCCAGAAAAAAGACGAGCCAAAGTCTTGTGAATTATCTTAAAATCAATAAAAGGCAGTTAAGGTGTTCATTTAGGAATTTCCAAAATAACCTCTTCTTTCATCTTTTAGATCTTATTTAGTTTTCCCAGTGTTACATGAACCTCGAATTGCATCTCTCATCTGATTATAAGTAGCAGTTCATGTTTTACAAAAAGAAAAGAAAATGGGACCTTTTGGCATAAAACAATCAAAATACATGTCGAGTATAAGATCCAAGTTCTACTCTATTGACCAAAAATGAATGCATGTCATGTTACTCCAAGATAGCAGTACATGAACATAGTTTTATTTCTATGAAATATTTGATTCTTGGACAAGTTTATACACAGGGAAAAAAAATACTGCCATAAGAAACCATAGATCCTGGTATCTCACATTAAGAATATAACTGAAACCAAGAAAATAATGATTACAGAAAAAAGAAAGTTCAGAAAAAAGACTATATATTATGGGTTTGATTGGTGAGGTACAACAATGCAAGACCTCTACATTGAGAATCGAGAGAAATTTTCATTTATTAATTTACATCCTAGAAGAGAAATTAAAAAAATAAATTGATTCTCCGTGATAGAGTGGATTTCTATTTAATAATATATATACCAAGGTGGGGCGGAACCAAAAATTCTTCCTTGGGGGGCCACTATGTTGAAAAAAGTTCTTGGGAGTGCCAAGTATAGAAAAAAAAAATGCATGTAGTTTTTAAAATATATAAGGGTTTCTAAGGACAAAATAAATCCTTTTTTTTAATAGCAAAATAATTTATGAACCACTGTGCCCCTTCAATCAGGATTCTCTACAATGAGGCTTGGAGGCAGAAAATTAAAAGAAGACAACATGTCATATGTAAGTGGGATCCATAATGGGGCCCACTAAATGAAGTGATCAGCTCCCTTTAGTAGATTTTTTTTTTTTAATGAAATGATGAATCATGTGGATCAGATGGGATTGCCTTAATAATGTAAGTGCATTGCATGTTTCAAAGAATTAAATCAGATCAATATAAAACATAAACCTTTCATCCTGAATTCCTTGTATCTCAGTATCTAGTAATAGTCTTGAATTTATTTTTTTTTTCCCCTTTTTTTGGGTAGTTTCCATGGATTTAGTTTGGTGCACCCCTATAAAGATTTCAACCGAAAATAGGTTTAATCGTTTTGTCTGCATTGACCCATTAGATCGAGTTGCATGTTCATTAATGAAAATGTTGTAATAAGATATTAAAAATAGGTAATGGTCTGAATGCCAATTAAGGAGAAATTGTTAGGGAAGAAAACCCTATTCCTAGATAATAGGTCTGAAAATCCAAATCAGGATAGCTTAATCCTCCTTGATTTAATGGCTAGAAGTTCCAGTCTTTTTATATGCATTTCCTCCTCCTTTTTTTTTTTTTTTTTCCTTGAGATTTAATTTATCTACCATATTAAAGTCATTAAAGGTCATTACCCCATGCGGGTCCCGTAATTGTTAGGTCCTAAGAAGACCCAGACCGGAGACAAACATAACCTTTCGGGTTTTTTGAACAAAATGGCTGCTCACAAGTCTCAAACCTGCAACGGAGACAAACATAACCTTTCGGGTTTTTTGAACAAAATGGCTGCTCACAAGTCTCAAACCTGCAATGGAGACTTTTACCGTTGCACCGAAGCGATGACCCTTATCTGGTCATTTGAAGGGTTTCGTATCACAACATTCTTAAACATCATGGTTTATGCATGAAGGGTTTCGTATCTTAACATCCTTACGCATCATGGTTTATGCATGGTATGGGACAAGATGCATAGGACTTCAGGTTAGGTACGCATTTAACCTGGTCCACACCAAACCAATCCAACCCATCCCAGGCTTTTGGTCAGGTGGAGTTTGGAAATGGTTGGAGTCAACTTGGGCTCTAACCTTGTAATCACAACTCTGGCTAAGGAATTTTGCTATGGTTCTGGGTCCAGTCCACTGGATCAAAAATTATAGACAGACATAGCTTCAAGTGGACTGGGCCTGTTGGCCCTCCCACCTTTAACCTTCTCTGCAAAGATGCAAATGGGCCTACACAAGTTTGTTACTCAAAACACTCTGCTCAGAACATGGTTTTACCCTGCAAGCCATGCTCAAGCTTAGCCATATAAACATGCCCAAGCATCAAAGGAATTAGATGGTGTCTCATTCAAACTGGTTGTTTTGTCTAAGGAGAAAGTTAAAAACAAAAGCTGGGCTTGCTTGCCTTTTAAGGTTTGTACGCTTTCACAGCCTCATTCTTTATTTACAAAGTTGATTCTAACTGTTTAGTTAGGCACATTTGGATCATAAACCAAGTGCAGGTAACTCTTTACACCATAAATGAGTGTTCAAGCATTATAAAACATGAATCACTGAGCTGTTTTGTTTACTTCAAGGCATCTATAGTTTTGATGGCCAAAAGTACCAGGCAAGCACAAAATACCTTTGAAACACTACTATATACATGCCAATATGATACTAATACATGTTATCAACTGCTCCCCAGTGGTCCCTGGCTGTTTCTCAGCTGGTTGTCTCACCATGCAGTGCTGTGCATGGGTGAGTATGAGTCTCTTGTAAAGCCAAAAGGAGGGGGAAAAACTGCTCACAAGTGTATTGTTCAAACTAAAATAAACATAACAAGTAAATGAAGTACACAAGTAATACAAGCCAGCACCAGTCAAGGTTACAGGTGAAAGATAAAACAGTACAAGGGTCAAATTTCAAATGACTACAAAGAGTACAGCTTGACAGTATCCAATCGGATCCATCACTGATGTCAGAGATTGAAACTCCGGCTGACTTATGGACTCCAGAAAATTTTAGCTCAAGTCATATACTTGCTAACAAAGATGAGAGAAATGCTACATGCAGGTTGGGTAAAGAACCTTAACATCTATATTCCTATTTTAAACCTCCCATTTAGAAAATGAAAAATGAAAAAAGCAAATCTCTAGCAGAAGCTCTCCATATGACACAAGAAACAGTCATCAGCTTTCAAAGCCACAAAAAGTGATCTAGAAAACAGTGAGTTAGAGACTCAGGAACAACAATGGATATTAGGACACTGGAAGCAGCAGTTAGACCACATGAGTGGAGCCAATTTCATTTTATCAAGTTAGATTCCAGAATCAGCCCCTAACAGCTAAAGAAGAAACGACTACTTTTGAAATTATGGAACCAAGCACCGTTAGTCATGCTCCTGGTAAACATTGGTCAATCATTGCTTCTGCGGATCAACAGAATGAGAGCCTGTCCAACCAGGAGGTGCATATGAGGACATTGGCTGAATGGATTGGGCACTGTTGTTGAAAGCTCCAGAACTTGGGTTAAGTGGACTACTAGGCTCATCGGGTGATTCACTTGTGGTCGATTGAGATGGTGGGCTGGTTGTCCGTGCTGCCCCAAAGGATGCCATATGTGGCGGCACTGGTGAAGGCTTATGTTTCAATGGCAATGGCTTTGGTGTTTTACCCCCGACAATGAAACTTCCCACAACCACCTGATAGTTCATTCAAAACCACAAAGCAAAAGGATCAACATTTAAACAGATCACGTAACGAAGCATGAAAAAAGAGAATGATATGTAGCTGTGTGGACCTGAATGGGAGTTGCTGCCATTAACATCCCCCCAACCCCACCACCCAAAACACGGCCATCTGATCCTGCCAATGCCACACTCAAACCACCAGTTCTGCTGCGGGTGCCATCAGTCTCTGTTAGCAGAAAGGAACCTGATAGAGAGATTATCTCAAAGCGGCCCTGCAAAATGAGACTAGATGATCAATGAGGAAACAAATTTTCCATGAATCTAATGTAATTTTATGTAATAATATGAAGAAGAAAGAGACGAGAGTTGGAGAGAAAACTGATGTCCACAAGGAGGATCGTCAGTGTTTTTATATTATCATTATGCCCTAATCAAGGGCTTTAAACATGCTAATTAATACAATCATAATAAAGAATGAATCAATCTCCTAATCTATGTAAGGAAGTTGTACAGGGAAATTAGCAGCAATAAACTAACAACAAAATCTAATCAATGATCCCACACGTGGGATTTTTATATACACCTATGTGGGCTGGGCCTGTGGGCCTAAAGCCCACACTATCTTACACTCCCCCTCAAATTGATGTGGTAATGCAGAAAACATCAATTTGTTAGTGAGATCATGATGACGCGGTTTGGGAAGTGCTTTGGTGAAGATATCTGCCAATTGGTCATGAGTAGAGACATGAGGCAGAGTTATCTTCTCAGTAACAACATGCTGACGGATGAAGTGGCAATCAATCTCGATATGCTTTGTTCTTTCATAAAAGACCGGATTGTTTGCAATGCGTGTAGCACTGGTGTTGTCCCCATGAAGAGGTGTAGAGCTACCAACAGTGACACCGAACTCACAGAGAAGACGGCGTAGCCAGATGATTTCAGCACTCGCAGATGACATGGCCCGATATTCTGCCTCAGCAGACGATTTCGAAACTGTGGTTTGCTTCTTGCACTTCCATGAAATCAAAGAGTCCCCAAGAAACATACACCAACCAGTGATAGAGCGCCGAGAGTCGAGGCAACCAGCCCAGTCAACATCCGCATAAGCAGATAAGTGCAGAGAAGCACCCGAAGAGTAGAAGAGACCATGATTAAGGGTGCCTTTGACATAGCGGAGTATGCGCAAGGCAGCAGCAAGGTAAGGTTTGTAAGGATTGCTCACAAACTGGCTAACCGTATGAACGGCATGAGAAATATCCGACCTAGTCATAGTTAAGTATAGCAAACTACCAACTATCCGTCGAAAAACAGAGGGATCATCCAGAGGAGGGCCATCATCTGTACTAATCTTATTGTTCAACTCCATAGGTGTATCAAAAGTGTGAGCATCATCAAGGCGTGCCGAAGTGATCAAATCTGTAGCATATTTCTTCTGATGAACTCGAATGCCAGATTTGTTACGCAAGAACTCCAGCCCTAGAAAGTAGGTGAGAGGACCAAGATCCTTCATTCTGAAGTGACGAGTGAGATGATGTTTGAGATCCGTAATGCTAGCACTATCATTGCCACTGATGATCATATCATCAACATAGACTAAAAGGAAGGTGTATCCCCTCGTTGTCCATTTAAGAAATAGTGAGCTATCCGAATAGCTCTGATGAAATCCATCTTGAAGAATTGCAGTCTGGAATTTATCAAACTAAGCCCTGGGAGCCTGCTTAAGCCCATACAAAGATTTCCGCAACTTGCAAACATGCTTAGGAGGACAAGCATATCCCGGAGGTGGCTTTAAGTAGACAGTCTCTTGTAAATCCCATGAAGAAATGCATTTTTGACATCCATTTGCCACAGAGGCCAGTTGCGGGCCGCAGCGACACAGAGGAGAGTACAAGCGGTGGTCATTTTAGCCACTGGTGCAAATGTCTCCTCATAGTCGATTCCATACTCTTGTTTATAACCCTGTGCAACCAATCGGGGCTTTGTAGCGATCAAGACTTCCATCGGAGTGGACTTTTATAGAGTAGATCCATTTACTGCCAATCACAGAGGCTCCTTCAGGAGCCGGTACCAAGTCCCATGTCTGATTTGCTTCGAGAGCAAGCAATTCCTCATTCATAGCATCCTGCCAGTAAGCAATCTTCGAGGCCTGTGAATATGAGGTGGGTATAGGAGCACTATCTAAGGATGAAAAGAGAGCAGGAAAGCCATAACGGTTAGGGGCACTCGAAAGACGATTAGATCGTCGCAAAGAGAGGATATTATCAGAAGAAGCTTGGTTACCTGTAGAAGCAATAGGCGGCACTGTGAGATGATCAGGAGAGGGAGGCACCATAGGAGGAACCTTGTTACGCCGGACATAGACCTTGAGAGCCGGTGAGGCTGAAGCAGACTCCGAGAATTGGGGCAAATAGGACACAGCAATAGGGTGATGATCTAAACGCAATGAAAAGAAATGAATTTGTTCCAGGAAGATCACGTTTCGAGAGATTCGCATGCGTTTCTCAAACCGGTCATGACACAAGAACCCTTTGTGTTCAGAACTGTAGCCAAGAAAGATGCATTTGGCAGCCTGTGGAGATAGCTTAGTGCGTTCAGTCGATGGAAGATGAACAAAACACAAACAACTAAACACACGTAAGTGAGAGTATGAAGGAGGATGTTCAAAGAGAACTTCGTAAGGAGTATTCTTGCCTAGAACAGTACTAGGAATACGAGTGATCAGATATACTACAGTCTGTGCAGCATCACACCAAAATTCAGGAGGAACTAAGGATGCAAGTAAAAGGGTACGAACAGTTTCAAGAATATGTCGGTTCTTTCTTTCCGCAATTCCATTCTGCTGCGGAGTGTGCGGACAAGATTTTTGATGAAGAATTCCTTTATCAGAAAGGAAAGCAGAGAATTCATGAGAAAGATATTCTCCGCCAGAATCGGATCTAAGGATCTTGATATCTTTCTTAAATTGGGTGTGAACCATGTTATAAAATCTTTGAAAAATAGAAAACACTTCAGATTTGAAACGCATAAAATAAATCTAAGTATAACGGGAATGATCATCAATAAATGTCACATAGTACTTGAGTCCTGCCCTACTCAAGGTAGGAGCAATGCCCCAAACATCAGTGTGAATTATGTCAAAAGATTCTAATGCACGAGAATTATGAACAGAAAAAGGCAAAATATGACTCTTACTTAAACAACAAGCTTCACATTTTGATTGAGCTAGAGAAAACATCATTTTATTATCAACAGTAGAGTCCAAACAACCAAGTTTAAACAAAGAAATTAAATAGGCATTGTTCACATGACCAAGACGTTTATGCCAAACTGTCCACAAGTTTTTGAAATTACTAGAAGAAGAAGCAAAGAAGGAATGATGTCCAATGTCTAGCAAAAACAGGCATCCATGTTTACTCCCCGTCGCGATCACCTTCCCAGTCTGTCGCCCCTGTATGACACAACCAGAGGAAGAAAAGTGAACAAGATAGCCATCATCAATAAGTTGTCCTACAGAAAGTAAATTGACTGATAATTTTGGAACAAAGTAAACATTGGAAAGGGTGATGGACTGGCCAGTGACACTAGATAAAGTAATGGTACCAACTCCAGAAATGGGTAGTTGATCACCATTGGCAGTGGTAATTTTTTCTTTTCCAAAGTAAGGGTGGGAATCTGTAAAGCTATGTTCTACAGATGTCATATGATTTGAGGCTCCTGAATCTAAAAACCATGTGGAAGAGGTGATAGAAGAAGACAAAGATGCAGAAGAATGAAAAGCAGGAGATGCTATATGAGAATAAGGTTGATACCGACCACCAGAGAAGCCCATAGACGCATATGCAGAGGTGACTGTGCTCTGGATCAGTTCTTGAATCTGAGCAGGAGTCATGGATATAGCCCCGGAGGAAGTGCTGCCTATATCTGATACGGAGGCTTGAGCCTGAAATGCGGAAGGAACATTTTGTCTTGGCATATTGGAGGGGGGCTTCTTAGGCTGTCTCATTCCGTCGCTGTAGGCTGCGACAATCATCAATCACATGACCGGTCCGTTTGCAATATTTGCAAACCAGTTTCTTGCGACAATTTTTGGCAATATGTCCGAAGCCTTTGCATTCATAATATTGAGTAAGCTTTGGAGTTGCCAAAAGAGCTGAGTCAGTAGGAAGAGGCGCAAGGAAGGCTTTGGGAGCTTCGGGTGCTTCCAGAATAGTGCGCTGTGAAGTGAGACGAAGTTCTTCGCAAATGACTTCTTGGAAGCAAGTATCCAGATTGGCAGTATTTTCCCTGTTCATGAGCGCAGACCGAATAGATTCAAATTCAGGTCGTAGATTAATAAGAAACTGGCTGATATGAGTTTCTTCTTGTAATTGGAGTGCCTCAGATAGAAATCCAGAAGAGACTGTTTGGATTAGCATGTAATCCCTTTCAGTCCACATGGTGAGGAAACCATTAAAGTATTCCTGCACAGTTTTATCCCCTTGACTATATTTGGCAATTTCACTATCGAAATGAAATTTCCGGGCTTTATTGGTTTGATGGTAGATTTTCTTCAGATGAGCCCACATATCAGCTGCTGTGGTGTAGGCTTGAAGAGCCACAGTAAGAGAGGGATCAATAGAGTTAAGGATTCAAGTGACTACTTTCGCATTTTCTTTGGACCAGGTGGCGAGACCTTTTGAGTCAACATTACTTGTAATCTGAGGCTTCGTTATGGATCCGTCAAGATAACCAAAAAGTCCCTGTCCTTCGACAAAGTTCCTCAAGTGGAAAGACCAGGACATATAATTCTGCCCGTTAAATTTGATTGGGATAACATCGTATTTATCCAGTGCAGAATATGAAAGAAGAAGGTCAACAAAGAGCAGCAGCACAACCAATCAACAATGAGAAAGGAAGAGAACAGCCAGTAGCAACACAAGAAGTTTTAAAAACTAGCAATAGAGGTGGCAGTAGTTTCTGATGAAGAATCCAGCCGCAAAAATCACAACACAGTGCAGAAGTGTCCCAAACAGAGCCAGGTGACCATGAAATTTGGACCTAGATCTGTGCGTGGGCCCCACAGGGTTGTCTAATCACAGATCAGGTTTGATCTCTGTAAAGTGGATCAAATTGACTTCCTTCAATCCAAATCTGATGAGATTTGGAAAAGGATCCACAAATCTGGACGGTGGTGATGAAATCCTTTTGAGAAAAACCGTCGAATGATGAAGAGGTTGGAAACTACCTCAAAGGTGATGAAAAAAATCCAGAAAAATCACCATAATTCCCAGAAAACCCAGTCGACCATTCCTGTATGTAGGGATGGAGGCTTCTTGATGATCGTCAATAGTCCACAGTCGCAAACCATGAGCAGCGACGTCAGACGACAATGCCGTCAGTGGATCGATCTCCATGTGGGGTCCATTAGAGGATCAGTGACCAGATCTGAGGTTGGGGATGGAAGGACACAGTATTTCCGCAACTCCAGGCCAAAGTCTTACTCAAAGCGGATCAAAATCCACAAATTGGAACGGGTGTGATGAAAATTGTTGCACAAAACTGAAATATCACAAAATCAGGTGGATATCCTACCTCTGATGACCCAAAAATCTTGAGAAAATATTCATAAATAAGAGGAGAACCAGACGATCAATATGGGCTGCTTCCGCTGCTATGATGATGATGATCGCTGGTGGGCCACTTCTGATCTGATATGATCAGGCACTATTAGAGAGAAGATTTTCACTCCAGGAAGAAGATCCAAGCCAGGAATAATGATTGGATCAATGAGAGAAGAAGAAGATCAATGATAATTGATCATAACCTCGCTCTGATACCATGTAATTTTATGTAATAACATGAAGAAGAAAGAGACGAGAGTTGGAGAGAAAACTGATGTCCACAAGGAGGATCGTCAGTGTTTTTATATTATCATTATGCCCTAATCAAGGGCTTTAAACATGCTAATTAATACAATCATAATAAAGAATGAATCAATCTCCTAATCTACGTAAGGAAGTTGTACAGGGAAATTAGCAGTAATAAACTAGCAACAAAATCTAATCAATGATCCCACACGTGGGATTTTTATATACACCTATGTGGGCTGGGCCCGTGGGCCTAAGTGGTCCGAAGCCCACACTATCTTCTACATCTAATGCTCTCAGAATAAAGAAGACACTGATTTCCAGTTAGTATGGATATAGCCATTGGTTCAGTATAAACCGTAAGGAACAAAGAGTAACATTAATTTGTACCACGAAAGAAGGTACAGAACGAATGATTGGGTAGTTTCATGTCTGCTGAAATTGCATAGATCTTTGAAAATTCACATGTGAAACTTAGATTTCATAAAACATGCCAACTTTAGAAGATGTTCTTCTATTTCAACTTTCTAGAAACGGAAGACTGTTTTTCATGTTCAGACTTGAAAAAACAAAGTTCAGTGTGATGATTATTTGATAAGCCAGTACTTCACATTTCTAGCTTCATCTTGTAGACATGCAAACTTGACAAAGGAAAAGAAGCGAATATTCTCCAGAAGCATGGAAAATGGATTCCATGGAATATCAAAGATTCCATAAAAAATGGAAAAATGAAGAAAATGACTTCCTCAAGTCAAGAGATGATCAAAAATAGGTCCACAGCTCCAAGATGAAAAAAATGGCGAAAGTTGCATCAAAATCAGATATCGGAAGACCAGGTACAAGGAAAAAAATACCAGAGTTTGACATGGGTACACCAAATTGATGGTGGGCATGCACCCTCACAGCCCAAAAACCCAAAAATCCACACTATCGAGGCTTTTCTCAGGGCACAACACAATTGACCCCCTTAAAATGATGAATGTTGTCCTTTCATGAGACATATCTTCCACGATACAGATTGGATTGGTACAAACTTGAGATCTACTGGCATCCACACAGAATGACCTTACCAACGGCGTATCGAGGACACAGATCCGACCGGCGGATAAAAAATCATGATTGTTTGAAGATTTCACAGAAATATATAAAGGAGGAAAAATGAGACTTAATCGAGGGGGGTGCCTATCATTGCCCAAATTAGTTGCTTGGATGAAGGAAATGCACCTCCATGCCCAAGATTGACAAAAAAATGAACATAGGAACCCAACCCCCCCACCCAAAAAAAAAAAAAAAAAGAGAAAAAAAGTATTCATCCCAAGGAAACAGCTTCTTCATTATAGATTGGATCAGGATGATCTTGAGTGTACAAAAATTCTACTCGAAGAGAGCTTTCCAACGACATGTTGTGGGCGAAATCTGACGGACAGATCAAAAGTAATCAAAAGAGTTCGGTGTGAAATGGCCCACTCCCACACCCTAGTTGGGCGTGGAATGCTCTAGCCCCAAGCCCAAGCTGAGCGTGGAATGACTCCATTCTACGCCTAGGCCGGGTGTGGAATGATGATGACTTCCCACACCCAAGTTGGGCGTGGAACGCACCTGTCTCCCACCTGAGAATGTATCAGTCAACTTCAGAAGCCTATATCTCCCTCAATACAGCTCCGATCATGACAAGGACTCTTTCCACGGAGGACTCTTTCCAATGGTAGCATAACCAACGAAAGTTGGCCAAGGACTCTACGCTTATGAAGCACGGACACGGATACGGGACACGGATACGATACGATATGGATACGCAGATATGTCATTTCTAAAAAAAGTAGGATACGATACGCCGGGGATATGTTGAATTTTTATTTTTTTAATATTTTTTATATGAATATGTAATAAAAAACTAATATTATTTCAATCAAAATAGCCATAAAATATGCACTTTCATTGATTTAGTCATCATCATCAACCATTACATTCAATACTTCCAAGTTCAAAATCCAAGTTTCACCAATTACTACAAAAATTGCATTGCCACGACACATTTCCCCCTCCATAACCAAGTTTTTGTTGTTTTGTCACACACCTCTAAAGAGGGTTGTCAGCGTCTTCTAATTCAATAGCTGGAGAAGACACACTAGTACTACCACCCGTACTAGAAGCCATTTTAGGTAAACTTTGGTTGCTGGAAACAGAAAATATTGGCCCCATTAGGCCACCTAAAATCATGGCATTAAGAAAAAAAAAAAAAAAAAGAAACAGCAGTAACAACATAGCATCAAGAAAAAAAGAGAGAAAAAAAAAAAAAAAAAAAGAAACAGCAACAGCAGCATAGCATCAAGAAAAAAAGAAAGAAAGAGCAACGGCAGAATAGCATCAAGAAAAAATGGAAAAAAAGAAACAGCATAGCATCAAGAAAAAAAAGAAAAAGCAGTAGCAACATAGCATCAAGAAAAAATAGAAAAAAAGAAACAGCAGCAGCAGAATATATATATTATTAGTCTTGGAGCTAGGATACAATATACAGCTAAACAAGAAAAAAAGAAACAGCAGCAACATAACACATTACAAAAAAAAAAAAAAAAAAAAAAAAGAAACAGCAGCAGCATAACACATTACACAAAAAAGAAGCAGAAAAAAAAAAGTGCAGCAACAGCCAATCGAAAGCAAAGATAGAAGATCAGTAAACAGAAAAAAAAAAAAAAAAAAAAAACCCTAAAATCCAAATGATTTAAGGGGGAAGAAAAAAAAACCCTAGATTAGAATAACTAAAATAGCATCAACCCCAACAAAAACCAACCAATACAGATGAAGAGAAAGAAACAAAAGGAAAGAAAGAAGGGAAAAGAACATGAAGGTGGAGATGAAATGGCACAGCACAGCACAGTGGCTCGGTTTGGGTTTGATTTCACAGCCTGCAGCGGCACAGCACAGCACAGTTGCTTTATGACAGTAGGGCTTGACGACGGCAGCAGCACGGCGACGGCGAGGCGGAGGAGACGGGCAACTTTCTTTCCTTCTCCTCTCTTCTTTTTTTTTTTTTTTTCCTTTCTCTCCCACATTTTCTTCCTCTCTCCCCCGTCCCCTGTTTTTTTTTCTTTTCCACTTAAAAATGTGTCCCGTGGGGGATGGGTGCGTGTCCTGCATGCATCCGGCATTAAAAAAATAAAAAAATAAAAAAATAAATCCGATACGGATTTTGCGTATCCCAGACGTATCCAAGCCGTATCCGGGCATATCCGTGTCCGATATGCCCGGGATACGGATACGGGACCCTTTTTTATGTATCCGTGCTTCATAGCTCTACGCCTCAGGAAGCGAAGAGGTCTTGTACTCGACACCTACCTTCATTGGCCACCTCCCATAGTTTTACCCGGTGCATGTGGATAGGAGGGTTTGCATGTGCCCCTAGGGATTAGTTCTTAGTTGTCCATAATTGAGTGTCCCTCAGGCTCAGGGCCAAAGGCTCCTGGGTTGGGCCGGGCAGGTGTAAGGTCCCGTCCCGAGTTAATCAAGATTAACTTTAGTTATTTAAATTTAGTGCTAGTTAACCATGTTTAACTAGTTTAGTAGTACTTGATGACTAAGCCCAATGGAGTTAGTCCCAAATTAATGTAATGAACAGACAATGAAGGGATTAAGTGAATTGATTGAGTTTAAGGCTAATTAACCACAGTTAATGGAACTAATGGTGGTCTATGACCAAATGATATGAAATTAGCCTCAAATGAATGAATTGGGCTTAATGGAATGGTAAGGAATGGAATTGCATGGTTTAAATGGAGTTTTAGACTCAAACATGAAAATAAAGGACTTTTGTGTAAATACGTATTTTCGCGTATTTCGTCGAATACGGAAACTCGTGATACCAACACGTGTATCTCGACGAGTACGTCAACTTTCATAATAGGCTCGAAGTCGTTTGACGAGAATCCGGTCAAATGACCCTTCATTTGACTTGAATTGTAATTTAGTGAGATTGTTGGGTTTAGATGCAATTCTAAGGCTTATATAAGCTAAGGATGACTCAAATGAGTCATTCACTCATCTTCTAAATCCTTTCAAACCCTAGACTCATTTCTTTCTTCCTTTTCTCTTCTTTCCTCCCAATCTCACTCTATTAAGTGTTAGACAAGGACTTACAAGTGTTTTCAAGGAAGCTTCCATCCTCTACTTCATCTTCCCCAACTTTGGTTTCAACTTGTGAAAGTGTGAAGCTTGGAATCAAGGTTTTCTTCTTGGAATCAAGCTCAAGAAAGAGGTTTTTATCCATTCAACCTTCACAAGAGGCAAGTACAACTGTATTATTATGATTTACAATGTTTTAGAGAAGTTGGAGTCTATTTGACTCAATTTCTGGAAGTTTTGCTTCAGAAAATTCGAAGTTCAGAACTAAACTTCTGGGCATGTGTCGGTCAGCCGACACCTGACCGACAGACTAACCGACAGCTCTGGGAGTTGTCTCGGAGAGTTTCAGCTCTCTGGAATTCTGACCGACATTGTGTCGGTCAGCCTACATGGAAGTGTCGGTCGACCGACAGGTCAACCGACGGACTAACCGACAGATCTGGAATCTGTCTCAGTGAATTCCAGCTCTCTGGAATTCGAACCGACAATATGTCGGTCAACGGACATGGTATCTTCGGTCAGTCGACACATGACCGAGGCCTGACCGACGAATGTATTAGAGAGTGGACTGGAAAAATCCAGCTTCTGGAACTTGAACCGACAAAGTGTCGGTTAACCGAGAGGTCAACTGACGTTGAGTTGTCGGTCAGCCGACAGGCCAACCGACAGCTGAGTCAAACTCAGAGAAATTATGAGAATGAAGCCTAAGACGCACAGGCTATTCCATGTTAATGTCTAAGCCTACATAGGTGTAGCGAAGGTCGTCTCAATGTACAAATCAAATACATAAAGTGATATTCATCGAAAATAACACGTACATTGGATAACTAACGCTTCACTTGTTTGTTTGGCTTAGAAGTGTGGATAGAATTGATTAGAAATGAATAGAATCCATGAAGTGACACAGAGGTGAACTTCATTAGCATAGTGCACGAATTGACATAATGCATGAAATGACAGAATGCACGAATTGAATTAATGAAATGAAATAAAATGAATAGTCACTAAAGGTGACAGTAAAGTGAATAAATGAATAATTCCTGCTGCAGTAGATGTGAGGGGCGTTCCGGAGCCTCGTGGAATGCCAGTGCTCTCTGATCAAGACACTGGAAAATTTCCACCATTTGTGTTAAGTCATATAATGAAAAGTGAAACAATCTTGAAGCCTCGGCCATGAATGGTTTGCCCTTCCACCTTGTGCTTAATTAAATTGAATAATCTTGAAGCCTAGGCCATGAATGGTTTGCCCTTCCGCCTTGCGCTTAAACTACTTCCGTTGGAAGATACGGGATCAATGAAATGAAAAGATATGATTTGACATAGGTATTTGTTATGGAATTGAAGTAGGTTATATAGAACTGTTAAGTTCTTACATTGATGAATTCTTGTATAGAATTGCTAAATACCATGAAGAATCATGAAAATGCATGTATCTTGTTGAACCTTCGTATTCACGTGTTATTGATGATGTCACAGGTCCAGATGCCTGTGCCGGTCCTGCCGAGGCCGCGCCGCCTGCGGAGGAGGCCCGTCCGTTACCTCCGGAAGGTTTAGCGGAGTGGGCGTAGTCGGAGGGCGAATGCAAACAATTACTTTTGTAATAGTTAATTTTGAGATGTAATTAGATACCGACTGCATTGTATTTTAAATGTGCAGTGTTGGTTTTAGTAAACTATGATTTTGTATAAATGAACTTTACGCCTGATGTAAAGTTAAGTGTAGTCAATGTATATATATACATGTTTTTCGCACATTGTACATTGACAGGTATTATGTTTTGATATCCCTTGTGAGTCTTGTCTTAACTTCGGTTAATTCAGGATTTACGGGAGTAAGTATAATCATCGCGACTCGGGGTCTGTCCGAAGTAATCAGATCTCGGGCCCGGGTCGTGACAGCAGGAGATACACAAGATTATTAAAAAAAGAAAAAAAAAAGGTAGGCAGCATAGCAAAATCCAATGGTTGGATCAAAAGTCATAGACGTTTAAAGACCACATGTCCAAAAAGGAACGAAAAAGTGGGTCAGTAGTCATCTTCTAGGGGTCATATCTCCCTCAATACATCTCCGATTAGGAAAATCTTGGATTCTACAGACATCTACTTGAAAAGAGCTTTTGAATGGTGGGAAGCACAAAAAAAAATCCAATGGTTGGATCAGAAGTTATTGCCAGTTCTACCCACTGTTCTTCCTTGCACTGTCTCTCTTTCCTGTATGCTTTGAACTTCCATTCCTTTGGTTTTCTACTCTGAGATCCTTGGCGTCATGAGCGATACAAGGGGATGTAGAGTTTAGTGTTTACCATAAGGCAGGGCTCGCATATACACAGAGTTTCAGTGCACCGCCTTACTCCCTTGAGAGATCTCATGCACTAGTCTTGGGACTCCTTGGGACAGGTTGACCTCATCTATTGCGGTTTTTACCTTATGCTAAGCCGCTAAGGAGATCCTTGGGTTGTAAGAGCTATCCCCCTTTATGCAGTACCCTTGGACGTGTTCTGGGTGTGTCTCTCCCACTGGTGAACTCTACTACTAGTATAGGTACAGCAACCCTTTGGGCGAGTTTGCCCATCCACTACGGGTCATGCCTTAGGCTGAGGAGATCCTTGAGTTCTAAAAGCTACCCCCCTCTACGTAGTCCCCTTGGATGTTTTCTAGGTGAGTGCGCCTCTCCCATCGGTGAACTCTACTACTGGTATGGCAACCCTTTGGACAAGCTTGCCCCCATCTACTATGGTTCTTGCTTTAGGCTAAGGAGATCCAAGAGTTCTAAAACAACCCCACTCTATGCAGTCCCTTGGACGTGTTCTGAGTGTGCGCCCCTCTCCCATTGGTGAACTCTATTACTGGCATAGCAAATCATCAAGTTAGAGGTTTCTTTGAGGACTTGCAATTGGGACTTGAGATCTCACAAACACTATGGTCTGATGGGTTTGTACCAAGGGTATTGACAGTTGTCAGGCTAACCAAGAGCAATGTGTTGACCCAGATTCCTTGGTTTTCACAGACTATATACCTTGTCCTAAAATCATTAAAAGAAACATAACTTTGCCAATTTCTATTGTGTTTCTTTTGAGCTTTCTTTTCCTTTCTCAAATTGAGTACCCTACACTCTAGTGACTCCACTAAATTCATCTTTCCCATTTGTGAAGCATCCACGCTCACACTTAGTAGAAATAATTCTTTTTAAAATTATACAAATTTTTGCATATTCAGTTTCGATTGAAAAAAATAATCACAGAGATTTCAAACGCGAAAACGCTAAAAGGAACATGATTAGGATCTATATACATGCACTTTATTTTTCGGGTTCACAAGTGGTGCAAAGATGACTAGGAATGAAATAATGATTACCTGAAAGACCCGAATTATAAAAAATTAAAATTAAAATTAAAAAATGGTACGGATCAAATACTTGGACCTTCTTCTTTGTTCCAGGCCGAGGACCTGATTACATCACCATAATTCACAATATACATAAAAATTAACTGGATTGTATGTATGCAAGTATATATGTTTTGGGTCTTGATTCAGGTAGGGTTCCTGGCCCTTCATTTGGGTCTGGGTCTGGGTCTGGTTCTGGGTCCAGGTCAGGTATTTAATTTATCTTTTGGGGGTGAAGAAAAGTTCTATAACCTGGACCAGTACAGGTCTGTATTACTAATTTGGCTCCATGTCCAGGTACACAAGGACCCAACCTCAAGCCAACCCATTTTCATCCTTAAAGCCGAAAAAAGACATGGTCAATTAGTAGTTTCATGACTTCATGGTTTTTACACTGACCTGAGAGCTATCTATGACTGTGATCAGGTAACTAATTGAACAGGCCTAGGTAACATGGTCATCATAAATTTCCAGTTGAGCTAAAGTTGGAGGTGAATAGGTATGTGCTTGCCAGAAGATGGTGATCCAATAAGAAGTCAAATAGAACTTGCGGAATGGCTGATGTTCATCTGCCTGTTTTTCTTCATTATTTACACCGGACAAACCATATGTTATGCACTACTAAAAAAAGATTGAAATAAAAAAGAAAAGAAAATCCAATCTGAACTTTGTGAAAAGTAGATTCCAATGAAGGCAGAAAGGATAAATAATGATCATGAGCCACAATTCCTAATTGGATGCGAATTATAGGTGTTTGCATGTCTATAGTTATTATATCAAGTTTGATATTATGGACTGTCTATGATGTCCATTGTGTATTTTTAAGTTCTAATGCCACAACATATCTCCATGTGCTTGTCAACACTTGTTTCTGTGGCATCTACCATGTTTTACACAAAGCATATATGCTTAGAAGCCATTGAAATTTTAAAAGGATACAATAATACAGAATATAATGAAGACAATATGCTGAAAGCCTGAAACTATATACTCAAATTAGAAATGGCACTAAAAGTTCCATTCCACCAAACCTCATACGTGACAGTCCCACCAAATGTTGCTGGTTGACGAAGGGTAGCATTACAAATGGCACCATTTGCTGAAAGGATACAAACGGCACGTGACCCTTGCTGTGAGAAGGCCATAATGCTTGATGCTACATCCTGCCAAAAGATAATGAAACCATCAAAAAGCATAAATAATAAATCCTTCAAAAGCAATTCAGTTTCATGGGACATTTTATTGTCTTTAGTTGGTCCAAGCTTAATATTCAGTGAAAAAAATGTGTACTCGAGGATATGTGGGCTCCTGTGTGGGTTTCTGGCACACGCCTACTATGATAGACAATATGTCATGGGGGAGGTGGGGGACCAAGACATTTGGATGCGACCCACCTGTATGTAAAACTTCAAGTCCACTAGATAATCATAACCCCTTGATCCATGACCCAAAAAGTTTAATGGTTTCAAAAGGCATCATTTATTATTATTATTATTATTATTATTATTGGATTTCAATTCAACTGTGGGTCCCATTTGGATCAGTGTAAAAAACAACGGGATTAGTGACATTTCAAGAGGGTGGTATTGGGTGACAGGGTCAGATGGATAATGGGGGATACCCAGGTGAGCCCCACAAGTTGTCACATATGGTAGGAGCCACGCAAGACATCCATAGAAGAGCACCAAAGAGAAAGAGATCCAGAGTGAGACCCGTCAGGAGCCTGACCGATGCAGTCCTGGACCCTCACCCTCTTGAGTCCACACTTTGGGCTTCAAGCCTTCAACAGGATGTGAAATCCCTGGTTGCATCACCTGGGGTTCTAATGGAATCATCACCAAAACCAAACATCATGGAAGGAAAAAGATAAATTTCAATGTGGTTGAACTGTGGCGGCAGTGTATCTGTGTGCATGTGTACTGCATGTATATTTAAGGTGTACAAGCAAGACGAAAGTTGTCCTTCAGTCATGCTGATATCAGGGGACCCTTTGGGACTCTTCTAGTATACTTTGAGTTCTACAGCTACTGCAATACATGAGAAAGGATGCAATGTGATAGTGAGAATTTTTTTTTTATGTATTTTTTTGTCGGGGGGGTGTTGAGGGAGTGGAAAAAAAAAATACCATATCCATCAAATCACCTAATCCGAGGTTGGGGGGGGGGGGGGGGGGGGGGGGAGATCACCTAATCCTCATGAGTTGGGCCATTTTAATCTCATCATGGATGGTAAAATTGGAATTTTTTTTTTTTTTTCAAACAGCTCAAGCCTTTTTTTTTAAACAGCTCAAATCACAGACGTAGGGTGACGGGCGAAATTTTAGTTACTCAACCACCCCTAAAGACATGCTGTCCATGATTTAAAGCTCCCACGTGAAAAGGAGGTCACAGATTGAACCACATCTACATTAGAATCATTGTTGTGTAAGTAGACTCAATGATGCTTGAGGAAGATGGAATGCAGCTGAGGCAGTTGGTTGCAGACAACAATAATTGAATCTTCAAGGAATTTTTTCCCCTTCTCTTGCTTTCTCTAGGCCTGTTTGGATGTATGGTGAATTGAAGTATGGTGAGGTGAAGCATCAAATCAAGAGACAAGGTTATGATGGTGTTTTGTTTCTAGTTGTTTGGTGTGGAATCTTTTTGACTTTTTGTATAGAAAAATGGAGTTTTTTTGTCTTTTAGTGGAGAAAGGAGGTTGCTTGTTTTACTTCTTTAGAAAAATTCAGAGGGAATTTTGAAATTGTGTACTTTTGATATGACCCCTTGTCATTTCTTGTCTGGATTCACTTTACTTTCACTTAACTGGTTAATTGCCAAACACGCTAAGGTACGGTTGGAGAATTCCACTTCTATCCAAGTTTAGGACGGCAGGGTGGAAATATGGTTGACGTCCTTGGAAAAACTCCTTATCCTCAAGGATGCACAGGATGGGGCGGGCTGGGCCAGGTTGAAGTTAGTCCAGCAGAGTCCATTATTATTGGCCCTATTAATTTCTAGAAGTCTCCTTTTCTTTCCCCTTTTTCTCTTTTTCCTAATTGAAAAATAGATCTTAGCCTCAGCAAAGTCGCCTTTTTCCCTTTTGAAATGGTAGACCTTAGCAAAGTCTCTGCAGCAATTAGCTCAGTAAAGGCAGCATCTATGAACAGCAAGTAAGATAGGTGCAAAACAGATCTATATAAGATGTCCTACTAAGATTGAAGAGCAGTTTGAAACAGGAAAAACCAGGTTTCTTTTACATTTTCAGAAATATTATGAGCATTACTTAGATTGAGGATCCATCAGATCAAGTTGACCTCATTGCTCATCAAAATTAATAGATTATGTTTCTGTTTCTAAACGTATGTTTCGGTTACCTATCCATCCATTTCCATTTTAATGTGAGGGTTCATTTTTTCATTGCTTCGTTTACTAACGTCTGCAACCCATTTTCATAAATAAATAAATAACTTCTCATCATGTAGGGACAATAGGTGTAGTTTGTTCCATCAAGAAAAGACTGCTAAAAAAAGACAACCAAACAAAACAAAGAGACAAAAAGAAGTGATGGTTTACAATCATGCCTTGATGACAATCCTCTAGAAGAAAGTTACAGTAATGACATTGCAAGCATTTGGGGAATTCTTGTTGAGAGTATTAAAAAAACTCCAAATGCTGCCAGGCAGCTTCTCTCCTGTGATTCCTCAAATGCTCAACCCCTCCTAAAATTTGAATATCTGGAAAATGGCATTTCACTATGGCAAATTCCCTAAGCTTCTGGAACTGTTGCAATCAGAAGTGTTTATCAGCTGACAATCTCTAATGGGATTTGGAATTCCATACAGGCCAAATCCACCTCAGAAGTTCCAGCAACCAACAGGCCCAAAAAGAGAAACACATGAAATTGTGCAGTCAAAACAACATTTTTTTTTTTTTTGGTAAACAGTAAACATTAAGAAAATTATTTGGGAATATACAAAACAGGAAACTAGTCTGCAAGAATTAGAAGAAAAAAAAGGTTAGCAATTATAAAAATGAGAAGCAAAACTGGGTGACAAAAGAGATAATCACTTACCTCTCCAGCTTTAACAGTGATGATGTGTGGAGTAAAAGCAAACCCAGCTGAGCCTGTCATTAATCAACACAAAAGGAACAAGTTGAGAACCTCTAAAAATGTAATTGTATGTTATATATATATATATATAATATAAATGCTTCTAAAAAAGAAATAGTAATTGACAACTAGAAAAGAATTATTTGTTTATTGTGCCATTTCAATGACATCATGTTGAGAATACATTTGTTTCTCAATAAACTATTCTAAACTAAACCTTAATTCTCATGCTTATATATTTCTGACACTGCAAATTTCTGCAAGCACTTGAACAAAATAAAAGGCATCAAAATCCTCCAATTTAAGAAAATAACAAGGGAAATGCAGTATGTAGCAGACTCATCGGCTAAAGTCACAAGATGCCAATTTAGAATAACGGGGCAAAGTTCGTTCATTTCACCTCAGCCAAAATACCGAAACATTCTACTCCAGGTAGGAATATGGACGAAGACATACGCATAATTTCTTATATTCAGAAACTCTGTATATCCAGGGCCTTCAGGTGAAGATAGGCCTTAACAGATCTATTCCTGTACTTCTTATTCATATTTTTTGGCCTTTTCACATTTTACCCCTACATCAAGTTTAGAAAATGGGTAAAAGATCCACACACCACCACCAATCCCCAGTTGAATAGTACTTCATAAATCTTAAGAAAAAAAATGACTTCATAAATGTAGAGATTACGCTTTAGCTTTCTCCCTCAACCCTAACACCTCACCCGTGAGTGAACAGCCATGTTTGTGGAAAATCTCTACAGCAGTGGCAACTTTCAAAACTTTTATGGGCTACAATAGCAAGCCATTTTAAATTTATATGTACATTAGGAAAAAGGCCAGGTATATGATTTTCTGTTGATTTTCTTCGTATTTTCTGATATATTTGAAGCCACCCCCGAAATTTCGTATGACATTCATAGCATGCTAGTGACCATAACATAGTTGGGACAAGGCTTTGATGATGATGACGATTCATATCTAGTTAGTCGACATATGGCTCTTAGCATCATTATCGCGCAGACACTGTAGAGTGGTAACATTATGAATAAATTTAAAGAAGAAATCAAATGGCTCCAATAATGACAAACTAATGAAATGTTGCCTGAGATGGTTTAGGACAGAACACAGCCCCATGTCCAAATAAACTCAAGTGCTGTAAGTACAAGCTTACAGTTTTCTTTTAATTTAGCATTCTATATTCCTTTTTCCATTTTTTTTAATATTTTGTTGCATTCTGTTAAAAAAAAATTACAAACAACTGAAATGTAAGCATGATTTGTAGCAATTACCATACAAAGTTAACAGACACTCAGACCAATGGGAGTCAAATGTTCTGTTCTTTCAAGGCCCGCTTGTTTGCATCCCTAGGAATTTATGGTAAAATGGGTTCCAACAAAGTAATTAAATAATAAACCTAGAAACAAAGTATTAAAGGAGGAGAGGTGGGAAGGATATAAGTTGGAGATGTAGATAGGACCATGGATAGGATTTGATTTACAAGGGTGATGGCCAGGTATTCTTTCCCTCTACTCTCAATTCAATTTCCACTTAATGAGAGATTATCTGATGACCATTTATGGATTTTCACTGTTGTTTCTTCAATTTTAGCCACTTTGATTGGAATACATTTCCTAGAATCCTATGAATTCAATTCCATGCAAACAAACGAGCCCTTAAGAGCTAGTAGACTACAAAGCAGATACCTAATAGAGACTTTCTTTTTCAAGGAAAAAGGTCATGAGAGTGTACCCAATGCTTCCAACTGCTTCTTGTTTCCTGATCCTCGTGGTCGCCCTCTACTCCGCTTCATTGATGGTTCTGATAATGGAGAATTCATGTTTCCTGAGCCCGAGACTGAGTACAAAGGACTCAATGCCAATGCCATACTACCATCAGGACCATATTTCCTTGGCCTACCCCTCTTCTTCTTCATCGGCTCACTCATGCTAAAACCCAGCTTAATAACTGAAGACATATCGCCGTGATATTGAGAATTTAGAGAATCATTCGGTCTTGACATGTAAAGAACACCTGAATTAAATGGAGGGCACATAGTTTGCATAGGGACTGCCCCTGATGTCGAAGTCGCCATTGAACTGTTGTGTGAGCTTGCACTGTAAGAGCTTAGATCAACAGTTAAACTTGCAGATTTGCCTGCCGCCACTCCTACTCGCTCCCTTGCATCCATTTACAGGTTTCTGAAGTACCCCTTCACGGAAAACTCCACATTCTCCCAAGAGAAGATGAGTTGTGTTGTATGGTGTCCATGATTTCACTCAGTTTTACTGATCAGCAAAAGCTTCTCTCCATGCCCTCTTCAAAACACTTGTAGATAAACCAGACACTGAAACACCAGTAGCAGAAAGAAGAAGACGCCAATTTCAAAACTTCCAAAGTGGAGTTGAGGAAATGAAAAGAAACAGCTTTAGGTTTCCTCCCACGCCAGCTTCCATTAGCTTCTGCAACCCAACTGTGGAAATTCCCAAAAAAAATCATTTTTTTTTCTGAAAAGTGTGAAAACCCAAATGAAGAAATGTAAAAAAAAAAAAGATTTTTTTCTGAAAAATGTGAAAACCCAAGCTGAAAAATGACATCACAGACCCAATAATTGTCATTAACTACTTGATTTTTGGAGAAACCCAAATGCAGAAATGTCAAAAAATAATAATTTTTTTCTGAAAAATGTGAAAACCCAACTGAAGAAATGAGATTACAGACGCAGTAATTTTCATAAACTAGTTGACTTTTTGAGAAACCCAAATGCAGAAATGTAAAAAAAAAAAGATTTTTTTCTGAAAAATGTGAAAACCCAAGCGAAGAAATGAGATTACAGACGCAATAATGTTCATAAACTACTTGATTTTTTGAGAAACCCACCTGTAGAAATATTAAAAAAATATGATTTTTTTTTTTTCAGAAAACTGTGAAAACCCAAGTGAAGAAATGAGATTACAGACGCAATAACTTTCATAAACTACTTGATTTTTTGAGAAACCCAAATGCAGAAATGTCAAAAAAATAATTTTTTTCTGAAAAATGTGAAAACCCAAGAGGAGATAGGAGATTACAGAAGCAGTAATTTTCATAAACTACTTGATTTTTTGAGAAATCCAACTGCAGAAATGTCAAAAAAATGATTTTTTTTCTGAAAAATGTGAAAACCCAAGCGAAGAAATGAGATTACAGACGCAATAATGTTCATAAACTACTTGATTTTTTGAGAAACCCAACTGTAGAAATGCTAAAAAAATGATTTTTTTTTCAGAAAACTGTGAAAACCCAAGTGAAGAAATGAGATTACAGACGCAATATTTTCATAAACTACTTGATTTTTTGAGAAACCCAAATGCAGAAATGTCAAAAAAATGATTTTTTTCTGAAAAATGTGAAAACCCAAGAGGAGATAGGAGATTACAGAAGCAGTAATTTTCATAAACTACTTGATTTTTTGAGAAATCCAAATGCAGAAATGTCAAAAAAATGATTTTTTTTCTGAAAAATGTGAAAACCCAAGCGAAGAAATGAGATTACAGACGCAATAATGTTCATAAACTACTTGATTTTTTGAGAAACCCAACTGTAGAAATGCTAAAAAAATGATTTTTTTTTTCAGAAAACTGTGAAAACCCAAGTGAAGAAATGAGATTACAGACGCAATATTTTCATAAACTACTTGATTTTTTGAGAAACCCAAATGCAGAAATGTCAAAAAAATGATTTTTTTCTGAAAAATGTGAAAACCCAAGAGGAGATAGGAGATTACAGAAGCAGTAATTTTCATAAACTACTTGATTTTTTGAGAAATCCAAATGCAGAAATGTCAAAAAAATGATTTTTTTTCTGAAAAATGTGAAAACCCAAGCGAAGAAATGAGATTACAGACGCAATAATGTTCATAAACTACTTGATTTTTTGAGAAACCCAACTGTAGAAATGCTAAAAAAATGATTTTTTTTTTCAGAAAACTGTGAAAACCCAAGTGAAGAAATGAGATTACAGACGCAATATTTTCATAAACTACTTGATTTTTTGAGAAACCCAAATGCAGAAATGTCAAAAAAATGATTTTTTTCTGAAGAAATGTAAAAACCCAAGTGAAGAAATGAGATTACAGACGCAATAATTTTCATGTACTGCTTGATTTTTGGAGAAAAATTTTCCAATGATACATATTTTCTCAACTATGATGATCTCGGCAAGCGACCCAAGACTGCCAAAAAGAAGAAGAAGAGAGAGATTCATGCCATCAAGAGTTAGAAGAAAGGGCAAGAAAAACAAAAACTGCTCCTCCCTTCGTTGAACAAACAAAGTACAATAAAAAAGAAGAATAGATGGGGTGATGATAGTATTGGTACCTGATGCAGTTGCAGGAATCGCAGCAAAAAGGATACAACTTTTTAAGAGCTTCAAAAGATGTCCGGAGATTTTTAGGGCTTAAGGGGACTGATTGACGTTTTACTACTGTCCGATCTAAATGGAATAGACGGTCAAAATACACACACAAAAAAAAAAAAAAAAAAATTGTACTTTACCAAGTGAACATGTGCACCTGAGATGCTTGAGCTGGAGTGAAATCTAAAATGGTGCCTGAGTCGATATAAATGATAAATCCACGCGCATGACATTTACACCCCTCCAAATGGATGGAGTGAACCGTTGGATCTACTGTGCATTTATTTTAGCAAAGAGATGATTTGTGTCCAAGAATCAAGTGATGCAGGTTTTAAAACCTACATGTATTTTTAATACGTGAATGTATCATTAAGGTATTTCATCATAAGAAGGTGGAAGGACCTAGTTTCGAATGCTCGGATTTAGATTTATATATGAATTTCTCCTAGATCTAAAAATAGGTTTTATGCCAACGTTATATAGAATCGGAGACTCGGGTACTTTTTCTTACATTTTTCTTTTTGTAAAAGAGTTTATGGTACTTTAATTAATTAAATACCCTTTTGCAACTATACTTCTTTGTGTACGTGACCGCCCCATATTTTACTTTTAAGTGTAATTTATAAGCTTAGGAGGAGTTGGTTCCACTAAAAAATTTAAGAATATATTAGTAATGTAATTAATAATGTATAAGATTGTATTAATAACATTATTAATCCTGCACCTATTCTTACCGTAGACCCAACTTCTTTTTCTAAGAGCTTCACGTACAAAAGGTAGAGCGCTGATTTTGTATGGCTCGGGTTTTACTAGGTGGGCCCTATTATGTTGTTTTACTCCTTCTGCATAGAAGAAGTTTGAGTGAATCCATGTGATTAAAGGAAAATTCTCATTTCTGCGGTGCAGAGGAATCCTGCATTTTTACCTCTCTCATATGAAATTGATATTTCCTTTATCGAAGAAAAACATTTTACTTCCTTCTTCGGGTTGCTTGGAAAATAAAAATAATTTCCCTTTGTATTGAAGAATTTCTTCGTCACACCAATATTATGGATGTTCATGAGTCGAATCAGGCTGAGCCGATCATTTTCCAAGTTTGGTCTGACGTTAGAAATACAGGCCCATAATCAGTTAAGCCCAACATGGCCTTAGGTGATTGATGGAAGAGATCAATCTTAGGTGGTTCACTTGTTCCTAAACTAGACTAAAAATCTGTTTGTCCATTGTATCGGCAATCTGCATCAAAAAAACTTGTGGGCCCCACATGTGCAAATTAAAGACAAAAGTTGAGTGGATGATTATATGAATATATAAATTTTCAATCTCTATAGGATTTAATTATACAATTTGTTATTGCTGTTTCCAAATTGAAATATTATGTTATGAACACCTTTTTAATGTACTATATAATTTCGTATTCTTCTCTTTTGGACTGTGCATTCCACTTCATCTTTTGTCGCCTATTCAAAATGTTAAAAGTGTCCTGGTACCATGTGAAGTATTTTGGTTAGAGCTCTCTTTTTTGTGGTTCACTTTTCCTGCCAAATTTTTAGATCATACAATTCCTGGCTCATCCTTGTGCTTAAATACTGTGCTATAATATTGATATTCATCCTTGGATTGAAATGGTGCGGATGACATGACTAACCCATTCATGTGATAATTTTTCATATGTGATGTTGTAGAGTGAAATTAACTTTATCAACCCACTCATTATTAAATGGTATTGGCATTTTGGAATCACATTTATGGTGTTCGAATGGTGTTGCCCTAAAAGAAAAAGAAAAAAGAATAGGGATGGCAATGGCAATGGCAATGGGTTAGGTTAAGCAGGTGACCTCGTCTCGACATACGTCAATAGTAAAATAGTGGTGATTTTTGAGTTGTGAGAGGTATGGATTTATAAGACTCGGGTTCAGGGAGAACTTCGGTCTTGGCCTTATCTATTTCATCTTACCTCATTTTGTAACTATTTTACATATTTTTTAATAAGTTGTCACCCTATGTTAATTTGGTGTCCTTGGGCAGCTGATGTGTAGTCGGGAATAATAACATCATCTCTTTTAATTAAACTTCTGTGGTTTTATTATACTTTTATAAGTGATGCCTATTAGCTGTATCAGCTTAAATTCGATCATTATTAGGAAGAAACCCCAAGAAAATAAAAAGGTAAATCCCAAACTAACCTCTAATATAGTATATGGAAAGCACTGAAGATGAAGTGTTTGGCAAGCTCTAGATGCTGGGATCCTTTTGCTAACTAATATCATAAATATATTCATGCGTAGAAAAGCTGTCCCACACTTATTACCCCTCCACTCCTTGATTTTTATTGCTACATCAATACCCAAAAGTAAGAGTGTACACGGATCGGATTGGTGCAAATTGGGCCAAATTCGTCACCGATTCATTACCTACAGATTGACGGATTTGGAATCCATCACCAATCCGTGGCTGTTAAAATCCAATTTGTAAAGGACCGGATCAGATCGGATTAATCCGTTCAATCTATTCAATCTAATGTTAAAAGAAAAATATCAAACATTTTGTAAAAAAAATTACATTTTGACCCCTTAAATTTTTTTCTTATTTTAAATTTAGACATTTTAATTTATATTTAGACTCCTTATATATATATTTATATTTAATTTCAACGGATCGGATCGGATTCAATCCTTGAATGGATGATGAAATCTGCCATCGATCCGTTGTTAGATTACAAAATTTTCAATCCGTCACCAATCCGTTTACCTACCTTCAGTTTGGATAAAAATCCGCAGATCAGATCGGATCGGATCGGATTTATGGATCGACGGATTTTTTGTGCACCCCTACCCAGAAGGCATAAACCGATCTCTCTTTCTTGAAGCCCTGTATTCAACAATATTTTATAAAACACCTAGATTACCTGGACTATATAAGAAGGCACCATGGCTTTGGGATTTCGATTGGAGTGTGAGTGTGTAAATGATAGATGCCTATACTTCTATACAAATGGTAAATGTTTTTGTCAGTCAGCAGAAGCTGATTTGAGCTTATTAAACTGATTTTATTTGCAGCCATTTGCTTCTGAAATGATTTCTGATTTCTAATTTGGAGAAGGACAGATAGTAATGCCCCGTTTGTCAAGTCTATTTGGAGGCTCTCATTATCTTAAAAGAGGTTTGAAAGCGTACGCTTTAAATGTGTTTCGTAACAACTGCAACCACCTCCATATGAAACCTCAAATAGACTAGGATGTCTATTTCGGCTACCCCCATTTTCCAAGTGAATTGAAACAGACAGCTTATGAAAAACCATTTGACTTTCAAAATCAGTTTTGATTTCATGTTGACATAGGGAGGCCAAGGACAAGTGGCCTAGCCAGCTTATTTTCTTGTAGAATCTCAGACACGGATGAATCAATGGCTCGAGAAAACAAGTATATATAGAATTCATTTAATGAATACATGCAACACAATCTCCATAAATGGGCATCATTTTATAAACCTATTTTTCTGTTTATGTTCTTGTAATTCTACTGTACTTGGTGTAGGAGAAAATTGTTATAGTTTTGGATGGGTTTCACAATAATCATTTACAAAATTATGAGGAAGAACAATTACACAAAATGATAATTTTTCATTCATTTCTCGAATTTATATTATACGGGTTCAAGTTTTGACTTCGTGGATGCAAATTAATTACAACATACATATTACGACACCTTCATTCGACGTTAGATGATCTCAAAATGATTAAAATACATGAAAATGACAGAAAGTTTAAAAGAAATTGCAAAATAACTGATGATCTAGGTCTTCAATTTAAGACACAAATCCATTTAAATTCCAAATCTACGTCTTCAATTTAAAGTAGGGTATCTACATGGTTGTCAGTGAGTATTTAGTAATTTTGGTTCAGTTCGGCACTTGGAACCTACATCTGTTATAAATATATCTTCAACTAAAATACGTCAAAACAAGAGTCCACATGAGGATCGACAGGGTCAGAAGCTTAAATTAAGTATTGAATGGTTCTTTTAATGCACTGCATATAATCAGTGGCGGATCCAGGATTTTCATTCGAGGGAGGCTGTCAAAGGTTGATTGAAAAAGGCCTTCAAGGTTATCTTGACAACCCACCCAAAGAAGGAAAATGTCAATGAAAAATAACCCACCTAAGAAACATGTAATTGAGGGTCATTTAAAGCAAACAAAACGCACAAACTAAACTTTAACATAAGAAACAAGAAAATACATAAAAGAATAAAAAAAATTTATAAGATGCATTTTACAGAGGAAACCCACAAATTGAAAATCAAACTTATCAATTTAAAATAAGAGTCTTTTCTAAACTTGATAATAGTGGAGAAGAATCTAAAATGTTATTGAGGAATGGGCTCCACTCAAGGGGGAATATTGAAAAGTGTTTTTGCTGTCTCTATTAAAGCCTCGAAATTTTGGTATGAATGGCTAGCTAAAGAAACTTAATATGGTATCAGAGCTAACCGGTTGCGAGTTTGGCGCACTTTTTGCGATATGCTTTTTTTTTTTTAGCGCCGAGTCGTTCCTCTAGAGATTCGAATTTGCAACCAGTTGGCTCTGATACCATTTTAAATTTCTTTAAATAGTCATTCACACCAAAACCTCGAGGCTTTAGTAGATGCAGTAAAAATACTTTCCAATATTCCTCTCGGGTGGAGCCCACTTCTCAATAAAAGAGAATAATATGTGCAGAGAATTGTCTGAGTAGAAATTGAGAGAGGGAGAAAGAGACCAAGACAGAGTTCTTTTTTAAGTGGAGGTTGGCCAAATCAGCCTTATAGCCCTCTCGACCTTTTTTCAGGTTGGAGCCCCCACACCCATATATGTGAGTCCACCCCCGCATATAATCACATAGCCTCACAAAATAAAGTGTTTTTTTTTATATAAAAATTAATCACAAAAGGGAGAACCCACTATACAAAGAGAGAGAAAATGAAAGAGGCGAAAAACAATTGATTGAAAAACCACTATAAGATAACTAGCTATGTTCAGCCTTTGGCAAGAGACAAAATAAAGATTTTTTTTTTTCTATAAGGTAAGCAAAAATATATTAACAAACTCCCCAAGAAGGGTGGAAAACCCTCTATACAAAATAAATTACTTTTAACCTATTGCCACACCCTAAAGTGACCAAAATAAATTAAGGAACTCTTGATTAAAAAAGTGAAATAATACTCTATTGGATATAGTGAAGGATGTAAAGACTATTTGCTGCAGAATCTAAATGCAAATGATAAGTTCTAGAGATGTACTTGAAGCTTTCAGGTATGAGATCTCTAGATTGGTCAACTAATTAAAACAATCCAATAGTGTGCAAAAACAATAAAATATGCAGCGGAAAATAAACTTAAAAGGCACACACCACAAAGACACCAAATTTAGCGTGTAAAACCCTAACTGTGTGAAAAATCACGGATCCGAACTGAATCAACAATCAGGTGCTAAGAATCTCACAATTACAAGAACTTACATATTCCTCCCCAAATATCCCCTACCTAAGAACTGAAATTACCTCAGCTCAAAACTCAGCTTTGTTGGTTGTTCCTTCAGCTGCAGAAATCAAAGCTTCTGTGTTCAGCCTCAACAAGTCCAGCTCCCCTGGCCCTGATGGGTTCTCAGGCTCCTTCTTTTGTAGTTGTTGGGATATAGTAGGATCTTCAATCACTGTAGCTGTGCAGAATTTTTTCAAGTCAAAAAGGCTCCTAAAAGCTTCAAATTCCTTCTTCATTTCTCTAATTCCTAAAGTGGCTGCTCCAGCTTCCTTTGAAGATTATCGCCTAATAAGCCTTCTCAACTTCTCCTACAAAATCATATCCAAAATCCTAGCCTCCGGATTGGCAGAAGTTCTTCCTCACATCATTTCCCTTCATCAGGTAGCTTTCTTGAAAGGTAGAAAAATTCAAGACCACATAGCTCTGGCTCATGAGCAAGCTCAGAATCTTCAGAAGGGTCCAAAAGGAAAAGGCATCTGCTTGAAGTTGGATATCTCTAAAGCTTTCGACAAATTGAGTTGGCCCTTCCTTTTTAAAGCTCTGGAATTCTTTGGTTTCAGCAAAGGTTGGATCTCTCTAATTCAAGCGTGTGTCTGCTCCTCTAAAGGATCCGTCATCATTAGCAAAGAACCAGCAGGCTACTTTGAAGTTAGGAGCGGCCTAAGGTAGGGAGACCCTCTGTCTCCTTACCTTTTCATTCTGGCGGAAGAAATCCTTAGCTTGAATATAGCTAATCTTGTTTCTCAGAAGCTAGTGATTCCGATCTATAGAGCTCCAGTATATCCAGCAGTTTGTCACCTTCTATTCGCTGATGATATTATCCTCTTTTTCCAAGCCCACCTCGGAGTATCACAGCCTTAAAGGGAGTCCTGGACACCTACCAACTAGCTGCTGGCCAGCATTTCAATCCAAGGAAAAGTAGCGTTCTTTTTGGCAACAGCATGCAATCCTTTAAAAGCAGAGTCCTGAGATCTTTTGGCTTCGTTCAGGCCTTCTTTCCCACAAAGTACCTGGGAGCTCCGCTCTTCATTGGCAGCCCAAAAGCTCAATTCTTTGAGAGTCTTAAGGATACTTTTAGGCAAATGCTTTCTGGCTGGAAAAGTAATGTGCTGTCTTTCGCTGGGAGAGTCATCCTCATCAAGTATGTGCTTCAAAGCCTCCCAATTCACATCATTCTGGTTCTCCCCATTCCCATTTTCGTTTGCTCCTTCCTGGAAAAATGGATGAGGAACTTCCTCCGGTCTGGGGGCCCTGATAAATCCAAAAGGAGTCTTCTAAATTGGAACTTAGTATGCAGGCCCAAATCAGAAGGAGGGTTGGGCATCCGTCGTTTCAGGGATATGATCAAAGCTAATTCGGTGAGGCTTGGTTGGGCGGCTTTCTCCTCTTCTTCCCTGTGGGCGAGCTGGTTTAGAGCAAAATATTTCAAGGGCTTTTCTCCTTGGCACCCATTCTCCTTATCCACTGGATCTTGTATTTGGAGGCCTATCAAGAGAAGCTCCCATCTCCTTTTTTAGAGCAGTCATTGGCTTTTAGGAGATGGGAAAAGCACTAGCTTCTGGCATGAAAAATGGCATGGCCCCCTCTCCCCGGCGCAAATTTTTCCTGAGGTCTCCTTCCCCTAGTCTGAATCTGTGCATGCAGTTTTGTCCAATTTGCAGAGTCTTCATAGCATCAATTACCCTCAGCAGGTTGTCTCCTTCTACTCCTCTCTCTCAGCCTCCTACTTCACTGTTGAAGAGCCGGACCAGCTGATTTGGACTCAGTCAAACTCCGTTAATCTTTCTTTTGCTGCTGCCTGGGATTTCACCAGACCAAGATCTCCTCCAGCAGCTTGGTACAAGTTTGCCTGGAACAGTCTTCTCAAGCCTTCCATAGCCTGCTTCGCTTGGAAATTGTTCCATAATAAGCTCCTGACGAATGATTGGGCTCAATCTGTTGGAGTGCACCTGGCATCATCTTGTTACCTGTGTGGCACTCATATAGAGTCAGCTTTCAGCATGTTCTTCCTCTGCCCCTTTGCCTCTTCTTTCTGGGCCTGGTTAGAAGTTAAAGGTAACTTCAGGTTTCTCCCCTCCGGCTCTGCCCACTCAAAATGGGTGTCTTTCTCTACCAACTCTTGCAACAGAGCTAAGAAAGGTCTAGGAGCTCTCTTCATCATTGCTATCTTCAGTATTTGGAAGGTTAGAAACTTGGTCATCTTCAACACCAAGGTTCCCTCTCTAGACTCAGCTATTAATTTCTTTATGGCTGATGCTTCTCCCTCTCTCTAAGTAATTTGTCTTCTCCTTTTTCTAGTCTAATTTTAGACTCTTTTTTCTCTATTTGTAATCAACTCTATCCAATTATAAGATAGAGTTTAGTCTGTTCTTCCTTTCCTTTTGGTGCTCCTGGCTTTTCTCCTTTCTTTAGCCTTTTTGGCTGTTGTTTCTTCTTTTCCTTCTCTTAATTCAATTTGCAATTTAGCAAAAAAAAAAAAAAAAAAAAACCGACTTCACACCGTTAATTGCAACAAACTTAATCATGCGCTTGACTCTTCAAATCTTCAATACAAGAAGATGATCTTCTACAACGAAAGCATGAGAACTAGCTTTCTAGAACCACTCTTCAGCACAACTCTCTAAATTGATTTTTTATAGAAGATTTCTCTCAACTTGATCTACCAACTCAGAATAATGAGAGACTTACTTCAATATCATAGTCCTTTAAATAGTCTTTAGGATGTGCTTAATGTTGCCTAAACTCATTAGGACTAAAAGAAGCAGTTTGAGCATAATTAGTAGACTTCTAATTTTCGTAGGCCTTAGTCGCATTGTTCGCTCGAGCGGGTTAAGGCGCGCTCGAGCGGGCCAACATTCTGTCTGGCATTTGGTTGCTTTTTTTACTACGCCTACTCAAGCGAGCAAAGGGGTACTCAAGAGGGCCCTTACTCTAGTTGATCCAGAAATTCAGCTCTTTTACTTCTTTTTTGCTTCTAACTTCTAATTCTTCAGCATACTTCTAAATCTGCCAGACTTCTTCTTTGAGTCTTTCCAGTCTTCTATTTTCAGAGCAGAATCACAGTCCTTATCTAAAAGTAAGAATTACAACTCAATGCACCCAAAGTTTTGTCCAACTCATTTATTAGCTCACACTCAAAATCCTAACAGTACGCTTTTTATTGAAAAGGAAACATGAAGCTGAAAAAGTGTATTAATCTTAGCGCCACGGTGATACATGTAAAATGGGGAAAGGAGGGAGCATAGTTGTGAGTCTAAGTTTTTGGTATAACTAGAGGCATTGACATCATTTAAAATATCGATTAATAGTGGTGCAAATTGTTGCGGTAAGGACCAATACCCATATCTGCCAATATGAACCAGCATCGGTCCTTACCGCGATGATTTTTTTTAATATAGTGGTACCGCAATCATGGAACCAAAATATCACCAAAATATTGGTCATTCTCAGTTGATAGTTTCAAAATATTGGTCTGGACCAATATATAGGCTAATATTCTGAAAACTTCGACCGACAGTATTCTTTTTCTTCAAAACTCTATTTCTCCATCGCCGAATTACAAGATTTTGAAGGATTTCTTCGTGGAAAAACCAAGCAACTCAAATCAACCAATCAATCTAGGTAAATGTCCATACTCCATTGTATGGCTTCATCTTGATGTAAATGTTATTTTAATATTTTTGAAATTCACAACTTAATTGATGTTTGAGTATTAGTTCTTAAAACTAATAGATAGCTCATAATCATGGCTGGATTTTACAAATTTTTTATATTCCAACGTATTTTAGTATTTATATGTAACGTCATTTAATTCTAAGCAAACTTTACATAATTTCAAATAAAACAATGATATAGAATGTTATGACTCACAGAGAGTGATATTTTGCTTTATATTGTTTCCTAATGGAAAAGAACATTATTTTCTAATATTTTGCTCATATTTTGAATTTTGAAAATTTTTCAATTTTTTGAGCTGAAAAAAACTTCATCCACAATGAACTGTGAGGATGCGAACTGCAACACGAACCTGTGTTATATCCTTGTAAAGGTGGACTGTGATGGTGACCCTGACCATTATTTTGAACCATGGACACTGCCCACAAAAGCCTCTACTTCAAAAGAGAAATTTCTGCATCGAGACATGATGCATCTTATAATTGTGAACTACGGTGAAATTTAGGTAAAGAGGATGGAAAATAAAACTGAGTGATAGAGAATCAATTTTTTTTAAAAGAAATACGTGATTGGTTTAAAATAGATTTACAAAACCAAATAAAAAAAAAGACTTTAATTTAAAAACACAAACTAAGCTTGGTAACATAATGTTACTGCCACGATCGATATCCAAGCGTGCATACACTAAATGAAACATTTTGTGTAGGCTAATTCAAGCTATAATAATTTCAAGAGAAACTTATTAACCGAGTAAGATTTTCTAGGCTTATTTGCATTTCAAATTAAGATGTTGCAATTCCTTTACTTCAACATTCTTCCATGAGAATACAATATCTTCACAATTTTCTACGCTTTCTTTTATTTTATATATAGAAATATATATATGTTGTTATTCTAAAGAGAAAACCCTACAGAATCTCAAACATCAAAAGGACATTGCAATATTTTAATCCAGACCTTTAATATTATTAAATAAAAAAGTTTGATTAAAAATATTCTACGAGAAAATTTCAAGAAAGGCCTTAAGTTCTTTCCTTATTTTAAAAAAGGACACAAGTTTCTAAACTTTTCAAATTAGGGCCTAATTAGTTTTCTAGTAAGTTTTCAATTAAGGACAACTAGCCATTTAAATTCATTTTCTTGCGACTTTTCCCCTCTATTTAAATACCCAAATTGGCCTTTATTTAAAGCTATAACGTGTTTCTGGCAGCCACTATATGTTGCCGATCATTGTGAGGACGCAAGTTGGTCGTTGCCGATTACTATGAAAGAGCTGATAAAGGAGCATAGGAGAAAGTGGTAAAAGTCAAGGTGAGTTTTACTTCAATGAAGGGAAAATTGGGTATTTAAAAAAAATGAAAAAACGTAGGGAAGAAATCATCATAAAATAACTTTCAATTAAAGGACACTATATAAAGTACACTTTGTCATAAAATAGGTTAATAACTTTTTCCAATGTGGTCAAAATTGCACAAACTCAACTTCAGTGGTAAACCAACTCAATAACCTATCTAACCTATCCGGTTCATGATGGTCTAACCTCATTAGATGCATGAAACATGGACTATTTATTTTAAAAAAATAAAAATAAAAATAAAAATGGTTCATCCTTATGTGAGTCTTGTACACACGGCTCAATTTGGGCCTCTATGGCGGCTTCCTCTTGGGTTGCATAAAAGATGAAATATTGGTGGTTTTGAAACACAAAACCCAAACAAAAGTCTCTTTCCTTCAAGTACATATGCATAACCATAATTGTTGGTGAATGGAAACACACTTCACCATCCACTTATGTTGTAGGTAAGAATCCCACAACAATTGTGTCTCTACGAATTTCATCTGATCAGGTTAATTTCTATTAGGTGCATATACAAACATAATCATGCAATTTCGCGTGTGTATCCAGTCCCCGCGCAAGTGTACGTGTTCCCTGCATATGATATCTTTTAGAGAAGTTGAAAGGGTTTTTTTCTTAAACCCGAGCCAAGGAGTTGGGTCCCATGAGAGAGCCGGCACAAGTGGAAAAGGAAGCCCGTACAAGCAGAAAAGATGGCACTGACGGTTACTGTTCTCGAGAAAGGTTGGGGGGTTTGAAAGGTAATCGGCAACACCAAAATTAAAGATGAAGCAGCAGCCTTGTATAAACATCCATCCCTGGTAATTAGTATAAAACTCCTATGACATTTATGTTAAGTACTTTGATCAATTCAAAGTTGAATGCATCAATGTTTCGAGTCAGAGTTTAATAACAAAAGACTACACGCTCCCCAGAAATTAATCTTACTTTAAGCTGAAAGGCTACCAGGTCTTCTATGCAAAAACTCCAATGCCTTCTAACACATCCCTTTCCTCCTTTTATGTCTTGCTTCGATGGGTACGCCTTGGATTTAAAATCAACCCCTCTTTCCATGCTTTTGTTTTGTTTTCGTTTATTATGCAAGTCCCACTTTTAAAGAGTCCCTAGTCATTCAATTGTTTAATAGCAATGAACAAATTGTATCATCATGCATCATGTCCTTGGGTACCACTTGGGTATAATTATCACAATGAGGCTTCACGTGGGACTTTATTTTTTATTTTTATTTTCGCTAACGGATGATTTTCAACCCTTTAGACAGGACTATTCCCTCCGGACTTAGAGAAAAGCCAGGTAAAACCCCTGTGGCCCCCAGGTGGACTCAACCTTGGGTTCCTGAAGAGGGGTGAACCGGGGGTCGATACCAAGAACTCTAGCTTCGGATGAGGAAGGAAATTTGGTCCTGACTACTCGGCCAATCCCTTGGAGTTACATAGGACCTTCATTGATGAACTCAACTGACAATATTACATATGAATTTGGTGTGAACTAAACTGCATTCCTCCCAAAAATAACTCACCTGCTGTCTGCAATGAAGTAAAAGGTGGTATAAAAGCAAAAACTTAGGCTGCTCAAAAGCACACATTTTGTAACAGTTAGCCAAATCATGCTCCTCTATATGAGTATGATCAACCAGAGATCTTCCCTCTGGGGGAACAAGTTCAGATGCATATCCTGGAACAAATGACAATGTTGCAGAACCTTTTCACTGAATTCTAACTGCCCGATCTATTAAACACAGCAGGCATTCTCAGAAGTAAACTTCAGAATGTGTACTTTAATTAGTCAGTGAAGCCAAATCATTTTTAATGTGTTGTATCAAGCAGCTCAGTTTGGAATATGATGAACAGTAGATACAACACTGTGATTCTATTGAAGAATTAAAATAACACAACGACTGACTAACTAACCACCAACCGTGAAACCATACAGAAAACTAACTAATCAAACAGCATCTCTCCAAACTTGGACTGAAAGTTTTGGAACATGTTTTTGGCTTTAATGTCTGTGAAATGAATGTCAGTTCTTGATTTGCAGGAGTTACCCCAAGTCATCTTCTTTTTTCATGAAAGTGGAAATCTATCTTTACTAAAATGGTTGTCAAGAAAGGAAGAAACCCTCAGCTTCAGACAAATCATTGCCAGAAGAGCATATGGCTGCCATGAATGATTTTTTTTTTTGCTGAAAGGGTAATTGTATTAAAAAGCAAAGAACAGAACAAAGACTTTTAGAGAAAAGACCCCAAAGAGATCACCAGAGGCAGAAGAACAAAAAGGAAAAAAAGAAAGGAACCAAAAAAAAAAAACAAGCTGCCATGAATGATTTGATTACACCGGCTTGCAGTTGGGAAGATTTGTTAGCAAGATGGGATTGTTGTCAATATGTGACAAGAACACTGCAGAAGAAAATCATTGGAAAAAATCACTTGTTTTCATTCCGAAGTCTAAAGGACCAGCAGCTCTTTGAAGTGGGAGGCCTAGGTTCAAACCTAACGGCTTGATTTTTTTTTTTATTTTTTTATTTTTTGCTAATTGGTAAATTTGTATTGAAAGAAAGAAAGGGGCAAAGCCCCGTAACAAGGAAAAGAGAAGAAAAAATACATCCAATGAAGAGCAAACTGAAAAAGCCTGCCCTAAAATAGGGAGGGCTAAAGCCTACAAAAATCAAGAAAAGAGAAGCAGCAGAAGCCTGTAAGACTCTTAGGTTCAAACCTAACGGCTTGATAAATACTAAATTCTTAGGAATTCTAAGCAAAACCTTCCCATCAAATAGGCAAAAATTAGAGTACAAGAGGAGATTCAGTGGGGGCATCAAATAGCCTTTTCTTTGGTATCAAATGATCAACCAACCACCGCCCAAGTAAATCAAATCCTAGGAAAGTTAGGGTCCTGCTCCTCTACATCTCCACTTCATATTCTTCACTTCTAGCCTCTAATTTAGTACTCCTACATTGTTATCCTCTTTAGCAGGACTTCATTACAACAAAGGCACGCGGCAGCCAATAGAGGGTTCCATGGAATTCATAGTAGACGGCAGATGCTACAGATTTGGGAAAGAATAGGAATTTTGAAAACCTAATTGTAGGTGTAGATTCCAAATTATGAGTTTAAAATGAAAAGTAGGCTAGATTTAACACATTGAATCCCATTAAGAACCAAGAATAAGAACTATATTTAGAGTCTAAAGAAAAATCATCCATGAAATAAGCATAAAACTTGAAATGTTCTTACTCCGCAAAAATCTGATACTATTAGAGAAAGCACAATATTCATATGTTTCTCCTTCCAAAAACCAAGAAAAACAAGTACACTTCAATACTATTAAGACTGTCAATCATATGTCCCTTTAGCTAGTGATATCAAATCCAAATCTTAGCATTTAACAAACTTTAGTCCTAGTCCTTTTGAGCAAAATAATATTAAGATAACATTGTTAAAGAAAAACTTGTGAAAAAAACTTAATTGACCTAATTAGCAAACATTCCAGACATAACTTACTCCGTTCTTGTTGGGATCATCTCATCTTGGGCTTTTCATATAGGAACTAAGTAGGCCACTGAACCATACCAGTTCCTTGCATTACAAGTTACAGTTTAGAGCATTCAATCTGTCCCTCACTTCAACGGTTCATTGTTAGTTTCTTCAATGGATGTTCATTTTGCGACTGGTAAATGACCAATTTTTAAGAAGAAAGTCTTCACTACAATGTGAGGTTGTCTGCTATGGCATGGACATATTAATGATCCTGAACAAGTTGTCTACTACAGACGGTGGTATCACACACATAACAATGCAACATGGAAGCAAACAAATTAGAAGTACACTAGTGTAAGTTATAATATCAAACTCCAGCATTTCTTATCTTCAAGGATAATTAAAGAAAAGGGCTTTAAAAGATCAAAGAATCCCAACATGATGAGATTACTTTTCCATTAATTACTAAGCTACCTGAGATGATAGAGCGAATCTGATAGGAACTTTCAGTTCCAATAGTAGTGTATTACTGTCACAGTTCTCGTCTCAATATAATCATCTGTTCAAGGGATAAAAAAGGAAATCAAATGCAAACTTTTGAGGTGTTTGCAAACAGGTCAATAACAAAGCAATATATAGTAAAATAATCAATATCTAATCAGTTGTTGTGATTAATAATGCTAAAGACCCATGAATTGCTGTTCCTCTTGAAAAAATGCTGATAATATAAACTATCCATATGCCCAAAATTATAGTTTATGCTAATGAACTTGCTACAGAAAATCAAATAAAAACAAATAGTTTGACAATGATTTAGTTCGGTCAATATATTAATAATAAAAACCATACCAAAAGTAGTCTTATATATGAAACCCACACTTGGAGATTACCTATGTTCCAAAGAAGGCCATGTTTTCTTAAAGAAAAATAGAGAGAAAGTAAAAGAGCTATATTGCCAGTAGTTTAGGTTGATAAACTTGATAAAGATGATGAAATAGACATAGGTCTAATGAAACTAGTATCCTCACATGATTATCATTTATGTGGATAATAACTCAATTCCATGAAACCCAGATGTGAAATTTTTAAAAGAAGTAGAACAAGTGTCATTAAAAAATACAGAAAAAGAAAAACCTAATATTACCAAAGTTCTATATATATATATATATATACACACCAACACACACAATAAGTACAGCAGCAAAATCCAGGTAATTTAATGAGAGCTGAGGTGATCAAAACACAATCCAATAATATCAGCTTCTGTTGTTTAGAATTTTCTTTTTTTTTATAAGATTTGTCTAGAACAAGCAGTATCATAAAAAGCCCTTTCATCAAAACAACTAGAACAAGCAGTACAGTCTAACCACTATTAGTGCAAGTATAGTTTCATCAAAGAAGAAAGATTCTTAAACCTTTTGTTACCAAGAAGAAAAACATCATCTGATTCAATTGAAGAAGAACAAAACATGTAATGGAGGAAAAAAAAAACAAATTACAAAACAAGGCTAAGAAAAGAAAAGAAAATTAAAAGAAGAAGAAGAAGAAGAAGAGAGAGAGAGAGAGAGAGAGAGAGGGAGGTAATTGTACATGATTCCTGAATTTCCTGACCTTTCAATCTAGAGATTTGTATCACCACCACCACCAAACTTCTTCTCATTAGATCAAAGCAACCATCTCAAAACGGGGGGCGGCCCGTCACATTACCCGACCAGTCGACCGGAAACTGGCAATTCGCCATGTTCAACGGCAAATTAAAGAACGGAAGCGCAGTCGACGGGTCCGGGAAGGGGTTGGCCATCCCACTCCCTGCTCCTCCACCCACCACCTGCGACGCCGGCTGGTGCATCTGCAGCTGATCCTCTTCCTCCAACGGCAGCCTCTCATACGCCACGTTAGTAAACGATGCAGCCATCACGATCACCGGACCGGCAGCTATCAGCTCCCCCACGACGTTCCCTCCCACCACCTGACCCTGTCCTCCTGCCAGGAAGATGGTCAAGCTCGTTGCACCCGGCGGCGCCGGCGGAGGCAAGAACGAGCCCGAAAGAGAGAGAATCTCGAACCTCCCTTGTAGCGAGACGACCGACCCAGCAGACGCCGGCTGTCTGAGAGTGATGTTGGTGACCGTCCCGGTGCCGCTCAGCACGCAGATCCCCCGCTGCCGGCGTCGGGCATACGCTGCAACGCCTTCGAAGATGTCAGAGCCGCTGCCGACCTCCAGTATGTGGGCCCGGAGAGTGTTGGCACTCTCTCTAGTGATGATGATCGGCGGCTTCGGCTTGTTCTTGGAGCCTGCAGGCCTGCCTCTGGGGCGACGTCCGACGACGTCGCCGGGCCCTGCGCCGGACGGAACCATCTCCAGCCCTTGATCGCATTCTTTATTGCCGCCGGAAAACTCTCCACGGTTGGTGTTCTCGTCGTTGAAAAACTGCCGGTGGCGCTGCTGCTGCAGCTTCAGCAGAGTACCCGAATCCAACCCCGCCATCTCCACATCAAAACTACAAATATATATTTATAAAAAAGCCCCTATTTTTAAATCATATATGTATATAAATATAGATATATGTTGAGTTGTGGAGAGATGAAGAGATGAGGAATTCAAACACTACTAGACTTTGAAGAAAGGGAGGAGGATGGAGTGAAGAGAAAGGGAAGACATGGGAGAAGAGAGTTGGAGAGAGAGAGAAGGAAATGGAGCCATTTCTAGAGAGAGAGAGGATATGAGGAAAAAAAAGTGGGAAGCATATACAGAGAGTTGGTGTATGCAAGGATGGTGAGAGGAAAGGTGGGTGGCTTTAGCAGGAAGTGTAAAGTGTAAATCAAGGATGTGGGGGGTTTAATATTTAAAGTTTGGTTAACTAAGGTTAGGATGGTTGACCTTGGTTAGGGGGGGATTTGGGACCATTTAATGAGAGGGATGGGCAAGTGGGGAGGGACAGGGAGCCGTGCTTGTGGGCCCGGTGCTGTCTGTCAAGTCGGTCCTGGTCCTTCTCAATGGGTGACGGCTCGGATTGGAGAGAGCCGGCTGGGATTACGTATGATTTATGATTAGGCATAAGAGGGTGTTTTTGCAAATTTAAAAAAAATATATCAAAGTTGGTAATACAAAGATTCCCTCAACGGAGTTTAACTTTTGTGGGAATACCTCCTCCATGTCATTTTTATTTGGTATTTGGTATTTGGTATTCACCTGCGTGGCCTTTTTTTTTTTTTTTTCCAACAACTTCATGATATCAATAGTCAATACAATCTCCGGTATTCAATTACATGAAACAAAGATGTCCTTAATAACTTTAGTCTAAAAGATATGTATCATTTAAAGATAATCTAATCGATCGTCTTTTATACAATGGTGATCTCATGCATGAGTTGTAAAGTAGGAAATATTGTGCCAAACTTGGTGCAATGGCAACAAATGCGCTCTCTTGGAGAGTAGGTATTGGTATTGAGTTTAATTTTTATTTTTTTGGGTCCCATGAGAGAGCCTGCACGTGCGGGAAAGAAAATCCACATACGTGAAAAGGGAAGCCCGCATGTGCGGAAAAGTTGGTATATCTAAGATTCGAACCTAGGACAGCCCGGTGAGAAGGTGTTCTCGTGTTCAATCATGTTACAATTACTCATGTAGGCTAAATAAAACCTTCTTGCTAAGTTATGTAGTAGACCAAAAGTATATGCGTTCAAACCGATATTTAACTTTTAGATTGGTGATATTTCATAGGAAATCGTATAGTTGACCTCGGGATATTATAGGTTAGTGTTTAGAAATGTAGAACTAAGAGTTACATTGGCTTGGCCATCATATCATGGGCTAGATTCCAGTGAGTCAGTCTGAATTGCTAGATCACACTAATTGGAGACCGACAAATGAAAATCATTGTTTGCAAGTCAATATCGCCCTACTCATTTTTCCTTGTAATTAATACTTGTTTTCATATATATATATATATATATATATATATATATATATTCCTTATTATAAGAGAAAAATGTGGGAGCCCTCACATTTAAGTGAGTGAAAGAAATGCTCTCATCTTACTATGAGAGCTAAGGTGGGGGTCCTCGCATCCATATCCAATGCCAACCACTTAAATATGAGGGGCCCTACCCCTAGCTCTCATATAAAGTGAGAGATATATCTCATATGAGCATCTCCCATATATATCTATATATGCCCTCATATCTATATCCAATGCCAACAACTTAAATGTGAGGGCCCCCACCTTTGTCTCTCATGGTAAGGTGAGAGATGCTCTCATAAGAGTATCTTCCATATATATATATATAGGATAATGTTCATATGCATCCATCCCTCACCATTTTTGGTGAGGGACACCCCTTTTGGGGAAGGTTTCAAGTACAAAAGTGCACTTTGTACCTCACACAAAGTACACTTTTGTACTTGAAACACCCCCAAAAGGGGTGTCCCTCACCAAAAATGGTGAGGGATGGATGCACATGAAGATCCCCCATATATATATATATATATATATATATATATATATATATATATATATATATATATACTGTAATTTTATCCAACATGAATTAAAGTTGCCACAAAATTTTTTCTACACGAAAGATTAACCCCTAAGATGTTGTTCTCTCCCTTAACCATAATTTACTTTACATGTGAAACCTTCATAGTTATTAGATAATTAGTCTATTGTAATACAGGTGTGCGATCGCAGTGCTGAGCAATTTCCCAACAATCAGAACAATCGTTGGATTATTGCATGATTAGTCGTCAATGAATGTGACAGTAGAAAAGTTGGTGCCAATTGAAGCCATGATCCAAGTGAGATGGGAAAAAACTTACTTGGAAACCTTCAAATCATCCTAACTAGCTCAGTTCAACTTAACCACGTGATATTTCATCATTTCTTAACCGGGATTGGTTGAGTACTAGACAAAATAGATATCTAGTTAGGCAAGTTTTAAACCTGACTACATATATGAGACTGACAAAGTCTTCCTTAGAGCATGAAAACAATAATTGCCTAGATAATACATGAATGAGAAAAATAAAAAATAAATTAAATGAGTTAACAATTTGGCACATCATTGAATGAGTCCGAAATGCTCCACACACGATATCAAAATGAAAAGAAATTTGAAAAAGAATCATCTTTAAGATGTGTTTGTGCAACAAGAGGATTCTTTGATGCTGACGAAAACTGTTCAGCTGATTTGATTTCCGTTCAACTCATAGAGTTCTTGTTTAGTGCAACATATTTTTCTTGTGGAAAAAGAAAAGAATGAACTACTTTTTTTTTTTTTTTTTATAGAGATGATTTTGATTTCCAATGAAAAGGACGGAAATGCAGGTTCCTCTCTCCAAGAACCAAGAAAGGGGAAGAAGAATTTCCGCGTTGCACAAACTAGTCCAAATAGTAGTAGCAAGTATGAATGAGTTGGAGATTAAAATTAGGTTTGCAGTTACAGATAGTTGGCAACAGGTGAGCCCTTCGAAATTATAATGAAGAATTACTACGGAAAGGTTGTCACTAGCGAGCCATTAAGGCCTTGGCGTGCAAAGCTGGCTGGAGATCCTTTTGTATCCAAGTCTTTTGATTAATATAAAAAAGGAGGCACGTGAGAATTTCATGCATTATTTATTCTTCCTTCCTCCTGCATATATTGCAGAGTCCATGAGCACACTCCCCTTAAATGAAAATTGATGGTTGAGTCCCACCTGAATAATTTCCCAGATCTTCCAATTACATGAATTTTGTGCACCCACCCATGCACTGTATATTATGTAGCACCCAGGCACAAATCTAGTCAACTTGATTTCGGGCTGATTTGCTGCCCAATCACATTATTATATATAATTTATGTTTTTTTTCTTTATATTTGATAATTACATATCTCTATTTATGGAGGGGGGGACTTAATTACTCCTGCAGGTGGAAGCATATATATAGTTCAATATGTGTAACCCAAAGGTCCACCTGGGTGAATACCTATTAGTCGAGAGTTAGAGGAGAATGGAAGGTCTAATGGTGGATAAAGGTTAGGAAGAAAGCCAACTCCATCATACCATCCTAACCAAAAATCATTGATTTTAATAATCTCTAATGCTTAATCATCTTTCAACTCTAAATTTCCTTTAGATTCCAGTCTCTCTTGTTTTTTTTTTTTTTTTTGGGTACTACAGACAATGGGTCTGGAAGCCTACATAGTAGGAATGAAAACCCACACAAGTGGAAAGAGGAAGCCCACGGCGTGAGAAGCTATAGCGCACACACATGAGAAGAGAGGCACACTGAGGGATCCATCCTTGATCATCGGAGTGGCATGCAGGGTTATGTTAACCAACTAAGCAACCCCTTGCCATCCTTTAGATTCAATCATATGCCATGAAAAAGTCAGATGAGTATTAATTTGAGCTCGCTGCAGATTCCTTGAGGGTGGGCCAGTGTGAAATGGATAGACCAATCATGAGTGTCTAATGGACCTCATATACCTTGACTTTATTAGTATATTTTGACATCCACTTGAAAGGAGAACATTTTATGCATGTTTAACATGACTTATATCTGCCGACGATTTACACGAGATAGAAAATTAAAATAGGACTCTTTGTGGATCTACTTTTAAGATCCGATCCATCGTCAATCTACAGTCATATCATATTGGACATTGCAGTATGCGATAGATATACTTATATTCTCTTTGTTTAATTGCATGGAATTGAATACACAAGAGTTTTCATGGTCAAACGTCATTAGGGATTGCAGCAGGGGTAAAAATAAAAGGTGGAAATATAGATGGAACCTTGATTTTTCTATGGATTTGATTTAGTAGGGTCACAGGGTAGTTGCCGGGCATTCATTCCCATCTACCCTTATTCATATTTTATTGAAGCAAACATTATTTGATGGTCGTTTTTGGATATTTAGATATTTTTCTTCAATTCTAACCACCACGTCTTAAAATTATTAGCTTATGTATATGGGACCCAAACTCGAATAATTAGCTGGGCATAAACTTTGGGTCCAAGCCTTATTATCAATCAAAATACAAAATGAGGATCCATGTTCCTCAGGTCTTGTCCTTATGACTTGAGTCTGGTCACAAAGAAAAACTAGACAGCTTTGCAATAACACAGTTTTGAGGATTTTCTTCGCCCTTGGACTTTCTCCAACTTTATTAAATTAAATATATTTCAAACAGTTGACTATATTATAAATGTTGTTCATATAGGGAGATTTCCTCGCTCAGCCCCTGCGATTGTCTTGTCATTTAATCTGGCTTTGAACTGGAAATAGAGTTGCATGCATATAAACATAGAATTTGAAGGCAGGGCTGTCTAGGCACAGTTTCTACCTTGACATATCCTCATGAATTGTTATCAGCCCCAAGTTGACTCTCATTTGAGTTGTCTAGCTAAGCCGTTTCTATTCATCATGCAAATTTTAGCACCCACCTTATTCTGTTTTAGGCCCTCCATAGTGCCTTTTGATCAACCCTCTCAATGGGTTTCATTTGAACTCATGACAGTCAATGGGTTTCATTCGAACTCCCCTAATCCACATTAAAACCATTAAATTTGTGAATCTTTCTTCCTTTCAATGCATCCAGATGGGTGAAAATGCACGTGGACCCTGACCCAATTAAATGGATATACTTAAGACTCCGTCACATATGATTAGATCTAAACCCAATTTTGAACTCAACTACAACACCTATATACATAAAAATATAGGTGGGGATTCCATTCATGTGCGTCTCTACCACCTACTTTGGATTTATTAACGAGTCAACTGTTCTATAGCATTCTATGCTTATTACCAGTAATTAGACAGTCAGATGTGGACCAATTGGACCAGTACCCAATTATCAATCGAGCCCAAAGAGAGAGTCTATTCCTGGATTTTTTGGGTCTGAGTCGTGTATTAATAAGTTAATTGAAGGTCCATTGACATCTGTAAATGAGAGATGAGACTTATGAACCGGATTCATCATAAAGGACTTGACCCAAACCCATTGATTTCACCACATTTGGGTATGGGTCCTAAGTTGGTGACCTGACCTAGACTTGGATCCTGACATGTGTCTTTTAGGTCAAAACGTAGCTTAACATGCTGCATCATTTTGTAGTTCTGACAAAGTTCAAGCTTATCATCTTAAAACCTTGCTTCAACAACTTTGTTTAGTCTTTGTTATGACATAAGATGACAGGAGATTAGAGCTGTTACTATTTTGAACAACATTAGTTAATTTTGAAGCTGACCCAGCTGTGACAATATATACAAGTTAAAACAAAATGACAACTACATATATAACTAGCATGTTCCACCGTTGCATGCCAAACTCCCAATGAAAATAGCTTCATACAATATGAAAGTCTCATCATTGTCATTTGTCACTCTATTTCGAAGTATTACTAGTACTTATTTAATCATCACAATAACTTATGTTAACCAATGTGTAAATGAGAGATCGCCTGGTCAGAGAAGATCAAGCACAATTAATTTATATATTTTGAGCTCTAATTATGTGTGTAGGAGCGTCCATGTGTGATCACAATCATAGGTTTTTTTTTTTTTTTTCGGTAGAAGTATCACAATCATAGTTTTAGGAAACAGCTACGGGCTCCTTTTTATTAAGGGGATAAAAACAGCAAATAAAGATCACATGATGTTTGCCAACACACTCATGGTTGAGTAGTGTTGGCAACCAAATTGCCATGATTCGATTCTTGGGTCCTCAAATTAAAAGTATCAATATGTGGAGTAGTCCAACATAGTAAATAAATAAAACCATATGTTCATAACATATCATGTCATATGAATGCATTCAAAAGAAATGTAAACTAAGGTCGCAACTCACCATTTTAACTGCCATATTTGTAAATGAATGCATATAATTATAAAGTGTTCATATTTTAATTTAAAAACTCAAGTATAAACTCGATATGACGTACCAAAGTCTAATTATATATATAAGTATAAAATGTTGCCTTCTCTTATTGACACTCAAAATTGAATAGAGATTGCTCTTGAAGAAAGATGCCGTTCTAAAAAAGGGGGTGTAGTCAAAAGTAAATATAAAATCATATGTGTGGTGACCACGGAGAAATACTACAAAAATGATCTTCCAACTCAGAGTTTTCGTCTACTAATCACAAGTCCTAGTGGGGCCTAGATAGGGCCCCACTTGAAGATGACCCATGTATGGAGGCTTGAATTATCATTCTAACCACGTGATCAATTATTTAATCGTTCAAATGAGTGTATAGTTGATCCAAAGATCCAATTCGTCACTCGGAACGGGTGCCAAACTTGAGATTGGTGACGGCTAACAGAATGGATCATAAAGTGGGCCCATTAGGTGCAGTTTCCTAGGCGGCCTCTCCTTGGTGTTATTAGGAGAAAACCAGTGACCCATGCTTAAGTCTTGCAAGGAACGGAGACAAGGACGGAAAGGACGATCCACCTACAAATGAGAGCCGTTGGCGTCCCAGTGGCGCGCGTTTGCCGGCTCAGCCAGCCGTAGCCATTTCAGTTCTAGGAGCTGCCGACGTGGAGGCATAGGCATGAGCATGATCCTCGTGACAACAGAAGCTTCCTACTTGGTATGAGGGGAGGGGGTTCATAAGTTTATACCATTCACATGAGCATGGCCCAAAACAAAAAAGTAAATACTTAGGGGGGGATTGGTTTATTTGGTGCTCGAGAAGTTTATACGATCCACATGAGCATGGCCCAAAAAAAAACCAAGTATATACTTAATAGGTCCATTGCTGTTTGAGCTCATGTTTTAAAATTCAGACATAACATCAAATTTGGTGAAGATAAAGGGCATGTTTCTTTATAAGAATTTTTAGAATTCATGTATGGAGGTTGCCCGGGAATTTCAAATGCTGGGATTCTAGAATGCTGTTGAATTCTGTTATTTCTGAATTCTACGTTTCATTTACGTCTGAATTTTTGGCTGAAAACTTCTAATTTTATGAATTTAATAAAACTCCTATCTTTTTGCTACATAAATTCTACACTGAAATTACACATTTTATGCATTGCAGTACATGGGACCCACCTTTTTTGTGGTTTTGAACTCGGGATCCAACTGTAAGAATTAATGTGGATCCACCTCAAGTATATGGTACATGGGCGCATCTTTTAGAAAAGAAAGTGTATGAGCCAATTTTAGAAATTTGAAAATGGACCCATCTTGATAGGAATTGCATGGGCCTAATTTTTATAATTGTGAATATGGGGCCCACTTTATTGTTGGTAGGACGGTTCACAGTTGAGTGCCGGAATTCAAATCATACTTCTCGGAGTTCTAGAATTCTAAAATGCTCTTGAAAGGCCTAGCATTTTTTAATTCCACAGTTTTGGCATTTAAGAATTCTGCTGCCTTGAATACTGAGAATCTCATTAAAAGAACATTAAATTTCTGACAGGAATTCTTGAATCCATTGATAGCTTAATTTTCTGTCGGAAATGCTTGTAAAGAAACGGGCCTTAAGGTCGGATCAATGCTCTGTCTGATAAATGCTTTATTCTGATCAAATTATGACATCAGTATAACATTATAAGCATATAGTGAGTAATTCTTGAAACATAAATCTAAAGAAGACATTTACAAAAGAATGTAAATCATAGAAAAATAAAAGGTTTAGGGCTCATTTGTTTGCATTGAATTGAATTTATAGAAGCTCATGGTAAAATGAGGTAGTGGAGATGGTAACTTGGTTTTCCCGTTCTATTTGAGTTGGGAGAGGGATGGTTAAGCATTCATTTCCTTTTCGAGAAATAGAATTAAACGAAGATGATATTTGATGTTTATTCTTTAAAATTGATGTTTTTTTTTATAAGATAAGGTTTGATATATTGATAAATAAATTAAAAATATATCATCAAAAGAAGAAGCAACTTATTTTCAACTGCTGTTAACAGAGGTGCCACAAGAGAAGAAAAAGAGAAACAATTGCCGTTAGATCTTTAATTTTAACCACCCAATGTACCTAATTCCTATGTCTTTTAATGCGAACACCTGAGGACTGTGAGACTATGGTACCAATGCCACTCAACCATAAGTGAGTTGGCAGCTCAAACTTATTTGACTGTCAGACATTTTATGTAGACTCATTGATAAGGCTGTCCATCATGTCGTGTTAACGAATTCGGGTTGCGGGTTAACGAATTCGGGTTAAAATCACTTCAACCCGTACACGATCCGTTAACTTAACAGGTCAAAAAATTCAACCTGAACAGGACCCGTTAATTTAACGAATTACACGACCCAATCCGTTAAATAATTAAGTCATTTCAAAAATTAAAAAAAAAATTCATACAAAAATATATAAGGAGAAAATTATGTAAGTCACACGAAACTGTGAGTATCTCGAGTGGATCTCACCTAAAATCCCACTATAAAATAATAAATTTCAATTTATTCTTTATAAATATAAATTAATTCTAGCTATACTTAGGGACTAGAATTTTTTAACAGATTTTGCAAATTGTTAACGGGTTACTGATTTAATTCATATATAATTCATTAACTTAATGTGGTAATGAGTTTTACGTATTAATGACCAGCATCTGTTAGTGTTGTGTTACCGGATTGCATGAAATTTTCACAGCACAAATCCTGGGGGAATTCACCGTCATCCCAATCCCTAGTGAGAATGGACAGCTGAATGATTCATAGGAAACGCCAGATCAAGTGTCTCTGTCACAAATCAGCAAGCCAGAGCTACATAAATAAAAAGCATGGTGCACGAGTCCTATGATTCATGAGCCCAATGAAGTCATGTAATGAATGCTAAATAAAGGATGGTTGGTAAATAATTGGTATATTGTTTAACTGGAAGCTCTTCATTGGCCCCAGTAGTACTGCTCCAGCATCTCCATCCCAAGCAAGATTAAGGATGTCAATGAGCATTCACGTATCTAAAAATTAGAAATTTTGTTAAAGAATTCAAACAACTGTGAATTCATTTTTTAATCCAAGACAAATTTATATTCATTTATAAAAAAATTTAGATTTGGTCATATGTGAAATCAGTTGCGATATTCAGAGTGAATGAGAGAGATTTTCTCCCACAAGTGTTTTAGACATCTGATTGGCTCGAAAGTAGTACTTTTTAATAGGCCTGTCAATGGGACGTGTTCAAGCGGGTAGAAAGCCCGGCCCTACCCATCCCAAGCTAAAAAATACAAGGCGTTTAAAAAAATTTGAGCCCAGTGGGCTAGGCTTGGATAATACATTTTAAAGCCGGGCCAAAATGAGACTGGGACTGGGCAGAAACAACTCAGCCCGTTTAAGCTCGGCCTAGCCTGGCCCGCTGCAAAGTCATTTAATAATAATTATTTATATATTACTGAAAGTGCCCCTCACTAACAACAAAAAACGACTAATTAGGTTTTAACCGATCGTACATTACTTTAACTTGCTTCATATAGGATACTCATTTTCTTTCATTTTCTATTGACTTTCTACTTTCACAGGCAAAAAAAAAAAAAAAGTTTTAACCGTTCCTACATTACTTGACCTATATAGTCTATAGGATATTCATTCATCTTTATTGATTTTCAACTGTCACTGGCAAAAAAAAAAAAAGTTTTTAACACTGTCATGTTGCTTGTTTCATTGCATTGCCGGTCCCAAACCCGGAAAAAAGGAGGATTTAAAGTCCGGTTCACATCGGGTGTCTTGTGACAGTAGAAATAATTAGAAAATATTTTGCTTATGTTTAGGATTGGGGTAAGCTCATGCCCGGCCCTGCACTAGCCCGGGACAATAGGGGACGGAATTTGATGTAGGCCCGTTCAATTTAGGGTCGGGATTGGACAACACCCGGCGGGCCCGTCCTATTTTCGAGACCGGATTGGACAACTCAGGCCCAGCCCGGCCCAATGACAAGCCTACTTTTTAATTCACAATCCATATTTTATCATCTACAACATATTGGGTTTGATCCTTGAGTTCCACGAGAACATGCTTCTTTACCAAGGGCAGATCTCTTGACAGAATTATTTATCATAGGTACTCAATTGGTTGGCAATCAACAAGAAGGGATTGCCTAGTGGTTTGAAAACTCTACAAATTGCTTAGCTGGGATTGATCCTTGCTTATGCCAGTCTTTCTACTTAAGTGTGCTTTCACTTCTCTTGGGTTCCGGCTTCCAACCTTGGCGAGGGTTGTAAAAACAAATCTAAACAACCGGAGAGAGGCCAAAATGGACAAACATGGACCCCGGGGTTGGTGAGAAGGAGAGTGGTATGAGTATCACCAATCACGTGCATCTCTTAATTAGAAACAAAACTGACGCAGCGCAGAAGAGGGTAGGGTTGGTTGCTGCTACGTACAGGGCACGAGGTAGCAGTCGCATTCATCAACTGCTTGGGTAAAAGCTGGCAGATAGCGCCTTCCCCAGACCCAGTCAGATCAGATGGAGGCAGGACGCCTGGACATTGTCAGTGAGTTAGAAGAAGAAGACTAGAAGAGGAAGGATAGTGGTCCAAGTCCCGGGATTTTAGGGCTGTGACAGAGAATAGACTGCTTACTTAGCTGGCCCTTCTCTCTCTCTCTTTCTCTTTCTCAGAATGCTGAATGAGAAGGACGTTCCAGCGCAGGGCAAGGACAACTGGAGAAGGCCATGCATGCCCCACGGGGGCTCTTTCCTCTGACATGACAAGGTCATTTTCATTCAGATGAATTTGGCGATCCGATCTGTCCTTACTCCACAGACAATCCTCCGTACCAATATATCACTCGCCACCCTTTCTCCTCCCTCTCCTGTCTCTCTCGGCTCCTCTCCTTGATGAATATTGTTGGGATGTAAGGTGAAATAATGTAAAGTTAGCTGAATTATCAAAAATTGAAAGGGAGTAAAATATAATCAGGCTGTGATATCTTTTATTTTTCGTGACTTGATACGGATTTTTTTTTTTTGACATTTTGTGTAAAAAGTTGATATTTATTTTTTCTTCATTTGGAGCAAGGAATAAGGTTTTTTTTTTTTTTTTTTTAAAGAACAAGAAAGTTTTAAATTTATATACTTTTTATATGACCCTTGGGTCGTTTCTTGTTTAGATAATATAGGCTTTACTTCACTCATGTTTTTTTACTAGTTTAGTCCCAAGCACTTTTTAGGGAGGAGATGCAGATGGGTTAGTCCGCATTTCAATTTGGCAGGCACTTTGTAATTTGATACTTTAACTTGGTCAGAGTCTTAATGGAGTACACAGATAAAAGTGATTGGTTTTTAATTTGCTTGATTTGAAGTAAAAGTCGGACAAACTTGATGGACTAATTCTCTTGTGTTCTCTCGTGGAATTCAATCATTCAGCTCGTTTGGGCAAACCATTAAAAATTGAGTTAGCCCCACGAAAACTACAAAAGATTGAATAAATAATTAGTAACTTGATTAATAGAATCTTACACATTATTAGGCATTTAGTCATACTATTTATCATAATTCAATTTTATGGTGAGAATAGCTCTTATTAGTGTTAAATGTAGGAGCACGCCATATATATATGAGGAGGGTGTTTAGATTTAATTTCTCAAATTTCCAATCAGAGGGCCCCATCGTTGAGTTCCACTCCTTCAAATATGGGATTCCTAGAGTGAGATCTGGACTCTCCACCGGGGTTGGCCACGATCAAAGAATATCTTAAGTTGAGATTTAGATGGCCCATTCTTTAATGAAGTTTTTTAAAAGATCCGTCTAATCAAGTTGAACTAAAATCACCGCCTATTTTAATTTGGGCAAAGAAGATCAATTAACGATACTTGAAAAATGTGATCCATGCAGTTGATTATGTTAGTTAGAATAAGATATTAAACAAAATCTGAGTAAAAAGTTGTATACACTGATCTAAAAGTCTCAAGTTTTATTATTATTTTTTTAAAGTTAAAAATGGAATATTTTTCAGCACTTTCCTTTGAAATAAATCACTAATAGTAAATCATTACTTTCATAACATATTTCTAAGGTTTTTTTTTCCACTTAACATTTTTATTAAATATATATATATGGAGAATATTCATATGCATCCATCTCTCACCATTGTGGTGAGGGACACCCATTTTTTTGGAAAGTTTCAAGTACAAATGAGAAGTGTACTTCTCTTTTAAACTTCTCTTTTTTGTACTTCTCTTTTGTACACCATTGTGGTGAGGGACACCCCTTTTTTTGGAAAGTTTCAAGTACAAAAGAGAAGTGTACTTCTCTTTTGTACTTGAAACTTCCTAAAAATGGAGTGTCCCTCACCATAATACTTTACTAGTGGTGAGCCATTTATTGAAGAAAGTTCCACCAAATCCAAGCCTTTACTAGTTTGATGGTTGTTACATGTTTTAAAAAACAATACTGATAGAGAAAGAGGACTTACCCAATTAGTTGGGTGCCCTGCTAAATTCACCTAGTTACCTAGGGTTCGATCATAATTCCTCTTTTTGTTGGAACAAACTTCTTTCTCTTTTATTGGAGCTTCCCTTCTTGCAATGCATGGCCATTTTCCCATGGTTGGGAGCCCTCATGAGTCCCAACTCCCTTGGTTAGATTAAAAAAGAAAAAGAAAACAGAAGAAAAACATTGTTAACAATATTTGACACTTTCTATTCCCTGTATGTAGATGCTTGCAAACTTCTTAGTTATAGACCATACTTCATGAGCACATTATATTATCTGTTAGGGTAGATTTTGGGGGCCATTGTTACATTAGGAGATGATGTGTAATGCCTTTTTTCTAATCACTAGGTATAAGAAAAGAAGGCATCTTTTTTAGTGCATTATCTTTTGTCCAAGAAAATGTGAAAGTGAATGTACCTATCACAAAACTTTAACTTTTACTATTGAGAGAGTAGGTAAAAGTGTAGTTAATTAGTTTTCTTATCATTAACGTTTATAGCCTTAGTTTACTCAATGACAATGAAAATTTACCTTAGATGTCCTAAATTAAGAAAGCATTGGGGAAAGTTTTTAACATAACGATGTCATCTGCAAAGGAAAATACTGTATCTTGCTGTGGAAAAAACGCTTAAAATCTAAGGGCCTATTTAGATGAACAAAAAGACATAAAAGAATAATAAATTAGAAAAATATAATATTTCATAAAATAAAGTGAGGATTTTTAAGTGTTTGGCAACCGAAGAAAAGAAAAAAGGAAGGATTTCTTTTATTTCAAAACGACAAATACTTTTTTCTACATCTCACCTTTTAGAGAATTTTCTTTAATATAAAAATCTTTCGAAACGCAATACAGTTAACTCGCTTGCCATTCCCAAGGAGAGAACGCTTGTAGGTTGATCTTAGCAACCATTATAACAATGCTGGTTGTGATGGTGAAGATAATGGTCGCCACGCGGTGTAACGGTGATGTTGATAGTGATCAATGGTTAGAATGAAGATGATGACTGTGGTGGTCATGATGATGACAACTGGAGTGGTGGTGATGGTCGAGATAGCGATGAATGATGATGGGTGGGTTCATTCCGCTGATGACGATGAGATGGTGATGTAGTCATGAAGATTATGACAATGGTGTTGGTGAGGATGATGATGCTAATAGATGGTAATCATTGTGATGGTGGTGATGAATGATGATGGCGTCCCATCTTGTTATTTCATTAGGAAAGTTTTACTCCAACTATAGTTATTGACAGCATTAGATTTTTTTTTTCGCTAATTGGAAAATTAAATTGAAAGTAGAAAGGAAGGGCAAAGCACCCAGGAGAAGGAAAAGAAAGAATACAACCAAAAGCAAACGAACAAAACAAAAAGACTACCTCAAAAATAGGAGGGGCAAAACCCAGCAAGAACAAAAACAGCTGGAATCAAAACAGGAAAAACAAGAAACCAAACAGAAGAAAGAAAGGAGAAATACTCTTCTCCAAAACAAGACAGCAGCTGCAAAAAAGAGGCATCATCCCAGGATGACAGCAGCAAAGGCATTACTGAGAAGGCAACCAAGCTGAACAGAGAAAGTGCCAAGTAGCTGCAGCAGGAACAAAAGTACAGAACAACAAACCAGAGGGGAGGGAGAAGGAAAACTGTAGGGGAGCTTATATAAATATCTTCAAGCACACTACAACTAAAGCACAGCTCTGCACCACCCTACACACCCTCAACCCACGACAAAGCACAGCCAAAACAGCAGCAACAAGACAAAGCAATGAATTAGATTAAATACATGTAAAACCAGTAGTTTGAATATCCTTTTCTTATCTTAATCATGGGTGTATGAACATGATCAATCTTATGGCATGTCATATGACTAATGAGAACGAAAATCTTCATTTCTTGGGTAGAAATGAATTTTTTCTTAATGATAAAACAAAATATGAAAACAAATTTAAGTAGTTAGGATTTCAAAGGAGGGCACCTTTGATGGATTTGAAGTTATTGCAATTAAAGTATGTTACAAGTGATTAACCTAATAATGAGCCCTACTTTTATCAATGAAATTAAGGTGTTGTTGCCTTGAATTTTTTTCTATATATGTTATAACAAACATTAATTGCCAAACGGCACAGTCTGAAATATGGTGCATTCTTAAAAAACTGCGAAACAAAAAAAAAATTATATTATGATTTTTTACCATATTCACCTGGTTGCCAAGGGTACAAACCCTGGGAACGCTATCTCTTTCAGCGTGTATGAGCTTTTTCCCCACTTATGTGAGCTTTTTTCTTGCTTGTGCGGCTCCCTTCCCACTTGTGAGGGCTTTCTTCCCGTGTGTGTGCTGGCTCTCCTTTGAGTCCAAAGCCACTTAGTTGGGGTATAAAAAAAATGACAGACAGTTATCAAAACAATGACACCAATTAAGGGAAGTTGACCATCAATGGTGGGTTAAGCAAAAATCCACAAAACTCTAATATGTATTGGCCGTTGCTAGTTGTTTGATCTAAAGCAGTGAAATGAGAGCAAAAATAGAAAATTTCATTTTTTTTATGTTCCATTTTTTTTTTTTTTTCAAATGGACAATTGGCAATGTCAAACTAATCTCAGTTTTAAAGCCCTATTGCATATAGTTTTGCCAATGGGCCCTGTAGTGAAGACGATCAACATATCATTTGTGCTATTTCTATTTTAGAAAGCTGCAGAGAAATTGTTGTTGTGTAAGCAGGTGCAGAAGATTCATAAGCCATATTGATATTGATGCAGTGGTGTGAGAATCTCATTTGTGTAAAAATGGAGAGGAAAGTTATATTCTTATCATTCTATGGTGTGACACTTTATCCATGAGAAAAGACAAAGTAACAATTTTCTCGGTACATAGGACTTTGATTTCTTAGTTATGAAATTAGGGAGAGAAATGTAGGATTCTTTTTGCCATATAAATTAAAATTCACGAATTACGGAATCTAATCATTACATAAATACACTCTATAGGGAGTCAAATGAGCACTATTCTATTTTTGTAAGAAAGTTGCAAAAGAATGACCACTTAAATAAAGGCATAATCTTTACCAAAAAAATTAAATAAAGGCATAAGAAAGTATCTCTCAAAAGAAAATATCGCAAAAGAGAGTTGCTTGCAGCTCTCGTGGTGTATGGTATTGGTTAGTCGTCTCTCTCTTTAAATATGTTTTATGTATTTTGGATCATTGCAATGGTAACCCTGCCTTTGACCTATGAAACATTTATAGGAATTAAAAAGTAGTAGTTAAGCTGTCCTTATCTGTGTTTAACCATTATTTTTTATCCTCGATTTAGATCATTAAAATTTATAATCATCCACTAGGAGGGCTGTCAATCTGGCCCTTTGACGAAGCGGTCCAGTCCAGTTCGGCCCACAAAAACCCTCAAAGGAAGGGATTTTATTTTATTTTTCTTTTTTAAAGTCCGGGGGTACCCAATTCTAAAAATCCTTCAACCTTGAGAGCTAAGCTAGGGCTTGATTTAAAAGGCGCAAGGGGGCTCGGCCTGGCACTTTGTCTATTAATATATAAAATTAATGATGTGGATAATATAATAATAATAATATATATATATATATATACGTGGGAGGTGCTCTTATGAGAGCATATCTGATCTTACTATGAGAGTTAGAGTGGGGGCCCTCACATCCATATCCAATGCCAACAACTTAAATATCAAGGCCCTACCTTAACTCTCATAGTACGGTGAGAGATATTCTCATAGGAGCATCTCCCTATATTTATAAAAGGAATGAAGTAAATGAACTAGTGAAAAGGATACAACTAGCAAAACCTCAAATGCAAAAATCTTACTAATAGTCTGATGACAAACAAAGCTGGGTAAATTACTTCAACTATGTAACTATTGCTAGTCTGTTAAGGTATTTAGTGTCTTTTATATCCTAATTTCATGTCACAATACTATCAAATTAGCTTATTTCATTTAATCATAAATAATAATTTTATATGAGAATAAAGTCACTTGTTTCATGCATTCTTTTATAACTTGCATAAAAAGATTGACTTTTGTATTGCACATACTAGTCCGTGGCTCAAACAGAGGGTTAGCATCTTGGTATAGGAAAATCATTAAATATATATAATACTATTAAAAAATATTTTCTTGCCTGGCGTGGCCTGACCCTAGCACTTGAGGGTAGAGTAAGGGCTTCAGTACTATAGGCAAGGCTCTTGACGATTTTAGCTCAGCCTAAGCCCAGCTTGCATATATGAAGTTTGGATAAGGGCTTACCCTGGCCCTACATACTGCTCTAAGTTACTCGAGTAGCAAGTTCATGAACACACGAGGCTTTTTCATGTAAGGACAACATCATCTTATTAGCCCAAAAGAAAGGCTCCTGGTTATTATGATACAATGGTTGAAGAAGCCACATGCCCTTGATTTAAAAATCTCATTATGTCATAGATTTTGTTGCTAAGTTGATAACAATAAAAATAACAAGTCTCTTCAAACTTGACTAGCACAACCTAGTTTTAAAAATCAAGTGAAAAGAACTAATATTATTATGCTATTCTTGCTACTATTTATTAAGATAATAAAAAAGGCACTTCAAGTATCCAAGAAAAAGAAAAAGGTTGAAAAAGGGCACTTGGTTCTAGTGGTGAATAGAAATTTAATAGGAACTTCCTTCTTTTATATTATATATCTTTTCTTTCTTGATTATGACCACATGGATAATGCAGTAAACCTCAAAACGATTCTTCCATCTAATCATTCACTGATAAGAAATTACAGCCCCCAAGGGATAACTGAGCCTGGCATGAATATAACAAGCAGATTGAGATTTCTAACTTGCAAGTTGACTTGGGATCTTCTTAATAGAAAGTTAATTTATTAAATTGTCAGAGCTCTCAAAAGGACATTGTTCATTACTTAAACAGCTAAAATATTTAAATTAATCCTCAAAATCTTATTATATAAAATTAAGACTGATGTTTCTATTTCTATTGGTAAAATGTTATAATATGGTGTGTTCTCTCTTAATATAAAGAAAAGTCTACTTAAAAAAATTGTTTGTTGGAACCCATGTTGAAACTGCTTGTATTTCACCATTGAGCATGAGAATCATATATCCTCTTGTAGTTCTATTTAGACACTGCATGGTTGGAAGTGGGAAGAAAAGGGCAAACTTATTATAATTTCTGTCACTATAAGCTTGATTATGTTAAAAGTCTTACTAAGAAGTTTGTCCATATGGACTAGTAAGATCACCCATCCAAACAAATTTGTATATGTGGGAGTTTGAAATAATTTATGGAAATCAATTAGATGACAGTCACAAACAAAATCGCACCCATAAGTGAACTCCTTTTTTTTTTTTTTCCTACATGGTAAAATTTCATAATTGGGAAAACATCCATGACCTAATTAATAAAGGAAAATTAAAAGAGCATGTAAAGAACACTTACCTGATCTTGGTGCTAGTCCTTTAGGACAAACTTGTCTGCTTCCTCTAATATGTTTTTTTCTGAATCTTTCTTGCTTCTTTTTCCTTCCTCTGCCTCCTTTACAATGTAGAGGACAAGAGACACAAGAAAAGGTAGTTTTTTCCATATTTCTTTTTGGTGTTTCCTCTCATTCTAAAACTATGCACCGCTAGCAAGTGCTGGTGGTTGTTATGTTGAAAACCCCAACTTATCACTTTTCATTCTAAATTCATTTCAAAATAGAAGGGTTTTTTTTTTTTTTTTTTGAAAAAAATACTATCATGAAATGATGAAAGTTTTCTTCTTTTTTTTAAAAAAATTCTTTTTGTTGAAATATAGCCGAATTTATTTTTTTATGGATTCAGCTCAAAACGGAGAAAAAGTATTGCAATTCAATTTTTACAAACTCCATAGTACATATTAGTTTTTATTCTATTTACATCTAAAACACTTCTGGGCAATTAAAATAGTATATTCATAAACTTTTCTAAATAATCTCTATAGCTATTTCTTTTGCAGAAAGGATGATTTTTGTTTTTTTGTAATGAACATCCAACCTTCATCAAAGCTAATTTGATAGAAAGGTTTTTGGCATTGGCTGATAAAGTGTCCAAAACCATATTTTTCAAACAACGCCACATCTAAATCTCTGAAGTTGAGGAACAAATACTAAAAATGAAAAACTTACATTGCGGATACCATAGGTTGTAATTAGTTACAGACTAATGTACTCTCATGGTACACAAATCCGGATCACAACGTTGTAAATAAATGGGTTTCAACTTTCAACTTTCAAGGACAGCCATTTTTACATAATCAAGTGGGACTCTGCACCATGCCGATTCCATTAGATTAGGCTGGGTGGCTCTCTCCTCATCCTCCCTATGGGGCTCCTGGTTCAAAGGAAAGTATTTCAGAGGCTTCTCTCCCTGGCACCCTTGCTCCCTATCCACTGGTTCGTGCATTTGGAGACCTATCAAGAGGAAATCTCAATTTCTTTTTAATAACAATCACCGGGTTCTAGGTGATGGGAAAAGTGTTAGTTTCTTGCATGACAAATGGCATGGCCCACTTTCTTTGGCGCAAATCTTCCCTGAGATCCATTTTCCTTGGCCTGGTTCTGCTCACGATTTCTTCTCTAACAATCAGAGGCTTCTGAGCATCAATCTTCCTCAGTAGGTGGCCTCATTTTGCTGCTCTCTCCTCACAACCTTCTCCCTAGCCGCTGACCCTGATTTGCTGGTTTGGTCAAACTCTATCTCCAGCCACCTCTCCTTTGCTGCTGCCTGGGATTCCATCCGTTTCAGACAGCCCACTATTCCCTGGTATAAGTTTGCCTGGAACATCCTCCTCAAGCCTTCTGTGGCCTGTTTTGCTTGGAAATTGTTCCATAACAAACTTCCAACAAATGCCTGGGCTCAGTCCGTTGGTGTGCAGCTGGCCTCTCCCTGCTACCTATGTGGCTATCACCAAGAATCTGCGTTCTCAATGTTCTTCCTCTGCCCCTTCAGTGCCTCCTTCTGAGATTGGTTTCAGGCCAAAGGTAAGTTCAAGTTTGGCCCTTCTAGCACTGTCTCCTCCATGTGGGATTCTTTGTCTGCAATTCCTGCCTCAAAGCCAAGAAGGGCTTGGGAGCCATCTTCATCATTGCCATCTTCAGTATTTGGAAGGTCAGGAACCAGGTGATCTTCAACAGTATGTCTCCTTCTCTTGACTCTGCTGTTAATTTTTTCTTGATGGATGCTGCTGCTTCTTTGAAGAATTTTTCTTTTCCTTTTTCAAGTAACACTTTACACTCTTTTCTTTCTCTTATGTAATCAGCCCTATCATTTTGTAAGATAGTGCTTGGCTCTTTCTCTTTTCTCTATTCTTTGTCCTGTTTGGTTGCCTGCTGGCTTCCTGTTGCTTCTGTTTCTCCTCCCTTTCTTAATTCAATTTTGCAATTCAGCAAAGAAAGTGGGACTCTGCAGGAAGGAAACCAACGGTCGAATCTGTGGCCAAGCTAAGGAAGAGATAGGCCTTTCATCACCATCATCATTATTGTATTTAATGGATGGTTGGTTATTTCTATTTATTGAATGGATCATTATATGAATTCTATAAATACGTGATTTTCATTATAAAACAAGAAGAACAAAATGACAGCTACTGACACTTGATAATTCAAAGAATGCTCCAGATGCTAAATTAAACGACGGTCTTTAAAACTTGATAATTTATGGAAAAATAATTTTCTGATTAATAATTAATTACAAAACGACAGTTTTTTTTTTTAAATAATGAGAGCTAATGACACTTGAAAACACGACACCACAAAACACTTGTTTATTCTCACAATTTCCCAACAGCTGTGGGCACTTATTTCTCATAAGCTACACCAATATTAACGACGGCCCAAACGATGGTTTGGATGGTTGTTTTTCCAATTAAATGACAGCTCTGAACACTTGTGTTTTTTGTCCCTTTTGCCGTCTGCATTGCATTGTAAAGAAGCCAAGTGGAAGGGGAAGTGACAGATGCGTTAAAACCCTGCAGCAGGCTTAGAAGACATTGTTCACTCAAAATTCAGTTCTTACCAAAGAATTTGACTTTAGCCTCCTACGCAATGTCAAAACAGTATCAGGGGTTTTGGTGGATGGATAAGACATAAGCAGTCAATATACGACCATCATATTCTGGGGTTGGTTTTTATTAAACCACCATCTCCTTCCTTTTTAATACAATTTTCCTTTCAAGCGAAAAAAAATCCAATGGCATTTCCATCAAGTACTATTAGTAAACAAACTACTCCTACAGTCCTACCGACCTTATATTTGAATGTGAGCAAAACTTATGTGGCCCAACTTGATGTATGTCGACCATGGATGATCGAGGGATTGAAAGATCATAATGGGAGCAAGGTATGTGCAAAAAGTCCCCTCGATCCAACCGTCCTAGTCCTAGTCCTAGCTCAGCTGTCATCTTACATTCTGCATTTGCAATGGTTGATACATATATTACAAAGTTCAAGGGCTACTTTGGAATATGTTTCTTCAGAAAGCAACTCCTATCAATCATGTTACCAATTGCATTTGAATCCCTAAACCCCTAAAACTCATGAGCATTATTAAGATGACAAACAGATAAGCTTTTAATATGAATTTACCTGTGGCCATCTTGGAACCTTATTTAAGAAAAATTCAGTGTAGGATTAAATAAGTGACAAATGTTCCCATAACATGGGCTTAATATATTTCTTGGGAAGGATCTATTGATATAATTATTTCACATCCATTACAGCATAGATTCCATTGGGGTGGGAAGCTTTAGTTAATTAGTTGAGAAGTTAAAGAAAATTTGGGACACTGCACCTTATTCACGAGTGGTCCACGTGAATGATAATGATTGCTTTGTCGTTTTATTGATGTAGTTAATACATTTGATTCATTTCAGTGGATATAAAAATATATATATTTTTTAATTACCCAACTTAGGGGCTAGTTCTCAACCCTTGTGGGGAGTAAAGTAGATCTCAGGTGAGGTGAGGGAGCCCTTTGATGAGAAAAGTAGACCTTAAATGAGGTAAAATAAACTTCAAGTGAGAAAAATTAATTGCCGAGCAACTAGGCAAGTACTGACCCTTTTTACCATTAGGGTAAGAGGACGTTCTTATAAATTAATTTTTTTTTTTTGAAAAGCATTTGCAGCTATTATAATTGAATCTAAAAGTCAAAAATGAATTCTGAAGAGCTGTCTAAATGAGGAGAAAATAGATATAAGCCGGGTAAGATAACTGTCCACGTTACAAACTTGAACTAGCCCATGTGAGCCTGTTCTAGTCCATTTGTCTTCATTTGATGTGTGGCCCACTTGAATCCCACTTTGTCATACTCTTCAGTATGTGTGTTATAAACTGGAGAATTAAATCGGATGTTGTCAGATCATGCAAGTTCAATTATCTACAATTAATGAAAACTTCTATGAGAGATTTGTCTACTATGGAATATGTTGGTGACGGAATCAAAGATTGTGGTTGTGGTTAAGCCAGCCCGCTCCCACAGCTTCCTATATCAATTCCTGAAAGGATAGCTTTCCTTCATATTTCCTAGACACTAGGTCATCCTAGCTATTAAAAATATTATATATATACATATATATGTGTGTGTGTGTGTGTGAGCGCAATGCGCACCCTTCCCTCGCATACTTAAGGCAACTCGACAAGTCTAACATTTAAGCAATTGCATGATATAAAATACCTATTTATTTGCAATGAAATTGAATTGCTAGAAATTTATCATAAAATGAGCTTTACCTTCAAATTTAGAGGTGAAAAGTAAAGAACATAACGGGAGATGGGATCCTATATTTTTTAAAGATTTGATTTGTTAGAATGATTTCTAAGCAACCATTTTTCATCTCCCCTAGGTTCATTTTCATCAAAAGGGAGATAATTTTATGGTCATTTATGACTTTAAAATTTCATTTCCTTAAATTTAGCTACTTTAGACTCATTTCTTAAAAAAATCCTTACACTTAAATGTTTTGCAACCATGTCTATCTGTTTCCATGAAATCAAATATATAGGAACTCATAGTCAAGTGGGCTCCAACTTAGGCCTTTTTTGGTATATCTCCACTCTTATGCTAAAAGAGCCATAAAAAGAAAAGTCTAAAGCTCTTAAGCACTTATTTTCACACAAGCCCAAAAACGGGGTCTTTCATTTTAAGTTGATTCGTGTTTATTTCTCAAAGAAATGGCAACCTCTTATATCTTTCTTTCTCTTTGTTCTGGATATATATTTATGGACACCACCTTAGAATTGCTAAAAGTTTAATTTCATCATGAAACAAACGTAATTGAACAAATTAGATTTTGTTTTCTTGTTATTTGTTGTTATGTTTTGGGGCATGTGTGAATAGGTGTCCATGTGTAACATTTTAGTTTAGGTGATATTGGTGTGTATATATACAAATACAATACATGCATTCAAACTTGACCCACATGTCTTGGCACGTGCACACGTAGATCGATGGGGATTGGGGAAGCACAACCGCAGTTTATGGATTCGACTTGAATTTACTCTTATCCAGGCTCCCACGTGACGCTTCTGGGTCCCACTATATTCCTTTCCTCATTTCCCCTCTATTGCCAAATAATCTCAAATTCATCCTCACAGTAATATATATATATATATATATATATGATCTCTATTGAACTTATAAAAGAAAAAGATGTTTCTTCAATATCCTTTTTGAGATTTGATACTTAGGGCCCACTGTTAATCGATTCAATACATTTATACACTGGCCATTCTTTAACAGACATCTGTCCAAATTTTGCACAATTTCAATATTCTTAATCTAGATGTTAGGAAAATCAAATTTCTTAGCGTCATTTAACTTTAAAGTTTTGTAACTAAAGGCTAGGATCATTTAATCACCGGGATATCTATTCATTCTTCAAGTACGTTGAGAAATCTAGATTTTATGAAAATCAATTTTCATAGTGTCATTTAATTTTAAAGTTTTATAACTAAGGGCTAGGATCATTAGATTACAAAGACATCGCTTTTTGAAGAGCTGAAAAGTATAGGAAAGGTGAAGTAGTCGTGCTAGACTATCATAGGACACACCTCTGCAGAGCTATGTGAGACCAATAAAAATGCCTAGGCAGTAGGCACATGTGCTGAGCAGAAAGCAAGACTCAGACAAATCTTCGAAAAGGACGGCAATTTCATTGCCAAACTGGATAGAGGAGTAAAAGACTAACCAGGCCAGATTAACTTTGTGTGGTCAATCACTCTTGCCTGCCTTAGGGCACTTTTTAATCATTTTCATCATCAAAGTCTTTTCCAAATGTGTTGAATCTGTTAGATGAATTCTATTTCTTTGTTTTTATCGAAGTTTGGGCCAACGACTCTTTTACACTATTTTTTTAAAAACAAGTGGAACTCACCATGGTTCTCTTCACTTAAGTGTACACTTTGCTAGGTTCATGCTCCACTGTATATTTTTTTTTATTTGGTTCCCCAGCCACCACAAGAGAGCCTACACACACAATTGGAAAGTTGGCAGTAGAATCAGGTATCAAACCTTGGGCATTTGAGTGAGAGACAGAGTTGCTAACCAACAGAAACCCGCCTATTCTCTATGCTCAATTGTATTACACTATTTAAAAGGCACATTTCAATACACATCCCCCATGTGGTTGTGTTTATACACTTTTATTAAAGCGCACAATCTCCTTTGTCCATTGGGAACCCACCCACCATATTTTAGTCTGAACAAGCATTATTATAGTAAGAAAGCAGAATAAATAGGTTAGTTGATGTTCACATCCACAGTGCTAGAGTGTTAGTGTTACCTTGATTGTATTCGGACGGACGATGAGGTGGAGGCATCCTTGGGTGGTGTGGAGGATGACAGAAGAAGCATAGGCAGTGCAAACAGTGCATGGCGGACTCATGATTGGTCCCTTGGTTGATATATTAGACTAGTTTAGGATTAGAATAGTTTACCATAGCCAGTGGGGTAATGGTCCCAAGAGCTTGTTTTCTTCTTTCTTAATTTTGAGTCTCTCAATGTCGTGAAGAGCATATGCCAATGGATGCAGGAATTAAGTGGGGGAGGGAATGACTAGGGTGAGTGGAGCCATCCAATCATAAGCTCGTATTCTCAATTCTTCTGTCAAAAGGAACTTTTGGGTGCGTTGTCCATAAAGGTTCAAGCACAAGGAAGGAATCCTAACGCCAATGAAAGAGTGCTTAATCCATCTTTTGCTGTACTGTCCCCAGGGGCCTGTTTGGATGCAGAGAGAATGACAACGAGAAGGATCTTGATTATTATCGAGTAACGAAAAATAAAGTAGAAATGGAGAATTCCCTCATCAAAAGTGGTAAATTTCTTTAAATGATATTCTCCATTTTGTTTGGATTTGAACGGAGAAACTATATAATTTAGAAACATTTCATAAAGGAAAAACTTAAACACTTGAAGTTATCTTTTGATCAATGGGAAAACTTCAAATAAGTCCTTAAGTTTTTGTCTAATTTCAAAAAAGAACACAAGTTTTAAAACTTTTCAAATTAGTCCCTAAGTTTTTCATGAAGTTTTCAATTAAGGGCATTCATCCATTTAAAGCTATTTTCCGGCAACTTTTTTCTTCAACTTTTTAAACTACCCAAATTATCCTTCAATGAAATAAAACCCCCCTTCACTTCCTCTATATTTTCTTCAATTTTTTCACTGACAGCCTTATAGTGATCAAGAAAAACTAGCATTTCCACAGAAATCGGCTAAATGTAGTGGCTGTCAGAACCATGCCATGACTTTAAATGAAGGTACTTTGGGTGTTTTTAAAAAATTGAGAGAAAATGCCATAAAAATACATTTAAATGACCAGATGGCCTTAATTGAAGTTGTATTGAAAAATTTCAGGACTAATTTGAAAAGTTTTGAACCTTATGTCATTTTTTGAAATAAGGCAAAAACCTAAAACCTTATTTGAGAATTTCCCTTTATTAATAAAATCTTAATTTTACTGGAAAAGGGTGTCCTCTTTGTCCCCTTAATTAGAGGAGGAAGTCTATTTTTCTCTGTTTCGTACAAAAGTTAGTTGCAAAAGAAAAAATGCAATACCCTAGAGGAAAAAATATTTTTTGATACTATACAACAGAAAAAAAAAATCTATTTAGGAATTTCTATAATTCATGTTTGGTAGATGTCAGAGACTTTGTAAATTTCTTATTGAATTCATGTTAGAATTCCTACATGAGAACTTTATGCATCCCAAATTTCATAAATTCCTTATTTCATAGCTACTAGAATTCAAGATTAAAATTAAACCTATTTATGCATTTTTTTTATATACAGATTCTCATGCATATATATATATATATATATATATTAAAGTGTATGAAATGCATATAGACTTATAGATCTGGAATCTTAGCTTCATGCATCAATATACAGGTACAACAATATGCATATATGATGGTATGCAACACTCAAATGTGGGGCCCACATTTAGAAATCAAGAATGGAACTATAATATGTGGAATACCTATATAATAAAATGTATAACTAAAATTTCAGAAATTCCTTGATCATGTGGAATCTATTCCTATCTTAAGACAACCATATGCGGGTCCCAAGAAGCCATAAAATGCAACAGTCACATGTGGGCCCTTGTTTGAAGTAACCATTGTGGGCACCAGAATTCCATTTCAAAGCTGCCAAAATTTCCGGATTCTGAAAATCACAAATGCTCAGTCGGATTTGGGGATACTTGGTCTGTGACATTTGAGAACATCTGAAATCCTAAGTTCTCAAAATTTCACTTCAGAAAAAAGAAATTCTTGGCATGAATTCCAAGAAATCAGATGGCCAAAATTCCTATTAGAAATTGTAGTACACAAATTGTGGCCTTACAAAACCCTCGCAAAAGGGCTAAATTGATATATACCGGGTGTGTTGGTCTTATTTGTAAGAATGTTGACCATATTAACATTATTTTAGGTCATGTTAAAATTGTTGTATAGGTGAGTATCAGTCAATATCAATGATTACATGCCATGCATTCTGTTTTTTGTTTTTCCACCCTCTTAAGATACCATGTCTAATTTGGTTTTCTTGGGCAGAACTACAATGGAGTGCTGATGCATTATAGTATGGAGTGTGGAGTATTTTTACCGAAACCGAGGTTACCCCTGACCTCGGTAAATGTGCCAATCAGAAAAGGCCTCAACCTCCATTTTCCTGGCACGGCAGAGCCTCAGCCGTTTTTCAAGGTGGGACTGGTCCAGGTGGAAGTACCGACCACATCCTTCCGAACTCGGCCTCGTGTGGACATCCTTGTTCGACCTCAGGCATAACTAACCTCGGTGCCTTCTCCAGTTCGACCCCTTGGCCGAGGTGAACAGTGGGAGTCTAATCCCCATTATGAGATGGGACGGTTGTTTTATAGGGAGTCCCTGACAAATAGGGTGGCCATCGGCCATTGATAAGGGCCCGTTCCTATCAGCAGATCACATCCACATTTATGTGAGGGATTTGAGGGGAGATCTGATGGGACAAGTATCCTCACCTACCCCCACCAAGGATCCCAAATGTGAGCTGATGGGACAAGTATCCTTACCTACCTCCACTATGGAATCCTCCTCTCCCCTCTATATATGCCTGAATGGAGAGCCATGAACAGGTACATGCAATATACAGCCTGCACTGTTATATTTTGCTAAACACCTTCTTCTCCACTTCACCCTAGTTCAGTGACTGCACTAACTCAGGCGTCGGAGTGCCTTTGGCTGACAGCAACCTCGGGCCCTGACCTTTCCTTTTTCTCTCTTTCAGGATTCAGGCGTCGGAGACTCCCCCGATCAAGCTGAATAGGATCTTCCTAATCCCCATCATCATCTAAACTAAGTCCGTAATATTTGGGCACGCACATATAGTATAGTACCCTTGTTCAATGCATTATGGGGCCATCTTTTTAAAATCCAAGCTGGTCATCATCCCTACAACCCTATGTAGTGATCAATGTGTTAATTATTGTTGGAATATGTGAGATGGCTACCATTGGATTCGATTGTATATGAAATGTGTGATGAACTTACTTTACTCTTCATTTGATTGGGATAGAAATGGAGGGAGTCCCTCATGTGCGAACAATCTAATGGCTTTCTCCATAAAAGTTTCTTTGAGAATTTAGATACAATGAATATAATGGCTGTGAGAGCTGATGACTGACATCGATTTTGAAAAGGTGAGCTCCACCATGCTTTGAAGAAGGGTGTTAACATCATACCATGATGCAGCAACACTGCATTGTAGTTCTTCCTAGTTTCTTAATGCAATGTTGGTCCATCGTCAATTGTCAAACACCCATGAAAGTCACTTGGTTTTCCTATTGTATGTTTGTTCTCCTCTCTCACTTCTCTCCTTTGAGGTTTTTCATATTGAATAATTCACTCAACTTCCTTATCTTGCTTGTTAACCCCAGATCTGTGTCTCATTCATTTATCATATATGAGTCCTCTTTGATAAAGATATCTAAACCAGCATCGACGAGGTCCAATACAATTTCTGTGATATTTCCACTCCCTGTATCTAAAAGCTCTGATATCTGCACTTTATAATGTATTGGATTTGCAGTAGTACTATATACCGAACAAAGCCAACTTGAATCAAATCCAGGCCCATGGTCTGACAACCAGGGCAGGTCACGGTCGCGACTACAGGTTAAATAAGTTCAGGTCCAGTCCATAGTTGAACCAGTTTTAGCTAATATGAAAGCATTCTAGGCTGGCTCGGTTTTTGGTTTTCAGGCTAATTCAGTTGAGTTTCAGGCACATGATCAAGACCAGACCACAACATGGCCGATCCATTTTTAGGCCCAATTACATTCTAAGTCAGGCCTAGCTAGGTTGAATGGTTTCAAGACACCTACCAAGAAACGCTGCTCGGTGAACCAGTCCCAATACAAACCTCTACTCAGGCCTAGCTTGGGCACACTACATGCTTGCAAATTTTATGATGGGCAGCCTTAAATCCAAGCCTATTTCATACAAGGGAAGGCTATGACCCTGCATGTCCGTTAGTTTCCCCTAATTAAATTAGCATAATCTTAAAAACTATATTGACAGACATCATCATCATGATCATAGCTTAGGTCTTGGGTCTGACATTTAGGCCCATAAGGCCCAATCGACCACAGCTTGTTGACACTTCTACCACTATCTGGTGGGTGGTTTTGGTCCGCCAGGATGGCTAATTAAAAAGGTTCTAAATCAAAAAGCATGATGCCAATGCATGATCTGACTCAACTTCAGAATCCATACCCTTCTTTTTCTGCCGTCTCCACTGCTGACAGTGAAAGATTCAACCTTTGGACCCGGCATTGGTGTCTCCCCATTGATAAATCCAAGTAAATCTTGGCTTTGAGTCAATGAGATAATAATTTGTGTTTCCCATATCAAGTAATTTGTATGCATCAATTTAGGGACAAAATTTGCTGCATTAAGACGAGTTGGGTAGGGATACTTGGAAGTCATGTTGTGATTGCTAACAACTGCATGTGATGAAAGGTTAATAAAGAAGATAGCATGCGAGAAGATCGTTTATTTCGTATGCTCTGATACCATATAAAATTTCTTAGAATCCATGGACCCGTTTTGAATCCTGGAATTGGTTTTTGTGGGTGGAGACTACTAAAATACTGATTTCTTATTAGTTTCATAGTTGGCGTGCTCTTTATTTCCTTCATCCTTCACCAATTGGGTAGGAAGTTTCTAACTATATGTTATAAATAGATTTTTAAAATATGACAGGGAGAGTCTGTGAGGCTCATTAGCTCTAATAGATGAAAGTGACTCTTGGGATCCAAAATGTGCAAAAGATCATGTCTAATGGTGTTGTGAGCTTTCCTGTCTAAAGCTATAAAATAGACAGTTGAAAGAAAAATATTGCATTTCATATGTTGACCATTTATTTCATGGACTTACACCAGGTAGTACTGTTATCTTGTTTATCTCATCATAACTGGAAGGCATTTAATTATCAATCCAGGCCATGGAACTGAGGGCCCCTATCAAAAGATGTTTAGGAAATGGCTAAAACCATGAGAATGGAAGGTTTTCCATTGCATGATTCATCCGTCCCTGATCACATTATCCCTTTAAATCAATCATGAAACATATTCGTTGCCACCCCCATTTAAGAAAGATGACAAGGCCAGATTCATTGCCATCGTCATGGTTTTAAAGAATGCAATAGTGGTTTGCTGCACTTACTTCAAAGAGAGAGCATTAGATGATCAGGGATCCCGGATCCTCTGATGGTGGGATCAGGGGTTCATGATCCTCTATATATAGCCTTGGTTGCAATGGATCGCTACACTTACATCTTCTTTTTTTTTTTTTTCAGCCTTCTTCAAAAGTGGACACGTTGTATGGGTGTAGGGCCCACTGAACCCACAAGCACAAGTAGGGACAATTCTCAGATGGGTTGGATATGATGGCCGGTAGATTTGTAATTATCCATTTGACTAGCTACTTTGCATTAGAAGAGTAGGACTGAATTTAATTGATCTTTTACAGCTAATCCAATCTCCTTTTGTCCAGTAAAGGCCCATGCCTGATGAAGCAGTCATAAAAAAGGAAGCAATCAAAGGTGGCGTCGACCCAATATCCAACATATATTACGCAAATTATATATATGTTGAGGTCAACGTCCACCCTCCCTTCTAAGCGATCATAATTGTAGTCAAGCCCTCGCCCTCACCAAAAAAACTATTATTGTGCCGTTTCCTATTACCAATTAATTTTGGGATAATTAGTAGCTCAATGAGGGTGCAAAGTGGTATTAGATAGCTTGATAAGTCGGTGTTCTAGTTATGGGACACGAGTTCTGCGAGTCCGCCGGAGACTCAGGTAGACAGGTGTTGATGAGGTTATATTAATGGGCTCAGGCAGACAGAGCTATAGTCAGCCCGGTTAGCATTGGTCTGCATTTGTTTCGAGCATATGCTAGACATGAGCATAAGTGGGGCCCGGGTGCCTTTTTTGGCGCGAGCGCGGAAAATATAAAAACCTTGTCCTCGTCCCTTGTCGTCTCTCTCCCTTTCCAACTCCGCGAAAATGCCAACTTCCCGTAAACCTCTCCCCTTGAAAGCCACAGACTCCAATCCTTCTTTCCCGTTCATCTCGGAACTCCATAACCCTTCCCATTCCCAACCAACCATCTCCCTTTCTTCCTTCTCCTCCCTAATTCCTCTGATTCTCCCTTTCCATTTCCCTTTCCCACCATGGTCACTTCAGAAAACATGACGACCCAACCCCATCCCATCCAGCACCAAAAACCATGATCATGATCTCTCAACACCTAAAACCAGATCTGGTTCGATCCAGACCAAATCCCATCACCTTTTCTCCTTCTTCATGACCACCTTTCTAGCTACTCTTCAAAACTGAAAAGATTAGAAACCATATCTGCATTCAAAAATAAAGAAAGAAAGACAGATTGATGGCATCGTCAAGCAGCCCTCCAAAGAAATCTACAGCCACCTCTGCCTTTGCGGCACGCCCTCCCACTGTTAAATTCGCCCGGCGTACGTCGAGTGGCCGCATTGTCAACCTTTCACGCGACAACAATGCTGACGACATGGACTTCACCGGCGGAGGAGGAGGTAGTGCTGATTTCTCCAATGACCATACCAACTACACGGTGATGATGCCGCCGACCCCCGACAACCAGCCAATGGGAGGCGGCGGGGAGTCCGGCGCTGACCGACCGTCTCATCTCAAGTCGAAGGATCCGGGCACGGCGAGAGGGAAGGAGGAGGGTGGTGGAGGGAAGGCGTCAGTGATGAGGTCGAGGTCGCCAAACAACAAGTCCATGTTGATGAGGAATCAGACGGGGGATTTCGATCACAACCGTTGGTTGTTCGAATCCAAGGGGACGTACGGCTACGGGAACGCATTCTGGTCGCAGGATGAGGATGGATTTGGAGGGGGCGATGGGGATGGGGGTGGGGGTGGGGGTGGGACGACAGGTGTCAGCATGGCTGATTTCCTGGACAAGCCATGGAAGCCCCTCACCAGGAAGATCAACACCCCCCCTGCCGTTCTCAGCCCCTACAGGTGCGCACATTATCCTCTCTTCACAGTTCACACTCTCTTGTATTGGTTCTATTTCATTTTCTCAAAACTCAAGAAAGGAAGGAACTATGGTTATCATTCTTGCTTCCTATAGTCAGTCACCCCATGAGTTCTGGTCAAATGACCCAAGTAGAAGGGTTGTTTCTTATTTCTACCTGTATAATTTTGGGACAAGTGAGAATTCTCAAATCAAAGGTTATTGATCACCCAAACATATCTTTAGCCTGAGTTCTCACAATCCATGACAATAACATTAATTAGCAATAAAAATATGAGTATTAATTGTGTCTAAAAACCCAGAAAGAAGAAAAAAAAAAATCTTAACATCATCAATTTATGTCAAAAGAGAGCATAACAAGCTGGAAGGCGCTCGTTATTGCAACCACGAGGTCATGGGCATAGCCACATATATGGGTATGGGGGCAGTTTCCTGTCGGACTTGGGTTTGCCTCCAAAACTAGCATAAAAATACTGGATCCGCCTCCAAAACCCACATAAGAATTTCGACTAGATTATGCTAATAAGAGTTCAACTAAAGGGCAGTGTTGGCCATTGGTCAAGGTATTTTTTATGCAGTTGTGAAAAAGTGGGGGATCTTTGGGTCATTTGTGCTTGTAAAAAGTAGAAAAATGGTGCTTCTGTTAGAGGCATAAGAGCATCCCCAATGGGTATGTCCAATGGCAACGGTAAAAAAATGTTATTGTGGATTCTCCATTTGAAATGCAATATCTATTGTGGCATTTGGCATGGGGCATTAAATTTGGAAAATAAAAAGGCAGCATGCTATTTATTATTTTTGAACATCTTATGATGTGAGTTCCACCAGAATGCAAAATCTATTGAAGAAGACAGAGGTCAAAAGAAATAAAAGACAAAAAATAAAGTAAAATAAAATAACAAATTTGGCACATCGGATGGAGTTTCTACTTTAGGAGATGTCAAATTCCAAACCTTGAAATTGCCACATAAGCCTTTGAATGAAATTTGACGTCTCCAAAATAATATATCCTTTGGAGATGTTCTTAGTACTTTACTAGTCTCTTGAATATTTCAAACAAACAGGTTGTTGGTGGTAATCCGACTGCTAGCGCTGTCACTGTTCCTAACCTGGCGAGTTCGAAACCCTAATGAAGACGCCATGTGGCTATGGGGCTTGTCGATCGTGTGCGAGTTGTGGTTCGCCTTCTCCTGGATCTTAGATCAGCTCCCAAAACTAAACCCTATCAACCGTGCCACCGACCTTGCAGCCCTAAAAGACAAGTTCGAGCAGCCATCGCCAACTAACCCACAAGGAAGGTCCGACCTCCCTGGCTTTGATGTCTTCGTCTCCACTGCAGACCCAGAAAAGGTTTTCAATCTCATTCCCATTATACACTTGATGAAATTTTTAGTTGCAGACAGTTTGTAAGAACCCTTTTATAGGCCCACATTTATGCCTTTTTTTTTTTTTTTTTTGTATCCCGGCCAAGAGGGCTAGGACTCATGAGAGAGCCCACACACAAAAAAAGTACCATCCCTACATCCAAGGATCAAACCCTAAGTAGCTGGGTGAGAAATAGAGTTCCTAACTAGCTGAGCAACCTCTAGTTCTCCACATGTTAATAACTTAATTAGGGTGGGATAGGTAGAACCCCTAGACTTTTAAGTTTTTTTTTTTTTTCTCTCTTTGACTTTAATTCACATTAACAATATAAGTTTGTGCGCAATAGTTTGTATGGCATTTTATTTTTACAATGATTTTATTTATTTCTTTGTAAAACATGAAAATAAATATTTCAATTTCTATTGTTTGATGAACAGAAAATATTTTCATAGTGAAATTTTTTTTCTATGTTTAAACTAAAACTGATAAAAAAAATCAATTTTCTCCTTGTGAGTTTAAATGTCCTTTTTGCGAAAATTTTCATGGATTTGAAAAATGATCTCAACTTGGAAAATGAGAACATGAACAAAACAAACATGAATGGTGGGAAAAACATTCTCCTTAAGAAATCATTTTTCATTCTTTTATGGAAAACACTATGTCTAAATATGTATTAAAACGAAGTTTGACATTCTCCCCGACTGTTGCTCAGCAGGTAAGGAATGGTGTGTAGTGTGTGTGTGTGTGCGCTCCATGGGTACAAATCTCTCTCCCATACACTTCCCATGAGAGGATCCATGGGCAGAAAGCTCCATAGTGGATCCCACCTATTTTTATCGAAGTGAATACTATTCCATACATGATGATTTTGTTTTTCTTTTTCTTTTTTTTTTCGAACAGAATCATTACTAATTGTTGATTTATAATTATAATTTGTTATTGAAACTGAAAAGGAACCCCCTCTGGTGACGGCCAACACCATGCTGTCCATAATGGCGGCCGAGTATCCGGTCGAGAAGCTGTCGTGCTACATATCCGATGATGGAGCTGCTATCCTGAACTTTGAGGCCATGGCAGAGGCATGCAACTTTGCCCAACTGTGGGTTCCTTTCTGCCGCAAGCACAGCATAGAGCCGAGGAATCCTGACAGTTACTTCTCCATCAAAGGGGACCCCACCAAGAACAAGAAGCGACCAGATTTCGTCAAGGACCGAAGGTGGATAAAGAGAGAGTATGACGAGTTCAAGGTGAGGATCAATGGCCTGCCAGACGTCATCAAGAAGCGTTGTGATGCGCTCAATCGCAGGGAAGAGGAGCAGATGAGGCTGTCCAAGGACAAGTCCGGTGATGGCAAGGGTGACGGAGGAAATGTCACTAAGGCCACGTGGATGGCAGATGGGACCCACTGGCCTGGGACTTGGTTTTGTCCAACTGCCGATCACAAGAAGGGGGACCATGCCGGGATTCTACAGGTTCGTCCTCGTCCAGTTCGATATGGTTTGCTTTCTTAAATTATCATAAATCTCTTTGTTTAGATGCAGGACGCAATGATATATGATCTGTGATTCCCAGATACAACATGGATACGAGAATGACACAATATAAATATGACTAAGGGTGCAAATTTTACGCATATAAAACTGAAGTATTGGATGTGATCTTATTGCACATGATACATTGTCTATTTTAAAGTATTTGGATATCATAGGTTGTCATCAGTTGGATATTAGATGTCTACGCTGTTATCGTATATGCTTATTCAGATAGCTAATTTTGGTTTATGACTTAATTGGCAATCCATGCTTCTAACTAGTGGGGACAATGAATTCCTCCATACATCACATGGCACCTTTTTGGTTATTGGTGGATGGGGACTCTCTAGGGCCCTCACTAAAATGAATCGACGTCCTCAAATGAGTCCATCTGGGGACGTCCTCAAATGAGTCCATCTGGGCCCTCTTGCAGCATAGGGTACATTTGTGCAGTATTGTGGAAAAATCGATTTCACGGACAACCTTTATTAGTGCTATGTAAAAAATATTTCATTTCAACCCCTCCCCGCTCATTATCAATGTGAAAAGCATCTTTACTATCACAATATTTTTTTTTTTTCCGTGAAAGAAGAGGCTGTACAAATATGCCCTAACTATAAGTCACATCCACAGGCTGCTTGAGGAAGGCAAGTGTACCGAGTGACTAACGAATAATACTTGATAGTAGATAGTATCTATTCACTACTACTAACAAGAAACAATTACCATTTAAGCCAGATTTTCAAGGGCAGCAAGGTTGCAATGATATTTAATTCATCTGGCTTGTGCCGTTTGTACCACCTATTATTATGATCAATCCTACCACTTCTATGAAGTTGTTGTTGTTGTTGTTGTTATTGTTATTCCATGAAGTTGAACATCCTATTTTACACTTCCAAATTATATTTGGAGTTGGATTAGTCATGAAACACTACATTGAAAGGACATGTCACTTGAGTACTAAAAGCGGTTTTAACTTTCAGACCTTTCAATAATCCAGATGGATTTTTGCATCCCCTTCATGCATGATTGTAATGGATGCACAACATAGACGCTATTGGGTCATTGGATCAAAACTTTACTTTCATTCATTAGCATCCACGTAGAGCCTCAAAGCTGTCTATAGTTATATGATAATGGCGTGATGACACAATACAGTGCATGTGTGTATGTGTGCTTATACCACTCATGAGCAGGTGATGATCAAGGTACCAGACTGCGAACCGGTTTATGGGGGGCCAAACGAGCAGGCCCTCGACTTCACAGACGTCGACATCCGCCTCCCCATGTTTGCTTATGTCTCCCGTGAGAAGCGACCTGGCTACGACCACAACAAGAAGGCAGGTGCCATGAATGCCTTGGTTCGTGCCTCTGCAATCCTCTCCAATGGCCCCTTCATCCTCAACCTCGACTGCGACCACTACATAAACAACTCCCTCGCCCTCCGCGAGGGCATGTGCTTCATGATGGATCGTGGTGGTGACCGAATCTGCTACATCCAATTCCCTCAGAGGTTCGAAGGAATCGACCCATCTGACCGTTACGCCAATCACAACACTGTCTTCTTTGATGGCAACATGCGTGCACTTGATGGGCTTCAGGGGCCTGTATATGTCGGGACTGGATGCCTATTCAGAAGGTATGCTCTGTATGGCTTCCACCCACCTCGCGCAAATGAGTATTCCGGTCTATGGGGACAGAAAAAGACACCAGCACAAAATATAACCCTTCCAACGAGTGTAGACGCAGAGGAGTCGCAGCCGCTTAATGTGCATCCGGACTTGAACCTACCCCAGAAGTTTGGGAATTCGAGTATGTTCACTGAATCTATTGCAGTTGCAGAGTTTCAAGGGAGGCCGCTTGCCGACCACCCCAGTATAAAGAATGGCCGCCCGCCCGGTGCACTTCTTGCGCCGCGACCATTGCTCGATGCACCCACTGTTGCAGAAGCCATATCTGTCATCTCTTGCTGGTACTAGTATTCTAATCTTCTTCTTTTCTTTATATACATCTTTCCATATGAGTTTGAATTGTTTTTAGAGAGTCCTCGAGGGGTTCAGTAAGTAGCAGCATTCTAGTATCATAATAATTCCACACATACAGTATTGTCTGAATGAAAACATATGGTGGCACAGGTACGAGGACAAGACGGAATGGGGTGATCGTGTTGGGTGGATATATGGCTCTGTAACGGAGGATGTCGTGACAGGCTACCGCATGCACAATCGCGGTTGGCGATCGGTCTACTGCATCACCAAGCGTGACGCTTTCCGTGGCACTGCACCCATCAACCTCACTGATCGCCTCCACCAAGTCCTTAGGTGGGCGACAGGATCTGTGGAGATCTTCTTCTCCCGCAACAATGCCATCCTCGCCACCCCACGCCTAAAATTCCTCCAACGCGTGGCCTATCTAAACGTCGGCATTTACCCCTTCACCTCTATCTTCCTCATCGTCTACTGCTTCCTCCCTGCCCTCTGTCTCTTCTCCGGGCACTTCATTGTCCAAACTCTTAGTCCAACCTTCCTCATCTACCTCCTCCTCATCACCATCTCCCTCACCCTCCTCTCTCTCCTGGAGGTCAAGTGGTCAGGCATTGGCCTCGAGGAGTGGTGGCGAAATGAACAGTTCTGGGTCATTGGAGGCACAAGCGCCCACATTGCAGCCGTCGTACAAGGCCTGCTCAAGATCATCGCTGGCATCGAGATTTCCTTCACGCTCACGGCGAAAGCTGCTGCTGAGGATGAGGACGACGTCTACGCGGACCTCTACGTTGTGAAGTGGACTAGTCTGTTCATAATGCCATTAACGATCATAGTGGTCAATCTCATGGCGGTTGTAATTGGTATCTCTAGGACTATCTACAGCGAGATTCCGCAGTGGAGCAAGTTGGTGGGTGGGGTCTTCTTCAGTTTCTGGGTGCTCGCTCACATGTATCCCTTCATGAAGGGGTTGATGGGGAGGAGCGGGAGGGTGCCCACCATTGTTTATGTGTGGTCCGGCCTTCTCTCTATCACAGTCTCATTGCTTTGGGTTGCAATCAGTCCGCCCGATGGAGGTGACTCATCTGCATCTGTTACAATATGATCTGGTGGTTCAAATGATTTTTGAAGTAGGTTGAGAGAGAGATGCATTCTGTCATTTTCATTCATTCAGCTCTGATTAAGTCTAGAGGAATGATTGTGAACATGATAATGATGATGATGATGGTGACGACGACACCGTTGACATGAGGATGGAGATTATTCCTTCTGAATCATATGAAGCATGGATTGGAGTGGATAATCTATGTCAACACACGAGTAATATGCCCTGATCAGTTGTTACACAGAAGGTACTATTTGAGGGTTTGTGTGACATTCCAAGTGTTGTATTTTCTCTCTTTATGTACTTCCATTTGGGGCTTTGACTCGGTGATATTAGTCAAAGAGAGGTACACTGTAGGCGTTGTTAACTTCATCTTTCCTTGAGATTTTGTTTGTAAGTGATTTTCAATAGAATTCTGTATTTATTTATTTTGCCCTTTTAGCTTCCATTGTTCTAGCTGGATATAAAGTTCTGAATATCTACACATCCTTCTCGTTTAAGGGCCCTTTGTTGGGTTGGTATTAAATTCTTAAAATTCATAGTAGTCAATGATGAGAAAAGGATAATCTCATCATGTTGAACAATTAATATGATGCTGAGGATGTTGACCCGGGTTTTAGAATTGATCAAGATGATGATGAAGGTAATCGGGAGACGCCAGATTTTGAAAAAGGAGATGAATTGCTTGGGCTTCCCATAGATTAAGATGCAGTTGAAATGAATTACAAGGAGGATGGCTGTATATTCATTTCGCATCATCCTTTCATTCTATTTTTATAAAAGAAGAGATTATTTGAAGCTAATATTTTTAAAATTCATCTTTTCTTCATTATTAACCACTTGTAGCATAAATCCAATATATTAAATTCCTATGTATTTTAATGCGAACAAACAGGCGCAGAATAGAGTTACCCCTTATATGAGGTATAAGAGTAGTACTATGAGTTGGATCACAAAGAGACTTGGAGGCAAGAGACAGAAGGAGGGGCATTTGTTCAACTAGTTTGCCAAGGGCTTCCTTACACCGCCTCAAGTGCGTTGCCTTGCACGCAACCTACTAAATAAATACAGGATAATATAGAAGAACACTCCTCGATATATCCAGATGAACACAGTTGTCTTACATGTTAGAATGTCATTGTTATGGAATGTCGTCAAAGGCATCAAGGCGTGTAGGAATCAACTTACTTTGTTATGGAATGTAAAGGCATCAAATCGACCAAGACCCACAGTTTGGAAAAAAAAAAGGAGGCTTTGTATAGATCCATTTGATAATCATAATCATCTTATTAGAGGCCTCCAAAATAAAACAGGTTGATGGTCATAAAATCAAATCAGAATTTAGACCCTATATTGTGAAGCATTGTATTATTTTTTATCAATCAAATCACTGGTCATGCATGCAGGTGGGTTTTGGTGGGACTTGGTCATTTCATATTTTTTTTTTCTTTCTTTTCATTTTCATTTGCTTTACAAAGAGAAAGAACTCATGCACACATTCACGTACACTCATTGCACCTCTAACCAACTGAGCACCAGCCGAGGGCCTACAATTAATCTTTTACCACCTAAGAAAATGAGAAATTAAATAAAGCTGGGTATGTCAGACCACAACTGGAATCTTAGATCACCTGTTTGGGTGTACACTTATAATTTGTTATAACTAAATTATTGCAATTTCCAACATCATGTAATTGTAATGGGAGTTTGTCTCCTTCTACATCATTCTTCATTTCAAATAAAGACATATCGAAATATTTCCTGACTATCAACTACATTGTAATACAGAAGAATAGAAAAAACAGTATGTTGGAAGGAAAGAATGCTTATGCAAGAGCCTCTTTAATTCCTCAAATCATCTTGCTTCACGAAAAAGATATCAGACTTCTGGTTAGTGTCTTGCATCCGTAACATGAACCGACTCTTCGGGGTCCACAATCCACATCATTTCGTTTATGCATGATAAATATTCATCAGAGTGATCATCTGGGTCTGACCTAATCAGCTTTCCCTATATCAGCTGGAATACAATCCTTCTTTTAGTCCAGGTTCTTTTTTTTTTTTTTTTCTTTTTTTTTTGCTAACGGAGGGTAGCACAAGTGGACTTAACCTTCGGTTCCTGAAGATGGGGGAACCGGGGGTCGATACCAAGACCTCTAGCTCCGGAAGAGGGAGAAACCGTAGTCCTTACCACTCGGCCAACCCCTTGGGGGGAACCGTAGTCCAGGTTCCATTAAGGTGGAGGCCATGATGAAATAATATGACCACACCTAGGATGGGATCATTGAACAGTGGTATTTCTCACTGAATCAAAATGGTTTTGAGTCAAGGTAAACTCATGACTCGAGCTGACTCCATTGAGTCTCACCGAGCATTTGTGGACTCGGCGCCGCATCTATGGACGCCTAGAACAAGAAGAGGACGACCTGACATGACACGACATTCCCTCGAATCATGAACGTGTGGGCTCCACACGGGCGAATATCTGATTTTCTCCGCAGCTTCGCATGACAGCGATTTCAAACACCGAACCAGCGCTACGTTAAAACCCATAAAACGCAAACGGGAATGATAGTGCCTTTTCGTTTCTTCCTGAACGACAACGAGATTCTTCAACACCTTCAAAAACATCTCCAATCGCATTGAGAATCCTTCTCTTTTTTAATCAATGATGAAGAAGCGCAAGGAACGGAACTTGAAAGAGTTATATTTTCTTACCGACAGACTTTCTGAACCAGAGGCATGTAGATTTTTTTTGTTGCCCCGTCTTTTTTCTAGAGGGCTCTAGATTCATTACAGCGTTGGTGGATTGGGTTTTCGTTGATTGGTTGTGGTTTTCATTTCGGACGTTTGTTTTCAATTGGATTTTGTTGTTTGTCTTGAGTTGATGAATCTGAACAAGAAGCGGTTTTTTTGGGGGGGTTTGATTTAGGCTAAGGATGTGAAATCCGGTTGTTGTGATACTGTTTCTGATCGATGATGTGGAATTAATGCCTTCAGAAATGGAGCTCATATGGTTAGCTTGTGTTGTTTGACGGATTTCAACTCTTGGGCTTTAAGAAAACAGGAGTGAAAATTACAGTGATTTTGTTTTCAACTATCACCTGCATCAATCATTGATTAAAAAAAGAAGAATTTGCTCTCATCTCCATCTCATTGGATATGTTTTATCAATGGTTTTTCTACTTTAATCATAAGAGGTTTTAGTATATAGAAAATGACTTCATTTTATTCCTTGGCTTGATTGATTTCCATTACTCAATTCCTGTTGTTTGTGTTGAGAATCTGTATCTCTTCACAAGGGACCTGATTATCTTGCCCGGTGTAATTGATTGTGTTTTATTTGCAATGTGCTTTCTAGATCACGCCAATATTGAGAGGGAGTTGTCGAATACAAGGCCCAGGGGATGAGTTGGACCATGACAAAAGGAGAAATTTTATGGTAAGATGTGTTCAAAAAATGAAGTGTTACTTCATCTTCTGTATGTTTTATTGGTCTCTATCTTCTTCTTTGTTTTTATCCTTCTCTTTCTCCTACTTTGGTATGCTAGAAATGTCACATTGTGTCAATAATTTGAAAGATTTTTTGGTTGGTTTTGTTGGGTATTACATATCACTGCATTCCTGGAAAAGCACTTCAGCATCAGTACTGCAAATCACACTTCTGATTTTGATATTACTGGAAGCTTTTTAACTGAGTGGAGAAAAAAAAAAAAAAGATTTGAACGCGCACAACAGATCAATTGATCAAATATTCAAACTTGATTGAATGGAGAAGAAGTTGATAAAGCTTGATCATATTTCAGAGAAGTGTGGATATATCAGCAATTGGAAAGCTTGTGGTTGTCTTGTTTCTGGTTTGCTTCCTTATATTGATTAATTTTTGTGGAATTGTGTTTTGACAGGAACCATCTCTTGCTAAGAAAAAGACTAGAAAGAGTTCGACAGATTATAGTCTACAAATTAGAGAAGAACCTGGGAAATGCAACATGTGTGCTGCTCCCTGCACCTCCTGTGTGCATTTTGGTCAAACTGTGTCATTCATGGAATCAAAAATTGAGGATAAGCTTTCTGGTGAAATCTGCAATGGAAAGAAGGCTACCTACTGTTCTTCGAGTGATGCGGAGGTGTTACCTCTACTTAAGAGCAGAGCATGTGAGCAGCAGCATACAGGTAGTGAAACAAGTAATATATTCAGTGCCAGCTCAAGTCATGATTCAATCCCTGAAAATGCCGAAAGTAAAGCATCTGTGAGGACCCCTGATGCAGCTGAGGTATTTCACAATATTGATTTGCTTCCACAGTTGTCATCTGAATCTAGTAGAAGCATTGATAATGGCAAGCTTCATGCTAAACAGTGCGAGGTTGCTGTTCAAGGTGTTTTTGCTTCCTCTGATAAAAGCATTCCATTGGATATGGGCGAAAAGACTTCAAAAGAATATGAGGAGCAGCAGAGATTGGAATGTCATGATTATATTATATCATGTGTTACCAGTGTTAAAGATGCAAATGAACCAGTCAGTGATCATGATGTTGATTCTGATAGAAAGAATACTTCAGCTTTGGCTAGTAATTCTCCTGCACAAGGATTTGAAAAGGCAGTTCAACATCAAACAGAGCCTGATTTTATAACTGGTTGTCAGTGTGAAAGAGAAGAGAACCAGAATGACATTAGCAGACCAACTCCTTGCAGAAAACATTCTTTCCAGGATAATTCTGGTTTTACATCAGGAACTGTAGGTTTCTCCCACAAGTCTGACCCATCTGAGACTCCTCCTTCCTCGAATGATTTTCATGTAATAAACAGCACACCAAAATTGCAACCTCCATGTGCTCGTTCTCGAAGCAGCAACTCATTGTTTGGTTGTGGGTACTCCAAAGATTCAAGAAAAAAAGTAAATTTTCAGCCCCAGGTAGAACCAGTTGCTGACCGTAGCATGGGACGTGTAGAATCTTTATTGGTAGGACCAATGGGAGCTAGCAGTGCTGATGGGCACAAATTTTCTGCACTTGACTCGGCTAGTGTGCTTCCAGATAATGAACACAATAAATCAAGCCTCATCGGAAACAATTCTTCTTCTGAGGCTCCGGTGAAAATTCATCCATACCAGGAAAATGACATTGCGGTGGAGAGTGACAAACCTCCAGAGACATCTGCTAAATCTTCAGACCTAAACCAGCAATTTGAAAAATTCAGTTCCTCACTGGAACCAACTGGTAGGCAGGAAGAACATCCACTACAGTTTCAGCTTATCTGCAAAATTGAGCATTCTGCATCTGATACTTCGGAGGATGATGTAAGTGTTATTTATTTTGTTGTTTCACTTTAAAATATCCAATTGAGACTCATATTTCATTCATTGCATGTTATATTTTCTCTATCTCGCTCATCTCTACACTTTGTTTTATTTGGTATACTTTATTTTGTTTTAGTTGATATAGACAGAGCTGGTAATAATGTTTTTTATTTTTTTCCCCCTTCACACTAAATGTAATGGATGTAGAGTGATGTAACTGGTGCACGTATATTTTGAATTGAATGGTTTTGAGGGTTTTAGACCATAGACAGTGGAACACCAAGCACCACAGGAATTTTTGTTTTCCAAAGGACAACTTTGGTTGGCTTTTATAAATGTTTTTTTCTCTTTATTTGGTCAACTGAATTGTTGCATCTGGAGATCTTTTAATCACTCAATTCATATCTCATTGAGAAAAGATTAGTCTGGCCTTTAGTACATTCCAGAGAAGAAAAGCATCTAGAGGATCACTGTTATGGGCCTTTTCATTTTGTCCAATCACAGGGGTGACTTCTTTTACTTCTGTGATTAACCTTTATTTTGTAGGTGGAATGCGATGGCGACTTCCTTAAATTACTGGTATTGAGTATGCCATTTTGGAAGAAAGAGGCAAGGCATAGTGAAAATTTAAAAAAAAAAAAAATACATATATATTTCTGATTTTAACCCAAATAAAACATGTCCAATCTTGCCTAGAAAAGCTCATCATGGCAAATGCCACCTTAGATGAATCAAATAATAACGCAAGATGCAATTTCAAAATGTCTATGGATCACTGAACGAAAACCTAGCTAGACAATAATAATTCCATTTAAAAGGATGGCCTGCTATGTTTTCTTTCTTTCTTTCTTTCTTTTCTTTTTTTGGTTAAGATATTGATTTAAATATAATGAATAAGAGAATCGTACACTTATTGTCGATCAGTGTCAGTTTTCCTTTTCACAAATTGAAGATGTGTAGAAGATTGGACCTGTTTCTTCTTATGGATAGGCAAAGATACCTGCTACCATTTCAGGATTCATCTTGTAAGCAGCCATGAGATTTATTGGAAAATTCTCTTATCTCTATTTTAAGCAAAAACACAGGCAAATCAAATATTATGGAAAGCAAGCTATACTTTCTGGTCACCCTTTTTTTAAAATAGAACACAGAATAAATATGAAAACAGCATCAACAGAAGGAACTTATTAACTGAACTGCTGTTGACCTTTCAATGCATGTCCGGGGGTCTATTGCTCCATTTCTGGACTTAGACTCCTAATGGTACCATGAAAGAACGAGAATTGGAAGACATGATTGCAGCATACCTTTCAGATTATTAACTCTTTTGTAAGTGATGTTGATTAGCATGCATGTTGAATGTGCTTCTTCATTTCTATTAACCATTTAGTGAAAATGTGTAGTCCAGTTAGTGTTATATGATGTAATCCATGGTTATTCATCTATGTTGTGTGAAAGTTATAGTGATTCTAGGTTTTAGACCCTTTTATTTGGCTTGAAGATTTTAAAAGTTAAGCGGCTGCTAGTTAAAGTAGAACAAAATCTTTTGAGAGCTGAAGTTCTATAGTGAGATCTCATTGTATTCACTGGAAAGGAGTTGGAGAACTTTTTATCCACAAGAATGAAATCTGTTTCAACCATTTGGCTTCTCTTACTGCCTAATGGAAGTGCTTTGGAAACACACACACACACACACACACACAGAGTTTTCTAACTCAGTTCCTTCCATCCATGAAATTGTAGTATTTTTCTCTTGGTCTAGATACAAACATACATATATATTTGAATGGTTTTTCTCTTGGTATATTTCAGTGAATGATTATTTCCGTAAATTGACACTTTTTGTGCCATCTGGAAACAGGTAAGAGTATGTGATATCTGTGGGGATACAGGACGTGAGGAGATGCTTGCTACATGCAGCAGATGCAATGATGGCGCAGAGCACATGTAATCATCCTTTTTTTTCTAGCACTATATTTATTGACTATTTCACATCCATATATATATATATATTCACCTTTAAGGGTAACACATTCGTTTAATGTCATTTAGCTATTGCATGCCAATAATGCTGCATAAAGTTCCAGAAAGTGACTGGCTATGTGAAGAATGCCAGCTCAAGGAAGATTCTGAAAAGCGAAAACTGGTTAAAACTGAAGTGGTTTCAGAAACTCCAAAATCATCATCATTGGGTGAAAAAGAACTTTTTCCAAAGTCGAAGAACAAGGCACATAAGGCAGAGGCAAACCAAGCCATAAAAGCCATGGCAACTCCTAAAGTTCCCACCGGAAGGCATGTAGAAAATCAGAAAGTTGCTTCAATTTTAAATAAAGATGCTGTTGAAACAACTGTTGGATCACCAGGGACGGCCAGCTCCAAAAGGACTGCACTCTCCCAAGAAAATTCATTCAAGAATTCGAATGTTGGGAAACTAAAGCCAGTGCATCCAGTAGCTTCACCCACAAGCTGCTTTGCTAATGGTTCTCAGGAGACTATTCACCTTCTTGCTTCTTCCAATCCTTATGCATCATGGATGCAAGAACGACTTCACAGTAAGTTTAAATACCTTAGCTGTTTTTGGGTCAGTTAACTTGCTTTATTTAGAAGGCAGAGGCAATTCATCTCTCGGTTGGTGAAATTTTTTTTAAAGCTATACAATTCATTGGCTCTTTCAGGTTCTCTTTCAAGGCCATCTACTGTCAATAACTCAAGGCCAAAAGCCAAAGAGATACATGATGTTTCTCAGAAACAAAAATTGACTAGAGAATTTTCCAGTGGTGTCACAAGAAAAGAGGGGTTGATTCAGACATTTAGCAAAAATCTGTCCTTCGAAAGTACAATCTCAGGCCTCTCAAATACCAATGATTCAGATGCTAAATTGCAGCCTGCTATTAGCTCTTGTTCTGACAATTCAAGAGGCTTGAAGCAAGGGAAAAAACAAAGTATAATAGAAAGGAAGAAGTCTTTTATGTCTAGTCGCCCTGTGTCACCAATGGTTGGTACCACAACATCTCTCACAAAGGGACCAAAGCATGATGAAAGATTATGTACTTCATCCAAATCAACTATTTTCACTGCTAGAAAAGGATCAGAAAATATGGTTGCTTCAGGTATGGTTTCACCTTCTTGTTTGGTTGAATTGCAGATCCTTTTTTTGTGTTGGATTTTGTTTTGCACATCAACCCATTCTTATACATTTTGATATATTTATTTGGCACTTAACACTTTCTTATATCTTATCGTGTTACTTTTACCTGTCTTGATATTTAGATGGAAGCGGTGAAGTGAAGAAGCAGTCATCATTTTTATCATGCCCTTCTGTAATTCCATCTTTCAGTGGCATGTGCAATTCTGAGGAACAAAAACAATGCCAAGTTGACACTGAAACGGATAAAACTGCAAGTTCTTCTCTGGCTTTTGGTGAATCACGTGGCAGAGCTGACATACTTCAGCATGATGGCTTGCCTCAGATCTGGGAGTCCATGAATCATGATGGAAAAATCACTGACCCTTCTTCTCTGCGCTGCTATGAGAAGAATGTCATAGGAAAAACTGTACAGTGCCACCATTGTAAGGAAGTAGGCCACGTTTCACAATTTTGCAGAGGCAGCTCCACCCTTAAAGCTTCTGCTGAAAGAAGTTTCAGGGTGGTAACTAACAAAAGAAATAAGTGGGAAAATATTGAAGCAGCAGCTATGTCAAGTGGTACAGTACCTATAAACAATAGATTGCCTGATAAATCTAATGGGCTATCAAAGTCAAGTTTTGATTTGAGATATGGAGTTGCTTCTAAAGATCAATTGCCTAGTGCTTCAAATTGCTCAAGGCATTTGACCTTGCCAGATGGGAGAAGCAAGCTGGAATGGAAACAGACACATGCTAACTTGAATGTTGTTCCTTCTGTTTCAGATGAAACAAAACTTAAGCCCCACTTGATGAGCATGCCTATTAACGCTTCAATACCTGACAATCCTTCAAGAATTTCAGCCATTCCTGAACATGATTACATTTGGCAGTATGCATTTTTTTTTTCCTTCTTTGATTTTTTTTTTTTTTTTTATTTTTGGTGCTTGATAGAGGATTTACATTGTACGGTCAAAACAATACTACCCTTTTTTGTTTCATTGAGTGTCTGATATGCTGAGCTCTTACTCATTGCAGAGGTTGCTTTGAGGTCCAGAGGAGTGGAAGACTTCCTGGATTTTATGATGGGATTCAAGCACACTTATCAACTTGTGCATCACCAAAAGTTCTTGGAGTAGTGAACAAGTTCTCCGAAAAAGTCCAGTTGGAAGAAGTTTCTCGGCTAAGTGCATGGCCAGTGCAGTTTCACGGCAACTTTGTGACAGAAGATAACATTGCTCTCTACATTTTTGCAAAAGATCTTGAAAGGTTTGTTGTTTGCTTTGTCCTTTGTCTATAAAGTGGTGACTTTTTCATGATATATCTCTTGTTTGAATTTACTTCATATTTTTATGTCACAGTTACAAAAGGTATTACAAGCAATTGTTGGAAAACATGCTGAAAAATGATTTGGCTCTCAAAGGAAATTTTGACGGAATTGAATTTTTGATATTTCCATCAAATTGTCTACCTGAGAAATCCCAGCGTAAGATTAATTTCTCTGGCACGTGTGGCACAGCTGGACATTGAGTTTCCTTGTTCTTTCTGATATGATTTTACACTTCACGTATATTTTTGGAAAGACTAATTAAAAGTTGTGAATGGCTTATTGCAGGTTGGAACAGATTACTTTTCTTCTGGGCCGTGTTCAGAGGAAAGAGTATAAATTGTTCAGGGTCTCCCTGTGCTTCTCATAAGAAGCCTTTTGGGGCCACTGTGGATGTGGAGCCCTTGGTGCAACAAAGGCCCACCCATGTCAAAGCCGAGGTAACCATATCCCAGAAAAAAAGCATGCAGGGAATAATGCAAAACGAATTATCTATATGTGACAGCTTGCCCAAAGAACTAGATGCAGACAAGACTCGTAATATGGATTTGTCATCTGTCATTTTCAGCGAGAGAGGATGTGAATTGTTACACAAAGGCATCATCTCTAGATCAGATATCCAGAAACTTTCATGAATGTAATAAGGCATCTGATGTCTTACTTTTGTCAGAGAACTCTTCATTCCCACCTCCTGAAATCTTTAATTCAGAAAGTGTTGAACAGATGACTGATCTACCTGCCACTTGTTCATTATCGAGGACCATGAATAGCAATGTGCTGTTGTTCTCAGAAAAGAAAAACAGCGGCATGTCCCAGGTAATATTTTGCTCACCATCAAAGACACAACCATGTTTTTCAAGTTTCATTATTGGTTTCTATCGGAACCTATAATACTAATGTTACATTTGTGAAGTCATGATTAGAGCTACTTACATCCTTTTTTCCTCTCCTTTATTGGAACAAGTGGATTAAGAAATGTATCTTTTGCACAATGTTAAATTTATTGCAAACTGCTCGAAACAGATGTACTGCCTGCTTTCAACTGTGCCCATGCTTGATCATAAGATACTTTTGCAGAGTGGCAATATAACACACTGAATGTTCCCTTTTATTTTCAAGTTCTTGACCTGTGACTGATGTACTATCATTGGTGTCTGTCATAGTGTCATCCAAAACCAGGCTAGAGTTGTTTCCTTTGCATGGTGATTTGATGATATGTAAATGGTAACTAAGCCAGGGCCCTCACTCAGCAAACTGCACATCTAATGTAAGACATTAGTGACAGATGTCCTGTAGAGAGTGTAAAGTAGGCTCTATGGATTTGATTTAATGCTATGAATTAATGATTACCCCTGTAACTGGTATTTATAGATCGGCCTGTTTCTTTTATTTCATGTTTTTTTTTTTTTATTGAAACTTTGACTTATGTAAAGAACAGCACTGAAGGCATATCCAGTTAGATATTCCACTTACTATTCCTTTTCTTCTTCTTTTGAAGAGTGACTCTGTAAAAATGATTATCATGAATATTTGGCATCAAGGCTGCAACCTTCCTGTCACTTTAAAAGCTAAATGCACCAGGTCTTGCAGATCTGCCTTGTCTTAAGTTTCAATTTGGGCTTTGATGTAGTTCTATACTATAGTTTATAAACATGCACATAAAATAACATTCAAAAAAAAAAAAAAAACCTGAAATCCTCACTTTGTCAGCATCTTCAAAATTGGAACTTGTATGCCAGACTGGAGGTTGCGTGAATCAGTCTCTCTTTTGAAGCCATCATCGGAATATTTTGTTTCCTTGCCATGTTTTCACCAGAAGGTTTAGTCTTAGATGTTCTGATGGTCCGATAAGGTAATCCTGACTTATTGATTGTGCGTAGGGTTATACTTCATCAAGTATATATGCTTCTTCTGGGATATATGTATAGGGCTCTTAATTATGATTTCTTGAATATGCACAGGATTGGACTTCATCAAGGATATATGCATAGGATTCTTCTTCTTCTTCCTCGCTAGTATTATTATTATTATTAGTAGTAGTAGTAGTAGTACTACTACTACTACTACTACTCTATCTTCCTCTCTCAAATCAACTACTAGTAGTAGTAGTACTACTACTACTACTTCTACTACTACTACTACTCTTATCTTCCTCTCTCAAATCAACTACAATTTCAACTCAGTCTCATAATATTGGACCTTTAGCTTTTTATTATTTGCTTGTGTCTTTTTTTCCTTCGAGATATGTATACTTGAACCGATAAAAAGGATCTGTTTATGCATATACTAGAATAAGCAGTGAAATACTTCAACGAAAAAAAAAAAAAACATATGTATGTGCATACATTAGTTTCAAAGCATTCACATGAGTCGTGAACATTTTTCTTAGTTGGGGCTGTAGTTTGGTCTTATATTTGAAAGTCACAGCAAAATTGCATGCCCAATAATTAAGATGTGTTTGTTTTTACTTTCTCCCTTTGTCAGAATCTAGCCCTTTGATAATTGAAATATTCTGATGCTAATGCATAGTTGCTATTGTAGACCAAGATATTAGTTTTACATATTTTAGTTCCTACTTTTCCATTAAAAGAATTCCCTTTAGACAAATTGACATGCCTACGTTTTCTCATCGTCGATGGCTCGTACTTAACACCACTAAGTTAATGTCATGCAGCTTTCATGTATCACGTTTGCATTTGTTCTTGACTGTATTTACTTCCACAGCCTTTAAAACCTTGACTGATGTGTGCACTCATCCTTCATGTAGAAAGAGGTCTATAGAGATTCAAGAAACAAAAAGAGCATTGAGCTTCAACCTGACATTCAAGCAACCAATGTACAAATTGATCTAGACAAAGTTAAATCAGTGCCAATGTATGCTGACACTTTGAACTGGAGACAATCAGCTTTGACTTCGATCTCACCAGATGAACAGGATGCCTCACCACACTCTTCCAAGATATTTCCTGTCAGCTCATCTCACCAATTTGTGAATTCTAATGGCACTGCATCGAAAGCTTCTGTTAGAATCTCAATGAAGACAAATCAGGCTGTCACATGGAGTGAGAATAAAGACTCTGCAATGATCTATGGAGAAAATGAATACAAGAAAATTAAGCTCTCCAATGACAGTAGTTCCCAAGAACAGATACTGAGGGAAAGATTCTTGTCCAAGATGTGTGGCTACCAAGACAAGGAGCAGACAGAAGCTTGTAATTATGAGGACAGATTAAAAACTGCTGAGAGTTCCCTCTTTCCGGTGGATCTAGGCCCTGTTAGGAACTTAAAATCAGGCAGCACCATACCATGGAAAATACTGGCAGACAATGCAAAGCCACTACAATCTGACTCCCCAAATCTTGATCTTGCATTGGGGACTGAAAAGAAACCATTAGAACAGGAGGTATTGCCTTTGTTTATTAAGGTAGAAGATAACAAGAGTAGCCAAAATGAGCATATTGATCCCCCAACAAGTGATGAGGGCAATGATGCATCGGCTTCTCTTTCACTCTCCCTTGCTTTTCCGTTTTCTGAGAAGGAACAAACTGAGGAGCACGTTTCGAGGACAAAGCTGCACTTGGCCGAAAGGCACCATGTCAACACATCTCTGCTTCTCTTTGGTGGCCTAACAGACAACTGAATCTGCAGGACAAGCATAGGAAGGCCTTTAAATTATCCTCAAACGGATGTTAGTATGTAGCATGCCAAGATCATTGAGGATCAACTATGGATTCTTTTAGAGCTCCCATTGCCCATAAGTTCATAATCATAACCATACAAATCATATTTTATTTTATTTTCCATGTTCCTCCCTTGGCTTTGAGATGCAGAGCCACTGCCATTTGTACAATGTATAATAAGAGATGACTGGCCCCAGTCCCATGTTATGGGGGAGTATAGATAAAGTAAAGTGGCAACGTGCTCAAAATTCCTAGTAGCCTTGCAGTTCTTATGTCTCCTGCGCAATCTTTCCTTTGGCATGTTGAACTAAAATTTTCATGTACTTTGATTATGATTTCCTTCTGCTGCTACGTTTCCGAGGCCTGTTTCAACACCAAAGGAGAGATGCTGTCTATGCTTAATCGCTGACAACTGCAAATCCCCAGGTTCGTGATTTGTGTGGAAGAAACTTAAGTGAAGTCTATTGGGCTTTAAACCCCACCATGATCAGATTTTGATTTGACCCATAAACCATTTTTGGGTACCCTACTGATGCCCTCCGAGTTGCCATACAAAGCATGTTTCTCTGCAGAATGTGCCTTTTTCGTTAGAAATATTACATCCATAGCATGCCCAAAAGACCTGAGCAGCTCAATCAACTACAAAGTAAATTATCCTTTCCCAAGCCTCAGCATTGTAAAGACTGTCAATCCCCAGGTCCCTGGTTTTGCTTTGGGCTAAATTTTTAACTGGTTAGGCTTGGTCGATCCTAGTACTTGATTTTTCTAAGTTCAAGCAAGTGAAGAGTATTTTTGACAAAAGGTCCATGGCAGGTAACCTATGCTCATTTGATAATTGATAGGACCAGATGATGACATAAGACTCCGAGGCTCTGACTCATGGGAAAGTCATGAGGCTGCACGGTAGAGCCAATTTAAACTCCTTTCACATCTCGAGCGGGCACTCTTCCACACCCTTTGCCTATAAACCCTGGTAGTCGTACATGCAAAAGGAAGCACGAGAGCCGACTCCATTTTTTGACATGTCCAGTGGACACATTCCCCATACTTAGCCTACAAATCATGTTGGTTATAAATGCCCCCCCAACTTGAGGGCCTCTTGGTAAGTACTCCGGCCGCGATACTAGTTAAAGGATCCACAACACTTCCATTTGGATGCAGAGAAATCAGCTGGAGAAACCTCTTAGACAGTTGGAATGCTGTGGCCAGTTTTTCTCCATCTCCACCTCTCCTCTATTCCCCCCATCCCCTCAAACCGCCATCTCTAAATATCGCAAGATCCAAATCATAAAATCATAGGATCGGAAAAGGGATAATATCCAAATAGGTTTACATAAAATAACGACACTCAATGGCAGTCCCAAAAGTCTAAAATATGCAATAGGCACCACTGAGTTGCCACTTGCCAACTATTTTGCAGTTTAAAAAAAAAAAAAAAAAAAAAAACCAACCAACTTAACTTGGACACTAAACATAAGAAACTGGTTCCTGAAAATGAGTACCACAGCCAACATAACAGATTCAAAATTTAGCATAAGGTATGTGGCAGGATTGTAACATCCAGAACAAGTGACATCCCCCAGATTTCAGCTATGCTAGTTGATCCCAGCTTCAAAGTTTATTCAGAACAAACTTCTACATTGTAGCTTCTACTTCGGAGTCGATTTCAATGGGCTCTTTGGCTGCATTATTCCCACCTCGTAACCGCGATGAAACATTGTCTATTGCAGAATTCAGTTGACTTATCTTTGCATTCAATGTCTGTCGAGTTTTCTGCTTTCAACCAAAAAAGAATTTGGTAAAACACTTTTCCCTGATAGAAAAGAATTATCTTAAATGAATCAAATGAGACTAGTCACCTCCAGGCCTTCATCATAATATATAGGTCGTTTGGCCTTCCGAAAGCCATATTCATCTTCATTCAGTATGGATCTCCTTATCTGCTTGGAAAAAGGAGCAAGCTCATTAGACCCATATTTAAAAGTAAGAAAGCAAGAATGACAAGAAACCAGCACCAACATGAAGGTCCAGGGGACCCTCTATGCTTGTTGGTATTTTGAGGAAAAGAGAGTTGCAAATAAATGAACCAAGATACAATTGAACAAAGATACAAAGAGAGACCACGAATAATGGAGTTCACACAGATCATGAATCCATCCTCATTCCATCTATAGCAACTGCAATGATCTCATTGAAGAAGAAATATTCTCCAAAGATCTCTCTTTTAATGCCCATGTTATTGCTGTAGAATTGCTTTTCTAGTTCTACTATCAAAGCTCTGGAGAAGCAGCTAGAGTGTATCTTGTCCTCTCACTTCTTTTACAAATGAAAACAGGTCCCGTAACAATATTAATCAGTGCCGCCGTGCCGGAACCAATAGTTGAACATGAGACCTCAAGTCTCCAACATGTCACAGCTACCAGCGGTGCCAGAAGTTCTTATGAGCATTCCTTTCATAATTATTAACATGTAATTTACTTTCTACCAAAAAAATATATGTAATTTATTTCCAAATGTACCTTTTGTACATTATAATAGGTTAGTTTTCCAAAAGGAATAAAACGTTTGCCCCATTTTTAAACAAGTACATGAAGATTTGAATATTTCAAAAAAGTACAAAAGTTTTCCATATTTCTATCAATCAAGTCATCTCGAAGACAATTTTGAAAATGACAAAAATATCCTTATCTCATTTTTCAAAATTTTCCTTTAATAAATCATTTAAGAAAAATGATAAAGTCCAACCCAAATGACCTACTGGGGCCCACTTCAGCAAATCAAAATGGTTGATTTTGGGGAGGAAAAGGTTTCATAAAAGACAAAAACCTATCATAAGGGAAGGGCATTTTTGTCATTTTTTAAGACTTTTTAATGGAGGATTTGATTGAAAGAATTATAAAAAACTTTTATACTTTTTTAAAATATTCAAAATTTCATGTACTTTTTTGAAAATAAGTCAAAAGTTATACCTTTTTGAAATTTTCCCGATATAATATTATATGCATATAACAAAGGTACATTGGTATTTGGTATGCACCCAGCTGAACCCCGACCCAATCACCAATTGGGTCCAAAAAAAGGGTACACACCCAGATTTTTTGGGTCAGGTCCTTCAGGTAACCAGGTAATTGGAGGTCCATTCACTCCCAGATAAGGACACATCTTTTAGTTCTTTTATAGGCACTTTTATTATGAATCTCAGGCAGTGTTTGAAACATACTTATTGTGTTCCTAATGCTTTGAAATAAACTCCGCAATAGTGTTACATGGTCCAGGGCCCTACTATGGTTAGAGGGACAATTCATGGAAGATTCTTCCTCTTGCAAAGATATAGGATCTCTGGCAAAAATAATTTTAAAAAATAAAACGAAGATCTTTTAAGGAAAATACAAAACCGGCAGAGGTTCATTGGTCTATTACTAAGCTCACTAGCGGTGGTCAATTTGTTAAGAAAAAATGAGGTTCCAGTGAAAGATGTCTTTTCAGAGGTCACTGAATAAATATCTATATTAGAACAGAAAATATAGATGATATTGAATTAAATTCTGGATTCAGGGAAATTTATTATCAAAAAGATTGGTAGGTAACAATTTCTAAATGACCAAACAATAAAAATTTGCAATTGGCATGTTTTCCATCATCTGTTACTGCTTAGACAAAGCATTAGAGAAACTATCTTCAAACAATGAGTCTTTAGTGGGGGCAGCTTGTCAAGGACTTAGTGAAGTGAGACGCGTTGCACGAGTGCCGCACGGGCAAGCATTGTCGCTTTCACTAAGTCCTTGACAGGCTGGTGACTTTCCAGTTGTTGTTGAAAAGGAAAGAATTTGAAGATGGTTTGCCAAATGTGAATAGTCAAAGATATGGCAAGGATGTAACATGGATACTTCATAAGGAAATGTTTTTCACTTGAAATTGAAGAATCAATTGGGAAACAGAACATATACAGTTATAATTTTTATGAATTTGAGGATCACATGTGCAGAATAATTTCATATGCAATATGAACTAGAATGTTTTTCACTTGAAATTGAAGAATCAATTGGGAAACAGAACATATACAGTTATAATTTTTATGAATTTGAGGATCACATGTGCAGAATAGTTTCATATGCAATATGAACTAGAATATGACCAAAAAGGACAAAAAACAAGCAAATGTTAAATTTTAGGAGCTACTTCATTCAATGCAAGCTTAAGAATAAGTTCTGGATTTCATTCAGGTTTGCATATTCCGCAGCATCTAATACTAACAAACAAGATGTATTGAAATAGACATGAAAAAAGTATAATCACCTGTGGAGCAAATATATATGCTAACGTCCCAAATAATGCCCCTCCTAGAAGGAAACCAGCAACAAAATCACCACCTCCACCTCCACCTCTGGGACTATCACTGCATACATGAAGGAAGAAACCAAAAATATTGAGAAAAAAGCATTTTCAACCTTCCAAAGACAAGCCACAAGTTGTTATAAATAATAATAATAAAGACAAGCCACAAGAAGACAAGCCATGAGTATTTTTCTCCCTCTAGACAACAAAAATATTTTTTTTATGGGGAAAAACCCCTTAAAAGTGGGAAGCACTTGGGATATCGACAAAAAGGACATTTTGGACTTCTTGAGGGAATTTCATGAGAGGGGTAAACTCTCAAATAATATGGGCGCTTCCTTCATCGCCCTTATTCCTAAGAAGCCTGGAGCAGATAGTGTGACAGACTTTAGACCAATTAGCTTGCTTGGAAGCATCTATAAAATTTTGGAAAAGGTCTTGGCGGGTAGGTTAAAAAGGGTTATGCCCTCTGTCATTTCTCATTCTCAGGCTGCTATTGTTCACGGGAGGCAGATCTTGGATGGGGTCATAATCACCAACAAGCGTCTTCATTCTAGGCACAGAGAAAAGGTGCCGGGCATCATGTGTAAGCTAGACTTAGAGAAGGCTTATGATAGGGTTGATTGGGGCTTCCTCTCTTACTTGATGCATCGCATGGGCTTCGAGGACAAGAGGTGCAGTTGGGTGATGGAACGCGTCGCCTCTGCTAAGCTTTCCATATTAATTAATTCTGCTCAAAGAGGCCTCCATCAGGGGGGCCCCCTCTCCCTGCTTTTATTTGCCATAGTTGGTGAAGATCTCAGTAGAATGATTGCCACGGCTAGGGAGGCCAATCTCATCAGTGGGGATTCAAGCCAACTACTAGTGGTCCTGCGGTAACTCACTTACAATTTGCAGATGACACCCTTATTTTTTGTGCAGCAAAGGAGGAGGAAAGTAAGAATGTGGTTGCCATTCTAAGGTGCTTTGAAGCTGTATCAGGCCTTAAAGTGAGTCTTTTTAAGAGTGCCATGGTAGGAAGCTCCATGGAGGAGCAACTCCTAGAGGGGCTTGCGAACATTATGGGGTGTAAGGTGATCTCTCTTCCGACTTCATACCTCGGGCTCCCCCTATGTGTTGGTAAAGCTTCTAAAGCTCTTTGGGATCCGGTTGTGGAGAGGGCAGAACAGAGATTGGCATCTTGGAAAGCTAAGTATCTATCATCCGGGAGTAGAATCTCCTTAATACAATCAGCCCCAGCTCACCTTCCTGTATACGTTATGTCCATCTTCAAGTGCCCGGCGTCAATCATAAAGCATTCAGAGAAGCTTCAAAGGGATTTCTTGTGGCAAGGCCAAAGCGACAAGAAGTTTCACCTAGTTCAGTGGAAATTGGTTTGTAAGTCGAAGGAGGGTGGTCTAGGCTTTAGGCCTTTTTTAAAGCAAATGAACCAAGCCCTGTTGGGGAAGTGGCTTTGGTGATTAGGGGAAGATATGGATAGTTTGTGGAGGGAGATCATTATAGAGAAATATGGGGTGAGGAGAAATGGATGGGACATAACTGGGTCATCTTACAAGTATTCCGCCTTGTGGAAATGAATAGTTTCTGTAAAAGACATATTCATCACCGAGACAATCAGATATAGAATTGGCTTTGGGGAGGATGTATTCTTTTGGCTCGATGTTTGGGTGGGGGCAGACCACTTGCAAAAGAGTTCCCGGATCTTTTTAGGTGTGCTAGAAATCAATTGGCTAAGGTCAAACCGTCAAAGACTATATGGATAGGAACGAAGACCGCATTACCTGGGGTCTGATCTTTAGGAGGAACTTGAAGGAGGATGAAGCTAACCATCTAATTCGTCTTCTGAATATGTTAGAGCCATTGTCCACCCCTGTAGAGGGGAAAGATATCAGAGTTTGGACTCCCTCTCGAGATGGAGTATTCACGGTTTCTTCCTTCTTCTCGGCAATGTTATTCTCTTTTTTTTTAATGGTAAATCTCATTCTTCACAAATCATGAGAATCATTTCGAGTACTTGTGGAAATCCAAGGTGCCGCCAAGGGTTCTAGCTTTTGGGCAGTTACTGCTTAGAGATAGCAGCCTCAGTATGGATAACCTTTGTTGCCGAAAAGTGATGGTGGTCAATCCTACCCTTTGGCTCTTAGCGGAAGAATCGGTGAATCATCTCTTTCTTCAATGTGCTATGGCCCAAGAAATTTGGAATTCATTTCTAAGTTGCTTCGACTCCAGTTGGGTCCTCCGTTGGTCCTTTCATTATCTTTTTGAAGCTTGGATGTATGGTTCAGGCTCATCCAAAAGAAGGCTTCTTGGGCATGCCTCTCTCTTTGCAATCATCTAGGCAATCTGGAAAGAAAGAAATCTAAGATGTTTGGAAGAAAAATCCTCCTCTGTTGCTTCTGTTCTTCACAGATCAAGATTCCCCGCGGCGTCTTGGGTTTCTTTTCTACCGGAGTTTTGGGGAGTGCCAATAGATGTTATCCTTCTTAATTGTAGGGAGGTGACTTCTTAACTTTGTGGGAAGGAACGTTCTATGCTCCCCCCCACCCCTCTCGTGTTTAGTGTAGAGGCAGCAGGGCCTTTGAGCTCCCTTTTGGTTAGTGTCTTTTGTTTTTTGGTGTTCTTCTAAGCTTTCCAGTATATATATTTTGTACTGTTAAGTCTTTGATTAATGCTAGTTACGATTCAAAAAAAAAAAGCAATTGAGGGACCAAACTATTACTAATATCTAAGGAGGACCCCTGCTCAAATTCTGATTTTCTTTGACTCTTTTGCCCCTATTCTGCTGATGTCATCAAATCCTTAAAACTCTCATTGCAGGAAAGGGAAAGAAATGAAACGTAAACCTTCATCAAAGTTGATCTCCATCTTCATTGCTGACTTTCATCTCCACAAGTTGACTGCAACCCATTCCCACTGCATGTCTTTTTCTCCTTTTCTCTTTTCCCCTGCCTCACTGCATCCTTTCTCTGCCCCTTTTGTTTGATTTCATCTATTTCCGTCCCCCTACATCCTTTTTATTTCTTTTACTTTTTCCTTGTCCCATTACCCCACTGCTGTCTATTTTTATTTTTATTTTTCTTTTGCCCCATCTTTGTTCCTCATTCCTCTTTCTTTTTCTTTCTTTTTTTTTTACTCAGTTCTCCAAGACACAACTATAGCAAACCCCCTTTTCTCCCACAATGTTGTGTATTCATCCCCTACCATCATGGTCCTTTGCTCACTAGGTGTGAACGTATATCTCGCCAACCTACATTGGATATCGCAATTGAAGGTGATTGTGCTACCAAAGGTGATTCATCACCTTTCTTTGTCCCCCTTTCCTTTTTCTTTTTTTTCTTTTTCCGTTTTCAAGTTAAAATGTGGTAATTTTAACTGTGTTTTTCTTTTTTACTTTGATGGTTAATATTAGGTCTTTTTTTAATTTCATATTCACGGTGACAATTATTCATTTACTGGGGACCCTTTTATACAAACAAGATGATCACATCTCATAGGCGATCTAGAATGGAATTCTAAAAAAAAAAACTGTTTTATGGAATGGGTGATACTATGCTCAATCCTACCCACTTCATTACCCTACGTTGTATGAACTTTTGCTTCCACGTTGGGGAATGGTGTTCCGATTTACTATATTGTTTAAAGTTAATATCGAGATCGGCTCTTATGAAGGAGATAAAAATCGGCAATGATGATGGAGATCGGAAAATGGAGATCAGCTCTTATGAAGGTTTCCGTTTCTTTTTCTTTTTTTTCCCCTTTTCATGCAATGGGAGTTTTAGGGATTTGAAGACATCAACAGAAGAGGGGCAAAAGAGATAAAGAAAATCATAATTTGGGCGAAAGGTCCTATTAGTAATAGTTTGGGTCTTTAGTCGTGCTTCCCACTTTTATAGGGTTTTTTTTTTTTTAATCCCCCTTCTTTTATTTTCTTTTCATTCTTTTTTTAATGCATTGTACTTGGTATTGCTGCAAAATTCATCACAGATAAGCTACTGGAAACAGAGAGCACGTTGCTTTATCCTATTCTTGAACTATGTAGGTCTAAAAACAAAATGTTAGATAGTTATCAAAAAAAAAAAAAAAAAATTCTTTGATAGCACAAAGAGGTTTCACTACCTTCTGAAAGGCTAAAGCATGTGCTACTTGGGAGCTTTCTTTTCTGTTTAAGGGAAGCCAATTAGCCAATGCTTCATCTGACTTTCTTATCTAGGAAGGAATTCTGATGGCATTACTTCTTCTAGGTCTTACATTCGCAGTTAAGGAGATTCTTGTGTGCTGCTACAGTTTATAAGATAAACTTTGTTTCATTTTTACCTAAAAGATTAATTTCGAGGGAGTCCAGTGTATGTGTGTATATTAAAATATATTTATCAAAAAGAAAACTAATTTGTTATGGTTTCATCAAGATTCAACAAAACAAAATGAAAATAGAATGGGCTTCCAATGAAATGATAGATAGTAGATTTAAAAAAATGAAACGAACTTCCAAAACCTTAGTAGACCACAATTTGTTAAAAGTAAAGCAAGGTCAAAACTATAAATGCAATTGACAAACATAGAGGACTCTTGAACTCTTAAGAATGCACTCGAAAGCCATTCAAAGAGAATTGAACAATCACCTACGTAATCTAGACTTCTTTCACCCATTGAATGCAAATGATATTTAACTCAGAACTGCTTTTTGGAAAGGTAAGATGAATCAAACAAACTTTTACGAAGTATATTCAAACAAAATTTTTAAATATAGAAGGTACAGGTTTTAGATCACAACCGACGAAAGAATGCAAATCATATTTTGCGAAGACACGAAGAGATGAGGACTAGAGATTCTTGAACAAAGTAAGTCTGAACTCATATAGCAAGTACATGATTACAATAAAAATTGAAGTAAGAGTGTTAATACTTTCATCATTGCTTAAAGCCTTCAACTAGGTTTAGACTAACCGAGCTTTGATTCCACTATTCATAGTCTTAACATATTCTTATGATAGATAGATAGATAGATAGATAGATATATAAAAAGGCTTTTCTTTATGCAACAATTCTACATGAAAGTCAAATCAACATACTTGTACTCTGCACGAACAGAGAGACTGGGTTTCGGTTGATTTGATTTCCTTTGAAATGACAGTTTTGATGATTGCCCAAATGTGCTGAACTTCATATTTTGAAGGTCGCCTGACTTAAAGTGAGATCCACCTAAATACCAAAAGTAGATATTACGTTCAAATTTAAACAATAACAGGACTACAACAACAATACAGCCAAATCTATCTAACATAAAACACGTTGTCAGCACACAAACCAAATTTCTGCCATTGCAATTAAAAACGTGACTTAAAATAATAATAAAATAACCATTCTGGATTTATTCTTCTTAGAGAAAGTTGTAAGTACATTGCCGGGGTTTTCCTCCAACTGTAAAATCCTCCTCGAGTTTTTTTTTTTTTTTCCTTTTTTCTTTTTTTAACAATTGTACAAACCTTTCATAATATAAGTAGATTTTACCACTAATACAAAGTGGGATGCGCTACTTGAATGATTGCCCTTGTTTTACACTTACCATACTTCTATATAATGTGATGAACATAGAGTTAAAAAGATTAAGTTACCATGTTACTATACCATGTCCCCTTAAAAAGATTAAGTTACCATGTTACCATACCATGTCCCCTCCAAATCTCTATTGGCCTTTGCCCTTTCTTAACACTTTGTACTTGCAGCATTTTAGTTCTTTGTAGCTTCTGGTCTCTTGTACTGGATTTACTGCTCTTCACCCTTAATCAACCATATAATTCAATTCCAACCTTTTTTTTTTTTTTTAAATGGTGACTGAATTCAATTCCAACTTTCTCAGCAATTAGAACACGTAACCAACTATTGGTTCCTACACTTACCTTTTGGAGATGTATCAATTCCCAAATAACTTGTTTGATGTATCAGTTCCCAAATGAAAACTTGTCCAATGCATCGCTAGAGTCCATGATTATTCACTTCACTCTGCATATCCAATGGTGCAAAAATCAGGAGTCACAAAAGGTAAGATACAGTTTTCCCACCTCTCCATTCTAAATCATCATCCAGTCTAAGATTTGTGGCACGTGCATCTGAGTATGGTCTAGCATTAGTAAAATCATTGGAGAGGAAAATGGAGAGAAGGTCCGACCAAGAACGAGTGGAGCAGGGTGGATGTACTCAATACCACTGGAGAAAGGGAGAGAAGGGCCAGAGTAGTAGTATCGAAGATCTGGTTACATTTTTTGTTGATAATATGCTGAAATATGTTTCTACAAAGTGGCTGAGAATGATTTCGTGAAGGTAATTGATGCCTTTATACCCAAAGCCAGTAGGAAAGGGTGGTGTTTCAGGTTTGTAAGAATGAGACCAAAGATTCACTGTTAAGTATGCTGAAGCCATGGATGGATGCAACATCGGCGGTTGAAAGTTAATGGTCAAGATATCCTCATTTGGTTAGTCGAAAAGACAATCCTTCCTGGGAGGTAGGGGGCAGCAGTTTCAACCATTGCCCGTGGAAGGTGTAGAACTACAACTTCCTTGTTCTAATCAGGTGGACGAGGGGGGCTCTACCGTTCTAGTGATCTGCTGCTAAAGGGTGGCCTTTCTTAAGCTCAAGTCACCAATGGTATTTTTCCAAGCAGGAAAGCAATTTCAATATCTAGAGACATCATTACAAGGAACTACTTGGTGGGTGAACAGCTTCATGGGAATGGTGAAATGGGAAGGTGTGATTCCGGCTATCTGGGGAGTTTGCCACACCTATGGGTTAGATGAGGTGACTCCAATCTTGAAATTTCTTCAACTGCTCTCTACCCTGGAACATTGGATCTGCAAGCTAGGAAGAAAAGTTTGGCTTAGATGTTTTGGGGCTCCACTGCATGGTGGGATGAGAAGACAGTAACAGATAGAGAACACACACAGATTCATTAATGAAGAGGTGATCGGTGGAGGTGAGGGAGGAGGTTCTTCCAGATTGTAATCAAGCTTTCTGGTTGGAAGATAGGGGAAAAGTTTTGCCGATGCTGGGAGTTTGGAACTCTCAACTAGACGAGAAGGAATCAGTGGAGGAGACCAGTTCCCAGGGAAGCAAAGAAAATATAGTTGTCAAAGATAACAAGTTTGCAAAAGTCATTGGGGATTGCTTTGTTGCCAAGAAGTCGGCGTCCGTCGTTGTAGTCGGAAGAAAATCTTTTTAGCCATAAGTTGATGTGGAGTTTCATCACTCACTGAAGGATTTTGTGGTAGGTGATAGGAAGCGCTCGATTGTTGGATCAAATAGGGTGGCGGCTTAGGTGCAGGCAGTTGGAGAATGCAAACCTATCCCACTGGAAGAAATTGAAGAAAAAAAGGGTCTATCCGATTGCAAGTATTTCCTTTGGAGGAGGGGAAAGTGTGCAATTGTTGAGGCATCAGGTCAGGTGGATGTTAAAATTAACAATATGGCAGATGGCTAGACCAAAACCCCACGTATTCAGGTATTCAGAGACCTTTGTGATCTTTTTCTTTTCTCTGTTTCGTTGTTATAAGCACTATGTATTTTCAATACGTACAACCCGTAGAACGAGAGGTGCTCATATATGCACCTGATTCTCCAACGACCGGATGCGGGCTTTCTGAGAAAATGAATCTCTGGATGCAATTGGTTGCAATGTTCAGGTGGTTTTACAGAAGTGTCAGGAGAGATTTTCAGTACCTTAACATTACTAACAGATGACGAAGTCCTGCCTTGAGCATGGTCATCATGGTACACACCATCAACTTCGACTGCCCAATCCCATCCGAGTTTTAACCATTGACCGCACTCAACAGACTAGTAATCACCTAGAGTGGAAGGATCTATGATGCACGGATAGTTCAAAATGGGCAACATACCGTGTCGTGTCATATCTGATACTTCGCGTGTCTTGTCATATCAATGCCATATCTGGGCATCATAGGTAAGGACTAAGGATATTCAAAATTCAAACCAAATGCCATTGGAGGTACATCATAACATGTGAAGACTAGCCTATGTGAGTATGTTTATAGGTCAAACACAATACGCTGATTCGCAAGCATACCAACACTCAAAGCTTCAATTACTTCCAAATCCAACTAAAAACAATATTCATTTTGTTGAATCCATAATTTCCGACTATGATAACTCTCACTATTCCACTTGCCAGGTATATAACTTGTAATTTTCTTCAATAGCCATACATACATATCTTCAAAAAAAAGATCAAGCATCAAATCAAATGCATCTAATCACATATTCATTAAGTGAGAATATGAAGAAAATGGACTGTGCCCCCATTCATGCAGGTTGAGATTGCAAAACAAAACCTAATCATTTATGAACAATAGAATGTTTTAGCACATAGAAACCCTAAGATCAATAAAAAATCAAAATAAGAGAAGATCAGAGGCAGGGCAGGTGATGATCTATAGAGAATCCGAAGAAGGAAACATACTACTGATTATGGATAGAGTTGCAGAAGAAGCCGCCATAGAAATCTATCGAGAGCTGCGTAAAGGAGAAAAAACGAAGAAGAAAATGAGAGATATGAATGAGCTTCGTTCAGTCCGATACAAAATGATTTTTGAGGGCAGAAATCATAATAAATACACGATCGAGCAGTGGCTCTCTATGTTCGAGCCGCATATTCCGTACAGATGTGGTGAGTTTTTTATTTATTTATTCTAAAAGAAAAGAAAAGAAAAGAAGCAATCCCAGCCATCGGATATTGATGAATGGTCAGGATGAATGGAAGATGGGCGAAAGTTTACAACCAAACGTTTTGTGACAGTTGATGAGGAAATGTGAAGGTGACCAACGGTTAAGATTATCTAATCTGTGGCACATACTGTGTTGAGAAATGGATGATTGGTAAAGTGCAGTTTGATTTCATTAGTTGAAATTTCACTTTCTTGTAAACATCGATGGTTGGTGATTTTAAGGATTGTGATGATACACCCTATGTTTTCTTTTTTCTTTTTGTTTTTTTCATTGCTATGCTTGCTCCCTTTGTTGTCTCATAGATGTTTGGTGATGGGATTAGGGGACTAATTTTGGATTTTTATAATCTTATATTTTTATTTTTATTCTTTCTGGCTATCGGGGGTTCCTAACACTTGCTAGAACCCTTTGGGCCCAGAGGAAAGCCTGGTAAACTCCGGCCTCGGAGTGCAAATCATGGTCCTATGCCAACTCAGCTATCCTTGGGGTTATTGTAATCTTACATTGTTAAACTCTTTCAGCGGTGTGAGTCAAGTGACAATCAGTTGCAAATTTTTCTATAGCTTGATCTGACCAAATATGATTCTGTTTCTTTTTACCTGATATAGTAATAAGTGGTCCAAGTTTCACACCAATTAAAATCAACATAGAGCAACTGAGTGAAAAAGTGTTAATAATGTCTAAACAGCAAGGCATTGACACAATGGAAATTTGAAATTAGAGATGTAAGCACCAGAACATGCATGTGGAAGAGGGACAAATATGGATGGATTGGATTTCAAAAGGAGATGAAACTCCAAGGTCAAGTAAGACAGACAGATCACCAACTTGTGGAAACAATTTAACATTTTGCCAAACTAGCCCTTATGGCCTGTGTCAAGCTTGGGCTAGATATGGGCATGTGTTTCTAAAGTCGGGCTGGTTTGGATATGCCTTAGCTCAGCCCGAGCCAGCCCATGAACACCCTTGGGGGGCATCCACTTTATAACCTATTTCCATGCATGGAATTGAGTAGAATCTAACAGAAGATTACTGAACAGGTGAAGGGTAATATAAATATATATATATACATATATATATATATATATATATATATATATATATATAAGGTAGAGAGATGGATGCGACCTTACTTTCTTAGGACTTGAATTATAAGGGTGATGACTAGGTAATTATTTTCCATCTCTCCTTTTTTGTTTTAGTAAAGTTTTTCAGTCAAGGAGTCCACATAAGGGTGCAGACGTGCAGTGCAGGGCTTTCAATCCCCATTGTCCCTAAAAGCATGACCTCCTAAATTAAAGCCCATTTTACTATGTTGGGGTTTTTCCACATGTGTAATATTCGCATATGTAACATTTATATTTGTCAAAATCATTATTTTCATACGAATAAATGATTACATCCAATGATTTTAGAAGTATTTGGATGTTTTGGACTTTTTCACAAATTCTCAAAGTTCAGAAAGATTTAAGATATGAAACTAAACTGTTAGGTCCTTTCATAATATGAGGATATTAAGCGATTTGAATCATGAATTGGAGGCCTACAAAAGTGTAAAAAATAAAATTTATATGCTAAAAGATTTTAAATTATTTCACAAATTACTCAAAATCTATGGTGAATTAAGACAATCGACTTAAAAGTGTTGGGGTTTTATTGGCTTTGAATTACAAATAGCAAGCCCAAGGGAATGAAAAAAAAGTAGTAGTTAATGGGATTTGAATCATCTTATCCTCTGGCCAATTGTATAGCCGAATGCAATTATCATGTGAAAACTTACAGCAACACCAATTTGCAAGAGTAGATGTAAAAGTGTTTCGCACCTATTTAGCTGTGTAAATAACCGTATTTATGCACCATTTTCAAACTTCATTCACGTATCACATGCATAATCAAGCGCATAGTTGGGACAGTGAATGGGGAAATAGAATTCATATATGCATCCAAGAATGTGGTTCAAGATTGATCAGAAATGGAAAAACAAAAATTCATGTAGCCGACCCCAATATAATTAGGAGAAAGCTTTGATGAAGAAGATGCATAAATAAGCGCAAAACAAACATGATAATTTTGTACCTGTAAGTACCTAAATATTACGGACATGATTAGGCAAGTATTAAACCCGTGATACTGCTACTAAACTTTTTTGGAGAGATTGAATGCCTTAAACCTGAAAGAGGAGGAGGAGCAAAGGTCAGAGACTCTGGCTGCAGTCAGCCAAAGGCACTCTGATGCCTAAGTTGGTGCAGTCACTAAACAGAGGATGAGTGAGTGGAGAAGAAGAGAGAGTTCGGAATATGAGTGTATATGGATGTATGTAAGCATATGTATGCATACCTCTTCTTGCTTTATACATCTGGTATATATATAGGTGGAAGTCCTATCGAGTCTTTCCCTGAGTGGAGGTAGTTCGAGGCGCTGTCTCATCGAACCACACATCAATTCCTTAGTGAAGGTAGGTGGAAGTACTGTCCTATCGGACCATACCTCAATCTCATACATAAATGCGGATATGACCGTTGGATAGGGATAACCCATTATCTATATCCAGCGGCCACCCTATCTGACAGTATGTTCTGCAACGTAGCCGTACCTTTATATACATAAATGTTTGATGTTCACCTCGGTGAATTGGACCAACTTGAAGGTGATACCGAGGTCAGACATGGGCGAGCCCTGGCACTGCTGCCGAGACGCGCAAGGCTGAGAACAAGAGAGCCTAGCTGGTACCTGTACCGAGGCTAGCTCAAGCTCGGTACCAACTGGCACAATTGCCGAGCTGAATAAAGCCGAGATCACGATAAACCTAGTCGGTACTCTTACTTCGGTATCATGAAAACACTCCACACAGTACCCATTATACATGTGATTTTACATGTGAATCATTCACACTCTTTTATAGTGTTATTTTTTAACGGCATCTACTACTTGGGATAAGCGAGTATAGGTCAAACGAATATCATGGATCTAGAACTCAGAAGCCTTCCTTTGATAGGCACTTCTGCAGTTCTGCCTTCAATAATAATACAGTTCCATACAGAATTACGAACAGGTCCTGACAAATTCATTAAAAAAAAATGAAATAGTGCCAAGCAGGAAGCATTCCTTTACACCATCAATGCAGATGTTAAAGCTTGACAAAGACATCCTTTCCCTTTCATCGTTTGATTGGCTTGGATCTACACTGGTCTAGGTGAACAATTGTGATCATTGATCAAAAAGAGTTCTTTTCTTTATCCCTCTTAACCTTTCTTTAAAGTGAAAGTGAAGAAATTTGACACCTATGAGTTAAAAGTGAATGACAAGAAGTCAATTGAGATTTATAAATTAAGAAGTTGGTCTCCATCCATCAAAGAGACCAGCAATTTGCTACTTCTTTGTTTTTACTTCCAAATAAATTAGGTTCACTGCATGTGCAACTAGAAACCATAGAACTCAACTTTTAAAAAATAGAAAAAAGCCTGACAGGGTGCACCTTTTAGGGGCTATTTGTTGACACAAAATACATAATATATTCTTAGTCAAGGGAGCCCATCTTAAAATTATTAAAAAGGTGAGAGATGAAGGATATAAACAACGGTGTAGATGCAATCTCATCTTTCCTGGAATTTAAACTATTAGGATGATGGCTAGGTATCATTTCCCATCATCCATTTATTCAATTTCCATCAAAGGAAGGCTAGCATATTGATGTGATCAATATCAATCGTAAATTACCATAAGTGCATGGTTTTTCGAGATAGTGATAAATAAGGGTCGAACCCACAGAGAGCGAATCAAGAGAAAAAACTTTCCAATGAAGAAACTAATGTAGAATATCAAGCGAATATAAGAGCATAAAAATAACAAAAGTAAGCAAATAATGAGATAGGAATAATTAGAACGACAAAACTAATCAAGGCATCGAAATCCACTAAGTAATCAAAAATCCGTTTTTTCATCAAAAACCCTAACTTGATCAGTTCTTTACTTCAGATCGAGATCCAATCAAGGCATTTGGATATGAATGATATAGAATTAAAACCCGATTTCTCTCTATAGAGAGATCTGGAATGCAAAGGGAAATTGTGGAAGTTTTTTTGATGAATTTTTTTCTTTCAAGTGTTGAACAGTGATATTGTTGTTCAGCGGGGATATCCCCGCCACACACTAAGAGCTAAATATGCTCAGCGAAAAGAAAAAAAGAGCCTAAAGACTTTATATTTAGATCATCACAACAGATTACATTCACAATCACATTCTTTACAAAAAGAAAGTTCCACAGTTCCCATTCTCAACCACCTTAAAATCCACCATCACATTTCACGATTAACAAATGTACAATAATATTACATCACATCCACTACTATTACCTGCACATCCACATAAACAATCACATTCACAATAATTAATTTGCAATGGGATATTGGCAATTTCTTTATTTATCAAGTAGTAAAAATTTCCTGATTCTAGAATTTCTCGATGTTTGAATTTCTGTAAGTTAGGATTTAAGGAAAGCCGGCCTGTTTGGATGTATGGTAAATTGAAGTATAATGAGGTGATGAAGCATCAAATCAAGAGTGAATAAAATATAAGGTGTTATGATGGTGTACATGTTTTGTTTTTAGTTGTTTGATATGGAATCTTTTTGGCATCTTGCATAGAAAAGTGAAGGTTCTTTGTCTTTTGGTGGAGAAAAGAGGTTGCTGTTTTGACTTTTTTTGAAAAAATTCGGAGGGAATTTTGAAATTATGTACTTTCGATATGATCCCTTGTCATTTCTTATCTAGATTCACTTTACTTCACTTTAACTAGTTAATTGCCAAACACGCCCTAAAAAGATTATAGTTGCCTTAAGTCCTAGAATGAGAGAGGAACATTTTAGCATTGCACAAAAGTCCCAAACCAAGTCTAGAAAAAACACTCAAAATCCCTCATTTTAGAACTACACACGGATAGCCCATACAACAACTTCAACCCATCTTCTCCAAAATGATACCTTCTTTTATATATGAAAGAAATTGCAAAATCAGTTCATTCAAGCATAAAACCAAACACATTCAAGAAAGGGGAAGTACATATATATATCCTATAAAAAAAATTGAGGCACAAATCTAAATATACGTAATATTTCTACTTGGTTAACTTCAACCTGAAGTTGCAATAGGATAGAAGGTTGACAGATGACTAATACAACAAATCTCTCCTCGATCATCTATGTGTGAGCCACAAAGAGGAAGAAGAAGACAAGGAGAATACCAATACGGGCTTAAAAGGGGTGAAAAGTGAGAAAAGAAATGCAAGTTAATCAGTGTCTTTGATGAGCTAGGGGACCACTGGAGCTAGAGAGTGTTGCAATCAATGAGGTAGAAGAAATGAGGAAGAAGAAAACGGAAAAAAAGGATCCAGTATACAGTACAAATGGGCAGTGAAATCGCTGCTCGGGAAAAAGAAAAAGGGAAGAGCCCGTGGGACCATTTCGGGCCATAAAAAAAATCTTATGAGTCCTTTTTGGTCTACAATGGGCCTATGGGGATTTTTCCGATGAAACCCCCTAAATAAATTCAGCCCTTCAAAACTTATTTCCAAAACCAACTTCTTACTTCCATCTTATTCTCTTTAACACTATACATAGGGTTGCAAACGGATCTAGAACCATAGTGGACTCGGACCCGGACCCGTTTCTAAATAACGGTTCTGGTTTTGGTTTTGACTTGCAACCTATTTTGTTGATTGCAGACCTGATTCTGATAGGAAAACTTGGATCTGGTTTCGAAACTGGGTTCACCTAGAAGACTGGAATATAGTTCCAAAATCGATTCTAATTTCTCCTTCTTCTTCATTTTTCTTAAAATAAGCATATTATTCAGCTTATAACAGTGCATCAAGTCTACTACCTCTAATATTTAAAAAAAAATGTCCAAAAATGTTGATTTGAGGTACAATTTGCTATATCGAAAGGCTCATATATCCTGTCCCGGGTCCACGAGTCGGAACCTATACAGACCCGGACCCGTTTATCAATCGGAACCTAAATTAGATTTCGGATCCGGGCCCATTTATGAATCGAAACTTAAAATAGGTTCCAAATCCGTTTTTTTATGGGTCGAAACTTCCGGTTAATCAGAGAATTGGATATCCGTTTGTAACCTTGTATATACATATACCATCCTACATATTAGCAGCTGTGTTTAATATTTTACCTTTATAAGCAACTAGAGTTATAAGGATAAACTGCAGCAAAACCATAAACTTGTTTTGGGTGGAGTTGGTTTTTCATTATCTCATATGACTTTTTACATACTGTAGGAGAAATTGTAGAAAACTAAAGCCCATATCAAACCATTTCACAAAGTAAAATATCCACATCAGACATGAATTTTACTGCACGGTGAAAAGCCATTTTCAGAGTCTTCACCTTCTACATTGAAAAGCCGGCTGGTCAAACTTGCCCTCCCCCTTCGCCCCCTGAAAGGGCAGTGTGAGAGACGAAGAGAGTCCGACCCTTTTTCAAAGGGAAGACCAGAACGCACACCTCGTACTCGTGCAGCGTGACTCCCACAGTCCCACTTCTCACAACAGACGATCCATCCAGCCAGCTTTGTCGAGTTGCACTTGCACTTCAGTTGAGTTCAAAACTTTTACGTGGGTTACACGTGTCATGCACGAATCACGTCCTTGGAATAAAAAAGGACAGAGAGCAGGAGCCCATGGAAAGAGCAAAGGAATTTGTCATTGATGTTCCAGGTACACTGTCTCTGGAACATGAACGGCACTTTTGTGGTTAACCCCCAACGCAAATTCCATCACTTTACCTTCCTCCTGCAAACTTAGAAAGACTATCTGGCCATCAAACCATTTTGCTTAAAATCAGGAAGATTCTCTCTGCCACTTTCTATTTTTACGTTTTGTGTCTGCATTCAAGACATAAACAGAGAGGGAGGGGAGGGAGATTATACAATCTAAAGGTGGGGGGGGGGGGGGGTTCGGCTTTCTCCGATCAGAAGTTTTGCTTCTTGAAGATTGAAAAACAAAAATTTGTGTATATTGTGTCTTTCTCATATTGATTTTTTGTGGATTTGTAGTTGCTGGAGTCGTCTGGGGTTAGAGATTGAGATTCTGCTAACGCAAAGAGGTTTACTTCTAGCATTTGCTTTCCTTTATGACTGTTTGCAATCTTTTTTCTCTCTCTTGTGATGTGTTGTTTTGTGTGTTCGGTTGGTGGGTATTAGCTCTTTTTTTTTTTTTCTGTTTTTTTTCTGTTTTTTCGCTTATGTATACAATTATTGTTTTCGTTCAATGTTTTTTTAGACTGTTCGCAATATGGATTATATTGATCCAAGCCTCTGCTATTGTCCATTATTGTTGTTGTTGTCATTTATTCATGTGCTATGTAGATTGATATGATCTGACATCCTCCCTTTCTCTACATGTATGCTTGAAGGGAGCTTGTTAGATTTAATCATGATTTGTGTAAATCATAGGATTGACCATTATGGATCTAGATCTGAACAACACAAGTATAATAATTAATGTAAATATATATATACCTGAATCCATCTTTTCTTCTATGCAACACCAGGTTGTTATTCCCACAGGATTTACAACTCTCTGCTATTTTCCTTGTATGTGATTAGTGATTGATTTCCAAGCAGGAACTATGAAGTGTGACATGAGTTATGCTAAACCCAATATTTGTAGGTTTTTTTTTGTGATAATTCATTCCATTATGGAATTCTACATTCAACAGGTTTCTCCCTCATGACCATTTTTTTTTTTTTTCATGTGATTGAATACGGAGGAATTGTACGACTCCTATTTATAATAATGGTTAAAATCGGAGAACTAAATGTGAATTTTCAAAAATGACTATGAAAGTATCTCCCCTCTAATAGAAAATGAATCAAGAGTGGGAAATGGATATTCGGCCAACACCCTAGTAATTCAAATCCTAGAAAAGTGAAGGTTTCATCCACATTGGTACCTTATAACCTACACCACTCTCCTAATATGCTTCACCACTCACCTGTTTAATAATCCTCTAGTGGACTCATTTGACTTTGAATTTCTATGTAATTGATATCAGCCTGTGAAAACAAACAGGCCCTCAATATCGACCAAATTCAATTAGTTAGAAGCCTCCCTTATTTCTAAGTCCAAACTTTTAAATTTAGGTACAAAAGGCAAGGAGATCCTTTAAAGGACGTGGGCATGTAAGTGTGGGCCCCATGCAGAGGCATGTGGTCATGCAGAGGCGTGTGCTCTACATGCATGCTTGAAGGGGATCTCTCCTGGATTCTGGGTTCCTTTGTATCCAACAAATTTTTTCCTTGGAAATTAAAATTTCCAGAGACTTGTATAGAAATAAATGTTACTTGTGATAGATCTGTATAAATGGCATTTCAAGGGGCCTTTTGTTGATCCAGTTTGGTAACTGCTGCAAAAGGCCTACTCTGAAGGATTCCTGCTCTGCCTCTGCTGCAACTATTGTTCTAACTAATACGTCACTATTGTCCGTTGTTTTTTTTTTCCCCCTTGAATATTCAATGTTTCTCCTCTTTAATGCTTTATTTCTAGGGAATAGATGCAATAGTATAATTGCAAACCCTCACTCTCGGGAAGAGTTCACAATTATGTTGAATAATGGAATAGAAGAGGAAATCAAGTAATGTCATATGAGATGGTTTGGACAAGTGCAGTCCATACGATTTGACAGTATCTTAACAGCTCTATGGAATCGAATCTCGGTTCTTTCGTATAATAGACTAGGAACAGTTCTTGCATTCATAATGGAAGTGCTACAAGGAAACTGGCAAAGATTGAGATCAATAAAGAATATGAATAAAGTCGTCAGAACCCAAAAACGACATGTTAGGGGTTGCACACTGACGGTGAACAATGCCCTAATTTGGGATGAGTGGAAAGGTAGAACTTGCAAAGTTGGCCTAGATAGATGAGATAAATTTTTAAACAATGATGATGACAGTTGGAAAGGTTCCCATGTGATAAGAGTCTAGAATTTCCCATACTATCCACAATTAGGGAAGAGCAGTCCATCTCGCATCTTCAGCCTTCACTGGGAAGATACTGGGTAAGATTTTACTCTTAATCAATGTCACTTTTGAAAGTATATTTTTCGATAAAATTAGCTATAATGAAAGAAATCCAGTCGACTAAATCTATAGTAGATGTATTTTTTTTTAATCAGTAAATAAATCTGTATAAGATATTGATAGCATTTTCTGTCAATGCATTTACTATTCCTTTGAAGGATATGTTCAGCATTCTGCCCATTCATTGTTTGATTTGCTATTGGAAAATATCATTTTAATGTTCTTGCTGTTATGCTTAGCTTTTTATTATAAAAGTTAGCTGCTTAAATTGCAAAACCTATTTCAGGCATGATCTTAGCCAATGGTTTTAACTTGTCTTCTCATTTACCACCTCTAATAGTAACCAGCCTTCCACAGAGTGACAACTGCCCTCTAATTTTGAATTGTGCAGATGGCAGAAGTAGCGAAAGACTTAAGTGCAGGGACAGTTGGAGGGGTTGCACAGTTGATATGTGGGCACCCCTTTGACAACATCAAAGTCAAGCTCCAAAGCCAGCCTGTGCCACTCCCTGGCCAACTCCCCAAGTATTCAGGTGCAATGGATGCTGTAAAACAGACAATTGCAGGGGAAGGTCCAAGGGGTTTGTACAAGGGGATGGGTGCCCCACTCGCCACTGTGGCTGCCTACAATGCAGTCCTTTTCTGTGTCAGAGGCCAGATGGAGTCATTGTTGAGGTCTCAACCTGGTATGCCACTTTCAGTTAACCAGCAGGTTATCTGTGGCGCAGGTGCTGGATTCGCTGTTTCCTTTCTAGCATGTCCCACTGAATTGATCAAGTGCAGGTCAGTGTCATTTTTCTTTTCTCTCACCGCTTCCTACTTTATTAGGGGGGAAGAAAACATAAGCCAACATATAGAGTCCACAAATAACTTTTAGTTTCATGATTTAGAATTGAATTCCCATTGCTGCAATTGTGATTAAAATCTAGGGGATGCAACAGGGTCGGGTGTATCTATCAGGCAGCAGGTACCCCACCTGCTAAAGGGTGGGTACATGTGGTAAAGACACATGCACGGGCATACTTGCATCATTCACACATGTATGCACAGTATAACGACCCTATCACCCATTTACGTTCCTACTGAAAGGTTTTTGTAATATTAGAATGTTGATTAGGGATGAAAAGTAGAAACAATATGCCTTTTTTTTTTGGGACAGTGTAAAGACAGTTTGTCACCTGAAGTGATTTTGATTTCACAGCATCCCAGGGGCATGGGAGAATAGATCAGTTTCTAATTATTCAAACTATTTGTCTAATTTAAAGCTATCCTTCAGTCTTCAAACAAATATTCAAATTTGACTGGTTATTTGGATTCTTGATGGGAACACAGGTTGCAAGCGCAGAGTGCTTTAGGCTCATCAACTGGAGCAGTAAAGTATGGAGGTCCAATGGATGTGGCTAAGCACGTTCTTAAATCAGAAGGGGGTGTGAGGGGCCTCTTCAAAGGCCTGGTTCCTACATTAGCTCGTGAGGTCCCTGGAAATGCTTTAGTTTTTGGTGTTTATGAAGCTGTGAAGCAGTTTTTTGCTGGGGGTCCAGACACTTCAAAACTTGGTAGAGGTCCATTGATTGTAGCTGGAGGCCTGGCTGGAGCCTCGTGCTGGCTCGCATTCTACCCAATTGATGTAGTGAAGAGTGTGATTCAAGTCGACAACTACAGGAATCCAAAATTTTCTGGATCAATCGATGCCTTCAAGAAGATCTTGGCATCAGAGGGTATAAAGGGCCTCTACAAAGGGTTTGGGCCAGCAATTGCCAGAAGTGTCCCAGCAAATGCAGCTTGTTTCTTGGTATATGAGGTCACAAGATCTAGCTTGGGATGACCTGTTTGATTTCTCATTTTCTTAGTATGCTAATGAAGGACTATCTCTTCAAGGCATCAAACCAATGGATTAAACTTTCATGGGTCAAATAAGGCTTCTGTAACAGAGCATCGCTAATTTTGGAAGCTTAAAAGAATCTTATATTTTACCAACATGAGAAAACTATCTTATAATCAAGCAGACGGTTTTTGTTGTGTGCTTTCATGCTTGGAATGTAGCTTTCAAGGCAACCAATCCAGCGTCTCTTGTATATCCTATCATATTTTATAGATACCCCTAAAATTATTATGATTGAGGTATTTTCTTTAAGGATTTTTTTTAAACTGCTACATACTACATTCTTGTAATGGTTATACTTCTAATGAATCCAAGGCATGAAGTCCAACAAGAGAACAACTGCGCCTTTTTTATTTTTTGCTCAAAACTGCATGGTTTTTTTACCGTGTTGGCCAATTAATAACTTAGCTGAATGTACTGTACTGACAGGATGCTTAACATTAAATCTCCCGACACTAAGATCTACTATAGATGATTTTTAATATATTCAGTTTCCTATAATTTAAGACAAATAGGAAAATTAAGAAATGACTACAATTACCAGTAATAAATAGTCAGAAGAAAATGAAAAATAAATAGGAAGAAGAAAATGAGAAGGTTTGTGCTGCATTTAGGACCTTGTCATTTAAAGAGAAGAGAATCTTCTCCTCAGTTCAGGTTTTCTGGGAAGTGGTTGAGAACAGCCACAATGAATAATTGAATTATATTGATTCTTAATAATCTTGCATTCCAGAGATCCACAAATAGGTTCTGATGCAAAAGTGAAAATAGAAACAGAAGAAAATTTTACAACAAAATTAGCTTGAAAGTCATGAAAGTGAATACATTATGCTTAATATTTTGGAAAGTGTTTTTCCATTGCATTCTCAACATCCTTTTTCTAACAACCTCTGTGCTTCTTTGGTAGGAATTTTCTAAGTGAAAAGTAAAAAACCTAAGAAAGAAATAAATCTTCTCTAAAGAAAATTTTGAAAAGGGTAATGGATCTTGCATCAGTGCATGTATCTCTCCTCGATGCTGAAGAATAGATCATAGTTGAGGGTGCTATACTACTATATGAAATTATTAAGTACTATTTGAGAAAGGAGAAAGGCTTTTTGAATCAAATAAGTAATTAATGGAGACATGGAGACAGCATCTGCTCACAAAGTATGGCCTTCTGTAGTATGGGGAGACATGAGAGAAAGAATGTTGATGAAACAGGCCATGGAACTCAAGGCAACCTTTAATACCTCCTGTGAACAACCTGGTTTCACTATCATTTTCACCTGTCATAAAAAAATATGTATCAGAGCAATTCACTATATATATCATGATAAATGAACTTGAAAAGGCTGTTTTAAAAGATTCTAGTTGTAGCCATCATTGAAAAAATAAAAGACAAGAAACATGCATTATGTTGATTGAATGGCTAGGTTTAATGCATTCAAGTTTTTACTAGAAGATGAAAAATATGGATGATTAAAAGGAAAAACTATTGATTTGGAAATCTATAGGGTTTAAATGAAACAGAAAAGAAGATAAAGAGTGGATAATGGCTATTAAGTGTACTTTGTCGAGGTAATCTTGCAATTCCTTTAGCTTTCCAATGTAGTCCTTCTCCTCTACAGTAAGGCTTATGGTCTTGCTGTCCGAACCTGGTCCTTCAAACTGAAGGGGTCCTGGATTCCTGTATAGGTCATCCATCAAAAGCTTTTCGGCATCATGAAGCATCATTCTGTAACAATAGAAACCAGTATTAATAATTGGGGAGAACTGAGAAAAGACAATGACTTCTGTTGAATATTGGTTATGTATTTATTATATTTGTCAATTTTTCAGGAGTCTTTTGTTGATGCCAAAAGGTATTCGGTGTTGCATTTGATCTGGTTTTGGTCCAGCGCTCATAATCATGGGTTCCTACTTCCTAGTAGATCAAATATGCTGATATTAGTACTTAGCATTTATATTTCCTTAGTATCTGATATGATTCTTGTTTTGTTAGCATAAAACCTACTTTTGGATTAACATCGTTGGTATTCATTGGGTTATTCAGGAGAAGGTAGTCGATATTTTGGTTTGTTAGCTGAACAGGCTCATCTTAAAAGCACTATTTTGAAGGAAATACTAACAAGTAACAAGTATAAAACTTTCTAACAAAATGAAGGCAAATTTCTTCCACTGAGCACTTGTTTCTCTTGAAGATCCAGCGAACACTCTGTAAAAAGGAATTTTGAGAAGTGGAAGCAAAACTGTGAAATTGAATCGGAGCGATCTATTTTTAGCGGTTTTGATTATTTTTCTGCGCAACCTAATCTTTTGGCAATTTGAACTTTGCTATTCCTTGTCAAGTTCCTCGTATCTTGCTCTCTTTGGGGGCTTTTTGTACTTCTTCCGGCTGCATTTGTATTTTTGGAGTTAGACTCCATCCTCTTTGCAATCTAATTTTCTAATTAAAAATTAACATTGCTTATTAATGTAGCCATCAGTTTAACATGCCAAGAGATTTTACTACTGACCTCATTGTGAATACCAACATAATAGCAATATGGTCATTTGAAATTCAATTGAATTATTTGTTGCATTTCATTTTATTTTCCCCATATCATCATCATAATGAGAGCCTTGCCCCATCAACTGGAGCCAGCTTTAAGAGTTCTAGTCTAAAACTCTAAAAACTATGCCCAAAATTCAACCATGATTAAAATATTGAAGTTAAATAGGACTGAATATAGACTCCTTACTCATATGCTTTTCCTTTCAAATCGATGGCAGCTGGATGAATAGATGGCTTTCCAATCAGGGAGACCCGAGGACCGTGCAACCTCTTTACAGTCATCATTGCCTAGCAGAAGCATTTGCAAGCATGTAAATAACCATGCCTATATTGTTAAAAAAAACACTACATGTGTAGGACCACGATTCTGGAAGACTGCACTTTCCTAGTTATGTCATATGCCCAACCACTATCATGAACTTCACATCTCCCAAACTGGCTTTGTAAACATTAACAAATTATGCTCTCTAGAAAAAAACACAAAAGCAAACAAAAATTTCATAACATGTTTAGCTAATGAATCACTGCATCGTCAATCATTGTTGTCGTCGTCATCATTGTCATCGCCGTTGTCAATATCATCATTGAAACCTTACCATCTAGCTTACTTAATGAATATTCTATTTATGGAAATGTTCTCTTATGAGCGAATTGCATCTGCAGTCCAGCTCTATGGGGCCCACTTGAGCCCACCTTTGATCAATGCAGCCCCTTTGATAATCTTGTCATCCCATGATCTAGCATTGGGATCTAGCATTGAGCCTAATTTACATTCATTGAACCTTCACTCTCCATTGGATAGAATCTCAAAAAAATCTACGGTTAAGATGTGATAAAATTTCAAGGCTGCTAAATCAAGGGATAAGATAATCTAGTAAGGCTTTTTTCCTTTGGCGCCCCCATGTCAATAAGGAGACCTTTCCATCTGCCCTCCTCCCATTGGTAGACATTAATCTAAGTGGGCCTCATGAGCTGGACTGCATATAAACTATGCAGTCTGCTCATAGGAGGACATTCCTCTTATTTATTTTCCAGTGATCGCAGTGTCTAATGGAATGGTAAAATACAACTTAGATTCCAAGGGTACACTTACATTTGTCATGAAATGATTATGGAGCTGGTGACTGGTGTGTTATAAAGGTAAATAGAACTATCCCCATAAATTTATCATGTTACAAATAATAGAAAAATGGTTGGCTAATTCAATTGTAGCTCTTTCTACATATGTGTTCTTGAGAATGTTAATAACCAGAAACGCCAAAAGCTTGAGCTCTTAATGGACAACATAACAATGTATATCAACAGGGAAGAGGTACCATGGATGTTCCAATATAAGGAATAATTCTAAAACAAACCAGTCTCAGTGACTTAGTCTCTCTGTAATTCCTGATTAAATTTCATAATAAGAACTCATAAAAAATAGTAGTAGAGAGCTAACCGTTAATGGAGCACCACCACAGCGCCACTTGGAGACATGATCCTTTAGATTTGTAACTGTAGCCATGTAGCCATTACATCTAGCAACAAGAAGATAATATGAAACATGTCCAAGAACCTGCATGTTACTTGTATAAGATTTAGTAATTCTTACCGAACTAAAATCATGGGATTAAGCAAAAAAATCCTTACATATGCATAATCACAATCAAACTTTGATGGCAGTGAGCCTCGAGCCTGATATCCGAAGAAATGACAAATGGAATTGAACTTCTTCCCTTTATATCTTCCACTTTTCTGTAAATCATAATGTCATCGAAAGCAGGGGTACTATTAAGAAACCATATAATATTTCATTAGTCAGTTTCAGAGAGGAAAACAAAAATTAATATTCTTAACTTGACAATAAGATCACCTACTTACCTAACAAGAAAAAATATATCATACTTGATATTTCAGAACTTTATCAATTATTTGGTAGCATTTCTGGTGATGGTTTACTGAGCAATATATTATACTAAAATCTTGCAACAGGCACATTTTATGTGCTTGTATGCATACTTGCACTCACTATATATTACCTAAGAGTGTTGATCACTGTAGATATTAATGTTCGTTAATCTTATGAAACAGACTGATTACCTCATATTTTTATATTCTTGAGATTTTAGTTATAGTAAAAAGATAGGGAAGAATGGAAGAAGTAAAACCAGCAAGTGAATTATCACTCAAGTTACTTTATATATATATATATATATATATATCTCATTCTTAAAGCTGGGTAAGAGAATAATGAAACACAAAGCTGCTAGTCTGAGTCTAATGGGAACCATGAAAACCCAAATCTATTGAAAACGAACAGTCCCACTTTCAGCTCCAAAACCAGTACCAGTCAGAGACTCACAGCCTTATATGACCATCACTTTTGTCCTAAAAATTAGCCTCAAGCCAGTCCCTTAAACTGTCATCAAAACCCTGCCGGTACACTGGCCGAATTTCCCAATACTCTGTTCCAGATGGTATTCAAATCTGCCCAAAAGACAGTCCCTTAATTCAGTGAATGAGGATCAATTGGCTTCCCTTTGTTTCATCATAAGACCAACCAAGAAACCAGTCCATTATACAGCACAAACCTATGCTTTCCCTGTCCCAGACCTGAAGTCTGGAAATCTCAGACCTCAGATCTGTTTGGATCCAGACCTTCAGATATGGCTACTCAAAGTAATAGAACCTTCCAGGGAAAGATTGACCCTCAAGAGGGAGGAGTTCCTCATGAAGATGGTGATGAACTTGACTTCTTTGAATTACTAACACATTGAAAGAACCCAAATTAAAGGCTTAAGCTTGTACTGATCCAGGTTCAAATCAGAATAAGGTGGAAGTTCCTAATCAAACAGTGGATGAAAAAGTACAAAAAAATATAATGGATACAAAAACTGTCAGAAATCCTATGACGGAGGAATATTCTAAAGACAGACCTATTGCAAAGGAACAAGAAGATCAGGATTTTGTTCTCGTCCCAATATGTCAAAATGAATGGTTCAGTGAAGCTCTATGGTTGACTAGTATTAGGGAGGGCGATTGGCCAGATTGACCCACCCTATTAGGAGCAGGTTTAATGGTGCTTTTTTGTGGTTTCGGTCAGGTATAAGTTTACAGATTTTGACCTAAGTTGGGTTCATGGTAGGTTCGGATTTTGGCTGCCCCAGTGCCCCAACGTGTTACTCTCCATGCCATTTATGACCAATTTACATATTTGTTAATACAATATGATGCACAAAGCCCTATTAGCTCTTGCAGTACTAAATACTTTAGAAAGGTAAAAGTGATAGGCCGCAAGTTCTAGTCCTACTACTTGGTGTTGTGTATATGTATTACGAGCTCGATCCGTTGCCATCCCTAACTAACATGCATATAGAATGATTTTCTTTTTGAAGAAGGAGAAATATGGAGCCAATGGATAATTCATGAGATGTTGCGCATCATTTTAGTACCATTAGAGTAGATCTTCATGTCATTTATAGATACTAGATATGCATATTTCATAATGTGAATTATGCCTGAATGATACAAAATTTGGTATATCTAATTGGGTATTCAGTTAGCTTCCAATGAGCCCAAGTCCGTGCAGTCCTGATGAATATTGAAGAAATCATGGCCCATTCTAATAAGCTCTATTATGGTTATGAGCTTTAACAATGCTTATCATGGTTTTAAGTCGTCAGTCATTGATAATCAAGTCATCAACGATGTTCAGTTGAATAATGAGTCCTTGTTTTAGATAGTGTATAGGAGTGGTTGTAATCATTTAGCTAGAATTCCCATCCTAGACTAGCACAAAAGCCATATTGGCTTAAATATGCTTTGTGCCACACTTCCTCAATGGAATGTATGAAATTACAGAGGAAAAAAAGGAGTTGGTTTTATTGTGTGAAGAGTCCATACTAGGTGTTTGTGCAAAAAGAGGATTCTGCAATAGAGGAGTATTGTTATGATTTTCTGTGCTGCCCATGATTCCATTGTTCGACAAGACACATTTTCCTTGCAAAAAAAAAAAAAAAAAAAGATGACTTGATTATCCTCGATAGAGAGGACTTCGATTTCCTATGGGAGGGGTAAGAATGCAGGATTCCTATCTCATGTGGAAATAGCAACCCATGGGGCATAGAATCCTCTCATTGCACACAAATGTCTGGAAGGTGATCGCTCTTCTTGGTAATGACTCTAACAAAACCCCCAGATGTGATGACTACTAGGCTCTATACTACATCAATGCTCATCTGCAACTGGAGAAAAAAAAAGAAAGAAATTGTAAACATAGAACTAGAAATGAATAGCATATTAGTACATTTGATATATATATATCAGAGAGAGAGAGAGAGAGAGAGAGAGAGAGAGAGAGAGAGAGAGAGAGAGAGAGAGAGAGAGGTTGCACCTACCGATCGCGTGTCCATCTCTATCTCAACAAGTTGAGCTAAAAGTTTCTCAGTTTCAATCTGTTGCAGCAAATATATATATATATATATATATAGAGAGAGAGAGAGAGAGAGAGAGAGGGGTCAACTACTTTCAGAATGGAACAATAAAATATAAGGAAAGAAAAAAACATGTTGCGTCTTCTAAGATTTTTGCATTCTCGTTTACCTGAGATAATGGTGCTGAATCATCTGAATCAGGAGATAGAAGAAGCTGCACCATAAAGTTCACACCTTGAGAGTTATACATTTTGCAAAGCATATTATAACATGGTTCCAACACTAGGAAACTGTGGAAATTTAAGCCAGTGAAACATTACAATGTTGTTAAAATGGAAAATAGAATAGCTTTGAGCCTTTGACACAAGATAATAATGGTATCAGTATCCTTTGGAGAAAAGATATACACCATTTAGCTTTTCTTGATTGACAGAACCTCCTCAATTGCTCCACAAGAAGCACTTTTGTACATAATGTATAATTGTACAATGTCTTCAGCACAAACACGTTGGGGCTAACCCTTTAGAACCTGTTTGGAAGTGAAGAAAGCTGTCTGCAGTTCAAACTTGTATTGCAGGCAGTTTTCTCCACTAGTCTTCTTCACATCTAATGGACCCTCAAAGATCCAACTGGTTCATAGGATGTTCCCTCTGGGATTGGCATATACCAAAAACATTCTGTTGTAGTGTGTTTCCTGATTATTGGATTCTGCCCTCATAAAATGTGGACTGATTGTAATTTGTTCATTTGCAAGTTGCCAATTCGAAGTGAGAGAGTACAGTAATCCAATAGTGATGACTAGGGCATGGCCCATCCCCTCGTGGGACCATCAGATGAATAGCAAAGAATACCAGAAGGTACCTTTCTTTTTCCTTTTTTTTTAAAAAGCCTCTTGATTGAGCCTGCGATGTTTATTCTTTGAAATGAGCAATGTGCCAATCTCGAATACATTTTTAAATGATGTTTTACAGTTGATGAAATATTATTACGAATTTGCCTTTCATGAAATTTAACTAAATCATTCATAATCATCATCACCATCAAAGCCTTGTCCCGACTATATTAGGGTTAGCTACTTCGCCATTCCAATCTATTCCGAGCCAAAATTTCAGATAGGTTTCTTCATATCTATCCCCAGTAATTTTATCCATGTCCTCTTTGGCCTACCCATTTTCCTTGAGTGGCCATCAACCTACATAGAGACACTTCTTCTCACTAGTGCCGTTGTTATCCTACGCTGGACATGTCCAAACCATATCAAACATGTCTATATTAATTTATCATCTATTGAAGCTAACCCTAAATACTTTTGAATGCGTCCATTTGTATTCTATATTTTTATCATACATCCATTTCAACATTTTCATCTTTATTACACTCATTTTTTGCATGCCTTGTTTCCTAATTGGCCAACAATTAGCTGCATAAGTCAATGTTGGTTTAATCATTGTCTTGTAATTTTGTTGGCATGTGCCTATCACAAAGCACTGTAGAAGCAAGTCTCCACTTCAACTATCAAGCTCTTATCCTATGTTCGACATCCTCCTCAATATCATAGAGGCAAGGTTTGTCTTTGTAGTTATCTCTTGAGCTTCAATTCTCTTAAGAGCTACATCTCTCTATACATCCCTAGTGAAGTTGCAATTCATATATTTTGTCTGTATATGACGTATTTTAAAGTCCTTGGATTCTAAAGCCTCTTTTCATATCTCCAGTTTTGCATTCACACCATCTCTCTATTCATTCACCAATACTATATCATCCACAAACAACATACACCAAGGCACCTCATCTTGAATATGAGTAGTCAACTTCTCTATGATTAGTGTAAAGAGATAAGGGCAAGTCGACCCTCGATGTAAACTTATGGAGTTATAGTCACTAGAAATTCACCTATCTCTCCATAGCTAGTTCTCACACTCATTATTGCTTCTTCGTATCTATCTTTAGTGATGTCAATATAACATCTAGGGACAATCCTTTTATCTAAAATCCACCAAATCAAATCTCTAGGCATCCTATTGTCTGTATTTTATAGATCATTAAAGACAATATGAAGATTTTTCCTCTTTTCTCGGTGCTTTTTTATTAAGTTTTTAAGTGAGAAGATAACTTCCATGGTTGACTTTCCTCGCATGAAATCAAATTGACTTTCAAATATTTTGGTCTTTTATCTAAATCAACTTTGTTTATCTCCTTTGTTCTTATATATTGGCATTGCAACACTACTTCTCTATTCATTCAACATTTGCATTGTCCTTATTATCTCATTGAAGAGCATAGTTAACCAAATCCATCCAATTTCTCCCAAGCATTTCCAAGCCTCTATCAAAATGCCATCTAGCGTATAGTTTTTTCTATCTTCATTTTTGCTAATGCGCCCTTCACTTTTGATATCATAATTTTGCGATATAATGTTGTTTTGCTAATGAAGTATCCTCTCTCGTTCATAAGCCTCCTCTAGAATCTTAATTTAAAAGTTTGTTAAAATATTCTCTCCACCATTCTTTAATATCATTGTCCTTAACTAGTACCTTTTAGCCATCACTCTTTACATACCTGAGATGATCTAAGTCTCTACTTTTCTTTTCTCTCTTATGCTTTGGACTTTGAGTCACTACTTTCCTAATTTCTTTCTCTGTCTTATACGTTTTTATAATTTTTCATATTCCTAGTCCCCTATCAAACTTTGTAAAATGTCTTTTCTCTCATACAGCTTCCTAAAACTCTTTATTCCACTACCACAGTTCTTTATCAAAGTATCTATTTTTCCTTTCAACTCTCCAGGCCCTCTTTTGTAACCCTTTTGATCGTGTCAGCCATTTAGTTCCACATCACCACAATCTCTCCCTCCCCCCCTTCTGCTACTAATACAAATATTTAAAAATTACTATCCTTTGTTGTGTGGTCAAACTCTCTTCAGGAATAAGCTATTAACCTTACCGTCTTTACAAGCAAGTCGGTCAAGATTTTTTAGTAGGAAAGTTTTTGTCATACTCTTGTTAGTTTTGCTTTTATAGTTAATTAAATGCCCCTCTCTTTTTAAAATAGTTGTTTGCTATTACAAGGTCAAACTGTAGAAGAGGTCAATCTAACCCAGGTTCATCGGCAAATCCACATGACTCAGGCCCATTTGGCTCAGTTCATCTAGAAACTTAGGACCATACCCACACATGTTGATCTTTGTTAACCTATTAATTATAGGACATTTGTTTAATCAATTGTATTTATTAAATGATTGAATGTAATCTGTAATATTTGGTAACATTATACTATAAATGAATAGTCGATCAACAAAGAGCCAACATTATATTATTCGTTCTTCTTCTTGATCATTTGATTTCACAAAGGCCAACACAAATTCCAAGGCAGTGTCTCCTCACCCATTCCTTTCTCTAAATCTTTGTGCTTCATGCATCCTCTCATACATCTACTATCCTTTCCAACATGCTGATTTAAGTCCTCTCCTAGGAACATCTTTTTTGAAATCCTTCTGTGTTTTTCCATTAAACCTCCTTGCAAATTTTATTTTACAATGTGGCCCCCTCAAAGAAGATTTCCTGGATCCGTTTGTAGTAGTGGAATTTAGGCATTATATAATTCCTCTTATGGGAATGGGTTCATCACATCAAGCATTTTTTCATTAAGGTGCAGCGGCATTCTCATCATTTACCTTCTGCTATAGTTGCAATATCACAGTCTAGAGTCCCAGCTCCACTTAACCAAAAGGCAATTAGATTTTGGTACCCATAAACTCTTATGGCACTAAAGCGAAAGTAAAATAAGAAGAAATGAGCCACTTTTTAGCACAAGGAAAAAAAAAAAAAAAAAAACAGGCCACTATATCTGTACTGTAACAACAAACTTCACTTAGGCCCTTTTCACTCCTATTGCCAAGTGTGCTCACAGGTCTCGAACCTGCGTTATCACGCATGGCACCCAAAACTTATTGCACAAAGTGTTATTATTACTGATAACTGAATTTAAAATCATAATCGTGTTGGACCTAAAAGATTTAGAGTTGTGAATGAGAGCTTGTTTACCTCCTCCTTGATGAATGATGGCAAGAACTCAAACAAAGCAGATGCCCAAGGTGATAGTTGTGATGCAATTTTGTCAACAGATACTCCTTTCCTATAAAGACCGTGTATTTCCTGGATAATCACCTTTCACAATCAGTCAAGACTCGGTACAATTAAACCAAGAAAACTTAGTACTATTTAATTTGTAATACAGGAAATCAAAACAGGTTAATTATGACTAAAGTGTTATTAATTCTTAATATGCCCATAATTACCTCTTACCAATGTACTGATCTGAATGAAAGCATATATTTTGCAACAGTATTTAGGAACAAGGAACCAAAAAGAGAAATAAATAGAAAGATAATAATCTTCAATAAGCACACCAAGTTACCTGCAAAAGAGCATGTACTTCAGTTATACTCTCAATAAGGCCTTCAGGTAAAAGGATCACCCCGTGATATTTGCCTGTCAGCAGGGCAAGAACAGTAGTCCATATAAGATATTTCCCTTTCTCATGTGAAAAGGACATGACATAATTTCCATTATCTTCTTTACTTAAATTTATGATGGATTTTCCTTTTTTTCTTGAAATGATGGTTTTCCCATTTTTAGTTTCTTACTTATACTTGGGACTTTCAGATGAGAAATGGCTAGGAAAACATTCTTTTGAAAACAGTGTCCATCAATTAAATAGCATAGATAAAGAATATAATTATGAAAATCCTGCACCATTTAAATTCATCGTACAATTAAATAATTACATATGATAATGGAACAACTCGTACTAATCTGTAGAAAGTGGATAATAACAAAAATAAATATTAACTTCGTTCCCATGTGCAGAAAATATATATATACATATTTCCTTTTTGGGCATAATCAAAATGGCCAAAACATTCCAAGAACAAAGAATATAGACAAATGATAATAATTCATGTTTTTAAGTTTCTACTGATTGCTTTTCCTGCGTGTATGTTGAGGCTCCCCTATGAATTGGACATAACTCATACATTAAAAATAAAAAAGCAGCAGTGGTTTACTTTATGGCTGCAAGAGCACCTTGGTAAAAATAAATTAAAACCTCATGGAAAATACATAGTAAAACGATTCACTGAGTTAGATATTTGATCATCCAATAAAATCAGGGTATCCCAGATTCTCTAATGTTCCATGAAATCCATGCTGTTGTCACACTATTTACTGCTTAGGATTGAAAGATCAACCTTGTTCTGCCCTGGCTTCAACAGCATCACATATTCGTTTTGTTATATCAAAGAGGGTGAGCTTTGAAGAGGCAACCTCCTCACTAAGGATGACCTGAACATAAAATGCAATAGAGTAAGTTATTTAAGTGTAAAACTATAATAAATAAATATATATATAGATTATAAAATCTTCAGCCATAGACACACCATATTTGGGTTACACTGAAGTGCACATTCCAAAGCAACATGTGATGCCCTCCTTCCCATGAGCCGGATAAAATAGTAATACTGAAAGCACAGACAGATAGCTCTTCAACATTCAATTAGCTTTCAGTGGAGCTTATTTTGATTGAATATTTGATAAAAAAAAATTATAAATTTTCTGTTGGGTGTGAATCTATGAACGTTAGTATGTGGTAGAATAAAGACAGAAATTCAATAGCTATGTTGAAAAAACCTTGGACTAAAGCCACCATGAAGGACACTGCTAAGTTGTACCTTTTCTGCAGAGAGCGCATCAGTGCATAAATTGCTGATAAGTTGAGAATTTACCTGATGATAGAAGAGCATTGGCATGACATGTCTATTCATTACAAGCACATTTCAAATGTATGATATGTACATCATACAAAGCTTATGACTTGAAGTTTTTTGCATGTTACTCATTATCACAGATATCCTTGTGACTAGAAAAACAAACTTAAATGCTGGCACATATTTAAGAAATAGAATTTTGAAGGTTGCATGTTGGTATGCATTTATTTTTTTAATGGTAAAAATCATTAGAGAATTAAGATCCATTAGAGAATTAACATTAACTGTTTCAGGAAAAAAAAAAAAGATTAAACTGATCACTAGCTATGTATCATGTGCTCATTGTTGCTTGGCCCACAACAACATAAATGAGGTATAATACCTTGCATATCGTATCAAATCCAACATTTGCTTCAACAAATTGATTCTTAAGATCACCATATAATGTAACAGGAACTCCGACCACCTACAACAAAGAATGATTTCTGCCTTTTAGAATGAATGGTTAAATATGTCATTGTTCTCATAGCTCACAATAACACCAAGACAACTCAAGTCTATTATATCCAGAAGCTCCCATAGAATAAGGAAGTAATTGATACAACAAAAAGTAACCTTCGTTTGGCATTTTAATTCTGCAAATGTCTCGGCAAGCTGAGCAGCATCAGTATGGGATGTGACACCTTTATGGGGAGAAAAAAAACAGAAAATGGGAAACCAGGCTCCAATATTATAGAGAAATTTATTCATTCAAATTGGCCAAGCTAGAATTATACCTCCTATAATCACAAGTCCATCTAAATCCAATGTTTGGCATGTGTTTAGTGCAGCATGCACTTGCTCAGTTGTTCTTATCTGATCCTTAGTCCTTCCTAACATGTCATAACCACCTTAACAAAAGAAAGAAAGAAAAAACAATATCACATGAAACGTCCAAGGAGGATCATACATGAAATCGGTTTAAACATTGAAGTAATTGTGTTTATTTATGAGCATATTAAGAACATCCATGATGTTAACAAACTGTTCATTTACAAAGAGGACAATGGTGGCAGTTGTGGTAGCAGTTCCCAGTGTCTCTCTCGCTTATTTTAATGTTCAATTTCCAATTACATGAATCTGTTGATTCTCAGACAGATTTGAGAGATCAATTGTGATAAAATCAAATATTTACTCAATATCGTAGTGGTTCATGCATAACTACTGCGTTTTCATCACCAACCTAATTTCGGAATCATATTGAACTAGGGGTGCTCGTGGGCTGGGTCAGCCTGCTTTGGGTGGGCTTGGGTAAAAATCTGGGCCAGTTTAGTATTTGGGCTGGGCTTGGATTAAGTGATAGAAAGCCCAAAGCCCGGCCCAGGCTGGCCCGACTAATGAATGCACGTAACTTAGTGTATTTTATCCAAACAATTGGTAGAAAGTAATGTTTGGCCTGGCTCAGACCAACTGACCAAATGGGCTAGCTTGGGCCTGCCTTTTGGGCCCGTTTTGGGCTTGGCCAGGCCTAGGGCTATGTTTCTAAATTCGGGCCGGGCCTGGATATGCCTTAGCCCTGCCCGGCCTGGCCCATGAACACCCCTATATTGAACAGCATATTTGATATGTAAGTAACCCCTATCAAATAAGTCCTACACAAGTATTTGTAAAGAGAGAAACATTAGAAGATGGATAAACCATTAAAAAAGACAATGAAGAAGCCATCTAATCATGCAATTTGTAGTATCTAAACCAATTTCTGAACTGATAGTGTGTAAAAGGGAGTCACAGCAAACAGATTATAATGGAATGAAAACATTCTTTAGGATAAGCATTATGAATGAGTCAGAGGGTGGCAACTTATACTCCGATTCTTCTTCGTAGCCCCCTTTACTCACTGGACAAAGTGCATGCTAATCTACAAATCTTCAGCAAGTCTAACGGTGCTCTGGATATCAAGAACACAGATGTAATCATCATTTACCAAAGCCATGTAGAAAGAATGATACCCTGATTGCGATAGGCCAAGACGATATTCTCTGTGATCTCTATGGTCTTTTGCTCAAATAGGCCTTCGGTACCCCCTGTTATTGCAAGAAAAACAGCAAACAGGCATTCTAAGATCATGAGAAACAACAAGAACTGGAATGGAATTAATTGCTCAGTCAATTGATCATACGAACTATTTTTAGAGTTACAAGTATCCTTGACTTGCTAATTTAGATAAATACGCACCACAAAATCCAATCAAGGTACTTCTGCGATTGTGAGTCTTGATTGCATCATAAAGCCCATAAATAATATTATGTCCTCCTGGAGATTGGCGTCCACAAAAGACAACCCCAATCCTGTAAGCCCATTTGGTCATGTAAGTACTAGCTACTAGATCAGCAAAACAAAAATAGGTGCTATGTAGCTCAAATTGAATAAGGAAGAAGGAATAAAAGAGAATGCAGCTAACTCTCAATGAATAAAAGCAAAGTTAAGCACTTAAATCTGTAAAAGTGCCTGCTAAGTTGAGAAGGGATTTTAGTCATTCATGAAAATAAATGAAACAAAAGAAACAAGCTGCATTTCAACTAAAACTGCCTCGAGAAAAATTGACAACAAGTGGCACTAACCCCATCCCCGTCTCCACCTATAAATAAGATTAGAGTTGCAACATTAATTAATGATAATTGATTACTGCAACAGGCTCAAAGTGGAAAAATGTTAATAGACATCCTGTTCTTGAAGATTCATGAGGATGGTCATTGGTGTTTAACTCATAAATCATAATATTAGCTTCGAGTTGAATAACATACTCATGAATATATTTTTGGAATTCCACAACAGCCATCTTATAAAAACGACCAAATCTGGAACTAAAAAGTAAAAACAATTGTTTTCAGATGGCTGGTTGATCTCCTGCTATTGTCAATGCTCTACTGAGAAATGATCAGAGTGGTTAAATCCTATATCCCTTTTCCTAGATCACATAAGCTGAAAATGCTAACAATGGAAGTCTGATTGCCTGGTGAACTATTGCATCCTTCAAAGTGAGACCCAAAAAAAAAAAATTTGTTTTCTTTCTTCATCACCAGCTGTTGCTAGGGACATGACTGTGTTAGTGAGAGTGTGTGAGTTCAACTCCCCAGTGTAGCAAAAAAGAAAAAAAGTTTTCTTCATTCCAAATGACAAATATGGAAGGAATGATGTGCATTCTTTACCTCATTACTGGATGTTCTGTTAAGAACTGGGAATCACGTATTCCAAAAGATGAACTCAAGAAATGAACCAGTCGTTGGCCATAAGTTAGAGGAAATGACCAACTAACTGCCTGGGCATCAGATAGATCTGGAACAGCTGTAGCATCACCAAATTGAAGTTGCATTGCTTTTTTCTGAAAGATGAGATGTAGAGCACATCTGTGAGTACTGTGTGAGTACTGAGTAGCAGCTAACAACCATAATTTAATGTGCCCAAGCAAGAAGTATCGCATGACATTCCAATGGAAATTAATCCAGTGCAATACAATTTACAGCTTCAGAACATCCAGTTGTAATTTGAGTTTTGATATTTGAACCCATCTATATAACAGATCAGGACAGTGCCCTTAGTTTAATCCAACTATCAAAAATCACACAAATCATATGTTTTAACCATCTGATCGTCAACTTATAAGATGGGTGACCATTTATTTTCTACCAATGATGTCCATTCATCTATTTTGTTCATCCTTATACTCGCCTCGTGCCCTAACAATGCACCTCAATCAGATGAATCTAACCATTTTCATTTTTCTTTCTTGGTTGATAGGAATGGGCAGCAATATAAAAATGCACCAAATATCTAGATTGTTAATCATATCACATATTCACCAAGTCTCAAAACAATTTGGTACATGGCACTAGATTATTTCTAACACATGTGTTGGGGTTAATGTAAATAATTCATAGATACTAAGCCTATGGCTGTAAATTAGTTTGAAAATTTTTCTCCCTTTGATCAGTGCAGCCCCTTTCACATCCTTATCATTCCATAATCTCACAACAAGCCCAATTTTACACTCATTGAATTGAATCTTTAAAAAAAAAAATCTATGATATTTAACGCCATTAAACTTTAAACCCGTAAAGTCAATGGCTAAGATAATTTGATGGGGCTGATTTTTTTATATGACCCTTATCCATAAGTGGCCTTTCCATCTAACTGCTGATGGGGATATTAATAAGTGGGCCCCACAAACTGGACGGCATATGCAGTCTGCTAGGAGGAGAAAATTTTCCATGTGTAAACAATTCCGAAACACCAACATATTTACTTCTATGAGCTTATCAAACAAAGATAAACGACGAATCCGATCGAAATGCAACTCATTATATCAGAATGAATCTCCCCAATGGATCTTGTTGAAATTTGTATGATCATTTCACTGTTATAATTTAGTTTTCCACCACCCACCACTTTCGGCTGGATCTCTATCTAGTTTATAGGAAACCCTAGAAAAGAATCGATAGAGGGAAAGGAAGAGAACCTGAAGGGCAGAGGGGAGCTCTGGCATGTAAAAGCTTCGGTTTTTCTGCAGTCCCGAGAACTCCATTGCACCTCCGAAAGTCATAACTTTCAATCAATCAATGGGGTGGGGGGAATCAGGAAGAGGGAAGATGATAGAATGGGAATGTGGAAGATGTTGGAATTCTTGAAAATCGGGATTTCCTCCTGTTATTTGAAAGCGTTCGCGGGAGAATAGTGCTTCTCATAGAAGTATACATACAGTGAATGGAATGGGATTTTCAGCTTTTTCTCTTATTCCAACCATGTCCCTGACCGTTGCCATGTGAAAAACGGCATATCTTTCGCGCCATCCGTAAAGTCTGTGTGAGACCGCGGTTGCTTCTCTAACAGCTGGTTTTTCATTCGGGCTGTAGACAAACGGTTTGGCCCAAAGTCAACATTCCCATGGTGTACCTGGACCCGACCTTAATGGACCAGGATCCGAACCTGATGGACCTGGAATAGACCATAAGATCTTTCTTTTACAATTTCATGCAACAAGTTATCTCAAAATTCATTTTTGGATTTGTGATAAAATTGTAACGTTGGTTGTCAACCTACCTAACACAACTCTCCTCTTTTGAGAAAAGCTCATTCCCCGTTGGTAAGGAGCGGCAATTCTCACCTGGGTTGCTCAGGGTTCGAATCCTAGGTACGCCGCCACCTCTTCCCGTACGTGCGGGCTTCCCCTCTTATTTGTATGGGCTTTCTTCCCACACGTGTGTGGGCTCTTTTCCCACTTGAGTGGGATGTCTTTTTGTGTTTGTGTGGGCTCTCACTTGGGTCCCAGCCCCCCGGCTGAGTCACCAAAAAAAAAAAAAAAACTCTTCTTTTTATCTAGGCTAGAGACCAACAGTAAAAGCTATAGGGAGAAATTTTTAGAAATGAGCGCATTTGAGAGTATTTACGGATAGCATCAGTCGGGGAAAAGATATAAAAAGAAAAAAACCAGTTTGAGATGATTTGAGCATGTCCAACACTGGCTAGCAACAATGCGGTAAGAAAAAGTTTGAATATGCAGGTTGATGGTCCCCCAAGAGGAACGGATAGGCCGAAGAGGACATATATAGAGGTGGTAAAAATATATCTAAATATGTGAAACTTATTTAAAGATTTGGTCCAAAATAGATCAAAATAGAAAAACAGGATTCATGTAGCCCACCTCAATATAGTTAAGACAAAACGTGATGATGACTATGATAATAGTGGTGGTGATTTTCATATGAGAAGTACCAGGACATATGCATCTCCAATGTTATTTGCTTCAATGAAGAGAAATGGAACTCTTCTTTTTCAAGATTGGGTAAGTGGTACTCAACCCTGAATCAATTCCCACCCAAAGTGGACATGAGATGCCTTTCCACGGTTCTATTTCTTGATTCTTAGAAATAGAACTCTTTGAAATGAAAGGGGACAAAGAGAACTTATCCAGGCAAATGCCTGAATTGCCCAGCATTGACAAAAAGGGAAATTTGGGCTGGGCTTGTTATGTTGGGTCAGGCTCAGGCTTTAATTTTTAAATCTTTTTTTTTTTTTTTGTGCTAACGGAGGTTCCCAACTCTTTGGGCTGGACTAATCTCTCCGAGCCCAGAGAAATAGAGAGAAGCCGGGTAAAACCGCTGTGGCCCACAGGTGGCGGTAGCACTAGCGAACTCAACCTTCAACTCCTGCAGATGGGGAGCCAAGATCGATACCAGGACCTTTAGCGTTGGAAGAAAGAGGAACCGTGGTCCTGACCAATCGGCCAACCCCTTGGGGTTCCTCAATCTATTTGGGACTCAAGTCAAGTTCAGGATGTAGGCACCCAAGTTGGACTTGAGTAGGCAATTTATATAGATGAAAATGTATATATTATGTAAAATATATTATGAAATACAATAGAGTTTTTTGTATATACTCCCCTAAGGTTGTATGATTTGTAAATAGGCCCATGAGGTTTTAGTATTTGCAAATAGGCCGTGCTTTTTTATTTTAATACCTTCTCTGTCCCCAAAATCAATAGTCTTCCGACCACCATAGGTTTTTAGAGTGAAATGACACTTTTGACAATCTCTTTTTATCCTTATATGCATAATTTCAAAAGCTTAGACTCAAATTTTTTTTTTTTTGTAAAGCATGTAACATTAACAATTGCACTTAGTGGGAGAGAATAGCTCTACATAAATTATTTTTTTTTTTATCAATACAGGGCTCATTTCATTAAGTCCAGATTGATCATGACAACAATCAACACCTATACTTATAACCAGTTATGATTTATCCAATCTATACATGACCCACCGTTGGATTGATGAAAATTTTAAAATACATGATTATGCTTGATGTGTAGGGGCTGTGAAAAAAATATCGAGGTAATGGACCAATGCAAGAAAAATTCATTTTTAGAATTTGCGAAGGGGGCGGTGTTTGACTCTATGTAAAAGAAATATTGGGAGAAAGAGGTAAATATAGAAAAACATATTAATTTTTAGAATTTGTGGGGGGAGGTTGGAATTTAAAACTTTTCTTAGATATGGGTAGGGGCTTCAGCCCCCAGGCCCTTATACGTAAATCCACCCCTAGTCATGTGCATGAAAGAGGTAATGAGAGAAACATTTGGGACTTGAGATAAAATAATGGATGTAATGGCAAAGTTGTTATTTATTTAAAAGTCCAACACAAATCTCATATTAATTTTTAGAATTTGCGGAGGGAGGCAAGAATTTAAAACTTTTCTTAGATATGGGTGGGGGCTTCAGTCTCCAGGCCCTTGTACTTAGATCCACCCCTAGTCATGTGCATGAGAGAGTTATTGAGAGAAACCTTTGGGACATAGATAAAATAATAGATATAAATGCAAAGTTGTCATTTATTTAAAAGTCCAACAAAAATCTCATGGTGGCTGCCCATTCTTGTTAAGAACATTGATTTTAGGGACATGTAAGGTATTAAAAAGAAAAGGAAAGGGTGTATTTACAAATACTAAAACCTCAAGGGCCTATTTACAAATCCTACAAACCTCAGGGGGTATATAACAAAAGCTCAATACAATAATATTAAAAATGAAGTAGATATTTCTTAATTTATACCCGAGCAGACCATATCCAAAAGTTCAAATACTCGATCCGAATTGCACTAGCTAGGGAATTCACAAATCTAGTTGAGTTCACATCAGGCATGTATAAGGTTCATTCAGGAGGGATTCAGGTGTGTTTTTTATTGGTAAGTTGGCCCAGTGGCCAAGAAAGGGAGGTTTAAACCACCCTGCCTGAGATTGATCCCTGACAAAGGCTATGGGAGCGGGCATTGCTATCGACAGCAACACCCCGTGATTCCCGAGGGGATTCAGGTTTATCTACATACAATGTGTAATAGAAGAACTTGGACTAATGCTTAGTTGACAGAAGAACAGAGGCTGCATTAAGTAGACCAAGTGACCCACAAAAGGGCGGACCTAGGAAATTCAACTTGGGGGCCTTTACGTAAAAAAATATATAAGGGGAAGGGATAAACCTCAAAAAATACATATTAATTATCAGGATTTACAAGGGTTATTAGAAATTTCTAAAAATTCTCAGCTATGGTTAGGGGCTTAGCCCCCAGACTCTACTACCTGAGTCCGCCAAACCCACACTTGTTTCTTTAGTGAAAATTCCGACAAGGTCTAGTACATATTAGAAGAGACTTAAAAAATTCGTGACAAAAAAAAATTCAGATGGTGTGGACTAGAGAGACCAAAAACATTTAAAAAGTTCACGACCTAAAAATTTCGCCGTTGCCGGGGATCGAACCCGGGTCACCCGCGTGACAGGCGGGAATACTTACCACTATACTACAACGACATTTTGTTGTTAGCTTTCTAGACTATTAAAGTATATATTATGTTCAAATATGTTCCTATTGATATTTATCTAGCATTTCGTAAGAATAACCAGATGGTAAGACTATGTGTCAAACTTGCCCCTTTCCTTTGATCTATCTAACTGAAGCTGTTGAACTCATCTCTACTTCTTACAAGGTTGCCCATTGCGTTTGGGAGTTTCTTCTTTAATCTCTATTGCATTATACATTTTGCACATATGCCTTTGGGTTTGAATGATAAACATATTTAGCAAGTGTTCCAACTTCCAACTCCCTGGTACAGAGAAAATGGAGGCTACGCACTACCCAAAATGTGGGTGCATGGCGCACTTTTTGAAGTGAAATGGGAAAAGAAATAGAGGTGTAAGGTGTTATCAATATGAATTTTGACATCCGTCCTTTACTTATTTCTGAATAGTGGGCTAGTGGGTTAGGTGTTCTAGGGCTTAAGGGTGATCATGAATGAGTCTGCCGTTGGGTTACGGCAGTAGTATCCCACTAGGATTGATCAATTTTGATCAATGATCATCATCAATTCATCGAGGTGAGTTGGGCTTGATTTATGAGCTTCATTTAAAATTTGTTCTTTTGACTAAAACTCATTGGCAATCAGCAGTATGAAAGTTGAAGAAGCCCTCACCTGCATCATCAAATGAGTTGCTGTTTGAACTGACTCCTCCAGTTGTTCCATTGACCTGATAAATGACATGCCGCAACAAATAGTTTTGGGTTGGAATGGTGTCTTGATTCAAAAGATTTTGCAGCTATTATCCATATATTAATGGATTTTCAGTAGATTATGGTTTGTTCTTTCTAAAGTAAACTGCTTCATTAACGCTTCAAATCGGAGATGTTCGTGGAGCCATAGTTCATCTAGCATAGTTAACCAATACATTAATCATCATAGCCATTGAATTGAATGAAAATTGAAATTACAAAAATAAGAAATGTACAAAGCTACAATTATAGTAATGAAATTTGAGCCCAATGGTACAAAGTATTTAGCAAGCTCATTGGCTGGAAATGTGATCAGATCCGACATCCCAACACATTTTGGAGCTTTCAATATGAAAGGCAAATGATTCTGCCAAATCAACAGCATCTTCAACCCGAAGACGTGTTCCCTGCTGACCCACCACAACAGCTGCAACTTTAGATGCTAACATGCCTATGCCTTTCAAGTCTGAGGCTTCCCTAAGAATACCGTAAAGAATGCCTGCTGCATAAGCATCGCCTGCCCCACACGTGTCCACACGCATGCAATGTGAAGGAGGTACATATATATCTTCACCCTTTATACCAATGTAAGAGCCTCTTGGGCCATCAGTGACGGAGACCAAAGGAACAAAATGGCTCAGGTATCTTGCAGCTGAGATGGGATTCTCCTTTGAGGATAATGCCCTAGCTTCATCACTGTTGGCAAAAACTATGTCTGCATAGTTTTCTATTATTTCCCTGAAACAAGGATTTCAAAAAACTTCTATTACTCAAAAGTAGATAAAAGACCAATCTGCAGAACCACAGCAGAAGCCCATCACACCAAAATAACAAAGATGACAAAAGTGAGAGCAGAAACTTGTAGGGGCATGTTTGGTACTGGTACAGGCTTTAAGCGAAACAAATGCACAAGGCTGAGCATAATTTGGTAAAAAGGAGAAAAACAATGTTTTAAGTTAATGGGCCCATATATTTCATGCTATCTTACCTTTCAAAGTACATATGACACTAACTAGAACACCCTTAATTCGAACATTTCCAAATGTTGGATAAGGGGTGAAAAATACTTTTCTAAGTTAAAACGAGTCCCAGTATTCTACCACCATAGGATATCGCAAGATTAAGGGTAAAATCGTCACTTTCACGGTGTCCTTTCGTGTACAAACAGCTCTGCGGGAATTATGTAATTTCCAACATTTCTGGGCAATTGTTAGGTACAAGGGCTGCTGTAAGGTTATTATACCTTTAGTTAAACAAGTCCAATTTTTTGCACTAAATGAGGCAACACAGCCATTGTACCAAAGATAGCATTAATAATGAGTAAAAGGAACACTTTGAGCGGCATCTAAAACAGCTAATTCAAAATTATAAGGTGCAGAACAGTTAAATGAATTTCACAAGGAAACTAGAAGATTCATTTATGGTTGAAACAATGGCTCTGCAAGGAAACTAGAAACTTTTGCACAACAAAATAAGTGTAAGCATAGGTGAGGAAATTAAAGCATGGAATGAAAAACAAAATCTCATAACATGCAGTCATGGATTAAAAATTTTAAGCGTGACAAATCAATGCAGCAGGTCTCAACTTATTCACAAAGTTCTGTGGCAATAAAGAAGCAGATGTGCGGCTAAGCATTCAAGGAAAACTTGTGCTGGACAAAACAGATAAAGGAATGCTTTCACTGAAATGAATGAAAGGCACGTAGATGCAACTGCAAAAGAGTTGTGATACAGTTCTGTACATGCCAATGGCTGGTGAACCTATTTTGTGGATGAAGCTACAGCTATTCCATCATGCTATATATATTATTCTAATTATTAGATTTGATGCTCCAATGAGAATGAAAAGTAAAAAAGGTAGAAGTTCAACAAGCTCTAAACTGGATACAATGGACTGCTTTTTGAAATCTTGTGCGCTTTTCTGACTTAAATCTTTTATAAATTCTTATGTTGTTTTCCCAATGATGCAGGCCCTAGGGTTAGGGCTTACGTGGAAGTGCCGAAGCACAATAATGAAGTCATGTTGTGAAACCCATGGCGGAGGATATCCAAACTGACATTGAGATATCACAACCAAAGCACGATCAAAAAGACAAAAAGGGGCCTGACTTTCCATCTATGAACAATGATGATCAAGAGATGCTAGCAAAAGGAAAACAAAGAAGTTGTTGAAATTCCCCACGTTGATTTTGTCTTTGGGGGATCAGCAATGGAAACTTGGAGATTGCGATTTCATGGTGCAAATTTTACACATGAAGTATCGAACGGTTCAATTGCACATCTACACAAAATCCAGTTGTCAAGATAAGCAAAGTGATTCAAATTGGAGGAAACAACCAAACACAATTTTGATGTTGTGCACAGAAGCAAAAGTCCAACCAATGGATCAGAAGTTCGTCCAATTGATCTTCGACCCAGGAAGACATTTACCGAACTCGAGGTCTGAGGTTTTTCTTTTTTAATGGAACTCAAGGTCTAAGTTCTTTCCAAGCCAGGGAGAATGATGCAGATAGACATCATGCCACATGTGTAGGGCCCAAGATAGTTTAGGGATATTGCTATTTTATTTAATTAATTTTTTAATGAGTTGTAATTAGGATAGGATTCTACATTTGATTAGTTTCCTAGTTTGTTTAGGTTTCTTAGCCCCTAAGATTTGTTTCATTATTTATATGGCATTGTAGAGAAGAAATTCTCAGAGAGAGTTGATGAATAGAATTGGGTTTTCCCTTTGAGGTGCATCCTCGTTTATGGTCTTTACGGAAACGTGTAGTGTCTGTGGAACACATGCTTTGGCACAGGTATTGTGCTTCAGCACTTCCACGCAAGCCCTAACCCTAGGGTCTACATCACCCAACCCTTCCTAATGCTTTGTTAGTTGCTTCTGTATTTTTTACAATCTCAAACATTAATGTGAAGAACTCACAGGTACTACATGCAGTCAATTTACGTTAGGAAGCAATACTTAAAGAAAGCTTGCTCTACGTACGTTTGTTAGTGATGAACTATCTTAAGTCTGAATACATATAATCCTTAAAATATATAACTACAGTCTACCACATTTACCAAGTTTAACTCAACCCATGTGTGTATGTTTCTTATTCTCTCTCATCCATTACCAGAAACTGCTTTGCTTCTTGACAATTCGAAAAGAGTAATATTTGTGGCAAAAAAACAACAGTAACTTTGTGGCACGAAATATTTGATGAAAATACTATACTAGTAATAATATTTGAAGAATAAAAAGGTTCCACTGCTTGTGGTTTGGATGATATAAAACTTCCTCTAGTTAATGGTGTGCTTAAGCAGAGTGAGGGACACATTATGTAGGAAGATAAATTCCGCATAGCATGGTAGAAAAAAATGGCAGGTGGGATGATGGAGCATTATTAGTGGGAGAATAGCTATCTGTATTAAGAATATATTTATTAACTTGATAGTTGTACAGTCCAACCACTTAAAAAGGAAACAAGGTCTTTGGATGGAGATGTTACCCTTAATACAATTTTGAAAGAACTTCAGCAGGGATCTCCAATAGTAATGCCAAAAACACTGCATTTTCATTTGATCTCTAGCAAAAACAAGTTCTTATTGAAGATCTGCTGGCTCCAAAAGAAATATTTTTATTTATTTATTTATTGGCAGTTTAACCTTTTGAATAGACCTATGGAAATTAAAATTGAACAGTGGCAAGCTTTCCTCGAGTCATTATGCAGAGCATACATCTCATTTTTAGTAATAAAATGAACTTAAAGCAAGGGAAGGGGTTTGCAACAAGCCTTCATGATTATAACCAATAAAAATAAATTATTTATGAAATAAATTTCTTGATAAGTAAGGTCAAAACTTCTTTAACTTGAACAAAATGAACAACACATTAACTAATCCTTTAACTTGGAAAAAAAAATACGAATAAAACATTAAGCATGAGAAACTTGAATACAAATGCTTACCAAAAATTATCATAACATCTCTCAATGCATGACACGTCGGATGCAGTAACAGCAATAAGAGCACCATTTTTGTGGGCATCCTCACATGCTTCCATAATTGCTTTCGCAGTATGAGGAAATTCAAATAAATAGCCTTCTATAACAAGTATGTTTGTTTTGGCAATAATGCCAGCCAAACAAGGGTCGTAGTTGACAGTTGAAGACATACCCTGACAACATGGAAGAAGTGAACAGAATTAGTGCTTGATTTCAAGTGATAAAATAAGAAAAGCATGAACCACATAGCAACTCAAATTACATCCATACAAGAGGACAAAGAAGAAGATCAAAGCTTCTCATATTGAAATTCCTTTTTTTTTAATGGTACTCAAGAAAATATAAAAGAAAGGTAGAAAAAAAAAACTGCTTCCTTTCAAGAAGGCTACACTCCTAAGGCTGGAAATAAAATTAATTCCTTATCAGAAAATAAAGACATGACGTCATTTTTTTTTTTTTGAATGGTAAGACATGACGTCATAAAGAAAATCAATTCCATATTAGGAGGCCTCACTAAAAAAGATGAAGGGGAATCTCATGGATTTATCATGAAGAGCCAAGACCATGGAAGTCATAGTTTTATTTTGACAAGATCAAAGTGTTGTCTTCTAATCTTCATGTGGTCTTTTATCAATGGGTGGCATCTATTATGAACTTGTGTTGTTGGTGGGGAATAGCGCTTTTATACCCAGTTTTTCTTTACTCCCCTGTTGAGGGTGTCTTTTTAATGTGTTTTTTAAATCTATTTTCTTTCATTAATTAAGTTTTCTTGTTACCCCTAAAAATTAAAAATTAATCGCAAAGGCCAGTTTAATCAGAACAGAAACCCCAGACTAATAGGATAAACTCTGGTGATAGTGTGTAGTCAATGACTAAGACTCTTAAGTGGTCCATTTCAAAAAGAAAAAAGACAAAAGTTCAAACCGGGAACACGTAGATAGAGATATCCAAAGTAATTAGCAAGAAGTAACCATGGAAGCTACTAATGAGATTAAGAGTTCAACATCTCCATTTGGTATTACAAACACCAATTATTAAAAAATATATATATACAACAAAAAATGGTCAAAGTTTGCTATCAATAACTTCAAGTAGACTTTCTTGGGAGTAGTCAGTCAAAAAGAAAACTGACCTGATACGCTAACATAGTGCGCTGGGCATCTGGTGTGGTCAGGACTATAACAGTCCCCGTTGTCCCATCCTTGATAGGAGCAGAGAGAAATTCCACATTTGCACGACGAAGTTTTGCCCTGAAAGTGATTATGAGGGGGTTAAAAGATGCATAATAATGAAAGCAACTGGCATAACATGGCATTTCATCCACATAATTATAATATCTTACATACAAAATGGAATTCGATGGCAGTCGGCAGAATATAAATTTCAGCAAGTCTTTACAACCTAGATATTCTCCTCAGGATAATAAAAATTTATTTTAATGCAAATTGCACATTAAAGGGGCCTTACATTACATCTCTTCTCTAGATTAAAACTTTGATAATTCTCTGTACTAGAAGAAAATTGATTTTTCAATCACTAATCAAAGAGAAGAACGACAGACTGCAAGTCCCTCACTTTAGATCAGATTTACAAAATCTCTGAACTCTTACAAACCGTAGATTGCCACCTCAACAAATAATTCCAAGTTGACTCAAACTCATCAAATTTTCATCAAGTATATGAAATCTCGCATTAGGAGAATTCCTGAGTCACATCAACAGAACAGCAGATTCATGGGACTCAGCTACGTTTCTCATCACTATTTAAAATTCAAAATTCAAAGCTGAGTGCGGGGGGTTTGAACTAGTGACCTAGCCCTCACAAATTGTAGTATCTTCCAGTCAGCTTCGATGCTTCAACTGTATAATATTTGAAGATTTAATCCATATAACAAAGGAGAAGGAGGAGGAGGAGGAGGAAAAGAAGAAGGGGGGAGAAAAGGAGAAGGGAAAGGGAGTGGGGGGAGCTGTCCCAACTATGTTGGGGATAAGTACAGTGATTCCAAAGTCATAAATTCATGGTCTGATGATAATTCATGATGCACAGCTTCTCAAAATTGTGTTTTCTCTGTGCACCATGAGTCCACCATCTTTAGACATCTTACTAGTTCTAATCAGTTTTAGTATTAAAAAAAAAAATTGAATTGAGCTCCCCAAGTTCATTTATAAGACACCTAATCATCTCCACTACTTGACCTGATGAATTGAGTCTGAAAAACAAGTCAGCAGGAGATGGCACAGTATCAAGTTCAAAAGTTTTTTTTTTTTTTTTTCCAAGCCATGTCTGGATGTACCCCCAATCAGAATTCAGGAGGATATGGGCGAGCCAACCCCACTAAATCAATGCTACATATGGAATGATGCTGAGTGCACATTAGTGAGGATGTTGATTTCATCCATGCAACTCTCTGAACACCTAAAAGTAACCCTTATTTTTTGGTACCTCAGCCAGGCGGGCTGGGAAAGACCGGGACTCAAGAGAGCCCACACATGTGGGAAGAATGGCATAGCGAAGAATGGCATAGCCGGGGATTGAACCCTGGGTAGCCGGGATTGCCAACCAACTGAGCAACCCATTGGTGAATGCCCAAACATAACCTTAAAAGATGATAAATGCATGCCACATTCCAGCAACTGCTAAAAAATATATATATTCTATCAAAACAATCATGGCTGTTCAAGCAATTCATGAAAACCACTAGAAACTTCATTTCAATGGAAGGCAAGTACCTGTAAAACCCACCCAAAGCATCACTTCCAACACTGCCAGCCATGGCAACATTCAAGCTAGGACCTCCAATGGGTTGACTGCCTAGCCTTGCCAAAGCCACAAGCGTGTTCGAAAGAGATCCTCCAGCAGCAGCTTTATAGCTGCAACCGTCCATCGCACGCAAAACTCTACCCCTCTCCTCATGATTCACAATTTTCCTTGTACCCTTTTCTATACCCACTCTCTCCAGAAAATCATCATCAACCATGCCAGAAAAATCCACCTGCAAGCATGGAAAGCTACCAATATAACTGAAGAGGCGATAAAAAAAAAATCATAAGGAAAGCAAAATCCATGGAAAGTGATACCATATCTAAAAGAATGATGATGATAAGGAAAGGAAAAAGTCATACCATAGCCTGTCCAAGGCCTAAAACATCCCATCTCTCTGGTGCCTTCATCTCCTTCTCTCCTTCCTCCTCTTCTTCGCTTTCGTTTCCGGTCTCCTCCCCACCCAACCCCGGAGCCCCAGAAATTGCAGAAACCCTAGAATCTCTTCTTCCAATCTTTCTTGAAGAAGCCATTTCTTTAATCTTCACCCTCCAACTAACGCCAAGGCTTCTTCTAGTGTTCAGAGCGTTAGGTGTTGAGGGAGAAGATGGGAAGAAGGAAGAGAAGGGCGGGGTGAAAGAGGGAAAGGAGATTGGCGGGGGGGAGTTGGTGGTGGATTGAGAGGAGAAGGTGAGGGGAGATAGAGCCATGGTTTTTTTTTTGTGGGGGCGGCAGTTGGTTTTACGGGGGCGAAGATTAAGAGGGCTCCATGAGGGGAGCTGATGGCGGCGGAGCCTGGAGGATATGGCTGCTATATGAGCTGTGTCTGAGAAGAAGAGGGTCTTCTTGCAGGGGGAATGAATGGCCAACATTTCCGATGATGCCCTTGCTACATTTGGGACATGTGAAGCATCTGGATTTTGATTTTTGACTCTGGTCTTGCTTGGCCGCGGCCGAAGAGCCGCCGTGACTTCGTCTCTTGGGGAGGGATTGGTTTTTTTTACGTAGAAAATCGACCCTACCTTTGTCATCTAATTAAGCTTAGCCGGCTTATTAAAATCTCTATTGACTCTAATAGTTTGATTATGTAAAAAAGTAACTTAGATAGCTTTATTTTTGTTATTTTTTTACTCTTGGGCCAGTTTCGCAACTCTACTAATAGAGTCAAGTGAAATAAAGTTGATTTTGAAGAAAGAATAAAATATAAATGGGTTATGATGGTATTTTGTTTTTAGTTGTTTGTTATAAGAATTTTTTAACTTTTTATATGAAAAAGTGGAGTTTTTTTGTATTTTAGTGGATAAATGTGGTTGTTTTTTTGCTTTTTTGAAAAAGATGGAAGGAGTTTTGAATTAAAGTTCTTTTCTTGACTTTTAATCCAAGGGCGGCCTTTTTTATGAAAACATAAAAAATATGGGACTTTTTGAGGTTATCTTAAAACATAGGCATCTTATTGTAAAAATCTGTTTTCAAAATTCTCCTATGAGTAGCTACAAGTGCAGCGAAACACTGCGGGACCCACCCTTCATCGGGACAACCCCTTTGATGCTCTTTTTATCTTAGAATTTGGCAACATACCAAATGTTACAATCACTGAACTCTTACTTACCATTAGATTATATCTCAAGAAAAATCGATGACTAATATGTCATTAAACTTTAAAATCGTTAAATCAAGGGCTAAGATAATTTGATGGAGTTGATTTTTTTAATCCCCCTTGTCTATGAAGAAACCTTTCCATATACTCTCCTCTTATTAATTAGCTTGTATCTAAGTAGGTCCGACAAGCGGAACTACTTATAAGCCATTTGAAATTTCCTTGTAAGAAAACATTCTCCTCGTATCTATTTTATTAGTCTACTGAGGGGTCGTTTGTCTTTTACGCATGGAACAATTTACACATGTAAATAATGAATATTCAAATTTTAAATGTGTAAAGTCTACACATACGTTTCTTTTTACAACGTTTGTCAACGAACACCATTTTTGTATTATTTACACTCATGATTTATTTTACCATGTTTACTTCAATGACACGTGCAAATGTATTAGATGATTTTGTAAATGAAATTAATGGTTGGAATTGTATGTAAGATGGGCAAACGATCACCCCAAACTAAGATATATAAAAATAGTGGAGACATGAAGAAGAAAAGAAAATAGCACCACCAGTCAAGTCAAGAGACAATATTATTCTGATCTACCACCAATGAAGCATATTTCTACTGTTGATTATTGTTGTGTTATGATGGCCAGTTGGGACGGCCAAGGAGAGGAGGATAGAAGATTGGAAGGAGGACTACGTTTACTAGTATGTTGAAATTTTGTTGGGGTCACGGATTTTGTAATTAACTCTTCCATACTATTCTAATAAAATCTGAGACTATTCAAATCTGAAGATATTACATTCCAACCATTTACGAAGGGGCCCTAAACAAGGAATCAATAGAATTCTCTATCCAGGCCCTAGTATTGTAGCCAGTCTTCTTTACTTGGGTTGCTTTTGTACATTTTGATGTTTTTCTTTCCTCTGGATGGCATTATTATGGTGCTCGTATCCCCATGCTAATGCATTCTCTTCTTTTTTCCATTTTTTTTACTGTACCATTCCTTTTGAAGTTAAGATTTTCACTGATAAACGTAGAAGCAGAAAGAGGGTAAAAAAAAAAAAAAAAAATCCTACCAGCATTCAGTGGAAACAAGATCTTAAAATTATGTCCATTGATAATGAAAAATAAGAGATTACCTTTACAACAGGTGGGCTCGTGGGTTTTACCGGTTTTGACGCCTCTTTTATATTATTAATTTTTTTAACGCATAGAGGGGGTTTTGAACCCAAAACCTCTTTAACAGAAATGCCCAACACCAAACCATAGGCTCCGAACAAGTATTCTTTGAAATCCCACGATTTGCTATTCTATATTCCTCACCTCAATAGTGTTCAAATGAGCTCATTTTCACACCATTTACACATCTGATTTACACACAAGATGTGTAGGTAGTTAGTTGTAGAGAAACATGATTGATGCGTAAATATTACGCATATTCTCCATTTATATATGTAAATGGGTGTAAACAAATTACCCCTAACGCATAACTTTTCATGTGATAGTGCCGAGTTTTTAATAGTAGAGTCCCACTTGTCTTACTCGCATCTCATGGGTGATATCTTTGAGGATCCATAGTCCCACTTGTCTTACTCGCATCTCATGGGTGATATCTTTGAGGATCCAAACTCTTTTATATGCTGCACCCCAATTCCCAAGGCTTGAACTATTTTTGAACGTCCATTTTATCCTCAATAACCCATCTCTTCAGCAAAAGTATAGACTTTAATTCATAACTCGCGACAAACTTCTGTTAAAGTGAAATTTGAAGATATATTGCTCGAGGGAATGAGATTCAAGATGAATAGACGGAGTTATCACTATGTTGGCCCGAGTGGAGTTCTAAACCTGCTATAGGGAAAGCCTATAAGAAACGCAACGGGAGATCTAGATTCTTGTCATGTTATTGCCGTAGTGGTAGGGTTTTTTTTTTTAATTGAAGTTAAATGTAATTTGCTCTGAAACTGTCTTAAGGATCCCCTTTTTTTTTTTTTTTTTTTTTTGTTCTGTTGCAAACCATCCGATGGCTGTAAGTTTTTGGTGAATAGTTCGATCTACACAGCCTTAGTTGGGTCTACTGGTAGAAAGATTGATATGAGATGGCTTAGTTTTTTACAATTTCGTACATCTCAAAAGTGTTAACTGAGATTAAAAGTAGGGGTGTCAATGGACCCCTATCACCATTTGAAGGATCCAACATGAAGGGCATGTTTGGCAAAATATCTTCAAATGGGAATCCATCCCAATTTTCTGTGATGTGGAAAACCCATGTTTGGGTGCCACATGGACTAAGGATTGCATACATCCAAAATGGATGGAAGTGCGGATGTCTTCGGTTCGACCGCCCCCCCCTCGGACTTCATAAATCAATGGTTTTTAGAGGTGAGTATAAAAGCCCATTTTCTGCGATGAATCAACTCCCCCGACGTTTCCCGATTTCAAAATCGTCTCTCATTCTCTCATCTTCAACCTCATTCACTACTACTGCTAGGGGAGGAGGCAATCGGACCTAATACAACCGAAGGCAATCCTACATGCTCCGACACTATGTTGCCTTTGCCATAATACAGTGAGGGACGTATGCATATGAATATTTCACAAATATAAATAATTATATATGAGCTATATCGTTTTCTTTTTCTTACCACGTGGAGGAATAATAAACTATCATAGTCCTAAACTAAGCTATATCCAAGCTCCGTGGCACTTAGGTGGGAGTGGGACACCCTTACTTCTCGATCTCCCCCAAAATCCCAAAAAAAAAAAAAAAACCCCTTGCATACTTTCTTTACTAAAACTTCCATTGATTGACTCTGAATGTTTGAAAAAGTTACTTGTAGATATCTTTACCTCCCTCCAGCTTTCTTTATTTGACAAATTTACCATTTAAATACTGAAAAGATGAAAAGACATATTTACCCTCCACTCGGGGATTTTAGAACTTCTCCGTTGATTTAAATAAATTAGTATATGTGAATTTTGATTAATAAATAAGTTTGGATTTTAAGATTAGAGAGAGAGAGAGAGAGAGAGAGAGAGACTCAGAGTGTTTATTTGACTGGAGGTGGCTCCATGCCCTTGAAAAAAGAGACCAATTCCTCTCGTTTGAAATTAATCATAAATGAATAAGCACTCATCCTAATTTGATATTAATCGAAATTCTATTTATCCTTGGATTGAATTTTATGAAAAATATAACTCAAGAAAACTAGGAAACTCTAAAGCCCTCGAATCGTTATAATAATTTAATCAAGACGAATTTTCAACAAATCATATGGCCCAGACCTTTCCATCACATACTCCCCTGCGATTGGTCCTTATGGCTTTTTTAAGGATGGCAAGCCAACCAGCATCGAACGACGCCAGCAACAGTACAAATCCATGGCCTACCAGTCGCCCAGACAAATCCATGGCCTACCAGTCGCCCAGAAGGGTGGTTGCTGCTCTTCTTAAAATGCATTTATTTAGCTGTTTGTTTGCCCATTCAATGTATAACTGGCTTCTTGTTCAAAGATCCACAAGCCTCCCGACTGTGTCTTCTTAGAAATTCTATTGCAAAGTTCTTTGCTAAGATTGTTTGTATTAAGCCTGTACAGATGAACCATGACTCCACTGAAAGAACAATCCTTAAGGGCCTGTTTGGATGGCCAAAAAATAGAGTAGAGTGAAGTTAAATGAGCCCTAACAGTCTAAAATTTCAACTCTACCATGTTTGGATGAATTTGGCCCAATAGATGAAGTAATGTTGTGAGCCACATGTACTCCATTTCACTTCAACTCAAAATACTTTAATTTCCTTGAGTAAAAGTGGATTCTACTCCAAACCTTAACTTCAAAATAAGCATCCAAATGGAGTGAAGTAAAGTACTCTTCTTTAATTTCAACCTACTTCTCTTCACTCCACTTCACATGTGAAATCTACTTTATTTTACTCCACTCCTCATTTATCCAAACAGGCCCCAAGTGTTGTCCTTTTCTTCCGCCAGAAAACCTGATTTGCCGGTTACTGTTAAGGTTAGAACCTGTTTTAGGGGTGGGTTGTTACATTCATCCTGTATTGGTCTTTTCTTCTTTGTCTTGGCCCCAGTGAACTAGATGATTTCTCAATGGAGATGGCTGAGAAAAAAATGTCTACATCTGAGCATCTGCAAAACTCAGTCAGCTGTAGATGTTGTGGGAGGGACAACTCTTAGTTGTATACTACAACAGTTGATGCACACACGATATTTTGGAAAAGTTGGAAAAGATATGGTTAAGGACTTCATCAGTCAGCGTTGGATAATCAGCCGCAGCTGGGCAAATTACAAATGTGCCTTTAAATTTAACATTTTCAAGTATAGCATCTGATTCTCAAGGGGTAAATAAAACACTACGAACCCAAATGATGTTTGATAAGGATCTTTGCAGGCAGAAATGATGGAAAGCTTATAAACAAATGATTCCCAATTGGGCTTCCACTGCAGTTATTAGTAATAAAAACTAGGATTTTTTTACCAAAAACTTATAAACAATCCCGCAAAACGTCAATTTGTGATACTGATTAGAAATCTTACCAAAAGATGATAACACTAAGTTAAGATTATCTTTTCTGACAAAATAGTTCATAGGCTGCAGTATCCCACCTTATTTCCCACTTTAAACATGCTCACAAATCCTAAAAAGTCATGAGATTGGTTTGATTTTTCAAAAGGGAAAAAAGCACTATACCTACCTGTACTTTGGTATTTTTGCAGAGTACACCCTGTACTTTGGTATTTCGGACTAAACCTACATGTAGTTTTAGTTGACTTGCAAATACAAACGGCCGTGACGGAATATAGGAAATGGCGAATTTACCCTTCCATATATAAGGTCTCTATTCGCGTGTCTTGTTCATTTTCCCATTTTCATTTTGCTGTTAGGGTTTACTTGTCTAGCGATTTTGGGCGATTTTGGGCGATTATATCATCCCCTCTCCATTTGATCATCCCCTCTCCATTTTGGGCGATTTTCATCTCCACCTCCTGCAACCCATCTCCCTCAGCCCATCATCTCACCACTTCTCCACCACAACCTGCGCATAAAGATTGAGTCAAGTTTTGACGATTCAAATGCGGGAAATGAGCTCATCACGAGGGAAGCGCTTTTTGCCCGTCACTGCTACCAAGAAACCGAAATCGATAACCGAAACGGCAAAAAAAGGAAGCGTTTGGATTTTTCTCAATTCCTTGAATTACATGCAATTACTGTTTGTTTCGCCGAAATCTGATCTACATTTCTCAATTTCATCGGTTCTTTTCGCATCCTCAATTCGGAAACGGTACCGACATACGCATCCGTTACGGACTATTCATTTCGCGCGCTCCATGTGTCGGATCTGGAAAGGCGTCTCGGATCGATCTGGGAAGAAAAAGGGTTTTGTTATCTTGTGATTTTAAATCTAGGTTTCTTTTGTTGATGCAGAAGGAGTTGGCATTTTGGAGGGGGATTTGAGATGGGTTTTCTCAGTTCTTTTGTTTGGTTTCTGTGGATTTGAAGTAGGGATCTCTGTTGGGATTGTTATTGGATACTATCTCTTCATGTACCATCAACCCAGTGATGTGAAGGTGATTTTCTATTTTTGTTTTAATTAATCTTCTGTTTTTGAGAGAAATCTCCTTTCTAATTCGTTTCATTGGTTCCCTCTGTTGTTGGGTTTTGTTTCTTGGGTTGATTTGGTTTTTATGCAGTTATATTTTTTTATAGATTTGTGATGGTGAGGGACATGGGGTTTTCAATCTATGTGATTTTAATGTATTGGTTGGAAAACAATAGACAAACTAAAGAAAGATTAAGAATCCCAATTGGAGGATGAGAGCTGCATCTTGTTGTGTGTAATTTATATGAATAAGATTCATGATGCCATTGATTGCAAACTCAATAGGATATTTAAGTTCTAGAAAAAAAAAATTTACATATTTGGGATTGATTTTGAGAGAAATTCCTGGTGTAGTTTGATTTATGGGTAGCAGAACCAAAAAGGTATCATGTGATGCTTGATTGAAAGAAGCTTTTTATATTCTATTTATTTATTTTACCTGGCAATAGTACTGATGGGCCTTGCTCAATGTGTGAGATCTGGTGGGTCCTCTCATGGGATGGACCATGACAAGATGAATAATCTATTTCAGATTTCTAGCTAGTGAAACAGATAATCGCAACCAGTGGTCCATATTCATTGAGGGCCAATTGGATGTTTGGATCATCCTATGGGGGATATTTTGGCTATCTAGTGTCCACCATGGTGCCAGACATTAGAAAACTTGAGTAACTGTGCATTTATTTTAGATTGTGACAACATATGAACGATCTGGATAACCACGCACCACCTTTTTTTTTTTTTTTTAATCCTTGATTGTGACATGACACTGCTACCCTTTTGAATCTCAAGTGTTTGAGGCACATCTCAAACTTATTGGCATGGAAACCTGAGGTAAAACTTGAATAGTGCTTCTGGAACAGGAAGTTATGTCCTGCCAAGATCAGGAACCACTGAAAAAGAGAACATAGCCACCACACACAATGGTACTGGAAATTCAATGGTTTTTTTTTTTTTTTTTTTGGGTGGAAATTTTCAGCTCAAATTTGCTTTCTAAATCTCTTCCCAGAAGAACAATCAGATGGTTGAAAGCATAACCCTATATAGTGCACAGCCAAGAAACCTCCTCCCCATGTTCCGCTGTGTTCGGGAAGTTCTAAGAGCAGCCCTATGCCCGCAGTAACAGTATCGAATTTCAGCATCACGTTGAGAGCTTTGGCCACGAGAACGATGGGTACATGAGTTCTGGGAGTTTTGAGAGGAAGCCATTTGATATTGCTAGAAAAGGAATGAAAGACCTGCTCTTATGCTTTTCATGTTTTATAGCCTTGTTCAGGGGCAAATATGTCTTTTTGGAAATCCAATTTGGCGCCAGTATGCACCAGAGGCGTTTTATACGGCCTACACCGTTACTACTAACAGTTTCCGTTCATTTTGCAAGTCAACTAAAACTACAAGTAGGTTTAGTCCGAAATACCAAAGTATAGGGGTTACTCTGCAAAACGGCCAAAGTCCAGGTAGGTATAGTGCTTTTTTCCCTTTTCAAAAAGAAGCACTGCACTGTGAAGATTGTTTTCCCCTCTTCTCGGGTCTCCATTGAAGGTCAAAGAAGTACAATGACCCTTGTTCTTATTTAAATGCATATTTAATGTTTCTTATAACTTTTTTTTTTATGCGTCAGCTACATCTCTAAAAATCAACCAATGACCAAACTTTGTTTTCTATCATCTCAAAACCCTTTTTTTCCAAATAATAAATCATATCAGTAGAAGGAAAAATGATAAATATTACCACTATTCTACTATCATATAACTCATCTTGAATTTTATAGACAAAATTAAGATGGCATGCCATCATTTTTCACGTATGTACTTGAATTTCCCAAAGTCCTACAACAATGTAAAAACTATTACATTCAGAGAGAGAATCTAACGCTGGATTAGTTTCTGCAGTTCAAAATACATTGAACAAATTTTTTCGATGACACGTCTTGGTGACACCCCTAGGTCCATGTTTCCACAAAACAGCTAAGGAGCCCCGTTTCCACCCCTAAGCTATGAACCACTTACATACTATCTTACTGTGCATGGATAGAAAGAAAGGGACCAGTTGAGTTGAGTTGGTAAAAAGAGATTGGGTTGTGATTACCCATAGGAAGTAGAAGAAAAGGGCACTGCAGTTGAAAAAAAAAAGAGAAAAACAAAGCCCACAACATCAGTTATCTTATTTTGGCAAAATTTCAAATCATTATCACTAACTAGTGTTTATATCACTACTATATATTTTAAGAGAATCATATTCACTTAATTAGTCCGTCTACCTAGTTTTCAGTTTACCTTCTTTAGCATTTGTGTTTCTTGTTTGCTTTCCCTCGATTCAAAATGAATGCAGCATACCATGATGCACGAAATATCTGAATAGGCCATCACTCATGGTTGAGTGCTATTTGCACCATAGCATCACACACATGCCCAAGGATCCATCACCGGGTCTTCAAGTTCAAAGTATCACTCTCAGCCAGTAGTCCAACTTGACCCAAAATAGAAAAGGAAATACTCTGAATGCAGAAGGGGTGCGGCTCTCCCAGTGCAATAAAAACACCAGGCAAGCAAGAAAATATTAGATTTACCAATTTAATATGTATAGTTTTTTATTGTATTTGCCACTCATGAGTTTAATGCTGGACCCCATCGATGAGACCTTTTAAAGACGACCACTTCAAAAGAAAAGGCTCACAAGGAAAGCCAAAAGACTTGACCCCATTGGAACTGGCAGTCCTATTATGACAACGAATCAAGCTCGAAGGATCTCCACGGTTGACAATTGCATCAGACATTGAATGCAGCACCATGCAACCAGGCACAAACCATCCAAGCTCGGACGGATTATTGGTTTATCTTCCCGAGCCTTTTTGGTTAATTCAAAAGTTGGAAACAGGTTCACAGAATGCTGAAATAATTCCCACATCTGTGAATTTTTGCCATGACCTTTCTAATCAAATTTCTACAGTTTCAATCAGACCCATGATGTGAGTAGGAAAAACTGCAATGTATATTGAGAATGGTGAACATACCCGTTCTTCAAAGTCGTATCAAAATGACAAAGTGCCTCATTAACCCAATTGCTGCGAGACAGTCATGATATGGGAAAATGACCAAAGCAGCTATCTAGGAAAATATACATTTAACACATTCAGCTCTTTTGATACAGGAAACCTCATTATTCCTGCAATTTCTGCCACTCATGAACTACTCTTCAAATCAAAAGGAAACCCCCGGAGGGAGGGAGAGAGAGAATCACCTAGCACCTAAGGTTGGGAACTGACCGGGATCTTCAATGGAAGGAGCTGCCACATTATTGATGTTGCCCTCAGCATAAGCACCTTTAGAACCACGGCCCCCACGACCTCTACCACGGCCTCCTGCGCCAGAGTACCTCCCACCTTCAGCAGGCTTCAAGAATTCGTTGATGCTAAGCGACTGTTGCACCAAAGTTTCAACAAAAGTAAGCAAATGGAAAGCAAACTGGTTACCGGCTAATACATGGAAATCAGTGACATGAAGGGAGTTATGAGCTCCAAGGATTTCCATTTCAGCAGCAGAGGAATCCTCCATTCCTACCCTCATGAAATTAAAACCCACTCTATCAAGGAAAACCAATTCTTTTTTTTTTTTTAATATCTTTTCTGCAGTGAAAAGGTGTCGCACAAATAGATAGGGCTGCTTCATAAAACAGAACAATTTTCCTCTATATTGTAGAATCCCCTCGTTAAACAAACATATGCAAAGCAGCAATCAGCAACGTCCAAAGCAAAAGGGAAAAAGGATTTGTTCAGCATATCGATCAAGAAAAAATTGTCTCAGCAAAAACTTGTCGGTGACCCTTTGCTCCCCCTTTACAATCTTTCTTTTTTCACAAAATCATATACCAATTAAATGGAAAAATTGGACTCTCTCAATGAAAGATAGCAGGAGAAAATTGCAAAGGGCCAGCCAGTATAGGAGGAATATACAGCTAAGTAAAAAAAATCACAGTGAAGAATCCAGAAACGACTACTGTTATATCAGTGCCGTATTTTTTTTTTACCAAATCCCTTCAGCCCCACGCCTCACATGATCAAAAGAAGGTTTTGAGGCTGGAGCACAAATCTCTAATCTCTATCCTCCATAGACGCTCCCTCTTAGGAATAAGCCAATATATGATATTCCTGGAGTCGCTTTCAATTATGAGATTCCACAAAAAAAGAATTCTTAGACAACACTAAGGCTTGCTTGATGGCTAAGCTAGCACCTATCCTTCTAGAATCTATGGTCCCCACTAGTTTCATAAAAATTAGAATAGAAGACTTAGTCCTCCCCAAAAAGCACAACCAGTAACTGATGGGCTAAGGTTACCTCTAGCTGCCTCATCTACATTGAACATTGGATAGCCTGGGAAGGTGGTAGCTGCCCTACCCTCATACTACTCCACCTCCTCATAAGAGGATGGGCCCCCCAGATTGTCAGGATTCTGTGAGGCTAATAATCAAGGCTAGCTTTGGATACGGATACCTAAGATAAGATCAATCAAGTTTGCTAGAGCCCTTTCCTTCCAGTTGAAGGATCACTTCTTTTCTTCCAAATTGACCATAGAATGGACTAGAAGGCTGCCTTCCATAAACCTCCCCTGATTTGGATCAGCTTCTTCAAACAAGGTGGACTGTCTCCCTTGCCTCTTTGCATGGAGAACACTCATCAAACCTATACCCACCACTAGCTTGAATCTCAAAAAATAATAATAATAATAAAATAAAAATAAAAAAATAAAAAAATAAAAAAAATCTATGGTTAAAATCCATTAAACTTTAAGGTTGTTAATCAAGGGTTAGAATGATCTTTCGGGGCCGATGTTTGGCCAACCCTCATCCAGAAGGTGACTTTCCATCTACCCTTGCCCCCACTGGTAGGCATGCATGTAACTGGGCACCATCAGCTGGACCACATATGAACAGTATGTGGTCTGCTTGAAGGAGAAAATTTCGCTAGCTTCATATGTAGATTATTTTGGTCAAGTGCTAGCTATGCTACCCTTGAGAAGCCAAGAAAACATCCAAAACCACCACCGACCAAACACAACCAAACATTCAGGAGAAGATTTTATGATGAAAAGACAGATAGATCAGTTAATGTTGATACTGTTCCAACTTAAGAGGAAAATGGCGGGATGTGAAAGTGAGACACCAAGGGCATTTTCACAAGTCCCTTGTTTGTTTCTTCATTGAGAGAAGAAATCAGTCCACTACCCTGCCTATGGACTATAGGCATGTACCCACAAGGGCCCGTGCTTTAAATTGCTGTTAATGTAGCATCATTTCTCAAGCCAAACATTACACAGCTTGAGAAAGCTTAAACACTAATCAAGTTGAGTCAAGGTAAGTAGAGCCGACTTGGACAGACTTGAATCAATCTTGACCCGAGCTGAAACTTAAGCAAGATTAGAAACTGAGCTGAGCTAACCGAAGCTTGAGCTATGCTTGACAACACACAACAAGCATAAGCTCAAGAGTCAAGTCAAGACCATATACTTTAAAAGCATTACTTATCCTTATAAATATGTAGGTGACGTTTCATCATCATCAAAGCCCTGTTCCACCTCCATTCCGATCTATCCTGAGCCCGATCTTCAAATAGGTTGCACTTCTTCAGATCCATTGTTACTACTACCATCATGTCCTCTTCGGCTTACTTCTCTTTGGTGGGCCATCAAATTGCATAAAAACATTTTCCTCCCAGGTGTGGTTGTTGGCTTGCGATGGACATGTCCAAACTATCTCAAATGAGTTTCTCTTATTTTATTACCTATTGATGCTACCCCTAAATACTCCTGAAAGCACTCATTTATAATTCTATCTTTCCTAAATTTACCACATCCACCTCAACATATACATACTATTTCATAAAAAACACTTATATAATCACCATTAGAGCAACATTCTACATTGAACAATTTCGGCCATCATCCATAAAGCGAAAGGCCTTCAATGAACACAGGATGCCTATGCATAACGACAAGTGTGTGTACGGAAGGTTTGGATTTCAGAAGGATTGGCCCACATATATAAAATCAGGTGGTTAACATGTAACTATGGCTGCCATTAGAAGAATGCCCGTTTCTCATGTAACATACCAAATTGAATTGTTTCTATCTCAAAATGATCTTTTTTAATATATAATGCATTGAATTTATTTTGTTATATAACCGATTACTATTATTAAAATATATTTTACAAAAGGTATAAAATGTGTGTGTGTAATATATTGAGCTCCAGCTGAGTTCCCTAACAAATCAAGCTCGAGCTGGAAGCTCATGAAACAATAAAAAATAGTCGAACTCGTGAATCGAGCCAATCTCAAGCAGAATGTGAGAAGGCTTGTCACATCCTTATTCTCAAAGAAGTAGAGTCAATATATCTCATTTACTGGATTACGATGTGTAGGATATCGTATCTTGGATTGGAGTGTTGTGGCTCTTCTCAATTTCTATCCAACTTGAACAAGACTGATAGCACTAACCTGCCAACCCAACTGATTGCACTTCATGGTTCAACCCATCAACATGCCCTAACGTGACTGATTGCATTATGACTCACCAACCCCTACCAGAACCCAACATGTTAACTAATGGTTCAAAATGACTTCTAACTTTTGGATTGGGTTCTGGTTGAAATATTTACAATAAATGGGTGGGTTTTGGATTGAGCCTATATACGTAAACCATGTAAACCCAACCCAAACCTGAACCAGTAATTCAGGGTTAGGGTTGATACTTTCATTCTCGGGTAAGGTTTCAGTTGACATTTCTGGACCAATTAAATAGGTGGGATTGGCTTGGGTTTTGTCCATTCTTGCTATTCAACTCATTAACCCAACCCAAACTTGAACCCCGAAACAAGATCAGTCAACCAATGACTTAAACTAACCTCCCAACTTTTGTGTTGGATTAGGGTTGAAATATTTAAAATAAAATGGCTTGGGCTTGGATTGAGCCTACTCATGTTACCCACAGCGCTCAACCCTGCCCACATTCCCCATGCACCTGCCACCGCCATATGCCGGTAAGCGACTCATCAGGGCCTGTGGTGTGGGAGATGCTCAGGTCAGGGACTCATGCAGTCATCAAAGCTTGCATCAGGCTTCAGCATATGGATTTATGAGATGCAACTAGGGTGAAGCCAGGCTTCAGATACACCTTGGCAACTTGGCACCACTACCAGCAGAACTTCTCCAAATGATATTTTGAAACCACCCTGTAAAATGTTATCGATTCCCTATGTTTCAAGAAAAGCATAAATCCAACTAGGATAAGAAAACACAAGAATTGATGAAGAGGAAAGCCCCTCGTAGCTAGATCACATGAGTACAATATGGATGAGCTGAATCAAATGTCCTAGTATTATTTTTTGCTATTTTTTATTTTTCTAAATTTTATTGGTCTTAGGGTGCGAGCCAGTCATACAATGCAACTTGCCTAGTCCACTCAAGGTCAAGGGTGACCAAGTCGCCGTAGTTCAATTTATGGAAACGTGACACTGTGCCTGTTGAACTTTGACAAGTCCAAGGGAGTCCACTTAAGGAAATCAAAGACAAGTTGTCCATGGATTTATCAGAATAATAAAATAAATTTACTTAAATGCTTGTTTTCAAATAGAATGCACATGCAAAAAAGAATAATAAAATAAATTTACTTAAATGCTTGTTTTCAAATAGAACGCATCTGCAAAAAGGAAAAAAAAAAATGCCTGAATCTTATTCTAAATAGCAAGTGATAAACAATTCACTATTTTAGTTAGTTTTCACAAGAAGAAAATTTGTAGCCGAACCACTGAATAGCTCAGCGGTAGAGGCATTTGACTCTCCAGGGACAACAGGGGGTCGATCCCTTGGACCCTAGGCTATAGGCCCATAGTACAGTACCACTCATCCAGTCTAGCAAAAAAAAAGAAGAAAATTCGCAACAATATGTAATCAACTACAGAGGGTTCCCTGGGACCCTTGGTTAGACCCACAATACTGTACCACTCATCCAGTGTAGCAAAAAAAAGGAAGAAGAAGCAGAAGAAGAAAATTTGCAATAATATGTTATCAACTACAAAATAATGTCAAAATTAGTTACAGAATAAGCCAACACAGTGTCGTGTCTTATACATGCTCAACACGGCTCTGTTTCTTAATTTAAAAGAACTCGCAAAACAAAGCTTATTAGAAGTGTTGGGCATAATTTTCTGTTTTCAGCATCGTTAAAATTTCTGATTCCTTCTGTTCCCAGTTAGGCAGGTGATTCAGTGAAATGCCAAACAGTCATTTGGCTGGATACTTGGATGTTTATGAGCTATGCAAGCAGTTATCAAGCCCACATTGATGCACAGTAAGGTGGAACAAAGGAGTGAATGGAGGTGGTGTATAGATGAGGTTACGAGTAACAAGTTTAGGACGAGAGCCTGTATCAGAGGTGAAAGGTGCCCATTGTTGCAACACGAGGTTGCGCATTCTGATAATGTTAGCTTTCAGTTAAAAAGAAATGTAAAAAATTTGTTCGCTAAAACAATAATGTGCTTCCTGATAATTAATATAACTAGGGCTGTGATCTTCCAGGCAATTTCACCAGTGGACATCAGGCGAGGGCCCAATGGGGTTCAGATCATGTTAGCTTCCAGTTAAGAAGAAATGTAATGAATTTGTTCTCTAAAACGATAATGTGCTTCCTGATAATTAATATAAATAGGGCTGTGATCTTCTGGGCGATTTCACCTGTGGACATCAGGCGAGGGCCCAATGGGGCCCACAAAAGAGGATGGAGGCCTACCAAATCTCAGATCAAAATTGAGCTATGGGCCCCTGAAAAGCAATGGTCAGAGTCAGAACATGTTCAATCTTAAATCCAATGGTGAGATCAGTCCAAATGGGTGCCCAGAACAAAGTGAACCCCACATTGTCACACTTTGGGTCATGTCATCAGTGTAGGAGATAGTATGGTAGAAAGATTTCTTAGAAGGATCATTGTTACTTAAGCACAGAAGCAAGCAATAGCAATCAAATTACCTTTTTAGCTTTTTCTTCCTTCTCAGCAGAATCCTTACGCTTATCCTTTTCAGAGCCCTAAGAGCGAAAAATACAGTCAGACCAAATATTACTCAATAATGAAAAAATTATGAACCGAAAAAGAAATCATGAAGTAACAAAAGCAGCATTATTGTGAAGACAGTGGCAACATTTGTCTTCAGCATACATCAACATGGAAGAAACATCAAGCATCCAAAGCATTACCAATTTAATGAAGATGTCATTGTTGCTTTTCTTGCCAGAAAGTTGTTGCATGGATTGAAATTCCTTGTCCAAATCAACCTTCCTTTCCTCTATTTTCAGTGCTTGCAGAGCCTTTCTCTTTTCTTCCAGAACCTTCTCATATTCATCCAGAGTCATCTCCTATTTAAGCAAGAAACATACATCACAAAGCGGGAAAAGTGAGGAAGCTTTCTAGGAACCGCTAGTTTCGGTAAAATAGAATGGCAAAGACAAGTAAAAGAACTTGGAAGACGACATAATAGTTCAAGATTATCGCTATCAAGTTTATAAGTGGGAGAATATTTCAAACTGATCGGTCTGGGTTTGGTGCCTCACACGTTCAAAATTCAGGTTTTCACTCTTATACTCATTGCCTCATTCAACCACATATATATATATATATATATATATATATAGAGAGAGAGAGAGAGAGAGGATTTTACGGGAAAAGTACCGTTATTTAGCCATTCCTCGCGAAGGGTCCCCACAAATTGTGCAGTACCTTCAGGACCTCTTCCATTTTTTTTAATGTTGAGGGAGGGAGCGACGCTACACGATTTTCTTAAAACACAGAACTCCTTTGTTTCTTCTTCCTCTTATTTGTCCCTCTTCTCCCACCTATTTCTCCATCTCCCCCACTCCATTTTCTCCCAATCATCTTGGAAAAACAGTATCACGGGCTTTATAAAAAGATTACTACTGACTGACATACAGTTTCTTTCTTTCTTTCTTCTTTTCATATTCTCAAGATTTATCTTGGAAAGTGAAAGAGACGGGAAAGAAAAAAAAATGGCAGACATAACATGGAAGAATGGTTCCGATAACAATATTATACCCGTACTTTAACATGTAGCGCTTATCACCCTCAACCCATGAACCCATCTATGGAAAACCTAGTCTGAAACTGTATTCACAGCTTTTCCGCCGGGATGAACAATGGAAAACCTGTATTTGCAGCTTTTCCGCCATTATGAAGAGTGGGAAACCTGTATTCGCAACTTTTCCGCCAGTATTACTATATTTGGGCGACACTATAGTCGCTCAGAAGAAAGAAAAAAAAAAGTACAAAAAAAAAAAAAAAAAAAAGTGGCGGGAAGACTTGAGTTTATGCGGAACAATCTGCGGGGACCCTTCGTGAGGAATAGCCAACTTTCGAGATTTTTCCCATAAAAATTTGACCCTCGATCCAACAGTCCAATCCATTTGGATTGGTGAAAATTCAATGGGTGTAGTGTACTTAAGAGGGTTCCATGTGTGTGGATGATTCGGATATGTTATAAAGTCAACCCTACTATGTTGTCCCTCACCATAACATGGTGAGGAACGGTTGCACATGAATATTTCCCTATATATACATATATATATAGAGAGAGAGAGCACTAATGTCGTAACAAAACAGAAGCACTGGTCTTTTGATGAAGGATTAAAATGAAAATAACTTCTTTAACCAAGTATTAAAATTAGAGAAGTTGGAAACACTCCTCTAATTTTAAGGAAAATGGCCACAACAGACCAAGATTTGAGTTTCCAAAGAGAGAAAACGTATCAACAATTGTGCTTGATCGTTTTCCAATATGCATTTTAAAATATCCCACATCCAACAAAGGCCAATTTTTTTGGCTTGATCCATTTCTCTTTCTTGGAGCAATAAATTTTACTGTTTTCAAAAAAATCAAAAACAAAACAAAAAACAAAAAAACAAAAGGCCAATTCGAAAAAATAGCAATCCCCGGTGAAGCCTCCACTTCCAAAATAGATTATTAAAATAAGAGTCACCGCCATTTATGGGGAGGAGGCGAATGGCAATGCATTCAATGTTGCTTGCTAGAATGCTAGCCTAGGATCAGGGTCCAGCCCCAGCACTTGAAAATATGAGCAAATAGATTCCCTAGCTTCCTGCGCCCATCCTTCTGTCCCATACATCTAGGAAGCAAATATAGCAACATATTATTTGCTGAAAAGCAGGGACCCCACTCTTTAGTAGTGTCCACATGTTTTCCTCTAGTGCCACTGCTTTTTTCCTTTTCTTGAGAAAGAGATAGATAGAAAACTGCCACAACTGTTGGCTTTTGGCTTTTTCATTCAATAAAAATTATCACCAATGAGAAACGAAAGCATGCATTAAAAAAAAAACCGATATATTTCCTCAATGCATTAGAAGGATGAAATTATATCTTATATCTCTGATAAGTGACCTACTCTTCGTCCTCACTAAATATCAGGGACACATCATTGTGGGCAACATTGAGGAAGTGTCGACGGCTCAACGCATTCCCCCTATTTGGTTTGGCATTAATAGTTAAGAACATACACATGGAATACTTGTGGACAAAAAAAAAAAATAAGAACAATATTTAATTTAAAAGTAGAAAACTGAAAATTGAAAGGAAATCAGAGATAGGAAGCTATATAACTCCAAACAATAATCATTTGCAGATAGGGATTTTCTAGAGGGAGTCATGCTATGAAAGTAACCATAAGGAACTTTTAGTAGGACACCGCCTATGATCAACCAGTACCTGTACCGGGGGACACCTATCTACGCTGTGAATTGGATATGATCCCACTTCAGCACCTATCCAAGCGATATTCACTATTGGACCTACCACAATTTTTATCCAATCACTAATTCTGAATAATGTTTAAACTACAGATTCCATAAATCAGCCATGGTTTAAAACTCATCATCACTGAGTGACCAGCCAAAACCATGCAACTAAGGACCAATGTTACTATTGCGATCATGGTCTGCCAATCAGAACTTAAATTCGTTTTAAGGTACTAAAAGCCTCAATACAAAATGACTCTATCTCAATCATAATCATAATATTCATGGCACTCATTAGTTTAAGGCGATGCTTCATCCAGTTTAAACATAATGCAGTATCCCAAGGGCAAGTTGGAAGACCAAAAGACTCGAGGTGCATTTGTGCAACGCCGTAGAAGAGGAAACGGGTGCCCGTTTCCTACCTGGGTAGTAGGAAATGCAGATCATGTCCCACGCGGAAAATCCAACACAAAACGAGCCTTTTCCACAGCATCTGGCACTGCACGAACATTGCAAGGAATGGCGCCAGAATTGTTGCCCCACCCCCTTTTCATCCGGCGCCACACAAACGCCCCCTTGATGCCAAATACAGTTTTTGGTGCCTCTATCAACTTAATATCTGGAAGCCATAAATTGCTTACATAAATCCAAATACAGGTCTGCTCAAATGAAGAAAATTGTCATCTTGTGTGGAAACTGGAAAGACCACATTAACATGCATGTCCAATATGCACGTCCAATCTCGACCATGGGATGTATGTACTTGCATTTGATGGATCCACATCATACCCCTGGCCGAGTTCCTTCAACTCATGGTTTGATGCTTCTGCTGATGCCATGCTCTAGACTTGAGCCTAAGCTTACACCAGACCAGAAGATGTTCTAGATTTTTCAACAGCTTAATGGTTCCACAGTCAAAAATTTTATCTCGCACCAATGACCTGGAAAGGGATTGAGTCAAGTAAATCAGGCCAATTTTACAAAGTTTTTTAATACGCAATTATCACAGGGACATTCAAGTCAAGTTGACCAAGTCTGAGCAAATTGATTCAAGCTTATGAAACATGATTTGACCCTGATACACTTTCAAGGGTCCACTGGGTGATCTTCATCACCAGGATGCCAAGAAATTTAATGCACTCCAATATGCAATCCATGTGGTTGGCTACAGACTTTACATGCACTTAACAGATCCACTGAAGTTGATTATCATCAAGTATCTAAATCTGACATAATCAAAATCTTTTCAGAATGATCTTTATGAATATTTTTACTCAAACAAACAAGTAGGTCTCCTAGCAGCCATCTACTGCTTCTTTACAAAATGCCACAACAAAACCTTCAATATAATTTCATTTGGCATCAAATTCGCAAGATCTAAGGGGATGTCAAGGAGAGAAAGGAAAAGAAATAGCAAAGAGAAAAGACAGAAAAAGGGAGAAGCAGAGGTTCATATAGAAAGTTTCTTCTTCCCTATTAGTTGTGTCTAGCCATTCGAGGAGAAGGTACACACATTTTCTCTTCACTACACCCAGACCAAAACGAAGAGCAAAGGTCATTGAACTGTTGAGACACGTAGGGCCCATTACAGTTAAGGCCCAACTTCACATGTGTGAGGAGACACATGTGAGACTGGAGTGAGTCAACCATGCTGCAAATAGATAGGATCACATTTACAGCATTGTCGACTCACTCCAAGTCCAGGCTCACATGTATCTCCTCACATGTGAAGTTGGGCCCTAACTGTAATGGGCCCTACGTGCCTCTACAAAACATGACATGCATAAGCTGTGCATCAGCTAAATAAAAAGACGAAAAAAATGTAGAGGTTGTCCAACCTTGTTTGTTTTCTACATTCAACTAAACTATGTTTCAGATAGAACATAATTTTGTAAACATGATTTTTCCCCTTTTTGAATGATATGACTCATACACACAACGTTCATGGTTGCAACAATGAGCATTTTTGAACTGGCTGCGGGCACTTGTTCTGATTTTGAAAAAGCTCACATGTGCCTTATCATAAAGACAAAAATTAGCATGGAACCTGAGTCCAGCCGAATTCAACCAATTTTTGGACTCCTTAAATAGATGGACTCTTTGTCCACCCCCACATGAGGATGTACCTAACCCCGCCCTCATGTGACTTAAGTGAGCCCATTAAAAGCCCTTGATGGTTCCCTTTCCGCATGGTTCACCTTGGAATTTCATAACAAAAGTTACCAATTTAGAAGTATACTGCATGATTCTTATGAGCAAATCTCCCAAAAATAACAAAAACATCACCCCAAAAAAAAAAAAAATTAATTAATAAACCCTATAGACCAGCATGTGCAGCACTTCAATCCTGAGTAGAGCTCAGATGATATATCAAGGAAAACAAAAAAAAGTAAATAATAAAAGCCAAATCTATATTACCTTAATCCAATAGTAACCATCCACAAATATGGCTGATTTTTTGCCTAGTCTTCACATTCATGGTCTTAAAAATCGACTGAGTCAACTCAACCGAGTCAAAACCAAAAAAAAAAAAACATCAAACAAAAAAATGGGCAAGAGTCACCCCTCAACCCATTCCTTTAAGAGGAGCACTTTTTTTTATTTCATGTTGAGGCAAGATGTGGGAGATTCTAAGGTCCTTTTGCATTTGACTTTGGAAGACCACAACTACATTTTATTGAAAGATTTAAACATTCAAAGATTGGAGGCATTCTTCATTCATCTCTATAAAAAAAATGTGAAGGTATTATTCATTCAACCCTATAAAAAAAAAAGCCACTTCTTACTACTTGAAATCATTCTTAATGATTAAAACAGGTCTTGGAATATTTGAATCATAACCATTCAATATATAAATATATATATATATATATATTTGAATCATAGAACACAATTTTCCGTTCTTTAGAGATTTATTTTTATCATTTTTACAAATGTTTTTAAGGGTTTTTGAGCTCTAAGATGGGACTCAGCTGGACTCAGCCAAGTCCAGTGCAATTCAGGTGACTTGAATAGACGGTGACTAAGTTGCCCCCTAGGTCTGAATTTTAAAACCTTGTTCACATCCAACGCATCCCTTATCAAAGAGGAACTCACACGGAGGTGGAGGTGGAGGTGCACCGATGAACATAATGAATTAACATATCAACATAAGTTTCATACAATAACCATCTCAAGAACAATCTACCAGTAAATTGTGCAAAATATAATTTACATGGGCTCTTACAACTTAGAAAGCACAAGGATCACAATTCTCCTAGATAAAATCCTCAGTTCCATTCAACAGCCATAGTTTGTGGGAAAAAACAAATTCTGTGAACAGTAGCAGTTAAAAATAGTGAAAACAAGAAAGATAAGATACGTTCAACCCATGAGAGGGAGACACTTCTTTGTCTTTTTTGTGAATGGTCACTATAAGTGCTTCCTTTAACAAGCGATGACTGTAGACTTGGTAGAGGCAAAGGCAAACTAAAAGTTGATTTGCCTCTCAAACAAACATGTATACAGATGACGTTTCAATGCATACATAGGAAATGGACATGGTCTTAAAACTCGATATTGGTGACTAACTCGCCACTGAGTCCAATATCACTTGGCTGTATCACATGAAGACTAGGTCATGCCACATGAACCTAAGTTGAGCCCACATGACACTCTAGGGACCAAGACTGATGCAGATAAGCTAAGTAGTCTAGGATTCCAATGACTTTCTAAAACCTAAACACGAATGACAATGCTGGTTTAATGCAAAAAGGAATGGGTACCCCAAAGAAAGGGATAAAAATGACTAAGTCAAAACAGGGATTCGACCAGAAACTATAGCCTAGCTGGAAGAACTTGGTATTAGGTGAAATAAATGCTTTCAGCCAAATTATATGACTATATTCACCTTTTCTTCAGGTTCTTTCTCTTCCGGCTCATTCACAGGATTCTCCTTGTTGACAACTGCAGCATCTTCCTCTCCTGGCTGAACCTCTGAGCTTGAATTCTTCTCAATTGCATTGGTAAATTCCTCAGGCTCCCTACAGCAGAAAATGCACCTTAATAGAAGATTTGCAGTCCATAAATTCAAAATAGCTCAATAATACCTTACGTCATCTAAATAAACCAAATATAATTGGTAGAGATAGTTATTGAGATTTATTAAATTTCGAAGAGGTAAACTCACTGAACAATTTCATCACTTCCAGTTCCCCAGTTCCCACGACCAGATCCTTCACGTTTTATCTCATTCCTGCACATTAAAGACTATATATTAAGAAAAAAAGATGGAAAAACATTATATTCTATGTCATACAAACTGTTTATGCTTCAAAGAATAAGAGCATGTAGACATAGAGATGAATGCGTACTTACCCCCGCCCAGTTCCACTGCGGCGTTCAAATTGTCTCCTAGGGCGATCACCTTCAACCTCTCCATTGCTAAAACCACCACGACGACCCCCACGGAAGGAGGCACGAGGTCCACCATACGATCCGTGCCCCCTATCTGAAGTCTTCCCAGATTCCCCCTCTTCAACCCCACCATACCCTCCAGAAACTCCATTATTGAACGAAGTTTCATTACTCCCATGGTCCCTATTAAACCCACCACCACGACCACGCCCAGCTCCACGCCCGCCACTGCGTTCGCCTCCTCGCCCACTGCCTGTTTCAGTTTTTGCTTCCCTCACTTTTAAGGAAAGGCAAATACACAAATAAGCAAAACATATAGCGAAACTTGAAAAAAAAAATTACAAGCTAATTTCATAACCTCCATTTTGCCACCACAAATATTTAAAAAATAAAACAACAGAGGGCCTGTTTGTTTCATGGAATTGAATGGAACTGAATTCCTATGAGTTCAAAGATTTTGTATTCCTACAAGTGGTTAAAAAATGAAGAATCAAAGGTGAATATCCAAAAATGTCCATAGTAAGACTTCCCCTTTAACGGAAATTGAAACAAGGCAAGATGAAAAATGAGTACCCAGACATCACCCTAGGAGAGTAAAGGTCCCATATATCCTTCACTCTTCACCTTCACCTCTTTAATGATCCTTAGGTGGAGCTCATTTGACCATGAATTCCTATGAATCATATGCAAACAACCAGGCCCAGATCGAATACGCTCGGATTCTGTTAATTTGCCACAACAACATCGTAAACCCACAATACAGAAAGACGAGAAAATACGAAGGGTAAGGTAATGGCTAAAATCTAATCTCTCTCAGAGAAAATATTAAACACAAAAATATAAAACTTAAAAATATACATAGATATGGGATGCAGATATATAAGAGTTCTGACAGCTGCCAATATATTCCTCAAAAACTTTCATTACACGCGTCAAAAAAAAAAAAAAAAAAGTAACTCTTACTCCAAATAGCAACCAGTACTAAAATATAATCAGAACGAACGACGATAGGAAGATAATTCAAGCAAACTAGTATTATAGATAGCAAAATGAAACTTCGAAAAAATCAAATCTTTCTACCGAATCAATCGAGACAAACCCAAATCAGTATTACAGATAGCAAAACGAAACTGCAAAAAAATAAAATCTTTCTACCCAATCAATGGAGACAAACCCAACTCACTATTGCAGATAGCAAGCCGAAACTGCAAAAAAATCAAGTCTTTCTACCCAATCAATGGAGACAGACCCAAATCAGTATCGGACCTAAACTGTTATCGTACCAAACAAGTACCGCAACAAGGGGATAAAAAAAAAAAAAAAAATTACCTGCTTGAGCTGGAGGAAGGGGTTTTGAGGGCAGTTTTCCCGGGGCCGGAGATTGCTTCTGAGCAGCCGCGGGCTGGGTCGGAGCTAGGGCTTTCTTTGGAGCGGCTTGCTGAGCAGCGATGATCAGCTGCGACGGATCATCGTTGTCGTCCTCACCCAAGAGATCGAAAGGGTTCATCGACGCCATTTCTTCTCCTCTAGAGTTAGATTAAGAAACCCTAATTCACAGAGATTTTGCAGCGGCAGCAAAAACCTAGTTTTTCTTTGTGGATTGCTCCATCGATGCTGATCTAGGAAACGAGAAGACGAGCTGCTTTCGGATATGGACGAGAGAAATGGGGACTTGAAAGTAGAAACCCTAGCCGTAAGAGAGGGAGTGAGTGTTAGATGAAGTGAATGAAATGCTGAAGAGGCGAAGGTGCAAAAACCTAATCGCAAAGCTATTTATCTTCGCTCTCAGGGCGTGTTGGTTAGTATTTTATGGTTACTAACTTCAATATTTTATCTGTTCTTCTTTTCATTTTTACCTTGACTCGTTTGGAAACTCCACTAACAGAGTAAAAGTAAGGTAAAGCCCTAATTTTTTTTTTAATTCTATCAAAAGCAATTTAATCCAAATTTCCCATCATATTTTTCAAAAAAATAGTCAAAAATAACCTCATTTCTTTACTGAAAGATAAAAAAAAACTCTACAATCAATACAAAAGGTCAAAATGATTCCATAATAAACAACTAAAAACAAAATATCATCGTAACTCACTTACATTTTATTCTTTTTTCAAAATAATCTTTACTCCACTTCAACTCTATTAGTAAAGCCCCAAAACAGCCTTGGCGTGTTTGGCAATTAATTAGTTAAGTTAAAGTAAAGTGAATCCAAACGAGAAATTAAAAAGAACGTACACAATTTCAAAATGTCCTCCGAATTTTAAAAAAAAAAAAGTAAAAAAAGCAACATCCTTTCTCCACTAAAAGATAAGAAGAACTTCACTTTTCTATACAAAAAGTTAAAAAGATTTCATACCAAACAACTAAAAATAAAATACCATCATAACACCTTCTATTTTATTCTCTCTTGATTTGATGCTTCACTTCGCTATACTTCAATTCACTATACATCCAAACACTCCCCATAAAGAAAGAAATGGAAAAGAAAAGGCCATAGGCCAGTAGCTGGCTTGGCCTACCAACCTAGCTTGACTCAACCCATATTTATTTTGGGGCTGGATTGGGACCAATTAATAAACTGTGGGTATGAGATAATTTTGTTGCTTGTGTCAGTTGAGCGACGATAGCGTCACTTGTCTCTCCTTTTTTTTTTTCTGATTTTTTTTTTTTTACTATTTTCCCTCCTTTTCTCCATCTATCACACCCAATTCCTTAACAAATCCATCGAAAAAGCTCTACCATTAAATGGTGTGAATTTCTGTGCTTCTTGGGTCGAGCCGAAAAACCCCACAACATAAATTCTTCAATAACAGTACTGAGATCCGAAAAAACCCAAAACCCCAAGCGGAGGAAAATAAAGAAGAAGGAGATGAATCCATGGGAGGAATCCATCATTGTCATTTTTTAGAGTAACCCATTTCATTAATTGATTTTCTTGTAATAGTTGCCTCGAGATTTTTCATATGGAGCTCTTTTTTTATGGGGATGAAGAGCTCATGTGCGTTTTTGAGATGAGAAGAAAAAGATTTTCAAAGGGTGAATGAGAAGTGATTTTTTTTTATGGAAATGGAAATTTGTGATGCGGGTTTTCTGATATTATGTATTGGAGGTAAGAAGAGAGCACTTTTGATGGAAGTGGAGGCCTACTGTGGGCAATGGCGGACCCAAGATTTTCATTTGAGGGAGGCTTGAAAAAAAAATTTTATTTAAAACGATAACTTGAAATTAGTGATGGCTAAACTGATACTTCTCAGTTAAGTATTAAGAGCTATTAAAAAAATCATAATAGTTTTTTATAATGTCATTTGTGACAAAGAGCCAACACTCAATTGTAGATCTCAAAGTGAGCCACTCAGTTTGCGCTCATATGCAATTGTTTGCTTTTTACTATAAAAAAATAAAAAGTTTTAAAACATGTCTTTTATAGGCATAAAATTATTGCACCAACCAGTGGAAAATGAACCGCATAGAAAATTTGAGTATTTTCCCCATGTTAGGCAAATGTGCCCCCAAAGACTCCATGTCAGTATGGTGACAAGAGATGGAGTTAGGCAAAATATTAAAATAGAAGGACAAAAATGTTAGAAGTTAAGAAAAATCTAGATGTTAAAAAGATAAAAATGATTTAGCAAAAGATAAATAAATTGGCAATCAATACATAAAAGTAGAGAAATTGAACAAATGAGGATACCTATCTAGTAAGGGGTTTTCGAGAACAAAAACGAAAAATGAAAAGCAGCGGTGGCGCCGCAATACCTACCTAGCAAGGGGCGACGGCGGCGTGCCAATGCCAAATACAGGGTGTGATTTGAGGATCTCTTCTGATTTGGAGATTTTTAAGAGGAAGAGAGAGTTTGGGAAATGGATGGGGGGTGGACAATTTTTTAAGTGGGGGCTGGGCTGGTTGGGCTTTAGAGGATTCATGGAAAAATTTTCCAATTGAGCCCCCACACCCGTATATGCGAGTCCGCTCATGACTGTGGGATTTTGAGAATGGAAGAGAGATGCAAGACCGTTGGAGAGAGAGACCGCGAAGGCAGTGGAGCACAAGATGCTTGGGTAGGGCCTACATTCATGATATAAATGAGGAAAGAGATGGGGCCCAAAATAGTACAATAGGGGGATCGCAAGTCCTACTCTGTGTTTTCCAGGATTTTCCCCTTCCCTTGGAGCCTCTTTTCAAGGTCTTTTACCCACCATCAAAGGGGCTTCCAACACATTAATTCCCTTCATTTGACACTAATTATGATTACAAACCGTCCCCATAAACATGAGCTTAAACAAGATTAAATACACATTGTATAGAATTTTTGAAGAATCACAAAAGACTAGCATTCATGGAATGGAATTTAAAAATGAAAAGTTGCCTTGACCTTCTAAGCTCTCTAATTACAATTCCCACACTTTGATTCCAATCAAACTCTTTGAAGCACAAAAACCCCAAATTCCTCACTAAAATAGGCCTAAAATAAAAAAATAAAACAAAAACTTGGAATAAGGCTTTGAATTTTGGGATCCGCTGGTGAATTATCATCCTAAGCAAGAACCTAAGGCTAGTTCGGCAACTCTACTAATAGAGTCAAGTGAAGTAAAGTTGATTTTGAAAAAAGAATAAAACATAAGTGGGTTGTGATGGTATTTTATTTTTAGTCATTTGTTATGGATTTTTTTTGACTTTTTTTTATGAGAAAGTGGAGTACGTTTCCTATACACGGGGTTGGAGACGTTATATAGCTTTTGATTTTATGGAATTTACAAGCTCATCATTGGAAAATCATGGGTACGAATACTTTGGCCTTCAAGATGATTTTCTAGTTGTCGAAATGATGCACATTCTACACAAGAGTTTCACAAAATAGTTTAATCTTTCCAACGAACACAAGAAGTCATTTTTTTTTTTTATAAAAAAAAAGAGGGACCCTTTAACTCACACTTAACTGAAAAGCAATTGGCCCTGGGAAAGGTCTTTCGGACATTGAATGGGTATAATGTCTTCACGAAGGGATTTTTGAAATCATGTCGTCTACCCAACGGAGTCAAAATAACAATTTTCCAAACTTTCCAAAGTACCCCCTCAATCTTTTCCAAAATCACAGCGAGCCCTTAAAGGCACTAAATTAGATTCCATGACCTCCCACTCAACCCAACCTCTACTCGAACATACAAAACCAATTGTCCACTCCTTAAACTTACCGAACTAAGAATCAAACATAATTAACTACTCTTAATCACAATTAACTAGTTTTAAAGTAGTGTATTTAGAAAGACGAGCAAATGAGATGTGTTTGAATTCTTTCGACTTTCTCACAAAATCTTCTCAAAATTTATGAGGATTTAATATATGAAATTAAATATTTTTTACTCTTATCATTAATATGAGATTGTTGAACAATTCAAATAATGAAATAGGGCCTACAAAAGTGCATAAAATTATATCTATAAGTCAGAAGTTTTTTCATAAATTACTCAAAGTTCATAAAGATTTAAGACAAGAAACTTATAAAGGCTTTGGAGTGTATTAGTTCAATAAACATATTGAGAAGTATGGTTCACAACTATAGGACCCACATGAACTTAAAAAATAATGGTGGTTGGTGGGATTTGATCCCTTATCCATCACCAAATGCAACGACCATATAAAGACTAATACCTAGGGCTGTATATCATATCGTGTTGACGAATTTGGACTGCGGGTTAATAAATTCGTGTTAAAATCAACTCAGTCCGTACATGACCCATTAAATAAATGGGTCAAAAAATCAAACACGAACACAATCCCTTTATTTAACGGGTTACACCACATGACCCGTTAACCTGTTAAATAATTTTGTCCATTTTGGACCATGTCAATTAACATACACTCTTTTGGTAATGAAAGGAGAGTGAAGGAATTAGAAAATGATCTTTTATATGTAAATTTTAGGGTTTCACTTCAAGCTTTTCAACCTTACCAAAATACACCTCATGTATTTTATAATTTATGTAATTTATCATTTGGCGGGTTGTTAATGGGTTATCCATTTTATTTGTTAACAATCGGCTAATTTAACGGGTCCGACCCATTAACGATATGAACCCGTTAAGAGGCCACTCAAATATGTTAATATCATGTGAGTTTGTGCGTGTTAATGGGTAACGTAGCATTTTTACAGCACTACTACTACCGGCTCCCTTTTTCTCTTGCAAGCGGAAGAGGTCGTGTTTGTTCCAATTTTATGGGATGTCTCCCCACCTCTTTGGATTCAAAAGATTTTGGTGTACCTTATATATGCACTATTTTTTACCTCATTTACAACAAATACATGCATTATACAGAGGCAATGAATGCGACAATAAGTACCCATTACCTATGTGAATCAAGAAACAACCCCTGGCAAGCTGGGCTGCTGTTCGAGACACCTGCGGTGGGGGTTCGATTGGGGCCATCAATAATACATACATTGAGAGTGCCAGAGTGGTCCAGACAGCACCTCACTATGTGAGATTTTGTGAGGCCAAAATGTGCTTGTGATGTGAGATCCTGTAAGGTACACCTATAGGAGTCTACCTATTGGAGTCTACCACTTCACGGGAATGAATAGGACTGTCAATAATTCAGAAAGAGGAGTGATCCAGTGAGCACTGAGCACATAAGCACATGTGAAGTTTCTTTCTGGGGCTCTCTTGACAGAGGATTAGATCACGTGAGGTCCACCTTGGAGCGTACTGATTTGTAGGGCTGAGTAGGAGGAATGAGGATGACAAGACCACCATGTGGATAAAGTTAATTTTATCGTTATCAAAATCTTATATCAACTGTATTGTAATAGGGTTTTTAGGACCATATTTGAATTGCGATAAAATCTTACTTTCCTGGTAAACCTACCTAACATAATCCTCCTTTTCATTTGAACTCTAGTGAAGTTACCACAGGAATAATGTGTGGGTGAAAAATCACCTCTGTCCATCCAACAAGTGAATGAACGGCGGTGATTTCTCAAACAACCCATGCCACATGTACGGACATATTTAAATTAATTTGTGTGGGACTCACAAAATCCTCCCAAAATGCACCCAAGATCATGCCCCATATTCTCTATTCAATGCTATTATTTATTTATTTTTTCCTATCATGCAAGTGTATGTGAGCATCTTGCAACTACCATTCTTATCAATTCGTTCCTTACGTGGCACAAGAAAGATCGCAGATGTATAGTGCATATGACTGTAGCCATGCGCAAGGTTTGAAAAATTGTTTCTTGTTTGGCCACTTGCTAATAATGATACCTTCACCTTACTTAATTAAGTTGAATCATGATGGCCATGATGGGCTACACTAAGACGATCTGTTCGACCAAATCATTGGACTCTATCCTAGTGTACAATAGAGAGTAAAGAGAGGATGAAATTGCATCTTTTGGAAGTTGGTATATGATTATGAATGGTGGAGGATTTCAACGCAGATTGAATCTCCATGTATGAGATCATGATCATCTTCATTTAGGAAGAAGCCAAGGTAAAAGAAATAGTTGTAATAGAAAGGACAAAAGTCATATATATGTGGACCTAACACCCAGATTCGACACAGTTACTGGCCAAGTATTGGCATCTTATAAGAGCATGAGTTGATGTAATGTGTATCTTTAGTTAGTATCAGGTCTGGATTTGAAGATGGAACTGGCTACACAAAAAGAACCTGTCTGGGTGTGCATACACAGTCAAAAGTTTCTCAATCTAGATACACATGGATTTAGATGTACGATGGATTTGATGTTTGAGCCGAACACGACCCATTCACATAATCATATCTTTATCTAAAACCAAGTGTTTAGAAAAAGGGGTGAAGCATGCACTATAGATGCCGTTTGGAATGGGTTTTCAGGCAAAAAAAAGTTTATGTATTTACATTGCAATGGCTTTTGATCACTAAGATCTTATGAAATATAAATTAAACTTGAAGCAGAACTTGACTAGGAGACTATCATTGTATCTAATGGCTATGCTAATGGTCTGTTTGTTTTGCATGCAAGATATAAAAATTGAATACATGGTAATTCGTGGTCAAATGGGCTGCCTGAATGATTATTAAGGAAAGATATAAGATAACGATATGAATGTGACATTGTCGTTCTTAGAATTTGAATTACTAAGCGGATGGTTGGCTGGGGTAGAGCGAGAGACTCTCCCAAAAATAGAAGAGAAAAAAAAAAAAGGTGAAGACCCCAAACATTCTTGAAAAAGTTATTTTTCTAACATAAATTCCCTTTTCACGGCTCCATAGATATTTCTTGGTTCTGACGATGATGGATGGGCATTCATTTCCCATCTCCATTAATCAAATTTCCATTAATGGAGAGGTCATTTAATGGTCATTCTTTATATGAATGTTGGATTCTTCATTTTAACCACTTCTAAAAATACAAAATCCTACGGTTTCCAGGAGTTCAATTACAAGAAACAAATAGGCCCTTTGAATGACTCTCTCTGCAATTGATGAAATAGAAAACGTGACAACCATTCAATGGAGCTTACCTCAATGCATATCAATAGCAGGAGCAAGATGGAGTTAGAAAGTCTTAATGAGAAGTACAGATGAATAAAATATCATGTACTCTAATGCTTGTAATTTTCTAATTATCTGTTTTAACAGCCATAAAGTATAATGATTTGATAACTATGCAAATTTACGTGATTATTCTCAAGTAAGAGATGACAGGGTGATCATGCAAACTTTCCTTGATATCATGGGCTACATAGTGGATGACAGGGTGCAAAATGCAAATGCACAAAAAACCTGGTAAGTGATTGATGGGAAAATCCAAACCCTTGACTTGGTGACCATCAGATAGGCAGCTAAGTGAGAACTAGATAAATCCATACTCAATAGAGAAAAAAGCAAAATATTAAATAATGGGTAATCCATGGAGTGGCTGATTGCAACAATGATTCAATGAGTGAAGCATGCGCCCCTTAACCATACTTGATCAGACTATCGCTTTTTCCCTAGCTGCGAAATGTATAATCCCCTCAATCATTAAGATCTATGATGCCCAAGCACTCGGGCTTTGTCAAAATCTACTGAGCCTAGGCATCTAGGGATTCAATATAATATATTTGGTTCACTATCCTCATGAAAATGAATTAGGGTGCCACAGGCTGGGCCGGCCTGAGTCTAACCTACATTGGGCTAGTTTTGCAATGTGTGTTTAGGCCCGTCCTAATTTCTTGGCTCAATGGGTGACAGACGGGTTCTATGCATGCCTAAAGGCCCAACTTAGCCTCCAATATCAAACATAAATGAGTCTATGTATTTGGCAAATGGGAAACATAAAGGAGCCTATGTATTTGGCAAATGGGCCGTCCATGGGACCGGCCACACACCTCATGAATGGACCCACAATTGGGCCTCAAATGTATCACCAGCTTTCTCTTTTTGGTTTTGGTTTTGGTTTATATAGTATTTAAACCCACACACCATATAAGTCCCAAACCAGCTGAGCAACACCTAAAAGGACATAATACTCGTGTAACATTGCTAGTGATCTGCAGTTGCTGTTTTTATGATTTTTTTGGTTGTGTTCCATCAGCTGTGTCTTCACCTCGTTTTGTTGTTTCTAATTAGTGAGAAGCCCCCACAATATATCCTCATAGCCAACCAAGACATGAGATATTGAGAACCACATATAGAGCTGCCTAAACTTCTTTTTTTGTTGGGATTCAAACAAAAAACTGACAGCACATTCAGAAACATGGGACCACAGTTGTTTTGGCATTTATTTCAACCACCAAAAACAAAAATAATGTTGTTCTCACAGCATCTCTAAATACATGAACTTGAGGTCCACTTGGTCTAAAAATTATTATCTTCCCTACAACCAAAAAGTTGGTGTCGTTATCCTTTCACCTTTAATTCCAGAACATGTTTCTGGGGTAGGATACAAGATACGCAACATATTAAATCACCCGAATGGCACCAGATAGGGTGGAGGCTCCAGAAGATAATCTTGTCGAATTGAGCTGCCGAGGAGGTGCAATGCTGAGCTCCAAATCACTGTTTCCCATTGCTGGTAACTCCATTGTTGCCTGAGATGGGCAATATGGGTCGGAATGGGGTGACGGATTCAATGATAGACGGAGAAAATTTGGTGAGCAAGGAAGTCCATCATGTGGTTTAAGAGGGATGATATCTGAAAAATAGGATGATCCAGGAGCTGGAACAAAACTTAAGGTTTGGGAAATTTGGAGAGTTCCATCTTTGGTCTGGTTTTCTGCTGCTAATCCACTCTGTTAAACAAGATGAACATTAGAAGTTAAAGTGTTTCCTACATCAAATTTCCTGTCTTTAGTAAGTTTCTAAAATAAAAGAAATTATAGGTATGGGTGTCTCACCATGTAGCTAACGCCATTGACATTGAAGGCTTCACCACATGCTTCAATTGGCGGTGAAGTTGGAGATGTTTGAATGCTATGGACCGGGGTCTGGGTGACAATGCTAGCCGTGTTCCCCACCTATAAAATGACAAAATTAGTTAATGCCCGTGAAATCTCTCTCTCTCTCTCTCTCTCTCTCTCTCTAAATGTGTGTGCGCCCTACCTATAAAATGACGAGATTAGTTACTGCCACTGAAATAATGTGTGTATTAGTTACTACCAATGAAATGAGTCTGTGTGTGAAATGACAAGATTAGTTGGGCATAGCAGATGTGGCTTCTGCCAAAGGGCATGTGGACAAGCCTCATATTGCAATATTTCAATTCTACAAACTATATTAAGTCATAAAGATAAAGGCTGCCATTAAAACACAATGTCGAGCATATCGCATAAGGTGGGAGGCTTTATAATCCAAAGGCTTTAAAATAAGTTATACAAAAATAGAATATATGGAGTGCAACTTCAGTAGACATATACAAAAAGCTGAAACTACCATGACCTATGGAGTAGAATGTTGGACATATGCACAACATGGATGTAAAAGTGATGAGAATGTTGAAGTGGAAGTGTGGTAAAACTTTGAAGGATAAAATTAGAAATGAGCAATTTCGAGAGCATTTAGCGGTAGCATCAATAGGGGATAAAATTAGAGAAACCCATTTGAGAAGGTCTGGGCATGTTCAATGCAGGTCGGCAACGACACCTATAAGGAAAAGTTTGCCTATGCAAGTTGATGGCCCAACAAAGGGAACAGGTATGCCGAAGAGGAAGTGAATGGAGGTAGTAAAAATAGATCTAAAGAAGTGTAACTTATCAAAGAATTTGACTCAAGATAAATTGGAATGAAGAAACAGAATTCACATAGCCGACTCTAAAATAGTTGGGACAAGGCTTAGATGATGGCGGCGGCGGCAGACATATAGCACAAATTAACTTGGAACATTGGAAAATGGGCTTAATATTACACTATAGTTTAACATTAAGGGTGTGTTTGTTTTCTATAATTAAATTCCTAGGAATTCTAAGATCTTGTATTTATGTAAGTGGTTAAAAATGAAGAATCAAAGATGAAAATCCAAAAATGACTATCAAATAACCTCTTAAATAATATTTGATGAAGCTCATTTGACCATGAATTCCTACGTACTTCATGCAAACAAACAGGCCCTAAGAAGGTTAAAAAACTAGCAGGACTCTTTGTTTCTACTCAAAGACAGGCTTCCTGGAATAAATATTTGTATGATTCAACATTTAGAAGCAAGACACCTGCAATAGTTTTAAGTTTCTGCTCAGATTCAGCCTTACCACATAGTCATCTTGACGGTGAAGATTACTCACTTCTGGCATTTCATTGGTCCTCATCTGAGACAAAGCAGGGCCAGTGTCCGAAGTTGGTGCCTGAGCAAATGCACAGCTGAGTCAAAATGTGGAAGAAAATTATGCAAAAATAACAGAATTGAGCCCCACAATTTGAATGTCAAACAAATACAAGTAAGAGAATTACCGCATCATTAATTGCCATGTCAAAGAGGCTGGACCTGCGCTTCTTATTATTAAAGATAGTGTGCCTAAGAAAATACTTTTGAGCATGGCTGGCTACTTGGGTTGGTGTCCTGGTCATCACAAAGTTTCTCGAAATTCCTCTCCAGTCTCCTTTCCCGAGCTTTTCCAGTCCTTCTAGAAATGTCCTGTGTTCTTCCTTTGTCCATGGAACTCCTAAGATGAAACGAAAAAAATTCCACTTTAATAGAAAGTAACTTACACAACGCAACATGAAAATAGAGAATTCAAAGCACCAATTAATACAATTCCATATGATGATAAAAGAATTGAATCAACAAAGAGTAGATGAGTTAGCAGAAGAAACAGGACAAAGTCGTAGATACACTTGGAGAAGAAATGGGTCGAGCTAAACAATAGAAAGTAAAAAAGGTCCAAAAACAATGTGTCTGAGACCTGAAATATCAAGCAGCAAAGGAACTTGCAATATTCCAGCCTGAGTCTTGATTCCTGATTGCACTTTTAATTTGTTCCAGTTATTAACTTGACTGGGGTAACCGCCCGGAAAATCAGAATAATCAGGCGCCCCATATCAGTGAACCACTGAAGAACGATAAGAAGAGATTTTTCTCTTTAAGTGCTCTACAACTCAGTGAACCAGACCAGCTGCTATAAGAAGAAAATGTATACTTTTGAGAAACATGTTAATCAAAAGGAAGAAAACCAATTGCTCCGTTTTTTTTCCCATTAGTAACAATGGTTGTAAAACCCCCGACCTCGGGTACCTCCACTTGGAGATATCTTCACTCTAGGACAAGGCTCAACCAAATTATCAGATGTAATAAAATCTAAACATTATATGCAGATATTCAACACCAGGAACCAAAAGTAAATGATTTCTTAGCCATTGATAGAACTGCAGTATACATTACTGTATATATTTTGTTCTCAGCCATCAGTAAATTTTCTTCATCCTTGACAGGCAGCATGAGATTGGATAACACGAAACTTAGCAATCTAGAAGTGAAAAGTTACATTAGAAAATTATATCACATGGGTATCATTGTCTTCATATTCAATTATTAATATCAAGTACTAGTTTTAAGAGACAATATGACCCAAAAGAATGGATCAGAGGAAATTAACCAATTGTTGCAAAGCAAACTTGGGCATTCTATCTAAAATCAAAGAGAAATTTTGGCAAAATGGTATGTAATTTGTTCTGCAATGCCTTTGAAGGAAACATAGCTATTGAAAACTGCATTGCAAATTGCAGGTTTTCCCTAATCTCCAAAAAAAAAGAAAAAAAAAAAAAGAACAACAGAAATCCCAAACAAAACTCTATAAAAGGGCCTGTTTGTCTGAATAGGATGCACAGAAATTGAATTCATAGGTATTCATGTCATATAACTAATTAAAAATGAAGATCCAAGGTGAATACACAAAAAATGACCATCAAGTAACCTCCCTAATACACAGCCATCACCTTAGTAATTCAAATCCTATAAAAAAGTCAAGGTCCCTTCTACATTACAGTCTTAGATCTTTCACCCCTCCCCTCATATTATAATGTACAGCTCATGTGGTCATGAATTTCAATTTGTTTAATAGGCTCTAGCCCTAACATTCAATGCCATTAAAACAACCCATGAACCCAAATCAAGACCCAAGATCAAAAAATCCACAGTGTAAAAAAAAAAAAAAAAAAAAAAAAAAAAAACAACAACAAACCCATAACCAAAACAACAAAACCCATCAACAATCAAAATCATGTCCCCTCCAAAATCCAATTTCCAAAATCCCACAACCCCACTAAAAAGAAGAAGAAGAAGAAGAATAGTGGCAAAAAAAAGGAAGGATAACAAGAAGAAGAAACAATCAATTACCTCTCTTCCTCTCACGCTTTCGTCTTCCAGAGGAATGCAGGAGACCATCTGACAAATACCCATGATCGATCTGCTCGGAGGAAGCCAAGGAAGCGAGGTTTCCCATACTAGCGCTCTTTCTCATAACCTCCTCTTCCTCATCTGGGCTCAAAATCCTCACACCAAACAGCTTCAACCCTTTGTCGCTGCATGTTCTCAAGTTATGCCCATTCTTCCCGCCGTGAGAGCATTTCCTGTTCATTTCCCTCGCCATTCCTCCCTTCCTTCTCTCTTCTCGATCTTCTTCTGCTCTTAGTAATTGATGATACCCCTATTGATTACCTCTTCCTCAGAGACTCCAAAACAGGAAAAGCAGGCAGGCCCCAAAACTGACAAAAACAGAAGCCTCTTCAAAAAAATTGGGAAGTTGTTGGGTGTGATGAAATCAGAAGAATGGACAAATGTATGTAGTTTTAATTACTATATTACTACTAGACTTTTTTAGAGGGACGTGTGTGTCCCGTGTGGACTCTGTATTCGAAAACACGCATACGCCGCTGATTGGTCGCGGGTATTGAGGAATGGGTCTTGTTGTACTGCTACGGTATTCCTCGATTAGGCCAGTCGCTGGCCTCATCTTCGTCGCTTCGTCCCATCCATCGTCCAAGTCCAACGAACCGACTGCCCAAACAAATCTTTTGGGAAGCTAATTGCACCACCAAGGGCAATTTTTGGTTTTGGAAGGGATTTGTGGAAGCTATGAAATTGATTAAAGATGGAATGAGGTGGATTCTCGGCAATGGAGAAAATATCCCCGTTTGAAAATGCAATTGGATCCCCTCTAAAAGTGGTCTTTTAAAGCCTTTCTCAACCATCTCTGATCAAGATCGTGTTATTAAGGAATTTTTTTTTTATCAGAGCAAAAATTAGAATATCCGTCTCCTTAGAAATTACCTTTAACAATAATATGGATGTTGAAAGTATTTTGAGAATTTGTATTCCTCGGCATAATATGAATGACGGAAAGACCTGGCCATTTACTAAAAATGGTGAATTGACTATCATATCCGCATATATTACTATGATCAAGGAAGAAGATAGAATTTCCCGCCCTTTGCTTTGATGGAAGATCTTCTGGCGTCTTCCCCTCCCTCAAAGAGTTAAAATTTTTGAGTGGAAGTGTTTGCAGCAAGCTATTCAGGTATGCAACCTTCTATATAGTAAATCAATTTCAGCTACCAATGCTTTCCCTATCTATAATAAAAATGAAGAGATTGTTGAACATGCTCTCTTTTAATGTGAACATGCAAGAGCATTGTGGTTTGGCTCTAATCTTGGGTTATTTGCTACCTAGCTCATCAACTTTAATATTGGTGAATGGTGGAAATCTTTCTTAATGAAGTGTGATTCTTCTATTCCGGCTGTCAGCCCGTCCTACCAAGCCTTGGTGTAGTTTTCTGGTGGACCCTTTGGAAAACTAGGAATGACTATGTATAGAGGTAAATTGATTAACCCATTAGCGTCTCTAAGAGCAGTGGCGGACCTACACTTATGGAACCTAGGGTGGGCGCCCTAAGTTGATTTTGAATTTGCCAATAGTTTAATTGGGTCTTACCTGTCCTATGTATATCTCGCCTCACGTCTAAACATTGTGATCGCCTCATGTTATAAAACCTTAGTGACTGAAAGTACGAGATCACATTCGCGCCTTTCTCGTTCAACATCTTCTTTTTACTGAGGGTTCGAGATCCTCTTCGTGTTGATCAAGCTTCTCGTTGCCGGTCCTCTCGTGGTTAGTCTCTCACCATATAGCCATAAATAAAAAAAAATCTCCCTCCCTCCTCAGATTTAGTATAATCCTAATCACTCTATACTCAATTTCAAGCGGTTAATCTCCAAATCCTAATTTCAATCCCTTAATCCCCAAATCCTAATCCAAACCCTAAGCCCTAAATCACCTAATCTAACATATCTACAAGTCAGAAGATGACCAAATAACCATTGGGCACACTTTAATATTCAATTCATAAATAAATTAGGCCTTAGGATTCATATGTTTGATAACTTGAGTTACATTTAAGTGAAAAACTCTCTTCTTTGCCATGAGCCCATGACCAACTATAGAGAATTATTTTTAGAGCTAGGTAAGTGCATGAAACCAAATTTTTTAGATCAAAATAAAACTCCTTTGGAAATCTAAATTGTGTAATTGGGTGCTTTCCCAAATCACCGTTTCGAGGCATCCAAACACCTAGGATTAAAGGAAATGTTATCATGGCTATTTTGATGATGATAAATTGATGATCACTTGAATTTGGGAGAGGCAGTGGGAGGCACTTCAATTAGGCAAGAGATCTGAGCATGGAAAAAAGTTTTGTGTCTATTTAAATGTAATACATTTTCTTTTTGGTATTTTTAATGTGATATAGTTAGCAAAGTTGAGCAAAAATTTTGCCCCACCAAAACAAAAAACTTGGGTCCACCTCTGTCTAAGATTAGCTTCAAATTTAATAATTCAGCTTAGACATGAAGCTAAAGACTTCCCAACAGTGGCGGTTGATCGTATCCAAGACTTCAACTTGAGCTTCTCTCATGACGTAGGAATGATGGGTTATTTTAAAACGGGCCAGGGTCTGGGTCCACTATGGTTCCGATCTCGGAATCGTCCCGTTTGCAACCCTAATTGTAAGTGATAGGCAAGGATAAAATTATGGCAAATAAGGAGATTGTAGTCTTCGCGAATACTTATATGAATTTCAGCTTAAAAGAAGTAGGAAATCACTGTCCGATTGAGCACGTTGACTTGGTTTAAGGCACAATTCCTTCTCAATCGGATGGTGGGATCTACTCATTTTGAACCGAAACTTGAGTATATAATATTGTTGGAGGGGATGGGACTAATCTTGAACGGTCATGATAATCTCTCTATTGTCCCCACAATGGAGTTTGAGAAGAGTGTTATATGATTACCGTGTAATAGTTGCACCGCATGGAATCCAAACTCTTTGGGAATGCCTTTTACGGGTAATCGGGAATCAACTTTGCCCTTTTTGTTTCTTTGGTGGGCCTTTTTTCTTTGGCACGTTGTCATAATCGCATCTCATTATTACCATCATTTGTTTTCAGTATAGCATGGAGGGCTTATCTATCATTAATTTAATCTATTAATCTATTGATTTATAACATTTAAATGAGAGGCTGTTAGGAATTTCATTGTGTTGGCTAATTCATGGGTGGGACAAAACTCTAGGTCCATAGAGTTGTAATTTTATTTTTCTTTTAGAAAGAAAGGAGTGTGGTTGTCATCGGAAGACCTGGAGTGAAGATTGAAGTGTTTTGGAGTAAGATTTTTTTTTTTTTCAGAATACAGTCTTGCTATCGTGAGGCTTTTGCTTGCTAGAGCGAACATGCAAGGAGTCCAGGACAGAATAGGGGCTCGCTCTAGTGAGGATCCCTGGTTGCTACAACGAACTTGAAAAAGAAGCCCTGCGCAATTCAATATTCTATTTTGAGTTTGCTTGCTATTCTAATTAGATTAAAACGTACTAGAAACCTCTTGCACGAATTAAAGGCTATTTAAATGGTGTTTCTCTCAACCCTAAGTAAGACAATAAGCTTCTCTCTCTTTGTTTTGAGGCGAGAAAACCCTAAGAGATTCCTTGTTCTCTTTTGTGCTAAAGATTTGCTCTAGAAAGTTTATTGCTTCTACTCTTTTGTAGAATATTTGATCATCTTGATTCTCAAGGTGTTGCTATATCAAGTATTGGGAGTGGTGCGCGGCGGAGAAATCGTTGTAACATGAGAAGTTATGCAACAACAATTATAGTCCTTAGGTCGACGGAATGACTGGGAAAGGAAGCTGTGAGTATATCTTGTAATTGCTCAATAATATTTGATTTTAGATCATGGATTTTCTCCCTTGATAGGGTTTACACATAAAATATTGTGTTTACTTTCTTGTGGTGTGTTTGGTAGATTTATTTGTTAGTTTGCTTTGATTTTATTCCGCTGCATTGATTATCATAATAGCATGCATTCTAGTAGATAAAAAGAGGCACTTTCAGAGGCATCTAATTACTTGATGGGATTCAGTTATTATAAATGCAAACCTCTTACGCTCCCTAACCATGTAGATTTACTTGCATTCATCCTAATTTGAAACTTATCTAAACTATATATCAATATACTCATAAGTAAAGTGATCAGTTAGCATTAAAAGTAGAGAGAGTGGGATTTAAAAAGAAAAAAGAAAAAGTCTATTATGCTTTAGACGCCAATCAAACTAAAAATAAGAAAAATAATGTCATCTTGTTTAGAAATCAAGAATTGAGATATATATTTTTGTCAGAATTTGGTCATAGTAAGGTTTCGTTTTTTTGGTTTTTGGCTAACGGAGGGTTTCAACTCTTTGAGCTGGACTAATCACTATGGGCCCAGAGAGAAGCCCGGTAAAACTCCTGTGGCCCCAAGATGGTAGCACAAGTGGACTTAACATTCGGTTCCTGAAAAGAGGGTAACCAGGAGTCGATATCATGACCTCTAGCTCCAGAAAAGGGAGGAACCGTGGTCCTGACCACTTGGTCATAGTCAGGTTTCGACAAAATAAAACCTATGAGTATCTTAGACTTGAAAGAGCATTGACATTCAAAAGTTGAGATTTCGGCCAAACACGTAAAAAGAATTAAATTTTGTTCTTGAACTCAAAATTTAATTTAATTTTTTTTATTCATTTAGGATTTGGATTTGGAAGTGTTTTTATCGGCTTCAAGGGGGAAATAATCTTATTTCGTTAAATATCTTATGTAATTGAAAATAATTCAAAATGATATTTACTTTACAGATTTTAATGGAAATAAGCATACACTGTTTGTGCTTATTCTAACTTGATTGGCATTATGGCACAGGTTGCTATTTGTAAGGATCCTTAATCCGCACAGGTTGTGTATTCAAAGTTCAAACCTTGTTTTATTCAAATACTGCAGGCAAAGACGCCGTTTCGTTTTCACTACATCTCCTCATTTTGTCGTAGTTTCGTAGACAAATGGCCGTCAGGTTTACGGCTTCGAGACGGAGACCCAAGGTTCCGTTACCAGATCAGTCAACACGGGACTAGAAACTAACCCAAGTTGAGTTCGCTTTTAACTCAAATGTGTTTGGTTGATCAGACACCCCCTATTATATATTTTAAGCATTGTTTCCCAGACCTCAGTAGAGAGTGCCAAGTGCTAACTATATAAGCATTTGTTTGGAGATTTCTTATTCTTACCACACATATGAATTCTCTTTTCTGCTGTCTTGTTTTTCTTCTTGCATTTCTCAGCATTGTAACTAGATATCTCTTTCTGTAATCAGGTTTTGCAAGAGAGGATTTCTTTGATATAGGTTTCTTATTTCAAATGAACTGCATGCATTTAGTACTTCTAGTTCTCAAGTATCAATTACCATTACAAGTAAAAACTCTGGTTTCTTGAAGGTTTTAGATTCTTAACACTCATTTTCTTTTCTTAGCAAGAGAAATGCCTCTTCTGAACAATTTCTAGATGTTTTTCTGCAGTAGTATCTTAGGAACGTAAATCCCTCTATTTAATGCTTTGCATTGCATGTACTTGCTATTCTTTAACACCAAACAAGAAGGGTCTAAAACAAAAGTAGAGGAAGATATCTACAGGACATTGCAAGCACTCTAGCTAAAAGATGTTGAAAGGATTAAGCCAGTCATTGTTTGAAATCTCCAAGCCAAGATTTTCTGAGATAAAACCAACTGGATATATCTCAAATCGCAGCGAAACAGTTTATGAAACAGATGAATTTAGGATGTACACATTCAAGATCAAGTGGTGCAACATGACGCGAACCCATGACTGGACTGAGTGCCCCTATGCACACCGTGGTGAGAAGGCGCGGCGGCGCGATCCACGTAAATTCAACTACTATGGCGTCACATGCCCGGAATTCCGGCGTGGGGGTTGCCCAAGAGGCGATTCATGCGAGTTCGCTCATGGAGTGTTCGAGTTCTGGCTACACCCGGAGAGGTACCGGACACGTGCATGCACCGCCGGCCAGTACTGCAGGAGGAAGGTTTGTTTCTTTGCTCACACGCCGGAGCAGCTCAGAATTGGGACTGAATTTATGCAAGATACCGCTTATCATCGGATTTATCTCGATGGATTGGATGGAGGAGGGAGATTTACATACCCGGAATCGCCGGAAAATGAATTTTCTTTTGTGGGGGGTGGGGATTTTGTGGTGAGTATGGCACAGCTGAAGATGGATGATGTAGAAGAACTAGAGTCATGTTTGGGTGGTGGAATTCCAAATGCTCCTGATATTGATTGGATTTCTGAGTTGGTGAGATTTGAGTGAGTGGGGTGTGCGGTTTTGGAATTATGGGGAGATAAGGTGAAAATTTAGCTGTGATTGTCTTAACATGTAAGGATCAGTGTTATGTAATCGTATTACATATTGAGAGTGTTAATATATATAACCAGGAACACCAACATAGTATCAGAGTTTCTGGTCTGTGTGCCATTCACTCATGGTCTTATCTTTTGCAAGGGTCATTTTACTTTTCTCTTACCCTGTCTACAGACGCTGATAAGAATTCACACTAGGAGTGTACTTGGATTGGATTGGTGCGGATTTGGCCAAATCCGCCACCAATTCGTTACCTACATATTGACGGATTTGAAATCCGTCACCAATCCGTGGAGGACCGGATTTGATCGTATTAATTCGTTCAATCCATTCAATCAAATGTTAAAAAAAAAAATATTAAATATGTTGTAAAAAAATTACATTTTGACCCCTTAAATTTTTTTTTTCTTATTTTAAATTTAGTCATCTTAATTTATATTTAGACCCCTTTTATATGTTTTTTTAAATTTAATGTCAATGGATCGGATCGGATTGAATCAGCGGATTGAGGGTGAAATCTGCCACCAATCCATTGCTAACGGATTACAAAATTTTCAATCCGTCACCGATCCGTTTACCTTCGAATCGGATAAAAATCCGCGGATCGGATCGAATTGGATCGGATTTTCGGATCGACGTATTCTTTGTGCACCCCTAGTTCACACCATTCTAGACAAATCCGATTGTCAAATTGGTGATAGATAAATATAAGTGAGACATGTGATTACTTAAAAAAAAATATTATTTTAAAAAAATATTTCTTTCACAAAAAAGAAAAGAAAAGAGTGGATCTAAAAGTTCTAATGTGATTAGGCGGTGGAGATCTGACAAGGGATATATATACAAAGGAATTTGCACCTACATCCTATAATTGAAGGCACTTTATATCCCACCGTCTCCTAGATTAGATATTGCCATTTGGTGAAATTTGTTAACCTTTATGACGAGAGATTTGGATCTGATCTTTAAACTAATTCGTTTTGCGATAAACGGACTTTTTCATATAGGGTTCTCTCTTATCTTTGTTGTCACTCACTCCAAGATGTGTGAGAGTTAATTTGCAAATATTGTGAATCAAGACTTGAAACTAGTTTTGTTCTCATTAAAGAAATCCATTAGAAGTTAGTTTCCTTAATTTCTCTAAAAGATTAGCCAAAACAAGAGTCCTAAATCTAATGGATCGGACTTCCTAAAAGTGAATCCAAAATAGGTTTATTCAAAACAAAACTAGAGGGGAAAGCATATTAAAATTAATGGTCTGAACGTGGGGCCAATCATTATAAAATATGTGGTCATGAAGACTACTTATGTCAAACAATCTCCAACCTGGTCTCCATTTGATAACAATGACCACACATATGAGATACTTAGAAATAGGAAATCAGTTGCAAAATGGGTATTTTGGTTAAAAAGAATCTCTGAATCTCATTTTCCCTTTTTTCGCAAAAATTTAGATCATTATCACTAATTAGTATTTAGTAGGAATCCTTATATATATATTTTTTGGTAAACCCCCCATTTTTTAGTGGAATTGGCAACCTTTAAAACAAATGTAAGAAAAAAAACCAAGGAATCTCTCTTCCTCACTTTGTCTCCATCCTATATTTTCTCCACCATGGCCTTGCTCAATTGAACATCCCACTGCCAAGCAGTCTTTTGCAAACATCTTTGCCCTTTATTATATTACTAGCAAAAGAGGACCAGGGTCCATATAAATTAATTTTATTTAATAAAAAATATATATATATCTTAATTTTTTTGCTATAAAATTTTTTGAAAATGCAAATACTGTAATTTGGCACATATCAATGAAAAAAGGTACAAATGATATTATTTTCTTCAAATTAAAAAAACCGACACAACTTGTACCAGTCAGTGCCCAAAGTTTGAAAAAAAAAAGATGATATAATATTAGTGAAATAAAAAAGCCATACAATAAAGAGTAAATTAGGTGCCTTTTAGTAAGGAAACTAAGGTACATTGGATGTAAAATCTCATAGTTAGAAAAGGTGCCTAGAAAATTTCTTCCTAACTAGTACCGTTGTTGGCTTGTGTTAGACATGTCTAGACCACCTCAAATGAGTTTATTTTATTTTATCATTTATTGATCCAACCGCCAAATGCTCCTGAAAATGCACATTTTTATTCTATCCTTCCTAGTTTTATCACACATAGTGTTATATATATATATATATATATATATTAATATATGTCATGACATTCTTAATATAATGATACTAATTTTTCATTGTATTTATACTTTTATGAATGGGAAAAATGGATGGATTATTCATAGCTACCTTTTCTTTTTCTTTTTTAAATTTTAATTTGTCAACCTTGTAAATGTGATATTGGTGTGTATTGTGGTCATTATCAATGATTATTCTTGTTAATAAGTATTTTTATTTGTATTTCTCTCCATCCGCCTTCTAGAGAAGGATGTTGGCCAGGTTCAATCTTATATGCTGCTCAAAATTGATATGAGCTTGTCTATACCTTCTAAGCTACAACACAAAATTGGTCTAGTTTATCCACATGCTCAATGCAATTAAACTTAATCTCTTTATATTTCAATTTTAGTACCCATTGATTGATGTCTTAATTATCTTTCTATTCTCATATCTTGTAACACCACCGTGGTAAAGTGGCCAAGTGCAATCCCATATATATGATACTCAAAACAATAGAGTAATTGTGGTGGTTAAGTTCTGCCAATACTGCTTTGTTCTTGGCTTGGTCTTGTGGTGATTGCTGATGTTGAAATTTATTATCGTTTATGATTTTCATCATTCTCCAGGATATATATATATATATATATATGGAGAATATTCAAGTGCATTTATCCATCACCATTATGGTGAGTAGGGCTGTACATGGGCTGTTCGGATCGGTTTAACACTAAAACCAACAACCAAACTGAACCTGTCGGTTTTTTAATTAATCGATCCGATCCGACCGATGGAGAGGGCTTAAACCAAATCAAACCAAACCAAACGGTTCGGTTCGGTTCAGTCGGTTAAACCGTTGTTATTTATTTATTTTTGAAAATCAAACATTGAAAATTTCAAAATGATGATACCCCATCCTTTGCATTTATTCCAATGTTTAGTGCAAACATAAAAATCCAATATTCTAGACTGGACTAAATGTATATAAAAAATAATTCTACTCCAAAAAGAGAGTTTGGACTAAACGCAAGCGCACAAAAAAAAAAAAAAAAAAAGCATTAACCAGCTTACAGTGACACATTCATTCCACATGATACCATTTGGAATTACAATAGAATAATAGTTCATGTCAAGAAAAGTCACACACAAACGGAATATGTATCAGAACCCACTGTATTTTTCAGAAATGAAGGTTCCTTAACACATTAGTTAGGTGAGACCAAAACCAACTATCAAAAGGTTAGGCTCTACTGGCTTTTCTATCATTCTCAAGAGTGCAGCCTTCTGATAAAAACTTTATTGAAACGAGGTAGGAATTATGATGGAAGAAAAAAAGCACGTACAGTAATCCCTCCATCTGCAATAAAGTATCAAAAGGCATTTGAGAAATTAGAGGAGATGCACTGAGACAGTGTTGACGGTTGAGTTCATGTAAGAATGGAGTTGTGGAATATAACTTTGAAAGTAGTAAAAACTGAAATCCTAAGGCTAAAATAGTAAAAAAATAATATTAAGTTACTACATACGGTCGGTTAGGTCTAAACTGTTAACCGTGGGTTCAAACCGATAACTGACCGATGTAAGCGGTTATTATGATTTTCAAACCATTAACCGAACCGATCTACTATAAACCGATCCGAACCGCCCGGTTCGGTCAGTTCAGTTTGGTTTTGCGGAGATACTGGATTTTTTGTGCAGCCCTAGTGGTGAGGGATGGATGCGCTTGAATATCCCCCTATATATATATATACACACACACACTTAAAATCAGATAAAGAAAATTTTATTTTAACAGGGCATGATTGAGAACTAGGGGTTGCTTAGTTGTTTAATAACCCTGTAACTCACCAGTTACTCCTTTTTTTTTTTTTTTTTAATCTCTAGGTATGCTGCCTTTTTTACAATTTTTTGTGGGCTTTCTTCCCGCTTGTGTGGGCTCTCTCTCTGCATGTGTAGTGTAGGTGCTATACGTGCTGAAGCCCCTTTGGATATATGTAGGTTCTATATGGAACTTTTTGGATATATAGTTAGCTCCGTTCTTTTTCTGATAGGGCTCTTAGCAATCTGTTCCCATTTATATATAAAAAAAAGTGTGGTGCCTCATTGCCTACATGTTGTGGTTTTGTCGATGCCAGTTGAAAATCTTGGATAATCGAGAATTTGTGGTGTGTTTTTGTTAGATGCCAGTAGAAAATCTTGTATAATCGAAGTTTGAAAAATGAAAAACAAAGTCTACGCCTCGAAGTTTGAAAAATGAAAAACAAAGTCTACGCCCTAATGAAATCAACTTTTGTTGAGCGTAATTCCAAGGGGTTAGCCGAGTGGTCAGGACCATGGTTCCTCCCTCTTCCGGTGCTAGATGTCTTGGTATCGACTTCCGATCCCCCCTTCTTAAAAAATCGAAGGTTGAGTCTACTAGTGTTACCATCTTGAGGTCATAGGAGTGTTTACCTGGCTTCTCTCTGGACCCAGAGGGATTAATTCAGCCCAAAGGGTTTGGACATTTTGAGCACGAGGATGGGCCAAGTACCCTATAGAGAGCCCAATTCACAGACTACTCATGCGGTGATGCACAATTGTTTTGGACCTTTAGAACCCGTCTGTGCTTGATATTATTCTGGGTGATTCTAAACGCACCCACTTGTTTTGTTGTGCACACCCACATTCTGAACCCACCTACCATATAAACATATTGAAAACTAGTTTGCTGAGCCCACCCACCTTATTTCCCAAAGTGCCCACGAGTTCCTCCTCTAACAGAAACTCTCGTCTAGGGTCTGAAGGTTGAAGACGATCGAATTTTGCAGGGCAAATATCATCCAGTTTACTGTGCGCCTCCTCTAAACCAGTTTGCTGTGCGCCTCTTCTTGGTTTGCGCGGAATAAATATGCTGTGCGCCTCTTCTTCAATCTTCAAATATGCAGGATGCACGTCATAGATTGAAGTATGCCTCCTCTCAACCTTCAAAAATTTTGTGAGTCATAGAATCAGAGGATCATATCCTCTATACTAGTTTGATGTGCGCTTCTTCTTCTTCTTCTTCTTCTTCATACGAATCTTAAAGAAGGTGAGCTCTTCTTCTTCACATTCCTTTTAGGTTGTAATTTTCACATTCTTTTTTTGTCGTAGTTTTTTTACTCAAAGATTACAAACGTTTGCATTAGGGTTGTAATTTCTTCTTCTTTTTCTCTTTCTCATCCGAAGTGCATAATCTATGTGCATTTTGAAAAAAAAAGAACGATGCATTAATCTTGATCTGCTCGGTATCGCAGGTTCGTGCACGGGGTTTATGCACGGCAAATGTTCTTCGTGCGTAACATTTCTGCACGGCATGCATACGTTGTGCAAATGAATTTTGCACGGCAAAGATAAGCCATGCAGAACACTTTTGCACGGCAAATGTATGCCGTGCAGAACATATATGCACAGCATATATGTGCTGGGCACATGAATTCTGCCCGGAAAAAATATGCTGTACATAATTTTTTTTGCACTGTTAACATGTGTCGTGCAGAATTCATTTGCACAGTATAGTTGTTTCGAGCAGCAGAAGAGAACTTCATTTCTTCTGGAGAAATTCTATATGCATCCCTTAAAGTGCTGAGCACACCCACATCCATTTATGAACAGTCTGTTCATAAAGGGATGTGGGTGTGCTCGGCATAATGGGAGGGTGCATAGCATATAGAATTTCTCTTTCTTATGTTACGCTTTTTCCTCTTATAGATTTTTATTTTTAACAGGTTTGAAGAAATGCCTAGAAGAGCAACTCGAAGTATTGGTGGCTCCTCACATCCGATAGGTGGACATGTTAGTACTTCTAGCGAGCCAGCGAGAGTGCGGACTAAGATTGGAGTTGCAAGACCTCCTCGTCAAGGTGTGCATGCCAGTATTTCGATTGGCGTCCGTCAACGGCCAACGGCGTCTGAACGAAGACGCAAATTGCAGCAGGATCCACTGCCCGATCCGGTCGGCGAGCATGACCCGAGCTCTACAGAAGATGATTCCTCAGAGGATGAGGCAGGGCCGTCTAGTCCTCCACAGCCGTCTAGTCCTCATATGGCGGCAGTAGGGGAGATGATTTCTCAGATGAGGAGGCACATCCATCCAGTCCTCCTACAACGGCAGCTGGTGAAGATCCTATTCTCGGTGGTCCGGCTGACCTATCCGTCCTTGTGAGTGTTAGGATGCACGTGGCCATATCCATATGGGACGGGGAGGTACACGTTCATTCTTACAATATTTTAAGTAATTGTTTTTCAAATAAGGTGTTTCATAGTCTATAATAACGTATGTTAATGAAGATTTATACTTGTAATGTGCAGGAACGTAGCCCGCTCAAATGTATCAGTCATTGGCGTCGGCTCAAGGACTGGTACATACATCTGCCTGGAGATGGGGCTCATCTTCATGTGCCTCGGTTTCGCGCTATCATTGAAGAGTCTGGATTGGCAGACTTGAGGCGTTTCAGCTACCGATATATCTCATGCCCCTTGGTTTCGAGCTTTGTGGAGAGATGGCAGCCCGAGACCAATACCTTCCACATGCCGTTTGGGGAGATGACGATCACCTTAGATGACGTGGCTACTCTCCTCGGCATCCTAGTTACGGGACTTCATGTCCACGCATCTACTAGTATGGCATTTACTGAGCAAGTAGATTTACTCGAGCGTGGACTTGGCGTGGATAGGGCATCTGCCGCAGCAGAGTTGAGCCTAGCATGGGGCGGGGTAGTGAGGATGGGATGGATCCGACGGGTGTGCGGTGATGTGACTCCTGCGTCGTCGGTAGAGGAGGTAGAGTGTGCAGCCAGAGGCTATCTTCTTTATTTGTTAGGCTGCACACTATTCACTGAGAAGTCCGCCACTCGAGTTCCAGTGTACTACCTATCTTTGCTGATGGACCTGCCACGGGTCCATCATTATGCATGGGGGCTGGTGCACTAGCGTACCTCGAGTGGTATTATCGGATATCACACCCTCATGTACAGAACCCCGCTCGCCATTCTCACTATGACCTTAATTAGGGTAGAGATGACCCCACTCCAAGAACGATGAGGGCATTGTAAATACTCTTATTCCAAATAATCTTTGCATCTATTATTTTAAACTATCTTTGACACATTGTATTGTTTCTTATAGATCCTTCGAGCGAACGACCATATCCGTGCTATGCTTGCGCGAACAGATGAACCAGCCGATTTCTATTATCGGGCACTGCAACTGTTGGCTTTGCAGAATTGTTTTGCACGTCACTTGTTTGCCATGCAATATATTTTAATTGAAGATAGATTGGCCGTACATTATGCAACCAAGAAGGGGTCTTAAAGAATAAACAAACAACATAATAACATAAAAGGTTGCTTCCATTTCAACATCCTGTATTAAATTTGTTTACATCAAGTTGAAAGTACAAGAAATTAATTACTGTCAAGATGAACCGACTCCTGTGTTGCGACACTGTCTCCAATTATTTCTTTGAATCGTTCGATGCTCTGTTTATATGGTAGTTGCCATCCGTCTGCATTAGGGTGGTGGTGTCTATACCAATTTGTAGCAATGAGAGGCATGGGAGCCCCGGGTGTCATGAAGACCTAAACAAAATGGTTACCATTGACGAAACCAATCGCGATAACTTTGCGAGAACAAGGTGGAATCGGGGATGATCTCAAAGGCAGGAAAGTAAGGCACTGCTGCATAGAAAGGTAGACCAATACAACATTATAATATGAAGATATCAGGTGACCCATGTCTGGCATTGTCATCCAACGATTAAATGAAGGATGGCTATCATAGTACACCAAGGCATAATACAGCTCCCCAACCCTATCATCTCCTCCATATACCAATGAATAATAATTTTGATACCTCTGCAGTTCATTGCTCAAATCCAGTCTAACATGCATCCAACTATCCTCGCCCATGCCCAGAAGACCAGCTATTGCTTTGAATCCACAGTTACCATCTGCTTCAACATCCTTAATAGTCTCGATATAGGGTCCTAAAGACTTAGGAAGCAAATGCTCTAACGTGCATGATTGAGTGCGACGGACACTGAGTTTCTCCTTCCTCTTCATTACATCTAGACTGTTGGATCTAGCTAGAACGCTATCTTCGATCGAGAGTGCATACTCGAAAGCAGATGGCTCCCGACGCATAGACCGATCCAACTTTTTCTTTTTCAAGGACGAACGACCTCGGGTATTCAATTTAACATCTGGCTCAAGAAGAGAAGCAGACGAAGGACACCCCAATTCTCTGAGTATTTTCAATATTTGTATTTTACCAGCCTGATCGGTACTCTGAAATTTCCTATTGATCAACTCGAACTTGGAAGTTGTGGTCAACTCGGGGGCTTCATTCACCTTAGTGGAGTCTAAATTGAGCTTCCTCCAGTACTGATGGACACAACTTAGTGGTATTTGAGTGCATTCCCTTATATATTCGGCAATTTCGTATGCACATGGTAACCCATGGGTCCGTCGAATTACGCACCCACATGCCGCCGAATCAGGACCAATATAACCAGCTCTTATCGACTCATTCAGAACTATATTCATTGCATTCCTTGATATAAATCCTCTCAACTCACGAAACAGTGCCGGTTTGAACTTATGTTGCACGGTGTTCATGCTCTTTTTAAATGAAGTCTTTATCTCCGTAAAGAGCAACTCGAGCAATGCATGGATAACCTGCCAGGACGCATCAAAGCTACAGCTCGATGTGCCAATGTGTCTCTTCAATTTTGCATGTGTACTCTCAGCCCTGTTCATAGTCACGTTTCCAAAGTGCATATGCCGATCCATCCAAGCAGCTACAAATTGTTCCTTATGGTTATTCAACCACGAGTTCTTCACATAATCAACAGCGAGTGGATACCCACATAAATTTCGGTCCAATGCACTTAGAAGTTGAATGTAGTCATTTTCAGTGGGAGAGACTATCAATATGTTCCAACAAGATATAAACGCATCCCATCTGTCGTTGGTCTCAAAATACTTCTTACAATTTGCCAAGATGTTCCTAGAAATATGCCACTTGCATAATAAGCTTGCTACATTCTGAAAAACAACGTTAATTGCATTGATCAGTGCTAACTCTCTATCGGTTACAATCACATGGGGCATAATGTATTCATCCATTAATTCCTTAAGCCTCTCCAAAGCCCATCTATAATTGGCCTCTCTCTCTCTGATTCAAGGTACATAAAAGCAACGGAGAAAGTCAATTGAGTGGATGTGACACCAACAACCTCAAGCAAGGGAAGTCGATATCTATTAGTCTTGTACGTAGAATCCATTATCAAAACTTCTGAAAATGTACGTAACAACTGAATAGATGATGGATGTGCTCGGAATAGGTCCATCATAGCATCTGTAGCGTCGTTGCTAGTGTGATACTCAATGTAGTTGTTCTGCTCCAAATGCATCATGAGTTGTTGCATCTGTGATCGACCGGCCAACTCAGTCACCCTCCACTTCTGACGGGCATTGTTGATACTCTTCATTGTAGTGGTGTTGTGCACGTCCCTTTCCTGCAACGTTTGAAGGATGTTCCTCGGCTTCACCATAATCTTCGACATATCAATCAAAACATTGATTTCCTCCCTTGAAAGCCTCCCAGCAAATGAGTGCCCCTCGAGATGTTGTGCGCTTGGATGATTGTGCACCCCACAAACCACTGTTAACGTCCAATCATCATCATTTGCCAACTTTTGGCCCTTCAAAGCAAAAGGGTAACTACACTTCTTCGTTCCCGTTGCTTTATTAGGATTTCTCTTTTTGGAGACCTTCGATGGACTCTTATAACTTCCGCTTCTCTCACAAGATAAAACTATTCTCGGCTTCTTACTATCTCCACCAGCATCTGAAGTTTTGATTACAATTACCAAGCCATATTTCTTTCCAACTTCCCTTGTCCATTGGATTAGGTCCTCTCGGCTTCTGAATATCGTGTCAGTGGTAAGACATTAGTAAAATCCAAAGAGCACTCATTGGCACCGGTTGACTGAATCTCCTGAAAATATGACTGCTAAATCTTAGTATATCAATGCACGAGACTATATGCCGTCCTTGTGAAATATGATCGGTTTACTATTGCTGTGCAATAAATTTTTGCACGGAAGAAATATGCCGTGCAAAAATTTATTAAACGGCATAATTATGCCGTGCAAAAATTTTTTGCACGGTATATTTATTCCGTGCAAATCTAATATGTTTGATGGCATTCCGCCGTGCAATATTCATTTGCACGGCTCTGGAGTACCGAGCACGACGCGCGAATTTTAATTAAAATGCTGGAAACGAAGTCAAGAGTATACCTTCTCTTGGTAGATCGTTAGTTGCTTGTCCATATTGAAAATGCCTACGTCCAATAGACACTGTGGTGTAGGGAGATGAGTGCCTCCAATATCTTTAAACAAATGGAGGAGACTTGAGGATATTTTTTAAGAATTGGAGAAGATGATGAGGAAGGAGATGAAGATCAATGGGGATGAATGAGTGCAGATGAACAGTCTCGAAACAGTGGATAGAATGGATAATGAAGAAGAAGAAGAAGAAGAAGAAGAGGAGGAGGAGGAGGAGGAGGAGGAGATGAGTAGAGAGGAGGACAAGAAACACCGTTGGAGAACCAAAGGAAGATGAGGGAGGAGGGGATGATGGTAAAAGGTGATTTCGTCATTTCACCTGAGGACATTTTGGTGATTAAAAAAAAAACTTAAAATATGGGTGTGTACAGCAAAACAAGTGGAATCACCCTATTATTCTTGAAACTCCACATTTACAAACCGAGTTCCGCCAAGCTTCAACTCTATAAACAGCGGCTCGCTCTCTCTCTCTCTCTCTCTCTCTCTCAGTTATCTTCACAATCCAAATCGATTGATGGATATGAAGCAGAAACAGGCAGAACAGATCAAGCACATGGTCAAGAAAGCTGAGAATCTCGGAGGTCTGTTGGTTTTTGGTAGCCTCATCTCATATTTCTCTATTTGTTCAATTTTTTTTCTTTTCTATTGACTGTGTAAGGAATTGCTAGCTAGTTTGGATATGTGGGGTTATTGGGGGTATGTGTATTTTTGGGAATTCGAGTTTGATTGTGCTTAAATTGTTCCTGTATGCCTGAATGAAAGTTTAGACAAAAATCTGCTATGGGTCGATCTCCTTTAATGAGCTGAAGTATATAATGGATAGTTTTCTAAGTGATGTTAGCAATTGCTACTTCTGTTCCTATTCTATTAGACCTTGTATTTCCAAAAATTCTTCCGCTTGTTTCACTTTAGGCTGGTTGCAGCTACCCAAAAGTCAGGGACAGCTATTTATAGCAAGAAATCAGATCAAACAACTTCTTGCTGATTGCTGATCACCAAGCTGTTTTTCCTTGAATTCTCAATTTTAATCTCCATAAACTCATTTAAACTGATCCATAATGTATTACTATATTCTACAGAACCTTACTATACAGTTGGCTAGGGAGAATTCTCATGGGGATTGGTCATTGGTTTCTCCATTAAGGGGCAATCTTGTAGGAGTAGAGCAGCTGCCCATTTCGTAACAAAGGGAATATAATTTGGAATCTTTAATTTCTACTATAATTGGGATAATTTATGAAATACGATACACGAACGTATTTGAAAATGTTATAACTAAAACCGACTCAGAAGCTAAGATAAGACCAATGTGGTTGTTGCACATTGGGTTAGATCTTGCAGTAATGCCCTAGGGAACATTATTAAGAAGTGGCCCTCTTTTTGTAGTGATAGTTTAGAGATGCTTTTCCCCCTCCCTTTTCATGTTTTGCTTGGTCACATGTCCTCCTTTAATTTAGTTAATAAAGGTTTTGCAGTTTTCTTAATCTATTATCTGATTTATTTCTTTGTACAGGCAAATGAGGAGAATGAGCTAATTGAAGTTCCCATATTAGACACTTCATATCTGTGTCTGATATTTGATGTTTGTATCCGTGTCTATGTTACATAGGTTTTTAAGTAGAAAGTCAGGTTCCAAGGTTGTTAATGGTGCTTATAATTATCTAGTTTGTGAGATTTACTTCTCTAGTGGGGGGATTCCTACTTTCCCATCTGTTGTTTTTCTTCCATATTCTTTTTGTATTCTTCCCACCATTCGCGTCTTCATCTTTTTTCTGTAATATATGTTCTTTGTAATTTGTTGTTTATGGTACCATTTAGCAACCTTAGAACCTTGATTTGAATAAATTGATATTAGAGCTATCTGGATACTTTTCTTATAGTTGATACATATTGATCTGCGTCAGTCATTATGTTTACGTTATTTATCTAAGTAAGTGATTTTTTTTTAAGAATATTATTTTCACTATTGGCTGCTATTCAATTGTTGTCGTGTTTTGTGTTCGTCGCCACTGTGCAACTTAAGGGAGCGGAGTATTGATCTTGTGTCTGTGTTTTTTCCTTATTAATTTAAATGTCCCACTGCTCTTATTAAAGTTGTAGGTGAAGTATTGATTAGATTCATAATTGCTACTGTTACTTTATTACGAAGGGGGCTACTAGTAGTCTTGGGTGTATATAAGAACTTGATGATTTCCTGGTGCTTATTTAATCATCATCCATTTAGCCAGTTAAGAATTTTACTTTGCCAATTGTAATATCATGTGACCAGAAGGTTGTGATTCTGTGAACATGACTATTCTGATTTCTGAGATATACGGAAGTGGTTGAAGCAATATTCTTTCTGCCCATAATGCACATTTCAAGATGCACATAGTAAATGATATTGCGACTATAATCTTGCCATTGCCACATTTCAAGATGTATAGTGAAGTTTCATTGTCGATTATTTATTTACCTTGTAGTTAAGACTTTAGATGCGGTCGCATGACCTGTGCTCGTACCTTTTTCCCTGCCTAGCAAGCAGTTTAGAGGCTCCTATTTGACCTCTTAGATACATCTTATGGCTCCCTTACAGAATATTAAATTCATTATCTTTGCAGGCACTGCTGGTTTTCTTCCACTGTTGCTAACTGATCAAGTCCAAACTAAAACAACTTAGTGTCCTTACATTGGCTGAGACTAACAAGGTATCATATTTATCATTTCATGCACCTTCCAAAATACCAAAATTTCTAGCAAAATTTGTAGCATAGTTGAGAGTGCCATGACAAAAGCCCATGGCAGAGTTGGAAGTTGCATGATGTCTCGATCATGAGGTTACAGGTTCGAATTGCGTTAGCTATATAAAAGAAGGTGATAATAATTGAAAACTGTGACTTCCAAGAATAACTGATGCTCAGTTGTAATTATTCCCATGCAACTGCAATTTTGCAGTTCTTTGCACCTCCTGTTAATCCTTTCATGATGACTGGACAATGAAAAAGATTTAAAAAATGGAGTTTTGAAAAGTGGTGTCAAAGAATGGAAGTTGCCAGTTTCACTTTTATTTTATTTTGTTCTTTCTATTCTTAATACAGCAGTCATGTTTTGTTCCTGTATGTATGTGTGTGTGTGTAAATATATATATATATATATATATATATATATACATGGGAGATGCTCCTATGAGAGATATATCTCACCTTATGTGAGATATCGGGGTGGGGATATGGATGTGAGGGCCCCACCCCTATATCTCATATAAGGTGAGAGATATCTCTAATAGAAGCATCTCCCTATGTGTGTGTGTGTGTGTGTGTGTATAAATATAAAGAACTTTTGCTATATGTACACATCACATTACACTAAACTTATTAACCTTTCCATCTAAAAAAACTGGAAATATTGATAATATGCAAACATTGTAGTAAAACTTGGTGTCTGACTACGAATATGGATAAAATGCAAAACACTTCAACAAAAACTGGAATTTGGAATTCATAAAGATCACATTTTACCATTTTCACATTGTTGGATTTAAGCCTTTTCAATATCTGTGAACTCTATTTCTTTGCATGACACTTCAGCGAAAACTGGAATTTGGATGTCAACAATTGAGAAGTTAATTCTAATTCATCAAGAGCACTGTTTACCATTTTTGCATTGTTGGATCCAAGCCTTTTATATCTGTTAACTCTATTTCTTAGCATGAAACTTATCAACTTTCATTAAGAGGCTGGTTCCTCTTGATGAATGTTATTATTCACGGAAAAAAAAAAAAGAGAAGAACAAAGGCTGCCCAAGCATATGGTAAATCTTCAGTGGGGTTGAGGAGGTGCAAGATATATTGTGTCAGTTGGGTGTATCTTTTAGTCATATTTTAAGAGATGCTAATGTCATGGTGGATGCTCTTACTAGGGAAAGAGTTTTTTTCGTTCATCTCTTTCCTTTGATGCTTAGTTTCCTTTTTTCTTGTTAGATTTTGTTTTGGTGTTTGTTGTTTTTGGGATTGGCCTTTTGTGGCTTTTGTGGCTTTGTTCTTTTGTGGTTTAATAAAATTTACCATTATAAAAAAAATGTTAGGTAGATGAACACATGTTCTATTCCAATGTGTCCTTTTTTTTTAATGTTGCTTTTGGCTATATTCAATTTTGCGGATTGTCGTAGTGGCTGATCAAACATGCATTCTCTGATACATGGTAATGGTAAGAACATCTTCTCCTGTGCACGCACTCCTGTGAAAGCACGCATCTGAACCATCCCCAAAGGCAGGACCCCCCTGAATTTCGGCAGGTCCCACCGTGATGATGTCACCAATCTGAATGGACCGCTGAGTGCACAAACGTAGGCATGCCTTAACTAATGTTCTTGAAAGTAAGAAACAGTGTCTTCGAGTGGTGATGTTGATCCTATTGGGATGTCTTCCCTTTTTATGCTAATGAACAGAGGTTAAAAAAAGGAAGTAGACCGCCGCTAAAAGTTTTGTAGTAGAATAATGACTTTCGGATTTCTCAGCTAATCTTGCAATTTTTTTCCTTCTAGCATGTGAGGGTAGAATTGGTTAATTCAAATAGTGGCTAGAAAAAATCTAGTGTTAGCCTTGTTATCCAGTTATTTGATACATGTCTGTCTTGGTGAATATGGAAATCCAAAGAAGTTCCACATTGTGTCTTCTGTGGTTCAATGTAACCAAGTCCTTAGGCCTGTGGCTCCTGTTGGCCCTTGAAATTTGGATTCACTAGGCCATCACTAATTGCTAATGATCTCTGTGGCCCTAAGGAGAGGACTACAGTTTGTGAGGATTGCTGGCCTTTTTTTTAACAACTTTAATCTTCTTTTAAGATGTGTTAAAGACTTGTGCGGATTTATGTTACGCATATGCCATTGATCTGTACAGACTATCTGCCTGGATATGCATGTTGTTTAAGCTGTTTTTGTTCCTTTTAGTTTGTTGAGATGGTGTCAAAGCAGTTTCTAATGACAGATTTTTTAAATGCCCCAAAATCTCCAGTATCTGCAACAGATTTAGAGCATTGTCTGCTCCCATTTTAGTAGTGCATTGAAATAGCTGGATTGCTAGTTCAAGAGCAGCTCTCATGGCTTATATTTGTCCTCTTTTTTCTTGTATGCATGGTGCAGTGGTGAATTTTTTATTTTATTTTATTTTTTTATGAGACCAATATATCCTTTTGCATCAGCTCATGTTGAAGTTCCCAGTGGACTTGAAATGTTGCAGAATGATGCCGACCCTCCAATGGGCCCAGCCCATTCATTTTTATGTTATGTTTCTATTAGTTAAATATTTTAATCATGTTTTAAGTTGTTTATTTGGATGTTTTAATCCTGGCCATCAATGTGTCTGGATGGTCCAGATAGCCCTAGGGTGTGATAGTCATTCAACAAATTTTTTTATGTTTATTGCCTACTTTCCCAGTGAATTTTCAAATTGCTTGGTTTTTCAGAAATTCCTTTGGGACCAATAAGGTAGTCAAAACTTAGTGGCAGTTATTTATATTTCATTTTATGGATGAAACCATGCAGGTTGAATACTTCAGATGATCTACTTTCATCAATCCAACAGAAGATAAAATGGGCTAATACAATGGATGAAGTGTATAAGAAACACAGAAAGGAAATTGATGGGAGGGTGGAAGTAGTGAAGAAGACCCCCAAGGTAAGTTGAATGAATCTTCTATATATTTTTCATTTTACCAAATACAGATTGCACTGTAAAAATTAGCTAGCATCAAGGTGTAGGTACCAAATATAGATTTTTACCAACTAGATCTCTGGTTAGGGAAGTAGGAAAAAAATTGTTATGTTGTGGAAAACCAAAGTTTGTGATACCACTATTCTGGCTGTGCAGAACTCCTTGGGGGGAGAAAAAAAACTAGTGCAAAAACTGTGAAAGGCCAAATTCCAAATCTTTTTTTTTCAGGGGATACCTGCAATGACATCCCATATCTTTTATGTTTCCTTTTCCCTACCAGATGTGTGGCCACAAATTCTGATAGCTTAAAAAACCAGACTTTTTGTGTACTTTCTAATCGAGAGCTTAAACCCACATCCTTAGTTTTGGTTTGGTGGAACATTCATGGTTCTAGAGAAAGGCTTTTGGCATATGTTACTGTAAGTGCCTAAATATTATGGACTTGATTAGGCGAGTATTAAACTCGTGATGTTGCTGCTAAACTTTTTCGATGAAATTAAATGCCTTCAACCTGAAAGGGGAAGAAGGAAAGAAGGTCAGAGCCCCTGGCTGCAGTCAGCCGAAGGCACTCTGATGCCTAAGTTAGTGCAGTCACTGAACAAAGGGAGAGTGAGTAGGGAAGAAGGGAGAGTTCAGGGTGTATGCTTAAGGTGTGTATAGCGTACATTTCCATGGATCTTACCCATACATATATATAGACGAGTGTCCCATCAGAAGCTCTCTTAGTGGAGGTAGGTGGAGGTACAGTCCCATCAGCCCATACCTCGGATCCTCAGTGGAGGTAGGTGAGAGCACTGTCCCATCGGATCGTTCCCCAATTTCATACATAAATGTGGACATGACCATCGGACAGGGATAACCTCTTATCGATAGTCGACGGCCACCCTATCTGACAGTATGTTCTGCAACGTAGCCGTCCCATTACATAATTGAGAATTGACACTCAGTGTTCATCTTAGTCAATTGGATTGAAGTGGAGAAGTCATCGAGGTCGGGCGTGTGCGAGTTCGGGCACTGCTCCCGAGGTGCACAAGGCCGAGCATAAAAAGGGTCTAGTCGGTATTCTTACCGAGGATAGATCAAGCTCGGTACCAGCTGGCACTATTGGCGAGCTGAATAAAGCCGAGATCAAAATAAACCTGGTCGGTACTCTTACTTGAACCAGGGGTAATCTCGGTATTATGGAAACACCCCACACAGTTACAATTTCGGCTGGGACGACCAAACTTGTTCCACCGATGGAATCAGCCAAAACCTTAAAATTCTTCAAAACTCTATTAGTCCGCTACTGATTTCTTTTTATTAATATCTGCATTTATAACACTGCAGAACAGTCTTAAGAACTATGAAGGCATCGTTGCTACAGGTAAAATATCATAAGGGGTTTGGCCTGTTAGAGATTATATTCTCTAATTTAGCATTAAATGATGTCTATAATTTTGAATGAAACTCTTTAAAATTCCTGCAGCAAACATGCCCTTAAAATTGATTTTATTACTGGACTTGAAGATATTAGATGTTTATACTCATGGTTTGGAATGTGAAAATCCATAGTTATGACCATAGCATTGGCACTAATCTGGCAGCCAAAGTTTTGGTCATCAAAACCATTATTTCAAACTATTGGTGCTATCTGTACATTTCATGTGTTGGATTCATCTGCCTCTCTTTTTTATGGTTGTTGTTTCTGTCATTTGTATGTTTTTTCTGATGATTGCTTTATTTTAAAGCATACATGTAAAAAGATAAAGAAATCCGCTGGGTATTAGTCAATGCGTCTTACTTTCTGGCAGAAATATACTGTAAGCAGGCAGACATGGAGTTACAGAGGGCACGATGAATTCTATTCTGAACCTGGCAGACTGATGGATTACGAAGAAGTCCGGAGCCGCCCCAAGAGGTAATCCCTGTTATCTGTGTGTATCTATATGAAGCATATACAATTCACAGAGATTTGTCAAGGTGCATGGCGTCTGTGCTATGAAATGGATTTGTATGCAGTATGCACCAACCAAAGCATGAAAAATGCATACATGTGGTCCCTTGTTGATGCATGCGTACATTTGTGTCGTGTATGAATCTATTTATACTTCAACTGCACATGTTTGTGAGTTATAAGAACTCGAGCGACATCCACATATGGTCATTTAGTGCAAGAACTGTTCAAGTTCTCTATCCATTTTCTCTAGAAGATGTTCAGGCAATATTACTGTAATAACAGTGTATGCATCACTGCAAATAGCAAGCATATTAGTTTGTCGGGTTATTCTATCACCTGTAACTTCACTGTGGAATGTCGGTGTCTGTCCGTACATACATGTTCTTAAGCTCATGGGACTGCATCAACCTACTGTGCTTCTGGGCTGGAGCAGGCCTAAGTTTTTAGGTCAGATTGTTAATCAGGTAGTCCACATGTCCCTAAGCTCGAGATGCTGACTCAGGTAGTCATGCATATAACAGTAGGGAGGCAATTGGCCTTGACTGGTCATGAGTCGTTCATTGGTTACTGATCTGGGCCTCGACTGGTTTCAACTACAGACCTTGTGAGTGGCCAAGGGCAGGAGATTGTCAGTTCTATGTAAAATACAAGCTTATGGCGTTAGTCTGGCCACGGCACCCCCTTTTTTGCTTGAAATGGCAGCGTGGGCACCATTTGAATGTGTTGTGTTTCTTGATACATCCCTTCTGTACAGGTGCACCCTATGGGCTGTTATCCAGGCCATTGATCTGATGGGCTTCATTGTGAGTGTGGTTTCCAGAAAAGCACATGCTCTTCATGAGGCCTTCGGTTCAGGTGTGGACTGTGGACAATTTTATGACTTGTACTGGTTGCAACTGTAGATTTTATAGGTTGTGGGCAGGAGTAAGATATTCAGCTCAGTCTAAACTAAGACTTACAATGTTAGTCTGGCCTGGGCACCATTTACATGTCTAGAGTTGTGAATCGTGATGCATCCCTTCTGTAAGGGGCGTTTCCTGGTTATCCAAACCATTGATTAGATGGGCGTCATTTCAGATCGTTGATATCCCGGCAAACATGTAATCTTTTTGCGACGCTGATCTAAGGTTAATCCAAACCAACCAATGAAGCATGCATCCAAATTCCACATAATCATGGTGATATTTATTGTAGATTAAACCACCTTTGTTGACTTAAAACACTTAAAAGCTTTCTGACCTTTCATATTTATGACCATGCTATCCAGCAGTGGTGGCAGTCCACTAATCCATGATGTCGTGAATTGTGTATATTTGATTGAGAGACCTGGTTTAACCATCAATATTTTGGATTTACCTAGGTGGACACGATCAATTTTGGATGCATGGAAATCTTTCTTAGAGGATTTGATTGGTAGGTTTGGATTTACCGTAGGTATGCTACATATATGGCTATTATTTTTTATTTTTTTCACAAGGAATATTTTGGGGGCATCCACCCACCATGTTGGGTTATACTAGGTTAACACTGTTGATCTTCAAACAATTGGCCTCAATTTGTGCCAAATGATGATGCATTGGGGGGGAAATGTTCTAAGAGCAACGGTATATGCAGTCTAGCTCCGTGGGGCCCACTTGGACCCACCTTCGATTAGTACAAGCCCTTTCACACTCTCATCTCCCCATGATCTGGCACCATACCCAATTCACTCTCATCGACACCTTTATCCGCTGTTGGATCGAATCTCAAAGAAATCTAGGGTTATAGACCTCTGAATTTTATGGCTATTAAATCAAGGGTTAGGTTGATATGACAGGGCTGATTTTTTTGTGGGCCCCACAGGCTTGACTGCCTGTGAGAAGTATGTAGTCTGCTCATAGGAGACCATTCCCCTGCATTGGGGTGTTATGATTCCTTCTCTGAAACCATTCCTCTGCATTGGGTTGTTATGATTCCCTCTCTGAAACCATTCCTCTACATTTGAGTGTTATGATGCCCTCTCTGAATGATATTTTTGTGGCATTCACCAATTATTAGATCATCAAACAGAAAAAGTTGCTCATGGTATAAATGAACCATAGTTGTTCTACTCTTACACTACACACTCAAAAGTCTTTGACTTGAAGAACTTGGTAGGAGGCAGCAACCACTCTCTTGAAGACAAGATCACATGATGGATCCAGCAACCACTCTCTTGAAGACAAGATCACATGATGGGATACATCTAGCAGGTATGGATATCGGCTTGCTGGTTTTTTTGCTCATGGCATTATGGCAACATATAATTTTATGTCATCAGTTTTTCTTTTCATTTCTTGATGCTGAACTTCTGCCATCTAGGGTGCCCCATTTTGAACTTGTGCATTGAGGATGAGTGGCATATTGGATGTTATGCGTTTAGTGGTATCATTGTGACAACAAGTGAATGTTGCCAGTAATTTCATTTGAAATTGACAAGAGGGGCTAATCTCTTTATAGAAGTGGTTTTGGCATCACAACATTGGCACAACACCATTGCCCTTATTGATGGGATGGGGCCTTTTTTAATGATGGTGGGGAGATCCAATGCCAGCGGGCTATGCTATATAATACAGGGTTGAATATTGGGCACATAACAAGGTTGGCTGAGATCAGGCTTAAATTTCAAGTGCTATTAGTCTTAGGCGGTGTTTGGCAACTCTAAAAAAGGCATTTATTATGTGATTTAGAGTTTCAAGGGGGCTGCAGTTTTTAGTAAAGTGGATGGGTTTTACGTTGTAATTTTTTTACGACAATTCCTAAGGGTGGGTCCTAATTACATCATCAAATAAGAGTTTTTTAATATAATTTTACCTAATATATGAAATTTAAAAATAGAGCTTAAAAATTGGAGCTTTTATTTTATACCTTAATTCAATTAGCTCTTATTAAGCCTTTAGTAGCCTGTCATGATGAATTTGGTGATTTTGTCTGGATTTGGGTGGCTTCAAGTTGGCCCTAGTATGGTTTAATTTCCATCCCAAGTATTGTGAGAAGGCTCACAATTTAGATGTGCAGTGAAATATTTTCTTTTATACATGCTTGGATCAAGAGGTCCAAGCGTCCCATTTGGAGAAAATCCCAACAGGGCTCTGGGAAAAATCCCAAAGCCAGCCTTTGAACAACCTTTAGAAGAATTTGACATCTGACTTCTATCTACTAAAATTAGCCTCCAAAAGTAGTTACCCATTATCATCTGGCCGAAAGATGTCTCACTGGTTCAAAAGGTTGATGGTCAATGGTCAATTTCTTGTATCATATTGCTTCCTCTTTCTTAAAATGCCCATTGCTTCTTAATCTTGGTAAGTGATATAAGTAGGTTTTGGAGACTCGGGCACTTTCATAGTAATGGTGGTATCCTGTGTGGTCAATTCATCACTGGATGTCCCACCAGTTGAGCTATCTAGACCGCACAATTGAACGGCATCGGCCATGGATAGATCCCTGAATATAACTGGATCAGACAATCCTGACCATCCATCCAATGTTCTATATCTGGCCTTTTCTCTGTTTGATAAATGGTTGCTGGATACCTTCTTGGCCATCTATTTACAGTTTGATGGTTCAATGATGATAAAGTAGTTCCATAATGGGGATCGTCAAATCGTCAATCTAGGGCCCCACAAGAGAAAACGTGCAGCATCTACATGGTGGGAGGTGGTACAAAAAGATTGACTTCTACACTGCACCACGATTAAATGACGGTTAGCATTAGGGGTGTACAAAAAATCCATCGATCTGTAAATCCGATCCAATCCGAACCGATCCGCGGATTTTTATTTGATCCGAAGGTAAACGGATCGGTGGCGGATTGAAAATTTTGTAATCCATTACCAACGGATCGGTGGCGGATTTCACCCTCAATCCGCGGATTCAATCCGATCCGATCCGTTGACATTAAATATAAAAATATATATATAAGGGGTCTAAATATAAATTAAGATGTCTAAATTTAAAATAAGAAAAAAAATTAAGGGGTCAAAATGTAATTTTTTTACAACATATTTGATAATTTTCTTTTAACATTTGATGGAATGGATTGAACGGATTAATTCGATCCGATCCGGTCCTCCACGGATCGGATCGGATCGGATTTCAACAGCTACGGATTGGTGACGGATTTGGCCCAATCCGCATCAATCCGATCCGTGTACACCCCTAGTTAGCATTATAACATAGAAAAATTATTATTATTATATATATCAATAATAATATAAAAAATAATTTCTTTCGGCCTAACCCTCGAAGGCAGGGTATGGGCTTCAATATTGTAGGCCCACCATGAGCTTTGAGTGCTTTGGCTCGACCTAGGCATGGCATGCAGATATGGAATAGGGTAAGGGCTTACCCCGGTGTGCTAGGGAAGCAAGGAACAGTATTGGGGCTGGGATAAGCCCTTTGACTAGGAAAGCAAGTAGGGTTGCAAACGGGTATCCGATTACCTGAAAATTCCGACCCGCAAAAAACCGGATTTGGAACCTATTTTAGGTTCTGATTCATAAACGTGTCTGGGTCCGGAACTTGATTTGGGTTCCGATTGATAAATGGGTCTGGTTCCGACCTGTGGATCTAGAACCCAGCATATGAGTCTTTGATATTGCAATTTATACTTTAAAATTAACTTTTTTTTGACATTCTTATGTATAATACTAGATGTTGTAGACTTGATTCACTGTTATAAGTTAAATGAGATGCTTATTTTAAGAAAAAAATGAAAAATAAAGAGAAAATAAAATCAATTTTGGAACTAGATTCGAGTCCTCTAAGTGGACTTGATTCTGGAATCAGATCCGGATTTTTTTATATTGAAATTGGGTTCGAAACCAACAAAATACGTTCCGATTCAAAACCAAATTTGGAACCGTTATTTTGGTCTAGATCCACTATGGTTCCCATCTGCAATCCTACAAGCAAGGAATCGTATTGGAATTTGAAACTTGAAAGCATTGAAACTTGACTGATGAGGACGCGGGGATATGACCGTGAATTGAAATGTAATAAGCAGGTGGAAGCCAACATACCTTTGCCATTTATTGGCAATCAGTCTGCACGCCTACCATCTGACCGAGAGGAGAACCTCTCAGTAGATTTAGAAGTTTGAAAAGTCCCTCAATTGCATTATTAGCCGTTTATTGATTATCTCCGGGGGTCCTTTGATCTAGAAGGTCAAAGGTCAATTATACTGTTAGTGCCGTATTTTAGCACGAAGATGAGGCACGCCCATAGGGCATAACCATAACCAGGGGTGTAACGGTTCGGTTAACCGTTCATTTTGGGAGAGCCGTTAACCGAACCGTATTTCACGGTTTTTAGTCTTTAAAAACCGTAACTGTAACCGAACCATTAAAAACCGAACTGCGGTTAACGGTTCGGTTACGGTTAATTATCACTTAAAAAGCTTATAATTTTTTTTTTCATTTACCAATAAAATTTATTATGAAAAAAACTATAATTGGAGAATGGCATAATATGTTACTGTAAAAAAAAAAGAAGTAATTTTCATTCAAACTCTTAGGTTTTATTTTTATTCGCGAAACGGTTTGGTTAACAATGTGTTTTAGGAACACGGTTAGCCGAACCGCGATTAACGGTTCGGTTTGATTGATAACCGTGAGTCAAGACAAAAACCGTAATAAAAAAGTGAATCACGGTTTTCCGATTTTAATAACCGTAACTGAACCGTGAAACACGGTTATTAACCGCGGTTCGGTTTGATTCGGTTTGGCTAGTTGATTTCTCGATTTTATTTTACACCCATAGGCCATAACATTCATTTTGTCCCCTTATACCCAATATGGGGTTTGATCCACATGGAAAGGATGCAAGTAGCCACTGTCCAGTCCAGATTTAGAACTGCACAGGGAAGGACCTGCTAGTTTGTCCAAATCGTAAGCCAGCCCACAATTCTACAATTGAAAGCATTATATAAATTATGATGGTAGCTTTTCAAACAGTGGGAGATCCAAGGTTTTCGTTTAAAGCGTGCAGATCCAAATAGATGGTTTGGTTTTGGAGGTAAATTGAGAATTTTTATGTGGAGTTTGAGTGTGGAGCCATAATTTTTGTTGGAAGCGGACCAAGAGTTTTCGTATAGGCTTTTGGAAGCGCACGCAGCACCCACGTGCCTGTAATTGGTTGTGCTTCTGTTAACATTGTCTCCCTACTTGTCTGGTTTGAAAACCAGGCCAAACCTGATTGCTAGTGGCCTCATGTGCCATTGTTTTCGGCACAAAAAAGTCACTTCAAAAGTCGCCAACAAGTAATTATCAACATCTGGACTTTAGAGCTACCATTCTAAATATTTTTTGTTTGATTGAAAAAGTTAAAAACGTGGATTCATAATTGGTGTCATATTGATAAGGTGACAACTCAAAGGCCTGGCTATTATTACAGGATGAGTATCCTGGCATGTGTGGCTTACTTGTATGCATGTCAATTATGAGAGGAGGTAATAAACATGTTTTTCAGCCTAGAAAGGCGAAAGAAATCATGTGCCCTGCATTACCATGGCCCCCATGTCAAATCAAGGAGATGGAGTTGGCAAGAGAGATTAGGGTCCCTCTAGATTAATACTTGATTTGTGTTGTAGTTAAGATAATGATCTGCAATATAGATTAATACTTGACTTGTGTTGTAGATAAGATAATGATCTGCAATAATCAATTATTAACATATTAGATCTTATCCCCACGTAATTTATTATTGTAAGGATTAAACTTAGATCTCCCCAACCTTGTGATGGAGCCTTCCACATATCGATCGCTAAAAATCCTGGCTTAGGGTCTATTTCTTTGCTCCTGTGTGGGGAATTCAATAGTGGGATTACTGAATGCTTCTTTGAGCTTCAACATCCAGAAATTCCACCAAAATTTAAAGGGAGTTGAATTTTTGAATTTTTAATGGTTAAAAGAGACTTTTTATATGGCTAGAATCTAGAACTGCTAATAAAGAAACATGAAATTTAAAAATTTCATAAAACAATATGTCACATCATGTTCATAAATTTCTAGACACAGTGAATTCCTGAAAGAAATTCCATTAAAAAAACATGCCTGACCTTTTGTGTTTCTTGAATGGTATGAAACCTGAAATGAAGATTAATTTAAAACTGAAACGACAGTGATGGGTTTAGGGACTGCGTTTCTTCTACCGACAAAAGATTCGGATTTTCTTTCTGTTTCAAGTCTCTTCTTTTGGTTTTGTGTAGACAGACAAAACCAACTTGGGGACATTTTGCTTCTTATTCCAACTCAATTAATTGAGTTTCAAAGTCAATTGAGCATCTGAACCCATCCACACCTAAAATCTTTGGCAGTTCACTCATTTGGAGGCCCCACATGTAGGACACTAAATATAGAGGGGATTTATACTTGGACAGATTGGCCAACCCATAGTGATCCAATCGTCCATTCTCTGGGTCCCACCTCATTGGATCATGTCCAAAAGATCAGAGACATTTTTTTTTTTTTTGGTAACATTCAATTCTCAAAGTTCCTCTTTCTTATGTCCAATTTCTTTTCCATTTGGCTTTATATATATAATATATACATGTGTATTTTATAAAAAAGAAATCAAACAATAAAAAAAAAAAAAAAAAAACTCTTTTTTTTCTCTCTCACACACACCACCTACACTCACAAAGCCGGGCCCCACCATTTCACCTCTGTGGCCACGTGTAACTCAAACAACCAGTAGCTCTTCGCCAAGTGGCACAGTGTAACTCAAACACCCATTAGCTTGTCGCCAAGTGGCACGGGTCCCCAAGATTCCATCCCGGCTTGAGCGGGACTAGACGCCCCACCTCTCCTCCGCCGCTTCGGCGAGCCACTCTCGGAGGACGACGACGGCGGCGGATCCGGAGAAGCTCGCTTCACCACCGGAGCCGGCGTCACGCCGGACGTCGCGATTCTCAGCGGGAAATTCAACAGCGCGCGGGACCCACGCATCCTGTACGCGGCGCGATCGTACGCCAGCGCGGCGTCCTCCGCGGTCTCGAACGTCCCGAGCCACACCCTCGCGCCGTTCTTTGCCGGATCTCGGATCTCCGCCGCGAACTTCCCCCACGGCCGGCGCCGCACCCCTCGGTAATGCTTCCCCCTCTCGCCCGCCTCCTGCGCCGGCCTCTCCGGCCGAGCCGCAGCCGTGGCACTCGCCGGCTCAGCCGCCGGCGCATCAATCGGCTCCGATTTGACGGCGAACGAGGCGTTCTCCTTCGCCGTCAGCGACGGAATCCATCCGTCGCTCACGGCTTTGCTCAGAAAGCCGTACACCAGCATGTCATCCGAGTCGTCCTCCTTTAACGGCAGCTCTCCCCAGTTCTCCGTCAGGCAGGCGAATAGCGAGCTGCCGAAGCTGGAAGTCAGGCAGTAAGCCGGCCATCCGGCGGAATTCCTCGCCGGATTCTCGGAATCTTCGAGCAGATGCCGACGGATGGATTCGAGCGTGTCCTGATCGTGCTCCATTGCCTGTCCGTACATGTCGGCCGGGTACAGGCAGTAACCATTAGACATAATTAAAACCCTATTCTCTATTTTGGGGTTTTGTTTGTTTGAGTTGCAGAGGAAGTGTGAATGAATGTGTGAGAGAGAGAGAGGAGAGGCTTGAAAAAATAAAAATTGGGCGTTTGGATGGGTTTTATAGGAAAGATGGTACATGAATGCATGTTATTAAAATGGATGAAGAAGGCTTCACCGAAATTTCGCTTTTAAAAGGCACGTGGTTTTGAATTCGGGGTTTTAGAGTAAGAGCTGACAATGAATGGTCGTCAATGTGGGCCGACTTAGCCTAATAGTTTTGTGTCTTTAGTGCAGTGTGCTATTTGACGGTTGGTTTAGAAATTAGAGTTACAATTACTCGCCGATGTGTAATTGCACGACGAGCCGCTGTTTGATTGTTGGCATGACGTAAGGTTTGCGGGTCTCGGAAGCCTTTTTGCTCTTCTTTACACATGTAATGCAAGTTGAGTATGAATGGGTCACATCGATGAGTTGGGGCTTGATTTTATTTTCTAGTTTAATAGAGACGTGTCTCAAGTCTCAATAGTCCGGTAGCCTATAAACTTGTTTTTTTGTTGGGTTTTTTTTTTTATTATTATTGTTTTTGTTTTTGTTTTTGTTTTGTAAATTGCTTTCACATCTTATATAAGATGATATTGAAGATGTGGATTGGAGGGGATTTTTAATGAATTGGGGCATTATGTTTATTGGAATTTTTTTTTTTAGCTAACCGGTGGTATCCAAGGCCTGTCTCTTTGAGGACATGACTAAGGGCATGTTTGTGTAGCCCATTTCCACGAAAAAGGTTGTAGTTTTCTGCGGAAAACTTCTTTTTCATGAATTTAGGGCGGCAGTTTTCCGTGGAGATGCTTTTTCGCCAGGTCAGCTTTTTTCTTTCTAGGCATGAAGATAGACTTCTTATGAGGGGTATCGGGAGTCAATTTCCACGGAAAACTGACCCCTCGATTTCCTCTCTCTCCCCCTCACTCCACCCGGCCACCCTCTTTCTTCCTCCTCCCCTCCCAACCCCACCCACATACCAACCCACCCACCCAATAGTTTTCACTAAAGAAATCCGTTGCTGCACCAAACAACATTAGCACTAATTCATCGAAGAAAGCCTTTTTTCACCAAACATGAATTTCTAATTTCCTCAGAAAATTATTTCTGAGAAATTTAAAAACCATAGAATTTGCTGATGTGGCAATTTCATCTTTCCATGGAAGTTGCCTCTACACAAAAGTGCCCTAAATCTCCTGGGGTGGTGGCTTTCTATTATTTTCACTCACTGGGTTTGTCGGACTAGAGTAGCCTGGAGTCCCAACACATTGGCGGACTTCGATGCTGAGACTTCTGGGTGGTTATAGAGTGCCTCAACTGACGGTGCTATTAAGCATTGTTTCATATTGGAAGTTGAGATCAAGGGAATCTGGCAAATCATAAGGAAAGATTGATGCCAATCAATCCTCTATCGTCGGGACTGCGATTTTAGAAGATGTAGTGGGGAGGAGTGAGCGAATTTCTACCTCCGTCTAATAGATTTTTGCAATTCTATTAATGGTTTTAACTAAGACGTATATTTCTTTTTTCATTTTTTTTCTTTTTTTTTTTCCTCTAGTAACTGAGTTACAAAACCATTGATTTGTTTTCGGTTGAAAAATAAGACCACATAAGATTAAATAATATGTCGATTTGTGTCACTTACAAAAATGATGCAACGTCCAATTTCGATGCTTGAACCTGTTGTTGCATCACCAATTTGTGTCACTTCTAAAACTAATGGCTCCCTCCTCTTTAGGCATGAAACGTACCTAGGAGGGGACTCTATCTAAAAGAAATATTGGGGGAATGAAAAAATGTAGAAAAATATATTAGTTTTTAGAATTTGGAGGGGGTATTTAAAGATTTTAAGCTATTGTTAGGTATGGCCGCAGCCACTTTTACTTGACGCAGAGGTCTTGCATGAAATATCATGCGGATTGAACTGTGTACCAATTAGGGGCTCCACAAATCAAGAGGACATAGGAATTTGGATCCTATGAGTGATTTGACCTACAATGACTGTTGTTGGACCAATTATGGTTCGCCATGTCACCGTGGACAGCCCGATCCAGACTTGGGGATGTGGGGAATCAAAAGATCTATATATGATCCACTTGTATGCAAAATTCCAAGTCTGTTGATTAGCCTAACTCCTTGCTCTATACCCTAAGTTTAATAGTTTTAAAATGAATCATTTTTTTTTTTTCAGATTTCAACCAAGGTTGGAAAACTCGTTACTCAGACTCGACTCATCCAATGCATAAAAATTAACTCAGATAGAGTTAATGCGGAGAGTCGGGAGAGTCATGTTTCTTTTAAAATAATCTTGAAAATATTTAAACATGAATCTGTTACTTATAAAAAATAAATATACATTCATTCATGATAATCAATGTAAATTAATAAATTTATATATGGAAGAAAAGTACTATATTAAGGAAAAGAAAAAGAAAAATTAATCCATATTACATAATTTGTTGGTCCAACTATTGATTGTAAAAGAACAAATAAAGTTTCAAATTACATTCTAGACATCTTTTTTTTAAGTTAATGACTCCAAATCTGATGCATAATTACTTAAAAATAAACATTAATTGTTCAAAATCAGATATATCCATCAAATGGTTCAAAATGCAAATGACTTATTGAGATGAGATGACTCGACCGAGTCTTCACTATATTTGACTCGGTCTTCATCAATATGAAATGATTTGGGAGGGTCAAGAGTCGACTCTAAGAGTTTTCCAACAACGATTTAAACTCAACGATCTATCTCTTTTAGATTAGTGCAAAAACATAGCGAGTCTAATAAAAGAATTTCGGAGTGTGTGGGCTTGATTAGTGCAAAAACATAGGGTTGGATAGTGGGCTTGATCAGTTGTCTCACATGGATGAGGCATTTGTATCGAAACAAAATCCTACTATAAAAAATGACCGACATGGAAAAATATAGGAAAAATATATAGTATACATATTATATACTTATAATATCGCTTTCGCATGGGCTCCAGATGGGATTGCGCTCACCATTTTAAATTCGGCCTTGTGCTTGTTCACATTCTATTATTCGTGCCATTCCAAATCAAAACCTGTCTCAGCCCACTTGTGCATGGAAGAAATCCTCCAACCAAGGCCATTGATAAGCCTTCCTCTATCAATTAGCTGCACTTCTTTTTTTTTTTTTTTTATTATTATTGGAGGGTTCCCAACCCTTTGGACTAGACTAATCTCTCCGAGCCCAAAGAAAAGCCAGATAGACACTCCTGTGTGGCCCCAAAGTGGCAACACTAGGGGACTCAACCTTCGATTCCTGAAGAATGGGGAACCGAGGGTCGATGTCAAGACCTCTAGCTCCGGAAAAGGGAGAAACCGACCACTCGGCCGACCCATTGGGTTTAGCCACTCTTAATGATGATAGTTTGAAAACCAAAATTCGGAAAGGCAAGATCTTGAGAAAGGAAGATTTTGCCTTTGTTGTTGCCGACCTGATTTTATAAAATCGGCAGGCCAGATGCATCTGCCTTTGGCGACATGGAAATGGTTTTCTGGACCCATTCAAGTTTAACTTTTTTATATGGCCTCCTCATGGAATGGAAGATGTCAATGTCACACAGCTTTTTGGTGCAACTTGCAATTTGGAGGTTTTCAAGTTTGCTCTAATCGTTAATATATCATACAGGTGAGGCGACCCAACAATCTGGTTGGTGCCTTTATGGTGGCCTCAAAATTCAAGTTCTCTCTTCTCCCTTCTCTGTTTTATTAAAGTTTCATTTGTTCATTACAATACATAGAAAGAAAGAAAATATATGTATCCATGGGTTTACCAATGATCCCCCGAAGGGGGGTCGGCGGGTTCCCATGTTATAAATAAAAATAAAAAAATAAAAAAAGAAAATATATGTAATCAAAGCTGTTTAATTCTAAACACTTTTGGATCCGTAATCAGCGTTACTTAAATTTAGAGAGAGGAAGCGGGCGTGATGGGATTAATTAGAGATTTTCATATTAAAGATGACCACCTTGGCCAACTTAGAAGTTGGGCCCATCTTTGATCAGTCTACCCCACACACTAGGCCTAATTTGACACTCATTTTACTTTGAGGCTATTGCATCATCAGTTAAGATGATTGGATGAAGTTTGTTTATCCTTACCATGATAAAACCTTCCATCTCCTACTCCCACTAACGCATTCAATTAGATGGGCCCACAAGCTGGACCGCATATGAACAAGGGACAATTGTATATAAATAGTGTGCAGTCTGCGTTTAGGAGAAAATTCCATGCATGAAGGCCTGTTTGTCTGCATGGGATATAAATACAGAGGATCAAATAGGAAAAGAGGTGAAGGGGGGTGAGTGGTGAAAGATCTAAGATAAGATGTAATGAGACCTTGATTTTCCTATGATTTGAATTACTAGGATGATAGTTGGGTATTCATTTTCCATCTTGCTTTGATTAATTTTCTATTAAAGGGGGAAGTTATTTGATAGTTGTTTCTGGATATTCACTTTTGCATCTTTATTTTTAATCACTATGAGGAATGAACGTCATAGAATTTCTAGGGATTCAATTACATGAGACAAACGTGCCATACGGAATGATTTAAATCTTTGTAAACGTCATTAAGCTTACTATTTTTATGTGTGACCTCAAGGTTCATGCATTTGAATGTCCTGATATCCTAGTAAGCGATGACTTGCAATAATTAATCATAGACAATTATTTACTAGGAATCAATTGCAGGGCAACTGAGTCCTGGTGATCCAACCAGGGCTGAGCTTAAAATGGAGCTAATTAGAACGGTTGAAAATAATGGACCAATTGCGGTAAGGATGATGAGCTTAAATTGGACCATGGGCCTTCTAATAATAGATCCCTTTGGTGTGACGTTATCTACTTTGAGTCCATTTCTATCTATTCTGAAGACTTTTTAGTTTCTGTGTCTTACAACTAGTGGTCATGAGTCAGAGTCATGACTCGTGCTTTGAAATGGTGAGCATTCATCTGTATGTGGTTGTCCCTTTCGGCCACCCAAGAGACTTGAAAGTTTTTTGGTATATGTCCTTGTCCACGTGACTTGGTTTAGGGTTAATCAAATTGCGTGCAGTGTTCTTAATGCTCCTCATTGGCCTTTTGGCACTGGAGAGGGACCATTTTCAAGTGATTCAAGCCATCCACCTGATGGGTCACACCACTGACTGATTGGAGCAATCTTCCATTTTTTGTAATTTCTTTTAAGATGGTAATCGTAGGCCAGATATCCGATGGCTAGATCCTCCTAATTTCAAGGCCCACCTGATCACGTGATCTGTGGGCCCCAATAGAATGGGGTACATAGAGAAAAACATCGCGATCCTATAATTAATTTGCTGTTAATCTTACTGATGATATTTGCAAGTCATCCCCAATAGAATTATTTTGAAACTAATCCTAGATTTGGGTCTGATGCCAGGCAAAGGGTGCCACCAATTGCACTAACAGCAGTGTCATTGCGGTAGGTGTGAAATTCAGTTGAGTCCTGGTTTGTTGTTGGACCTTTTGATGTCCAGCTGGGAACATACACCCATGTAGATGATTGTGTAGGAAAAAGGTTGTTCCCTTCAACTTGAATACTGTCACAATGTTATGAACTGAAAAAAATTACGAGGGGACTTGTCATACCCTCTCTCTCCTTTCAAATTTTCAAAGTCAAGCATAGATGATAGGATTTTTGTTTTTCACCGAGTCAAATACAAATGTGCACAGTCCTACTATTCATATCTCCATCAAATGAGGCCTTATTAGCGCATTTGGTTGATTGAGTGTGTGGAATGGCTTAGGACTGGACTTTGAAAGCTACCTCTAAACCACAAGACTAACCCTTTTTTATAGGAATATATGGGATTTACATCTTGAATTTCATGAGATGTGAATATATGGGATTTACAGATGTAAATTTAGTTTAGAAGATAACACATCTTGAATTTCATGTAGCAGAAAAAAGGACAATTTGTGAGGGAAAAAGAAGGGAGAAGTAGAAGTGGACTTAGCACAAACGTATACTGCTAAGATGGATAATTCTCAATGCAAATCTTCAATAGAGTAAGGCTTTGAGTTGTAATTTTGTCCAATCCAACTATGATCAATTCAATCTCTTCACACAGTAAACTCATCGGGAGGCTGATCCTTATTTCATTCGGCTGTGTCTCTAGTTTGAACCAACATCAAAGCTTCTCCATTGCCCATCTGGCTATCTTGATCATCACCAATCCTTGTGGTATCAACCCATCAGGACTAATCCTCCCTAGCATTGTTCTAAAAGGAGAAAAAAAAACTAAATTTAACAGGCCACTATAAAAAATCAAAGCTGTCAATGAGAACAAATTGCTCTACGTATGGAAATGCAAATTTGCATAATTACAGCAGGGTAATAATTGGGTGGGAACTGTTCTCACATATTATGTGAGAACTTTTTTGTGGGGTCCAATTGTGGGGGATGTCAGCAGGGCCGGCTCAACATTTTTGGGGGCCTTAGGCAAATCATTAAAATGAGGCCTTTTAGTTAAAAAAATTAAAAATAAAAATTAAATCATATCCAGATGCATATTTTCTACCAGTCATTTCAAAGATTAACAAATTGACACAAATAAGAAATAATAAATAAACAAAATCCAATTGATACAATCATACAAATTAGAAATATTAGAAATTAGAACAATAGAACCTAGTGGCTGGATAGATTAATTGTCTATGTAGTAAATAGAGAAGGTTGGCCGATTTCTTTCCTTGAAGACAGAAAGCTAAAACCGGATTGTGTAGCTCCTTTTCTTTAGCTAGTAGAAAATCACCATAAAAGAGTTTTGTCCAGAGAAGGTAATAGAAATTGTTTAGAGAAGGTTGGGTAGATTGTGTTTGTAGCTAGTAGAAAATCACCTTAAAGGAGTTTTGGTGGCAGTTGTAATCCCATTGTTTAGCTAGCATTAACTTCACCATCAAAATTATAGTGCCGTTGGGTACAGTATTTTAAGAAGAACTATGCTATTTTTTAGGAAGGAAGGTGTAGAGAATTGTGCTATTTAATTAGCAATAAAATTTCTGATATTTTGTTTTAAAATTTGATTTTGATTTAGTGTTTATCATGCTCCTAATTTGTAGGCCTTTTCCTAAACTATACTTCCAAAAATTTTAGCCCTTTTTTATTTAATTTTAATTTATTTTTATTAAAATCATTATTCCTAATTTATAGGCTATAATTCTAAAATATTCCTAATTTTTAGGTTATAATTGTAAAAATGAGGCCTTATTAATTGAGGGGCCTTAGGCGGTTGCATTAGTGGCCTACCCCTTTCAGCCGCCCCTGGATGTCGGTAATTCTCAATTCCTCGACTCATGACCATCCGAAGAAGAACTGGTACATCTGATGGCTCTGAAGTGGACATATAATTCAAGATTCAAATTAGCTCTAGATTGACCGTTCCTGGACAGATTTGATCTTGACCAAAACTTTCTTCGCCAATTATAGAGTGTTATCGCAGGCACGAGGGTGAGGACAGCGACGTTACATGCACTCGGCCGCAATCCCAGACGATTGTATGCATGAAGACAAGAGAAAGAAAAACAAGGTCCTTTCTTCCTTTTGAAAGTTTTGAATGAAGTGAAAATGCAAGCTTCCTGCTGAGTTCCTAATTGTCACGAGGGAAATTAAAAGTAATTGAATACTCTATAGTGGTGAAGTATGGGTCAAAAAGTTCTACTAAAAATATGATTTGATTTGAGCACACTGGTTGGATGATCAATGGAAGATCATTATCTTAAATCCCCTTCTGGGAAGTTTCTTGAGATCAAGTTTTCAGAGGGTTTATGTTCTTGTGTTTTACTAAGAAAATATTTCTTATTCACAACTAAGGGTAATTAACGATAATACGAATTAGATGACATGCTTGTTATAAACTCATGTGAGAAACTGGGGATCCAAAGATTTGGATTGACCCTAACTTTCTACCAAATTAAGGACACACATGATTATCTTAATCCCTTCATCAACAGGCCACATGGTCTTACCTTTTGAAAAAATGAACCGTTGATCTCAACTGTACTGTCCATTCGGATGGGTGTAAAAAATGGAATTGGTGAACTTACGGAGGTCCCATGTGCATGGTCCATTTTGATGGGTGATCAGGTAAACCCCACTATGGGTGTAAGAAGGTATGCATTGGACAATTTTTCTATATAGATATGCACGTACAAATAGATGCAGGAGCTAAATTTTGGCACTTACTTTTGTATACTTTCTGCATGGAGATATTTGTGCAGACTCCCGTGTGGGGCCCACCTGGTGCCCCTTATGATCCATCCAACCCCTCATACTCTACTATTTTCCTCTAAATTTTATAAGCCCTAAGGGCACCCATCCAAAGGGACTCGATATTGGATTGAAATAAGGGGATTTCACATATTAATTTCCCTTAAACCCTGTTCCCCCAATTTCATGACTGAAAATCTACCAATGTCACTAGAGTCGTTTGACTTTTGTTCTTTTTTTTTTTTTCTTTTAACTTCCTGCCTTGGATTCATGATATCATTTTCAACTTTTAACATTTGGATCCCATGAGGTGGAAAAGTAAAAAACAAAATGTGGACCAGAGTCAAACGACTCCGGTGCCATTAGTTTAGTTCAATTTCAATAATGAAATTGGATAAATAGGGTTTAAGGGGGATTAATATGTCAAATCCCCTTGAAATAAAAACAAAACTAGTGCCTTCTAAAATCGTTAAACTTGAAGGCTAAGAACGATCAAGGGGTTAGGATTATCTAGCAGACTTGGATCACATTCAGATCTTCCAATCTGCCACTTCCCCTATGATTTGTGGGGCTCCAGATAAGGCCCAACAAGGCTATCCCCACAAACCATCTGCAGCTGCAGGAGAGCACGTCCCATTCTAATATATTGTAAAAGGGAGAATTATAACATAAATTTAACTAGCCCTACATGAGCTCTAGTTGTAAACAACTTGGGCACACCTTTGAAAATCCAAAGTTGTTCATAAGATACAGCCACCATTTTGTTGAGACCATAATTGCATAAGAACGATAATTTTGAAAGCAGTGACAAGCAGGTGTAGAAGATATGGACAATTGATCAATGTGCACTTTCCATGGTTTTAGATTCAGGAAACCACTCAGTGACTCTTATCCATGAAAGATTTTTCTAAAGCCAAGCCAATAAATTAATCAGGAAGCGGAGTAATTAGTGTATAACACATCGCCCTAATAATGCTTGCCACCAACCAGATCTAAGATTGAAGCTTTTGGATAAAGATTTGATTGCACCTTCTAATAGTCAACATATATGGTTTAGTTTATTGTATCAAAGTGTACATGTTACCACAAAAATATTTATTTTAATTCACGAAAGTGGCAAGAAGCAAGAATCTAACTTTAAGCAACAATCTTTCAAAGTTTTACCAGAACAAAAACAATCCTTCAAAGTTCAAACCACGTTGATATGTTAAAATCTTTAGCCCACTTTGATAGGATTAATACAATGTACAGATTCTCTCAAGTCCTTGTTCACACGAGCAGCACTTTCTTTTTGTTTAAGAGAAATGAAAAGAAAACAAGTCACTGGGGCCCGTTTGGATCTTTCAAAAGTGGGTGCAGGTAGATCAATTTATACTTCAATGGAGGGCTGGATGTGTTAAAATAAAAAGTAACCTGATTTAGCCGCCAGTTCATAAATGTTCAACTAAAACCAGATATAGTCCAGTTTTGTGGGACTTGCTTGAGCCCCCTTTTGATTAGTTTACCTCATTATTTGTATTATGTAATCACAACCTCATGAACTTGGAATAGATTGCTTCTCTAGTTGAAAGATTCTTGAACATTAAGGCTATTAATTAGCAATTTCAATAATTTGATAGAGACGAGCTCAGTATTGGAGCTAACATTTTGCCTAGCCCTGATCACTGTCTGAAAGGTTTCTATCCATTCTACCCTCAATGATAAGCAAACAAGCCGAGCTACATAATAAATATGAATTGTATACAATTTGCTGGTAGGAAAGCATTCTCCCAGCAAGTTATATCTGTTTTCATTCTTTTTCTTATCTCATAATAAATGAACAAGAAGAATTCTCTGCTTTACCAAACTGCACTATGTTGGTATGTCGGCTGATGTGAGAGACAAGTTTAGGGATGAGGTTTTATTTTCCACACCCACCCAAGTCTCTCTCTGTCAACACTATAGTCAGGGATTGATCCCCTCTTGTTTCAGAAGAAATGTTAGGGATGTGTTAGGAAGGTTGATAAGAGTTTGACATAAAGACAATCTCATTTACATACTCGACCCTTTTGGCGAAAAAATGGGGGTTAATCTCACCAAGTTATGCTAATCCTTTATGCGGTCATTTTCCTTTTACACATAGGATAGGGAAATGGTTTTACATAATAAAACACATGTGAAATGCATTAACATGATTGTCAAAATCACCATTTTTACACCAATGATTTTAAATGTATTTTGATTCTTTTTATGTTGTTCGTAAATTTCTCAACAGTCATGAAGATTTAAGATATGAAATTAAACCTATTCATGCTTATCATTAATATGAGAATATTGAATATTCAGATCAAGAATTGAGAACCCAAAACGTATAGAAAGTTAGATTCATAGATTATGATGTTTTTATAAATTACTCAAGATATATGAAGATTTAACATAATTAGTTTGAGGGTCTTATGGTTTATTAGTTCAATTCATAATTTGAATTGTCTCGATTAGAAATATAGGGTCCATAGGAATAAAAATAATAAGGGTAATTGTGGGGTCCCCACGGCAATGCAGTTACCATGTGAGACTTTACTAGTGCCTCTTGCGAAAGCAGGTGCAAGTGTGATTTTAACACATCGAAGTCTTAGTGTGTGAAAGACCTTAGTTGCAACATTTTCACATCTTGTTTGCCCATCACAGGCCTACATGAGTGCAAACAAGCATGATGGTGTATAGCTATTATACATGTAAATCATTTACCACAGTAAACTGATGTCCGGTAAGTAAAATTCTAATGAGTGTCTAGGAGTCTGGATCATCCTTTGCACCTTCTACATGGGAATTGTGTGACAAATTCCTGTAACTCTATCATAAGGGGGCCACATAGAGATAATCTAAACCGTTCAAAATGAATGTCATCCATTCGAGTGATATAACTTTCAAATTTCAGCTCAAAAGGGAGTGGGTCCCACTGTATGATTGATTATATGATGAAAACTCTGATTAACACCATATTAGCAACAATGTCACATCAATGCTCGGTCACATTCCATGATTTAGTTAAACGGTGTGGACCCAATCCTTTTCAACCAAAACTTTTAAGGATCTAGAAATAGCTGGGACGTAATTTATCTTGAATTGTCTAAACTATCCCTAGGTGTGCTCAATAGTGGAGTTTCAAACATGTGTTACTGTAAGGCCCTGCCTCGAGTTAATCAAGATTAACTCTAATTAATTGAAATTAATGCTAATTAATCATGTTTAACTAGACTAATGATAGTTAATGACTATGCTCAATGAGATTAGTCCCAAATGGACTTAATGAAGTGATAATGAAAAGATTAAACGAATTAAATGAGATTTAGACCCAAACTAAGAAAACAATGACTTTTTCGTAAATACGGATTTACGCGTATCTTGTCGAATACGGAAACTCTTGATACTAACGCGTGTATCTTAACGAGTACGTCAACTTTCATAATAGACTCGGAGACGTTTGACGAGGAATTCGTCAAGTAGTCCTTCATTTGACTTGATTTGAAAATAGCCGAGAAGTAGAGGACTTAAATGCAAAAGATAACTTGTATAAAAGGAATGAACCCCTTGGAGTTCATTCTACTCCCTTTCGTTGAAGAGGAAAACCCTAGGCTCATCTCCTTCTTCCTTTTTCTTCTTCTTTCTTCCGTTTCAACTCCATCAAGCACAAAAGCGGGATTTGAAGTGATTCAAGTGAGGAGAACTTCATCTTCTCCACCTTCTTCATCTTCTTCTTGGACTTTTTTGGAGAGAGGCATTCAAGTTAAGAAGTTCCTTCTCAAGTCCAAGCTAAGGTAGGAGTTTTATCAATCAATTTTCATTAGAGGCAAGTATAAATGCTCATCTATGATTGAATGCTAATTTACAAGTTTTCTTGAATTGTAAGAAATGAGTTTCCAAACCCTTTCCTTGTGGTAGAATGGAGATTTGTATGGATTGAATGGAAAATGATTAATGGTTATTCCAATGTATGATTTTCTTGGATTCTATAGACTATTGAAGAGATTTGAGTTCCTGAAACTCAGATTCAAGAATTGCTTCAGAAGTTCTGAAGCTCGAAAATGTAACTTTGGGCGAATTTCGGCTAGCAGCAAGGCTAACCATGAAGCCAACCATCAAGATCTATAAAATGGGCGAGCTTCTGGAAAGCTAACTGCCAATTTTCGGTTAGCCGAAATTCAAATTTCGGCTAGTCGCGAGGTAACCATGAGGTAACCAAAATTGAGTCAGAATTCCTGTAAAAAATGCCAGCTTCTGGAAAATTGACCGTGAGCTAACCACGAAATGGTGGTTAACCGAAATTGAGATTTCGGTTAGCCGCCGGCCAAGTTCCGGCTAACCGCCAGTGAACCTGAATGCAGGCCAAATGTTTATTGTGAGTAGAAATTTGGCCAATCGATCGGACCGCTTGGGGGACTCAAATTAAGTCCAATGGATTTTGAAATTGTGGGTGAAAATTTTGGAAACCAAACGCACACATTAACCATATAAATGTGATGTCCGTCGAGAATAACACGTGCATTTGGTAACCAATATTCACACCTAATTAGTTGTCTAAATGTGAAAGAAGTTGAATAGAAACGGAAATGAATAGGGAGTTTCTAACTCGTATGGAACAACATTGACTAAATACAATGTAATGATTAATGATACAATGAATTAATGAACAGTTACTAAAGGTAACAATATAATGATACAATGAATTAATGAACAGTTACTAAATGTAACAATGCAATGATTAATCCTATTGCGGTAGATGATTGGAGTGTTCCGGAGCTCCGTGGTGATGTCAGTGATCTCTGATCAAGACGCTGGTAGATCCCACACATTTACTGAAAAGTCACTGAATTGATAAGCTACCTAATAATATTGGACTGAATAGTCTCATAAGCCATCTAATGAATATTCAATGCAATGAACGAAATGAACGAAATAAATGAAATGAACAAATGAATGATAATAATACTATCGTAGTTGTAGTTTAGTCATTGATTATTAATTGGCTACACTGTTTAGGATATTGTAATATCCAGACTTAAATATTTAGAATTGTTACATGGGAAATGGACAGATTTAGCATGAAATATCATAGATTTGTTTATACATTACTGAACCGTCGTGTTCATAGTGTTATTGATGGCATTACCAGCCCAATTGCCCGTCTCGGTCTTGCAGAGGCCGCGACGCTTGCGGAGGAGGCCCATCCGATACCTCCAGGAGGTCTAGTGGAATAGACATAGATCAGGAGGCTATTGAACTTAGATATTTTGATAAATATTTTTGTAGCAAATCATTTTGAGATGTAATTAGATACCATCTGCATTGTATTTGAAATGCAGTGGTGGACTTTATTGGACTGTGATTTTTGTATATGTGAACTTTACTTTTAATATAAAGTCACTTATTGTCAATGTATATATATATTTCCACAAAAATGTACATTTGACAGGTATGCAAAATAGATCCCTTGTGAGTCTTGTCTTAACTTCAGTTAATTTAGGATTCACGGGAGTAATTATGGTGCACTCGCGATCCGGGTTAGGCCCCGATCAGTCCGGTCTCGGGCCCGAGTCGTGACAGTTACATAGCTCCTGTATAATAGCCTTAAGAAGGCATGAAGATTTGATTAATAAGTTTGCTTCACATTAGGCACTTTAGGTGCAGCCCAAACAAACTTAGAAGGATCCAAAATAAAAAAATATTCCTAGTCCCACTCCCATGTGCAAACCTGGTAGGCCCCCGCTGAGCAGACGTCGCTATTGAAAGGCCGCTAGCTTGCACTCGCACAAGCGCACCTTTCTGCGCTTATTTGGCGGGGCTTGTATATATATATCTTGTACGGACCCACGTATTATGGACATGGGGCAGATGCCCCACCCAGATCTGGAAGAAGCTAGAGAAATTCTAAACGCACCGTTTGTTTCACTGATCACACACGCATAAAAAAACCGACTGTACTATTGACTTCATTTATGCATGGATACGCAGATCCGTGCATATTAGACGTACACGGTTTTCATATGTCGAGCAAAAAACTCATGCATGGGTACGCAGATCCGTACACGTTTAATGTGCACGGATCTACGTATCCTTGCATAAAGCGTATATATTTTTTGTTTTAGGGTTTCGTTTACATTCTCCTCTCCCTCATCCCTTCAATTCCATGTTCAACCCGCACTCCATTCCATTTGCATAGATTGTAACATTTTCCAAACATGTTTATTTAGTTGGAAAAATAATTAACATCAAAGAAAAAACGAAATTGAGACGATGTATACCACTTGGGGAGAAGATAAATCGTGGCGGAGATGTAATGTCGATGTAGAAAATGTAATTCCGAAGGAGAAAGACAATGGAGACGATGTAGCCAACAATCGAACTTGAGACGGAGAAACAGGGCTGCCATTCTTTGAAAAGAAGAGGAGAAGATAATCAGGAGAAAGAAGAGGGAAGAGGAGAAGGGGGGCAGTTCTGGCAAAATTCGTGTCTAGGCTCAGCAAAAAGGGTTAGCTTATATTTTTAATGTGGTGAGCTCAGAATCTGAGTGGGCTCAGCAACAGAAGTGGGTGCATTTAGAATTTCGCAAAAAAGCCTAAACCAGCTTTGCTTGTATAGCCTTTGGGAGGACCTCACCAACCTAAAATGGTGTAATGGCTTATCAAAAGGCCCTCATGCCCTCGCCCAACGATATTATAGTGGGGCTTAATTAAGAATTTTCTTATGGTGGAGGTAATTGATGTTAAAACTACGCTTCCCACTCCCCCTCAAATGAAGAATACAATGTGAGCCCAAATTTGACTTATCATGTGTGTGTGAAGCAATAAAAGTCCAAAATTTTCACAAAAATCTTGTGTCCACTTTCAAAATCCACATGAAATTTTGGGTCTACCCCTCGAAATCACACGAAAATCCCTGGGTTGCCCACAAAATCCAACTACTTTTTGAGGCCGTCCACTCAAACAATAATCCTGGGTCCAAGTAGGTTTGTGGAATTCCTCCCCCTTGGCTTTTTTTTTTTTTTTTTAAATTCATATTTAATATTTAAGTCTTAACCATTCTAATTTGTATGTGTTTTAATGCAAGCAAACAGACAAGGCCTGACAGTAACCCCCAAACTTTCTATCCCCCTTAAACTTAAACCCTCAATTACCACCTCTCATCTGACGTTTCCACTAAACCCTAGATTACCATGTGCCGTCTCTTTTATGTTGAATTTAGGTGTGTTTTTGCAAAAAGCTATCTTCTTCAGTGGAGTGGAGATGAGTCCAAGGGACTAGAAATCCAGTGATCGAGAGACTTTGTTGTGAGATTTTCTGGAAAATTCCGAGCTATGGTGAAAAATAGGTCTTCACTACTCAAAGGGGAAGATAAGAGGATAGAATCTCAGATGAAAGATTGCACCAATTAAGAGACTTTTTTTGCAGAAATTCAATGATAATATTTTATTTCCTTCATCTTCCATTATATACAGACATTGGTAGCCTCTAATGGCTATATTCCACTTCTGCCATTTCTCCTAAGAAACTACTCAACATGGTTGGGAGTTCTAACAAATTTCTAACAGCATAACCTTGTTTATTCAAAGGAGTCAACAATCCACATTGGATTGGACTTACAAACAGAAAAAACGTTAAATCAAACTGACCCACTGAGATAAAACTGACCCATGTTCCCATGTTAACAAATAAAAATATCAGACTTTCAAACTCTAGAAACAGGGCTGTGGGATACTCCTTTGGATCCAGATCCCCTGTTTCGTCCAAACAGGGGAGCCTAATTGGACGAATCAGGGGGTGACACGCGGAGGCTTTTCTCTTTCTTCCACCTCCGCATGTGGCGACCCCTGATTCGTTGATCCCTTTTGCTGTTTGGATGAGTCACTCTTTTGTGATAAAACTGCCACTCCAATCCCGATTTATTGGGGAGTGGTTTTTTTACATCCCACATTGTTGGAACCCTCAGTTCACTAATGTTGTCCGTTAGGATTTTAGGGGTTTGTTTACTATGTGATCTTACGTTAAAATAACTTTTGGTCAAAATTAAAAAGTAAAGTTAAAATTAGATTCAAAACCTTCCAACCTAATATATTATAATTGAAGAGAATTATCATCCAGAAAAAACTAGTAGATATGTCATTGTATTGAGTGAGTCCAATCAAGCCAATCTTGCTCTTAAGCCTTTGCTGCACTGTTCTAGTAGGGACTGATTTTAAGTGCAGAACCTACGATTAGAAGCTTAGAACCTACGGCGTAAATAAGATGAAAAGAAAAGAAATCCTGCTTGTCCAAGATGACCTTGACAATTGACATAAAGGATCGAATGCAGTTAATGGTTTCCCATTTGCTTAATAGAATGAAGAAAAAACTCTTTTCATTGAAAATTCAGAACATTATTTTGAGATGGCAAAGACATTCAAGCTTTTGCACTATATAGTTTGGCATGTAATGGAATATTATGATGCTGAATAATACATTTTTTTAGATTATCTTGAAACATTGACTTCCTGCTGTGTACATGATATTGTTTCAAGCATGACTGAAGCAAAAATCTATCTCATGATCTAAGGCGAAATTAATGGAAAATCCTGTCATTGGATCACAAGCAAAAGCTATCTAACACCTAGGTAGGAACCTTGAGTAATTGATCTCACTCCATCAAACTTCTATAATCTTTTCATTAGCCATATTTGCTCGGAGCCAGCCCCTTGAAAGGGATTAGGCACTGTGAAAGCAAATATCTATCTCATGATCTAAGGCGAAATCCTTTAAAGGCTGTTTGGGTGCATTACTAATGGAGTTGAGTTAGGATTAAGCATTGTGAAAGCCAAACTAGCCCTTAGTGGGAACATGCCTCAACGCTGTTATGTTGTAGTTTTAGTAAGCCATCATATCCATTTGTCTGGCATGTTTTCACTTTGCAAAAGGTTATTCAGATTCTTTGCATTTCTAGTAATCTGTTGAGGAATTAGTGTGTACTTCTTTTATTTAAAAAAAAAAAAAAAGTAAAAAATTGAAAAATACTGAAAATATACTTGTAGATGATTATGCAGTCAAGCTTGTAATTTCATTCCTTTGAGAGCACTATGCACATTTGGTCTGAACTTCCCTTAAGCAAGAAACTCAAGAAGTTTCTCTAACACATCTTTATCCATGTCCCCCATGAATGAAGACATTCTTGATGTCTTACTGCAGTTATGGATGTAAATGTGTCCCCGATTCTCCGATTACCCGAAAGTTCTGACCCGTTAAAAATTGGATCTGGATCCTTATTAGGCCCCGATAAGTAAATGGGTTTAGGTCCGGTTCCACCTTGGTTCGAACCCGTGGACCAGACACCCGACATATTACCTTAATTTTTGAAAATCTCTCCTAAAAACCATATATTTTTAATATCATTCTCTACCTAGACCTAGATCTGGATCCAAACTTGTCTCATATATGGTTCAAGTTCCGGTTCCAAAGCCAAAAACCCGGTTCCAAAATAATTCTAGGTCCGGATCCGGTTCCACCTTCTCCTTTACGGTTCCGGGTCCACCATGGACCCGGATTGGAACCGACCCATTTACCACCCTAACTAATGGCTAATCCATGTTAATGAATTAGAAATTAGCACTTGCAAGAATTTAATTCTTGCAATCGGTGAAATTTTTTTAAAGTGTTTGTAGGATCTTATATCCCATTGAGCTACCACCTATCTTAAAAGCAATTGTTGCTGGAAAACGGCACAACAATGATTTTATGATGAGGGAAGGGACTCGACCACAATTATGACCGCTCAGGATCGAGGGTGGATGTTGACCTTAGTGCTCGGAATCTCCTCTTAGCCTTCTTGATCCCGCTCAGAAAACACGGATCGGCGCTTTCGGAGCGGATTCATCTTCGGAGCGCAGTTCGACCGAATATGGAGCGAACCGTGCAGAATTTTGGTTTTTTGTGCAATTTCTTTTTCTGTAAGCTTGATATTTATCATTTGAATGAAGAAAATTCTTTTGACTTATTAATTGTTATCTATTTGATGTGATCAAGTTGCAAAGTTTTTTTTTTCTCTACTTTTTTATACTTGAATATATGGATAAGATATGTTTGTGCCTATTAGTTAATTATTTATAAACCCACAAGTACTATGTTTTATAAGTGCTCCGGGGGCGCTCCGAATATATAATTATTTTAAAATTTAGTATTTTGGCGCTCCCGCTCCCACCCCCACCCCCGCTTTGGGCACTTACACGTTGACTTTAATGATTCCTCCCTCAACAGCACACCCGCCGCAACTCGTGCTGTACAACTCGCAAAACACAGGTATAGTTGGTTTTTTCTCAAGTTTACATAATACGCAGAAGCCATGTAGGTAAACAAATTCAAGTAAATGCATTTTCTCACGTTTATTCATACTTGATCTTTTTTTAAATAAATGACTTTTCACAAATTCTAAAATTCTGAAGAACAATTAATATATAGGCGATCATAACATAGTTGAATGGAGCGTAAACCACAGAGCATCGTTCTGGCATGAGAGTAGACGTCAAGCATTTTGAGAAAATTTTATAACCTTTTGACTATGGCATATCGTTTTTTTGGCCTTGGGAATGTAAATAACTCTTAATGCTTTTCTTTTATTTATCTCCAACTTTAATATCAATGTATTTTAGAAATAATGTACTTTACTCTGATATTAATCTCACCTTATGTTGATATATCTATCACAATGTTTGCACAAGCTTCTGTGAGTGCTTTGTACTCTAGGAAAAATTATATGCCCTCAAATCGCGGAATCATGTGGAAAAGTAGGAAAACACAAGGCCGCGAAAAAGATTTGTAACTATTTATATATTTATCCTGGGTCCTGGCTTTATGTCCTTGGAGACTTGGGATTAGTACTGTAACTCATTTTGAGGAACTGAGACCCGAGGTAATAGAAGCACCCAAGAAATCTAGCTTTTATTTTAGAGTGCGTTTGGATGTACAATGAAGTGAGGTAAAGCCTCTATTATCAAGACAACAAGAAAAGACAATGGGTCATATCAAAAATACACCATTTCAAAATTCCCTCAATCTTTTTAAAAAAGAGTAAAAAAAGCAACATCGTTTCTCCACTAAAAGATAAAAAATATCCGCTTTTCTATATAAAAAGTCAAAAAAATTCCATATCAAATAACTAAAAACAAGACACTGTCATAACATCTTATATTTTATTATAATATTTTACCTGAGCATATTTTAATTCACCGTACATTCAAACAATCCCACGAGGCAAGGGAAAGTGGTTGTTTGGTTTTGACACTTTCAGTCCCAGGATTCCGTGATTTTAAAACAGCCATTACTATAAGTGAGGTGAGTCGGTGGTGATGCAACTTCATATCAAGTCTTTTCCAGTTGACAATGGAATCAACCTGTAAAGACCGCTACTCATAACTTTGAAGATAGCGATACTTTTGATTTCCAGACGTTTATATGCCCCACATGAAGCTGTCCTTTCAAACGTTTTCTGCTACTTCATCGCTGTGGAGTGAACAGAACCCGATTGATGTCAATGCACGATGCACCATGACTTGGACGTCGACTCCACTGTCGATTGATTATTCATTGCAATGTCAATAAAATATAAGAGGAAGAGAGGTAGGCAGCAGCCGATTGATGTCAATGCACGGTGCACTAGACCAGTAGGCAGCAGCCGCCCTCCGAATTTTATGATGGTACAGATCTTTGTCTGATGTCTATCCATATGTATTAATTACCCTTCATCCATACTTCTTCCTCATTACTATTTCGTCTTTGACTCTGATTGAGGGTAGATCACTCATCAAATCTACTATTATCCTTGATTCGGTGTACTTATATACACCTTCCAATTAATCTGAAGGTGTAAGAGTAATAACTTATAAGAGCCATACTCAAATCTCGCTTATCAGAAATTAATCAAACAATGGATATTACCTGTACTCTGTATTGAAGCAAAACTGAGCTCTTAGGGCCTGATTGCTGAATAGAGTACATGGTAATTCATGCCATGATGGTTAAAAATGAAGATCCAATGTGAATATATGAAGTTAATGACCATGAATAAACTCTCTTTTAATGGAATGTGAATTAAGGTAGCGTTTGGTTCAGTGGAATTACTTTAGGTAGGAATGGAATGGAGAGTGGAATGACTTTGGAATGGAATGAGGTACGAATAGTCATTTTCATTTTAACGTTTGGTTTCACTGAAGAATCAATCCAGTAATGGAATTCTTATTCATGTTCTTGCATTTGGTATGCTGGAATGATGCTCGTAATGGAATAAAATTTACATAAAGTTTACCAATATATCCTCCTCCTCCTCATCCCTCTCCCAAAATTTTTTTAGAGGATGGATGGATCGGATTTCCAATTGAGTGGGCCATGATAAAAAAAATCGGACAGAATGATCCGACAAACACAATTCCTGCACTGGGATTAGGGATGGCAACGGGGCGGATCGGGGACGGAATTGGGGTTCCCCGCCCCCGCCCCGAACTTGCCCCGCCCCACCCTTCGAGGTAATTGATATGCCCCGTCCCCGCCCCGCCATACCCCGATTGCCCCGCGAGTACCCCGCCCTGCCCCTCAAATGTAAAAATTGTAAATGTGCAAGACTTGGGATTTGAACTTTGATGGAGGAGCAACTAGAGGTTTGCCTTACCACTAGACCAAACTTCATTTCTTGTATTGTTTTACCTTATTTAAAATATATTAATATATTCAAGATTGTTACACACATATACATATATATACACACACACATACATATACATATATATACACACATATACATATATACATACACATATACATACATATATATACATATATATAAACTTATTTAATGGCGGGGTGGGACACGGGGCTTGGGCAACGGGGCGGGGAAAAGAGCATACCCATCCCCGCCCCGCCTCGCCTCGGGGCACAGTTTTATTCCCTGTCCCCGCCCCACCTAAGGATCGGGGCGGGGAAAACCCGCGCGTGGGGGGGGGGGGGGCAAGCCGGGGCGGGGCGGGGCAAAATTGCCACCACTAACTGGGATGAGGGTGGCACCTTATGCACAATCTGTATCGCCTAGATTTCCATCTCTCTTCCTCGTCTCACCATCCTCACATGTGCCGTCGTCTGATCGGAAAACGTCTTCTCCATGGTCGAAGCAGCGACTTATAACTGCAAAAAAAATTGAGACAGAGGAAATGCTTGAACAGTGGTTTTCTTCTATTCTACTAAATCCACTTGTTGAGGAAACTAGTCTTCTTCTTCTTCTTCTTCCTCCCTCCCTTTCTATTCTCTCACTCCCCCTTTCTGGGTTTCGAACGATAATGCAATTTCTGCTTGTTGCAATGACTCTGCAAATCGTAGCTTGCACTAAGTTCTTTAAATCTTTCAATGTAAGCTACGATCACAGAGATCTGATCATCGATAGGAAGCGTCGGATGCTCATCTTGTCTGGAATCCATTACCCTCATGCCACGCCCGAGTTATCATGATGGCGAGGGGGCGTCTAGGCGGAGGACGGCAGCGTCGGCGTAGCTTCTCTGCAAAGGCGGAGTGGAAGAGGTGGGAGATGCGGAGGAATTCGGTGTATGATAAGTCCACAAAACTAGGTCATTAAGTCATCATTTCATTAGCATTTGTGGACTTAATTAGGTTTAACTGCATAGAATTGCATTTAATTTCATGATTACATGCATTTGAGGATATTTTTGGATAAATGGTCAAAATTGGTCAAAATTCATTAAATTGCATGACTTTTTGAAATTAAGTTTTTCTCATCTCATTTATCACCCCAAAATTAGGCTTTTGGTTTCATCAATGCATATCTTGCTATTTTTGGCACCATGTGCTATTTTGGAAAGTTGGTCATTTTGGTGCATCACTAGGAATGTAGGGTCCCATACATGGTTCATAATTATTTTCTTACATATGATTAATGTCAAAATTTCCTCTTTCAATTTGTAGGAGAAATCAACATGGGACCTACATTGATGAAATTTGAGAAGAGAGAAGTCAAATAAGCAAGCAAAGAGAGAGTCCAAGCATGCTTGGAAGTCCACAATGGGCCCCACACACCCCATTGCATGCCAACATAGAAGCTTCCATTTTTGCACAATTATTCCCGGATTTTTCAGGGGCAGCAACTTAAAATCGCCATAACTCTCAAACCGAGTATCGGATCGGTGCAATCTAGCCACCGTTGGAAAGCTCTTTTCGAGTAAATATCCGTGGAGCCCAAGATTGCCTAAATCAGAGCTATATTGAGAGAGATATGACCTTGGGAGATTATCTGCTACAGTTTTAAGGGGGAATTGCAAAAAAATCTCAATATTTGGGAAGTTTATTCCCTTTACATCATCATGCAATTTTTAGAGATATTCTTGGAATTGTACAAGGAAAGTGTATGCATCAAGAAACTTAATAAGGTAAGGAGATCTCTCAAATTTAAAAGTCTTTCCAAAGAAAGAAGTTAGCTTGGAGAACAAGAAGGAATCCCTACAAATAAGGAAAAAAGAGAACTAAAAGGAGGGTACTTCTTTACTAAAAGGGGTTTGCAAAAAGCATAAAAAGAGGCATGATGGAGACCCATAACATATTCCATACGTCCAAGGCTCTCCTCTCCTATTCCTTTCTTTTTCTCTTCCTTTCTTCTTTTCCATTAGTTTATTTTTATTTTTGGTAGCCTTGGGCCATGTCCAAGGATTTATTTTGAAGGAGAAATTTTGTGAAGGAGAAGTTGTAAAGATGTAATTTTTAACGATAAATCAAGAAGCATTCTTTGCAATGGCGGGCTAATTTTCTTGATTAGAGTTATGGATGAAGGTAAGTAATTATCTTTTTATTTGTTTAGTAATTCTAATTTGTGTTCTATGATTATGTGCTTAATGATTAATAGGCTTGTCTTGTGCCCTAACCAAATCTCTATTTTTATTTCTAAAAATAAAAATTAGTTTTTGACTACTCATGCTTAGGTTTGATAGGCCATGCTTAGGATTTAGATCTTTTGATGGTTTATGCTTACTTTTGATGGGTGGTGCTTAAATTATTTTTATTCTTTTATGAGATGAAGGAAGTCTTGAGTTTTGAATTTTTATAATTAAAAAGGGATTTTAAAAGTTAGATTTTCCAAATTAAAAACATTGATTTGTCTTTGATTTGAAGTAAAAATTGTAACAAGTTAGGGTTACTTGATAAATAATTGGATGATGCTTATTGGATTCCTATGCTCTAATCACCTTCATTAATTGGTAGATTTCGAATTTCTATATTAGTTGCTTAATTTTTAAATATAAACTCAAAACTTTTCTTAAATTGTTAGTTAATTAGTTTTCTTAATTTAAAAGTTTCTTTAATAGCTCCCTGTGGGTTCGACCCGTTCTTGCCACTGTCTCATCTAGACACTCGTGCACTTGCGGTATTTTATTATTGATATTGATCACATCAATGTAGACATCGGCTTCTTCGAAGACAGAGGAGGAAGGTTTTGGGGCAGAATTAGGGTTTAGGGTCGTATTCATCTTCTTCTGGTTTGAGTTTGGGTTGAATTTTGGGGAAAATGAAGGGTTTCCAGTGTTTGGGAGGGATCGTGGAAGAAGGGAGGTTCTAGTTCCTGTTGCAGAAGCCCAGAGAGAGGAGGAGGGGGGGGGGGGGGGGGGGGGGGGGGGTAGGGAGGGAGGGAGAAGAAGAAAATAGAAAAAGGAAGATAAAGGGCATTTTGGTCTTAAAACTTTTTACAAATGAATGGAATGGCCATTCCTTTGCCTCCCTAGTGGAATGGCCATTCATCTACATAAAGGAATGATGATTTCGAAGGTAATGGTCATTCCACCACTTTTGTGCGAACCAAACACTGTAATGATCATTTCGTTGGACTAACCATTCCATTCTGACCTACATTCCAACGAACCAAACGCTACCTAAGGGAATATGGAGAATGAGTTCTCAGCTAGGAGCGGACCTAGGTTATGGCGTGTGGGCAAAGTTGCACTCATCAGATTTTGAAAACTCCTTTGATGAGTTATTGGCCATATGGCCCACACTCCACTACAAAATGGAGTTCACCCCACCCTTGAGGAGAGAGAAAGAGGAAGAGAGGAGAAGAATAAGGAGATTGAAAAGAAGAAGAAGAAGAAATGAGAAGACCAAGGGAAGAGAGATAGAGGAAGAAAGAAAAAGGAGAGAGAATAAGAAAAAGATATGAAAAAGGGGGGACCTCAAATATTTTCAGAAAGAGGTGGGTGGGTTTGGGGTTTTGTCATGTGAACGTGGAGTCCACATTTGGTAATTATGACAGTAGATGAGATTAGTGAGAGGAAGAAGGGAGACCGGGAGAGGAGATGATGAGAGTGATTAAAGAACTAGATTTTGATTTGGTGGTGTTGAGGACAAGTCCGGTTATATGTGAACCTTTAGGTCTTCAAGAATCTATCGCGTGGCTTACAAAATGATTACTCCAACGGTACAAAATGAATGTTAACTCCTTCAAGGAAGTATCCCAGAATTTCATTTCAATAGAGGTGGGCGTTGGTCTCACCAAACTTGATTAACTCCATATTGGAAATTAATTAATGTGCGTTAGACACCATTGTGGGGGGCACTTAGATAATTTGGACCGTTCAAGATAACTACATACCCTTTGGGGATGTATACTTAAATCTCATAACAATAGGAGTGTGACCCAGCGTCTGATTGAGCACATGAATGATTGGATTTCTTCAATTATCATCCCGTCATCCGCCCCACCCAAACGAAAATCCTGGGTCTGCCATTGTTCTCAACCATCCCCAATTCAAATTCTAAGAAAATCAATGTCTCATTTGCATTGCCATGTGTCTTTCACCCCTCAGCTCATATCATTCACGCTTGACCTCTTTAATAATTATTTGGCTTTGACACCATGAGTTCCTTATGTATGCAAACAAACTGGCCTTAATGACTCCTTTAGAGTCGTGCAAAATGAAAGGTTTTAGATCAGGCATAAGTAGGCTCTACATGATCCAACAGTAGATTGTTTCCTTAGAATTTCCCACATGAATGACATGATAGGATCATTTCGTATTCTTAAATTATAAAAATTGAATGTATGGCCAATTAGATGCATCTAGATATTTGAAGGAACTCGTCCTTGAAGAGTGATGGACCTTATATGGTCACATTCATCTGAATAAGGGCCCAAAATTTAAGTTTTAGAAGTGAAAACCTCGGCATAACACCTAGGCTCTTATTATTTTAGCACCAGATCTAGTGGACCCACCTTAAGGCCCATCCGAGTAGACCATAAAATAAGAATTCATTTGATGGTCACCGATCATAAGTTTGGCTTCCATCTGAATGGACTAGATCGTTGGACCGACCGTGCACTTATTTGGATGGTGAGAAGTTATAGGTCGTTTATTAATTGGTTAGGATGATGATCGGAACCTCTGTCACCATACATGGGGATGTGGGGGTGAGATCTTTCGATCTCCTTGACCCCACCCCCATGGGGGGGCCTACGCAGCCCCTACAAAGATCGATGCTTAGCCCATGCTCAACAAATTAGTCCAGTGGAGTGATATTCCAAATCCCCCACAATAAATAACTTACATGTATCTAGGTAGGCCCTATATCCAAGGATTATTGCAATGTCAAGAGTGGCCGATATTTTTTGGCCGTAGATTATTAAATGCTAAATTCATGATTCCCTTTTGTTTGGGTGCTATACTCATTTTATTGGTTATGTTTCAATATTTTTCATTTTATAATTTTAGTTCTTGTTTAACTTCTTACCTTCACCAGAGAACTAAATTGATATTTTCTTATTGTTATATGGTCTCCAGTTTTTGTCTGTTCATATTTTTTAGGGATTTTCACCAAATAATTAAGCCTATACTGCAAATAATCGATTTTATGAAGAATAATAACAAAATCACCATTTAGTTGTTCGTACCTCTTTTTTTGACGAAATTACCCGAGTTGACGATATCGTCAACTTCCTGTATAAGAATCTACGAATTTTCTTCTTCTTTTTTTAGAAACAGTCTTTTTTATCTTTCTCCCATTCATCCGTTTTATGGGTTCCCTACTATAATTTCTCAGAGATCTTTCTTAAAACTAGTTTATGAAATTAATCTTCAACAATAGGTATGTTCATTTTCATATTTTTCTTATTTTTTGTACTTTCCCCTCATTCTTATTAGATAAAGGAGGGATTCTCAGGCAACAAGGTGAATTTATTCGACTTCATTTATTCTTTTAAAATATTACTAGTGCATTGTTACTGATGCCCACTAAAACGTTGGCATAGTGCCATATTAATTCAATGCAGAGGGCAGCCTTTGTTGAGGAATCCAATTGTTGAGCACTTAGGATTCTTGTACATTAGTGCACTTATCATGATCTATTCATTTTGCAAGTGATCTTAGATGGAGAAGGCTAGAGTAGACTTGGAGTTAGGAGTTTATGAAATGGTGCTACTGTGCGTGATTTTTTTCATTTTTATTTTTGTAAATGTACATGCTGCATTGCAGTTAAAAGAATTTAAGTAATTCTAATGTACATCCATGGACATACTATTCCAATATGTAGGAAGATGAAAGACCATTCTACATTCTAATCTTATTTCTTTCCATCTACAACTACCACCTTTGAAACCCTAATAAACATAAGAATAGAAAACCATGAAAAAAAAAAAAACAATAAAGTTTAGAATTATAATACGCAAATGGTAAAAAACTTTAGGGGAATTAGAAGTCTAGAAGTTTAAGCAAATCAAAATACAAAAATGAACTAGAAGTCTAGAAATTTAAGCAAAGTCAAAATACGAAAATGAACTAAAACATGCATCCAATTTATATACATGAAGCGAACTAAATCTAATTGAGAAATAAAAAAAATTTGGATCCAATTGTTGGAAATGAACCCATTTTTTGGGCTGTTATAATATTTAATAGTACAACTCATTAGTTGGTTGCTTATGTGATACATATGCACACAATGACACTTATATGTTTTGTTTATATGGTTATATGGATTAGTTGTCCATATGGGAATATATTGGCTCTTTGCTATGGATTTAGAGCTGCATTTTGTTGTTCAATTAATAGGTTATAGACTGCTATAGTTCAGGATTTTTTTTTAAAGATACTTCGAGATTTTTGGGTTGTATGATTGGATTTTTGAAATATATGGAGTATTGATTCTTGATTGGACTTGTTTTCCTCTAAAGCTTCTAACATTCAACTTATGTATCATCAACTTAACTCATTGACAATTAGTATCAATTTTCTCATTGTTTTAATTGTCTATCAAGTGAAAATCCAAGCCCTTAACCAAACAGTTGCTTGACTTGGGTTCAGCCTGCCTTCAAGCATTGGACATGTCAATTGAAAAATAATTTTTATTAGAAATTATAAGACAATTGTACAGAGAACCGTAAGCACTAACAAGCAAATAAAAGATCTAAAACCCACCCCATTCAGAGCATATGTCACTATTCATGGATGCCTATTGTAACATGGAATAGGTGGTGGTTTATGACAACACAAAACTTAGGAAATTCAAGGAAAAAAGGTGTGGCAACTGTTCAAACTTCCAAAATATAGTGCATTCCAAATTCACAATAAGCCCATTAGTATGAGCAATGATACCATCCAACCTATTGACTAAAGATACTTTGTTAGGCTAAATTAGCAACAAAAGGAAATAATAATCATTCTTTCCTACACAACTATTTTAGAGGCCTGAAAAGTGCACACACACTTAAAAAAAAAAAAAAACACCTTGGCAATGCCAGAGATGGAGATATGTGGCAATTAACATTTGTTTTCTAAGGAAAATGAGAACTGATAATTAACTGCAATGCAGCATGTACATTTACAAAAATAAAAAATAAAAAAATCACACACAGTAGCACTATTTCATAAACTCCCAACTCCAAGTCTCCTCTAGCCTTCTCCATCTAAGATAACTTGCTAAATGAATAGATTATAATAAGTATGCTAATGTACAAGAATCCTAAGTACTCAACAATTGGATTCCTCAACAAAGGCTGTCCTTTGCATTGACACAGTAGCACCATTTCATAAACTTTCAACTCCAAGTCTCCTCTAGCCTTCTCCATCTAAGATCACTTGCAAAATGAATAGATCATGATAAGTGCACTAATGTACAAGAATCATAAATGCTCAACAATTGGATTCCTCAACAAAGGCTGCCCTCTGCATTGAATTAACATGGCACTATGCCAACGTTCTAGTGGGCATCAGTAACAATGCACTAGTAATATTTTAAAAGAATAAATGAAGTAGAATAAATTTACCTTGTTGCCTGAGAATCCCTCCTTTATCTAATAAGAATGAGGGCAAAGTACAAAAAATAAGAAAAATATGAAAAATATGAAAATAAACATATCTGTTGTTGAAGATTAATTTCATAACTAGTTTTAAGAAAGATCTATGAGAAATGGTAGTAGGGAACCCATAAAACGGATGAATGGGAGAAAGAGAAAAGACTGTTTTACAAAAAAGAAGAAGAAAATTCGTGGATTATTATATAGGAAGTTGACGATATCTGATGGTCCCTCGATTTCCGTCCTCTCCTTCTGCCTCGGGGGCTGCCTGGGTCTCGGCGGAGGAGGAAATGCGGGTATCAACTTTTTTGTACGGGTATGCCAGATTTACTATTCTATTTGGAATTTGGAATGGTGATGATCCGGAGATTCACCTTCACAAGTAGAAAGGAAATCAATCATTCTTTCTAACTTTTCAAATTGCATAAATATTTAAGAAAAGAGACAAGTTTGTTTTTGAAAATGCCGTAGGAGGTGTTTTTTTTGTTTGTTTGCCGTGAAAGGCGATTTACAAATCTCATCAAATATGGAAGACAAGAATTGTAATTTTTGTTTGTCTCTTTAAAAAATACAAATTACAATAGAAAAGAAAGAAAATGAATCTAACTTCTCAAGAGATTGCAGGGACATGTTCAGATCGACAGTCGCAAGTCATGTTTGGACTTCGCCATCGTCCTTCAAATGAGAACTCTTGATACTTCGATTCTTCGGCTTGGCTCCAACCTCAGTTTTTTAGAGGATAAGGACCAAGGGGAGGTCCTATATAAAAAACCAAGTAAATGGGCTGAAAAGCCGCGTTTAGGCCATGTTGTAGAAGAAGGGGACCTTGGGGGGGTGGCCCCCCAAGGGACTTAAATCACCTTGTAGTGTCTCTTGCAGCAGAGCAGCAGGACTTCGTCGGGATTTCTCTAGGAGAATACAAGTATGCAAGTGCAAAATTTCGAGTCGATGTGTGTATCGATATCGATCCCTCTCTCTTGAAAATGGACCTCTTTTTATAGGCTCTGATAGCCATGGGGTGGTTTATGGGCATTGATGGCCATGATGAGAGAATTGATGAGGAGTTACAAGTTTTTATTCTTTAATTTTGTAACTATTTTTTCATGGGTTGTGATTGGCCGATGGAGGATAATGGGCATTTAATCGCCTTTAATCTCTATGATGAGGGGAGTTTCATGGTTTTAATGACATGATTGCTTGGACTTGTAACTCCTGTATGCTTGAATCTAATTGGGCCGTCTAAAATAATGAGTTAATGACCGCGTTAAGTTGTCATAAACGGGTCTATTAACAGCATTAAGTGGTCGCCAGAGCATGTGAAGAGTCGCGGGCCGCGCTGCGTCCTTTGGGATTCTTCTTGTGATCATCGCAGGTGGATCGACACATTGTTTGATATCGGATTGCAATGCAATTTCAGACATTGATTGAAGTTGGTGGGCCGGTGACATCTGTCTTATCGATTTCTCGATCGGTCGGACAGAAAGTGTACTTTCTTGGTCATCTGGTTGGCGATCTTAGAGCGATCACTGATGATTTCATGCTCTTGACGGCGGATCCGAGATGTCAGCGAAGATCAGTCGTTTTCGAGCATAAAAATTTGAATTTTCAGAAAATCCCAAAGGCAGGAACTCCCGAAATGCGAAGACGATCGGAAATCGGGCCATCCGGCGAAAATCTGGCAACCCGGATTTCCAGGGTCGCCGGCGACCATAGGGGTTTTTGCCCCTTTGGTCGCCGAGTGTATTTTTCAGCCGTTTTTCCTTCTTTTTCGTTCCTTTTTTCTTCTGTATTTTTCTTGACATTTTTCCTCAATTATTGACTTGATTTTCTTGGAGAAAACTTGACGAGAAGTCACACAAAACCGGAGCACAAAGTTTCCCATTTTTCGGGAAAGCCGAAGTTTTTGTAGCCGATTTTCCGTCAAGAGTCGAAAATAGGTCAAACGATGTCAGAATGACCTAAAAATTGAGGTGAAGCTTCTTGAGCAGTGGATAGGACCAACCATGGGCTTTTATTTGAGTTTTGAAGCCGTTTGGGGTCCTGTCAATGCTTGACTTGATTTTGCTGCGGGGAAGATGCCGAGCTTTGATATGCGGTCAAACGATGTCCGATTGACCTGAAATTTGACAGGGTGCCTATTGGAGTCATGTAGAGATGATCAATTAGCTCCGATTTGGATGTCATGGTCCCGGGGTGCTCCGCCACCGGTAACCTTGTTTTTCTTTTGGAGCGTCGAAACCTGGTCAAACGTTGTTGGAATGACCTGAAATTCGACGTGCAACCCTTTGGAAGCATGTTGAAGCAACTCATGTGTTTTATTTAATAAGTGATGGCTTCGGTGGTTCTTGCGGCCGGGAGGCTTATTTTTGCTGCTCGAGCATTTATGGAGGGTCAAACGTTGTAAGTTTGACTTGAAATTTGACGAGAAGCCATTTGGAGGTATTTTGGAGTCATCCGTACGCTTTGATCGAAGTTTTGGTGTCTTCGATGATGTCGCCGCCGGTAGCGTGTTTTTAGCTGTTGGAGAAGTGAAGTTAGGCCAAATGATGTTGGAATGGCCCGAAACTTTAGGTATACCCTTCTTTTGGCTGTCTTGAAGGATCTTGCAGTTTTTGTTTGATTCCGACAAGATTTGATGCTTGAAGTAGCCTTATCTGTTTATAATAGGATTCAGCTTCATGTGTCTTCTTGATGTTGATGAGACATAGTGACTTTTTTTGTGTCAACAATATCGCTAGCTCAGTTGGCGATATCGTCAACTAAGGTAATTTCGTCCAAAAAAGATGTACGAATAACTAAATGGTGATTTTGTTATTATTCTTCATAAGATCAATTATTTACAGTAGAAGCTTAATTATTTGGTAAAATTTCCTATTTTTTATTATCGTAACTATCAGTCTCTAGAAATCTAAATTAAAACTTCTTTTTCACTAATAAAAAACCCCATTTCATATAATTGAGATTTCTTTTATATTCAATCCTCTCTGCCAATGCGCTTTGTTCTTATCTTCTTCTATCCATCCATGCATTGCTTGGGTTTTGTTGCTAGTTCCAACACGTTTCTGTTACCGACAAAGATCAGTACGATATTTCATTGCTGGCAGATGTCTCTCCTAATCTTGGAGATATACATGGTAAAAGATTATATATGACGCCTGTGGTGCATGCATCACAATTGATTGCAGAGAGTACAACACCAGTGCTCTGGCTACGAATAAGACTAAATGCAAGTGGGTGCACGGATGAATGGACAGGTATAGAAATTTGGCAAGTGGGGGTCTTTGTAATTAATTACCTCTCGAGTATTGACAGGGTGGTACTTGCTCAACCAAAAGTTGCAAAACCATGGACAGCTGCCTATACGGCCGACTCTCTGACTGTGATATTTATGAATTAACGACAGTAAATCTTAAACACAATCCAAGCATCTAGCATGCCGAGAGTGGTGGAAAAGAAGCAAAAAGATGATGATGCAGTGAAAAAGAAGTTTCAACTCCTTGTTATAGTATTCCTTTCTGTCTTTTTTCACTTGAGTCCACCCTTCAATTAGTTTAATTCAATCAAAACATTAACCCCTCGAGTCTGTTAAATCTTATTTACTGTTCTAGATGGTATTTTATTTTTATTTTACTTTTTGCAAGATGAGTGAGTGGTACAGAATGCGTGAGACAACCTTTTTGCCCCTTGCGCAGCTGTGTAAGATAAGGAGCCCTTTCCGCTGGCTTGTCCAAGTTTCTCCATTCTAGATGTTATTCACGATTAAAATTTTCCGCGACAAATTTTTACCGTCTACATTCATTTATCTTTAGAGGCTTAAAACTAAATATTAGGATCATTTCGTCGGCATGATATCTCGTATTTCCATCAATTATGTTCAAACTTTTCATTATGTTCGCTTGCTTGATTTTTCAAGCATTTCGGTGGACTCCATATGTTCTGTCCATCCCACTTGTCATGCATTCAGGGGTTGTATGTTTTCACTCATATGTAGACTCTACACGTACATTACAGCTACATGTGACCATGTTTGTTTTTACTTATTTACACATCATGCATACATTTGATAACGAGATATGAAAATGGTGTGTAAATGAGATTTTTTCAATGAGTTGAATATTTTTTCATACATGTGGTGCGTATGACACAGTCTTTACCCTGAATGTTAGTAAGGGCCCACCACATGAGAATAAAATCGTCATTCACAAGGAGATGTAATAGTTGCATACATAAAATGAGAAAAGAAAGGCATAAGTAGAGATGTAATAAGGCATTGCCTAGTACAGGTTGTAGGATAAATTTATTTTAATAACTTTTTTTGGCACTTTTGCAGGCCTTAAATATGTAATCTGTTCTATTTACTTTCTTTATTGGTCTAATAAATCTTAAAATATTTAATTTTGTATCTTAAATTTGTATAGATTTTTAAAAAATATTTAAAAACTCTAAAAATAATTGAACTAATAGATCAGTTTTTTGTACTTTTATGGGCCGTGGATTCATTCAATATTCTCATATTAATATCAAGACATTCAGTTTCAAATCTTAAAATTTCTTAGGATTTGGTAAATTCCTGAACAATGTCCGAAAAAATCTAAATCAATCTAAAACTGTTCGATATATACATTTACTCACCTAAAAATGGTGCTTTGAAAAATTTGTACACAAACCCCACCCATTTTTTCGTCTCAAGCCTGATGGCAAACAACTACTCAAAATCTTTCTTACATGTCTTGTACTCTTTAAAAGAGACGTTTCTGACAGTTTTCCTATTACTGGTCAGATCTTATCCAATTTCATCAAAGAAATAAAAAAAAAAAAAAAATACATACACAAATAATGAGCCTATGTGCCCTCAATTCAATCCTAAATTAATTGACAATGACCCCTAAATGTTCCCATTTAATAAGACAAAAAACGGCCCATCACGCAGACAATGAACCCTAACAAAGTAGTGGGAACTGTCATCCCAAATTGGCAAGTTGCTTCCCATGTCGGCTAAAACACCATTACAGGTTACAGCCGCCTACGAGGGAGTAGGGACACCCACTGTTGCTTCACAATCCTCACCAATAACTGATTTACACTCCACTCTTTCCATTTATGGTCTCTTTTTTTTTTTTATAATTGAGGGTTGGGGTTCGACTAATCCCACTGGGCTCAAAGAGAAATCAGATAAAACTCTTGTGGACAACCCTGTGGCCCCAAGTGGTAGCACTGGTAGACCTTCGGTTTTTGAAAAGGAGGAAATTGAGGTTTCATACCAGACCTCTAAATGGGGAAATTGAGGTTTCATACCAGACCTCTAACTCCGGAAAAGAAAAGAATTATGATTCTGACTACTCGGCTAACCCTCGAGGTTCTTTTTATGGTCAATAAAAAAGGAAACACACCAGAAGATACAGGTCCACCTAAAACCCACCAGACGAACAACTAAATGCAGAAATGACTAGCCCAATTATCTGAGCTCAGCACGGTTTCTCCGTGCACTGTGAAATAAATAATAACATATCATAAACTAAGTCGGATAAAATAGAAATATATAAATTAAGCGAAAGGGATATAATTATATAGGAACACCTAAATATTTTTTATCTTATATGAGTAGTTATATGACCATCGACCAAAATTATAACCGACATTGAAATTGAAGCCAAAACCTCCCAGCGTAATTAGATCTGATTAGAGCAGCAGATTCACGGAGTAAAATAAAACAAGAGTCCTTGAGGAACAGACAACATTAACAAACGACCCTTCTTCTCAGTATCATGGAAGTCCTCCAGAAAGTCTCCTCCCCACAGATTCCTTCCTTTTTATACCCCACCACACCCCACTCACCCCTCTACTCCAAATCATCTTTTCAAATCTTATCCACTTCTCTCTCTCTCTCTCTCTCTCTCTCTCTCTCTCTCTTCTTCTACTTAATTTTTTCTTGTCATGGCCACGATCGATGAAATCTCAGTTCTTGATCTGATCCGACAACATCTATTAGCTGATTTCTCCTCTTGTGACAACTTCTCCTTCACATCTGCTCCCAAACCCGATATTTCCGATTCTTCGGTTATCAAACCGAAACTGGAGCCCTGCACCGATTCCTTCCACTCCGAAACAACAGTAAAAATCACCGACTACTTGAAGGAATCCTACGGAGACTTCATTGAAATGAAACCGTCTCCCATCAAAAAACTCGCCGCCGATTCGAAGGAAAAATCGAATCCTCGCCTGCAGAGCATTCCTGCCTCGGCATCTCCTCGCCGGCCTTCGCTCAAGATCGCCCTCCCTCCCGGTCCGAAGCTCGAGAGGCCGGATCGTACGGATCCTCCGCCTGCGGAGGTTTCAGTCGAGAAGAGGCACTACAGGGGCGTCCGCCACCGGCCGTGGGGGAAGTTCGCGGCGGAGATCCGGGATCCGAGCCGGAGAGGGTCTAGGGTTTGGCTTGGGACCTTCGAGACGGCGATCGAAGCCGCGAGGGCGTACGATCGGGCGGCGTTTCAGATGCGCGGGAGCAAGGCGATCCTCAACTTCCCGCTCGAGGTCGGTAGCTCGCACGGCGAGCCGTTAGCGGTCTGCCGGAAACGGCGCCGGGTGACGGAGTGTGACGGAAGTGCGGCGGGAGTGGTGGAGGAGCGGAAGCAGGTGAAGAGAGAGAGGTCGCCGGGGCCTGACGATGTCGGATCTGCAGGGAATATTCCGTTAACGCCGTCGAGCTGGGTGTGCGTTGATTTGGCGGGAAGTTTTAGCGTTCCTCCTCTGTCGCCGTTATCTCCGCACCCGCCGTGGTGCTGTACTCAGCTGAAGGTGAGCTGAGAGTTGGTTTGACCGTTTGGGAGTGGCTGGAAATTGTACATAGAGTCTGTTTGCTTAGGTTTGTATTTTATTTCTTCTTCTGTTTGATCTCAAAAATCCTTGAGACAAATCTGTGATTTTTTTTTCTTAAATGTTATGTCAGTAATCAATGATAATGTTTGGAAAACTCGTGATTTGAACCAACTCATCGAATGGAGAATCGTGTTTTTCTCTAAATAATTTGAAAAATAGAATTTTACCAAAAAAAAAAAAAGAGGACTCTATATGGCCACTAACCAGAAGAGGTACCAATAGTATATATATATATAGCACGGAAGTGGTCTTAGAGGACCACTTCCGTTTTATTTATTAATGATTGAAACGTGCGACGACGTCGTCGCACATTCAACCCATAAAACTCTCCAGAAACCCTACTTGTCCATTTTCCCCTTCTTCCTGTCGCTTTCTCCTTTTTCTTGGTTGTTTTGTCTTCTCCTTCCTCAAAAAAGACAGTTAAGGTGGTTCCAAAGGTCGTTGTCCAACATATTGGATTGCACCATCAAGCTTTCTAGCGGTTTAAACCCCACTTCCCTGTTTCTCCATTCTTCTTCCATCGCTTTTTCCTTTTCTCTCGGTGGATTCGTCTCTACCTTCCTCAAAATGTAGTCAAGGTGGTCCCAAAGGTCGTTTTCCAATCTTTTTGGATTGTAGCATCAAGCTTTCCAGCGGTTTATCAGGTGATTGTAAAGTATATATTTTGCCTTATATTGAGAGCCTTTAGTTGGGGTGATTAATTTGCTATTTCTACTCCCGTAGTGGCTCTTTGAGTAGTGGCCGTCTTGCTGGTTCTTTTTCCTTTTTGTCTTTTGCAGTTTTGTGGTTGAAACACTCTGCTTTACCTTTCTTATTGCTGTTGGTGCTCTTAGTTCCATTGTTATGAGTTTTTCTGAATGACAGGTGTTGTGGAGTTCTTTCTTAAAAATGTCAGTTGGTTATATAGTTGCTCCCGTTCTCTGTTCCTTTTAGTTTAGGGTGTTTTGTTTTGCAGCGCTCTCTTTCTAATCAAAGTATTGGGAGCAGTTTAGCTTTTTTTGTCATTGTTTGGGCTTGCTTTTTTTATATCCAAAGTCATTGTATTTTTTCTTCTTTTTGTCTTATGGCCTTCTTCCCTTCATATGTTATGGAAATTTGTGGCAAGATAGAAGCTTGTAATTCCTCTGAATCTTATAGTGTGTTCGCACATCAAAATAATACAAACATCATTTTTTTTTCAATTGAAATAGTCAGTGACGACGTCGTTGCTTCATAGAAGCCAGTGCAAAAAATTGTGTGACTGTACAACGACGTGTCATTGTTTCACAAAAGCTAGTGGAAAAGAATGTGTGTAACTATACAACGACGTCGTCGCTTGTTGAAAAAAAGCAAAAAAAAATAAAAAGAAAATCTGGTGGGAATACCACTTTCATGCCATATATACTATTGGTACCTCTTCTGGTTAGTGACCATCTATGATCATTTTTTAGGTAAAATTCTCTTAAAAAATGAATAAAATAAAATTAATTATTTTATAAATATAAAAGCACATTTATTTACCTGCATTCATAATAATTAATTCAAATTAATAAGATTTATATAGAAGATTTTACAAAAAGAAATTTTTTATTTTAAGTGGCCATTGCACCAAGCAGGGAGCTTTAGCCGATAGTGCACCAAACAGGGAATTCGTACAGAAAAAGTCACTTTTTCACCATTTTTTTTTGTCACATTTGACCTTCATTTTCTGTATTGAGAGTTGACTGCGACCCCTTCGTTATAATAAGTGAGGGTCGTATTCAACTTTGAGCAAGCATAATCTCTTCATCTTCTTTATCCTTCCTCGAGTGTTCGAGTTTTCGATTAAAGGGAGAGAGGATTGGAAGATCTGCCACTTAAAGTTTTTGTTTTGGTAATTTTCTCTTAGATGATTTTCCCGAAAAAAGCTTTTGTAATTTCAAACCCAAATTTCTAGCGTGCTATCGTTTTGTGCAGCATCATGTGAAACATATTTTGCTAAAATAGGAGAAAGGATTGGAGGAGCAATTTAAAAGCTAAGAACCACGCTCATTTGTGCTTGAGGCTAGAAAAATCATGCCCATACAAAATGATACCAATAGCCTAAAATAAAAGATACTCACAGTAAGAAAACCAGAGATGAGGAAGAGAATAGGGCACCAGCAGTTCACATGATGTACAACTAATCGACAACATTTATAAGGGACTGAACCTTTCTTAAATCGACCAATCCACCAACAACATTTTTAGAGCTGATTGGCAATTTACTAAGTTAGATCTTCCAGTCATTTCTTCCTTTAATCGAGAACTAGAACACTCGAGGAAGAAGGAAAAAAATAAAGAGGTTATGCCTGGTTAGGGTCAAATGCTACCCTCACTTGTTATAGCGAGGGTCGCAGTCGACCCTCAACATAGAAAATGAAGGTCGAATGCGACAAAAAAAAAATGGTAAAGAAAGTTATTTTTTCTGTTTGGATTCCTTGTCTGGTGTACTACTGGGTAAAGTTCCATGCTTTGTGCAGTGTCCATTTAAAGTTATTATTATTATTATTGTTATTTTATTGTAAAATTAACTTCTATATATATGTATGAGAAAAGTACTATAATAAGAAAAATAAAAGAAAGCAATATTACATATTACATAATTTTTACGCCAAATACCAAATATAAAGAGTAAAATATACGTTTCAAATTGAATTCCAATCATCATTTTTTAATTTACTAACTCCATAACTCTATAACTCATCCATAACTACCTATAAATAAATCTTAATTGTTTAAATTAGATTTGAATAATAAATGGTTCAAAATGCCAGTAACTTATTAAAATAAAATGAGTCAGCCGAGTCTTCCTTATTTTTGACCCGGTCTTTCGTCAAAATAAGATGACTCGGGAGAGTCAAGAGTCAATTCGGAAAGTTTGCCAACTATGATGCTAGAGTCCTCCAGCAATTTGAGCTTAGCTTTTACGGGGGCCACCTCCAAAATCTGTTCATAATCCATGACCCTTTAGTTGGGCTAAGCCATATATGACTCTGTTTGAAGTTAGGCCCACCCTGAGATCGAAATCTTGTTTGCATGGTTTTTTTTTATTTTTTTTAATTTCATTTGTTAGTCGTGTTCTTTTAAGTAAAAATTGATGTGGGTCTTTATCTTGATTGGACCATTTTAGAGGGGGGGCTCTGATTTTAAGAGGTTTGAGTTTTAGGATGGACTAATTTAGATGAATTTACAGGAGCTATGTGGAAAATTGTAATTTCATAGTCTTTTTCCCAATTCCATGGAAAAAATTTCCTGACCCATGCCTATGGAAATGCTTTTACGTGGAATCATGGAGATTTTAGCTCATTTTGTCGTTGCTTCTAACAAAAAAGCGGATAAATTTCCTCCGTTATTTTGTCCGCAGAGACACAAGTGCAGAAACATGACTTTAAGATTGTCAAGTTAAACTGAAGATCCTCTATTAATAGATGGCTATATGAATATGATACCTCAAAAATATACACTATGAGAAATTAGCACCAATTGCAATTATGCGATTCAAATTTATATCTAATATTTCAACCACAAAAGTATGCAACTAAGGTTGCAAATGAGTATCTAAATATTTGAGGATTTGAAGGCTCCGATTCTTAATAACGGGTATGAAACCTACTTTTGGATCGGGAAAATAAGGAACCATGCCTAGAGAGAGAGAGAGAGAGAGAGAGAGAGAGAGAGAGAACTTTTATGTCCTAAATTTAGGATGATCCGATCCCATTGGACTGACTTTGGCTCTAACGACTAATCAACACAAGAATTCACCTACTCCCTCTGTGAAAAACAAGAGCACCAAGAATGAGAACTGAACCCGTGACCTCCTCCATAAAAGTCACTGTCTCTACCAGTCAGTTTACCAGAAGTTGTTTGTGGTATTGTAATCAAACTAGAGGCCCATGAAACAAATGAATTCACCAAAGCCCACAGTAAACTTGTTACTGGGATTGGAACCATGAAACTTTTCTCACTCTGAGTCTCTGACAGTGGGTTTGCGAAGCGATGGATGATGCGAATTCTCCTTTGATTCGATGACTTCTACCAAGTTTAGTCTTGATCGTTTACATCTCTTGCACTAATAAAACTTTGAACCAAGAATCCACACTATCCAATTCCAATCCCTATCATTCGGCCGCTTGGTATATTAGCTCAAGCTGAAAGTTATTTCATGCAATCTGATGCAAGAAAAAGGCGATGATTCGCCCACCGATTGCTTGAATGACTCAAAGTCTCAAAGTATGGGGTCATGCTCATGAATCCCTTCACTTGGACTAGTCAAAGAGGTTTGGAATTGGATTGCTCTGTAAGTGAATTGCTTGCTGCTATTACATGCTTTCTCAATTATCAAACAGGGACCCAGATCAGTTGAATATTTCTTTCGTTTTGTCTTGTGCCTTTTACTCTGTCAGAGACTCAAATGAGATTCGGTTAGGTTTCTGACAAGAAACGTTCCAAGTTAGAATGGAAATAGAAAGTTCAACTCCAATCAAGTAGGGTGTACCGTCACATTCACAAATTAATTGCTGTCTGGGTCCTTCCAAACACATATTTGACTAATCAAGTTCATATATCATCTCTGCCTCTGCCCCCTTCTGAATCAGCTCCTTTCTCCTTTTTGTTTCCTTTCAGTTTGATTCTTTTCCAGCGGCTGATTCTAAGAATCTTCTTCTCGTAGACTGTTGACTTATCTTGACTAATTCAACGCCTCCATGTGATATTACTAACTACTCACCTGTGTCCGAATTAAAAAGGGTCCCTGAAAAATTGGGGTATGGGCATTCAGATCCTGGGTCTATTAATTACATGGATCCAAAGGAACTCCAGTCAGGAATGAAGTTTATAATGTGCATATCTGGGTCAGAGACTAGGCCCTCTACTTAAATCCAGATGTGGATAAGTTCTTTTAATTAAACCCTTCGTTCACAGTTGGATTCTGGAGTAAATAATCGTCGAAAACCAAACTAATTAAGGGGTCTAGTTGTTTAGAAGAAGGTTGGTGTGGAATTAAAGCCGACCATAAAAACTTTGACTAATCAAACTGGCTTTACTTCTTCCCAAAGAGAATACTCTATTTAGTATTTACCCCCAGCCACATGATCAAGAATTGGTATGGGGTAGTTATGATGAGTCATCAAAAAATTAAGGGGATTTAATTGTAAAAAACACATGCGCACGTGTGACGCAATCAAACATTTTAGATGGTGGTAGAGATTGAGTTCAATGTCACGGAATTTGAGGTACCCGATTTTGGGGGTGTGAAAGTTTGTGTGGTCCACTTGGATGGGTGGTCAGGTGGGCCTCACTAGGAGGTGCACACACAGCTGGTCACTCACCTGTATAAATCATGAATGCTCCTTTGCAAATGTCTCGCATTATCCCTTGTGGGGGCCCACCTAGGGCCTTCTTTATCCATCCAACCATTACACACCATTATCCCCCTGACTGTCATAAGGCCAATATTTCTTACATTGATCCAAACGGGACTCACCATTGGATTGAAATGAAAAAAGAATTACGCCTTCTAAAATCAATAAACATTGCTAAAAGTTTGCACACCAGGTGGTTCGATGCTCCACCTTCCCCATGATTTGTGGTTCCTAACTAGGCCGCCGTAAGTTAATCTGCAGAGAGTTCTGTGCCCAACATTTATGTTTTTTAGCACATGGGACCTTTATGATCAAGGACCAAGGTTAATTCAGCTTAGATACATGTTTAAGCAGGTTCATGTTTAATGAGGTCCTTTTCTCATATGCATGTTTCCCTTTGTATAGTCTCGTGGGTGCCCTCAAGCGAAGTCCAAGTTCGTGCTTATGTGAGTATATGTGAGTGAAGTAGCCTCTTGTATATGTCATTCTGGCAGTTCAGTTGGCTTAGGACTACGGTTTATTTTTAGAGATTGAGGGTTTGAAATTACGTTATTACACTGGGGCCGTAGGAGATTTACCCGCTCCTCTTGGGCCCGAAGGAATTTTTTCGGCCCTAAGGACTGGAACACCCTCCGTCATTATAAAAAAGAATGTCCTCCGTATACTGTGTGGGCCAATTTGGATCATGGAGATGCCCCAAATAGAAGCATCATGCTGCAGGGGCGGACCTAGGCTTTGATGACCTAGGGCAGTTGCCCCATGTTGATCTTGAAAATTGCATAGATTTAAATGGCCACCCAACCATGTCCCATGCACATTTGTCTAAAAAGTAAATAATCTCCCCATGCACATTTGTCTAAATAGTTAACAATCGCCCTACGTGCGGAAAATAAAATGCTCATTATTCTCTTTCGACATCTTCTTTTAGCGGAGAGTCCAAGTTAATCTTTGTGTCACGCCGATCTAGCTCCACGTTGTCGGTCTCTGTGCATACTATTGCATCTTCATAACCTCATCTGTTGAATCACGTTATGGTTAGTCTCTCTATCTCCAAATAACCTTAAATAATTGAATCTTGTGTCTCTCTCTCCCTCCCCTAATCTAATATAATCATAATCACTCCGTACTTAAATTTGAACCCATGATCTCCAAATCCTTATTCAAAACCCTAAATCTCCAAATTTCAATCATGGTTATAGTGTTAATGTGAAAAAAAAAAATTCTTAGAAAAAAGCATGGTACACTTTTTTAGTTAATCATTGTCTGCCACACCTAAATAAAAATCCCAAATCCACCACTGATCGATCAGCTGGATCACCTCCTTCACCCATTCAAGTATACCATCTTGCTGTCAAAACCCTCTTCACGAGGAACGTTTTTGTTTTTGGTCATTGGTATATCTTTCCAAAAGTGGGATTCAGAAGTTCTACAATTTATAATAAAAATCAACCAGATATGATTAATTTTTAACACTCATTGTTTTCATTCTAAGGAAGGCAGGACTTCGACACCCTAACCACTAATAGTTCTTGAACGAACATTTGCCTGATCTGTTGGGAATTTTAAAAAATTAGAAATGCAAGGTTTGGGTTTTGGTTTCTTGAAAAACACTTTTGATGTTCGTGCATTTTCATGTAGAAAATGTGTTGAGCATCCATGGAAACTTCCTTAGGGCCAGTTTGGTAACTCTACTAATATAGTCAAGTCAAGTAAAGTTGATTTTGAAGAAAGAATAAAATATAAGTGGATTATGATGGTATTTTATTTTTAGTTGTTTGTTATGAAATCTTTTGACTTTTTGTATGGAAAAGTGGAGTTTTTTTTTGTATTTTAGTGGATAAAGGTAGTTGCTTTTTGACTTTTTATATGAAAAAGATGGGGAGAATTTTGAATAAAGTACATTTGATGTGACATATTGTCTGGAAAATGGAGGGTTTACTTAACTTGTATTGTATTAGTAAAGTGCCAAAGGGCCCAAGGGCAAGCCATGTTCAGGAGGCTTTCTATTGTACTGTTATCTGTGATTCCAACCACTTCACATTCCTGGTTCACACGAGTGGTGTGAATTGTGAACCTCTACACATGGGGCCTCTGTTGGCTTGGTTGTAACAATCTGCACTAACCATATTTTATATTCCTGCAACAACTTAAATGTGAAAATCCCCACCCTATCTCTCATACAGACATCTGCCATATATATATATGGGAAATGTTCATATGCATCTATCCCTCACCAAAAATGGTGAGGGACACCCCAAAAGGGGAATTTCCAAGTACAAAAGTGAGGAAGTACAAAGGTGTACTTCCTCACTTTTGTACTTGAAAATTCCCCTTTTGGGGTGTCCCTCACCAAAAATGGTGAGGGATGGATGCATATGAATACCCCCCTATATATATATATATATATATTGACGGTAGTATATTAATTTGGGATGGCCATGGGTTGGGGTCAACCTTATGCTGACCTGAACCAGACTCGATTTGCATGCACACTTCTTTATCTCTGACCCGGCCCATGACAATTTTGCAGCATTTGATATCAAACCCATTCCATTACGGTTACATGTAGGGGTACACAAAAAACCCGTCGATCCGTAAATCCGATTCAAAGGTAAATGGATTGGTGACAGATTGAAAATTTTGTAATTCGTTAGCAACGGATCAGTGGCGGATTTCACGCTCAATTCGTGGATTCAATCCGATCCGATCCATTGACATTAAATATAAAAAAAATATAAAGGGTCTAAATATAAATTAAGATGTCCAAATTTAAAATAAGAAAAAAAAATTAAGGGGTGAAAATGAAAATTTTTTATAACATGTTTGATATTTTTCTTTTAACATTAGATTGAACGGATTAATCCGATCCGATCCAATCCTCCACGTATTGGATCGGAATCAGATTTTAACAGTCACGGATTGGTGACGGATTCTAAATCTGTCGATCCGTAGGTAACGGATTTGGCTTAATCCGCACTAATCCGATCCGTACACACCCCTAGTTATAGGCCAAGTCAGGTTCATTAGTGTTGATTTTTATTTTAAAATATGATTCTTTTTTAAAAGGAAAGGATTTGAATAAACAACATGTGGAATGAATATCTTTGCCTATAACTACTTGTGCTAATGATATTGTATGTACAAAACCCAATTAGGGTAGGGCGAGAGGAGCGCATGCAAAACCCGCCTATCCAACTCAGATCGAAGTTAAGAAAATCAAACTTTCCCCCATTTGGGGCGAGTCCATTTTAAACCCTGACCCACTATCATTCTTTACAAGGACAACCCGGTTGTGTTTAGGGATGTAAGCCGATCGGTTCTAGGTTGGACCCAAATTGGACACTTTTCTAAATGATGGATCTGATACTGCACTTGTTTATCAATTGGAACCTCAAATGGGTTTCAGACCCAAACCTATTTATGAATTCGAACCTAAAATAGGTTCCAAACCTAATTCCATTTTTTACAAGTTGGAACCCCGATCAAGTACTAAAATACGTTCAGACTTCTATTTCATTTTTTTTTTGTATATTTTATCTTTTGCTTAAAATAAATATAGGGAATATTCATATGCATCTATTCTCACCAAAAATGGTGAGGGATAGATGCATATGAAAACCCCCCAATAAATATATCACTCAACTTATAATAGGGCATTATGTCTACTACCTCAGAATATTAAAAAAAACAAAAGTATCCAAATAGAGTTGATTTTGAACTACAATTTACAACATTAAAGACTCGCATGTTGAGTCCCTAGTCCGTGGGTCAAAACACATGTGCATCCAAAACCAGACCAGACTTTTTTTTATCAGCACGAATATAAATTGAATTTCAGACCTAGACTACTTCATTTATAAATTGAAATCTAAAACAGGTTCAAAACTCATCTTTTTAGGGCTCAAAACCTAGGAATAATAAAAAGAAGGATAGGATACCCGTTTACAAATTAAAACATACACAGCAGAAATCCTGTCATGTGGCATCCGGCCCTTTGCAATGACTGCCCTCACATTCTTGTATGATTGTGTGCTGTACAGGCGGAGGCGTCCGGGCCTCAAAGCTAAGATACATTTTATATATTCGATTTGGCGGCAAGAAAGATGCATCCAACTGTATCTTGTAACAGGAATCCCCTTCAGCTACAGAGCCGGCGGAGCTGCAGAAGCTAGGGTTTCGTCTTCTTCCATATGGACCTTTCTCCTCCGTGCACATATCCGTCCTTGCATTCACT